>JASJOG010000095.1:0-1283892 GCA_030142905.1 Heliopora coerulea
AACGTAATTTCACCGAAAAACCACTCCAATCACTGCAAAACTACTTTCTATGCAATAAACTTTCATATTTGGACCTTATTTCGAAAGTTGGAAATTGGTCGAAAAATCGTCAAAAACCAAAGGTTAACCCCTTTACTTTTTGGTCGAATTTTTCGACCTAAAATATTCAACGTAATTTCACCGAAAAACCACTCCAATCACTGCAAAACTACTTTCTATGCAATAAACTTTCATATTTGGACCTTATTTCGAAAGTTGGAAATTGGTCGAAAAATCGTCAAAAACCAAAGGTTAACCCCTTTACTTTTTGGTCGAATTTTTCGACCTAAAATATTCAACGTAATTTCACCGAAAAACCACTCCAATCACTGCAAAACTACTTTCTATGCAATAAACTTTCATATTTGGACCTTATTTCGAAAGTTGGAAATTGGTCGAAAAATCGTCAAAAACCAAAGGTTAACCCCTTTACTTTTTGGTCGAATTTTTCGACCTAAAATATTCAACGTAATTTCACCGAAAAACCACTCCAATCACTGCAAAACTACTTTCTATGCAATAAACTTTCATATTTGGACCTTATTTCGAAAGTTGGAAATTGGTCGAAAAATCGTCAAAAACCAAAGGTTAACCCCTTTACTTTTTGGTCGAATTTTTCGACCTAAAATATTCAACGTAATTTCACCGAAAAACCACTCCAATCACTGCAAAACTACTTTCTATGCAATAAACTTTCATATTTGGACCTTATTTCGAAAGTTGGAAATTGGTCGAAAAATCGTCAAAAACCAAAGGTTAACCCCTTTACTTTTTGGTCGAATTTTTCGACCTAAAATATTCAACGTAATTTCACCGAAAAACCACTCCAATCACTGCAAAACTACTTTCTATGCAATAAACTTTCATATTTGGACCTTATTTCGAAAGTTGGAAATTGGTCGAAAAATCGTCAAAAACCAAAGGTTAACCCCTTTACTTTTTGGTCGAATTTTTCGACCTAAAATATTCAACGTAATTTCACCGAAAAACCACTCCAATCACTGCAAAACTACTTTCTATGCAATAAACTTTCATATTTGGACCTTATTTCGAAAGTTGGAAATTGGTCGAAAAATCGTCAAAAACCAAAGGTTAACCCCTTTACTTTTTGGTCGAATTTTTCGACCTAAAATATTCAACGTAATTTCACCGAAAAACCACTCCAATCACTGCAAAACTACTTTCTATGCAATAAACTTTCATATTTGGACCTTATTTCGAAAGTTGGAAATTGGTCGAAAAATCGTCAAAAACCAAAGGTTAACCCCTTTACTTTTTGGTCGAATTTTTCGACCTAAAATATTCAACGTAATTGCACCGAAAAACCACTCCAATCACTGCAAAACTACTTTCTATGCAATAAACTTTCATATTTGGACCTTATTTCGAAAGTTGGAAATTGGTCGAAAAATCGTCAAAAACCAAAGGTTAACCCCTTTACTTTTTGGTCGAATTTTTCGACCTAAAATATTCAACGTAATTTCACCGAAAAACCACTCCAATCACTGCAAAACTACTTTCTATGCAATAAACTTTCATATTTGGACCTTATTTCGAAAGTTGGAAATTGGTCGAAAAATCGTCAAAAACCAAAGGTTAACCCCTTTACTTTTTGGTCGAATTTTTCGACCTAAAATATTCAACGTAATTTCACCGAAAAACCACTCCAATCACTGCAAAACTACTTTCTATGCAATAAACTTTCATATTTGGACCTTATTTCGAAAGTTGGAAATTGGTCGAAAAATCGTCAAAAACCAAAGGTTAACCCCTTTACTTTTTGGTCGAATTTTTCGACCTAAAATATTCAACGTAATTTCACCGAAAAACCACTCCAATCACTGCAAAACTACTTTCTATGCAATAAACTTTCATATTTGGACCTTATTTCGAAAGTTGGAAATTGGTCGAAAAATCGTCAAAAACCAAAGGTTAACCCCTTTACTTTTTGGTCGAATTTTTCGACCTAAAATATTCAACGTAATTGCACCGAAAAACCACTCCAATCACTGCAAAACTACTTTCTATGCAATAAACTTTCATATTTGGACCTTATTTCGAAAGTTGGAAATTGGTCGAAAAATCGTCAAAAACCAAAGGTTAACCCCTTTACTTTTTGGTCGAATTTTTCGACCTAAAATATTCAACGTAATTGCACCGAAAAACCACTCCAATCACTGCAAAACTACTTTCTATGCAATAAACTTTCATATTTGGACCTTATTTCGAAAGTTGGAAATTGGTCGAAAAATCGTCAAAAACCAAAGGTTAACCCCTTTACTTTTTGGTCGAATTTTTCGACCTAAAATATTCAACGTAATTTCACCGAAAAACCACTCCAATCACTGCAAAACTACTTTCTATGCAATAAACTTTCATATTTGGACCTTATTTCGAAAGTTGGAAATTGGTCGAAAAATCGTCAAAAACCAAAGGTTAACCCCTTTACTTTTTGGTCGAATTTTTCGACCTAAAATATTCAACGTAATTTCACCGAAAAACCACTCCAATCACTGCAAAACTACTTTCTATGCAATAAACTTTCATATTTGGACCTTATTTCGAAAGTTGGAAATTGGTCGAAAAATCGTCAAAAACCAAAGGTTAACCCCTTTACTTTTTGGTCGAATTTTTCGACCTAAAATATTCAACGTAATTGCACCGAAAAACCACTCCAATCACTGCAAAACTACTTTCTATGCAATAAACTTTCATATTTGGACCTTATTTCGAAAGTTGGAAATTGGTCGAAAAATCGTCAAAAACCAAAGGTTAACCCCTTTACTTTTTGGTCGAATTTTTCGACCTAAAATATTCAACGTAATTTCACCGAAAAACCACTCCAATCACTGCAAAACTACTTTCTATGCAATAAACTTTCATATTTGGACCTTATTTCGAAAGTTGGAAATTGGTCGAAAAATCGTCAAAAACCAAAGGTTAACCCCTTTACTTTTTGGTCGAATTTTTCGACCTAAAATATTCAACGTAATTTCACCGAAAAACCACTCCAATCACTGCAAAACTACTTTCTATGCAATAAACTTTCATATTTGGACCTTATTTCGAAAGTTGGAAATTGGTCGAAAAATCGTCAAAAACCAAAGGTTAACCCCTTTACTTTTTGGTCGAATTTTTCGACCTAAAATATTCAACGTAATTTCACCGAAAAACCACTCCAATCACTGCAAAACTACTTTCTATGCAATAAACTTTCATATTTGGACCTTATTTCGAAAGTTGGAAATTGGTCGAAAAATCGTCAAAAACCAAAGGTTAACCCCTTTACTTTTTGGTCGAATTTTTCGACCTAAAATATTCAACGTAATTTCACCGAAAAACCACTCCAATCACTGCAAAACTACTTTCTATGCAATAAACTTTCATATTTGGACCTTATTTCGAAAGTTGGAAATTGGTCGAAAAATCGTCAAAAACCAAAGGTTAACCCCTTTACTTTTTGGTCGAATTTTTCGACCTAAAATATTCAACGTAATTGCACCGAAAAACCACTCCAATCACTGCAAAACTACTTTCTATGCAATAAACTTTCATATTTGGACCTTATTTCGAAAGTTGGAAATTGGTCGAAAAATCGTCAAAAACCAAAGGTTAACCCCTTTACTTTTTGGTCGAATTTTTCGACCTAAAATATTCAACGTAATTTCACCGAAAAACCACTCCAATCACTGCAAAACTACTTTCTATGCAATAAACTTTCATATTTGGACCTTATTTCGAAAGTTGGAAATTGGTCGAAAAATCGTCAAAAACCAAAGGTTAACCCCTTTACTTTTTGGTCGAATTTTTCGACCTAAAATATTCAACGTAATTTCACCGAAAAACCACTCCAATCACTGCAAAACTACTTTCTATGCAATAAACTTTCATATTTGGACCTTATTTCGAAAGTTGGAAATTGGTCGAAAAATCGTCAAAAACCAAAGGTTAACCCCTTTACTTTTTGGTCGAATTTTTCGACCTAAAATATTCAACGTAATTTCACCGAAAAACCACTCCAATCACTGCAAAACTACTTTCTATGCAATAAACTTTCATATTTGGACCTTATTTCGAAAGTTGGAAATTGGTCGAAAAATCGTCAAAAACCAAAGGTTAACCCCTTTACTTTTTGGTCGAATTTTTCGACCTAAAATATTCAACGTAATTTCACCGAAAAACCACTCCAATCACTGCAAAACTACTTTCTATGCAATAAACTTTCATATTTGGACCTTATTTCGAAAGTTGGAAATTGGTCGAAAAATCGTCAAAAACCAAAGGTTAACCCCTTTACTTTTTGGTCGAATTTTTCGACCTAAAATATTCAACGTAATTGCACCGAAAAACCACTCCAATCACTGCAAAACTACTTTCTATGCAATAAACTTTCATATTTGGACCTTATTTCGAAAGTTGGAAATTGGTCGAAAAATCGTCAAAAACCAAAGGTTAACCCCTTTACTTTTTGGTCGAATTTTTCGACCTAAAATATTCAACGTAATTTCACCGAAAAACCACTCCAATCACTGCAAAACTACTTTCTATGCAATAAACTTTCATATTTGGACCTTATTTCGAAAGTTGGAAATTGGTCGAAAAATCGTCAAAAACCAAAGGTTAACCCCTTTACTTTTTGGTCGAATTTTTCGACCTAAAATATTCAACGTAATTGCACCGAAAAACCACTCCAATCACTGCAAAACTACTTTCTATGCAATAAACTTTCATATTTGGACCTTATTTCGAAAGTTGGAAATTGGTCGAAAAATCGTCAAAAACCAAAGGTTAACCCCTTTACTTTTTGGTCGAATTTTTCGACCTAAAATATTCAACGTAATTTCACCGAAAAACCACTCCAATCACTGCAAAACTACTTTCTATGCAATAAACTTTCATATTTGGACCTTATTTCGAAAGTTGGAAATTGGTCGAAAAATCGTCAAAAACCAAAGGTTAACCCCTTTACTTTTTGGTCGAATTTTTCGACCTAAAATATTCAACGTAATTGCACCGAAAAACCACTCCAATCACTGCAAAACTACTTTCTATGCAATAAACTTTCATATTTGGACCTTATTTCGAAAGTTGGAAATTGGTCGAAAAATCGTCAAAAACCAAAGGTTAACCCCTTTACTTTTTGGTCGAATTTTTCGACCTAAAATATTCAACGTAATTGCACCGAAAAACCACTCCAATCACTGCAAAACTACTTTCTATGCAATAAACTTTCATATTTGGACCTTATTTCGAAAGTTGGAAATTGGTCGAAAAATCGTCAAAAACCAAAGGTTAACCCCTTTACTTTTTGGTCGAATTTTTCGACCTAAAATATTCAACGTAATTTCACCGAAAAACCACTCCAATCACTGCAAAACTACTTTCTATGCAATAAACTTTCATATTTGGACCTTATTTCGAAAGTTGGAAATTGGTCGAAAAATCGTCAAAAACCAAAGGTTAACCCCTTTACTTTTTGGTCGAATTTTTCGACCTAAAATATTCAACGTAATTTCACCGAAAAACCACTCCAATCACTGCAAAACTACTTTCTATGCAATAAACTTTCATATTTGGACCTTATTTCGAAAGTTGGAAATTGGTCGAAAAATCGTCAAAAACCAAAGGTTAACCCCTTTACTTTTTGGTCGAATTTTTCGACCTAAAATATTCAACGTAATTTCACCGAAAAACCACTCCAATCACTGCAAAACTACTTTCTATGCAATAAACTTTCATATTTGGACCTTATTTCGAAAGTTGGAAATTGGTCGAAAAATCGTCAAAAACCAAAGGTTAACCCCTTTACTTTTTGGTCGAATTTTTCGACCTAAAATATTCAACGTAATTTCACCGAAAAACCACTCCAATCACTGCAAAACTACTTTCTATGCAATAAACTTTCATATTTGGACCTTATTTCGAAAGTTGGAAATTGGTCGAAAAATCGTCAAAAACCAAAGGTTAACCCCTTTACTTTTTGGTCGAATTTTTCGACCTAAAATATTCAACGTAATTTCACCGAAAAACCACTCCAATCACTGCAAAACTACTTTCTATGCAATAAACTTTCATATTTGGACCTTATTTCGAAAGTTGGAAATTGGTCGAAAAATCGTCAAAAACCAAAGGTTAACCCCTTTACTTTTTGGTCGAATTTTTCGACCTAAAATATTCAACGTAATTTCACCGAAAAACCACTCCAATCACTGCAAAACTACTTTCTATGCAATAAACTTTCATATTTGGACCTTATTTCGAAAGTTGGAAATTGGTCGAAAAATCGTCAAAAACCAAAGGTTAACCCCTTTACTTTTTGGTCGAATTTTTCGACCTAAAATATTCAACGTAATTGCACCGAAAAACCACTCCAATCACTGCAAAACTACTTTCTATGCAATAAACTTTCATATTTGGACCTTATTTCGAAAGTTGGAAATTGGTCGAAAAATCGTCAAAAACCAAAGGTTAACCCCTTTACTTTTTGGTCGAATTTTTCGACCTAAAATATTCAACGTAATTTCACCGAAAAACCACTCCAATCACTGCAAAACTACTTTCTATGCAATAAACTTTCATATTTGGACCTTATTTCGAAAGTTGGAAATTGGTCGAAAAATCGTCAAAAACCAAAGGTTAACCCCTTTACTTTTTGGTCGAATTTTTCGACCTAAAATATTCAACGTAATTTCACCGAAAAACCACTCCAATCACTGCAAAACTACTTTCTATGCAATAAACTTTCATATTTGGACCTTATTTCGAAAGTTGGAAATTGGTCGAAAAATCGTCAAAAACCAAAGGTTAACCCCTTTACTTTTTGGTCGAATTTTTCGACCTAAAATATTCAACGTAATTTCACCGAAAAACCACTCCAATCACTGCAAAACTACTTTCTATGCAATAAACTTTCATATTTGGACCTTATTTCGAAAGTTGGAAATTGGTCGAAAAATCGTCAAAAACCAAAGGTTAACCCCTTTACTTTTTGGTCGAATTTTTCGACCTAAAATATTCAACGTAATTTCACCGAAAAACCACTCCAATCACTGCAAAACTACTTTCTATGCAATAAACTTTCATATTTGGACCTTATTTCGAAAGTTGGAAATTGGTCGAAAAATCGTCAAAAACCAAAGGTTAACCCCTTTACTTTTTGGTCGAATTTTTCGACCTAAAATATTCAACGTAATTTCACCGAAAAACCACTCCAATCACTGCAAAACTACTTTCTATGCAATAAACTTTCATATTTGGACCTTATTTCGAAAGTTGGAAATTGGTCGAAAAATCGTCAAAAACCAAAGGTTAACCCCTTTACTTTTTGGTCGAATTTTTCGACCTAAAATATTCAACGTAATTTCACCGAAAAACCACTCCAATCACTGCAAAACTACTTTCTATGCAATAAACTTTCATATTTGGACCTTATTTCGAAAGTTGGAAATTGGTCGAAAAATCGTCAAAAACCAAAGGTTAACCCCTTTACTTTTTGGTCGAATTTTTCGACCTAAAATATTCAACGTAATTTCACCGAAAAACCACTCCAATCACTGCAAAACTACTTTCTATGCAATAAACTTTCATATTTGGACCTTATTTCGAAAGTTGGAAATTGGTCGAAAAATCGTCAAAAACCAAAGGTTAACCCCTTTACTTTTTGGTCGAATTTTTCGACCTAAAATATTCAACGTAATTTCACCGAAAAACCACTCCAATCACTGCAAAACTACTTTCTATGCAATAAACTTTCATATTTGGACCTTATTTCGAAAGTTGGAAATTGGTCGAAAAATCGTCAAAAACCAAAGGTTAACCCCTTTACTTTTTGGTCGAATTTTTCGACCTAAAATATTCAACGTAATTGCACCGAAAAACCACTCCAATCACTGCAAAACTACTTTCTATGCAATAAACTTTCATATTTGGACCTTATTTCGAAAGTTGGAAATTGGTCGAAAAATCGTCAAAAACCAAAGGTTAACCCCTTTACTTTTTGGTCGAATTTTTCGACCTAAAATATTCAACGTAATTGCACCGAAAAACCACTCCAATCACTGCAAAACTACTTTCTATGCAATAAACTTTCATATTTGGACCTTATTTCGAAAGTTGGAAATTGGTCGAAAAATCGTCAAAAACCAAAGGTTAACCCCTTTACTTTTTGGTCGAATTTTTCGACCTAAAATATTCAACGTAATTTCACCGAAAAACCACTCCAATCACTGCAAAACTACTTTCTATGCAATAAACTTTCATATTTGGACCTTATTTCGAAAGTTGGAAATTGGTCGAAAAATCGTCAAAAACCAAAGGTTAACCCCTTTACTTTTTGGTCGAATTTTTCGACCTAAAATATTCAACGTAATTTCACCGAAAAACCACTCCAATCACTGCAAAACTACTTTCTATGCAATAAACTTTCATATTTGGACCTTATTTCGAAAGTTGGAAATTGGTCGAAAAATCGTCAAAAACCAAAGGTTAACCCCTTTACTTTTTGGTCGAATTTTTCGACCTAAAATATTCAACGTAATTTCACCGAAAAACCACTCCAATCACTGCAAAACTACTTTCTATGCAATAAACTTTCATATTTGGACCTTATTTCGAAAGTTGGAAATTGGTCGAAAAATCGTCAAAAACCAAAGGTTAACCCCTTTACTTTTTGGTCGAATTTTTCGACCTAAAATATTCAACGTAATTTCACCGAAAAACCACTCCAATCACTGCAAAACTACTTTCTATGCAATAAACTTTCATATTTGGACCTTATTTCGAAAGTTGGAAATTGGTCGAAAAATCGTCAAAAACCAAAGGTTAACCCCTTTACTTTTTGGTCGAATTTTTCGACCTAAAATATTCAACGTAATTGCACCGAAAAACCACTCCAATCACTGCAAAACTACTTTCTATGCAATAAACTTTCATATTTGGACCTTATTTCGAAAGTTGGAAATTGGTCGAAAAATCGTCAAAAACCAAAGGTTAACCCCTTTACTTTTTGGTCGAATTTTTCGACCTAAAATATTCAACGTAATTTCACCGAAAAACCACTCCAATCACTGCAAAACTACTTTCTATGCAATAAACTTTCATATTTGGACCTTATTTCGAAAGTTGGAAATTGGTCGAAAAATCGTCAAAAACCAAAGGTTAACCCCTTTACTTTTTGGTCGAATTTTTCGACCTAAAATATTCAACGTAATTGCACCGAAAAACCACTCCAATCACTGCAAAACTACTTTCTATGCAATAAACTTTCATATTTGGACCTTATTTCGAAAGTTGGAAATTGGTCGAAAAATCGTCAAAAACCAAAGGTTAACCCCTTTACTTTTTGGTCGAATTTTTCGACCTAAAATATTCAACGTAATTGCACCGAAAAACCACTCCAATCACTGCAAAACTACTTTCTATGCAATAAACTTTCATATTTGGACCTTATTTCGAAAGTTGGAAATTGGTCGAAAAATCGTCAAAAACCAAAGGTTAACCCCTTTACTTTTTGGTCGAATTTTTCGACCTAAAATATTCAACGTAATTTCACCGAAAAACCACTCCAATCACTGCAAAACTACTTTCTATGCAATAAACTTTCATATTTGGACCTTATTTCGAAAGTTGGAAATTGGTCGAAAAATCGTCAAAAACCAAAGGTTAACCCCTTTACTTTTTGGTCGAATTTTTCGACCTAAAATATTCAACGTAATTTCACCGAAAAACCACTCCAATCACTGCAAAACTACTTTCTATGCAATAAACTTTCATATTTGGACCTTATTTCGAAAGTTGGAAATTGGTCGAAAAATCGTCAAAAACCAAAGGTTAACCCCTTTACTTTTTGGTCGAATTTTTCGACCTAAAATATTCAACGTAATTTCACCGAAAAACCACTCCAATCACTGCAAAACTACTTTCTATGCAATAAACTTTCATATTTGGACCTTATTTCGAAAGTTGGAAATTGGTCGAAAAATCGTCAAAAACCAAAGGTTAACCCCTTTACTTTTTGGTCGAATTTTTCGACCTAAAATATTCAACGTAATTGCACCGAAAAACCACTCCAATCACTGCAAAACTACTTTCTATGCAATAAACTTTCATATTTGGACCTTATTTCGAAAGTTGGAAATTGGTCGAAAAATCGTCAAAAACCAAAGGTTAACCCCTTTACTTTTTGGTCGAATTTTTCGACCTAAAATATTCAACGTAATTTCACCGAAAAACCACTCCAATCACTGCAAAACTACTTTCTATGCAATAAACTTTCATATTTGGACCTTATTTCGAAAGTTGGAAATTGGTCGAAAAATCGTCAAAAACCAAAGGTTAACCCCTTTACTTTTTGGTCGAATTTTTCGACCTAAAATATTCAACGTAATTTCACCGAAAAACCACTCCAATCACTGCAAAACTACTTTCTATGCAATAAACTTTCATATTTGGACCTTATTTCGAAAGTTGGAAATTGGTCGAAAAATCGTCAAAAACCAAAGGTTAACCCCTTTACTTTTTGGTCGAATTTTTCGACCTAAAATATTCAACGTAATTGCACCGAAAAACCACTCCAATCACTGCAAAACTACTTTCTATGCAATAAACTTTCATATTTGGACCTTATTTCGAAAGTTGGAAATTGGTCGAAAAATCGTCAAAAACCAAAGGTTAACCCCTTTACTTTTTGGTCGAATTTTTCGACCTAAAATATTCAACGTAATTTCACCGAAAAACCACTCCAATCACTGCAAAACTACTTTCTATGCAATAAACTTTCATATTTGGACCTTATTTCGAAAGTTGGAAATTGGTCGAAAAATCGTCAAAAACCAAAGGTTAACCCCTTTACTTTTTGGTCGAATTTTTCGACCTAAAATATTCAACGTAATTTCACCGAAAAACCACTCCAATCACTGCAAAACTACTTTCTATGCAATAAACTTTCATATTTGGACCTTATTTCGAAAGTTGGAAATTGGTCGAAAAATCGTCAAAAACCAAAGGTTAACCCCTTTACTTTTTGGTCGAATTTTTCGACCTAAAATATTCAACGTAATTTCACCGAAAAACCACTCCAATCACTGCAAAACTACTTTCTATGCAATAAACTTTCATATTTGGACCTTATTTCGAAAGTTGGAAATTGGTCGAAAAATCGTCAAAAACCAAAGGTTAACCCCTTTACTTTTTGGTCGAATTTTTCGACCTAAAATATTCAACGTAATTTCACCGAAAAACCACTCCAATCACTGCAAAACTACTTTCTATGCAATAAACTTTCATATTTGGACCTTATTTCGAAAGTTGGAAATTGGTCGAAAAATCGTCAAAAACCAAAGGTTAACCCCTTTACTTTTTGGTCGAATTTTTCGACCTAAAATATTCAACGTAATTTCACCGAAAAACCACTCCAATCACTGCAAAACTACTTTCTATGCAATAAACTTTCATATTTGGACCTTATTTCGAAAGTTGGAAATTGGTCGAAAAATCGTCAAAAACCAAAGGTTAACCCCTTTACTTTTTGGTCGAATTTTTCGACCTAAAATATTCAACGTAATTGCACCGAAAAACCACTCCAATCACTGCAAAACTACTTTCTATGCAATAAACTTTCATATTTGGACCTTATTTCGAAAGTTGGAAATTGGTCGAAAAATCGTCAAAAACCAAAGGTTAACCCCTTTACTTTTTGGTCGAATTTTTCGACCTAAAATATTCAACGTAATTGCACCGAAAAACCACTCCAATCACTGCAAAACTACTTTCTATGCAATAAACTTTCATATTTGGACCTTATTTCGAAAGTTGGAAATTGGTCGAAAAATCGTCAAAAACCAAAGGTTAACCCCTTTACTTTTTGGTCGAATTTTTCGACCTAAAATATTCAACGTAATTTCACCGAAAAACCACTCCAATCACTGCAAAACTACTTTCTATGCAATAAACTTTCATATTTGGACCTTATTTCGAAAGTTGGAAATTGGTCGAAAAATCGTCAAAAACCAAAGGTTAACCCCTTTACTTTTTGGTCGAATTTTTCGACCTAAAATATTCAACGTAATTGCACCGAAAAACCACTCCAATCACTGCAAAACTACTTTCTATGCAATAAACTTTCATATTTGGACCTTATTTCGAAAGTTGGAAATTGGTCGAAAAATCGTCAAAAACCAAAGGTTAACCCCTTTACTTTTTGGTCGAATTTTTCGACCTAAAATATTCAACGTAATTTCACCGAAAAACCACTCCAATCACTGCAAAACTACTTTCTATGCAATAAACTTTCATATTTGGACCTTATTTCGAAAGTTGGAAATTGGTCGAAAAATCGTCAAAAACCAAAGGTTAACCCCTTTACTTTTTGGTCGAATTTTTCGACCTAAAATATTCAACGTAATTTCACCGAAAAACCACTCCAATCACTGCAAAACTACTTTCTATGCAATAAACTTTCATATTTGGACCTTATTTCGAAAGTTGGAAATTGGTCGAAAAATCGTCAAAAACCAAAGGTTAACCCCTTTACTTTTTGGTCGAATTTTTCGACCTAAAATATTCAACGTAATTTCACCGAAAAACCACTCCAATCACTGCAAAACTACTTTCTATGCAATAAACTTTCATATTTGGACCTTATTTCGAAAGTTGGAAATTGGTCGAAAAATCGTCAAAAACCAAAGGTTAACCCCTTTACTTTTTGGTCGAATTTTTCGACCTAAAATATTCAACGTAATTTCACCGAAAAACCACTCCAATCACTGCAAAACTACTTTCTATGCAATAAACTTTCATATTTGGACCTTATTTCGAAAGTTGGAAATTGGTCGAAAAATCGTCAAAAACCAAAGGTTAACCCCTTTACTTTTTGGTCGAATTTTTCGACCTAAAATATTCAACGTAATTTCACCGAAAAACCACTCCAATCACTGCAAAACTACTTTCTATGCAATAAACTTTCATATTTGGACCTTATTTCGAAAGTTGGAAATTGGTCGAAAAATCGTCAAAAACCAAAGGTTAACCCCTTTACTTTTTGGTCGAATTTTTCGACCTAAAATATTCAACGTAATTTCACCGAAAAACCACTCCAATCACTGCAAAACTACTTTCTATGCAATAAACTTTCATATTTGGACCTTATTTCGAAAGTTGGAAATTGGTCGAAAAATCGTCAAAAACCAAAGGTTAACCCCTTTACTTTTTGGTCGAATTTTTCGACCTAAAATATTCAACGTAATTGCACCGAAAAACCACTCCAATCACTGCAAAACTACTTTCTATGCAATAAACTTTCATATTTGGACCTTATTTCGAAAGTTGGAAATTGGTCGAAAAATCGTCAAAAACCAAAGGTTAACCCCTTTACTTTTTGGTCGAATTTTTCGACCTAAAATATTCAACGTAATTTCACCGAAAAACCACTCCAATCACTGCAAAACTACTTTCTATGCAATAAACTTTCATATTTGGACCTTATTTCGAAAGTTGGAAATTGGTCGAAAAATCGTCAAAAACCAAAGGTTAACCCCTTTACTTTTTGGTCGAATTTTTCGACCTAAAATATTCAACGTAATTTCACCGAAAAACCACTCCAATCACTGCAAAACTACTTTCTATGCAATAAACTTTCATATTTGGACCTTATTTCGAAAGTTGGAAATTGGTCGAAAAATCGTCAAAAACCAAAGGTTAACCCCTTTACTTTTTGGTCGAATTTTTCGACCTAAAATATTCAACGTAATTGCACCGAAAAACCACTCCAATCACTGCAAAACTACTTTCTATGCAATAAACTTTCATATTTGGACCTTATTTCGAAAGTTGGAAATTGGTCGAAAAATCGTCAAAAACCAAAGGTTAACCCCTTTACTTTTTGGTCGAATTTTTCGACCTAAAATATTCAACGTAATTTCACCGAAAAACCACTCCAATCACTGCAAAACTACTTTCTATGCAATAAACTTTCATATTTGGACCTTATTTCGAAAGTTGGAAATTGGTCGAAAAATCGTCAAAAACCAAAGGTTAACCCCTTTACTTTTTGGTCGAATTTTTCGACCTAAAATATTCAACGTAATTTCACCGAAAAACCACTCCAATCACTGCAAAACTACTTTCTATGCAATAAACTTTCATATTTGGACCTTATTTCGAAAGTTGGAAATTGGTCGAAAAATCGTCAAAAACCAAAGGTTAACCCCTTTACTTTTTGGTCGAATTTTTCGACCTAAAATATTCAACGTAATTTCACCGAAAAACCACTCCAATCACTGCAAAACTACTTTCTATGCAATAAACTTTCATATTTGGACCTTATTTCGAAAGTTGGAAATTGGTCGAAAAATCGTCAAAAACCAAAGGTTAACCCCTTTACTTTTTGGTCGAATTTTTCGACCTAAAATATTCAACGTAATTTCACCGAAAAACCACTCCAATCACTGCAAAACTACTTTCTATGCAATAAACTTTCATATTTGGACCTTATTTCGAAAGTTGGAAATTGGTCGAAAAATCGTCAAAAACCAAAGGTTAACCCCTTTACTTTTTGGTCGAATTTTTCGACCTAAAATATTCAACGTAATTTCACCGAAAAACCACTCCAATCACTGCAAAACTACTTTCTATGCAATAAACTTTCATATTTGGACCTTATTTCGAAAGTTGGAAATTGGTCGAAAAATCGTCAAAAACCAAAGGTTAACCCCTTTACTTTTTGGTCGAATTTTTCGACCTAAAATATTCAACGTAATTGCACCGAAAAACCACTCCAATCACTGCAAAACTACTTTCTATGCAATAAACTTTCATATTTGGACCTTATTTCGAAAGTTGGAAATTGGTCGAAAAATCGTCAAAAACCAAAGGTTAACCCCTTTACTTTTTGGTCGAATTTTTCGACCTAAAATATTCAACGTAATTTCACCGAAAAACCACTCCAATCACTGCAAAACTACTTTCTATGCAATAAACTTTCATATTTGGACCTTATTTCGAAAGTTGGAAATTGGTCGAAAAATCGTCAAAAACCAAAGGTTAACCCCTTTACTTTTTGGTCGAATTTTTCGACCTAAAATATTCAACGTAATTGCACCGAAAAACCACTCCAATCACTGCAAAACTACTTTCTATGCAATAAACTTTCATATTTGGACCTTATTTCGAAAGTTGGAAATTGGTCGAAAAATCGTCAAAAACCAAAGGTTAACCCCTTTACTTTTTGGTCGAATTTTTCGACCTAAAATATTCAACGTAATTTCACCGAAAAACCACTCCAATCACTGCAAAACTACTTTCTATGCAATAAACTTTCATATTTGGACCTTATTTCGAAAGTTGGAAATTGGTCGAAAAATCGTCAAAAACCAAAGGTTAACCCCTTTACTTTTTGGTCGAATTTTTCGACCTAAAATATTCAACGTAATTTCACCGAAAAACCACTCCAATCACTGCAAAACTACTTTCTATGCAATAAACTTTCATATTTGGACCTTATTTCGAAAGTTGGAAATTGGTCGAAAAATCGTCAAAAACCAAAGGTTAACCCCTTTACTTTTTGGTCGAATTTTTCGACCTAAAATATTCAACGTAATTTCACCGAAAAACCACTCCAATCACTGCAAAACTACTTTCTATGCAATAAACTTTCATATTTGGACCTTATTTCGAAAGTTGGAAATTGGTCGAAAAATCGTCAAAAACCAAAGGTTAACCCCTTTACTTTTTGGTCGAATTTTTCGACCTAAAATATTCAACGTAATTTCACCGAAAAACCACTCCAATCACTGCAAAACTACTTTCTATGCAATAAACTTTCATATTTGGACCTTATTTCGAAAGTTGGAAATTGGTCGAAAAATCGTCAAAAACCAAAGGTTAACCCCTTTACTTTTTGGTCGAATTTTTCGACCTAAAATATTCAACGTAATTGCACCGAAAAACCACTCCAATCACTGCAAAACTACTTTCTATGCAATAAACTTTCATATTTGGACCTTATTTCGAAAGTTGGAAATTGGTCGAAAAATCGTCAAAAACCAAAGGTTAACCCCTTTACTTTTTGGTCGAATTTTTCGACCTAAAATATTCAACGTAATTTCACCGAAAAACCACTCCAATCACTGCAAAACTACTTTCTATGCAATAAACTTTCATATTTGGACCTTATTTCGAAAGTTGGAAATTGGTCGAAAAATCGTCAAAAACCAAAGGTTAACCCCTTTACTTTTTGGTCGAATTTTTCGACCTAAAATATTCAACGTAATTGCACCGAAAAACCACTCCAATCACTGCAAAACTACTTTCTATGCAATAAACTTTCATATTTGGACCTTATTTCGAAAGTTGGAAATTGGTCGAAAAATCGTCAAAAACCAAAGGTTAACCCCTTTACTTTTTGGTCGAATTTTTCGACCTAAAATATTCAACGTAATTTCACCGAAAAACCACTCCAATCACTGCAAAACTACTTTCTATGCAATAAACTTTCATATTTGGACCTTATTTCGAAAGTTGGAAATTGGTCGAAAAATCGTCAAAAACCAAAGGTTAACCCCTTTACTTTTTGGTCGAATTTTTCGACCTAAAATATTCAACGTAATTTCACCGAAAAACCACTCCAATCACTGCAAAACTACTTTCTATGCAATAAACTTTCATATTTGGACCTTATTTCGAAAGTTGGAAATTGGTCGAAAAATCGTCAAAAACCAAAGGTTAACCCCTTTACTTTTTGGTCGAATTTTTCGACCTAAAATATTCAACGTAATTTCACCGAAAAACCACTCCAATCACTGCAAAACTACTTTCTATGCAATAAACTTTCATATTTGGACCTTATTTCGAAAGTTGGAAATTGGTCGAAAAATCGTCAAAAACCAAAGGTTAACCCCTTTACTTTTTGGTCGAATTTTTCGACCTAAAATATTCAACGTAATTTCACCGAAAAACCACTCCAATCACTGCAAAACTACTTTCTATGCAATAAACTTTCATATTTGGACCTTATTTCGAAAGTTGGAAATTGGTCGAAAAATCGTCAAAAACCAAAGGTTAACCCCTTTACTTTTTGGTCGAATTTTTCGACCTAAAATATTCAACGTAATTTCACCGAAAAACCACTCCAATCACTGCAAAACTACTTTCTATGCAATAAACTTTCATATTTGGACCTTATTTCGAAAGTTGGAAATTGGTCGAAAAATCGTCAAAAACCAAAGGTTAACCCCTTTACTTTTTGGTCGAATTTTTCGACCTAAAATATTCAACGTAATTTCACCGAAAAACCACTCCAATCACTGCAAAACTACTTTCTATGCAATAAACTTTCATATTTGGACCTTATTTCGAAAGTTGGAAATTGGTCGAAAAATCGTCAAAAACCAAAGGTTAACCCCTTTACTTTTTGGTCGAATTTTTCGACCTAAAATATTCAACGTAATTTCACTCAAAAATCACTTATATCACTGCAAAACTAGGTTCTATGCAATAAACTTTCATATTTTGACCTAATTTCGGATGTTGGAAATTGGTCGAAAAATCGTCAAAAACCAAAGTTTAAGGGAAATAAAGTCCAAGTGAAAAAAAAATTTATTCCCATGGCATTTGTTTCACCAAGTCAAAATTGGTGAAAATGCCATTTTTCAGTTGGTGTAATAAATCCCAGGGGAATTGGAATTCCCCATTATTGAAGAAATTAAAATGGCATTCAGAGGGATCGTTTCTTCAGTTTTTTCATGTTTTTTTTAACCTTTTTTACATTTTTAAATTTAAAAATTCAAAATTTTTTTAAAGAAAAAACTCATTTGCAACTTGTAAGACAAATTTCCCACCCTATTATACTCCCCCATCGGTATACCCCTGAACGAGTGAATGAACGGCTTAATCAACTGGTACAGTTTGGATAGTCACACAAATCGCAAATTTATATACCAAAATACAAACACCGACATGTGGGAATCTCGATGGCTTTACAGAGCATGCGCAGCAGTTTGTTCCATTTATGCTTTTTCTGTATTTTTACCTCTTACGGGAGTTCTCTTTCCACTCCTTATCTGGCCTTTTTTGACAGAGGCCATTAAAGATTAAATTTTCAAATCATTTCATTTGTGCCGATCATTTCATCTGCACCTACAGCGCACAGAGGCACCTTAAATCTTTAACCTTGTCAACTTATTTTTTCTTGCTCATTCATGGGCAGAGACAAACTATCACTATACCCATGAACAAGCAACAAAAAATAGCTTATTTGACAAGGCTAAACTTTTAAGGTGCTCCTGTGCACTGTAAGTACAGATGAAGTGACGGGCACGAATGAGAAAATAGTTAAATTTAAAAACATTAACGGTATTATGCAACAAAAAATAGCCTACTCAACAAGGTAAAACTTTTAAGGTGCCCCAGGTAGTCTTGTTGTATAAAATTTTTTTCTTACAGCATCTCTTCAGAACTTTTGCAAGATATTCACTGAGCGGAAAATGTTAGCCATTAATAAACATTAGTACCCACCAAAAAAAAATTGCCTGGCAATTCTAAGAGTTAATACCATGTTCGTTGGGTCATAAGACAGTATTTCCTTTTTTTTTTATGCGAGACTAGGCTGAAGTTTTAAATTAGAGCTGCTTTAAATTAAGCCTTGTTATGTACTAATGCACACGTATTCTAATAAATCAAGGTAGCTGAAATGACTTATGCCAAGAAACGTACAAACGCAGGACGGGAAACAAATTTTGAAAACTTTTTTGTTGTAAAGCGTTTGTACTTTTGACACAAGAATATTTAGTCACCTCGACTTAAGGCTTAACTTCGTTTAGCCATAACAAGGCTTAACTAATTTTGAAGCAACTCTCAAAATTTCAGCCCGGTCTCACTTTAAAAAACTTTCATACGGCCCACTGTACATTGTATTCAAAAATTCAATGTAGCTCTCGGGTGATTTTCAAAAAACTACATATGATTTTGGATCGAAAACAAAAGCCATTTCAACGAAAACAGATGTGACCACGTAAAAATACAAATTACCTACCTTATTCAGAAATGAACTCTTGTTTCATATTCCTTTGCAGGTATACTAATTAAAACTTCTAGTATCAATTCAGAACAATGATTCTGAATATCGTACGCACTGGAAGCGCAGCTAAAAGGGTTCTTCCTTAAGACCATAGTATAATTAAAGTATTTTCCAGTAAATTTTGAGGACTGTGGAGCTTTTTCAAGTACCCTGTATGCAGGGGGAGGAGAGAAAAAAGTTGCTTTATACCGACTTCCCCTTTAGCATTCCTTGAGAATAAGACATTTATTTCACGAATTTCGCAATTAAACATCTTTAATATTGGAGGGATATCACTTATACTGAAATAGCGAGCTCTTGACAGAGGACATCGTCAGGCAATGATTAATAATAATGCGTCAACTGCTAGCATCCTGAGTTGACAGTTTCTATAATACCCGTGATGTTTCACAAATATTGAAGATGTTTTAGACTTTTTACAATTATTTCTAAGGGTTGATCTTTCCTTTGTAGTCATATGACCTTATTACGTCTTTTGCGGTTCGTTGCCACAAAACATACTTTCATTAACGCCAACCTCAAACTCATTTTACATTCATTTTATTGAATCGACACTCGATTACACTTTTGTGACCTTCATTTAAAATTTTTGCATAGAAAGTAACATTCGTTAGTATAAGCATGCAACCATTTGCTTGCCTGACAGGGCGTTCAATAGCACTAACAGACGACCATTAACGCCATTCAACTAAACATTAGGAGCAGTAAAACTTCAATTACACAAGACGTTTGTCCAGTCTATTGCAGGTTACAATTGTACGGTATCTTAACATGTGTACGTCAGACTGTTAACGAACTGTAGTTCACAGCACTTTGCTAACACACATCGACTTTCGTGTCTTAGAAAAAAAATATTTAACGATCAAAGTTCACAATACTGAAGGCAAATTGATCGCTATACACATGTTGAAATTCCATGCAATCTTAAATCGTTTCCTGCAACAGACTGGACTAATGTCTTGCGTCATCAAAATTTTATTGTACCTGATGTATAGTAGAATGGTGTTAATGGTCGTCTATTGGTGCTATTGAGTGCCCTGTCTTGCAAACGGTTGGGTATCTACATGTATGCTAATGAAATGTACTTTCTATGCAAAAATTTTAAATGAAGGTCACAAAAGCGTAACTGAGTGTCGATTCGATAAAATAAATGTATTTTCACGTTAATTTTCATGAAGTTGCCGTTAATGATGGTAGTATATTTGCTGGTAATGAACAGGTCTGTTATAAAGTCAATTGACTACATTGAAAAGATCAACACATACAAGTAATTGTAAAAAGTCTTAAATATCTCCAATATTTGAGGGGCATTGCAGAAATTGCAAGTTTTTGCCCTGTCAACTCAGAATACTAGCAATTAACGCATTATTATAAACCACCGCCTAATGATATCCTCTGTCATCAGGTCGAAAGCTCCTAATTCCAGTATACGTAATGTTCCATTAAAATTAAAGACGTATAAAAAGCAAAGTATCAACCACTTTCAAAGGACTTTTATTAAAATAAAAATTTTACTTTATACGAACACTTTCACGGTGTTTGGACGGATTTAGTTGCAAGGATATTGACGCGTTGCTAACGAAAGTCGAAATCATCGTAAATACTCGTACGTTTTCACAGATTTCAGAACCAACCACAACCTAAATCTGGTATACGTGCATGAACTACTTCGGTAAGATAATGTGCAGTTGTGACATCACCGTGACATCATCGTGACATCATCGAAAACGGACAAACTCAGTAATTTTCGCATACTTGTCAGTTTCATTATTGAAAGTGTGATTAACATCTACACCGTCTTTCCCAAAAAGGTATGCACGAACTTCAATGTTTAAAATGTCCCTGAGATATAGACCTAATTTTCACTTGGTTAAAAGTTGATTGTTTAATAATCGCGTGTATTTGTTTTCAGACAGCATTTCTGTTTGAAACGATATTCAAAAATGTGGTGTAATGCTAATGGCGAAAAAATTGAGTTTAGGTTTTCAGATGACGTTGGTGCGACCTCACCATATTACTTCATCAAACGAAGAGTTCTGTTCTCGTATTCCACAAATACAATACCTTGGTTATTCCTGAAATCTGCAGTTCATCCCTGAAGTTAGTGACGAGAATGAACAGTCTAACAATTGTATTATGGCAACGGAGTACGCCCGAACACCCTGAAACTGGTGGATAATCTGCTTTTTAAACATGTGCCTCCCAGTCACAAAACTATCCTCGCATTAAAGACCTTTTTAAATCACCATACAAGCTTTTGAAAATTTATGTCTAGTAAGGAATAATTTCGGTCAAAAAAAACAATACCAGTTTGTACTAAACTTATCTTTAGTCATTCCAAATTTGATGTCCATATAATATCGTACCACCAATAATTACCAATGCGACCAGTCAAATTAAATCTTCAAAAATTGTCATTGACACCTTCTGGATTCGAATTACCCCTACCTTATCTAATTACCCCTATCTTATCTAATTACCCCTACCTACTTCTGAGATAATGTGTACATATTAATAAGCGAAACAGGATTCTTATCAGATCCGTTTAACCCATACTTAAATAACGTGATGTCCATTGCTTTCCGAGCAGTTTGATGAGTTAAGCTCTAAGTCATCCGTAAGTAAACAGTTTGGAGTTTTCTAATCAGTGAACTGTGTAACCCTTCAACGTGCAGCGTCAGATATATTGGATACTTATATCAAAAGAACAGACGAGAGACCACAATAAAAACAGGAGAACAAAGAACAAAATAAGACAATTCACACATTAAACTTTTGTTCACCAAAGGTACTTTAAAGTCTGTTTTTCTAAAGTATTTGGCTGACTTAATATCTAAATATGGTAAACAATGGCTTAATGTGTTGATGAACAATATGAACTTTCTCCACACTGTTAATCCTACGTCTTGTAGATTAACTGAGCGCCTAATCGCTGATCACATAATTAGTTTCATGACACGACGCAGTCTTAAAGAATATTTCGAAATCTACCGTCTATTTAGCTCAAATATTTCTACCTTCAGCTCCTTCCTTTGTTGCAATGTTGGTAAATTTTTCAGTCGTCCACACGTACTTTTCATTGTTTTCCAAGTTCTTCCAGCAATTTCCCAAACCATTCTATGCAGTTGTGCAAAGTCCACGCTTAAGTGCGCAACATCACAATCTCTTGGTACCATTTTCACTACCTTAACCATGAAACCTAAACTATTTATCTTTACAGTTTTTAACACTAGTTTCCTCATCGACTCATACTTATCTCTGACCTATATGCACAACCGGACTGCGCGACCCCATTACGTTCGAGTAGCGAGAGGTGTCCCCAAAAGAATAGCATCATCATTGAAATGTACTGGTCCTCGTGCTAATGGCAGAGACTAACCGACCTGTGTTATCAACAGATCTGTAGCCGATCAATGTCTTCTCTTGATATTTTTTTCGACATGTATGTACATAGACTGTTTTCCTTTCACTGATACTATTTTGATTGTGGGAGCTTGGACATATTCACAGATGATCCTCGGACGTTCGTCAAGCTTTATACCTCACAAAAACGATTTCCGAGCCCAAGACGAGGGACTGAACTCGCAACCTTGTGATGACGCGGAAGGGCAGACTGGCCATATGGAGCACGGGGAGAATTCTTGGTAGGCCAGTTCATAAAAAAACATCAAATATAATAAAATTAAAAAAACAATAGAAAATGGGAAAGAAAAAAACAAACAAAGAAAAGATCAACGGGTATAAATGAATAAAAGATAAAACAAAAAATAAAAAAATAAAAATTGAATTTGGATGGCTGTTTCTGTCCTACTGGTCAGAGGTCACTTCCAGGATCAAGAGGATTCAAGTTTCCCGTTCCATTTAGTTTCGGTTATTACCGATATACGAGAAAGTCGAGATGTGAAACTGCGGAAGTCTCAAACAGATGGAAGAGCAGAGTAACATGCGTACAGGTGGTGCCAAGTAGATGAAGGACAGAAAAAATGAAAGCACTCTAGGTGGACGAAAATAAATGTAAAAAATAATACAATTATTTTGCAGCAGCGTTAGCGCCTCTAGCATAACTGCAAACACAGTGATTAAGAGAAGATGAGTAGTATACCTGCAGTGCAGGCACCGCTGAGGTCGATGATGAATGACGTGAAGGTACAACAGTAGTAACTACAACCAGCCTGATGATGACTTAGCAATAAAGTCGAAATATTACCGACTCGCTTTTGTCTTGCTCTAACTCCAATTTTGAGTTCACAAGAGCAGTATACGACGAGATGGGACAGCCACAGGGCGTGGTTACGTTTATGGTAGGGCAACACGAGAGAACATAGCTGAATACCAGCCAACTGCGTTTACTATGAGTCAAGTTTTTGCTGTGGTAGGTAATGCTACCTTAGGGTTAACAGGTAACGTTGTGCGTCAGTGTGGGAAGAAGCGTGTGGTGGAAGTAAAATTACCTTTCCCACAAGTAGCAGTATATACCAAATGCATTGTAACATTCCAGTGACATACCACAGTCAAGAGCTTAGTAAATGCTTGCTTCCATTCGACAGTGGAGATGACGGAGAAGATTGAGAAGAGGTCTTTCTCGGACATGTGTTCTCAGACCAAAGCGCGAAACTTGATCCAACTAAACTCAAAGCCATTCTCGACAAATCAATCCCAAGCTCGAAACAAGCTATGCAACACCTACTCGGAGTGATGATACACCTCGGAAAATTCATCCCAAATCTCACCAAAACAACTCCTCTACGCCAATTACTGGAAGCAGACGTACATATATACATACATACGTACATACACATATACATACATACGTACATACACATATACATACATACGTACATACACATATACATACATACGTACATACACATATACATACATACGTACATACATATATACATACGTACATACACATATACATACGTACGTACATACACATATACATACATACGTACATACATATATACATACATACGTACATACACATATACATACATACGTACATACATATATACATACATACGTACATACACATATACATACATACGTACATACATATATACATACACGTATACGTATCCATATGTTTGTGTATGTATGCATGTATGTATATAAATGTACATGTACATGTATACGTATACGTATATATTAAAGATCAAGAGCCAGCTCCTCCAACAGTCAACTCACATATAAAACTTGTCTTTATTCAACAAAGTTGACTTTATTCAACAATAAAAAAATTGAACATAATATTTCAGGCCACAGTCCCTTCTTAACCTACTCCCAACAACAGGAGGATTTATTTAGCTTACAGAAGTCATTTGCATAAATCCTCCTGTTGTTGGAAGTGGGTTAATTTGAAGCCTCAAGTTCAGAAGCACAAAAACAAAATAAGCCCCAGTCTACAGTAATCGCCTAATGCCTAATGGGATTGGTTCAATTGTTAAAAAACAGATAGGTCATATGGAAATATGAGCACTACGTCACAACATTCTGTAAAGAAACTCATTCATTTGAAAGTCTATATTTAAGGGTCAGCATAATAAATTTATATTATTATAACTTATATATATATATATATATATATACCTATATACAGGTATTTATAGAAGCAAGGGTGTGAATGGCAGATGAGATACTTTGTATATATCAATGAATGTATCAAAAAATAAAATAGCTTTACTAACTGTTGAAGTGGGAATAAAATTAAGATACAAAGCTCTTGATATATTCATAAGCTACGTTTTGTGTCATTAATTTTTGGAATTTTATATATATATATACATATACACACATACACTGTATAATGTATATATACAATACAGCAAGACAGTTTCTATGTTGACTTTACATAGAGTACTCAATTTCTTATAAGACAGAGCAGATAGTAAATAAATAAGCTTAAGACTCTTAGTTGTTACTCAGAGTTTCATGTCTCTTCAGGAAATCATCAGACAACTGTCCAAAGAGATGTGAAACTCTGAGTAACAACTAAGAGTTTTAAGCTTATTTATATATGCAGGTACAGTATACAGCATATACAGCCATCCTCTAAGACACACAATGTCACACAAGATGTGAACAAAGTCAATGCTACACATGTTGAATGTCCCAAGGGACTTCTTGGGTCAAAAATTTCTCATTGATGCCTGAGGACTTCTTTCAACCATTTTTCAGTGTTCAAGATTATTTTAGAATATGAAAATTTATGGAAAATCATGCATCTTAGCAGTGACAGGGGATTTCTCCAGTTGTAAATATTCGTATCCTAAATACTCTCACAGGCTTTTAGTCTCAATTTCGCTAAAACTTTCCTCCAAGAAATTCCCTTGATTTTATCTGGATTATCTTCACAACAAAAATTCAAGACAGTTCAACAAACTGTCACAGATTCTTGATCTGAAGATGATTTAGATAAAATTGAATATCCACTCAAAGAAACTGTTATTTCACCAAATACATAACCAACACTAAACTACATGTACATTTAACTTTAAAGTCCTTGGATCATAATACTGACAATCCAAACCAGATGGGTTTACCAAAGAAAGGTCTTTATATTCTTTCTAAACTGTTATGTCAGTAGAATTAATAAGAAGTTAACTGTTTTTGTTCTGTAAAGACTCTTCCACCATCAGGAAAGAGTGGACAAACCCTAGGCATTTTGGCCAAGTTTTGACGTGTTAAAATGTTACTGAAATTGGGCTCAAATGGGAGTAACAAGATGCATAATTTTGCAAGAATTTACATATTTTAAATTACATTCAGTTATAAGACCAATTTTTTCATGTTGAGCTACAGTAAATAAAATTATTCACTGTTTCCAAACACATATTTCACTACCATATAAATCATGCATCAAATTAATTCACTTGCTGTATTTAAAAATGCAAAATATGGTCCAACTCTAATCACTTCAATCACTTCAAATCCATCACTTCAATCACTTCAAATCCATCACTTCTCACCCCAGTACATTTATCTGCCTAACAAAAGTTAAAAGGTTGTATATTTACCAGTTTCTTGTCATCCACAAAGTGCATCTTAAAATGTCCATTTGCCTTATTTCATACATCAGGCAGTTTCCTTCTCATCATCTCCAACCAGTTAAGTGATGACATCCCATCCCATCCCATTAAATCACTTTGTACCACTCCAGATCACTTTAGATCTCAGCAATCATTCCACATGACACCCACATAGCATATCAATTCCAATCAGGTCAATCCATATGAAAATCTTTGATGAAATAAGCTGCCAAAATAAGAATTCAACATCCTGCGGTTCTTGAGCAGAAAACCTTCATATCAAGGTGAACCATAAACTTTCATATTAACCCATTAACCATCTAACATAGTGTCCAATATAATGGCATGTAAGAACATAAAAACCAGTGATTAAACAAAGGAAAAACAAAGAAAAAAGGAAAAAAAATTCCAGACATTTAAGAGTTAAGGGGCAGGGCACATCCCTTTGATTAGTAAAATTGTCTGGCATTAGCCAGAGCAAAATATGAAACACAACATCATCAGAGAATGAAGGATAGTGTGACAAAGACTATTTATAAAGTTACTATTACAGGTTAATTAACATAATTTGGTATTTGAGAGAAAGTGGGTGGTGAAAAGAAAGCTAAAGACATCAGAAGAATCAGAAAGTGGGATAGAGCCAATGTTCAAATTGAGAGTGGGATTGAGTTTTTTAGTGAGCTTTCTCTCAAATGCCATATTATATTAACTAACCTGTAATAGCAACTTTATAAATAGTCTTTGTCACATTTTCATTCATTCTCTGATGATGTTGTGTTTAATACAACAAAACATTAGATCATAATAAACCCTTTCCTTATTATGCCCCTTCTGCTTGTCTTTTGCTGGGCTTTGATATTTATACTCAGATTACAATTTCTACCAGGTTTGTCCATCACAATGTGTGGTTAGTTTTCATGGTTAGTTTTCATTTCTTCTCAAGTACCCAACATTAATCATTCCATATTATAAAAATAGCAACTTCTTTGCATCATAAAAGTTGATTTATTCAGTATAGATGTGGCTCAGCAGCATGATCCAGTCCAAACATGTGACTACCATGCTGTCAACTGTACGGCATATGAAACCAATTGGTTCTCCAGCTATTTAGCTAATTAAGTTTATGTTTGATTTGATATTAACTCATTAAGTGACAGGGCTTGTCCTTTGACAAGTGAAATTGTTTTGTGTTAGCCAGAGTAAAATACTGAAGTGCACCCTTGCTCCTAAATAGGTTAATGCAATGAAATGTTAGATCTTAATAGCCTTTCTCCTAATTATAGCTCTTCTATGAGTCATTTGCTGGGCTTTGATATTCATACTTGAAACTAACCAGAGGCATTTCCTTCAATATTTATGGGTATACATTCTGAAGGTTGGACCCCTGTGCAGTTTCAGCCAGTTTGATCTAAACAAAGCTAGACATAGAATCTCATGACTTACTCAATGGTCTCGCAGATTGCAACAAACATTATAGAAATGATTCAATGGATAAACCACCTGATATTTATAGAGTAATTAACTCAAGGGGCCAGGATCATCCCTTTGACAAGCAAAATCATCTGGCATTAGCCAGAGTAAAATACTAAAGTGTGCCTTTGCCCCTCAGTTTAAACAAGCAACATGTTTTATATTTACTTGGCAGTGCTCAAAATAAAATGTTGTTGATCGAGTGCTATTACTTGAAATTCAGTAGTTTGAAGTTATTTTTGTCAAGGATAACACCTTTAATTTTGCCTGTACATGTAGGAAAAGTGGTGAGGCTCTGTGCAAGCTCTTCCAGTTAAGAGATTATCACAAGAATCAGCATTTCACCACAATACAAGCTCCACTTCAAATCATAATGTTGGCTTCCACAAGACATGGACAATAGGTTAACCTTGGCTCACATTTGATAGCAAGAACAACCAGATACTGTACTTATTGTGCTCAATACTTCAAATAAAGGGACAAATTTGTTCTCTTTCATGGACCATGAAAATCCAACTGCAGTACACTGCATATTTGAATTCTCACTTATTTCATCAATTACGGTACACATGAACAGCTCGGCACAAAGTTTGCACTTTAATGATAATAATTATGAAAATTTCCTGCCCTAGCATTTATTCAACCTAGCTAGAACACTGAGCTGTTTCACTTATAATTGTTTGAAATTGAAACCAAACATAATATGTAGATAACATGGTTTTAATAAGTTTTACACCACAACTGTTTGTCTTTTTTTTTTAACTTACATATTGTCAGAGTGACAAATTGTTAGAGGCACATTTAAAGGCTAACCTTTCACCCTGTTACTATCCAGCAGGAACCTCCATACAGGGTAATACTCAGCAAATATGCGATGAAATTTTACCAGACACTGAATACTGACAGATACCTAGATTGAACGAGGTGCTAATATCCCAATACAGCACATCCATACTTCAGATCATCTCTGATCAACTCTGGTCATGTACAGTAAAATACAGCTCTAAAGAATTTTTTTGAGTGAGTTGTGAGCACGTATCAAGCAAGGATCAAGAAATTATCATGTGCTTGATAGCCATCATGACCTCTTGCTTGTTCTTCATAACATTCTTGATTCTTGAAATGATTCCCTCCAAACTATGTACTTGATCAAGATTCTTTTACTCTTCAACATGCTTTTGTAATTCTCAAAAACTCTTCAGTTGCCAATATCACATATCAGCTGTAGCCATTTTCCAAAAACATGCCATTACAGAAAGTGACACTGACCAAGGTAAACCAGAAGATGTAGTTTCATGCAATGAGCAATATGGCATAGTATGAACAAATTTGCTTTGCTCTTGCATGTTGACAATGCAGTTGTTCAAACTACAGAAGTAAATCATGCAAAAATTTTTTGTTGTTCATGGAATATTGAAAAGGGGTAAAAAAAAAGGGGTCGACTTATATCCCAGGTCAACTTGTACGTCAGGAAATACAGTAGCTGGTGAATCACTATTATGAATCTACTAGAGCCATTAGTACGTGTACAGTACTGCTCTAATAAAACAACCATTTTCGAGGATCGCATTCAAGTGATTAGCAAGCAAGAATTGAGAACTCTATACATCTTCAACAGTCACTCAAATCTCGATCCTCAAAATAATTGCAGAAATGGTGCAACTACATGTGAGGCCTTGAGAAATGCTCTCACATGTCTCAAACCTTGAGGAAAACTAGAAAGGTTCCCTTCAGCTTTTATCATCAGGAATTGATTTTCTTCCCCTAGCGATGATAAAACAGATTTTCATGCTAAGATTTGGTTCATAAAAAGACTGGCATTTGAATCAACATTACTTCAAAGCCTTAATTCAGCTAATCCAGTTGGTAAGTAGTGCTAAGCCAGATCCTAATACAACCAGTCAAACGTAACTGACTTAGTCACCAAACTTTTCATGGACTTAATTTGAAGAATTAAGCTTGACTTGGCAGAAGCTTGCTGAGCAAACTGGGCCTGAAGTATCTTGAAAATTGGAAGATGAATCAAGTTTAGGTCAAAGTTATAAGATCAACTTGGGCCAAATCATGACACGCTCATGTGAAAGAATTCAAAAACTCAGTTTATGCCCTCACTTGAACACATCCAAGAATTGCACTCGCTTCTGGAGAACATTCACAATTCTTGAAAATTTCTCAAACAATAACTGTGTTGGTTTCCTCAATCCTCCCTTGCTCCTCACTTGGACTCAAATCACACTCAATTCTCGAGGTTGAGTTTCATTTGCAATCCCATTTGCAATCACCTCAGACTACTACATATAAAATCAGACCACTCTACCTCAAAAATTTTACAAATACTGAACTGTTCAAATTGGAAAACTAAATGCTAATGTTTTATCTATAAATTTTCACCATTTAAATCCATGAACATTCTTTATTGCAGACCACCTCAGATTACATCAGATCACAATTGAAAACTTCAAATAACAATTAAAGAATTACCTGTTGTTAAATACAGTAGATTTCTTCCTTGTCCTTGAACCATTGCTGTCTTGTCAATCATCATACAGTACATGGAATTCATCAAATCCACTTCATATTTTACTGAACGTCTCCATTTTTTTCTACAAATAACAATAAACAGTGGAATTTTAAATACTTAATTAACCAAGATTGAGGCCCACTTGGGTGAACCAAGTGATGAAGGAGTAAAAACTGTGCAAAACTGGATGTGAAAACTTTCAAGTATTGACCAAACAAATCATTTTAACATGGAGTTTGCCATAAGGCTCTTGGTTTTCCCTGTTTCAAACTGATATGTATGTTTTCAAAATATGGGAGCTTGGAGATATCTTGAACAATAGATGAACATTCATCAAGCTCTATCCTCAGAAAACAATTTCTGAGCCCTCAACGGGGATCAAACCCATAACCTTCTGATGACTGGTGACACACTTAAATTATTAACCTACCAAGACTCAGATGGCAAGCTAAGCTGCAAGTTTGAAATATATGTGACCTAAGTGGAAGCCACTATAATTATGTTGATAACATTATAATGAGATAAATATATAAGCTTCCACATTTCCAAAATATAGTTCTCATTGTAACATTATTAACATACAGTAGCTTCTGCTTACTGTAGGTCACACATATGTTGAACTTGCCTTTAGCTCACCACTTGAGTCTTGGTAGCTCAATGGTTAGAGCATCTCACCAGTCATCAGATCCCTGTCTGGGGCTCAGAAACCATTTTTCAAAGGACAAACCTTGACAAACGTTCATCTGTCGTTCATGTTTTAAACTGGTTTTTCATTGTAGGATGTTGCTGCTTATTTTACCTCCTAACATGTTTGTTTTGCATCTCATTTTCATCAGTTAAACATTTATTGTACTGTTACACAATTAGCTTTAAACAAAAGCAGTACGAGTGTTGCTTGGAATTTTCATAGTAGACACACAAATTTAATTTATGGTAACCTAGTTCCTGAAAAAAGTTACTGGTCAGGAAGAAAAAGCACAAAGGATTAGTCCAATAATATCATATAATGTTGGACTGTTCAGGAACCAATCAGCACATGTAATTTTATATATGGACCAAACAATAAGGTCAGCCATATAATAAAAATTATCATTATCCACTAGAGCTAAGGTAACATCCAGTGCTGGATGTAAAATACACTTATACTGTAAGCTGAGTTACTGTAATGTTATAATTTTACTCCTAAGTAACTTTACATGAAGTTTAATAATAATTTTTCAGTTGGTTTTCTCTGAGGTATTTCTACCAACTTAACATCATTGCATATCCTACTCCAAACTTGCAGATATATACCACACCACATACTTAGGCCCACTCTACCCATTTGTCAATTTGCCAGCAGTGATCTAATGAAAGACCTGGTCATCATAAAAATCTATTTTTATGCAAAAACTGGCAAGTAGAAATTTCCATGGAATAATAATCTTCTTAAATAAGTTGCTTGAATGTCACTAGCAATAGTCAGTCATAATGTGAACAACATGCGAATTTCACATTTCTTACAATCAATTATTTTTGGTGAGGTTTTGGCAACCTAAATAATTTTTTAAAAGAATTTTTTGGCCTTTGTTTACAATTTAAATGAATTTGGCATAAGTGTTGTGAGTTTATGAATATGGTAGCTTCAAATACTCAAAAAATATTACTTTTTAAAAGCAACCTTTCAACCAACAGATTATTATAAGAGTAGATTATAAAGTGCACTAGAAACAGCTGGCTAACTATGGCGAAATTTGTCTAAAAAAAGTTAGTTCTGGCTGATAATCTTGCAAAGAAACCTTAAAATGACAGACCAGCCCTGTATGTATTCAAAATAAATTCATAATTACAGTTGACTCTCAATAACTTGAACCTTCAATAACTGAAACCTCATGCAAACTTCATGTGAAATGGTTTTCTCTTCTGGTCATTGTCTTTTTATAATCTTACACTTAATAACTACAGTAGAACCTTTTGTAACTTGAATCTTTTTGAATTTTTCCTTGAAGGTTCAAGTCATCAGGTGCCAACTGCGTAGTAAAACTGCAAACCCAGGAACTTGAAGAATGCTTGACATGATTTCCCTACTAGCTTTGGGACTAGCTTTGAGAATAAAGTTGAAAAATCAATTTTACAACAAGTACAACAAGGGAAGAAATTGCTCTTTGGCATTCACTTCAGCATGCAGAGTAGACAAAATCCATTCACTTCAAAAATAACTGAGATGGCCTAACGGACAAATGCGGGAGTGGGATATACATTAGAATTATAATCCTTATCCATCCAAGTAAAGCACATCAAAGAAGACCATGGCAGGGGGGTGAGGGCTTACTCTTAAATTCATCCAACTAGACTCACACAAGTCACAGTAATTGTAGTTAGCATGAATAGAATAAAGAAAATACAAAAACTCACCAAATAAAATAAATACTTAGAGAAATAAAATAAATAGGACCATGGCTCGCTTGTAATTTCACTTTAGGTTTGACAACGAGCTTGAAATAAACTCGAAATATCACCATTATTCATCTTTTGTGTTGCTATTCAACTCAAATTTTGAGTTTACAAGTTGCTATCTTTTAAACTTCGCTTTATTTTTTTTACATACGATACTTATCAAACAGACTTAGACTTGCGAGTCCTTGGCGTCATTCGCTCCAAGATGTTTATCTGCGTCGGCCCATCCATATAAATACAAGTAATATAAGTAAATTATATATCATTCGACAGTTTATTACCTGGAAACTACAGTGATACCGCGATACCAACCATTCACTGCAAACATAATGCTTTATAGCCTTAAAGAACATCTCTGTTACTTGGCGCCATGTTTGAACGTTTCTTTGTACTTCTTCGAAAATGTGTGTAAACCCAAAGGTTAGATTAGGGTTAGCGTGAGGATTACGGTTTATACAGATTTTCGGGGCTTTTAAAGAGCGAAAAAACAATGGAGAGGGACTATACTTAAATTGTAGATAAATCCATTAACTTTACGGTCTTCAGCCCTCCGTTCACTGTTGACGCTCACTTACATGTGTCTGTTTTTTTGGCGATAATGCCTTACGTTTGGAGCGAATTCTTGACATTACTATATCACTGTAATCTCCAGGCAAGAAGCTGTAGACTGATATGCGATTTACGTATGTTACTTGTATTTATATGGTTGAGGTGCGAAACTGCATTAGCGCCGCTAAGTACTAGCCCGGCTTCACCTGTCATGTAAATTTGTTTCTAGAGTTTCTAAAGTCCGAAATTCCGGTGTCTTCCTTTTAAAAAATTGAAAATTAGCATCTAAAGTTCATAAAGTGTATGTTTTATAGCTATATCTCCATTTCTATCAGAAAAGACAGTAAAGTTTTCACAAACCTTGAAGCAAACGACATGTGTGCTCCATTCGTGTTCTATACTCGGAAGAGATTACTGCGCATGGTCAGCACACATGGTCAGCACAAGGAACGTAGGCTCCGAGAACGAGAAAGACGGTTTCCCCACGGACACCTTGTAGACTGCAATAAAGGATGAATGTAATTCTTGTTTCAGACAGTTTTATTATGAATATTGGACATAAGATCGATGCGAAACTGGATTATGTCAATGTATCAAGGTGAAAATAAAAAACAAACGAACTGCAAATCCACTTGGAAAACCACAAACAATATTGCGTCGTATTTCCGACAAGTGGCGGATATATATTTATTTATTTATTTATTTATATAAATATTTAGTTTTGTATTTTAACCTGTCCATATTAAAAAGCGTTTTAATTGAACCTGGTTAAAAAAACACCTAAACTTGAACTTTAATTAAAAAAATAGCCACTATGCAGCTGTGGGGAACAATTGGGATTTATTATCGACAAAATAGCTAGCTTATTACACCAAATGAATCATAATATTGCTTCCTCCTAGTTTTGACGAAAAAGTTTCGATTAGCACACGGATCGCCTCTCAAGGAACGCTTTGGAATCCAGGAAATGAAACTATTTTTAAATCGCGCTTCTGGATTTATTTCAATTGTATGACTATTCAGCTTTTCTTGACGGAATACTCTGAAGTAACGAATTTATCAATCATTTTCTCAAAGCTTAGCAATGTAATCTTTAAACTTTGGAAGCAGACATGAAGGCATTACAGGGAAGATTTTCTCAAAGTAGGATGAAATGAGCCTCTAAAACTTAATCTAATACGGCGAACCAAATGGTTTCAAACCTTACTCTATGCTGGCAGGGCAGTGACGAACGGTTTGAAAAGGGACTTCGCTTAAGTTGCATAACCCGTTTATTTGGTTAAATGAACTTTTAAAGTGTACGGAGGCCGCAGTTATGTCACGGAACGCACTGACCTGCATGGAACAACTCATTCTCTTCCCCATATCCCATCACTTTTCTTAGCGAGGCCATAGGACAGTTTTGGGGCACAGACATGCATCTGGCACTTAAGTGATCAGCTGATTAAATACAATAAATTGAATAAGAGGTAGCGCCTTAAGAAGCCCAAAACTTTTAGTGTGGCCGCGCTGAGAAATGTGATGGAATATAAAGACAACGAGTCTATATCTATACATTTTTGCCATGAAGTCCAACAAAGTGCAAATACCTTGCTTCCCTCACCTTGCCAACGCCTATGGTAGCAACAAGATTCAGACACTGAGAGAATAAAATTTATTCATTTAAAAAGTGAATGGAATTAGTGTGGAAGAACAGACAGTTGCTTAGTTAACCCTATGGTTGATAAATATGCGTGGTCAAACCAACGTCTATTTTACAAAATATTAAATATCGTTAAAACGTTAATATTTATTCTCCTCGGGAGGTGGTTCAAAGCTTGAGTAACTTCTGACTCAGCAGGTAATCCCCTATTCAGCGCATGTGATTCATCAGGAGAAAAAAGTCGATTGTTTAAATGATGGATAAACCTATCCATCTCGTTCCAGTTGATCATCCAAATGATGACGAATTTATCCATGATATGTCCGCGCGGGTAAGAATACTTGCTAGACAAGTTATCCAGGTTTTGAATGCCTGACCCCTGCTGTATTTTGTTGTCTTTTCTTTTTTTAAAGAATGCTTTATCATTAAAATCTTTTTAGATTTTTATACACAACTATATACATTGTTGTTCATTCGCTGACTTATATTTCATTTATTCGTGCACCCCGTCACCAATATACTCAAGAAGTAATCATCAATATTTCATGCCAGGGATTAATAACCGCTGTGGTGTAAATCATCGATCTGTTGTTGACGCCATAGGAAATTACTTCAGATAGAATTGTGGGTTTTTTTTTAGATGTACAAAACTTTATTGTAAACAAGCATCCAAGAGGAGACCAGAAATCTAAAATCATAGAGTCTTGGAGGAACTTTGTGTTAAACAATAAGCAGAGAGTGTCGATATGACGGCAAAAATGCAGATCCAATTGGTATGAATGCCATGTCTTGCTAATATTGGACAACAATTGGCCTCTCTAGCCTTCCTGTCAACATCATCTCCAAGCTGTGAAAGTCTTTTGGCCACTAAAACCACAGCTCTGTTGTGATTCGAAGAGTGGATTGTGTTATGCAATTGATCCATTGAAATTTCGAAGTGTAATTGTTCAAGAATCAGTTTCACGGGCTCGCCCTGTTGTCTTATTCAGTTATACTTTCTAAGAAACTTTTCAAAGAGTTAATTTCAGTCGAGAATTTCCACAGTAACTGGTGAAGAGTCTTTCCTTCGTGATTTATTTACCGGAATCTGTAAACAAGGAACAGATTGTCACAATGAGGGCAGGAAATATACGCACAGAAAATTTCTTTGGGACGAGGTAGTTAATAACAATGCTATAAGACACCTGTTCAGGGCTATAGTGCTCATTAAATGGAAGAATTAAATCTTAACTTCGTGCTACATCCTTCCTGCCATCTGTGCCCGAGCAGGTATTGGTAAAAGGATGAGAAAATACATTGTTTGATAATACCTTCATGTTGAATCATTTCTAAGCATGCGTCGAGCAAAGACGTGAATTAAGAGTAGCAGAACAAATGGAATGTATTAAAATTAAAATCAAACTTTATCAACGAAGTTTTAAACATGACCAACTAAGGAAGCTTGCGAACTAGAAGTCAGACAAACTGTTCAGGCAAGTGTTAAGTGATTGCCGCTTTGGTTTCACCGTGCGCTGCCTCATACTAATGTTTTTTCCTAAAATAATAACTTTACGACTCCCACGCTCTTAACTAAATTAGCATGTAAGTTTTGTCAACCTACGGGGGAGTATTATGAAATATGTTGGCAAAATCTTGGAGAGAATTCCACGTTTTAACAGTCAGGTTGTCAGACGTACAGTTCAAAACAATGTCACAGAACCTAGATAGTCCACGGCTTTAGTAAATTTTGAGCCAAAACTGAGACTCACATGTTAAATTAAAGCAATAACCATGAAAACCTTTTACATTTGATAAGAAGTGCTTTCCAGCGGCTATATATTACGTAAATAAAACAACTTCGTAAACACACGACATAAAACATCGTATTCGGCAAGATCGCAACAAAAAAGCAACGAAGAAGGGCAAAGTGTTAACCTCCAAAACTCGAACGAGATGAAAACAAGTCATCAAACTCATTCCCAGCACAGTATAAAAGTTAGGATAGCAATAATCCACAAATATATCGTACGTATGTCCGGGAAACAGATGTGCACAAGAAAAGAATTTACACATAAGCTGTTGTTCTCACCTTTTAGCACAGTACTGGAACTGAAGAGAAATACAAACAGTAGAACCTTGTTCCAAAAGTAAAGTGATTCAAATATCAAAAAATATATTCGGTTCCTTTTTAGACTCGCAATGTGGCTTTGCTGGGTAAATACTGTTGTGGAATTACCAGTCCATTGTACTTATAGATTAGTAGAGTTACGTCAAGGAAATTTAACAGCTTGACGCACAAACATCATTCGAAAAAAAGTTCACAAAAGAATCTATTGCCTAAGTCAACACTCCGATGGATTTGTATTACATTCAAATTGGCAATGGCATTGAGCTTGGCAATTGTTCATCGCTGATTTTTTATAAAAGATTAAAAAGTTTCTGTTATTTTTTGTCGTTTGAAGAGCTTCAAGAAAATAACATGATAGGCAGGCTGACGTCACTTAAAGTCGTGTTGACGTCAACCAAAGTTAGTGACCAAATCACGCTATGTCAAGATTAGGTTGCTGGTCGAGAAGCTTCAGAACAGCTTTAAACGTCATGATCTGTCACCTTCCCAAAGTTTCATATGGGAAAACGAACCATTTTAACGAGATCTACCCACCATAACAAGTCAGTAAGTGCGAAAAATATAACGCAATTTTGACGCTGAAGACTCCAGAAGATGTAATTTCAAGCTAAATCTTGTATTTCGTAATAACCCTTTGTGTACGGGGAGCAAAAATAGTCTACGTGAATTACAGCAGATAACCTTGACCTAAATAAAGTTTGCGTTTACAGAATGTTGCAACGAAGGTGACATACTCGTACACCCACGTACTTTGCTGATTCAACAAACAATAACACAATAAACTCTTCCAAGATGTTTGAGAAAAATTCCTGGAACTCTTCCAAAAAAATAAAATAAAAAATTAGTTACATCGTATGGATTAATTTGGTCTTATGACTAAAGTTTAGTATCTATTTTTAATATCCCAATTATGTCAATGGAAGTCAAATGTAACAAAAGTTGTGTTTAAGAATAAGTTGCTTTTGGTCGCGAGTTTTCATTCTATAAACGACTAATATTTTATTCCTCAAATTGCGTAGGATGTACGACTAAATTGTGCAATTCAAATACAAAGACGTTTAGTTGTATTATTCTTAGACGTACTACAATGTTTGAAGAACACGGTGATTAGGGGACATTCTGATGCCACTACAATCCCTCTTGAACAAACACACCGATCAGAACTAATCACAGGAAATATATCAACAATACAAAGATGACGGTGATAAAACACCGCCAAGATTTGATCCCCTTAGAGGTATATAGGACCTATGATTTGTAGACCGCAAATAAAAAATTCTTCCACTCCCGAGGACTTTGCACACCACACTGGAAACTTCCTCCCCAGTTCTTTCCGGTATTAGACTGCTTGAGACAACATTAAAATATACTGTCAAAATGCATAATCTTGGCTAACTAAAATATCTTAGTTGCATCAGTGCAAGTCAAATCTAACCAAAGCTCGTGTTTATTATTCAGAATATTTATATATATATATATATATATATATATATATATATATATATACATATATATGTATTTATTTATATATATATATATACATAAATATGTATTTATGTATATATGTATGTATGTATGTATGTATGTATGTATGTATGCATGTATGTATGCATGTATGTATGTATGTATGTATGTATATATGTATAGTCAATTTTCAAACTCTTTCTTCGACGAATTCCTCCAGAGGTACTGCTAAATAACATAGCAAAATCCAAAAACAAAGTAGTCAACGAAAGTTAGTTGTTCAAATCTTAGATGAAAACACGTTTAAGGAACATTAGAGTATTAAAAACAGAATATTAAATGCAGCACAGCTGTACCAGACGGAGAAGAAGGTCTGTGGCTTCCCCCTATTCCGAAGCAGTAGACAATGGTCGTTATTTCGACCATCGAATACTTGGGTGATTTTTCTCATACTCGGGAAAAACGCGTTTGTAACGCCTTGTTTGCTTCTTTCCTACCCAGATTTAGGTAATGTGAGTTTAATTCGAGACAACTTTCCTTTTCTTCTTCCTGCAAAATGTTAGCCTAAGTTCATCAAAAACAGGATATCCTCAAGGTGCCACCACACCGCATGACTTTCACGACTGATAAAACGAAATATATGAAATTATGACGATGGTGCGACATCAGCGCGATATATGAATGATCTCAATGGCGCGTACATAGTTATTAACTACGTCGCACTTACCACGACCTTCGGCACACAACTAGTGACTTACTGCGTACTTCTTTTCGGCACAAGATTACATGATAATATAATACTACTACTTTAATGAACCATCTTTGGCCTTAGAAATACAATGGCTTTACACCAAGTTAAAAATTACACAAAAATTGAACATTAAGTCTAAAAATTCTTTGGCAAATAAACTGATACTGTTGCTAAAGACTAACTACTACTAATATTTGTCGGGATTAAAATTATTAAGGGCTCTGACAGCCCTTGGTATACAAGATTGTGTGTGTCTGAAAGATTGCATGAGACAATACCGAAAACAAAAATCTCAGTTTGGCATTCAGCTATATCAAACAGAGCGTTCCATCGTTATTTGACAAAATTTTAGCTGAGCCAACTTCCAACATCAGTAACTTTCTAAAGTTTATTGATTGAAAGTAAATTAATCTTACGTTTCTCAATAACTACAACTGAAAAGAATGAAAATAATCTATAATTTTTATAATTCTCAAAAATTTTTTCATTTATTCACTTCGATTCCGTTTGCCTACCAAAGCAGAGTAAATGACATTGTTGTGGATGTTTTCAAGCACATGACTTATGCATGTCTTCCCAAAAGTGGAACTCGTGGTGCATTCTTTCAACCCCACCCGGACTATTCTTATTGTGAATATGGAAACCACGTCAACATTACATTTATTTTTAGTTATCCTTTCAATTATCATTGATGGGTATTTTGTGCACCATGGACCAAAGTAACAGGGAAAGCACTATTCCATCCATACCTTGACAGGAACAGGTCCAAGGGGACACAATTGCAGTTCATTCCGCGGATACTTATCCCTCAATTGACGCAAAAGAGCACGCTCTTAATTTCTCGCAGCGGCATTTGCGCTAAAAACATCGTTATCACTCAACAGTGGTGTAAAAACGTATTGTTGACACCTCACTTCTTTCTACTTATTATGTGCTCACCAATTTCCGTTACCGCCCCATCTTGCGTTTTTTTTTATCGTTGACTAACTACAATTGCCGAGATTTTACCTCAGGAAACCAACAGCACGAGTCGGTAAGTTAGGCATCCAACATGTTCTCGAGCTTTCCATCGCATAAACAACTGAAACACATAAAATGTAGCAGAAAAAAAGGATGGCATGTGATTCCATTTCATTGTTGGCATAACTGGAGGCATGTTTTGTGGAATAATGATAACGAAATGTGTCAATATGACTGTTAGCACGTGGCAATTGAAAAATATTTACCCACTAATAGAAATCATCACGTTTAGAAATATATAATCAAAGGAGCGGAAGCGGTACCCTCTTCCAATATCACACGACGTGACACATACAACATTTCATCTTGCAGTATTTGCAAAATTAGTTTAACACGAACACATTTGATGACTAAACTTAGTATTTTCAAATGGAATTCGTTGCAGAGCTCAAAATATTTTCACTCATATACTGTGCGTCGACTTCAGAAGTTTACATATTTCGTACTTTTAGACATGGCCACAGTTTTAATTGAGTGTTCACGATGAAATTCGCTGAATCATGAAGAAAATCGATGGAACTGGTCATGTGCAAGACCAAGTAAGTCACTACTGGATGTTTTTGTAAATGGTTCTCAGGTGGTGACATACTAATACGTACTGAATAAGTTACATGAAATTGTGAACGTGAACGTATTTTTTTTTCCTATCGACTTATGCTGTTCTCAAAGCCCTCCTGCAGATAGCAAGGAAAAAAGTTCTTGTTCCGGTATAATCAAAATAACACTAGATTAATAAAACCTGCCCATTCCTACCACGACCACTTAAAACAAACTCGACAAACACCTCGATATTGTCTTTTTACCGAAAAGCACGATAACAGCGATGAAACAATTGCTCTGTTAGTAGGTAACCCGCGAAAATAACCCCAAGTGACTCATGAACACACAAGAATAATGGACATGAATATACGATGAAACAAATAATGAAGGATTAACTTTATTCTCTTCAAAAATATTCGCACTGGGTACGTATATTGGTACATATTCATCCAACGTCACGCAAACGGGAAAATTTTCTGACCATAAAATCGGCCCATTCCTGAATGACATGGCGACCCTTCCATAATAACAACCACCATTACCACCACTATCACAACAACAACAACAATGATAACGGTAACCATGACGATAATGATAACGATAAAGATATAGATAAGTTTAACGACAACGACAATGATATCGATAAGGACAACGGTAATGATAACGATAATGATAACGATAACCACAACGATAACGATATTGATAAGTTTAAAGCCAACGATAATGATATCGATAACGACAACGATATTGATAAGTTAAATGATGACGATGACGATTTAACGATAACGATGACAATGATGACACTAACGCGATAGTGATAAAGACGGCAACAATGACAACAACAAGTATTTACGGAAACGATGACGATATAAAGAAAGATCACAACAACAATAACGATAACGATCACGGTCGTAAGCTGCCCCAAGTGTAGTTTAACAGTACATAATACATGGACTAAGTTTCTCGAAGATCTTTGAAGTAATTTCACTTTTCAACTCCGGATCATAAATTAGACGGCCAAGTATGATGACATCAAATTTATTTATGTTAGTCTACCAACCAAGATGTTCGGCCTTCTACAAACTCTCCCGGCTATTTTTTGAACGCATTCTTTGTGTAATTTTTTTTTTGTTTGAATCAGGAGAGATCGAGGTTTAATAATTGGGAGCTGCTTCTGAAACGTATTGGCGAAGCAACAGAAAATAGTCTCGAAAACGAAGACGTTTTGGGATGGTCAACTTTGCTTCTGTAACCATGCCTTGCCAGCCCTGCTACGCATGGCAAGGGTAAAGCTGACAACCCTTACAATCATTTCTAATTTTTTTTGAAGAACGAGAAAAGGATGAGATTGAATAAATCTGACAAAAAGAAGCTGATAAAGCTGAACAAATATAGGTCATTTTGCTATGGTCTATTAAGTCGTACAGATGCAAAAATAACGTGGCAACGTGATAAGAACAAAAAAGTAGAAGATGACAGGACCGTGGAGCGGGTCATTGATGGATCACTGTTGGGAAAACCAACTGTAAACACAACCGCTGCTGATAATGGAAACAGCGTCGAAACAATAGGAAGGACAACAGGAGCAACCACAAATTCAACGTCAGCACAAATACAAACAGAAAGAACGAAAAAAGGACTACATTATTTAATCAAGCCTTGAATTTTTAATTTCAATTTTAACGCTTATGTCATGAGCACGAGGGAACAGGTCATTGCTCAGTGATTTGAAGCGTATAAACCCAAAGTATTATTATTTACTTCCCTCAAAAAATAAGTCTTTTTACAAGTTCCGTATAGCCAATAATCTATTCAGTCTATTATTTTGATCTAAATCATTTCTGCACCCATGATCTGAGCATTCAAGTAATAATCATTGATATTTCGTCCATTACAATTAACAAGCGCAGAGCTTTTGCCCCCTCGGGCAAAGTTCGCGAGTGGATTCCCCACTGTACACGTCCAACTCCTCGTCAATGCGGTGGGAAAGCCACTGTTCAAAAAGACTTGTGGTTTGAGATGAGGTACATGTAACGTTAACTGTGAACTATCATCGCAAGATGATGCCACAACCTAACGTGATGGAACTCTGGATATTTGTTTGGACAAGTAACAAGCAGAAAATGTTAAGACGGCGGCAAAAACGCAGAGACAGCTCGGCTGGATGCCATGTCTTGGTGACATTGGCTGACGACGGATCTTCCTTGCTTTCTCTTCAATATCGTCACCAAGCTGTGAAAGTGTCTTGGCTACCAAAATTACAGTTTCCCTGTGACTCGAAGCCTGGAGTCTATTATTTTGTTCACCCATTTTATGTTCTCAGCAGTTCAAGATTTTTCAAGCTTCTTCTGTGACTATTAACTGATATATCTTTTTTCCAAATTTATTTCTCAGCTTCGTGTTAAACCGTAGAACTGTCCTCCTTCTGAGGTTTTATTCTGGAAGCAAAAAAAGTTGTTATAATAGGGTCAAAGAGAATATACACACGCAGAAACTCACTAGACAACATTCGGTAAACTGACACCTCCAGAGATGAAGTGAGTCTAAAATGGAATGTATTTTTTCCGACATTTTGACTACGTCTTGGAAGGACCAGTAAAATTTTACTAAGAATTTACAAGAAATGTTTCTCAAAACGATACCACAGAACCAAGATGGCCAGGCTAAATTGTAAAATTTCAATTCTTAGTATCGAGGATGAAAAGTTAGGTAAAAGCCGCCAAAGCTTCGACACTTGTTAGGACACGTCTACAAGTTGCAAAAATGTTCAATACGAAACATCGTGGTCTATTAGTTCGCAGCAAAATGGCAGCAAATAAGACTACTTATTAACCTCAGCAGCTCGAACAAACGGGAAAATATACCTCTAACTTCAGATCCACTACTAAAATAAGAACAGGAAACATTTGCAGATTCACGAAAGAAAAATCGACGAGGAAGAGGAAAGCATTCAATGTCTTTCTCACCTTTTAGTAAAGATTTGACAAAGAAATACAAGCAGTTCAGATTTGGTACCTTTGAAAAGTCAGCAATCCAAATGTACCACAAAATGTTTCGTTACTGACTCAATCAGTTAACACACGGTGTCATTTGGTGAATGTTACTGTGGACTCACCGGTGTTTATAAGAACACTTCAAATAAATCACACTACAGTCAACGTCACTTAACACAGACCATACATAAAACAAATTTGTTACTAAACAACCCTCACCCACGAGGACAACTGGTTGAGCGTAGTGCTTCATGAACAATTTTAAACGTTCCTATCGTTACGCCTCGGAATAATCCCACATTCCACAAGATTAAACGTCATGACAAACTTTGCGCACGTGCGGAACAAACTACGATGGCCAGACTGTCATCTGGGTCAAATCCTCCAAAAACGTTTCGTATTAAAGCTCAATCAGCCATCGAAGATTTTTGAACATTGTTGAAGACTGTTACCCATTATTGAAGTTTAATTCTTAATAGCGTGATAAATTTTAAGGAATTGTGATAATCATGAAACATGTCTACTTAAAATACTCTGGAGAAACTTTGACCTGGATAAAGTTTTTGTTTTAATCCTATTAAATCAAAAGTGATCCACCCAGTGACTCCGTCGGAAGCATGTCGCCCATTTATGTAGAAAAAAACTAACGCCAGTTAAGTAACAGTCGTAGCACTGCAACTGGGGAGTTCGGGATTTTTTTTTAAACCTTTTCCCACAATTGCTTTTCAGAAACTTAAAAAACCGTGGAAGGAAGTCGTAAAAACTGTGTAATAAATGTAATATTTCGCCTTAACTACGTGATTGATACAATGCGGTCATGGAGATACTGGTGATATTCGACCATAATCTCCACCTCCCATGAGAAATTGTTTCTGCCTACGACCTTCCACAGCAGAAGTCCTTGATCACAAAAGAATCAACAATATTTACCAGTTCTATTTTCTAGTTCACAATTAGATTACATGCTCTAAATTTCTATGAGGTGGCAGTTGATAAAGACGAAGGCCAAGTCTCCTACCATCGCAGAGAAAATGTGAGCAAATAATCTAATTATAAAGTACACTAGACACAATGCGTTGTGTACGATTTTAAGTGTGAAGTTGATTTCGTTGGCTATACCACCCGACACGTACACCAACGAAATTGAAGAGCATAAAACGTCAATTATTGCCAGGCGCATTCAGAACGTGCACAGAGGCAGTCTTAGTGATTTAAATAATATGTTTTCGGTCGTTTGCAAGTGCAAAGGAAAGTTTTATTGTCTGATTTTTGAAATGTTTATTTGAGATTTAAAACTTTTATTGAACGCACAATAGGACTGGATAAAAAGCAAACTTTTTACATAATAATGTCCAAAGTTTTAGATCAATTATTGGGTTGTACCATAATTTGCATGAATTGGAAATTTTATTGTAGAATAGTTTTCAGATTAATGTTGTTTCATTGTTCTCTGTTTGTTATATATGCATAAAATTTTCTATTTCTATTTTTCTGTAAATAATTTCGAAGTTATAGAATAAAAACGTTTTCGGCTATACAGTTACCATCAGTAAAGCGTTTGTATTTTTAACTTCAAAGTTTAAGCTTTTAATATTTAGAACAACCTAATTTTTTTTTTTTATCAGGAAGTAACAGATGTCAGCTTTGAAATTTATAACGAAAAATAGACATAACCACGATTTTCCGCAGTCATACTCGGCCTCCTTGCGTTTATAGCCACAGCTGGATATCTACCAACAACTTATTAAATGGCGTGGCCAATCCTATTACAGCGTTTGCGTTAGACTACGATAAAGGAAAACAAAAATTATCGAGAACGACAAAATTTTCCAAAGCGGGATATCCTGATTTGTTAAGGACAATGAAACGATAGAGTGATATCCCGATGGATTGATGGTGTATCTAGGTCTTGTGAACCAACACATCCTTCCGAACTAACAACAGGAAATAAAACAATCTACTTATGACGATGCTGTAACCAGTAAAACGTCTTATAGATTATGAACCGGTTGGACTCCCCAACAGTTTTGGTGCGTCTATAATAATTAAAATACTATCGCCTCTTTATTCGCCAAAGAAAAACCTCTGGACAAGAGTTTAAGCTCATCTGAATACCGGTTTGTTGCTAGACTGGTCAGAAAAGAAACTGTCATAATGTGAAAAATCATTTTATTTCATAAACTTTAGGATGATACAACGTTTTGGCCATTGAGAAAAATCGTATTTTATCACACGTAAAAGATAAGATATTTTTACATGTAAAGATATTGGTTCAACGATCCAATGAAAAGCCGCCTAAGATATTTTATTTGATCAATCAGATCCAATTTTTTATAACTCATATCTCGGTGGCGGTTTGTTGATTTCAGTTTGTTTGCCGGACGTTTATTTTCTGCGAACAAAACGAGCTTTTTTAAGAGCAAAACCAGACAAAAAGTTTCCAGATGGTTGATCCTCACCTTAAACTGCAAGTTAGTGTTCATGAAATAAACAAAATAATACATGGGTGTTTGGAGATATAAGGTTTATCTTCTCGTGTTCAATTTGATCTGCCACTCGTGGCAGATCAAATTGAACACTCGAAAATAAATTCCATATCGCCGTGTGCCCATGTATTATTTTCTATTATCTATACTTCATAATCTGTTACAGGTTCGGACTACGAACTTGAAGAAGGAAATCAACAATGACGTTTGAGAGATTTTAGTTAAATGTAAGATTTTCTCCATCTGGAAATCTTTTAGATTAACTAGGTGGTTAAATTTAACCTGGATTTGTCCGCGCGGAAGATGACTCAATCATAGTTGACAGTCTTGTACGAAATGCCCCCCAGGTTTTTCAAGCTTAAGGCTGCTGCATGAAGCAATCTCGAACACAAACATCTTGAGTTATTTCAGGGGCGCAACCAAGAATTTCAAAGGCTAGGGGGGTCAGATGGTAGTACCAAGGAGTGATTTTGATAATTCCGAGTGAAGTAGATCGACGTGGCTCTGGGAAATGAGGACAAAAAGCTATCAATAACAGGACAAACACAAGATCTCCCCCCAAAAGGGCAGGGGTCATGACCTCGCCAACCCACCCCCCTCTAATTGCGCCTATGTAATTTCCTGCTCATTGAGCTTTACTTAACAAAAGGTTTGCGATTTCGCTACTCGTTTGAGCTTACCCAGTTGCTATATAATAATTTTCAAACGTTTCTTGACATTCTTTTATTAAGCTTGCGTTATCAAACAAGTATAATTAAATACATGCAAAAACTGCCGCGTATATAATGTTTCTATATTTTTACAGCATTCAGTTCCAGTTTCCTGGGGTCGCCAAAGCAGAGTCACCTCAGCTGATTACGTTGATTTACATCACATGACGCACATGCTCCGCAGTAAAAGCAAATTAAGGTACATCCTTCGAAAATCATTCCGACAAGTTCCTCAATACGTAGACAATTTCCCGTTTTTTCTAATTAATTCTTCTAACTATTTGTTCTTAATATTCTCGCCTTCAAAGCAGAATTGAGAAAACACTATTCTGTTCATGTTGTAAATGAAATAGGTCACAAAAAGTCTCCATTAGCATTCACTCATATATTTAGCCGAGTCTCATCATTCATCGTAGCTCAACTAGCCCTTAATTCTCACGCTTCATATGTTCGTCACTCAACACTAGTCTAAAAATGTGCCATCGACGTCTCCTTAATTTCTATTACTGCTAATCAGTTTTCGTTAACGTGTTGTCTTGAAGTCACAACCCAAACGACTCCGTCAGTGTAATATTCCGAAATCCAACCAGATTTACGTGATCGCTTCTTACTATAATTGAAGCGACCTCAAGTTCTTAGCTGCGTGACCCCAGCTGTCAAGCCGCAGAAATCGGTGAATAAGGCTTCCAGAATGTTCTTTACCTTCCACGGCATAAACACAAAAAAATCAAAGTGCATATAATTGAAATAGAGATTGAAAACGAAGTTTCAAAGATTGTTATCACAACAACTACTGAAAACATGATTGAACCAGCTTTACTGAAAAATTTTTTTACTTTTTACCAAGCTGAACGAAGCAGTATCCATCTTTCCCTCCAGACGGACATGACAAGTCATCTCAAATAGTAAGTGATATCAACAACGTAAGTCAAACTAGAATATTATTGAAAAAAGAAAACAGTACCTTCCAATGGATTCCCTGCTAAAGCCCAACCGTTGTTCTCTAACATACTTCCGGAGCACGCAAGCATTTTAGAAGAGCAATGCTTTCAAACCAAACAACAAGTTTAATCGAGTGTTAAATCAGCAACAAATTTCGCTCACTCACGAAGAATATTAATGAACTAACTGGCCCTTGTTCAATTCCAAATACGTCATTACTCATTTTGTTTATACACGTTTCTGAGGTAACATCTTACTTGCTTGCTTGAATGATACATCAGTACGGATTGAATAAGCTCGTTAGGCCGGAAAAAGAATTACTACAAGTATATATAAGTATTGTTTTTTCTATTCCTTCTATAGATGCTTTTAAAGCAGTTGTACACGCAGGAAGTACCAGCCATTAGTGTTATTCACAAATAATCAAACTGAAACTGAATTAATTAAACCTCTAGTTCTCTACCACAAAAACCCTTTCAAACAAACTGGACAAACACTCTAACATTATTGTATGCAAAACACAACGTGAACAATGAACCAGTTTCCTTATTTAGAGGTAACTTGCGGGGAATGGACTCACGTAGCCATGGAAAAGCACGCAACCTTAAAAATATTGTATAAATAGAAATGTTGTAATAAACGAGTAGCTTCCTCCATTCAGTAATTTTAGTTTTATGTACACATAATGATACAGGCTCATCAGACATCCTGAATTGTACTTTTTTTGACAATTATTGTTATGACGATGTCGTCGATATATACATTACAGACACTTAATGTGAAATGTGACTGCTGGGAGTTTTTCAAGTAGGACAAAAACTATGAAAAAAATGCCTCGACATGTTACATGATGATCATACAAATGGGAACAATATTTTTTTTGTCGTATGATAACTATTGATAGTTGACGGGGTAGAACCAGAAGGATTTTTTTTTCTTATAGAAACTTATTATTTACCTGACCACTGTTAATGATCTGATGGTACAGGAGCTGAGGAGAAGGAATTCATTTGACGAAAGCCCATCTCTTCAATTATAAATACATGCATGAATGCTGGTGTACATCTTTCTTATTCTATCATCTATCCACTTATTTGTTGATTCATTCTTGTTAAATAACGTTGTCAGTTAATAAAAGTTTTGGTTAAAATTCGACAATGCCTGGACGTTCAAATACGAGAATCATCCAGGCAAAGGATGAATTGTCATGGTGTCAATACATATTTCTGTGCTTGGGTAGGTAAGAACAAACATTATTTATTTCATGGTTGTATGAGATGTTATGTAGATAACAGCCAATTACTGCAACAAACAGGGTTTTTGTTTTGAAAAATAACACCTGCTCGAAAGAATCAAATTTCATACTAATTTCGGTGGATATCCTGAAACCGCAGAAATTAATACAGTCTGTCCTCTTTCGCAAACATTGAAATCGATTGGTTACGAAACAATGCCATTGGCTAGCAAAATAAGTCCCCCCATTGCTCGTAGAGTATTTCTTATATCTAATGAGAATTTTTTCTGATATTATTGGTTCCCTAATTCATTGTTTAACTTTACGACAGGTCACAAGGAGTGGTAAATTTCAAGTGACTTCACACCTACTCACACAAATAGGCTCTGATTGGTAGCGTTGACACTGAAAACGTTCCTGATTTTGTCTAAAAGTTTACGACAAGAGAAAAGAAAGAAAGAAAGAAAGAAAGAAAGAAAGAAAGAGAATGAGTGAGAGAGAGACAGAAACAGAGAGACAGAGAGAGAAACATAGACAAAGACTGACAGAGACAGTGAGACAGTGAGACAGTGAGACAGAGGCATAGACAGAGACAGAGTCATTTCTACTCCTTACTACTTCGTTATACATCCAATCATTTAGGAGATTATTTACTCAAAAGATTTATTTGTTCTCTGCTAAACTGCATCCCCAAAGTTGAGCCATGAGCCATGAGCCATCCAGTGTTTGAGAAATGTTGAACAATCCAGGAAATACAAATAACAGAAAACACATAGCAAGGTTTAATGACACTCGAGAAAAAAAAAATAAAAGATTCAGGAAGGAAAAGAAAAGATTGATCACGATTATAGAAACGTGCCATGGCAGGACAATAAGATATCCTGCTTTCGACAATTTCCTCGAGACGTGGATACAAGACGCAAAAACACCATACTGAAACTCTCAGAATGTCAGTGATTTTCAAAAATATTTGCCAGCATTTACTGTCTATAGCCTGCTTAGTAAATGTCTGGAATTATTCTTATATTTTTTGAATGACAGCAAAGCTACATGCGTTAGATGTGTCTCACTTCATAACATATGAACAATTTGTGATATAACGTAAAATATCCTTTACTTAGAGAAGTTTCTCCACATTTATTTCGATCTTTTTTCCAGGGTTAATTTACTCCCAGAATACGATGGGCCAAGATGAGTAAAGGTATACAGTGAACTCTCTCTTAACGGATACCTCCCTAAGACGGACACCTCCCTAAGACGGGCACCTCCCTAAGACGGACACCTCCCTAAGACGGACACTTTCCTAAGACGGATACCTCCCTAAGACGGACACCTCCCTAAGACGGACACCTCCCTAAGACGGATACCATGTTTGATTATGGTAAAATAATGTATAAACGGCCGGGACCAAACTTTTTCTAAGACTGACACCTTCATAAGACGGACAACGGACACTAGTCAAGTGGAAAAACGTTCAAAATACCTCTCAGAGTGGACAGATAACGGCCTGATCAATAGATTCCGGTAACGAAATTTTAATATGTCACAATAACGAAGATGACTTCTGTTCCAAAAATTAACAAATTCTAAATAGAGAGGTTAACCACCTGGCTTACATTGAAAGGCTTTCATTTGAAATGTCAGGATCGTTCTCTCGCGGCAGAAAGACTGACGATGAGTGGACGAGGCTTAATCGCTTTAATCCTGAACGACGGTGTCAGATTGCTTCATCTCTTTCTAAGACGGACACCTCTCTAAGACGGACAGTAAGAGCGGTCCCGAAGGTGTCCGTCTTAGAAGGAGTTCACTGTATTTCGTGACGTGTCACATCTGAACTTCAGTCACTTGCGTAATTATAACACTTAAAGATTTGCAGATTAACAGCGGATCAAAAACTTCTTCGATGAAATGTAGTCATTAAAATTACAAATGCTGAAACAGAATTGATAACTTGCTTGGGCTTTAGGAAAACTGTTTATTAGAGCTGGGCGCGACTCGTAAAACTTGGCTTAAAGGAAACAAACGATCCAACGCGAACATAAAACAAGATGGAATAACGCCTTTCAGCATGATAATTGTGACGAGTGTATTTTTCGGATAAAGCGCGATGAAAACAGACGCATTTGACGCAAACCATTGTGATAATTGCATGGTGAGACATACGTTATAATAAACAATTTTCTGATTAATGACGCTGCCATCTACAAGTTAAATAAAATTTAAATTACTCGAAGATATACTGAAAAGCTACTTACATTTGGCTTACCTAATAAGAAGTGTAAACCTGGTAAATTTCGGTGTCTTTTGTCCGCTCTTTCTTCTGGCAATACTGGACATCAAATAGCTCGGCACAAACGTGACCTGTACGAATAAAGAAGGCAAAACAATTCATGGTACGGAGAATTGTTTACATGTCCCCACGTTGAAGACTAATTAAGAACATCAGTCGAGGCATACATTAAAAATAGAACAACTAAATTCCAAACTAGGAATTTAGAACTAGCAACTAGAAATTTAGAAATGAGCAGGACATCCGGCAAACTTGACTTTTGAGGAATACAAGATTTCAAACAATACAATTGTGGGTATAATTCTCTTAACTACAAGGCACGTATTTTCCAGAAGTAATGTCAGAAATTCCACAGATAATTATTTTCACTTGTCAAAAAAAAATGTCAACAAGAAGGAAAAAAGAAAAGCGAAGTTCAAAGTGTCGCATGCATGACAAGATAACTTGAGAACGCCTGCTGTTTTTGGCACGAACGTAACTCGGCAAAAACAAGTTTGATCATTGTTGTAACATCTTTAATTTACGGCACTAACTTACCATCCACCTGTAATGTTTACAAAGCCAAAACTGGAAATGTTTTTAACTGCTAGAAACAAACATATATTTGTGCTTGAGTATGACATAATATTAGCGGGTTAGCCGACTGGTTCACCTTGCAATTAATTGCATAGGTCAACAACGCATTCCGTACTTCCCTCGTGGCTAAATTTACTTTGTAAGATGGTCTGAAAAACTTGTGATTGAACACTAACCTATACCATCTTTCCACAATAATTTCTTCAACCCGACAGCCAATTGTTTTAGTCATATGCTGTTAACTTTCTCTAAAAAATTATTTTAAAATTGTTTTCTTTCCAGCTTTTCGATCACGTAGTTAAGGCAGAGCCGTCAATGCCCAGTAATTGACATTTCAGCTTGAGAAGCAAGCTTATCTTGACTGCTCTCTTAGAAAAACCGCCATCAGGGTTCCATCACAGCAGTTGATATGTAAACAAACCGATGTAGGCAGTGGTTTACCCATTTTGTCGTATTTTAATGATAATTGGTTTAGTGGGTTTTTCTTTGCAAAATACATTAATCATATTAATCTCTTCTTTTCTTGATGTCCTGAACAAAATGAACTTGCTAATATTAACCTGCTCTAAATAACCCGCCTGTCAAATTTGAAATGAAGTACTCATTCTGCTAATTATAAAGTTAACCAAAAGAACTACATGCTGTCGTCATAGTATTGCGGATCATATTGTTTATCTGACGTTAAATGAGGGAAACTGAATTTGAGGCCTTAGATTGATTGGTAAGAGAAAATCCAAACTGAGGAAATGTATTTCGGACGTCTGTGAAAGAAGCAATCGGTTAACTATTTTTTCCACTATGTTACAATATTTACACAGCTCATAATCTCAGCCATTGTCTGCGAAATCTCGAATCGTGTAAAGTATATCCTTATTTGTACACTCATATCTATATCAATGCTTTCAACCAAGCATACAATCTAAGCTGACAGACTCGGCATGTAAAATCCGGACAACTGGAAATAATCTCTGGCGGTCCAATGTGCTCCTAGTCAGGTTTCTGGATCTTTAGGAAAAGATTTAGCACGACTTAGTATGTTTAGCAAGACAATTTCACGAGTCACGCAACTGTTCACGCGGCATTTTATTATTATTCAAGTTTGCCGTGGTTAAGCTCGTTTTCTCCTTCCGAACGTGCCTGGACGCGACAAGAAAAATTTGCACACCAATACATCTCTCTGGGAGATTAAGTGATTATGCCTTCCTTCGTGCTAAATAAATCTTCACAGGAAACGAACGGCTTTATTTAGCGGGGATACTAGGCTGGTGATTCCCGTGGCACGTTCAAGTGGCTGGTCAAAGGTGATTCCCTCACTAGTCTCCCGCTGACAAAAACAATATCTTTGCTTAGATCATTTGTCGTGGATGTTTATGAGCCAAAAATATAGAGGAAACCACTTATTGAAGTCCAGATTTTATTTTGCTCTATGTTCACCCTGGTCCCACGCTTGAACTCATGACGGCACTTCTCGTGGCCTTATTTAAGTCGTTAAGGGACATTTGGCCATTTTCGAGGAAATCCCAACACGAATTTCTAGATTTGTGTGATACTTAATCCGATATTTCTGAGCTAGCCACCCTACTGTTTTGCAACTTGAGGTCACAAATGCTTGACGACAATCGATTGGAATAAACATATATGCAGGATGTGAACAGCCGCAAAAACCTGGCTGTAATATACCAATAGTTACCTCTGCCAATTGATCCCACAAACAACATCAAGAGCAAAACCAAAGGTTAAGGTTTTCGTTCATTTCATAACTTTCGATTGCAAAAATATATCTCCTGCAATATTCCGAAGTACACTTTAAGATAAACAAAAAACGAACTCTGGTGTGGGTCGGTGTAATGTTTTTCAAAAAATACAATTCCCCAAGTCAAGTACGGATAACTATTTTTGGTTCTTCCAAAAGGATACAAGAAGACAGATAGCGACACGACGGTCGTCAAATCGATTTGGAAAGTGCAAGAGGATTTTTGCCGGGAGCAAAGTCTTCACAGCTCCCGATGGTGGATTGAGGTTTTGTCGTTGCTGAAAATAAACCAAAATGTACATCTCGTGCATATTTCAGCGACAAGTTTACTTACAGAGCTGATTATATATCCTGTCATGGACTTAACTTGATAAAAATATGTACAGCGTTGACAGAAAATCTTAAACCTGAGTTAAAGGTTTAGTATTGTCGTAAAGCACCATCGAAACAGTTGCGGCTACAAACCATCAGTAATTTCAAAAAGACTTTTCTATCAAATCCGACCTAAATTGACGGTATTGCCAGTGTCTGGGCCAGCTAACGCCATGGTGTCTGTTTTGAGAAAGAGTGGAAATCAGACTTTAACCGAGACAGTACAATACAAATAGAAGAAAGTACGTAAAATAAAGGTCATTTAGTAGCCTGGTCATATGACCGAGATGAACATGTCAATGGTATGTTAAGAGCAAAGAATTTTGACGCCTAACTGCGCGCCAAAAGTAAAACAGCGGGCCACCCAATTAAGTGATAGACGTGTCGTGTGCGACACAAGCAAAGCATTGTAAGGTGGAGTTCCTAAACGGGGATGTCCAAGGTGATTTTTAGATCGCTTCGTAAATAATATACAATAATAAGATGCATGACGCACTAGATTTATCTAGCAGAGAAGGATGAAAAACAAAACAACGCCATGAGTAGCAGCGGCAACGTCCACCTGCAAATTAAGGTGATTGTCATCCCATCGGCCATTGAGAAATCAGATTAACCTTGGTTTGTTTTGAAAGGTTAAATTTATCTCTAGACGCTGAATATAAACAAAGGCGGAAGAACGATCAAGCCAGTTCAACCGGTTTCTGCTATTCTTAGTCTAGGTTTCTATGAGTCAGTATCCAAAATAAGAAAATTAGGTTGACGTTTAGTAGTAAACTTAATGAGGTCTCCCTTAAATTTACAGAGACAAGAGCCTCCGAAACATATTGATTTAAGTTTTTCTTTGTTTAGTTGGTTAGCAATATCAAGGCGGTCTTTCCCGCTGTTCGGCAGTGTGCATAGAAACCACAATATTAATTCACTGTGGCCAAGAAACAAGTTTTACTATTGAGTCAGAATAAATCTATAAGTGCTTCGTTCCTCTTGGGTGAATTAGTTATTAAAAAATAGAGATTGCATGTTTTCAGGTGCCATGATTCATTGTGTGGATGTGTTAAAAAATGACTTCCTTTAGTTGTTTCTTGAACGTGAAAAACAGAAACAAGTGTTTTCAGGTGCTTTTTTGACTAACCACATATTACTACGATGTTTGACAAGTTTGCGAAGTATTAATTTTAAACGTTTTCATCATACGATCGAAAATTACGACATGAGCAAAATGTATTTACTCACAGCGGTTGACATCAATTCTTATTAGCTTTCGAATGTTCTCATAAAATCACCTAACAAAATAAAACCATCCTACAAACCTCGTACATGTGATAAACTATTCTTGGACTGGGCCAAAACGACATCGCAGTTAAGGGCGAGATCACAGGAAGTCAAACGGACTCCTCCACTGGTCTGATCACCTATTTGTAGCATTTGTTTATACGCAGTCAATTTTAGAATAAACCTTTATTAGTTTGAAACAATCGCTCATTCCTCGTGTACTGAACACTGAATATATAGCAACTTATCTGTATGATTTAGTGTGGGAGTTAATTTTTTTTCCTGAGCCAGGGTATTTTTAGATTTATACCTCGTTTACACTAACAATACGTATCTAATTAGACAGGGTTTGGCTAAACTTGTTGCAGTTCACAGCTCTTCGGAATTGTTTATCCAAGGATTGAACGGCCATTTAAAAGTCGTTTGGTCACCGTAAACGATTTCTGATGACGCTTTTTATGGGAACAAATGTTTCACAAAAAGCCTCATGCATGTACTGATGGCATTCATGAATCATTTGTACTGAACGTTTTACCTCGGTATCGCGTTACGTTAAAAATCATTATCACCTACTCATGGCAAGCACGAGTTTAGATTTAATAGGGGGCACGAGTTTAAACTGGTTAAATAAACAGGTGTTTGAATATTTTCTGCAACTCGTTCACACCAAAGCCGGAACATGTTTACAAACATGTTTTATTGAACCAGTTTAAAATGTAACTATCACTTTCAGTACATGGTAAGCCAGCACGAACTTTGCCAGAAGGCAGCTTCAACATTTTATAATTAAACTCAAAATAGTAGTCAAAGCTGAATCAAATTTATCAAAATCTAGTTTAAAGAATCAAAAAAACTTCGAACAGCAGAATCCAGTAAACTCAAGATGTTGAGTTATAAGACACAAGACAAATCAAATCTTGAATTTACAAGACGCTTCTATTCGCAGCTTATTTTTTTATTATTATTATTTTTTATTTTTTTACTAGACCAATAGTCATTAGACATGCTTGTCAGAGCGACGGTGCATGGGGTATTTTATTTACATGGAAAAACGACCTGGACTCAGGCTGGCTTGAAGCGGTTCATGGCGGTATTACAACTAAGCTAAACTTAGGCCCACGTAAACTAAATTTCAGGCAGAATGTATGTGAATAAATTATAGGAAAACTTGTACAAAATCCTGCCTCAGTTCTCCTGGGGGTGGGTAACTTCAAGATGACTTAATGAGTTACTATGTGACTGATCTAGACAGCATTGTGATAAAGTCATCAGTAATAAAAATAGTGACGAACTGAGTAACGGAAAACTTTGTCGTAAAGAAGTCATCTAAAGGTCGGTTCGGTTAGATGCGGTTATGGCACGTGTCCATTCGATTCCATCTCCACATAGGTGTCCCATTTACCAAGGTCACAAGGTTCACTCCGGTTTCCTCGTGCAGTAACACTGGACCCATGAAGAATGGACCTCTAGTGAGAACACTCTGCCGTATAGCTCATTAATTGCTCCCGAATAAAAAGCCAAAAATCTGTAGAAGTTCACATGATTCGATTTACTAATCCTACATCCCTCCGTTTTGAAAATTAAGGCATGTGTAGACCTTTAAAAAGATCTTCTGGCATTCGTATCCCATATTAGGGGCGTGTGGCCACCGCGTGAAAGCTCAAACAGAGTACAAGGGGAACAGCCAGACGTTTCACGGAACCTACTCATCGTTAAGGATAATTGTCAGACATGCATTTACGCTACAGACACTAATGCTTCAGAAACTCAAAATTATTCTGCATGCGACTTTTATTTGTAGATGATTCATGTTCTGTTTGAAGGCTAATGATGAAGTCTTTTGAATAATTAAGTGCCCAGTTTCCTCCCCTTTTACAAAAGAGAGCTTAGGTAACATTTATTTTTGGTCACAATGATTTTAACTCTTTTCCGGTAGAATCAGTTTTCTATTATATGACTCAGGCTAATCAGACGATGTTACTCGTCAAGAGGAAACATGTTGCATGCCAGGAAGGAGGTACAGCTACCTCATTATATAATAGAGCATGGGTGGAATAATAAACAATTAACATCTTAAACGTCGGTAGCTTAGGTTTTCTATTGGACGGAGGAGGGGACATTTCATTTGCAAAAAAAGAATTCATTGTCAGCCACTTGAAGGGTATGGATCATTGATAAATATATGACAAATACACACGATTTTGTGTCTGCAAAACACTTTCGTCAATAACTGCAGGGTTAGTACAGGACCTGATCGAGAAAATTGTTTTTAAAAATATAGATGAAGCGCGATCAGGTAGCCTGGTGACCGGAAGCTCGAAATAAAATACTTTGATTAGAAGTGACCGAAAGCTCGAAATAAAATACTTTGATTAGAAGAACGCCGTTTTTACCGTTTCAAAATTGTTTTTGCCATTATTTCCGGAATTAAGAAACTTCAAGTTGACTTAAGGACTGTTGATATCAGCCGCGCTACCAGGCTGACCTTGCTGACGATTGTCACGAAAATCTTTCTTCGGCTGTAAAAAATAATTTAAATTAACTTCGCATTTTTCCCGGTGCTAAAGGAAACCGGTTCTGCTTTTCTGTTTCATTTGAAGTGAATTTTAAAGACCGCGGTAAAATGTCCGCACGATAGCTTTGCCCCCCCGAGACGTTTTTCTCGGACTGCTTTCAAGGACAGGAAACCATTAAAATGAAGTCTTTCATCTCTCATGAAGACCTAATGATGTCAAGTTCAGGCAAAATGCCTCCTGTTGAATTACGAGACTTAAATTACCTGTTACGGAGGATTTTGTTCATCCGGGGGGAAAAGTCTAACAGTGGTGTAAGGATTAACATAAGTTTGGTTCTTGTTGGCTCAACTTGGAGGTGCTTTCGTTTAAGACCAAGGCCCGTTCGATAGTGCTCACCCGATTGAGTCCAAATCCAATCTCTCCTTAGATCCCTTCGCATGGGCAAGAATCAGCACAATTGGGTTTTTCCCGGTCTAAAAGTTTGTCAGATAAACTTAAAACTGTCACGAAAATGCAGTTTAAAATCCTGTAGAAATTGCAACCCAATCCAGGCAGTGTAGATTATATTTTGTGAGTTGCAGAGATAACATCTCCGGGAATGTTTCCGTTTGTCACAGTATGATATGAATCGATTGTTTTCTTGGGTTCAACGATATTTTTCGATAAACTACATTTGCATGCATTTTCAATCACAATATCCGGGCTTCCTACGGTTTAAAATATACATATATACAATCAAAGGTGCGGTGTTAGGGTATTCAATGATGATTTTGACAAGTAAAGAACTCTCGTCACGAATATCAATTACCTTAATAACTTTCTGCCGTGTATTTGCCGGCAGAGCATTCAGAACCACTTCAAAAATCAATGTGCTCGGCACAAATATTCTCTCCTTGGTTTCGTCCAGTTCGACTAATGGCTAATTTCATCCTTGACACAATGAAATAATGAAAACGAAACATAACAAACCAATACAACGCTTTATGATTCGTATTTCTATCTTGAGAAGCTAGTGTTTGATTAACAATGCACATGTCCCACCGATGAGCCAGTGTCCAATTTTAGATAACAACTAGGGAGCCTGTCATGCATTCTGCAAGACTGTCAATAACTTGCAATTTAATTTAGTATCAGGATTTAAATAATTAACAGTTTATCTACAAAGATGAATAACTTATGATTTGGATTTTGAATGAGATGAACAAAACCAATATTTAACATCATGATTTTAAACTTATAACGTTCCTTTGATTGCCTTATTTCAAACATATTGACTCAACTATGATGGCTCTTGTATATCAAGTCAATGTAATCTTATTATGATGATAAATTTGTAAGGATCTTGCAAATGACATCTCTAAGTTGTATCCTCGATTATTAACTAAACTTCACCATGACTTAGATAAATGAACAAAGATTTTGCAATTACAGCGCTAAACATTATCCAATGTTTTCTCTCTCGATATATATATATATATATATATATATATATATATATATACATATCTTCAGCTACTTTTACCACACAGTAACCTTTCTTAGAACAGGTTTCATCGATATCCCCCAAACTTGTGACTTTTGTAACATACTCGTTCCCATCAGAAATCGAAATATTTCCGAAACAACTTACATAATTTATTACCAAAGTTTAACAATATGCCAGGTTTTTTATCTTTAAGACAAAATTCATTTCTCACTAGACATTGCGACTACTGTGACCATAGCCTTAACATGTAGCTATATACAAACAATGAGCTGTTCACTATGCTAAAGTTGTGGAAATCCGGTAATGACCAGGAAACGAAGAACGTCGTTGCGTGGTACGCAGTTGAGGTAAACGTTGAGTCATTGATGCTTGACATATTTTTTGCGAATAAATTGAAACGCGAAGACCAGTGCTAGCCCTGTGGCAGCAAATCCCAGCGAAGTAAGACCAGATAGTTTAATAAGTTCCTCGTAATCCGGGCGCCTCTGTTGTTCTCTCTCGTTTAAAAGGTCTCCAACATTTCTCAGTTCTCTTCCAAAACGCTGGTAACAGTTAAGAAACAACTCATCCTGACGTTCTTCAGAGCCAGACATTTCCCTAAATTCTCCGGTAAAAATTAGGTTTGTTGCGTGACTGATCACCATGAATATTCTGTGTTTACTTTCCAAACAGGCTTGCAAAATAAGCCAAAGATTCTGTTTGCTTAACCAGTCGAGATTCTGTTCTTCAAAAAGCAAGCTGAAATGAGATGTAAGTTCAACTTTTAAATCAATACACTAAGACGCTTTCCAGATGACGTAACTAATTTCTTGGTCACTGGCCGCAGAAATTATCCCTGGTATATTTTATCAGCGTTGAAGCCAAAACGCCCCATGCGCTTCTGTTTTCAAACCAAGAACAATCGCCTAATAATCTGAGACTCCGCCTCCAATAATTACGAGCCTAATATCTCCCGAAGAACCCCATTGAAAGACAATTGCAGTTTAGCACTTGAAAGAAAATAAGTTTAGCCACTTGTAGACTGACTGTCTCTCGATAACATCTGTTCAAAGGCAATTAGTTATTCAAAAATTATTTACTATTATTAAGATGGAAAAACATTCTTTTGGTAGGTGTGCAATCACTTTAAGAAACAATGCACTAATCTATAATTCCAAAACCATTGTACTAAATATCCTTTATGTACCCATCAAACATAGACCGTATATCCCTATTTGATGAATCTGTAATTATTAAAATTGAAAACGCCACGCAGGACAGGCCTGAGCACGCTTCCATGATACAATCATCAAAAGCAACACACTTGTTCATATAGTCAAGCCACTATTGAGCAGAAGTTCTATCTCAGGAAGTTAAAATCCAGAAACTTATTTTCTAAAACGAACACTTGCCTCACTCAACTACATAACGTGACATCTAAAGGAAAAATCGTGTTTATTTCAATAAGTTACGCGCAAAGTCGTACAGGAAGACAAGGCATTGACGTAAATACCAGTTTTGGCGGGAAATGTTCAGCCAAACGAAGGATATCCAAAACGATTGTGAAAGTCGCCGGGACTGCCAAAAAATCTTTTACTGCTGCACGCAAATGATAACAAACTACCCGAGGAGCTACTTTGAATCGTCAATACTGTAAAAATATGATGAAATGGCGCCATGAAAACTGTGCAAGCTTCAGACTCAGCTTGAAGACGTACGTCAGAGAAATGATATGTTATTGTTCAAATGAAAACACCGGGCGCCCTCGTGTCCACAGCGCACACAAATCTTTCTTCAATATTTGTGCCTTGAAACAAAACGGAATGTTTCCGTATCGACAGCAATGACTTGGTAAAGGTCGGTCTCCAGAAGTATCGAAAGCATCTAAAAAGGTCGGTTACGACATAGCTCACCGGCTACAGGATCAGGTTTAAGCTCGTGTCTGCTCATGGGGTGACTTATTTGTGGCTCGCCTGTCGCCTCGTGTGCTGTGGCATTGGCCTTGAGGTCTTCCATGACCTAAACTGAACGTAGATATAACCTAATGTGGCCGCTTGCTAAGACGCCAATCTTCACACTCCTGACCAAAAACGGGCTACGCAAACACTCTTAATAACTGACAGAAATACAAAACTACCACCAAAAGACAAAACTCAAGCGTTTCACCTTTCACTTTCAATTTACAAGCAGCATTGTTATACCTGTGACGCACTTGAATTCCTCCTCGAAGCTGATTTTTTTTTTCTCCTCGCTAATCAGATCTGAGAGAAACCGCCAACGCCAGATTTGTTTAGACTTAAGCACCAATATATATGCTTTTACTTTTTGATTGATGTACTGCCACTTTCTAAAATCTTCTCCGCCTTCTCTCGTTGTATTGGACACTCTCTCTACCTAATGGCGTGACGTTGATGACTTGAAGTATTATCTATCCTATCTATCCTTTGGATTTGAAAATTACTGGCTCCTATTGGCTACTGGCAGTTTGTTTATATAAGATCAGACCACATGGGGGACGAAGAAGAGCTGTGGCTAGCAACTTTAACAAGATCACTTATTTACGTTTAATCTGAACGACCTGACGAAAATGACACAAAAGGTTGAAGTGAAACATCTGCGACTAACACTACCCAAGCACGCACACATGCAGTTCGTTTCATAAGGGTGCCATGATCATGAAGACAAGGATTTCACGGTTGTCCTATCCTGAGAATTCAACTGACTCACCTACGACACATTACATCGACCTAAGGATTGTATGGAATAGAAAAGAAACACCGCTCATCTTTAGTCAGCAACCAAAACGAAGACATTGTCTGAATGCAGCTGACTAGAAGTTCAGCTGGTCATAAATGCAATCCCGTAACCCGGACGTGTAGACTTCAAATTCCGCCCAGTTCAACAAGTTTTTCAGCAGTTCCCAGTTTTTGCAGTCTTAATAATCACGTAATTTTCAAACATCTTTGTAATCAGTAAAATAAAGTCTGCTAAATAAGTTGAGGACAATGTTGTGGGCCTCAAAAGCTCAATTCCAAACAGTCCTTCTTTTAGCGTTACCTCAAATCTGAAAAATATGTTCAAGTCAGAAATTAAATTCATTATGCTTGTGTATTTAACCCTAGTGGGCTACTGGACTTCTACTTAAGAAGACAACAACTCTTTTGTTATCCCAAAAAGGGTATTACTCAGTCGTGAACCACAAAGTTGGTTAGCTTATGTTTTGGCGCGAGGACGAGACAGACAGACGGCTGGCAAATTATTAAAATTCGACTACCCGAAGTCTAGTGATGTCTTTCCGGTTTTCTTCACGTCAGAGTTTTGCAGGGGTTTTCCAGCAGCAAGAAGGAAACGAGTTTCTCGTCGTTTATTTTTTAAGTATTTCGTTTTCGAAAACTTCGAATTAATTTTCAGTATGTGTCCTTAAGTGTCTTTACCATATCACAAAGAACTCTTAGTGTAATCATTAAGACATCGCAAAAAGGTTTTCTAACTTGTTAAATAACAATGCACATCCTATAGCAAGTCGGATGGTCAATAAAACTGGAGTACATGCCTTGACTTTCGTACGAAATAACCAACCTTCACTTATCACCTCATAAAAACATTCCTTAATAAAACAAAAAAGAACAAAAAAAAAAAGGAAGAAAATAAGCTTTTTGAAAGTTGTCAGGCAAACGGCTAATTTGCATAATAAAAGTATGATCAAGAGCGATACTCTTTATACGCAAAGGTTTCAAATCATGACCAATCAACTGTCAACGGGAGGAGATATTCTTCCTCCACTGACTAACTGAAGATGATCTATGTCCCCAATATGTGAGTCCTTTAAAGTTGCTATCTAGGACAAAGTCCCTGATTTGAGAGCTACGAAAGAAAACACGGAAAACAGTGTAGAAGTTTTTCATTTGGACTGAAGTAAAAGCCTGTTTGAGCAGCATCACAATAACGTTCAGGAAACTTTCATTTGACCTTTAGGACCTCCCATCCATACGTTAATTGACAGCTAACAACACATTGGTATCGGCTCTCTCGTTTATAAATAATGAATACTTCCTAATGAAATTGGGTTAATAACATGTATTTGACCATAATAATGCTCCCTTGCTTACATTTCGTAATGGTTTCGTTGTTTTCTGAATGTATTTCGAGAAAAGTGCATCTAAAGACATCTAAAACCAAAATCTCTAAACATAGCACTGACCAGCCAAAATGACTGACATCAGCAAAATTTAGCCAAGCTTCAGGGGAAATACCTTGTGTCTTCATAACCATCTACAAGTTCAGACGTATTCCCCCAACCAGACCAAATATTCTAAGCTACTTCACATGTAAAATGGGGAACACATACTACAGAATGAAACATCTCGAGAACTGAAACAATTCAGCCCAATATGACGCCCCAAAAATACAATTCTGTAGTGATCCAGTATTCTTTGTAAACGCACGAGGCTTTCAACTTTTTTCTCTCTTTAATTTGATCGGCTTTAAATACATTCGGGATAAGACATCTGATGGAAATTTAACCCATTGAGGCTCCAAAAAACGTGCTTGATGTTTACTACTAGTAGGCACATTAATAATAAAATAAGACAGTGGAACTCTTACCAGACGGTAGCAGCCGCTCGGAACATCACTTCGGCAAGCGCCAGACAATTTTACTCGTCTATGTTAACTATGGCAGGAAAGGGTTAAAAACTGACTTTTTAAAGCTTTATTATTTTACTCTGGCTAACGCCAATGTATTTTACTCTAAAACCAAACGATTTTACTCCTCCAGGGGAGATCTTCTACACACAGGAAACGGTTAAAAACTACCTCGGTTAACTCTTTCCGTACAAGATGGTCCCTTCACTGTTTTACTCTGGATGATGCAAAAGTATTTTGCTCTAACGAACTTCAGACGATTGTAGTCGTCAATGGGAGACCTACCAGCAGGAGAGGGTCAAACGTTCCAGGAAGAACTGCGAGAGATGGAGAAATCGTGTCAGGCACACCAAATTCTACCAGGTGACTGACACTACACCAGAACGTAATATGACAATGTCAGAAGTGTTAAGGCTCCAGCCTGCAGAGCTCAAATTCTTACGAGCAATACAAGTGCCTTCAGACTGTAACAGTTAAAAGCACAGCGAGATCAAGGTTATTCATATCTGTTTTGTTTATTTAAGATTCACAAGATGGCTTCGTGACGTGCTTAATCAATGAAAAGTTTCATCTATTTTTTCCAGTTCAGAGTACGGAAGTTCCTCTTGTCAATTCTCTTACATTGTGTCGCTGGCTCTTCTTATCTGCAATAACCGTCATGAGTTGATGATTGTTTTTTGATTCAATGATATCAAAATACAAGAAAGCAGGAATGGCCGAGAACGTTTTAGCCATGAACACACGAAATCACTTAATGCTTTATCACTTTGTTGCCAGCAAATGAACATCGTATGTAAAATTGGGGAGGCAATGCTCATCAATATTTAACTTGAATTAGGTAATAAGGAAGGTGCGCAGAAGAAACACCGAAAGTTTGCGTGACCAGGAAGTATGTCCAAAAGCACGCAAGAAGATAAGGCAGAAAACTGAACATACTACTTGCAATTTTCCTTCTTTACCTAGTCACCTTACAAGACAACAGGAATGCCTTACCTATCTCAGTGATCTTGCTAAAATACTAAACTATGACTGGATTCATGCTCCAACGATTCTAGTATATACTGTTTATAGTCGCATCAAGTAGTGCAGTTGGAGAATGAGTCACCAACTTCCTCAAGCTCTATATCTGTTCTAGAAACTGCATGACCTTCGGTGATCTTGTGAAGCTCATCGGGATCAGCATCAAACATAACCTTTCATTTCGAAACCAAACAAGAGATAAGTATTATTAGATGTCACTTCGATGAGAACCCTTCGAATTCATCAGAACCCTGTGGGCAAGAACAGCTGATTCCAGTTGCATAAGCACTAAGCATTAGCATAAGCGTGAGTTTCTAATTCTGCTGCCACGAAGCAGTTTGTATTGTGATTAGAACCAGTGCAAGAGATTATCATTTTTATGTTCAGGCCATGATGCGCTGCTATATATCTATGAAATATCACTTAATTCATTGCGTTCGAAGTTGATCGAAAACTAATGTTATGATCTCATCTGCATGGCAACGTGATACACAAATGATCGTGGAGTGCAATTTAAGGGAATGACATCAGTAGACCTGTCAGTCATTAACCGCAAACGTCCACAGTTTTTAATATGAATTAAAGAACTTAGGCAAAGGTAAATACGAAAAAACACTTACCATGCGGTAATATTTTTCTTTTTACCTGAAAAGATTAATATATGTATAAGAAAAAGACCTCACGCATTTATAAAGTCCGTTCAAGACGCAATGTTCACGAAGTGAATGAAGAGAAACAAGTCGTTTACGTTCGTTTCAGATGAGCAACGAAGTTTCGGTTGGATTGTTAAAATAAACAGTTACTTTGACACATCTCTAATGTTGAGAGAGTTTGCTATTCAAACATTTTCAGAACAGGGTCAGGGATTATTACAAGCAAAAGTGAAACAAATAACAGTCAAGGCCATTTTATCTAAACGAAACAAGAGCCACTTTTTTTTCAGAAAAGCTATGAGATGCATGATGAACTGCGGAAATGAGAAAACCGCAAAAGCCGACGTCTGACGACACTCATCGAGTAAAAGGTTTTCATCAAAGTGAAACGTAATGCGACTGAATTCTGTTAAGTATGGTTTAGTTTGTCATCATTTACCTGCTAAGCTTACTTTACTAGAAACGTAAAAAACAGTTGTTCGGGGTTTTAAACATATTTGGCCAACACTTGAAATTCTATTGTTTAAGTTTTAAGTGACGCCATGACAACATGAAAGAATCACCAGTTCGTACTTCAAAAAGATAATGAATAAAACCACGATGTCTCGATAAAATAGCAAAGCCAAAAGCCGTAGGTGACGGGAATTGAGTTCAAAAGGCTATCGAGACAGCCCATGTTGTCGTAAGTCTGTTGCGTGAAAAAAGTTGGATTTTCGCCGAGTTGATTTGCATGCATGAGGCCCAAAACAATGGCGTCATTACACCAAACGTCGCAGCATGTCAGCTAGGATCCAAGCTGATCTCTTCTAATATCCTGATTTTAATTGCCCAAAATCGATAACATCCTCCTGCTTATCGTGATAAGTGACAAATCTTAACAGCAGGCTTCGCAATCCCCGTCCTCGTTTTAAATGAAAGGTGAAGGTCTTTGGTGAAACATCGGATATTTAATTTTCAACGACCATTCGCTGACGTTCGTTAATCAAAAATCTAAAGATTAAACTATAGCTATTTTACTATTAGCACCGCAGGTCATAATGCGTTATGACTAAGTATACACAAACACTCTTACAATTACAAAAGTGGACATAAGCTCGATAAATTTATGGCCCTTTTCAGATTACAAAATACCGTGTTGGCTTCGTTCACGGTTAAATTACCAACCATTTTCACTTTCATTTTGTTTGTTCACCTGAAGCCAGTTTGGTGTTGTCCTAGGCGAGTGGATCCAAGCAAGGTTTTTACTGTTTTTATTCGATCGTTATTCACCCTACAATTTGGACCGAAGAAGAGCTAGTTTGTTTTTAATGAATCTCGCTTTTCTTTTCCTGAAACCGGGAGTAAATTGAAACATTCCAATGGGTCATTGCAGCAGAGAGCGATTTTGTGGTAATGACGTTTTAATCGAAGTTTTGGCCATGGCACTCAAAAAATTTTAAGCCGGCTCCACAAGGTACGAATGTCGCGTACGATTGTTCATCCGGGTTGTATGAGATTTAGTGAGTAGAACATTCGGGACAAATTACAACATAGGCGAGCCAATAACAAATAGGAACTGTGCTCTAAACAGATTCTTCCATACACCAGAATGAAGACTCGTTGCTAAAAGTCGTGGCGTGTGGAGTTCCCTTCGTACGAGTCAACTCAGGAGCTCTCTGACAAAGCGTGTGCTTAATTTTGGCGTTAGTTTGAATAAAATACAAATCGTCACCGTCTGAATTTTTGACTTCTTCCTAGCGGTAGGTCACTCACTGACGTATAACATGGCGAAGCGCAAGCGAGAGTGAAATGCTTTAGTGTAAACCAGAGTGATACGACTGTTCTGATGTACCAGATTTATTCACTGTAGTCTTACGGACATACTACTTCTCAAGTGAGCGAATCAAAAGCAGGAATTGTGCCTTGGAGGCAAGATCACATATCCCAGGACGAACAATCTTATGCGGCAGTCGTATGGTGTCAATAGTCCCCAAGGGGTCGCTATCGTCTGGTACAGGAGCTAGAGCTGCGTAAGACGATCACCACGTTTGATTACCAACAGTGGTTGTAGACATGAACTCAACCAGGTTATCATACTGCAGACATTTCATGCGAACTCGGGTCACGTTAAGCCATGTTTACATGAAGAAATTAACAAACATTTCACACCTACGTCCTGTCACCCGGCTCAAGGCAGGTTATCGTGTAAAATGCTTGCGGAAGTTTATTTTTAAACGGTTTGACCCAGGTTGACGAGTTGATTCGGGTTTGTGTAAGTCCTTCGAGTAAAGGACACAGCGTATACATTGGTTGGGTTTTAGGATCTATACCACCGTTCCTCGTATTCTTGAAAGAGTGGAGCAAAAACGCATTATCTGAAAAGCAACATGATATCTTTTCGAATTCTTCTGAAGTCGGTAGACACAACGGCAAAATGCAAAGCAAACTCCGAGATTGCGTGATTCTTTAAAAACTATGGGGGAAAATAAATTAGTAATGACTGTGAAAATTGTTATCAGTAATTATAAAAACTAATATCAGCTTAGAAAGCCCAACATGGGGTCCACAAAATACATTTCCTTAGGTCTTTTCGTCGTTTTAATCTTCCCGGAGGGAGAATGAAACAAAAAATTGTCAACACGTTAGATCTGATATCACAATCCACCTTCTTGGTGTAAAAATTAGGATTTTCATTATATGAATGTGGATACTTCCGAAACGGAATTTAATTCTTAATTTAATATTGGCAGTGGTACAGAATATTGGCCTTTCAGCTTGTCAGGAAAAGTAAAGTTTACCGTGAAAATGAAACAATGATTGAGCAACCCCGTTGCGAAGCACGTTGTTGGAGGTTTAAATGTTCTTAAACGACATGCGTCAAGACTCATCTGCTTATTGCTCAAGTCAGACATCTGAATTCATTGCAAAAGTACTCGAACAGGAAAGGTAAAAAGCGGTCGTCTCCCAAAGGTAAGCACAATTACGTCCGATTTGAAAGGTCTTTAGTGAATAAATCTGTTCTAAAAGCACACACTGGGTCGATGGTCTCCTCATTCTGCCGTTCTGGTCATAGTTTTTGTAAAAAAAAAATATTTTGCTCGAAAATATTACGAAAGAATACGGTGCAGTGTCGCTCCTGATCGAGACCTTTCCTGTTAGACGAGATTTATCTCGTACTTTGGTGGTGGAATGTTGTGACTGTAGAGTAGTATAGTTCACGTAGCCCAAAGCGGTGTAACACTCAATTCAAAATTTCACTCCCTTATTGGCGGCACGCAACTTACAGAAACAAATTCACAAGAAAAGAATCTTTTGCTCTATTGACGAATGATTCTATGGCTGACTTGTGCGGGCAAAAATACTCGTCCTGAAGGAGAACGTTTTCTCGAGGAAACCATGAATTAAATGTACAAACCAAATTGACTGTCAGTATATAGCAAGTATATAGCAAGTATTTAAGCGTATGGTTATTCATGTAGATCTCTTTTTCCAATGTTGGATCAACTTGAGCTGTTATGAAACTGTATACTATTCTGCCTGAACGCAGCTTATCTTTCACCCAAATATATTTCACATCTTAGAATGGATTTAATGCTATGTGGTCAAGATTCCTCTGATACCTTTGTCATATGAAACTTTCGTTTGATACGGCACCATACAAAAGTTTTGTTTACTAAATTCAAATAATTTCATCTAACAATGGAAAAATACGTTACATATAACTAAAGATGTTCCCATCTATTAATTACGACAGAACATACATTAGCTAATAAAATGCAATCTGATTTTATATGTAGGCTTGTCAAAAGCAGAAATAGAAAACCAGGTACTGTCATAAAACTCATGTTGTAAATACGAATACACACGGCTTCCTTCCATTAAAGACCAATGCGGGAGTAATGGAAAATATTTTTCAATGACTTGTCAAGTCGTGTTGACTTATCAGTGCAGGTCAAAGTAGCACCGACGTAATCACTGGTGTGAGTGTGCGAGCTTGAAGAACGAAGGACGATTAAAAGGACTTCCTCTAACCCAAATCGTTAGAAAATGTTTCTGAGTTCTATCATGGAACCAGACATAGACAGAAGATTTTAGTCAGACGCACCTCCTTCCATCTCCTGCAGTAGCATCAATACCACAAGCATTTTAATCACATCTTTCTTTACCATCGATGAATGAAGACTAGCGTTACGCATCTTGCCATCTATTCGAAGGCTTTCTGCACTTGTCTCGCTACGGTCATGGCCAACCGTTTGCTTGGACTACAGTAGAGAAAGTTTTAAGATAGTATTCTGCCAAACGCCAGTGCCTTATCTCACGTGTTTTTGCAGAATACTGCCTTTAAGCTTTCACTTTGTCGATTCACAGTTGCCCATGCAACACTCCATATTCGATATTACGTTTGCTCGCACACCTATTAATTTACCTCCGGAACACAAAGAAATGCAATTTCGTGGGCCGTCTCTGTTTGAATAGTTGGACATTGATCTATCACCGCTTCCGAAAACGATGTCAACTTCAACGATTTTTATCAAAAGATTTCTTGGGATAGTTCGCATGGGTTTGAAAAGGTGGCATCAAGTACCTTATCGGCAAAATCGGATTTTTGGGCAGCCATAATTTCACTCAGAAACTTTACATGCATGCAGAATTGTGATAAGTATTAAGTTAAACAAAGAAATTTCCTATACCCTAGTGATATCAAAATCAATCGAGGAGGCGTGGATTTTAGACGCTAGTCGCGAAACACACACTAACCACGTAAAAAACAAAAAACATAACCGGTCCACATCGCTGACGTTCAAACGGTGTACACAGTGTATTTTCGGAAGAGACAACTACTCATCTATGTGCTTTCGGTCCCTATAAGATGGTTGATGGAAGTGTTTTATCTGGAAACCGAAAACAAGCTTTTAAATTCATCTTGGATCCTAGAGTGTTAATGTGTCGATACAAAATATTTTAAGGCTTCAAGAAGGAGATTAAGAACATGAAATTTTATCCGAAAGTCGCTTTCTATGGACTTCTGTTATTCTTGACTTGAAATAGATCAGTTCATGATAGAATAAAATCTATGAAGCAACTACTGGAGGTCACATAAACAGAAATGTAAAAACTTACGTTTTAAAATCCTTCAATGTCGGTGAAACGAACCGTTTCCCTTTCCTTAAACGTTTAAGAGGCAGTGCAGGCCTGCATATTATTTTAATTACACAGTGGGATTTAATTATCCAGCAGGGTTTCCAAAAGAATGAAGCGAAATCCTTGTTGATGATTCAATTTTGAGATAAATGTTCTCCACAACACAATTCAAAGCCGCAGTTGCGTTAATTGCATCATTTAGATCTGTCCAGCTCCAATACTATCAACAACTAATTTTTGACACGTTTCTTCCCATCAAAATACCTAATATAATTCATTTAGCACTTCGTGAATACTTTAATGGTTGATTATAAAAAAGAATGTAACGCCGATGAGACTTCAATCAGCAAATTTCTTCGCGCTATGCCGTCGTAAACGATACACCGATAACACGGAGTATTTTCCTCCAAATTTAATTAAAATGACCGAACATTGTTAATCAATTATCTTTAATCTGTATCTTTCAGCTTATCTAATATTAAAATTTTCCAGACAACTTGACTAGCAGTGAGCCTTATAATTTAAAAGTACATTATGTCACTTTAACTTTAATTTAAAGAAGCAGATGTCTATAAGCAATGTTCAAAAGTTGAGTGTTGGGAGTCCAGAACTATCGACAAAAATTTGGTTCATAGTAACCGGTTGTGTACCTTCGAGGAAGGATTGAACGTGGAAACTGAACTTGGGATGACACGTTGGTCGATTTATTTGTCGGGACTGCTCCTCGATGGGGATTAGTGGTTAGCACTGAGAAAAATGGTCAGATTCTAATATTAGAACGGAAATTTAAGTGACAAGAGTAATTGTTAAACACATCATTTATCAGTGTGTTTTCATTCCTAACAACCATTACAGATGTTAAAACGTTCCCTAGACAACCTTACCGGGAAAATTTTGGATCATGAAGGCAACCCGCGATGAACAACGAAATTTAAAGCCATCCCTAGAGTGGCTGCGAAGATAAAACTATCTTTAAATCACCAATATCCTTAGTATACATTCTTCGGCCTATTTATCAGATTTAAAATTCATGTTTACTTGAAAAGACCATCAAGTATTAGTATCTATTCTTTTAAAATGCACAAAAGATGGCAACGACAACTTTAAAACCCTCACAAGACTTACTCGATACTTCATCTTCGTAAAACGTTTTTTCACAAGCAATAATGTCAAGGTTTGTGTAAAGTTAAACTAAGAAGACATGTACGGACAGCTTTTAAACATTGTTTATACATACATACTAGACCAGTTGAGCTAATTGTCTAGTAAATTTTCGCCTCGTCAAAGGACCAAGCACGTCTTCCGTTGGAAGAAGAGTATGTTTATTGAAAGAATAAGGAAATAACCACTGAAACTTACACAAGTGTTTGACTTCTTGCGCGTAATATATCTTTCATCATCATGATAAGAATTAAAAGTTAGTAAACTAAATCGCAGCGTACGGCCTTAATAACAGAGAAGTTAGTTAAGGTTTCTGCCTTAAACTGTTCGCCACCCCAGAAAGAAAGTGAATTACTTGACACTTTAGCTGAGAGAATTGAAGATATGCTGCTCTTTGTCTGCTCAAGACAAGGAAAGAATTTATTGCCATAGGTAACTTGTCAACCATAGAGAGCTAGATTGTCACGCCTTCTCCTTCAAGATAGTAATTATTCAGATTTACAAGAAAGACAGTTACGACTTTTTCTTCTTTCACCAGCCGCATTTGTAAATTTGACTACAACAAACACTAACAATAACTTTCAAATGACAGCTTGCAATGTTACATTATCTCGTTGAGATGGTCCATGATAGAGAAAATAGATTGGTAAATTCACTAATATATTACATTCACCTAAGGTTGAAGAAAACCAGGTACAATTAGCCCTGAAGAAGCCTCACTATCAAGAAAAAAATTCAAGTTCGATGCGATGCAACACTAACGCTTAAATACTACAGACAACTCAACAATTAATTTTGGTTTCGTGGCTGAAGACTGTTGTAGAGCCCTCAAAGACTAATAGATAGTTTATTGGGCTAACACTGCTAATTACAAAATTTTCGAGATTTTTATAAAGTCCAGATAAGTTTACATAAATCTGATAAGACTATGTAATCTTCCCGTTGCACTATTAATTCAAGTTTAAATGCCATGGATGAATTGCTTAATTTAATAACGAATTCCATGGCTTGTGTCAAAAGCGTTTATTTTGTAAAAAAATTGATGAACTAAGGAAATATTGACAAGATCGTTCACGATTAATTTATATTCTTCACTTACATCACGAAAAAAACGATCGGGAAAAAGTAAATTTCTCAGTGATTCAATATTTCTGGCATCTATTTACAGCTGGACCAACTGGACAACGAAAACATATTAAAAGTGTTCAATTAATGCAGACCTTGTCAGTCCAAAAACTATTCAAGATTAGTATTTGACAGCCTTTTTTGCCGTGTTTAGCAAACTCGTGTGGCTATGTAAACAGCAAAGACATAAAGAGCACCATGGTCCTCGAAGAAAACTCAACCCATCATATAAGCGATCATTTACTAAATAGAAAAAAATCCTGCCTTGACAGGCTGACAGCTTGTTTGATAAATTTGTGTGGTTTACTCAATATGCAAAATATAGTCTGAGGACCTGTATTTTTTCTTTGTTTCCCAAAGCACAACTTAATAACAGTAACTGACACGAGACTGGTGATCCCAAAAAGGTAAGGAAAAATAGAACGGTTTGTCTCGACCGAATGACAATAGATTTAGGCAAAGTCCATAGACCAACTTGTTCTCTTCGTAATTATGATTTATTTCTGGGACCGTACTGTGGTGACAAGAGCATCAAGTCCTCCATTCAACAGATAATGAAAGCCACGTGGAATACACAGCACAAAACATCGTGCAAGTGTCGTCAAAGATATGTGCCCTGCAGTACTAACTTAATGCAAGACCTGTTTTTAGCCTTGTTTACTCGTTCTCTAATTTCTTTAGTGTTTTATTTTTTGTAGTTCTCTAATTCTATTTTGGAGGTTGACCAGTTGTTTTTTTACCTTGTTTTAAATTAATTTTTGACTGGGGAAGTCTTTTGAGAAAGGGTCAGAGCAAACTCGTGTTGCTCTAGACTATTGGGCTGACAGGTTAACAGGAACTGGTTATCATTTTTATTACTAATTATTTTTGCCTTTACACCATATAATATGGTACAATTTGCCGCAGAAGTGTTTCAGCATGGGATGAAACTCGAGTTTATTCATTTGTCATGATATTGGTCGGGAGGACCTGAAATGTGAAGAGTGGCGAGGAGTGGCGTGAACGTTTAGTACGGTTGTCGTCGGGGAGGAATTATTTTGAAAGTCTTGGGCAAATTACTAACGTACTGCCTAATTCCAACCTCTTCCATCGAACTGTCGTTCAGTGGGGAACAAGGTTTTCGTAAACCAAACAGAAGAGCTTGGTTCTTTAATGAAAGAGAGATATACTAAGCATGTATTATAACACTAGCATGATTAGACAGAGAAGGATCGAAATTTTGTTCTGTGCATGGTTTGGCTTGATAAACCAAAATGCTATTTTCTTAAGTTGTCCTTATATAAGTTTTTCTCCTTGTCTGTCCACCAAAGACGTTTGGAGAAAGCATACCGCAGTTAAAGCTGAGGTTATATACGGTATCGCCTTCATTATAGCAAGAAAGGTTATCGCTCACAAAAAAACCCCAAAACAAACTACCGTTAGACATCCACAACCTTCCGCATTGTAGCAAATGGCAACCTTATGGATACAATACGTTGAGCGAAACGATTGGCATCAATTTAGCAATGGATCCTTGATAAACGTATCACTAATAACCTCAATACAATTTCGACAAAAACTGTATATAAGACCACAAACCTGAAAGGATTTTTGCGAGTCTTCTCATCCCTCAAATATACAAACTACAATCCTATGTCCACATTGTTGTCAATTATCCGTGCGGCTGTAAACAATACCCACACATGAGCTGTGCAAATAAATGTCCTGATTGATCCGACATACTCGTTCAGCATTGAGATGTGGAAGAAAGGAATAATCCAGTCCACCAATTATTCAGTAATTTTATACCTAAAACGCCATTGCACTTCCAGTTTATGCTTCATCAGTGTTACCTGTGGGAAAGCAAAAAGGAGTTCTGAAGTTAGTGCTATTAACACACATTCATTTTTAACATCAATCAAACTAAGATATTGGAAATAATTTCTGTCAAGTTTCAATTATCACTGTGTTTGAAATTACAAAAATAAATGTCACTTGAGGTGTATTCAGTCTGTGTTGAAACTTTGTCACATCATCGGATTCAATATTTTGGCTCACATACCACTGTAAAAATGTAAGGTTTTTTAAATTCAAATTAAAATCTGCAGTAAAATTTAGAGTAAATGGAGAAGGATAATCAGTCTCGTTTGGAGATATGATTTCTGTTAGCATACAAACTTTTACAAATCAGTTCCTCAAAAAAAATGCAAGCGAACGGGCTTATGAATGTTGAATAAGACTGTTGTCACGCTATGCTGTACAACAGATAAATTTAATACAGCCATACAGCAGAAAACTGGGCACGCATTTCATTATGCCGTCATTGACATTGGAAACCATCCAAACTCAGCAAGTATTCCTCACTTAGAGATGTAACTTTTTAATCTCCCACGTAAAGTCGAGAGCTTGCATACAAGCTACGTTGTATTTGTTTTCTCGTTCTTTTTCTTTCAAAGGAAAATCGTAAAGGGTCTATTGTATAGCGAAAACATCACCTCATATCATTTCGTAATTGTCGTCCAACAGTTAAGATTCATGTCCCAACATGTCTGAAAGGCATGCTGCAGTTTGACAGATGAACCGGAATGTACTTATGTAGTTCTCGTTTTGTCCCGTTCTTCATAAGATTTCGGTAGCTTCATGCGCGTTCGACATGCAGAAAGGATTGCCTTTGTCTAAAATCGAGTTCTTTTCTTGGTTTGTCTATTTATAGCCTTCCATCGTTTACCAAGGCTCAGAGCATGCGTCAGCTGGTTCAACAACAACAAGGAGGAGACTGCTGTACACGAAAGAACGCCGGGTTTATCCCTATTTCATAAGGAGTTTGAGCGAGAGTTGAGCGACAGGCGACCAACACACGACCGTCCAAACAAAACCAGACGGCCGTTCAACCACAAAAAGTAGGTTAAAAATTCAGTGGAATCAAGAAGTTAGGTAACCAAGACCACAACCAACGAAAGAACGAAGCGTTTCTACAAAATTAGCGATAGCCTTGGTTGTAAACACCACGCAATAATATATATATACAGGAACCCGTGAGTGTGCTTGAATTTCGAGAGCTGATATCCACCGGTAAATTCAAGACCGAACTTTAGTCAACGGGCTTCAAAGGCTACACAGTATAACTGAGCGGTGACATAATGTGCTATTCATGGGAACATGACCCACGAAAGACTCTACCAGGTGAAACCCATTTGGTAATTGATGCTAACGTCGCTGAAATTGGTCAAGCTCTTGCTGGCCTTGGAGACAAGTTAAACGAAGAAGGGCCAAGAAAATGCGACTACTCTGGGATCACTGTCTTGGGAATAGTACTGACTTTAACTACGTTGACAATTCTTAGCAGTATTGTGTAAGGAAAGGACGCAAAAAGGTTGCAAAGATCGCAGAGATCCACTTCGTCCCCGTTGAATTGAAAGTAGTGGAGCACAGCCATATTTGAAACTATGGTTGACATTGTACATATATATCCTGTAAGAAAGTTGAAATGGCCAGAATGTATCAAACAATCAACGTTTCTCAACAGTCAAGAGTACCGGGTATTATTTAAAGTAAGGGAATTTAGATTTGAAGAATTTCATCTTTCACGCCGTGGACTTCCTTTCATCAGTGAATGAGTTTGCAACTCGTTTCAGACGCAAGCATGAGCGAACGCAGAAGAGTTGTACGATAATAAATTTAGTAGGTTCGTTGTAAATATAAGAATGCATAATAAACACAATTCTTTGTCAGGCTATATGGAATAGTCTCAATGTTTGACAATGTAACATACTGAAACTGCACGAGAGAACCAGCTACAGGCAAATTGACGATGTTTGTCATGGTTAGCGAACTCGCAGGTTAATTTTTTCCTCACGCTATGGACGAAAGTAGTCTTTCACAAAGCATATGGGCTTAGTATTGGTATGATGTGCATCATTGTGAAAGTTAGGACACGACGCGAAGTTGATCATGGATCGTGAAACTGTTCCTTCCCAAAACACGAGTGGTGAAAGTAAGATCTTAACCATTTTAATGCTCATGGAAGCTTTATTCACAAACGGTTTAGTAGTAAAAGATTATCTTTAACGTGCCATTATTCCGTCGTTTCAACAAATTTTCGTAAGTGGTTTAAATCATGACAATACCCGAAGCGAAAGGTAGGAGCTGTGCGTGATGATACTGCCGGCCCAAACGAAACACCGCAATCTAATGCAAGGAGTTCGTCTGGTAGAGCTCTCTTGATCAATAGGAAAAAAAACAATTGACCTTTCGAGACAGACTGGCAGCATTCAAGCAACAGCTTCCTAGTTTCTAACACCCGTTTGAAGTTAGAATTAAGGACGTATAATCAAAATTGCGATGGCGTGCTCCGGTGTGGCGGTTCTTTTTTTAATGACTTGACAATCATTGTCCCTAAAATGTTGATCATTGTTATCTTTGATACCGTTCTGGATTTCAGTAAATAGTTCTATGGTTGATTAAAAGATAGTCCATGCGATTTGGTTGACTCTTTGCAAACACAAGGAAGATATATCGATCATTAAAAAACGGACCCACACGAATAAGTGAAAATATATGCCATCATTAAACGGTGATCAGTTTGTTACAGTGCTATGTAAATGCATGTAAAAAGTCACGACTACGAATTTTCTCTGCAATATTCCTTCATAAATGAAGTGAATCTTCGATAAGAACAGTTCACGAAAATCACATACGTGCTAATTTTGTTGTGAATTAAAGCAACAATTCCTTTGTACTTCTGCATAACGACTGCCCAATAATATTACAAACTGACAACAACAAACCGGTTCTGTATCTTTCTAAAGTAAAGAGCACTCGTGATGAGTTAAGTTCAACAACAGCACATTCTGGGATATTCCATTTACATTTTGGTTATACATCATCAAAGGTTTTTAAATGCCAAAGCGCTACGCCGGATTTCCAAAGTCACATAAGCCGTTGATATACAACAAACAAATTTGATGCAAGCACGCCATGTAGTATAGACGTAACATGTGCTACCGTTTGTAGACAGTTAACTGCGATCCAAGTTGTCATTTACGATTACCTAACATCACAACTGTCTTTATTTAGTAATTGGGAGTCTTAGAAATTTTAGACCAGCCGACATTGCGGTCTATCCAACGTTTAAATGAGGTTGAACAAACATTCAACAACAGTCAAAATATTGGATACCTGTAACTTTCAGGTTTTAGACACTGATACGCATTTTTCTTTCTTCAAAAGTACTTGGTGGCTTTCTAGAAATACTCTCGACGAAAATGAAATGACTACTGTTCAGTTCGAGATGCGATAACAAGTAAACTCTATTTTTTGACGTGGTTTTGAAAACAATAGAACCCCGATGCCAATCTAAGCTTTCGAAATTTTAATCTGAGTGAGACTTAGCTCAAAGACGTTGAATTTAGATCAAAGTAAAATCCGAAGCTTAAACAGCAGCATAACATCGAGCGATAAACGTCTTTCTCAGTTCTAGAATAGTTTCAAGGTGTTTACATTTAAGAACTTAGTTAATGTTTACAAGCCCGGTGCTGCCGTTGCTGCACGTCAACATGCCTGTGATTACGTCACCAATAAATTTGTTACGCAAAATGGTAAACTAAAAAGAGGAACAGTAAATCTATTAAAGTGAAGACAGAAATCAACGTTTTTCGTTTCAGTATACGAGCGTTCCCTAAGAGTAATCTCACAGAGAATCATGAAAAGTGTATATGAGGTTATATGTTGACTCCAAGTTTCAATGGTTCAGAGGCTAAATCTTGAATGATTGCATGAGAGGGTCATTATTCCGCTTAAATCATAAAATGCCACCTCGTTAACAGATGATATTCTGGAAAGTTTACGATTAGCGTTGATATAAAAAGTACAGAGTCAGATTCCCGTTTGCATTCTGACTTAAGCAAGAGAAACACCTGCGCGTAAGAGCTACCCGAGTTTGCCCAAAGCTGTAGCTCAAAAAAATTTTGCTGAAACATTCCTTGGAAAACTATTGAAAGACTTCTTTAGCCAGAAGAGCATCAAGACACTCGTCCAGTACTATTGAGACACATCAACAAATCTTTCATTTGATCCGTATTGCTATGATTGTAACAATTAATAGTAAATTCCATCTCCAACCCCAACAGCACCTCCGACTCGAGGTCCAACTTTAGCTCTATCACCAGCTGCAAATGCAACTCCACCTCCAACTGGTGTTGGACTTCTCTATCCAATACAAACTCCAGCTTTTTCACCTCAATTCCAACTCCGCCAATAACACCAGCACAACACAAACGCCAGACCAATACTAACGCTAACTCCAGCACCAGCATCAAGACCAGCACCCGCGTATCAACTCCAATTCCGCCAATCATCACCATAACCAGTACCAGCACCACTACCAACACTTTCACCATCACCAGCCTAACTCCAACATTGCCACTAGCATCAGCATCAATACCACAACCAACACCAACAGTAGCACCAGCACCATCATCAGGAGCACGACCAACTTCAACACAAACACCAACACCGACACAAACAACAGCAACAACAATACCAGCAGAAACATCATTCTACCACCAACTCCAGCCGAAACAGAATTAACACCAACGCAAACACCGAACCAACCACCATCACCATCACTGACATCAACACCAACATTTTCATCAACAGCAACATTAACACCAACACCGCAACAAACTCCAATACTTACAGCAACCCGAACCCCAACTGTTCGACAGATAGTCAATTGGAACTGTGAATCGATCTGGTATTGAACTGTAGTTTCATCTCCAACCACTACGCCAATCTAATTGCCCCCACCAACTCATACTCTACCTCTCGCTCAAACTCCAGCACTATCTTCATTTACATCTCTTTCACCATCTCAACTACCACCGCCAATTGCAAACGCAACTCCAAAGCTAAATCAACCTCCTAGACCTAGTATATCTCTCACTCCAACTTAGGGGACGAACTTCTTTGCCGCTTTAACACGTAAACCATCGAGTACATGTGAACTTGAACCCTGCCACTCCCAAATCTTTTTTCCAACCTCTAACTTCATCTCAACGCCTTAGCCCAAAACAACTCAGCAATTTTGTTTTAAAATTCATGACAAACAATGAACATCTAAAGTGTTGATAAGCATTAAAATGCTTTAGTTATTGTTCTGCATAAAGTCGGAAGGGGTGATGCAATGGCTATAAAAAGATGTTCGTACTTCTTCATAACATATTGGTTTCCTAAGGCAGTCTTACTTAATAATTGTACTTATCAGCAAGCTTTTGTCTCCGACACCATTTTATTACCACATAATCAGAAAAGATTTCTTTGATTGTTGTAGCCTGACAAACACCTGCTCCCACCATCATTTCATGATGTGTTAAGATCTAAAAGGTTGCAAATGCACTTAGTTATTTAAATGTTTCAGGTTTCATCTCTTCGATAAAAGGTAAACCAATGTTCTAGACACCAAGAAAGTCAAAACCTGAGTATTGTACCACAGCAACAACTTGCCACAATTTCTACTGTATTGTATTATTTTTAACAGTTCACGTTCTTGTAGGATACTTTCATTTGGTTCTCAACAAGTTTACCCATACAATAGAGAATTCGTAACTCGAATTAAGTCAATATCGTGAATTCCTCCTCAGCTCCACTGCAGGACTGGATTTCAAAAAAGAGCTCCAAATAGAAATTTTATGGGGATTTCCGCAGAGTAATTTTGACAAAGTTTTGTTGAAGCGTTTACAAGACAATCCCACGGCTTCACTAACTTTGATCGCCTGACTTAATGGGAAGATCAAAGAAGCACTAAATTCCCTGTCTACTCACAGGCCACATTTTCACAGAAACTGCATGTGAAAATCTCACAAGGGCAATATGACGTGCTGCAGCACATTTTTTAGAAATAAGTTCCTTTCGCCATACATGAGAATTGAAAATTTCTGCAGGAAGATAAAGTGGTCTTGAATCTAGTCTTGCAAGTAGAGGAATAAACATCGTAAACTGTTTGCACTGTGTACAAAGTACACAGCACACGTAGAAAACACCAATCAGCACAGGAAAACACGTATTAAAAAAAAGAAACTGTCAAAGGGTAAAACAAACAAAGCGGGTCAAACAGATGTAGAACTGTCAAGGAGTCAGTCAAAAAACAGACTCATCGCTACCAACCATTGATGGCTAAGAACGTGAAAATCTTCAAGCTAGATTTTTTTTTCTCCTCTGATGTTTCACCAAACACTTTAGAAAACCTATTCGCGCGTATGAAATAATCAGTGAACAGTTGTTCTTTTTTGAACCATGACTGACGGAGTTGCCTTAAATAAAGGATTTAACAAGCTGCAGGACTTATGGTTTGGCTCAGGCCACTTTTTTAAATTCCTTGTAACACTCGGTACTTTTATCGCATAAATACGAACTTCAGTGTCCACACGTTGATGCGGGCGTATTTTGCCAAGTGACTCTAACATAATATGGAAACACCATGAAGTATTTCTGCACAGTACTCCAACGATTACTCTGTCGTAAACTGAAAAGCAAGATTAAAGGGAAAGTGCTCCAACAGTAGCATATTGGAATGCCATGAATCTCGTGTTTCCACGCGGCGTCAATGGCAAGAACTGCAGTATCTGACACATTGTGTGATAGCTGCAACATCTTAAAGTATCTTATGGTAACGTACCAAATATGCCTGTGTCATCAAATCCCTGAGGAAGACTCAAATGGAGCCATTTTAGTGTGCTATCAAAGTATTTCTACGGTCAAATGGTCACACATATTTCACCTTTTTCTGTCAAAATGAAATAGCATTGAAACCGCACTGCTACCAATGGACTACCCAAAAACATAAACTGTCAAAAAGCTAAGGAATTCGAGAAGGCTTTTTATAAAAAAGAGTCTAATTCTATTCCGAGAGTGGCGACTGTTCAGTGACATTTTAAATAACACAGTTTTGTGATACCTCTGGCCACGCTCAGGCTGTCGTAACCCGCACGGCAATCACGTTTGTTCCTTAGTTTCACTGCTACAGTGACTTGAGTAAAACAATTTCGTGGACGTTTCGAGCAATTGTAACAATTAGAGATGGAATGAGAGGGTATAACGTTAAGAAGTGGAAAGACGTTGTCATAATCTTCGTGAGATAATGAGGTTGGTATAAATTTTATTTTATTCAAGATGACTTCTGCAACGGTTTCATCCGTGCGTTAAAATCGTTTCCGTAAACAACCGACAATTTCACGAGCAATTTTGTTTTTTCTAACACGCTCAACTCTCCCACGATTTTCCAGTGAAATATAACCACATGCTGGTGTTTCTCCAGAAAATAATTAGTTATCGTAGTGGCATGGCTTGTGGATACGTGACACGACGCGAAAGCGCAATAAGAAAGGAGAAGACATGCAAGTAACTTAGAGGATGGGCAGTATTGATTCATGACAGAAATAACTTCAACTAAGGACAGTAAGGCCCAGTTCAAACGTCGAACTTTTCATGTACCGAACCAAATGCAAATCAGTTTGGACAGATGATCTTGCTCATTAACATTAGATTCGACACATGAGAAGTTCGACGTTTGAACTGGGCCTAACTCAGTGTAGTAACAGCCACTTAATGTCCCACCTCCTCGTCATGTTTGGGTCCATTAAACCAAATCAGAATAAGTTCATCGATTTTTTAACAACGACGTCCTCTTGACAACGAACTGAAGCAGTTGGTTAAGATGATAAAAGCCGTTCACTTGTTGAAGTACCATACTTGAAATGATGGACCGCATGGACAAATTATGTCTCGACAAATCGGCCATAACAGCCCAGTCATACTTTTTCGAGAGCATCATAGCCTTTAGTGACCTTGTGGACAATATACCGGAGTTTAGACCAAACATAGCTTTCAGTTAGACAAGGCCAAGGGCATGAAGAAAAGATTGTTATTGTTTACACAATGCTAAGAAATAAGGAGAAAGCAGATGGAATTGCAAGTTCCAAGGGAAGACCAATTAAGCTATTAACTTTATCACCTTTCAAAAGCTGTTCTTTCGTAGAATGAAAAGTATTCGTCTATGACCAGACAGACCAGTGGCGGAAAGTCGCACGGTTGATCCTTCCATGTGCGTGAACTAAGGGTGAGTACTTCGTAAGAAAGTAAGTACTCATGCAATAAGAAGAGAAGACATCACAAAAGGCATGCATTGCGGAATGCGTACTTTGGAAATTTAAATCGAGATAAAACTGTCCTACTTAATGCTGAGATGATCTGTCTTCCCGTTCATTGTGATATATTGGACTACATCGATATTTCTTTATTCCCAAGCCACTAAACTGATTTGGTGAAGGGATTCCCAAAACAGTTTAGTTTTACCTTAGCGTTTTCAAAACAATTCTTCTGAGAGGTGCAGGTTGAACATCGAGAGCGGCACTTGAGAGAGAAAAGCTTTTGAATGCCATACAATTGAAGAAAATCGCCGTTGACGTGACGTGACGTGACGCAAGCCAATCAACAAAACATAGAATGCTCTCAACGAAATCGCGAGCAAGCTAACAATTCCTAATATCCTAAAATCCACGCCAATGTTACGAGGAGAATAAGGTCGTTCTCTGCAATTACTTTTAGGGCCAAAAACCACGCGCAAAATAAATTTGTAAAATTTGACGCAAGGGTTTTGCGCTTTATCCATAAAGAGAATGTTAAGGGTTGAGTATAATGATGCTGAATGTTTTCCTTTCCAAAAATATGGTTGCATTTGCATTAATCAGAGTCAACAAAACAAGCTTTTAGTTTATCACGAGTGTTTGTCATGAGTGTTTGCCAAGTTTTTCACGAGTGTTTGCCAAGAAAGTATGAAATAGCAGAACGAAAAAGATGAATCACTTTGAGCACATATTTTCATTCCTTGTGTGCCTTATGCTCTTTTGTACTTTGGGGAGATGAAAAGATGCATATCAAATTACTGGCAAGGCGATAATTGTCCTTGTACTTGACAATTAGTCCCTGTTTACATGCTAGATATTAAACCAACCAAACCCCCAGAAAGTAGCAACCGATATCCGATGCGGCACCTTTGTAAACCTTAGTTGAAAGACGGTTGATAAATAAAAACGGGCTTAAATTGTTTAATTTAGAAACATAACGAAATACAACCTACAAAAGTGTTCAAATTAAACTATCAAGAAATAAAAACAAAAAAAGAAGAAAAAACGATAAAAATTTCGAATTTCGATCACTAAATGATGATTGAAAGTTCAAAGAGTCGCTTCCTGAGGAGAAAACCAATTTCTAAGCTTACAGAACCGACCTATTATTATAGAATATAGCTCCAGACCATTTTTCAACTCAGCTTTTTTTCAGGAAGTGGGAATCAGGAAAATCATTAATTCATGTACTGACACACACAGATGTTTAGGGAAAAGAGTCTGAAATAAGGTAACTTCATACAATTTGTAGCCGGGTTCCCCTCGAGTACTAATCTAGTATGGTAAACGGCGTCAATTTAAGCAGCACAACTTGAGATGAGCTGAAGTGCTGTTCATCGATGCTATCCCGAATTGGGGATACCCAATTACACATCGCGTTACCGAGGATCAATTTTCATACACATTAAAATTTAATATCACTTGCGATAATAGAATGTGAAAAAAAAACTGCAATCGCAGTTGCATTTACCGTCGTTTTGTTTCAACGACCTCGGCGAACTTGTCTAGCGTCGGCAGTCAGTCGTAACAGGAATAAGGAGAGAGAAGAATTAAAGAACGAACGAGAAATAATTTGTTTTAGTTATTTACCTGTTCCTTGTCTAGACTGTATGCAAATTGATTTGAAAATGAAAAATGATAGAACGAAGGCTTCCTTCGAGAACTGAATTTTGTTTAAGTTCATAACAGACTAAATGGAGAATTTTCTACCGATGAAACTGTCCCATCCATATCTCGGCATGGTACGAGAGAGATATTTAGGGTCACAGCCAGTGACCTTTTCAAATAGACATCTACTTTGTCTCACCGACAGGCTAAAGTTACCGCCTCGTCATAATCTGCTGAAGTAAAAGTCCACTGAAAAACTGAAATTCAGTCAGGAATCTCTTGAATCACAAACAAAATACACTTCTCCCGCGCAGCAAAAAGTCCGTCTTGAATTCATCAGTTTTTCAAACCTCAACGACGACCCATCAAGTTAAGCTACATGATACGACAACTCATTCCTTTTCAAAGCACAGGAAAACCTGTTCAGATATTCTCTTAAGAAAGAATGTATATAAATATATAGCAAAGAGAATAATATATATGATATTGGTTTACCGTGTTAAACGTTTCATCCATGTTAGTACACTGTCTGATTTCTCCTTTGGGGAAATGAACGACCAGCGACTGTTTTATCCATTACAGACAACATGCTGAAAACTCTGAGGATTTGGCATCAGTCAACAAAACATCAGTCACACCACACGAAGCCACAGGACATCGTGTAGGAAGCTCGCGTGCACCAAGCCCACGCAATTCTCAAGCGAGCACACCTCCACGCGGAAACGTTACCGTTGAATTTAAGCCTGAAGGAAGGAAAGGAAATAACTTCGTCACTCCGAAGAAGCATTGAGAAGCTGCAGAAAGTATTGAAACTAACGATTCCGCACTGCAAGATTTGTTTTCCGATGATGTTGGTTTGGGAAAAGTCGATTCTACTGGTAGTTATTCATGTAAAGGTAAAGGAAATTTCCACCTGCGGTGCGAAGCGAGTCCTTACAACGCGGGACTCCCGCGTGATAAAATGAGGGATTCCGTGTTGATCAATTGATTATTGTTTCATACACAGTCATGAGATCTAATTATAAGATAGGACATGAGGGAGCCGTATTTTACATTTTGAAAATAATGCTTGGTCTTCAGATTTCTCAGTTATCATGGGCAAGATGAAAAACCTGAAAAAACAACCCTTGGTCCAACAAAGAAGGACTTTATTTCTCCAACTCGGAAATTCCGGCCACTCAAGGATGCAAAGATATACGGAATGCACAAATGAGCGGCACATGAGCTGTTAATATCAAGAGAGAAATGAATTATGACGACAACAATGGCTCTCATAAAGAAAAGTCAACAAGTGCTTCAGAGGGGCGCTTACGGTTTGAAATGATAGAAATTTATCACAAACCCCAACTGATCGGTCAATGAAATGACAAGGAAATGAGGATGAGGGCGCCTCAAAGTTTAAATAAGACTGTAAAACTAAGAATTGTTAAAAGAAAAAAAAATAGAAAAATAAATAAATAAAAAAAACAGAAGAGGTGGTTCGAATTCGTATCTCGCACTTCACCATGACCGGTTCACCGAATGTGAGGATATCAGCACGAGAAATAGTTAAACTCCATCCCATTCTCGGCTGATCAGCTCACGTCTTATTTTGGTATACGACATATATGATATAAAAACGAAGTCGACAATATTGTGCGCGAAGAATTGACTAAGTAGATCTATCAAATGGCCACATCCACAATGTTTTACTTTGAAACAAAGCCCCTGGAGTTCTTCGCTCATGTTATTTCTTATTAAGTATAATCCGATGATTGGTTCCCAAGGAAACAAATATGATAAGCAGAGAATACAAAGGTCCTTTGCAAACATGTCCGAACTTGAAGAAACTTGTTCGAGATGAATGCTTTTCTTCAGATAATAACCGCATTGGAATGTTAGGAATCGTGGAATCAATCGTTATGTTTAAACTTAACACAAAAGAGCTGTCTCGAAACCGCATATTTGTAACCTAAGAATCTTAAATTTTCTGGTCATATGCTTGATTCTAATCTAGACGTCTTCCTAAGGTTAATAACATTGTTTGGCATGAAATAATCAGGCTTTCGACAGGGTAAAATAATGGAAGACCTATCCGAAAAAAAAAGAGTTGGAATTGATTTATCGTGGTTCAGATGTTTCACCTTATTACCGCTAATAGTCTGGTTGAAGCTAGAGTAGAAGAGAGGAATAGCCATCCGGAAAGAAATTAGTGAACGATACTGAACGCACAATTAATCATTATGTTGACATATGATAAACTTGGAATATTCTGGAGCACTAATATCCACTAATATACATTTGACGACGATGCAACCGAGTTCGTAGAGACGCTTTTTATTTCATGAGGACGACACTTAGACACGTACCGTTCAAACCTCCACCTCACAGAGACGCAGGTGGCTGTAGTAATGTAGCGTCCGGACTACAGTCCGAGCACTACGGTCAATTCAATACGGCGTGAGTGGGTATGTGCGCGCGCGCGTGTGTGACTGTGTGTGCGTGCGTGCGTGTTTCAGATTTTAAACAGTCAACCTTAGAGTGACCAAATTACTGCTCTATCAACAGAGCCAATCGATCAATCGATCAATCAGTCAAGCTTGCAATCTAGGAAGCAACTTCAGTCACGAGAGTGAGAGATAAAAGCAGTGAAGACCACTTTCTATTCATAAATTCTGTATAATTCAATGATTTCCTACAAGCTTCTTCAACAGAAATGAGTCGATGCTGACTCGGTGTTCTTGTGACGGTTCTCAAAAACTGAATAAAATTGTTTTCGTAAATCCTAATGAGTTTGCCCTCATCATGAGAAATCCCGAGAAAAAACACCTTCAAGAAGGTTAATATACGGAGCTTATCACATTAAATAAGCAATGTCTCAACCTTCCGGCATCGTTTGATAAGTTATTTCTCTTCTCCCTTACATCGAAAATGATCGGAATTAGTCAAAACTGGTCGACAACACAGCATAGGAAACCTCAGCAAGGGGTGTAATAGCTAATGGTGCACAATAAACAGTACAACATAACCAGCACAATATAAACTATAGAGGAAAGAGCTCGGAAGATGCAGAAAAATAGGTTTAGGAGACACGATTCTGGGAATATTGAGTAAGCAATATCAAAATCTTTCGAAACCTTTTGAGGAGTTGTTTCTCGATTCACTATTCATGCCTTAGACTGAATGTCGTCGGGATTGGTCGGTAGAGGCCGTCATTGACGCACTTATAGGAAATCCTTGCGTGAAGGCGTGGTGTACATAAACAACACCACATAAGCCGCACAATATAGAGGAACGGAAAAATCTAAGACTCAATTAAATACTATTGCAGGTTGTTTGAGAATATTTCCGACAGCACCTGCCTGAAGGAATATACTTCTTGTTTAAAGCTAGAATTAAAAATAACACAAAACCTGACGAGCTGTTGCTGATTTTGCGCCGCGAATCAAAGAGCGAAACCCTAATGGAGGTGAAGGAGTAATCCACGTCAGTAACCGTATCCAAAAAATCTGCAAGACCGTTCATACTCTAAAAAGTCAATTGCATAGCAAAGCGTTAAACCTTTAGTCTGGACGGTATTCGAGACAATTAGTGTGGGTTACATGAAAAGAAAATAAATAATCATGAAATTTTCTACTCACCGTTACCCTGAGGATGCTTCTGAAATAAAATGCGGGATTACCTTCGCGCATTACGCTTTGCAGTCATGGCGAAAAGTTACGCCTCCCACAGAAAGGACCTTTTCGTCAATTTAAAAAGTAAAATGTGTGTGGAAAGCCAAAAGGGTGAGGGAACTGCCAAAACTTACAAGAGAATGACACTGACGTTTCTAGCGCAGGACCTTTGTCGGAGAGGCCTCCACGTTTCAATCTTTCGTCAATTACCCTGTTTCTGTAGATGCAGCCACATTAACAATTCCTCGCACGTAAAAGTAGCATGTTTTCTAGGAAAACCTCCTGGTGATAGGAGTTGAAAGGTCCGGAAACTGGCGAGTTGGAACTAGGTTACTAAGGGGCTGATTACATGAGACCGGCACGAATTCAGACCGCTACCAAAGTGAACATTTTCTGAAGTGTTTACATGAGACCGAAATGAAACTAAAGCCATGTTCTTGCAAACATTTCAGTCCGTGTTCCAAATTTTTGTTCCCAGCAACAATGTTTTTCTTGTTCTCTGCTTCATCAATGTTGATCTGGAGAGATTTCGCGTTTTCATGAAGAAAATTTTGTACCGGTCGGAGTTCGAACCGGTCTCATGTAGAGACAAGAACAAGGATTGGTATCGGGTGCGATCTCCGGTGTCATCTAACCAGCCCTTAACAATTCGAGTAGAGGCCCTTCGTTAGTATAGTTTACTCATCTGAACGTTTTACGCAGGCGGGAGGGTGGGTGGGGGAAACATTTTCCATGGAAACACCGTCCCCCGACAATGACTCATTATTATGATGTGTCATTATTGTTGCAATCACTTCAGGTGTCGGCAGGTAGGTCGCCACCCGGTCGCCGACGGTCGGAAACAACACGTAAAGCCGGACTTGACTCGTTGCCTTCGTGTCGCCGATGTTCACAATCAACACGGAGTTTACCGAACTGCGACGGCAACGTGCAAGACGACATGTCTTTTCAAAACAAACAGAATGCATAAGTTCTCGTTCTAAAACTATCCTCCACGACGTTTTGGGTCTAAACACGACGTGGTAAAGACCATTACCGCGTTCGCCTTCATGACGACGTCAGAATACAGAGCGTGACGTTATTTCCACATGGGATTTTTATTCTGGGATTTAGACGAGGATCTTCCTGAGATTTCGACGGCGATTTTCAGTTCCGCGATTTATCAACTTCAAGGCGATATGCTATTGGTTGTATAAACTAACACCAATTTCACTGCAATATTTTTTCTATTTATCAGGGTAGGTCAAAAGCAGCGCCCCGTTTCTAGGAAGTTATGCTAATGTTGTTGTTGATGTTTTTAATATGTTACCTTAATGTTGTTAATACCTTTCTTTGTTTTGCAGGTTATTACTGAGTTTGGAAAGTTATTAAATCTGTATCAAGTTGAACCATGAATTACCTTTTAACAAATCAACACATTGCAGCCGTGAAACATTACTACAAATGCAATGGAAACCAATCGTCGGCAGCACGCCGTTTGGCCGAGGAATATGATATTAACCCTACCCAAGGAAGAAACATACGTTCAATTGTCGAGAAATTTGAAACAACAGGATCAGTAGCCACGGCAAAGAAGTCTGGTCGTCCAAAAACGGCAACGAATGTAGCTAAGGCTGAAGAAGTCATTAGGAGATTGCAAAGTAGTCCGCAAAAGTCAACTCGCCGTTTATCTGCAGAGATGGAAGTGAGCCAGTCAAGTGTTATCCGTATCCTTCACCAGAAAAGATGGAAACCTTACATTCCACGCTTACTGCACGCCCTTCATGATGGAGATGACGACCGTCGTCTTCAATTTTGTGAAGAGTTCTTGGCTAAACTTGATGAAGACGGATTAATGCTGGACAACATCTGGTGGTCAGATGAGACCTGTTTTAAGCTCAACGGCACAATTAACAGAGACAATTGTGTCTACTAGGCTGAGGAGAACCCAAGAGTGACGGTTGATAAGGATGTGAACTTACCTGGTGTGACAGTTTGGGCAGCCATATCTCCATCAGGGATAATTGGACCCTTTTTCTTTGAGGGAGCTGTCACTGCAGACAGTTACCTGTTCATGTTGCAAACCTTCTTTTGGCTCAAGGTACAAGATCAGAACTGTTATCTCCAGCAAGATGGAGCCCCACCTCATTATGCACGACATGTTCGTCAGTGGCTTGATGAAAACCTTCCTGGAAAGTGGATCGGACGCCGCGGCCCAATTGAGTGGCCGGCACGCTGCCCAGACCTCACACCGGCAGATTTTTTTCTTTGGGGGACCCTGAAAGACCTTGTTTATCGTGAAAAACCTCGTACTCTTCAGGAAATGAAAGCTAAAATCACTGAAAAGTTTGAGGAAATTGATAGCGAACTCTGCAAGCGTGTGTGTCACTCTGTGCCTGCTCGATTGCAATTGTGCATTGATCACGAGGGAGGACACTTTGAACATTGCAACTAAAACAGCCTCTTACAATTCTTTATTCCCTGAAGAAATGGAATAATTTAAAATAAATAATTTGAAAACGTGTCTTTCATTTATTTATACCTTATTGCACACCGTAATAAAAATATCAAATAAACAACAAACTGACAATCCTAAAACAGGTGTAGGGCGCTACTTTTGACTCACCCTGTATATATGTTCCGAAAAATAGTTCCATCTTGAACTCAAAATTTGAGAAAAACAAGCGGACACAGTGTTCAATAGTAATATTTCGAATTTATTACAAATTCATCATCAGACTAATTTACAAAAGCTGAACCTAGGTCAATATATGACACTAGTGCAGTAGGACAACACTTTTTAGAATGCAAGAACGCACAAGACACTGTCACACAAAACATAACCGACTTGACGGACAAAACACTTCCTCAGATACACATTTCCAAGTTAACAAATCTCATCGTTAACAACTACAAAATACTATATGCAAATAATTCACTTAACAAAAGTCCGCTTGTTTTTCTCAAATTTTGAGTTCAAGATGGAACTATTTTTCGGAGTATGTTTTCTACTTTATTTTCTGAAATTAGCGGCTGGAAACGGATTCTGTATATATGTATATATGTATATATATATATATATATATATATATATATATATATATATATATACATGGTAAATATATACATGTATATATAGACGTTACCTTTCATTCAGTCATCCAGTGACATAGGTTTAATTAATTTTTAATATTCTATATATGTATACAGGGTTCCAATTGATAACAGTAGATTGATTGTAATCACCAAATGGATCCCCTTGTTCAAATAAACCTTCTCCTATCCTATCTTATCCTTTTCTATCCTATATGGGCGACTATCGGGGCTGCTATCACGGTTCGCGTGGGAATTTTCGCTGGAATTTTATCCACGATGTTATCAACCGAGCTAATAACTGCTGATCGTGTTCCCTTTGCACAAGTTTTTCCTATATTTGAACTCTTCTGTATTGCTTTACCAGTGTAATTATGATGAATGTCCGTCATGAGGTCGTCTCATATAAGTTTTTGGTTAGAATTTTCGAGATAAATCACAAGTAAGTTCAAGTACCTTTCTAAAAATTGCACTAAAATTGAGAAATTTTCATGAAATCGTTCCTGGTTTTACAACAGTGATATAGGATTGGGACTGGCAACAAAAATTTCTCGTGCAAACGGGCTTATGAATAGATAGTGTTTCACGTCATATTCTTTTCAATATCGTGTTCATTCAACGAAAAGAGCATTTTCGACCCCCAAAAACGAGCATTATTCGCCATTTTAAATAAAAACTTCGGGGAGAAACGTGGCCGTAGACCTCCACCAATGTATATCCCCTGGTAAAGATAGAAATAACCAGTGTCTCAAGCTTTCACAAACTGTAAGACAGAGATAGAAATAACCAGTGTCTCAAGCTTTCACAAACTGTAAGACAGAGATAGAAATAACCAGTGTCTCAAGCTTTCACAAACTGTAAGACAGAGATAGAAATAATCAGTGTCTCAAGCCTTCACAAACTGTAAGACAGAGATAGAAATAACCAGTGTCTCAAGCCTTCACAAACTGTAAGACAGGCAAACTCGTTGGAGTCATGTCGCCCACAGATGGAAACAATGTGTATAGGTATGGCGATATAGAGCGTCAATTGCGTCGTTGCAGTGTATATATCAATGCTCCGACCTGCTACTGAGCCAGACCGAACCTTTCCGAAGCACTTCAGTCGTGTCGAAAATTATGGAAGCCAATCATATTGGACGATTTTTTTTTTTACACTATAGCCTTAGTCTTTTAAGGTATTGTTTTTGTGCAGTATTGTGCAGTATTGTGCAGCCGGTTTCGTTCAGTTTAGTTTTTAGTTTCAACCGAGTAACAATGCTTCTACGTTTAGTAATCACATTCTTAACTCAGGGCAATGCTAAATTTTTCTCCAGTTAGCATAGACCAGAAAACATAGATGGTGACTTTCTTGCATGATTTTATTTCTCCCTCGGTTAATTGTTCTCTAAAACGACTGTAGTCTTGGGTCGAGCTCAATGACGTTTTTTTGCAGGACGACGACGGTATTGAGAATGCCCTGGAGAATAAAAATTATCCATTCTTTATGTTTTGCACGAAGAATTCTTTTCTTTAAAGAGACGTCGTCGTTGAAGTTGACGTCGTTGGTAAAATCTTTCACACAATAAAGTTATTCTAAATACTTCTCTATAAACATATATCATTACGGGTGAATTATGATCCTCCAGAATACTGTGCGTTCGTTTTAACTCTATAAATAAATATACAACTAGAGCATTATGGCTATACTAAACGCGTACTTACAAAGCTAACGATATGATAATTCCGGGCCGGACGAAATATTATCCTAACTTAGTGAATTCATGAACTGTTTTGTCAATTGTTCCTGTTCAGCCAAATTTAGAGGCTTTGCCTCAACAAGTTGCTATTACGATCGAATTAACGTAATTGGCATTAGCTTGCAGGTAGGCTTACTCAGTAAGCCTTCCAAAAATATATTACTCTCTTATAAAAAACAATAAGTAAATATTAGATTGTACAAAGGCCAAGTTATGTTAGTGCAACGTTTCGCTCCATCCGCTGAGCAAAATTACTGAAAGAGTTCTTGCGAAATGATATAGAAAGGGGCAATAAGATTCATCGGTTTGTCTTCTTCGTCTATATCTCGCATTGAATCTGTCCCCAACAGAGGCTAATGTTGAGCCTACTTGAGCGGCAACCTCTGTATTTAGTGATAGTTCTTCTGCAATACGGTCCTTTCCCTCCGGCATTTCTGATTTATTGCACATGTTTCTTTCCACAAGGTTATTAACCGAAGTTTCTTTTAACTTGACCAGTAGCGCTTGAATCTCTTGCTGAAAGGCTTTGGCTTATAAGTTCACCCACTTTCTTAGCAATAACGAAGTCTCACTTGAACGTTTCCAGTCTTCTTACACTTTGGGTGTCCCTTAGAAATTAATCTCGAACAGGTCGAAATCGCAAATACAAACTGTCTCCTTCTTGAGACCTTCTCTACTTCTGCAGACTTGTACACTAAAGCTGGCTTCCAGCACAAATGACGAATTTATAAATTGGCGACTTCAGAAGAATTGTGTCCTCCCACTTGTTGTCATTGATATTCGTACTTACGATGTGTAGCATTGTTGTCCGTTGTCTTGACGTCAACAGGAAGAATTCGTAATGCCATGAAAGAAGTTGAACGGCCTGGGCGAATGCCAGGAAGGAATTTGTAATACAATTCTATATTTGTCATCGCGCTGTAACAAAACTAAACTCCATATTAAGCACGTTCAGGTGAGTCCTAAATTTTCTCTGGAAAGCACCTACGCCTACCAGCTCGCATGGCACCAAAGCTACGTCAAAAGAGCGAGAACTGAAAGGAAAGATTTCAGGATGGCACACATACGGCCAGCAAATGTTGAAATAAAAGCGGATCTTTAATTTTTTAAATTGAGCGTGAAAGACGTTGTCGCCGTAACGCACGAAAAGGGTTTAATCCGTCGTGCCTTTGTATGACCCCTTCAAAGTGGAAATGACGCACCGCATCACCATGACAGTTGAGCAGCTCAATACGTTCACCAGAAATTTCTTCCAAAAAAAACAGGTCAACGTTGAGACGAGTTGCTCTGATTAGCTGAACACGGATTTCTGCTCGCACATACCCAAGGAATAGGTTCCGTCTGACTAATAAGCACTTTGTCACCGTGATTTCTTCACCATTCACAAAAAGACTTCGGTTTTCACACTAATGACTAATCACTGCGTAATAATGTGACTGTAGGTGCAGACTTGAAGTGCCAAGAAAGTGAGCCTGACTCAGTCGCTCATCCAGGACTTCCTTAAGGACAGCAAATTTAAAAAAAGAACTGTTCTGAAGATGGGAAAGACGCCAAGTGACCTTACGAATTTCTTGAATTTTAGAGCCTCGAAAACACTCTAGAGTTGCGTTTTCTACTAGAAATATTGCAATAAGACACGATTTCTTTGAAAAAAAATGTCACATTTACACCAATGGAGGGCAATTGTCCGCATTTCCCCTCCCTGCTTGGGTCTCTGGGCTTACTACGCAACTCACAGTTTGCTCTCGGTTTTGAGTCTGTTCCTCAATGGTAAAGGTATAGTAATCCTACCATATGGTTGACAATGAATATCTGCTCTAAGTTAACTCTATAGTTCAATAGTATAGCAGCCGTCTGGTAACCCAACCATATGGTTGACTATAAAAGCTAGAGTCTGTTTCAGTTGACATGACTCGGATCGGTCAGTTAGTGTGCCAGCGTGGTACGACATAATGAATAGTCCGAGCCTGCAGTTGTTCTGGTCATTGTCACCCCCTGATCCCGCACTTTTCTGAGCGCAGGATGTAAGGACAGGAACGTGGTAAGGTAACCAAAAGGTTAACCATGAAGTTTGCATTAGTAGAGCATTGCTTTTTTAATCTTGGTGTCGATTCGATTGGCACCTGAGAAAGATTTAAACGTTTGGGGTTTTTTTATTTCTCAAAATTGTGCAGTATTTCACGATTGAAGAAAGAGGAATTAAGCGGTGATTTGTGAAACTTGTCATTGGTGTTTGGCAGATCAAACCAAAGAACATATCTAGCCGACAAAAAGCAAAAAAATACAAAAGTAAAAATCAAAACATAAACAGAAAAAAGAAAATAAAAACATTCAATCTTGAACAGTAGAATTGGAGTTTCTGCATATTTATTTTTTAATGTTGTAAATATTTCGTAGGTTAGTTCCTAAAATAATTAGGGTATATGTAAAATTTTTTTGTTGTTGTTGTAAATATCATAATTACGTACGTTAATTAGGTTATGTAAGAAAACACATGGCATTTTGAAAGTTAGTATAACAGTGAAAGATTACCGTGTTTAAATAGTTTTAAATAATAATAATAACAATAATAATAACAATAATAATAATAATAATAATAATAATAATAATACATACCACTATAATTTATGGAACATGTGCCCACTTTGGCATAATATGACAATTTGGGCTAAACGACCTCATTGGCTCGTATGAGCTGACTTTTCTCTTCATAATAATAATAATAATAATAAATATCATCTTGTGGCTTGATTATTAAATTTAAGCAAGATAAGACAGAGACAAAGTGCGATGAAATTTTGATTCTATTTCAAAGTTATTGTAAATTAGTTTGACCTACGAAACACCGATGCCAGCTTCACAAATCTGCAATTACAAACCAACGTACGTTGCATGCGAAGGAATGCAGTGATGATTTGCCAGGGGAAATCTGTCGCACCTTAAACACGGAGCGACGCTATAAAAGGGTAAGCTCCTCCGACATTTCTGGCTTCGTATGGCGGTTGCATGTTTCAAAATGGCGGACACGTTGAAGCGTGACTGAACTGGACAGCGTAGAGCTCCACAAGCGTGCCCTAGAGCCTAAAGCTTACGGAAATACTTTTAAAATGTGTTTTTAAAATACAGCTAAACAATATATAAAGCAATAAATGGCTGAACATGCCACATTTACTGATTTTTCTGGTTGTTATACATCGTATTATAATCACTCGACACGTCCTGCGCATCTTCATTCACTTATAGTCATGAAAGCCGGTAAAAGAGACGACAGGTTGCGACCCCCCTCGGCTTGCAACAGTTTATAGTGTGCCACAGTATTTATTTCATTGTCGTTCTATATTGTTATTAAATATCCGAGGAAAACTCCTTCTGTTTTACTGATACACATTTTGCATTGTAGTCTCTTGGTTATGCATAGCAAAGAACGCTTAGCTTTGAGAAACTCTGGTGTAACATGCATTATAAGCTAACCAATTCGTTATCACATTCATCATTATGCTGTATGATCTGATCAAATTAAGGCAACGTTTCTTCTGGATACGCATACCAGGACTGAACGTGATTTCCTGCTTGAAGTTCCGCAGAGCACATGTTTTCGATGTGGCAGCGGAAAAGTTATTGTTTGGTCGAGCAATCATTTATTGTTTAATTTATTCATGGTTAAATCGTTCAACTACCCTAGGCCACCTGCTACAAGAACACGTTGTTTTAACATGTATGCGAGTTGCTTACTTTAAACTCGGGTTTTCATCGTTGCTGAGGCCTGAAAAACATGGTTATAACTCTCCAAAAACTGACCATTGGAACTTGTTTATCTCGGACAATGCGTGGAAGGTGATATTGAGGATTGAAACCATGATCATTCATTCAAGAGACGCAAGATTCTCTAAGATGACTTGTTAATTGTGACATAAAAAAAATGACGTTTCCACAACCCACGCGGAAAAACCCTACCAAAACACATGCTTGGCTAGCTATAAACGTAGTTCAAACGTCCAGAGGCGGCAACATCAAATGGCAGCGCATATCGACAATGCATTATTATTACCTCATATATTATTGGTTAAGATACGAGCTATATATAAAAAGTCAACAGACTCAAGAGCCTCACGTATCTTTTATCCAAATTTATAGACTGACTGAACTTCGAAGAATTCCCCATTCGACAGCCTTCTAACCAACAACACAAACCCGAAGGAAAACTCTTCATTGAGCAAAGCCTACACCGCTAGTCCTAAACGTTCAGTCTTGGAATACACAACCTTCAATGTGTCAACCGGATACAGAGTTAACAAAATTAGCAAAGATGTTAACTAAAATTGGGGACCATTTGGTGGAAAAGCATTCTGCTGCCTTGGGAAAACTAAAATCGAGGAGGAAACGGAGATATCGAATAAGTGTTTCTGATGACATTCGAGAAGTAAGCGGAAAGTTGGCTGAAATAGGAGACAAGCTTCAACGGACGACCGAAGCGAGAACGAAAGGATTCAGTCTTGTGAGAACTTTGCTACCAGCGCGACGAGTGTTTAAAGACATGGTTGTTGGTGTCATCAGGCGACTTTCAACAAAAGATTAACAAGGTTTAATTCAGGGAACAAAAACAGTAATTTGTAGAAGTAGTTTATCAATAGTTGATACATGTAAGAGAATGTTTTCCGCAATAACACAACGGGGATTTGCAAAGCTTGATCTTACTAAACTGACGCTCAAATCTAACTAGCCAGTGGTGAGGTGAAAATACCACATAAGACCAGTTAATGGTGCCATATGAGAAGGCAGGACCTTCACACAACGAATTGCTTTCCCCTGATGAGTCGACTTTTTCGTCTTGGCTTTTTAGTTTATTTCACTAATTTGGCGGACGTTTATGACAAATGAGTCGTTGAGTTGGGGGGGGATGTCGACAAGAAAAATGATGCATTTGTACAAAGCGGAAACCAGTGTATTCATTTGAAGCACGTGGGAAGTGAAAGATAAACTTTCGGATCATTACAAGGAGTTCTTTTATCAATTTAAGGTATCGACTATTTTACATGATGCCTTCATACACATATTATACAATCGGTATTATAGTTAATTTGCAATAATAGATTACTATTATTATTATTATTATTATCATCATATGGATTTATAGAACCTTTTCAATTTGCACAGTTTCAGGAGTATATATCATAGAGTAGTGTTATCAGTATATGTAGTATATATCAAGAAATTTTCGGATTGGGAGTAGGTTTTAGGATATGTGGTATATTGTGTTTGTATCACGCGTTCATAATATTATATCAATGCTTGATAGTCGTTTTCATGTTGAAATAAAGTATGCAATATTTCTTTTTAACTCTCGCCTTTGTCTTGAAAAATGGCTGACAAAGAGGAGTGTGTAACGTGGACCCGTTCCAAGATAAACGTTTCCCATCAAGGGGGAAAAATATCCTTTCATATCTAATTTTAGTAACCTTATATTTTACTCTCCTTTAGACTCTAGAGCCTGTGAAAGAGGCGAGGGAAAAAATTCCACCACAATTAATTATAGAATATTAAACCGTCCAATTTTGCGTGGGGACGACGGTGTAAAATTGTTTCTTTGTTCCGTAAAAAGGACGCCAAACTCTTGATGTAGCCGAAGTTCATTTAAAAATAAATTCATTTAAATCTCAGCCTGTGTATCAAACTTAAAAGGCTTTCAGTTTGGAATGGAAAGTTTCTGTTTGTCTTGTGCATTGGCAGTTACCATGGTTAGACCAGCAACACTCAAAAGCAAAAATTAGGATAATACCGGCCATTGTATCAGGCTGTTTTGCAGTATTGCCAAAATGTCACACCGGCAAAACATGACCATCGTAGTCGACGCATGATTTTCCCTCGTCAAACTTTAAAATTATGTGTACTTGACGCATACGTATACGCACACTTCTAAACTTCAGTTGTTGGGTTGGTTGTGATGACTGGACAAGTCGATGCATGATTTTACCACAGCACGTGGGCTGAACATGTTTCGTATGGGGAATTGTAATCCCTTCGGAGGTGCTGACTCATTTCAGCCACCACCCATGTGGCTACATTGAGATCATAGTTAAAAAGGTCGGTACGTATATTCATCAATCCAGAAACGCAACATTGGAATATAGCGTTCTGTCAAACATTAGCAAACACAGATATTCAATTCCTTCGAAATCATTTACTTCAAAAGTATTATTAAATAATCAACGACGATTTATATATTTCTACATTTTACTTTTTTACATCATTACGTGACTGTAAGTTTTGTCATTTTGGTTTTTGCAGTTTAACTTCCGGATACATCACATAAACATACTCTCATAACCTGAAAAGATAATTCAATTTGAATTATCAACCCTTCACGAAGCCTCCATATGAGTAACCCCTAGTGAGCGCAGTGCTGGATGGTTCTTGATTTGAAATTCGTTTCATCAACTTGGTGCAACGTGAATCACTGTGGAAAAAATCGTTCTACGACAATGTATTCATGTGACATTACCACTGAAGTGCTTGACAGAGATTTTCGCTACTACATAAACCTCAAGATATCTCGAGACAAAACTCTCCCTTTCTCCTCGTCGTCAATACTGTAAATGTTAAGGTAGATGAACGATCTTCAAGCTCTCAAGCTTTCACGTTTCTCTCTCACGTTTCTCAAACATCAAACTACTGTAAATGTTCTTTAACATCTAGAGGTGGAGGAGGGAAGCGGAAATCATGTAGACACAAGAACTGAAAGCCTTTTCACATGCACTACATATTTCACATATACTATATCACATATCGAGATGCTGAATCCTGAGGTGCCACGAGTCTCCTTACTCCTCAGGTCCATGTGAACAGCCTCTATTGGAAATAAGGAGGTGACTAACAGTGCACGATAATCAGGAAAAAGTTGCTGTTAGCTAACTCCATTAAATTTTGTCAAGGTAAAAAAAAGCCGCAAAAGAACTGGTTAGATGAATCGTAAGAACGGTTCTGTTTCCCTCTTAGACAAGGCACATATTTGTTGCACATTTCCACGGGTTCACACTTCAGAGAAACGACACTGATGCAAAATGACAGATTTATTTACTGCTCATTTTCTAGAGAAGCGAGTCTCGCTGGCTTTGATTGGTGCTTCATTACACAAAAACCATAATCAAAGGGAAGACAAGCGTTTCTTGGGTCTTACATTTTCTATTTCGTCCGAGGTATTCTTTGCTCGCTTGTTGTTTTAAAATGGCTAGCCAAACTCAAAGCTTCATTACGAAAAATAAACAGATGCCTCAACCAAGGGTCTACTCATAAAAAGCCAACATATGTTTACTTTTCCCAGCCATGCAGTTGTAGGTGGTGATTGGATGATTTAAGACGTCTGTTCTGAAGAACATTGCTTCAAAGTTCAGTGTACAAGAACGAAGGATTTAAAACTAACAATGAGAGATACTTTGCAACACTCACCGAAGAACGTGCAAACACAATAAATGCAAATCCAAACCAAGAAGAAAAAAAATCTTTCCATCCGCCGACTTGACCCCAAATTATTCAGTGCATCAACTAAATCTACTTTTGCATTAGGCAAAATTTAATACACCAGATAGATATAGGTATTTGATTGTGTCATTCTGACTCAAAAGAATCGATTTGAATAGCTATTCAAAAAGGTGAAGCCAATAATGGAAACCCGCGTCGCCATATCTGAAATAACTCAACCTTTTCTTTTTATGTTGGTAACACTATTCTTGATCTGCCTTACAAATAAATTAAATTACCTCTTTGATACAGGTTTTCTTCAACAAAAATAAACGATAAAGGAGAACTGTAGTCAAATAAACAACTGTTAATTTATTGACCCTTAAGTACATTTAGAATTTAATGTTTCTAAAAAATTGTGCTAGAGCCTTCTATTTCAATTTAATTTCTTTCTTGAATAATTCAGTTTTGAAAATGGTAACACATTACTTATCCGGCGGAAGTTTCTTAGCGAACTGACAGACGTTCTCGGTTGTGCAACAAGCACCGACAACTACAGACCCTACAAAACGTTCCTAGATATCCAAACAAAACGACTTATTTCAAGTGAAATTTTGGCATTTGACATTCAAGATTTCCACAAAACTTTCAGCGTTTCCGAAAAAAGATTATAAAAGTGAAATAACATAATACAAGTAAATGTGTGAGGCTGGTGTTTGCATGCGCAGGACCCTTAATCCTGACCAAATTTGAATACATTCCGGGGGCCCATAATGGGAACCGAATCTTTAACCTTCCTTATCGTCGGTAAGACGCTCCAACCAGGAGAAGGACTCAGATATTAACAAGAAATTGCACTATAAAGCTACTCATACCAGAGAAATTCTCGGCAAAAACAAAGCTCTAACAATCGTTCACGTAGCATGACTCACCGTGAAGTTGCTGGCGACTTAGTAACCAAAATGAGCTGAGGCTGATTGAAGTCGCTAAAATGTACTTAGAAATATACCGATTTTATAAAAATATACGGAAAACAACACTTGAGTCAACATGGAAGTGTGGTTTGGTCTGTTTTAAATAAATGTGAATAAGCAAATCTGTGGCAAAAACAATTCATGATGAAACTAGCAAATACCTAAAAGGCTAGTAGTCTACCAGTATATTTACCAATCTTAAGTCATGATAAGCTTCACCGGCTTCGAAATGACATGGAACTTTAATATGCTTGACGATCTCGAAGGCCTTGATTCCTAATATTTACAAAAGTATGTTTACAGAAAGATTTGAAAAATATTTACAAGACTGTATTTACATTATTTCGCCATGCACGGAACTACCTTTGATGCAAGTGGAAAAGGCCAACATAAACTCAGCAAAAAACGCGGTGTCCATGCTCGTTCACTTTCACAACTCAATTTCAAAACAATTTCCCAACGGCTTGAAAGTGTTTACCGATCTGGACATGTTACACTGAACATACACGAGAGCCGGCAGGTTGACATCCTATAAGTTAATTGACCACTATATTTAAACCAGAGATAGGGATCAGGTTTATAAATAAGCGCGGTAATAAAAGAATAAAGTGACTTCAATATTTGTCTTTCATGGTTTCCGGTGCTGTGTCATCGAAATTTTTTCAAAAAGATCGTTCATAACTTTCACGAAAAGATTTATAAGTTTGAAAGAGGACAGTTTTAGGTTTGTTTCGTCATTTACATTACTTTGCCTAGCGGTTAGCATCACAAAATGTCACAAATTTGAATATTGAGCAAAGGTTTCGACACTCAAAGATGTTTCTTAAAGAAGTCAGCGATATATCGATGACATAAGAAAAAAACCACGTACCCTAATTAATAACAGACCTTTCTAGACCACAAAAATATGAATAATGTTGGCACTGGAACAATCCACTGGTTGTCAACACTATCTTTTGGCGTAAGTCCGAAAGTACAATTGCCCAACAGAATGCGTGAGGAAAGTATGCGTATCATACGAGTACAAAGAGCAACTTCACCACGAAAAGCAAAATTCTACATGAACAGGAAAAAGGAGAGCTTACGCCGTTTCCTAGTTACTCCGTAGGTAAACACAGATTTCACTAGGAATAAATTCGTCACCTTGGACCTTTCATAACTAACCATTATTCATAACTGACTTTACCTCGTCTTAAAGTTATAGTCTTTGTTTGCGGTATCTAGCTTTAGCTTTCCCTTCAACTCACGTAGCGGCAAAATCTTTCGAATGCAATGGCAATGACCAAAGTAAAGCTTTCTTAAGGAATATTGCTGTACATTCAGTAAAAACCTTGAGAACTATTTCAATGTCAACAGTGCGCCGAAGATGATTCGTGGCGGGAAAACCTGTAGTCAATCAAAACGCCGATGAGATGCTATACTTCATATAGGTTCCATAAACAATTTTTGAAAAAGCAAAAAATCCAAAACTGTCGAAAAATTGTAAGTACTTTAGAAAGATCACGAAAGATATTGTGATAGTCGGGAATATAATTTTGGCATCAAGAATATGAGAGAAAAGTGATCCAGGGGTTGCTATGGCAGCAGCAAAATTTCAAAATGGCTCCAGATTACCGTTCAATCTCATTAAATGCATGACAGTTCGGTGAACCCAAACTTTTTTCCATTAACACATTTCTTGACCTATGCGTAATCAGTAAGTAGATTTTTAAAAATAAATTAACGATTCGAAGTTTTTTCTACAAGTATGAAAAAAATCTGATGGGCTGAGCACTTTCTTCGAGTTTCACTACCGGCTATTCACCTTTTGTTGACCAAACGAATCTTCATTTCAAAATACATCTTTGAGCATTTTCATATCCACCTTTCGCCAAACACGTTGGCCAAATAACGTTAGAGAACGTTACTATTCATAAATGTAGAACATCATTTCAATCAGCTTACGTGTACACCCAAAGCACTCAAACTATAAAAGATGAATTCTCTGTCGAAAAACAGGCAGAACAATACCTCAATTCTTATTGCTATAAGAACTCATATCACCAGTAATTTAAATTTCAAATGTACTTTTAGAACCTCCGGAAAACAAAAGAATATGGTCTGATGAGCATATAAACAAGTTAAAAGCCACGGGGCCGGTTTTTATTCAACTGTAATGACCTCGCGCTTCGCGCTCGGTCTTCACAGTTGAATAAAAACCTCTCCCTAGGCCTTTAACCTATATAAAAATTATTATACCTCGGTTTTGTAGTTTCGTTGAGGGACTTTTAATCCCTAACTTCCCTTATTAACCATGCTGTATTAAGAGTCCGTTTAATCTAATCCCACCCCGTTTGAGCTGGTATTAGGTCGATCTTTCTTTTCAAAGCAACACAGAACAGCGTATACACGTTGTGTAGAAATGGTACGTTTTGCTAACTCGCAAACCGAATGTCTTTGTACTCAAAAATTTTGCACGAAACTATTGATTTACTGTCTTACCACATCCTTCCTCCATTGGATAAGACAAAGATGTTACGGTCCTCACTCAATGATATTCATTAAAACAAAATCGTATCTCAGTTCCTCGGTAATATTAATACCATCAATCACCAACCAAAAATTTCGGCGAGCTTCTCCTTAAACATTCCGCAGGATAAGAATCATTTCGTGAAATCCGAATCAAATAGTTAACATAAACAGTTTATAAAACACATATTACCCATTTGGCAATAAACCAAACTAAACTGCAGAACTGTAAAACTTGACGCTGTAATAACAAGAGTTTCTTGTGATAAAGCACAAAAATGAACGAATTATGGCGTCTCCGCAAACTTTAAACAAATCATGGTTTGTATGTGACTCATTTCAAACCAGAAAACCATAAAAAAAATCAAATATTAATTGTACTCGGTGAATCTATCATCCATCGTTCAGGGAACACATTTGACTTTCTCCTCGTGAAATAACTTTTTTTGTGAATTTCTCGAGCTTTGGTTCGTTAGACGTGCAACAAAATAGTGGATTGCGCCGACATCCTTCATCCAGCTATAGATGTTGCCAAAAAACACGGTACAATTCGAGCAGCAATATTAGGTACTGGTGAACAACGTTTTGAATAAGCATTTCATCGCCCGCTTCATAAGCCGGTCGGGCATAATGTCTATCGAAATCGTCACCCACGTTCGCCAAGCGTGAAGCAATTTCCGCCAAGCTTGTGTTTGTGTGGTCCAGTTCTTCACTTGGTGAATCGTCGTCACCGGATTCTGTTTCGTGTTGAACGCTAAGTGTTGAGTCTTGTAAGGACGCTTTTCCTTGACCTGACATGACTCGATTGTTCAACTGACGATGTATTAGACAGGCCACTTTAACTTTTAATTCATTTACTGAAAAACAAAAAACATAAAAAAAAAAAAAACAAACATCACAGACAGTTGGTTAATAAAAATGAGATGCAACACGACTACAGTTAAACTAGTAATGGTAAACGACGCGAACTGTTTGTTTAATCGAGTACGAAGACATGTCGAGCTATTGGCGCGAATTACGTGAAAGGCGTCTTTTTCCCCCATAATTTATACGTACATTTTACGTCAGTTACGTCTGAGTTCTCTCGTACAGAGACAAATGTGGTGATCACCTCAGATTTCCACCAGTCACGAGATCAAGGGTCCCCGAAGGTCGATCAGGCCTGAGCGCTGAAAAATAGAGAGATCTTATCGTCTTCTCAAATAAAGAAATTCAAGTTTGTTCCACCCTTGTCGTGGGAATTGTCGATTATCGATGACAAGTTTTTTGCCCCATTCTTATGATTATTATGTTCACTCTACTTGTCAAAATTCCCACCTGTGGGCGATCTTTAGGAATCCAAGTTTGAAAAAGAAACAACTCCCATTCCCATGAATCACGTCGGCGATGGTCTGGGATGGTGCTAAAACTATGTTGACACTTGGGGTAAGAATCTCCGAAGATCGGGGATCAGGAAATCCCCTAGTTCCAGAAGTTTGAACAAGGCAAAATCCCAAGTTCTTCGATATCCTGGTTTCCTGCTTGCCACAACAGTGATAAACTAACACATGGCACTGAACGAAAGAGGATGGGGAGAGTGAATTGTGGAGAAGAATCCATCGGAAAGACACGACCGATGACCCTGGGAATCGAGACTAGCGCTCTGCTGCCTAAGTCTGACTCATGTCAAAACGGGGGCCGCGTAAGCTCTCGCACTGGGGAGTTTACGAAGGTTGCAACGCCGACGCCAATAAACTAAGTTGTTTCAAGTTTACGGACTTGGATTAAACCACACATGCTAAACTCAGAACATTTATTTTCTTCCAAATAAATACTTCAAAGCAATTCTAGCCGTTTGAATAACGTTTCTAGATGAATACAGCTCAAAGCTCTCCGTGTTGTAAGCGTCGCCGAGGTCGTGAAAACATGGAAATGGTCTCTCTCATATCTTGCATGAGCCAGAACAGCGTGGAGAATACTTGGCATGTGATGTTTTGGCATGTGATGTTTTGGCATTCGCACTGCATGTGTCATGCAATTGACTACGGTACGCAAACGAAACTGCAAAAGTAAATATTCATAAGTTTCACTTGTAGTCATTCACATATGCAAGTTGTCTTTTCAATTTAATAAACTAATGCTGCAACAATACTTATAACCTATGATGAACAATAAACAAATTGTAAAACATTTAAATGCAGGATATTTAACAATGAACCTCTGGTCTGAATGAAGACTGCAACACTATCCTACATTATTGACTTAAAATAGATGATAACTATTTGCTTCTTTAATGATAACTATTTCAGATTTGTCCCGACGACAAGTCAATCGTCAATCATAGTCTATTAAATGTTATAACATCCAATAAAATAATGAAATCATAGCTGATAGACGAAGTTAAGCTGCGTTCGGCAAGATTGCAATAAATCTATACAATACAAAGTTTTAAACAATAAAATAAAACGCCGGGAAAAACGAATCCAATCGTAAATTAAGAATGCTTTTTGAAGTAAACAAGCGTTCCTGTTTTAATACCTTAATGAATAAGAACCTCAAATGAAACTGAGAAAACGGACCGAATACCTGCAATCTGCATGTAGCAGGTCGCCGATGTCCAGTGTACACACGCAAGGTAGGATGTACCCTGACCACTATGACTTCGACATTGTAGTATGATAGTATGATGGGTGCGAGGCAAGTGGAATGTCAACAATCAATTTCCCACACTAAGTAACACTAATTACGATTACCGACAAATCGGAGCAGTTTGAACTGGCTGAAATGAAGAGGAAAAGATCGTATCATGGAGAAGACTCACCGTTTTTAGAAAAGAGTAATACTATCCCAAGAAGTAGACAGTTATTCGCAACTTAAGCTTAAGAATAAATCACTTTTAAGGATACCTTCACTCTTACTTCATCAACTTGCTTGCCTTCTTGTGATGTGAATTATGTCCACTTAATCGCACATTGCTCAAATAAGTATTCTCGTGATGTGACTTACGTCCAATTAATTGCGTATTACTCAAACAAATGTAAGTCTCTTGAATCTTTACCGTTTCTCAAAGAGTGTATCAACCTCCCCCACCGCGATACGTAGATAAGCACCAATTTAAATTACCAATGCTACAAAACTTAACGAGAGCTGAAAATCCTTAACAGTCATCTAGGGTAGTTCTCAGAACCACAGTTACAGCAACGTCGAGGAAGATAGTGGTAGTAAGGCAATGAACGGAATTGTCGAAAAAAAATTAAAGCACTCGTTAGAGTCATGGTAACGTGTCAGCTGAACACTCAAAAAGAGCCACGCAGCAATTTACCCAGCCCACATAAACACACCAACGTCTTAAGAAGTATACAAAGTACGCAACAGATCAAAAACGATAAAGAAGGTTTCAAGTGATATCCTGACACTGAGAAGTGTGTGAAAAAAAAACGAAGCCAAGGCGAGTTTTTTGACATACTTCGAGCTGTTCTGATAGATGAAACACTTTTTCGATAGCTTGATATAGCTTCTCAAACAAATCCCCATTTTAGAAGGAAAATTTTGCTAAAACTTGCCAAAAGTTTATGCTTTAGTTGATAAGTCGAAACCTACGTTTGGTATTGATTTCCTTTGTTTTCATCTTATGAATTACAAATGAGTTTGAGAACTTTAAATCCTGCACTAACGCGTACCAATATCCTGAATGGAACCATAGACACCAACACGCTTGAACCTGATACTACGCCGAGAAGTCCAGAGCACTAGCCTTAATGGTTGATTGAATACGTCTGACTTGATGCAACCTCACCAACACTTCCCATTTTGTGGCAAGAGGTACTCGACTAAGGATATGGACACAATCAGCTGAAGAGGTTCAAGCCTCTCAAAACGCTTAAACCATTTCGTCAGTGATTGCTCAAAACATGCAAGACTTAACATGTCACAATATTACCTGACGGGACAGACAAAATATTTGACTTCAGGACATCAACAACTACAGGCACGACCAACTACAGTCAAACTTCTACTCCAAAACACCTTCGTGAAATTATCTTGTTGAAATGGAGTTCCACTCTTTTTAATGGAGTTCCACACTTTCGTAAACTTTTCTTAACTGCGCAGTGAATATGTAGACGCGTGTTATATTTTCTTACACAAAATAGCATTTCCGCCCTGCTGAAACAAAAAAAAAAAAACCCTCCACATAGCTGCAATATTCACACCACACACGAAGCAATCAGACTAAAATAGCCGACAGGCACTTGGTCTAAATCGAAGGTCTCGTTCCATTTTCCAAACCTTAAAAACTTTCATGTCTGTACTTGACAGTCTGTTTCAAAGCTTTGTACTATGATATTGACGGTTCGCGCTCAGTTCAAGTTTGTTTTATTCCAAATTCAGGCAATTAAGTAAATTAAGTTCCAATTGTTCAAGAAGCCGAGTTCTGACGTCCGAATTTGACCTTCCTTGATCTTTAAAAACCTCAAAAGATTAAAAACTAAAAGAAAACAGATGGTAACTTCGGACTTTTCTTTTTCTAACGTGGCTGATTGTGATCGCTTGGGTTGGTTTGGATAGATTTGGCATCGCTAAGCAATCAGTGCCCTTTGAAGCATCGATTAAAACGACAAGTCCAGAAAAAGAAAGAGGAAGAGATACCACAAAGACAGAAAAGAAAACAAAATGCATGTATTGAATCGTCAAAAAAAAAAATTAAGCTTCTTTCTTCCCAATCTAACAATTATAGAACAGAGGTTATACCGTGAGTTTCTTCTTTTAAACGATTAAGTGATTTTATTTCCAAAATGACAAATATAGATTGTTCGTTTCGTTTGGCACGGTTACCGACAACAGCGAAATCGGGATCAATTGTTCTGAGATTTGAGGAAAACGGTTTCAATTTGATACAGCGAATGAACGTGGGCGTTTGCTACACCTGATACAGTACATACTGTTAAGAAGTTAAAGTGCATAGCTTCCAGTTTGAAATAGTGGCGGGGCTCTAGACAACTACGTTCTACAGTAGCACAGGATTGAAAGAGCAACTTAAGTCCTGAAAATTCACTGCCAGTTAACTCTTGTTTTCGAGAGAATGCAGCTTCCATATTCATCTTAACTCATTCGGTAAAGTGTATCAGACGAGCAAATTGACTGTCACAGATTTTGGATCCTGCTGGGATCTGCTTCAGAGTAACCCATAGCGGAGGGATTTTCGGAAACCAGTGTAGCACGTCATATCACGTTTATCATATCATTTATTGTGTAATAGTAGCTTCACAATGACTTGAGATATCTCAATATCATTTTATGTCCGATGTCAAGCGCTTTCCTCTCCCCAGCGCACTCTGCTTCACGACCGACACTGGTCGAGAAAAGTAATTAATCTAATTTTGACACCATAAAGGGCGAATTAACGAGCTATTGTCAATTTAATTACATGACAATTTTGTCTGATTTGCAAGGCGGTGTAAAAAAACGATAACGTTCGACATTTTTGCGGTTTCAGCTGAGTCTTTTTCATAATCCTTGCTCGTTTCATAATTTGTACCGGTCGAACCGAGACGTAAACCTCGCTTGAACTGCGTTACTGAAAAAGTTCCCTTTTGTTATTTTGGTACGAGATTATGATTTTGGAAGATGAAATTGCCATTTTGGTACGAAATGATTATTTTTGTAAGGAAAACAAAGAATGTGTTTTAGCGGTCGCACTTCAGCCTTACATAAACATGCAGTGTACTTGAATTGAACTTCTCCAATCTTGTGGCCAACTGTGTTGTTTGGTTTACCTGCAGTAATCCAGAATTAAAGACCTAATGCTTAGGCAATGTTGTATGGCGTGTCTAAGCGTCTGATGGACGCCTGAAGACCCACCAAGTTTACGCCATTCTGCAAAACGAAAATTGCGTAAGGCTTTGCGGTCACTCATTGACTTCGACATTATGCTGATATTGTTTAGTTAACCACTTGAAGAAACGGTGATACATACACCAAAAAATGTCATCCTTAGACTTTAGCCAAACTTGTTCCTCTTATCTTATATCAACTCTTTAAAGGAACGTGTCCGAGATATCGGACATTTATATCAATAGGACAAAGGACAGAATAAGGCAAAAGCAACGAAAGAATATAGAACAAAAGAAAGAAAATTCCGAGGGTTAACAAGTACGCCTGAATGTCAAGTCCGTTGATGACAACCTTCGGTTTGTTTGTTTAGTCAAAGTAGGGTGAAGAGGTCGAAAAGGACTACATACAATGCATTGAATGAAAGTAAAGCCAGTGTATATACTGTATGTCGGCCTTAAAAGTTGAATTTGCCGGCGACCCAGGGAGTTCCAGAATAACTATAATGCAGGCCTCTCGAGGAAATCAATTCTACGACCTTTATTTTATCAGCTGAGTGTTCTTATCCCTATTAACTTATTTACCTTTCGAGCAGCACACAGGGAGATTTTACGTGCCACTCCACACATTGTAACTCATATGTGAAAATGTTTCAATTCTATTTGTGAAATAAAAATTTCAAGCATGAAATAAAGTTTCATGTCTTGTTTATCGAGATTCCACTAGCGAAATTTTGAATCATTTCATTTCACGTTTGAATTGGGCATTTCATACGTAAAAACGTTCCGTCTTAATATGTGAAATGAAATTTTAGTATGTAAAAATTATGCAATTCCACATGCTTTTCACATGATAAATGGCACATGAAATTTTGGCAAGTAAGGGAGGGATCGAGCGGGTCTCCCCAATTTAACATCACCTCACGTGATGTTATATGTGGTAGATTCGTCATCCACACTCGAAAACAATAAAAGCAAGACAAGAAATTGTTGAAGACCACGTGAAAAACTGTTTACACAGTTGAAGTATTAAGAAAACACAAATCGTAAGCATCGCATTCGGGACTGTGAGCTCCTATTTCACCGCTCTAGCGGCCTGCGCTAACAAGGTAGTCGCCTCACCGGCGGTTTCATGTGAGTGAAATAAGTGAATGCATGAATGGTTATACTCTTCTGGTAAACTGTAGATTATTGAAAATTATATCACTCGTAAACTTAGACAACTTTGTCGCAAAAATGACAAAAAAAATGGGAGGAGAGATTATACGATTCACATATCCAATTCTCTTTTTACTCGCCCGGTTTGCTTGAATTTTAAAGCTATAACGCCAACGTGTCTGTACGTTAAACACTGCAAGCAGACAAGTGCCATTACCGTCGAACTAATAATAGTATTTTTGTAAAGCATTCGATAAGGATAGATCACAGTCATAGATCAACCTAACTCCCGATAAGATATGAGCAGGGAAGCCAAATTACTCCAGTTTGGCGTAAACAAAACCAAATAGAACAGTCAGAGCTTGAAATATCAAAAGCTGGCAAAGGTTCAAGACAAGATTCTAGACAAAGATCGGAAAGTAAGAGTGGTTACCCGTTGGAACTGCCTCCTCACATTGTTGGATATCATCCAGTCTTCAAACTGTAGAAGCCTACTGTAAGTAAAACATTTCATAAATTGACCTACACTGCTGAAGTCAAGTAGAAAAGTTGACTAAAGCGGAATTCAAACTCGCATTTTCAGGTTTCCGAACCGCTGCTCTTCCAATTGAGCTATCGAGTCAACAGGGAATAGTATGTTCGTTTTATCCATTTTAAGTGCACGAGAGATCTCGCGACAGCTGAACGCTCGATATCTGTGAGTATTCTTGATTTTCTGGAATGGCATTTGTTGCGGACAGCCAAACGCCGTCGGATACCGTCAAAGCAACAGATGTGTGGGAGACGTGACATTTAATATGTTTGTAAGAGTTGCGAAACTTAACCTGACAAACTATCTTTTTATTCTTGTCAGGTCCCAGGCCGAGCCGACAAAGAAAAGAACTACGGAAGAGATTTGGTACCGACGTAAATCATTTTAAAAGTCCCTTGCTCACGCAGAGATATTGCTGGAAAGTTCAGTGTCTTGTCCCTTTTTCGCCGCCGCTATTTCACTACGTCTTACATCAGTTCATTTATGTTCACTCTATTTCCAAAATCCGTGTTTCCATATAATCGCGACGACCGCTCAATAATATTCTGAGTGGTCCAAGTGACCACAATGAAAACACACGTACAGTTATCCAAGCAGTTGCACCGATGACTAAAACTTAAAATATCCTGTTCCGCAATCCCACTGATCATCTCGACCCAATGGAGATAGCAACTCAATGATCGCAACGATTGGGGAACTTTTTGTGTTACAGTTACAGCCTAACTACACGACACGACTGTCGCATAAGGTTCGTCGCCTTGGCTTATGATATTATCTTATAAGTAGCTGGATATGATTGGCTTGCGAATGTTGCAACAGGTCCTGAAGATATTCGTGACTAAATCGCATATATCAGAACAAGCAATCGTATGTAGCACTCATGCCATGTATAGGTCAGCCTTTAAGCCGGATTTCCACTTGCGAATAAATTCGCGCGAATCGAAATTTCTTTGCGTAGGTTGAATAGGCTTCTCATTAGTTATAGACGACAGCCCATGAAACAAAAGAAAAATTCGATTTCCACGAGTTTATTTGCAAGTGGAAAACCGGCTTAAGACGGTCTGGATTAGAAGTCCTCTCTCCCTCACTACCTTAGCTGCTTCGTTCTTCAAAAAGGTATGTCTTTTTTTTGGGTGGGTGGTTGGGTGAGTGTTTCTCACACGATTTAACGTTTTTTTAAAGAATGGAGATATTGAGGGGGTGAGGGTGTCAAATACTCCTCCTGTTAAAAGTACAGTTTACCATATTTGCAATGGCCTGTTTTTGTTGATGTAAGCAAATTTCACTGAAGTTAATCTTCAAATTTAGCTATTCATGGTATGTATAATTTATCATTTGTCTTTGGTTATTTAATGTAATTATATGTATATATTGTACGCCCCTCTTGGAAATCAGTTTAATCTGAATGGGGCTGGCGTGCTTAAATAAAGTTTTACTTACTAAAGAAAAGGATGCGATGGACGGATGGTTAGATGGAAAATTTGGTAAAAAATCCAAAACTACTGCATGAAAACAATTAAGGCGATGAAATAGCCACCGATAACTGAGCTCACTTTATAGAGCAAAGACGCGTTGCCAACACTTGCTGGGTTTCATATTAAACAGATCTCAGACCTAGACTGAGCTTTAACGTTTCAAGGTATATGATAAATCATTGATACATACGGTCAATTCTCAAAAGGATTACTGCGTGGTATTTGATTTCTCGCCATTTAATTCATTACTGTTGTTTTTATTTCTAAATATTTCAGATATAGTCGCATCAGCAACTGCATAGCCCTATCGCGTCGCATTGGCTTCACCGAAGAGAAAAGATTCCATGTTGTTCTCAGACACACGATACATAACAGTATATACGAAAGTCTAAGATCGACTGTCCACAATTACCTGAACTTGTTAAATCGCTCCAAGTCCACTTTCCCTGGTACCTTCTAGGACGAACGGAATTAAACTGGGGCTGTTGATGACGAAAAATTATCAGTCGCTCGCTTTCTCTTCCAGATTTTTACGGACGATTGAGGAAAATGATAACCCAAGCCACGGATAGTCTATAAAAAGAAAAGCAATATTGAACAAAAGTATTAAAACGAGGAAATTTAATAATCCCTTAAAAATGCATAGAATTCACAGTAGCCGAACTAGGACACAACTATAGACATTTAAGACAGCACTATTATAAAACAAACTCCGAAAAGAGGAGTCTTGGTACCTTCACCCATAGTTTGGGTACGAACATTTCGGAGTTTGTCTCACATTATACTTTGTAAAGTTGTCGGCAGGTATTGGATTATGCCAGTAGTGTTGTTTGACGTGTAATGTAAGAAGGGTTGCAGTAGATTGTGGATTTTGTCTTATAAAGACGAGTCTTCCCTAAAATCAGGGACAATCTTCCTGTCCTCTTCCTTGCACACAATGGCTAGTCTTTCGACCACTGAGGCGTTCTTGAATAATCTAATCATGAGTTTGAATTTGTTTGACGTGGTCTTCCTGAATAACTGCATATACACACCCGGTAAAGTTGATTCCTGAGGAATCTTTAGTGCTAAATTTTCTTCAAAACGAGATTTGGCATCTTAGTCTTCTATATCCTATATTATCCATTTTCGTCTTCTTTGTTACTACGATTTTTACCACCAGGCATGATACGGTTATAAAACTCGAGAAGAGACAAAGGTATACGTGCAACGAACTGGTTTCTAAATTAACAGGAAGGAAGGGAATCATGGATATAGTAGATATGTATCATTTTTACATGACGTAGTAACCATACCAACGTATCCCTTGTGCCTAACGTCCTTTGAGATTTGAATGTCTGGTGGGCATGTGAAAAAGCACTACAGTATTTTCCACAATAAGCGGCGATGATCTGACATTTAAAGCAAACGATAAGCACCACTTTCTAGTTCTTTCAGAAACCTCCTAAGAGCGTTCGCCTGAAAACAGCTGACGTAGACACTATAATAGACCATGCGTTTGTCAAGGTTAGTTAATGGTCATGTGTTTCAAGATTTGAGAGTGAACATTGAGTGTGATAGGATCAAGGTGAAGCTTGATAGTTCAATAGCTTGAGAGACAAAGCTTCGACTCCCTGACATTGCTATAGCGCATCTATCAGAGTATAAGTATATCGCATGAGATTGTCTCTTGTATGTAGACAGTTCTCAAGTTTCGAACGTTCCTTCAATGGAGATAAAGATGGATACGGTGCAAGTAAAAATGAAATAAAGTTCTTTGGAGCAATTTTCAATAATGTGCAAAGTGTTAGTGAAACATTTAGTTAAAGACACTACAAATCTTCATGGAATTATGCCGACCATCTGACCTTAAGATCATCAAAGGCTACCGTAAAAGGGCGAGACAAAAATTTCTGGGTGTATCATCAACGACCACCGTTGGTCCGTGACGCCGATGAAGTTGGAGCAAAACCTATCTATAGGACTGAGAATCAGATGTGTGAACAATTTCCCGTCAGTCATGTCTCCTGCAAAGCTCAAAAAAGAAGGAATTTTGAAATTTCTGGAATTCCCTACCATAATAATGAGTCTTACAGATCAAGTGCCCAAGTATCTGACTTTTCATAATCTGGTATCATTGTTTAGTTTCATTTATCAGAGCATTCAGGTAGCGTTGCAGGGAAATTGCGCTCCCAAAAATCGGCTCACTCTCTAGGAAAATGAACCTGGGTTCAACGTTTTCTGTGAAATGAAAGTACTTTATTCATATTTCGCCACAAGCAGTGAGCCTGTAAGCCCAGTCTGGAGTATCTCAAAACTCTTTCTCTGGCTATTTAAACCACGAGCAATATTAGCAAGATCATACTTATTGTACAACGACAGAGCGTAACATATGGCTCTCAGTTCAGATCTCGTGACTTCTATTCAAAACGCAGATACAAATATCCGACGGTGGCAAGCCAACGAGCGGAACCCGGCATTTGCAAGACGAGCTTTGAGTTATTAACGACATTTTTAAGTGCGAGTTAAACAAGTTGAAGTAACAACCCCGGCGAAAATAACGAGTACTGAATTAGCACCAAAATAGCCATCGCAGTATCATAGCAAGTGAAAAATAGGACACATTCTGAAAACCAAAACTTTTTAAAGCAATGACGATTCAAATCACAAGACTTAACGAGAAAACACTGACATTTCGACTTAACTTCAAAGTCATTGTAAAACCTACCATGCTCTCCCTTCACAAGGCTGTTTGCCATACAATCATTGGACTATCACAAACAGTCGGCGATGGCTGAATCCCGGAACCTTCGATATCAACTAGTGGAAATGAAGTAACTTTTACAAGATTTCAATGTCAAATCGCCGACCGACGCAAACTCTTAAAAGTAGAGCCGGTTCTCCCTTTAAGGCCGTTTTCCACTAAACGAATTTCTTCGCGCGAAGCGACTATTTCTTTTGCCGCACGAGCTTTCGGCTGGAACTAATGATGAATCTATTCGATTTAAACAACGAAAAGTCGATTTGTGCGAAAAAATTCGCCTAGTGGAAAACGGGCTTTAGTTTGTGATGCGATGTGATTTGTTTGGAATGGTTTGCGATCAACCGTTGCAAAATGTTTGTGCAGTGTTTGTGAAGGTCTTACGGATTGTACGGAGAACAGCTTGGCGTTTAGCTTGCTTTAAGTGTTGGCCTTCATAATCATCCTCGTGTTAACAGGATAATCCCTATCCCGGTGATTATTAATCTGTCGAATTATCACCTTTTTTTCACGAGTTTTCAGATCACGGTCAAGCTCACTCAGAGTACTTTTTTAATTAGGCCTACACCAAGGAACTTTTGGAGATCTTGGCAAATGACAAAGAAAAACCCAAAACGGGGCCTGACTAATCTCCCTTGCCTACCGGATAAACACTTTAACCACTTTGAAACCAAGGGCGAACAATACAATTTCCAAACAAATTAAGTACACCAATAATTGGAAATCCTCGTCCGCCCCCTTAATGTTTTGTTTTTTAAAAAGATATTTTGTTAACAATTTATCAGAACGTTTAAGGTGACAGTTAACGCGGTAAACTTCCCTTTCTCCTTCGGTTTACTCTATCAGATTAATGAAACAATTTTCCATGACGCGTTGTGCTCTCGAAAATGGAATCGATGAAGAGCCTTGCCAATAATCCCCTTTACGTTAATTTTGACATATTGGTTGCGTGCTTTAAACAATTGATCCTCCAGCGTTTATGAAAATCTGACTGTACATTTACCTCGAATGCATGATCATGACACGACTATTTCTTGTATCATGAAATAAATGAAGAAACATTTTCTTATGAACCAAAGCCAGACAAACTGTATTTCCCCGATTGAAAATTAGGGTCCGAACAAAGCGGTAACTCAAAGTAATTAACGAATTGTTTTCACAAGAGCGGAAATACGGCAGATCATGCTTCAGAGTAGAAAATTGAAGAATAGGTCAGGCTCTCCTTCCAACGAAGTAAACTCAAATTTTGTCGAGTTTTGATTTCATATTTGTTGCCAAAACAATGACGTTTTCCACATATAAATGTCGATTTTGTCCTGTGCGCAGTTCGAAAAGAGAACAACCAATTTCCCGCCTTGGAAAAGCCAAGGAAAGAACCTGGTAAAAGAGAATAAAATCCAAACAAAAAAGCATCGTCTACTGCATTTTAAATGAAATGCTGTTGGTTTCAGGAAGGATTCGGAGCCCGCTTAAACCAAAGGAAGGCTATGCAAAGAGTTAAACTTTGCGCGCTGAAGACTAGATATAACTGTGAAGTAATTTAACAAGTCATTCATAACAGCAAGTGTTTAAAATTCTCACCTTTCTACAGGTTCACAAAAGATCCCTCGAGGCTTTAACCTTCTTTCCTCTCACTCAGCATTCGTGCTGTACGGACGACTGCCAAGTTTTACTAAGCAAGTAACAACACCGACAAGCATTTAAGACTAAGAAAACTGCGGCTAATATAAAAATGATGCCGGTATTTACTAAAGGAGTCTTGCCATGTGACCCATGCGTCAGCGATAGGTTAAAAAAAAGAAAGTGGTTCGGCAACGTTCAAAGGAATCGTCTCTTAGCGAACCAACTCAAATAAGAAGTTCAGGTGAAGCAGGTGGCGGCTTATTAAGAGGCTAATCGAAGGATAATATTTCTAACTGTAAACAATGTACATACTAACCTTGTCTCCTTGTCAAAGTTACCAGTTTCCTCCTTTGCCAAGCAGCCGAAAGGGATTAATTCAGCTCACGGCCCTTGCCGCCTCGTTAGTGGTCAATTCAAAAGATGTCAGAGATACGATGTACGGGTGAAGTAGATAAATTTTGCGAATACGAAATGACTGAGGGCTTCTACGTATCGGCAAGGAAATTTCGATTTCGGGAGCAGATTTAAGGCATTAAATATGAATGCATGGAGACTTGACAAACACTTTACAAAGAGAAAACACCTCTTGCAAAACTCAGACAAAATATCACGCAATGGCACGGAAGTCTCTTAGATGCTACGCGAGCTAGACATTGTTGTTGTATTGAACAAAGATGCAAACCTAAAACACACTGGATAAACCGATTTATCATGTATATCAGCCCAGATTACTTCGGCGGTCTTCTAAAGAGATGATGAACATCTACGCGAGATATTCACCGCCTTGGTCGATGAAATAAACTGCACCAAAGGAGCCGTCATTTGCCGATTTAATAGACCTTTTCAGCAAAGCTTGTAATCTGATCTTTCTGACCTCGTTCGACAAGCAAATACAAAACCACTAGAATTGATGGTTTACCTTTAAAACAAATTTTTTATTTAGTTTTCCGTCTCTTAAAAACGAGACAGTAGTGGAAGCTCGATTTTCCCTGGTTAGGTTTGAGTTTCCGAGAGTAATAAGCAAGAAGAAACGTCCAAATGTTCGCCCAGTTGAGTTACAAGAACAAAGCAAGCAATTCAGCTACTTTAAAGAACAAATAAACACGTTTGGACCTCCCAAAAAAGCAGATCCTTAACTCGTCATGAAATAAGATTGACAAGGATGAATATACAGATCTGGGCTGGCTTGTCATTAAATGGCTCGAAAGATCAAAAGCGGTTAAAAAGATTGTCCGCTCAAATCATATTAAATTTCGGGCACTTTTGTAAGACCTTATGAATGACTTCAAAATGACCGATAACTTGTCGTGTTTAAAATTCAAACCGTGGTAGTTCTTAAAATTATAGGAGAGCTAATTTTGTTTCGCAAGACGCACCGTTGCGTTTTTGTAATTGCAATTTAACCGTGTACTAAAATGAAGAATCGAGACTCTAGTGGGGGTTAGTTTGGTAAACTAAAAAAAAAAATTTTTCTTCCAAAGAAAAGATTTAATAAGATGTCGTGATTACGACATAGACGAAGATTCAATTTGAGTGAAGTTTTGATTCGACTGAATCTAGACATCTCGCTTTTAATGAATTTACGGAATATTAGCCTGGTTTGAAAACAGACATCTCGTTGAAAAACAATTTACATAAATATCAGCTTCACTGTTCCGCCGCCATGTAATTAATGAAGTTCACTCCATCAGCTCAAATCGAGGTCTAAGAAAACTTTATTAAACAGTGAAGCACGAAAGAAGAAGGGTTTTTAACAGAGACCTAGAAAATCTAAATATAATTTTAACAAGTAGGACCATTCCCGATAAATAAACACATGACATGGTGGGCATATTTTGTTATAACATCTTGGGTTTTCCCCTGAAATTTGTGGAACATATCAAGGAAGGGCCGGATGTGGATCTCTGAGAACAACAGCTTAACACTATAACATATCAAATTTCCGTGTAAGGAGGACGACCTGCTTCTGCACGTGCATAAAGGGATAGCTTTTAATGAGCCAGAAGGAGAAACAGCTTAGTTGCAATGAATCAGACAGTCTTCGGTTATAAACATACTTTATAGGAAGTTCACGGAAAGGGAATGGAATTACCGTTGTAAACGATAGAAAGTTGAACCTGCGAGACAGCAAATCGAGACCTCAATCTTCCGTCTCCTAGTATTTTCCCTAAATTTGCCAGAATTGTGAACAATGATGGAGGCCAAAGCCTGGTTCACAAGAGTAATGCAAACGCAAGTACAAGAAGACCTTACAGTTTGAGTAACCCAATCCTAAACACAAGCACAAGACAAAAGAAACTTTGCTTTCTCTTCTGTCTGGCTCCAGAGCTTGCGTTTGAGTGATTACAATTATATAGTTGTCTTGTCCTCAGGAATACTTGCTCTGTGTTGTTTGGACTTTCTGCTTGAACTTGCTTCACTGGTGCGAACCAGGCTTAAATGCTCATTTTAGATCACTCACAAAAATTTACTTGTGCATAAAACAGCAGGAAAAAAACTTCCTCCAGCCAAATCAGGGGAGGATTACTTTGAAGAATTCGGGCAAAGCTAACTGGGTGGGCAAAAATTTCCGGCGACGTGAGAAGTATTAGCCCAGGTTGAACCGAGTTCGAAAGTGAACCTAAGGGGAGATTCCAAAGCCTTTGTTGTTTTAATATTTTGCATAGTTCCCACAGACCAAACAATTCTGCAGCCCGGGTTGAAATTTTTTCGTGTGATTGCATGGAATTTTTCAGCTCAGATGACCAAGTTGAAAATTCTGGCCCGATTACTTTCGAACCGCTGTCAGATGCCGAGACTTCATCCTGGGCCTACACTCAGTCTGGGCTGAAGTTGTTGACCTGTACTCACTTAATTCTCAAGAGATTTCTACGTGAACCTAGGGAGGAGTTATTCATATAATCAGCATGATCGTTAGAGTAACTACGACTTTGTCGGCCTTCCCAATTTAAACTCGTGGATTTTGGAAGCAAAGTTACGTGATAAGAACTGGAAATAGCTCCTTGTAACCTTTTTCAGTTCTTTCATGTCAGGCTATTTTTCCAAAAGAATGAACAGAGATCCAGAAAATGAACATAGGAGGACAACCACACGTGAAGCTGAATGATGCAACCAGAGAGAATACGAAATATCGTAAAGAATATCGCTGTGATCGGGTAATGTCTTGCCAATTACTTGGAAAACTTTTTTTTTCCCCCAAGACTACGAGTTTGGACGAATGTCTTCGATTGTCCATGCCGCCATTTCAAAATGTTCGTCAGATGACAGATGATTCTCGAGAGTGAAAACTTACGTGAATCCATCAAAATAAAAGCATTAAAATTAGCCCTGTTAGTGTATACGATGGAGTTTCTTTTCGACTGAACTTAGTTTCTTTTTCAGTGAAACTAAGTTGTCACGTTCTGATATAATGCAAATAGTATGTTATCATTATCATCTAATGCCCATGGCAACATATCTAAACACAACGTTCTCAATATAAATTAAATATTGTTATTGTTAATATTATAAGAGGAGCGTAAAGACCCTGCATCGAACCAAAAGCCGCTCTGTGAAATCTGGTTCGCAATTTCGGGCAACTGACGTTGTCCGTTGTGATATATGAGCGATGCATCTGAAAGTTTATTTACACGGAACAGTTTCGCGATTTAGTCTTGTCCAGCAGAGCGACTTTTCAACCAAGTCTTATGAATACAAATTAAACGAGCAGTTCTGTTATTTTGTGTACATCTCTTGGTCGTTCAAGAAAAGGAAACCTGTACGATATCAAACCCACAACGCCAAAAATGTACCTAACATATCTGACCTGTGGTTGGCTCGTTCGTGCTTTTTAGGACAAACAAATTCGACTAAGATCTTTCTGCTTGCTTCTTGGATAATTCATGTCACTGAGCTACGCGATGTGTTTGCATACTCGCGCGGGTAAAATCGAAAAGAAACACGAATAAGCCACTCCTAAACTAGATCGTATTAAAGACGAAACCACGAAACGACAAGACCAAAACCTTTAAGTTATAGAATAAGAAAGAAACGTGTAGCTATACTAAACCATAGGCCTTATACCAGCTGTTCTCCAATAGCTTCGCGAATGTTCATTCACTTTATCAAGTACTCATACTATGATCGATGCAGTAAGAGTAGTAATATTTTTTTTCTTCAATAAAAACAAAAAAAAAAAGTTAGGGAGGAGGTTTATTGCCATGTCAGACAATGAAGCAATGGTCGTACTCGATCACGACCAAACATCGTGCAGTCTAAAGCAGCCTGACGACACTCTTAAAGACTGTCACAAGAAAACCAACTCGACCATCACGTGCACACACTCCCAGAACACTTCACGGTATTCGAACACAAAAATGGCACAGCTCAAGGTACATGAAGAAGTAACACTGGGTTTTGTAAATAGAAAGAAAGTCAGCCTGATTTTGGCAGGGATTCGAACCAGTCGCGATGTTCGGTTAAGTACGCCACTGATCCTTCGAAAGTCTTCTAGTTCATTCTATGTCTACTGATTGAGTAATAAATCTTAAGATGTAAGCTTTCATAAATACGTAGCATGAACTTGGGCGAAGAATAAGCTTATATTTTAACTCAGTTCTCCATTAATGTTATGTCTGCATGCAAGGCAACGAAAGGTTAAAAACGTAAGTTAACATTTAAGAAGCTTTTGACCGACAAGATCATCTTCAGGTCTGAAGATAATCACGTCGATCGAAAACATTTGTAAGAGTTAACTTATGCCTTCATTTAAAAACCATTACCCGCCCACAATTTTAACAACATAAAGAAAAAAACATACTCCGAAAAGATCATCTGGTAAAACCCAAAATTCGAGTCAAGTATACAAGAATAAACGTAATTACGTTTATCCTTGTGTACTTGACTCGAATCTTGTGTATAGACAATAAGATAATGAACTCTACTCCGAATGACCCACCAATACCTAGCAAGCAAAGGAAAATTCTACTTCACTTTGACCGAGTTTCGAATCCTCGACCTTCCATTCAGCGGTCCGACGCTCCCTCAACGGCTAAGACCAAGCTTGCACACGCAGTGGGAAGTTTAGTAGTGAGGTTTTTTCGGTGAGGACGGATTAAAGTTTCTATGTCATTACATGAATTACTTGAACTGTAACGGGCATGAAACAGAAAAGTCATGTGAAGAAGAAAGTTAATGGCCATGGGACAGCTTCGAGTGATTAACCCTATCGGCGTTGAGCTAAAAAAAGCTCTACTTCACGACGGCTGATAAGTGAGCCCGCGGGCTTCGCCTTTGGTTATCTGGTTCAGCGCTTCTTGAAGCCAAAGACATTCATTAGGCATTCGCTACAAAAATGTTTAAAATAATCGCAAGCTATAAATATTATTCCAGAGTTCATGGCACAGTCCGTTTCACGATCTGTTTTTTGATTATTTTTTTTTCCCAAAGCTTTTTTCTTCATATCAAGAAGGTTTAACAGTACAGGAAACCAAATATTTCAGCCAGGCTGAAATGTTTCAAGGTTGAGGTTTTCAGATTAATAAGAATATCCAAACATTCAAAAGTAAACAAAGGCCTATTAAGGTTGAAAATTTAGAATGTGTTCCTGCCGCTGAAGAAACGACAAAGCTTTTCGGCTTGGTCTGTTATCAAAACAGCTGTTCACATCTTAGGATTGTTTGGAAAAACAGCAATTAATGCTCCATGCTAAAAGCACGAGAAAGTCCAAGGTTAACGCGCAAGTAAACCTTAAAATAGAAAAGAGACATCTCCCGCGGAAGGAACTGAAGAACCTCGGCAAATATAAACACAAGGACCAAACAATAACGTCTTTGTATTTCATCAAACTAAGGTTATTAATATGGTTTCGGTGTTTTGAATAAGTAATTTTACGCGAGAAAATTAGAAATGATCAAGTCATCAAACACTTGATGGACATCTTTTGGTTATTTTAACATCATTGTGATTATTAGGATAAATATTAAACCTATTAACATCCAGAGACCAAGAACCACAACCATCGGAAGATCTCGAAATAGTAAAGAACAAGAAATCAACCACAAGGTGGCTTCTCGAAACTTTACATCCAAGACAAGACGAAAGGAAATGTGACAAGGACACGTAAATGCGTCTTTGACTACGACAAAGGTCAAGTACGCGAGTTCTTTTGACTAGAGCCGAGAGACAATGCAATCGAACACTAGCAGTAAACCATATTTTAACTCGTGTCAATTTGGCATGATTAAAAATCTTATAGAGAGGAAAAGAAAACTAAAAGTGGATAACATTACTGGTGATTGTGATAAAGTTGTCCAGGCTCAAACTAGTTTACAAGTTCCCATAAGTCATCGCCAATACATTCCACAGATTGTGAAAGGGACGAATATTGATGGCAGAAGCTCACAATAAGCAATTTAAAAACGTTTCAGACCAACCTCAAAAAAAACGAGATTCCTTGACATTAGTTCAAATATCTATTTCGTCTTAGGAGTGTCAAGTTGTCTACCTTGAGTGAGCGCACGCAACATATAGCCTGTGTGTCGGGGATAACAAAAATATTCTGTGAAGTCGATTTATACTTGTTTTGCGCGAAATACCAGGAGACGTATTACAAAGTGCATTTATGCGATATATGTCGGAAATATATCTCACCGGTCATCAGAAGGTTGCGGGTTTGATCCCCCTCTGGGGCTCAGGAATCGTTTTCCCGAGGTTAGAGCTTGACGAACGTTCATCGATCATCCAAAAGTGCGTTTAAAAAAAAATATTTTTTTTTATAACGCAAAATAAAAAATCCTTTGCAACAACAAACAACCCTCAAGCAATAGAAACGCAGCCCATTGGTAAGCAGAATTGTCCAAGTGGATTTCTTGCAAGAAATCACCACAGTTTGCTCCAAGATTTCAATCAGTGGCGGTCATTTTCTGGCCATCTTTGCCACGGCCACTTGTCCCCGTCAATTAAAATAAACCATTATCTTGACCAAGCCCCCTTATAAATAGCCCTGGGTACGAGGTTAAATGGTACCGTCGATTAAACCCTAGTGAGCTCCATTTTCATCACCTGGGAAGTTCCCTCAAGTTCAAAATCACAATTTACTACAGCTGAGGTCGCGAACGACACGAAAACGACATATACGACACTGTGTCCAGTCACTGGTTAACGGCGAGATCTTTATCCGTACAATTCATATTAAAACATACAATTATTAAAGATCTCCATAGATGAGACATCAAACTTAAAATATAGTAAGAAGCACAATCAAGACCAAAAAAATTGCTCAGTCTTGACTGAAGTCAAATAGTGTTCTACGGAGAGTTGAAGAGTTTGCACCGAATCAAAAAGTACCTTGCAACTTAGTTCACGTGCGCAGTTTAACACGATGCTAGTCCTGATGTTTAATGACTGCATGGCACAAATTCGGACATGCACACACAGAAGGCAATACAACCCTAGAATCTCTCTCCCTCCTCTCTTTCTAGGTGTACCTGTTGAGGCTGAGCTTGTTATTTTTCCATCAATGCTTTGATCATCTTTTATTAAATATTCCAAGAATATTAACGCCTGAGGGACCAAGGTTGACACGCCTGGCATGGTAGAACAGAAAACACAACACAAAGTTATAATTGCACAACAGCCAATTAAATTGCTAGTTGTGAGCCAAGACTTTGGACAAAAAGTTAAAATGGCAAGATTCTTCAACTGCGCCACAATCAAGAATTAACCGAATATCATTCACAACCTCATTTCTGTAACAATGACCGTAACAATTTGTTATGACTTCGACCATACAACAGACATACTCCGACCGCAACCACTGGCAAATCCCATCGTAACCACAAGGAAAAAAAGAACTATAACCCACAATTACCACAAGCGCAACTACAAGCAAAACTGCAACATGAACCTCAACCGAAAGCACAACCGCAATCGAAAGTGCTAGTACAACCACAAACACAGTCATACAGCTACTATAATAGAACTACTATACGCACCCAAGCATTCCATGATGCCTTATCTTTACCATAAGGAGGAATAAAATGATGCTGTGAAATACGTTATTTCTACCCTGAAAGGTAAATTACAAAACAAAGTTGAAGCAAATTATTCCCGAGATTAAGTAAGAAAAATAACCGGTGCGAGAGCAGGACATGTGGTAGTGAGTGCACTTTCATCCAAACATGGGTTTCATAAAATCCTGACGTGAAAACGTCTGAAGAAACACGCACTATTTCAACCCAAAAAATTCATACAGATTATATCAAAAAGGCTCATTTACTGGGGTTACAAAAGCGTAGGATTCAATGTCTTAATTTTTAAAAAACCCAGTAAAAACTTAGCCTGGCATGCAATATCTGTAACTTACTTGTCCAACATCAAACACTTCATCGCCAACTATAACCTTTAAATGCAAAAACAGAAACGAATTATTCTCGAGATATACCCAAAGTGAAACGCTTCATTAATATCTAACGCAGTGGTTTTGAACCATTTTTGGAATGAACACCCACTTGCCTCATACTGAAACCTCTTGTCACCCCTGTTAAGCACACTTCCTGCACCTACACTTCTCTTCCTGCTCCAGAGCCCAATCCCAGAGAAATACCGAATTGAGATAACTGAAACTTATGGTTATTCATTTCAGTACTGCTGACTTAGTCAGTGTTAAATTCTAACATTAAATGACTACTAGAAACCTAAAATACTGTGGTGGCGAATGACTGATTGAATGCCCTCCATTTGCATCCGAACGCCTACCTCTCCGCTGCCATGCTTCCATCACCCACCCACCCCCCCCCCCCCCACACACACACACACACATTCTCTGAACGCCCACTGGAAGGCGGTACCACCTCCGTTGAGAAACGCTGGTCTAACTTATGCAAATTAAACTGCCACTTTTTATGATTTCGGTTGCCAACTTCTGGTTTTCCGGTCTCCTCTATGATTGGCGTTTTGACAGAACTCTTCAACTGTCACTTGTTTCATCATTTCACCGAGGTAGAACGAGGCCTATACCTCTCAAACTCACTAACAATTCATGAAGAATTCTTATTTATCGAACCGAGTCCTCGGACGGACAGTTGATTGCAGACCAGCAAAGTTTATTAAGAAGCAAAAAAGAACTTGCTTACCTTGAAATGTGGTGGGTTTTGACGGAATCTGTGGACCGCAAGATCTCTTCTTTTGGATTCTGTAAAAATATAATTAACACATTGATTATGTGTAGCTGTTCAATATGAGGGCTGAACGTCTGAATTTTTGTCTAGTTGGGTTGTGTCTGTCAATTCTCACAAGTGACACCACGTGATCTGAAATAGGTATACAAACGTGGAAGCTAAAAATAGCCAATGTTGGGCCACTCCAAACTCAAACTACATTCAATCTAACCTCGTTTATTAAGGTCCTTCAAAAAATACAGTCCGGTGAACGTTCTACCATCTGGAAACCGCGCATCAGTCGGAAGTCTAGAATCCATGTAGGTACAAAACACGTGCATAACTATTTGAGCATCCGTTGGGAGATCTTGGTCCCAGCTGCGACCACGATAGTTACTTCCAGATTTCCAGCGGTAAAGCCCCATACAACTGTCTTTACCAAGCTCTGTGAATGGACGGATAGCAAACAAATAAAAGAATTTGCTTAGATACGACAACGGTTTGCGGAGGTGAGGATGAAACCGAAAGTAAAACAAGGAGAAAGTAGGCGAGGATTAAAAGAAGCAACGAAGGTCTAGAAACATGGGAGCCAAGGAATGAAAAGGCAAAAAGGTAGCAGCAGATGAAGGAAGATGGTCAACTTGTAAAGGCAAAAGGGAAAGGTGAATACCACAAGTCAAGGAAATGAAGAATGCAAACGACAATTACTAAGGGCGGTGTAAGTAAGGCGAATAAAAAATCAAAATCGTATAGTTCACGTAAGCCAGGGCGAGTCTCTTGCTAGTTTACAGATATTCAATGTTCATTACTCTTGAGTTTTCGATGACTTATAAGTATTTTTAATAAATGATACAAAACAGACCAAAAGTAACAAATCGTCTAAACAAACGCAGATGGCGCGTGTATAAAAATACTACGCTAGTTCTCTATTAAACGAAACAAAATCTTCCTGAACGAAAAACAAAAAACTGGAAAAACAATAGGAAACTGGCCAAAGGGAAGACAAAACATTAAGAAAGGACATCAGTGATGGTTAATAACTGACCGTTGATCCTCTTGACAAGATATTCTTGGTTATTACTGAGTTCCAAGTATGGTAGGACAGCTGCTAAAGTCGGAACGTGTTCGGCTTTACTTATCGAAACTTGTCGGAGACTTCCGAGACTGATTGCTTGAAGAGAAAGACAAGGGACAGTTAAGTTGTTTTCGAGTTCTTTTAAGAAGTGTAACAATAGTCTGAATATCAATAATCGAGACGAACAAGTACTGTACATATATGCAACCTTTGCTCACCATGCGAGCCCCTCTAGCCCCATGGTTTGACCTTCTCACTAGCAATCAGAAGGGTACAACTTCGGTTCCCGTCTCGGAATCAAAATTAGCCAAGTTAACAGCTTGAGAGCATGCGCATTAATAAATAATTTCGTAGTTCAAAGTAATTTGGGTTAAAAAAAACCCCAGAAAATAGCTTAAGTCACTCTGTGCTGTAATAGATACATGCCTAGAAAAATGTCTAGTGGATCAAAGTTCGCTGGATCCAACGATGTTTAGTTGTTTCTGCAAAGACTGTTCGGAAGTTCAGCTACAGTGGGACTTTAAAAAATTTAACAGCACAAACGTACAGAAACCTACCACCAATCTGCAGTTCTGAGGAACCAATGCGTTGCAAATTCGTATTTATTTCTTCTATTTGTTTTACAAGCTTACATAGGACGGTCTGACTTATCCACTGAAAAGTATTAACAAAAGAAAAACAATTTCAAAAAAAGTGATCCAAGAAACAGTCGATCATCTGTGAAACAAAGAGTACTAAATTGACAGTTCGGATAGTATTGTTGACAGTAGGAAACTTCAGTTTTGCAAATATTAAGAGTCAGTCACTCTTTTAAGCGTCACGCAGACGTAAACTGCTTCATCCATCGTGCATGGGTTTGAGAATATTGTTTCAACGGTAAAATGACTGAACATTGAACACAAAGAAAGAACAGAAAAATCACACATCCAACGATAGCTTAAAACCGGCAATAAACCCTGGTGAAAATTGAGAGAAAGACTCCGTGGCTTTCAATAATTTACTACCAAGCTCTCAACACTCAATATTGAACGGACATGCTTACTCACTTTACGAAGATTTTCTGTCCAAAAATCCACGTCTTGTCTGGATGTACCAAGCTTGAACCAAAGCTTTCCAAACAATAAAAAAAAAAGGAAACCAAATAATTATTGTAACAGAAATCAATATTAAGAAAAGAGAATACACTTTGACAAACCTCTTCTGCCTGAGGACTCATGCGTCCAAATTCGTCTTCATCCCTGGATGTAGTCGCCAGATGGCTTCTAAATTAATTGATTTGGCTGATAGCGCATTATTAAATACATGTTACAGAGTCTACGTTGAGTGAAAGTAACTTTTCCAGTTTCACAAAAATGCTACTTTCAGGGACATAGGGGACCAGCAGCGAAGCACGCAGGTCTTGGGCCTCAGTCTCTGAATTGACCAGTCACCTTGCAAATCCACAATCCTGGCCAATAATGACTGGGACAGCGTTGCAAGTGACTCCCTACTAACCGTACAAAAGACGAAAGAAGGAATATCACTCGCTCCTCCCCTTCTCCCCCCCCCCCCTCCATCAATGTTGCTTCATTCCATCGTGTAAGATTATGCTGGCTGGGTCACACGCAAAGCGAAAAATTGACCAAAAACGTGCAACATTGAAGGGGGATAGGGGGGATAGAGGGGGGAGGGAGGGGGTAAAAAGTGTGTTCATTTTGAAGTGTTGTCCCAGTATTTTTGGACAGGATTGTAGTCCTGTGTTCTTCCAACTGAGCAACAAAGGCCGTACCCAAGAACGAGGTGACAAGTTCTGTATTTATAGAGGTGTTGATATAGTTGTTGATATAGAGGTGTTGATATAGTAAATATAATGTTGATAAAGTGAAGGGTACACATGGTATATTCATGGAATATTAGGCAATTACAATTGGTCACAAGAAAAAGATTATATACTACTCTAAGTGCTCGTCAATTTTTTAGTTTCAGGATCATCCTCTGTAAGACTTCCTTTGCCAATACTTCAACAGTTGAGAAAAGCAACTTGACCAACCAGTTACTAATGTCACCAGGCAACATGTTTATTCGGCCTTTAGTCTTAGTTTTCTGTCCTTATGATACAGAATAATTTGTATATTCAACATACCTAGTTCCAATTTTGTACACACTTAAAGGTGTGCTGTATGCCACATGTGAACCGTAAGATGACCAATGGTAGGGTGAACCATTGGTGGTTGAAGTACTCATGAAACCGGTGGTGCCACTCACAGTTGAGTAACCATCTGATAAAAACAATAGAATTGTAGCACCATGGAAATTGCAAGGTGATGAAAAGAAATTGCAAGTCATAGTGGAGAGAAACACACTCCGGGATTCCTAGTGTCTGTATCATTTTAGCTCATAAAGGATCAGGGGCACACTTTATAATTTTACTCTGGCTTGTGCCAGACAATTTTACTTGTCAACGAGATGAGCCCAGCCCCTTAACTCTTTAACAGCCATCTCCATAACCTATTAAGAGGCAAAGTCACACTTTAGCACTTTACTCTGGCTAAATCCATTTGATTTTACTTGTCGAAAGGATGATCCTTTCCTCTTAATGAGTTAAGTTTGCTTACAATGCTAGAGTTGGCACTCCAGAGTTTCTTCTTTGTAAACTTTGCAGAAAAGTATCCTTCTGTACTTCCATAGATGAGTACTGGAGGTAATCCCTTGAGCACAATAATTTGCCATTATTTAATCATTGTTAGCTACAGCTGACACAAATGGACAGCTGTTGATTTTTTTATGTTTAGTCTCAAGGAACCCTCTGTAGTCACATGACACAAACCTTCAGGTATAGATTGGAATATGTACCAGTCTCCCCCAGACATTGTTTCACAATTCTCAAACTGACATGAACATGTATGGTAATTTACAGCCAACAAAGATCTTAAGCTGAACTCCAATTCTGAACATCAAAATTAATGTTTCAATTCAAACTTATGGCCTAAGGTCAATTTGAAGCTTCCAAAATAACCTTTTCTGTGTATACTGTATGAGAAAAATATTTCTTCACAACATAGACTAATAAAATATAAAAATATAACAAAACAGTCCTGGTTTACCTCCATATAATTGTTCCATTTTAAATTCCTGGGACTGTAAATAGCTGCTCAGGGCACTTGTATTTTTGATACGATCATTTGAAACTACAAAGAAGGTTCTAATTTTCAATAAAAGTTTACCAAAGATTTTCAATAAAATTGCTATTGCAAACAAGTAATACTCACAGGGTGAGGTACTTGGTGAGGGATATCTAGACATAGTGCTATAATTAGGTGAAAAAAAAATAACATAATTAATCCTTGTATACTAAATAAAAAAACCCCTGGATAATTAAAACAAGACTTGGTCTTCAGCATTAACTTAACCATTAGAAGTACAACTTGAAATTTTCCCACAAATGGAATATTTATCTACTGGTAAATGCCAGAACGTTGTTACCATCAATTTAAAATCATTTGGAATCATTACAGTATTTAAAATCTGTATCGATAAAGGCTTGCTAATACAGGTTTGGCAATAGAAAATGACATAAGATTAATTACCTGGTATCCTGTGGCATGGTTATGTCATTGTATTGAACTGGTGAGAACTTTGATGGTGAATATGGACTGCCTGTATTCCCCATCAACTAAAACCAAAGAAAACTAACTGACACATCCAACATACTTGGGTTTCCTCAGAAGTAATCAAAGTTGCATCAGCACAGTTCTGTTGCAGTGTGTCTACAACAAAACTGTAAATGTTTTCAACAAAAATTATGCAATCATTTGTTTTCACAACCATGATAAATATTGTATGTTGCATTAGATTATTAATGATTTTTACAACATTTTCACCAAAAGGATTCACGGCTTCTGATCATCTTTTTTTTAGAAAATTAATACAAAATGTAGTCCAGCTGCCCCAGCTTTTAGCCATCAGTTAAGTCACAAAAAAACCATCTGATCTACACTTCTGAAACAATACAATCCCAGAATTAATAACATATATGAAGTACTTGTTGTCATCTTCTATGAAGGGGCAGGCCCACCAGTTTGCTGAACAAAATGATCTCCAGAAGAATGGAAAAAATTCTGAAGTGCACCTTTGTCCCTAAATGGGTTATTTAGCTATTGTGTCATATTTAGTGAGCTGTACCAGAATTATGCAATACTAATGCAACTGCAGCATAAAATAACTTGTCGATCTCTAATTGAACACATTTGCTTCAAATATACAGCTCTGTAAGGATTCCTTCAACATCACTGATTGCAGGGAAAGGAGATAATATTATGACTGCATTTGGCATTACATAAGAGGGTGACAAAGAAAGGGTCTTCATCCCATTTAATACATTGATGTTTTGCTATATTTGAAACATGACACATGCTTTTACAGCAATTTCATGCATCCCAAGCTCTCAAGTGTTACTTAATCCTGATTTTAGACTGATCTATCCATGATTTTCAATCCCACATCTAGTTGAAATCCACGTTAAATTGACTACAATAAAATTGCTACCTTCATGATATACATGTAGGTTTCATAGCTTAAGCAAAGCTATGGACCTACATTTTGCTGTTCTTTAGTGTATAATTGCAAACACATTTCCAAAGCTAATATTTTATTCACACTCAACAATTTTCAACCTAGGAAAACCTTGCCAAATTGAAGAAATCCTGTTGAAATGTGACAAGTCTTATATGCAAAAACAAGCTAATCGTGCATCACCTGAAATCCAAAATTAATGAATCAAGAATGAAATTCATTTCATTTCAGGTTTCAACATTTCATTCAATCCCAAAATTTAGAATCATGCACAACAGCTTTGCCACTGTTGAATACCTGTAACAAAAAACCCAAAACAACTAAATTACTAACCCTGTTTCTCAATGACATATTCATCTGTGATGGAGAAGGACATTGGTACCCTGGACTGTAGTGACTGTCCAACAAACCAGATGGTGTCACGTAGAAAGAATTTAACGATGACATTGCTACTGCTGAGGGTGAGCCTTGACTTCCAGGGCTTGGAACTTTTGATGGGGCTGATATAGGGATAATAGGGGATATACCAGGAGTCCTACATGAGTTATCTGTTAGTGACTGTCCATCTTCATCATGAGATAGTTTGTTTTGCAATGGCATAAATCGTTTATCTAGAAAAATGACAGCCATTCCATTAGTCATTGTGATTTCTTTGATGGAATCGGTAGAGTATACTGTTGTATACAATAATGTTAAACACATATATTGGTTTGTTTTTAAAGGCCAAAGCACAGGATAGAGTAGTAAATATCGATATTTCAAGCAAAAGCCCATCATTAGAGTGAAATGTAAAGTGATATAAAGACTTGGTGATGTTTTTATATGTAAAAAAAAATGCATGTGATGCAAAGTTAAAAATAGTTTTCTATTTTAAACATTTAATAATGAACAGAAAAGCATGGAACTGGTAAAGGACCTAAAGGAAATGGTGCAGCATATTGCTGGTGCACAGGTACTAATTTATATTAGTAGAAACTCAGTTGAATACTATTGCAAATGCTGCTTTCTGATTGGCTACGCTACTCACTATCTATTCGTCAATAGATAGTGAGTAGCAAAAATGGCTTCTGCCTCTCATTTTTATGAAGTTTCTGAAGACAAAATAGATTGCCTACTTGAAAGTGCAATCCCAGAGAAGACAAAAAATGTTCTTTGCTAAGTCTTCCTGCTAAAACAATTAGATTATTTGCTCTCAATTTCTATGAAGTGATAGTTGACTCGGGCTTCGCCCTCATCAACTATCACCTCATAGAAATCTCGAGCTCATAATCTAATTGTTAAATATATCTTTGCATGTTATGGTAACAGCACCAGCTATATTTCTTAACTTACAGTATTCCAGCCAAGGGGTTGGTACTTTGTCCCACTGAATAAAATTATCTGGCATTAGATTGAATTAAATCAAAAAGATCACTTAAAGCACAATAAGGTAAAAGTCACTGGGATTAACTCAACAAAAAGGAAACAGAAATGAAATCCTATTTGGGAAGTCCAGTTGACTCTGGCCTTCATCAGTGCAGAAACAACTTTGATTTTCACCTTAATAAGGTTTGGCCTTCAGGTGAAATTTTTTACCAATTACAAACTAACACAGAGTTCCTACAGAGTCTTCACTAGTTATTACTATTAACTCCATGCCAACATTTATCATGAGAAGTGTGAAGATAAAATATAAAGTAATAACCAGCTCTTTAACCTCTAGGATGAACGGCCAGTAGTTGGTATTGTTTTGGTGTCAAGATTACAGGATTTTGTACAAGCCATACCAGAAGGAAACTGACTTCAAATAAAAACCGTAAGGAGCACCAAACAGCTAAGGCTAACTCTACAAAATCAAAGATAAATTAGTTATCCCTGGCAATAAAAACCTCACTTTCCAACATGGACATTTGCCCTTAATTGAATTCTAGAAATATGAGAATTTCACAAAACAGATTGGATGCTTAACAGTATTTTTATGAGCAACACTTCATAAATATGCATTTTTATTGTACCCTAAGTCATGTCAAGGATTGGGGATTACATTTGATTAACAAATTAAATTTTACTGAGGGTAAATGTCAAGTAGTTGTTGAATATGCCAAGAAGTTGGCTAGTTAAATTATTTGAAATGTGTGGAAGCAAGAAGGAAAATTAAGCTCTTTTTAATAAAAATATTAACCCGTACAGCAAGTATCACTTGGCACAGTCAATAAAGGTTTTGCAGACTACAATTAATTACAGGAAGTTGTCACAAAGGTCATAAGAATTATGTCACATGTTCTCAGGAATTGATAATTGCATTGAATGTACATCTAAGCTTACAGGCAGCTCCTTTGACCACTGAAAAGACTGGGTATCAAAACTACCACAACCATTGCTTGTTGGGTGATACCATACTTTATTTAATTGCTTTTTAATATTATAGATGATAGCATAGCTTTGCTTACGATTGGCAATGGTAAGCAAAGCTACAAGAAGCAATAATGTTTTGATGACTGATGAATTGTTATGTACAATGCTGTACTTGCAAAAGTCAAATACAAGAGGTCATAAACTAAACTCATACGTTTTATGCCAACTGAACAGGACATGACGAAAAAAATCTCTGTTCTTGGCTCAAGCTATAATTGCCCAGTAATTTTTATTAGAGAACATCTTGCACATACCTGTATACCAGATTGCAGGGTAATAAATATGAAATGTTGGAAAAAAAGATCCATAAAAACTGAGGAGAAATGAAAAGAAAATGGACTAATGTTGATGGAAATTTCTTGTAAATTACTATATAGGATTTGATTATAAATAAAACAGAAAATTAAACATAATAATAAGAAAAATGAACACATGCATTCAAACATGCCAGAATGGAAATATCATGAAATGCACATGAAAGAACTTTTATTTTCCAACTATGTGCACCAAAGCAACCTGTTGTGTAGAAAGTAAGAACAGAAAGCTACATAAGGAACTTGTGCCACACCTTTAGGTCATTATGTGCAGATAATTTGTCAGTGAGTTTATGGGTGTAAGCTAATGGGGATGAGTGATTGTGATAGTGAATGGGTGTAAGCAAATGGGTATAAGTGACTGCCTGATTGATAGAATGGGGGAGTGATTGAAGGGGTATGGACTAGACTGCAGTTTAGCAGACCCACTCTGTTGCTGACCGATTAGGGTGAGGGTTTGTATTAGGGTTAGTGAGCCTGCAGTATGGTCAATGTCATACTTGCATCCACTACACTGCAGTTGAACCAGAGCGTGAATGAGTGAATAAAACTTTACACATGAACTAAAATACTATAGTACGGTATATTAATTAAATGTCAATGAATATGGGATTATGTTGAAGTTGGCATGGTGATACCAAACACACGTCGACGTGGTCACACTTGAAAGCACTTCCACAAATTAAATAAATCAATAAAAACTTAAGAAAAAGACGTTCAGTTCTCACTCCCAAGAATCAGGAGCAATCCCTATTAACCATATGACCGTCATACGTACATTTCTGAGCCCGCAAAAACTGCCAAAACCAAATTCACAGTTCCCCAGAACAAGGCAGACCGAATTCTTCTACTCGACTCGTACTTCTTAAACGACGCCTGCACAACTGGCCTCTCGGTGCGGTCTATTTTTTCGTATTGCATAGCTGGAAAGAACCTAAAAGGCAGAATAGGCTATTGGTAGTGGTACAACGGTTCAATACATGTCCGCAGTTAACATTTCTACAGTTTTCACGCTTTCATTTCTACAACCGTTCAAACTACCGCTGACAAGAGCTCATGCGGGCTCCCTCACGCCATTACTCAGTACTTCAAGAATTCTGCGCTAGGGTGCGGCGTTCTTTCTCAGAACAGACGTGGAAAAAAATGGAAATCTACTTGTAGGGTAAAAACTTGCTTAACATTGACCTTTTACTTACTTCTCATGGCATTCAGATAATACAGAATTACAATTTCAAAGCTGCTGATATTTAATTGTTCAAAACAGTGGTGCAGGAAAATGTTTTTTTATAGGGTGGCACCAAAATTAATAGACTATAGGGGGGGATCGAGCTTGCGAGCGCCAAAGGTGCGTGCCTTTTCAGCTAGGGGGGCTGAGGGCATGCCCCCCGGAATATTTTCAAATTCTAGAATCTCAGAAAGGTCATTTCCCGCATTTTGGGAGAGTTTTTTGACAATTTTAAGGGTTAAAAAATGTTATTCAAAATGCTATTGAATTAAAAAACTACACTTACACAAAATGGCGTGAATATCTCAAACACAATATTTTTAATTAAAACTTATCAGATCATGTGAAACAGCCTAGTAGCCACACAAACACAAAACTGTACACGTGCAAACTACTTTTTCACCGCGGGAAACTTGAAAGAAAATAAAAACCCAAAAAACAAAGAAAACAATTGGTAAAACCACAAATGTATTAAATTACCGCTTTTACTGTCTAGTGATAACCTTATCTGGCCACTGAATTATTAAGGGGATGACAGCCCCTGCACCCCCCTGGTTCCTATGCTCATGCAAAAAACAAGACAACTGAATTTTAAGTTCGGCTCTGCAAAAATTTAGTGAGATTTTTCAATAATCAAGTCACCTATTACTGGTAGATTAGTGACCTATCTCAATGTATGATTCACACATATTATGTGCTCTCAACACTTGGTCAAACAGCTCAGACTTAGCAGAAAATTGCATCAAAAGTGGGAGGCACCATTCAATTGTCTGTCTTCAATGCCAAACATTTACCAGCTAAAATTGCTTGGGCACTGGCTACCTTCCCACCATACCCCTATTGCTAGTTACAGATACAACATTGCAAACTCCAGAAGTATTGTAAATGATCAATTTGCAAGCAAAATTAAATGTTTCAAATTAAGTGTCTTAACGAGTTGCAAGAAATTTGCTTGATGACTGTCGTGGTAACACAGGAGTTCAAGGTAACTTGGAATTACCTGCATTAACATACAGGAGTTCAATGTAATTTGGGACTACCTATATTTTGTGCAATCTAAAGAAGTTTAGAAAAACTGCATGCAAATGTTAGATCTTTAACCCTGTGTGATAACTGATTTCTATTTTTTTTTTTCTATTAATGTCTAAGAAAGCAAAGTATGCTTCTTTTGCTGCCATGTTGTCATACATTTATAAAATTTAGTGGTGTGCCAACACTAAGCCATTCAACCCAGTTCTTACACCTGTCAACCTTGAATAAGCACTTCTAAAAGTTTACATGATTGTTAATTCCATGTAAAATGGTACCCTCTCCATAAGTTGAAAAACTCCAATAAGAAAAGTAATTCTAGAGATATGCAACTACAGTCAAAGCATTGTTGTTGTTGCAAGGTCATTACTATTACATAAAACAATGAATGGAATCACTTGTTCTTTTACCATTTATTTCAAAATGCTCTGATTTGCAAGAAATGTGTACACATACATACATACATACGTATATATGTATGTATGTAATATACCATATACTTCTGCATGGGCATTACAGTCCTTTCAAAAATGACACATTGCCACTGGTCAGTTTTTATTAAATCTGCCTATTTTAAAACACAACAATTACTAATGGCAGGCTGGGGTTATCCTGAAAGGTTATTGCAATAGAAGAATGATTACAGACAAAAGGCTGTGTAATAAGAACTTAAAATATTAATCATACTACATAATTTTAACTGTGATAAATTATCACTATGAACTTTGAGCAAATTTTAAGCTTTGGCCTCAAAGAAATTGACTGTCAATCTCTCAAATTTTGGTGCACTTGTTCCTGATACTAATCAAAAATTTAAACTGGCAAACATCTTTTCAAGACAACAAAGCTTTTACACTTGCATGCCAGGAGAATTTTTAAAACCTACAAAGGAAATGATTTCTCAAGTCTTCATATACTTATCAAATGTATAACTATAGGAAAGTCTGTTTATATTTAACTCCAGTAATCAGAACTGGCTTTGCAAATGTTTAGTACCTTTATCAACTAGCTAAAAGCCTAAGATCACATCCTTACACTTACCTGTAAGAATCAGAAAGTAGTGTGATTATAAAGCTATACATATTTTTATTCACACAGTGACTTCAGAAATGGAAATCTCAGATATAACCTGCAAGTGTCATTCATCATACTGAAATAGGCTATATACATTCTAGGTTTATATGTTAACCAGAAATGGAAACCAAAAGCATTTGTAAGTGCTTGTACATCTTTTTTGGGTGGGAAACCTGAGTAAATTTACAACATTTTAGACACACCATTCTATTTTGACAGGGCTAAAAGTGTAATTCCAGCTGCTCCAACAGCACTCATTGCCAGGACTCCAGTCCAAAATGATTTGGGAGGTTTGTTTCCATTAAAATGATCAACAAAGCCATCCTACATAAAATCATGGAAAACTGTTAGACTAAGTGAATTATACCATATAAATTACAACCTTATACATGTCTTGCAACTTGTTTACAAGTATTTTTTTAATGTTTTACCAGTTTGGTGTAACATCTATTGTACAATGATTATTCACATCTTTATTGCTGTCTTCACGACAAGGAATGTCACAACACTATTATCAGCTCATGCCCCACCAAGCAGCTAAATCTCCCACTAAGTAATAATATTTGAATTTAAACTTATAGTGGCATTGATGGTTTTTTGAGTGCACTACTTAAGGTATTATTTCATTGAAATTTGGTGTTCACTGAAGCTCAACATGTTTCTGAAGGAGTAAAATTGCTTTGTAAAAGGTTTTATTTTAAACATTTTTTCACTTGCCACAATTGATTGCCAACACTTCGAATGGTAATAGAGTTTTGCACATGTGCTAGAATATACAAAGCCAGAAATGCTCTACCTCTTTATGCTGAATTTAGTGTAATTTTATATCCAAATTTTCAGTAATCATTACTTAATATGTAATAGTTACTGTACTGTACATTTGTCTACGTCCCCAGTATGACAGAAGTACATTTACAACCTTTTAAGGTTAACATCTAACAGTAATTCCAACATCTCAACATGAACTTATATCCTGGATGTACTTCATCAAGATTGTAATTTGCTTATATCCACCAAGGATTTTGTGGCCACAGATTGCATTTTCCTCATACCACTTTTTGTCAGGCCAGCTCATATCTACTTTAATATTGCAAATTCATTCAAATTTCAAGTTTATAAAACAGTACTTCTTGATTGAGGCAAACAGCTGACTTTCTGCTAAAATAAACATGTCAGATTTCAAGTAAACATGTTCATTAACAATAAAAAAAAATTGTGGATGTATAAAGTCAATGAAATCAGTTACAAACTAATCTTAATGGGGAAAACAGGCTGTTACAAATGATGATGTATTATATATTATTGATAAATGTTGTCTAAAAAACCATCTAACTTCTAATCCAGTTACCATTGTGATTGACAAATTGTGTCATAATTGTCACCAAATTTTGCTTCCTAACTCTTCAATAGGCAGGGCTGAGGTTCACCATGGAATGCTTGTATGCATGAAAGCACATACCATGACTGCAAACCTCTGCTAAACAATGTCACTTCAAAAAATAATGTGAACAACCCTGAAGTATCATTTGGTATTCTGAAGATAAGATAATGCCATGGATATGTAATCAGGTGTTTTGGCACTTCTGGCATGAACCAGTGAAAATACCATTTGAAGTGTTTCATCCTTTGTGACATCATGAATTATAGCATGTGGATGATGTAATAATGCTCTCATATTGTTGGCAACTATTCAATGGTTATTTGTATATTTTCACTTCAAAAAAACAATCATGTTTTTTTTGAAGTGAAAATATATAAATAACCATTGAATAGTTGCCAACAATATGTACTGTACTGATGTACAGTTCAAGGGTCACCCCCACAACTGCTAATGACACACGTAAGACTGCCACCACGACGAAGTTCCCCTGGTAACAAAGTTACGTTGACAAATTCACTTTAAGGACCATTCATCATAACTTTCCTGAACTGTGGGTGGACAAAACAAAAATAATAATACGTAAAAACCAACACATAAAAAGTGCGATCTTTACTAAATACGTCCAATGGTCGATAGAGCGAATTAAGAAATGTTTGTCTGGTACCCGCTCCACGTAAAAACGAAAGTGAAAGTAAAACCCCAGTGAACTTTATTTCCTAAATAACGCCACATTTCCGGAAACTGTTGATACTGGGATTAAGTTGACATTGGCTGCTCCATAAGAATAACCTTGATTCTAAAAATGGACGGTTTACTTGATCAAACAACTTTTTTAACCACTTCCAGAGCTATGAAAGCTCTTAACAGACTGTTGAATACTTATCTTAGGACAAAACATTTAGGCAATCCTGTATTTTAGCGTCGGATTGCATTTGGGAAATAAAATAGTGTCGGATTCATTTTATGAAGAGGGCTGGATTCATTTTAATAGTGCCGGATTCATTTTATATATAACCCTAACCCTAACCCTAATATGTTTTAATCCGGCGCTCTTCATAAAATGAATCTGACGCTATTTTATTTCCCAAATGCAATCCGACGCTAAAATACAGGATTGCCAACATTTGACCTACCCAGCCACCATTTCCTTCGATCCAATGGATTAGATGAACGTGTATGAACTCGCAGAGCCACTGAACCACCTGACAAACCATCTCTGGCTGTTCTTGTTCGATGAAGTGGTGTGCTACCGCCCCAGCGAAAGTTATCAGCGATACAACTCTTCCCCAATTCAAACCAGTTGAAAAGATCTCTTCGGCAATGTTTTGGAAATTCATCTTCGCTTGCTCATACGAAAGATCTACTTTTAAGCAAATTTGTTTAAAAAGTTGGTCGTGTTGACCCTCTAAGTTCATAGCTAATGTTCGAAGTTTAGTTGCTTTGACACTTGGATTTTTAGGAGGAACTAGATATTCACGAGGTAGACCACGCAAACGAGATTGCTCGAATTTTGTTCTCAAACGGTAACCAATGTAGTCAACGATTAAACTATGGGTATCTTTCTCGACATCCAGTGAGAAAGGGCTAGAGCACAGTTCAGTTGGGCTTTCTTGACCATCCGATGACGAGCAATCACTATAGGAGTCCATAGACATAATTCTCTCTTGATGGTATAATGGCGTTCTGTGTTCAGTTGTTTTAAGGTATGTCTTCACTTGCGGTCGTATGTCTTTTGCCGAGTTCCCTCTCAAACAGAACGTAAAGCAAACAAAAAGACGAGATTCAAAAACTTCCCAGTAGGTTAGGAGGTTCCTTTAAAAGTAAGGAAAAGAAATGCCGGTTTGAATAAGAAATACAAGACCATATCAAAAACAACAGACGTAAATATCTCTGAAACGAAACAGAGCTGTGCTATGAGTACTTACGGTCAAGTCTTCAAAAACGGTAGCTAGAAAAGGTACTAATGTTATTTTGTAACTGGAAATACTTAAAAGGCTTAAAATTTCTGAACAAAGATGTAAATTCGAGAAAGAAGCTTCCCTTAACAAAGATTTTAAAGAAGACACAAACGCTACGTCGACAAGAGAGATGATTGATGCGGTGCATTTGTGGCATAGAGATAGCCAATCACAACAAAGGAGAAACAAAATCCTTAAATATGATTGGTCGTTTAGGACCAGCTGACTAAATCTCTAAGTTTCCGTCCCGACAAAATAATTCCTTGCCTGTTTACCGTTTCAAGACTGGAAACACCTTTGTTAAAAACGTGTGGAACGACAAACGCATTACAGACTTTACCCCAACTCATATTTTCGTTCCAACTTATAACTTATTTCACCTTGTGAAAAAAAGGCAGCAGAATGCGTAACAAGAATACGTGAATGAAATTTGATTCACAAATTAATACTAAGCCACGAGTCATCATCATCTTCAAAGAAACACCGACATTTCCTGTTTTCGTATTTTCGACTTATTATTTTTCTGTAGTTGGTAACCCAAAACCTCGTTGTCTGTATCGAGCAGGTTATTGATATGGTAAAAAATTAAACATCAGCAAATGCATCTATTTGTATCTGTCGTTGTATTTGCAATGTGCGCAACGCTGGGAAAATCAACATTCATTACAAATTCAAAAGGAATATTCAGCAACTGATAATGAGTTCATTCACCTTGGCCACATTTGACAAATATACTTTCTAGCCCTACCTCATTGGCTGACCGTCCTCAAGAATAATGACCACGATTATTTGCCCGTTTCATTTCTGTGAAGAGGCCACATGGCCTTCACATGAATTAAAGGCAGCCATATGGAAATGTGCAACCTCAATCGCAGTGTACGAAAGGGGCTTTCGAAACCGTTTGGACCTCGGACAGGTTTGAGGTGACATTTCATCCATTGTTTCGAACATCCAGGGGGATTTCCGTTTCTTTTACAAGATAAACGACACCTTGGAACAATTAAAAAAACATCGGCGAGGATCAGACGAATGTAGGTACGGTTTTTGATTGGTTAAAAGATACAATTGGAAGTTTGTTATCGGAAGCGGTAAATCATATGCGCATTTTTACATTTTCGCGCGAACAACCGGATCAAAACATTGACCATGGTGGCTGTGTCAGCCGGGAACGTTGAACGTCGCTGAGCAGGATTTATACTCGTCCTGAGACTGTAAAGGTAAGTTTCTGCTCAACATTTGTGCAAACAATTCTTGTTTCCTTTTTCTTTCAAACGAAAAGCGACTGTTCGGGTATAGTTAGCAATATTCGTATTGCGTAGCACTGGTCAATTTCCCCCGACTTTTAAACAGATCTTCACCAAGACTGGCAGCTGCTTAATTTGGGAAGCAAGGGTTGCGTTTTCATTTGCTATTTGGAAGCCAAAGTCACTCCATTCCTTAAAACCGTATATTGGTCTTTGAACCGGCCATTGTTTAGATTTAAAACCGGATCTTGCCTTCCATCTGAAATGAGTTTCATTGTATCTGCCGACTTGTCAATCACACATCCAAGCTCTCCACAATTTCCGAACCTTTGACTTTACGTTTTAAATAGTGTTGTACGTAATCTTTCCCAGCAGGAAGAAAATTGGTTATTTGGAAAACGACCTATCTCAAAAATTATCGAAGAAGACCCTGTTCTTCGTCATTCTGGTGTTGCTTAGCGGTTGGGTCAATTCAGCTAATTCTTCATTCAAGTCGGCGATAGCGAAGAAACCAAGGTACCAAAATGAATCCAGATTGGTATCGGAAAGGCCAGCCAAAGTCAACAGAATCTAACCCTGTTAATAATGAGGCCTTAACTACCAGCGAACAAACCGAGGGGAAAAAACAGCTGTGCAAAGAGATCGGACGAGCTCTTGCAAAAGTTGGTGATGATCTTGACAATGTTTTCGGGTACAAACCATTAGTCGTGAATTCAGTCATTGTAATATTGGAACAAGCAAGACAAAGGTTAGAAAATAACTGATCTACCATGAAAAATAAGTGAAATGGACAATGTAATACGTTTGAAAATGTCAAGAGAATTTTTCGCTTGTGTACAAACCAAACAAAGAATTTTTTTTAAAAAAATAACTGCTCCAGTGGGTCATTAGTGCCCATGCATATTCTCTACCGGTGAAGTGAGGTGAGAAGTGCTCAGAATTTGTAAATACGTTTCAACCATTATATTGTACATAAAGTAAGCACGTTTTCCAAACAAATATTTTGTAATCTATTTGTAGATACATGTAACCAACTTTCTCATATAATTCAAATAATCGTCGATTCTGTATTTTAAGAGTAGGCAAAGAACATTGCAGGGCAACGTAGAATAGTTGCCCTAATGAAGAATGGTTTTGGAACAATAACCGAAGTGGAGAAAGCTGTATTTAGCAAGTTTATTGTAAAGGTGATATAGTTTTTCCCCGGAGAAATTAATTTGTTGATCTCCTTAGCTTCAAGGATTGCCTTTGCAAATGTTTTAGTATTCTATTTATTTCGCTATGCTATTTTTGAACTCGAACGAGAATTCTAGGGCTCGTTTGTCTGAAAGTTCGAACTGCTCACATAACATTGCGCAATCTTGAAAAGATTGAGGTTACTTCTGTAAAGCCTTACCAGTACACATGATACACAACACCCGCATGACAATTCCGACAGTCACAAGATACGATTTTAAAATAAGTAGAACTAGAGTATTAGACGCAAATGATGCAGATAATATAATGAATGCTCATCCCGCTTGACATGCCCAAACGTGTCTTTTTGCCAGCTATCTTAACTGAAGTTTCTCATGCAATGATGGTCAAAACGTCGCTGAAATGACGATCCATTTGCATTATTTTACATGTAACGAACACAGTCAGTTTCTTTTAACGGCAAAAACAGATAATAGATAGGAATAGAGGGAGAAGGTGTTATCAAGAGACCTCTTGAACGGTGTCAAATGCCAGTTAGGAAATGTTTCCAGTCAAAAATGATTCAACAGGTGATAATCAAACAGAACAGACTACGATCTCAAGCTCATGTTTAAACTTTCAACTTTCAACCTCAGTTTAATGATTACGCGAGTAGTTTAATAAGAATGTGGCATATAGGTAATGACGATGTGAATGAGCAAATTGACTGATGTGGAAAAAGTGATCCAAACTTAAGTAACTCGATTCAGCTTAGGGTAATTTTATTACGCAACTGTCGTTCGACTGACAGAACGAACGCTAGGTCAAGAAATTTCTCGTCTGCATCATAAAAATGATGAACGAAGGACGCAAGCCGAAAGTTTTTGCCAAAGTTTCAGAAACAAAGTCATTAGAGATTAAGGATTTATAGTGGCAATAATCAATGAATTGGACCATGACTGGGTGTCAACTTTCATTGTTCTGTTTATTTAGTTGATGACGAGATAATTACGATTATGAAAGGCAAATAGCCAAATTACACAAAATATTTACAATAGCATTAAATTACTAGGGCGTTAAATACATTTAATCTTTAAATCTGTTTTCATCACAAAGACGATTGAGTTGAACACAATGTACGGGAAGGCGTTAGGGTTACAGACCCTCAGCCGCTTTCCGACAAAATGGGCAGTGTCCTTTTTGGAGCACCATGAGGTCGTAATCTTCGGAATGAAACATCTGAATGAAACAAAGGATAGGTAAAAAACGTTGATTATGATAAAAAGAAAATTATGAGATTTCATCTCAAACAATTAACTAGGTAGCTATTTTGGGGTTGACTACATCACTCGGCAGCCCATCTAATCAGGCCGGCCCGTGGGCCTGTCATACGAAAATCTTTTTCATGTAAATCAATACTTTGAATTAACTTTGAGCTATTATGAGAAAAAAAACTAAGCAAGTTCTGTTTTGTAGTCTCATTTTGGTTAAATTCATTCAACAAGTCCGGTTGATTAACCGGGCTAGCTTGCTTCATCTTGACAGGGCCTCTGGGAAAGGCGAAGGCTTTTCATGAGGTAAGCTCGTGCAGTAATAATGCATTGACACGTTACATTCACATGAACGAGTATTGTCTGTAATTTATATTCACGTGATCGATATCTCCACCGCCAGCCACATGGTAAGTTGTACACCAAATGGAAATACATTACACCTTTGATATCATATTAAAAGTGCAAGAATCTAAGAAATAAATTTCAAAAATATACCTTGATGAATCTGGACGTAACATGGAACCGCATCGACAACATAGAGCCTAAGGCTATGTGATACACAAGCTATATCCAGAAGTAAGACCTTTTGAAAAATAGCTATAACAGGCGGAAAATCGTGATAAAATGGCCTGGGTGATAAAACTTTTCACCTATATTTAGCGCATCCTGAGAACAGTTGTATAAAAAAGGGAATTAACAATGTCTTGAACATATGTAGCATAAACTGAACTATCCCTACGGTTAGTGAACAGCATGGTTGAATCATACTGTATAAAAGTTAGTTGAGTTTTCCATTTCTCGTGGTGGGAACCGCGAACGTGGAGTAGAATTATGGAGTCTGTCTGTCTGTGGAAGTTTGATAAAAGTATTTTTTGTCGGAATGGAAACTTTTATGTTGTTGCTTTATGCAGATTTAAATTTAATTCTAATTTAACTATGCAAAGGGGTCTCACCTCCGGGTTTTGCAGTCTAATTAAATGAATTAGTGAAGGTGCTGGAAGCATGGTTATTGATGGTGAAACTTCAGGCACGTGCAATTCACTGTGGTTTTCACTGTCGCATTTCAATGCAAGTGTAGATAGTTAAACGTCTACAACAGATTTCTGATTAACGATTCCATTTATTATTTATAACGTAGCATACCCTGTTGCATGAAGAACATAGTGTGATAGAAACATCAGGCATTATGGATTTGTAGTAGTTGTACTTTAGCGGAGGAGGCCATTTCTTAATGAATACTTCGTGTCGGTTCATCGATTGCAGAACGGAACGGCCCACGCGAACTGGAGTAAAGTCAGTTCCGCCTTGCTGCAAGGATTTTACAATATAAGAACATAGTGAAAGAGGAGGAGGAGGGAAAGAAGGACAAGGTGAAAGAAAAAGAGAAAGAGGCAGCAAGAGTGAAGGAGGAGAATTAATGACGATATAAGAAGTCGACAAAGAAGAAAGAAAGAAAGGAAAAAAAGAATGAAAAAAGAAAGGAAGAAGGAAAAGAAGAAAGAAACGAAGAAAGATACGAAAAAAGAAAGGATGAGAGAAAGAAATAAAGGAAGGAAGGAAAAAGGAAGAGAGGAAAGAAGGAAGGTTGAGGGAAGGAAGAAAGACGTCAAACAGACAATTGAAGAAAAAACCTCGCCCAAACATAAACCCTAAATATTGTTCAACAATAAAATCACCGCCACCACAGCCAACACCAACTTACAACAACAAAAACAAGTAGACAAAAAAAAACAACAGCAACGACGACCACGACGACAATAACGAGTTGAAGAACTAAAACAAAAGCAACAGTAACAACACCAATAACAACAAGAATAACAGCAGCAAAACAACAACAATAGCAAAATAACAATAACTACGACAACAATAACAACTACAACAACAGCAACTACAACAACAACGACTATGACAACAATAACAACAATAGCAACAACAATAACTACGACAACAATGACAACGATAACAACAACTACAACAACAATAACAACAACAACAATAACAACAACAATAACAACAACAATAACAATAACAACAACAACAATAACAACAACAACAATTACAATAACAACAACTACAACAACGACTACGACAACAATAACGATAACAAGAACAATAGAACAACAACTACAACAAGTATAAGAACTAAACCAGAAGCAACAGCAAGTTACAACAAGAACAAAATCCACAAAATCCACAATAATAATAACGACAACAGCAACTATAGAGTTACTTCAAAACTCATCAGTTTTTCGGTAAACGGGTCATCATCATCATCCATCGCGTTTGGTTCGTCTGAAATCTGCAACGATTGCACATCTGTTACATTGGTTAAGCATTTCAACTTTATCACATGAGAAGCAAGACGACACATCAACCAGACTCAAGCGTGACGAGGCTGGCAAGAAAGGCTAGGCAAGCATACAGAATGAAATATAGATAGACTAACAGACAGGCAGACAGACAGAAAGACAAAAGTTTTGGTTTAAAACAAGATGATGGTTTTCTTTGGTATCTGTCCGTTTTTTTTCACAGAACAGTCTTCAGTAACTCAATCTTTGCATGCATGGTAACATGAATTGTACCAAAGCCTAGCTTTTGTCGCGCTGTCCTGCGACTTCGTCTAAGTATCAAGAATACTGTAGGCTCACGTAATGCTAACAACCGAAGCAAAAGTAAATCACGCACAAGCAATGCATGATCAATGATGTCTTTTTAAAGGAGAACTGCGGTCAATAAATAAAATATAAATAAAAGACCCGTATATAGGTGAGAAATGTTGAAAGTTTTATGATATATATTCTAGCGCTCGAGCAACAACGAATCCACTTTTGTAATCCACTCTTGTATTTTAAGCTTTGGGATATCACTATTCTTTCGAACGAAGGCCCTTCACGAAAGTGAAATTAACTCTTATTACATTTGTAGAGGCTCGAAGATCAAGGATACTTCCCATGTCAACCTCATTCCATTGTGACTTATCTTTCTTTCTCTTTGCAGGAACGTCAGATTCAATCAGTTTCACTGCTTCTTCGTCACTGAGAAAATAAAAACTAACTCTTTGAGTTTCTCCTGTTCAAGTCATCATATAAACCATCACATAAAACCATTCAATTCTACTTACCTTACTCCATCTTCAAGAACAAATTCAACAAGAGGCAACACGTCTGTATATTAAACATAGGCAAAAATGAATTTTCCAATTCCCTCAAAAACGCCAGTCTTACTGTCTTTTTCAATAGTTCGTCGTAGCCTCCCCCACTCAATCCAACGTCATCTTCATCTCCCCAATCACTCTCCATCATTCTCTTTCATATTCTACCTTGTTTCTAGGCCTTTCTCCACCTACCTGACCAATTCACAAACAATTTTTGCCTGACTCTACCTTCCTCTTTACACCTTTTCCCTGTGCCTCCCTCCTGCTCTCCCTCTCACACTACCTCTGACCATTACTCCTCTCGTCCCCTCTCTCCCTCTATTTCTCCCTCTTCCAATATCTCTCCCGCTACCTCTTTCACTATCCATGCATTCCTGCACATTTTCCTTCCCCCTCCCTATTCCCCACTCCCTCTTCTATGATTAAAACCTTTCTATTTCCCCTTACCGTTTCTCCTTCTCCCTCCCCATCTTTCTGTCCCTCTCGCTGCATCCCTCCTTCACCCGTTTTTACCCTTATCTTCTCTGTCCCTATCTCTCACTCCCCCTCTTTCACCCTTTTTCTCCTTACCTTTCTTTCTTCCTATCTCTGTTTCTCTTCTTTTCTTTATTCCTCTACTCCCTCCCTTTTATCTTTTCCTCCCAGCCGCTTCGTTCAACGTACTCTTCCCCAGCACTCTATTTCTCACCTCACTAATTCAGTGTCTCATCTTTACTTCCTCATTCTCTGACCGCATTACCATATTATTTCTCTTACCAAAAGACGAAAACGAGTAGACGAAAGGTTGACGACAGTTCATGCAATGGTTCCCTTTACTGTTCAGCAATGGATTGGTCGTGGAGCATCGGTAACATAGTGGAAGAACCTCCTGGAAAAATAAAATTTCCAGTTCGATAAGGATGCACGGGCCGGCAGAATATCAAAGTAATGGATTTTCCAGAAGTTTTAGTCGAGCCAAAAATTTTCCTATATTTTCAATACCACCCGCCAAGCTCTCGACTTGTACCATGGTAAAATTAGTTCTAGTTTGATGAAATTATTCTTTATTTTATTTATTTATTTACTTAACTTTTTTAAACGCAGTAGGCAACCAGCATGAAATTCCAATAAGTGAAAGAAGTGAAATAGATATAGATACGGAACGTCGACTTCCATACAATTGTGCTAAGTTCAACAAGTATCTTATTAATATCTTCTATGCATCTAAGTTTGCTTTATTTACAATCTGACATGTATTCATTGTTATCTTAAACTAATTCCGTAACTACCACCGACAACTCCCACTGAAAACTCCCTGCTTACAAACTACAATGTTTATCGACATCCAAACCTAAAAATCGTCGTAAAATAAAAGCTGTTAATAGTGTGTGTGTATGTGTATGTGTGTGTGTGTGTGTGTGTGGACCTATACTGTTGAGAAATTTGTCGGCAGCAAGATATCCTGCATTATTAATTTAGGTATTAGCACATTTCCGGTTCACTCGATATTTTGTGAGCTCAGTAAGGACGCACCGGAACTAAATCCCATCCCGCAATTACAATACGTAGCCTTCCAATTACCTCATTATCAGAAAAAGGTTTTGATCTGATCGTTACGCTGCCGACGTCAATTAGTTCTTGAAACCGAGCAGGTATCTTGAGAGACTGGAAAACCAAGTGAAAATTAAGTGTAACAAGTAATTACTCGAAGCAAGCCAAAGCTGTAACAATCTATTACTTAAAAATCCTTACCTGAAGTTTGTCGTATGCGTAACGCGCCATCTTAAAAGCGCCGAGGTGTTTTCCTTGCTTGGATAAAGCAAATAAAGTTGACCTGGTTATAAGTCAAGGAAGAAATCTTTCATCAGAGAAGGAACACAACATCAAGGTTAGGTGGCTTCTACGACAAATTACAAGTGAAGAACGTCGTCCTTCTGTAAAGACTGACTCGCAACGAAGTAATTCACATGGATTAAAATCCAGAAGCAAGTAATTCATAAGGATTGAAATGCGTCTTTAATCGCGTTCATGTTTGAGTTATATCATTAGGTCATAATTCATAAGCTTAGTCATTGCTTCTATGATTGTTCTTGTGTAAGTATGAATGTCAATGCACGGTCATCACACCACGATTCATCCACGAGCTGCTTGAAAGTGAGCCTTGAATTATAAAAACAATCGAAATTACGTCTTAGCTCACAGGAATGAGCCTACCACAGTTCAGGGCGTGTGTGAGTTTGGGTATGCGTGCGTCCGCTTGCGTGCGAGTATGTCTGTGGGTATGAAGGTCCGCGCAAGTGCACACGTGCATTTGCGTGTTTGGGGACATGTTTCTGTTGTAAACAGTGGTATTCAATTTCCTTCCTTCGTAAATGAACAAGCAAGAAAGGAAGTTTTAAAAGATACACTCTGGAGACACCCAAAGGTGTTTCTTTCAGCAGTAAATGAAGAAGGTAACGGGCAATGTTAAATAACGCCTCAGGAAGATGGTCCGTGAAGGGTTCGTCCTGGACAATGAGAAAAAGAAAGAAAGAAAGAATAAGGAAGTAGGAATGGCGGTGAGATGAAGTGTGAACGGATATTATGGTATTAAATGACAAAAAGAAAAAGAAAAAGAAATTGCTGGTAAAGAAATCACAAAATAACAGCCATAAAAAACGAGAACAAAAAAGACAATGAAGGAAAAGGAGTAAAACAACACGAGGGCATGAGGGTAAAAAAAGAAAGAAAAAACAAAATGGAATGAAATATCGACAGTGAAAAACAAAAAAAAAAAAGAAAAAAAAGAAGAAAAGAACCACATGGAAATCGATGTAAGGAAAATGGAAGGATATTATGTATTTCTATTTGAAACCACTGTTACTTACCGTGTATCGTTGAATTGAATGGTAAAGATGATAAATTTCTGCTTTCGTTTGATATTCGTAAAATTTCTTCAACAACTCAGCGTCTGTCTGTCCATCTAAGAACACAAAGGCAAACAGTTTAAATGGTTTTCAATGACTTTAACAGATCTTCACAGAGCTTCCACTACAACCACAACCATCGTCCCAAGTATTTCCTCCAACTCGTCTGCCTGCATGGATTGGGCTCTTTTTGTGTACCTAAAGATGTATCCGTTCCTATTGTTGTTCTGATGTCTGTAACGTACCTGCACCTCTACAGATACATGTAACATAGCAAATACAAGCACTGATACCTGTATGTGTATTTGTATCTCTGCCTGTGCTTGTACTTGTACCAGTACCTTTACCTATTCAAGTGTCACTACACTGTCAGTATCAGTAGAACTATCGGTGTAGGGTCACTGTGGTACTAATGCTAAAGTCAGTGTCAGTATCAATGGCCAGTCATTGTCAGTCGTTTGAGCGTTTGTTGCTTGGCATTCAATAAATACAGGTTCGGCGTTTCTCTCTGTAACGTTATTAAATACCGTCTGTCTTTGTGATGGCGTTCCCAACGAAATTAGACAAGCCAACTGAATATTTACCTTTGTCAAGCACAACGTCCAAGCATTGCATCGATAACTTCCAGTAATAATAACCAGCATCATTAAATCTAAAATAAATAAACAACGTCGTTTTCGTCCTTCCCATTCTATGAGATGGATGAAACTGGATTTAGACTTTCTTAAAATAAATAAATAATCCAACCTGTTTTCCACCACTGCATTGTGAGTGAGCTGTTCTAAAACTTCAACCGCTTTGTGTTGTTGACCAGCCTTGTGGAATGCTGGAATGTAAATTACAGAAAGAGTACGCACAGACGACCTCAGGACTAGTATGTATATATATTTATATATATTTATATCTACCTCGCAAAAGCTCATATTTCACGATTTTTTGGGCCCTGAGATCCAGTTAACAATGCACAAAGTGACCATGGTGGTGTATCAAAATTCTTTTGAAGGAACTCCAACTTGGCCGCTACAACGTCACGTGCACGAAATTGCTGTTTAAGGTTGGTCCTGTATAGGTGGCAACTTTTAACATGGTTCTCAATTTTATCAAATTTTTGAAACAGGCTTGCACTTTGAAACGGCAACAAAGTACTATTGCTCTGAACTTTTTCAGACACACCAACAGCTTTCAAAGTTTTCACACATACTGCTACTTAGAATGTTTTTAATCATACTGGTACCTTGAAATTTTTCAGATAAATTGGTACCTTGGATATTTCAAACATACTGGTACTTTGATGTTTTTAAAAAAGTAACTTCGTACCTTCTTGGGCTTCATCAAATCTGTCGTTCTCCGCCAACCAGTTAGCGTATGGGATATAAACATCGTCCTATCAAAAAATTCCAAAGCAAAAAAAATGAACATTTACGAAACCATTGGATAAAATCTTTTTATAACAACTCGCTGTTATTAAAGTACGTTCGTTTATTTAATGAAGAATTTCACTTCTTCGACATTTTTTTATTTAAGAGTCGTTTAATATGACTGACAGTTCAAAAGACGTGTACTTACCTTTAAGTCTGGTTGCTTCTCCAGAAGATGGAATGCCTACGAAAGGATTACATCGTCCATATGAATTAGAAGAAAACGAGAAATACAATAACCGAACGGCTGTCCTGACTTAAAAAAAAAAAACATTAAAAAAAATCTATGAAAAATCCAGGCATAGCTTCACTCCAAGACAGAATGCATTTTCCTATTTCAGGATGACTCCATTCGACAACAAAAATTGTCTAGCGCTGTACTGAGTGAGATAGTGAAAGACTGAGCCCGCAAGGAAACGGTTATATTTCCAACTGACGAATAACATTATCTGGCGTTGGTCAGAGTAAAATAACGTTCACTAAAAATTAATAAAACACAACATCAAATAAAAAAGAATTTAAACACTAGGATACATTGACTACAAAGAACTCACACGAATAACGGTTCTAAGTATAAAAACTTTCTGCTTACGGCCAACCTCGGCATTTGCGGCAATGCACGAACCATATACATTACAACTGTAACGCCCTCTTCGACATGAGGACACGTTAGCGACGCAATATCTCGCCACGAAGTTTAAAGAGAGAGGAGGAATATTTCACGTCTTACCTCGTCCCAATGTCGTGTATCCACGTGTAACTTGACCAGCGATTTCAGATCCCCCATCTTCACATACATCTCTGTGGCGTACTCGTGCTACAACCCACAGAGAACAATCACAACGAATGATCAGAGTTATTAGTATTGGAGAAAATAAAGGAAGTACGGTCCATAGACGTTCTACAGAACTTGGAGGCACTTTGTACAAAATCTGCCATGTTTGATGGCAAGAAAATGTAACCACAGGTGTTTTTATGTTCCTTATTTTAGACGTTACACAAATAAAATAACCATTCACCACGTCAACTTTTGTTCCACGTCAGGGGCGCAACTAGAGGGGGTTGGCTCGCGACAACTGCCCTTTTATGGGAGATCTTATTTGCCAGAGCCACGCAGATCTAGTTACCTGAAAATGATCAAAATCGCCCCTGATACTGCCATCCGACCCCTGCCCTTTGAAATTCCTGGTTACGCCCTTGCACGTTACCAAGTCCGCCGAAGGGCCACCTTACACTATATACATTGCATACACATCAACCGAATCAGGGTGCATTCTGTGACTTACAGGTCAACGTGTGGCCGATGCAAACAGTCATGCAAACAGTCAACCACACGTGAAACCAGTAGTTCATCTCATAAACTAATCTGAAGATAAATGACCATCTCCCAACAATATTTTACTACACATCTAAGAAACATTGGGGTGAAGTCAATACCTGATCCATTCGTACGAAATAGTAGGCGCATTTTTGTATAGCCATCGTCTCTGCCTTGTTTAGATTCCGTCCAACTTCCAGCAGTCTGAAATGACGGTGTCCCGGATATCAAGATTAACAAGGAGACGACACGTGAACAGAACTCAAGATTAGGTACTTTATCGAGCTTTTTCAAAGAAGATTGCTTTATTACCACAATTTGGTAGATCGTATATTTCGCTACTTAGATGTCCGTTAACCTGGATTGCTGGTGTACCTGCTGGTATGACAGTTTGTCTGTTTGTCTTTCATAAAAAGTTCAAAGGTTGGCAACTGCCGTAACAGATCGTAAAGAATTCTAACGTTATGACCAAAGGCCCTTCATTGTAGACCACGTTTCACTCTCTGACGAAGGGTCTTTGCTCGAAACGTTAGAATCCTATACGATCAGTTACAGCAGCTTCAAACCTTTGAGCTTTTACGTTATAAAACACTGTCTACACAACACCCTCCTTTTAAATCATCGACTATCCATCTCCCTACCAGTCTGCCCGTATTTCTCCGTCTATAATTCTTCATGCCACCGATCTGACTTAGCTATATTTGTTTGTCTGTTTGTCCATACCCCCATCTACCCGTTGATGAGTTTATCGGTTTCTTCGTCTGTCCATCCTTGCATTGGTTGGCGTTAATTTACATACGCAGAACTTACTTTTCAGCCCATCCATTCTCTCCAATTAACTCAATAGCTTTAAGATGTTCACCAGCAGTCAAGTACATATCTCTGCAACCCCATACAAAACATTAATAAGACGGGTCACATACGAAACAATATTAAGCACAGGTTAGTTATTAGGTATCTTTTATTCACATTGAACCACCCTACCAGCTGTATCTAAGCTATTCTCCTTGGAGGTCAAGGGATGGACACCTCTCACAGTCCCAGTGTTGCTAAGAAGACTACGGAGTACCCCAAGAAAGCTTGCGGGTGCTTGGCAGTGTCAAAACGAGATACACTCATCTGTTTCTTGACTACGGTAAGTTTCATCGGACAGCTCCACAGAGCTGTACTCAAACAGTCACAAAGGTGAAGGACACGTGCACTACCACTGGGCCACGAACACCAAGACAACACCAAAAGCGTCAGAACAACAATAAAAGTGGGGAACCCGTGAGGTCCCAATCTCTGTATCGGTGACTCTGACAATGTGCTCCTAGGGTTAAAAATCCCAATGGCCAGTTGCCCTCATTATACAAGTGCCAAAAACGATAACCCGAATGTTGCTCGAAATCGAATTTGTGATTTTCTAAAGGTTCGAAGGAAAATAACGTTTAATTCAGCATCGATCTCATTTGGCAATCATAATTTAGCCAGTTAGAAAGTAGACGGCCAACACATACTCTCACTCGCCCCACCAAAAAGTGGGGTCCAGGAAACCTGGCTTCCTTCCGACGCTCCTGAACACAAACAGAGTGTCTATCACGTGAACAAAAAATGAGGACTTCTGAGGATATCCAAATAATAACGAGACTTCAAAGTTGTGCTTGAAGTCTATTCTACTGCTGTCTACATCAAGTACAATATCAAAAAGATGACGTATCAGAAAGATTGCCTTACGCTGCTGCTCGTGGGTCGTTGCTAGTCTTGGCCCATTCTGCTTGCTTTTTAATTAAATGTTTCACGTTTTTAGCATCACCAGACCCAATGAATTCCTGCAACACAACGAAGAGCACTGTATTCAGCCAGAAATATTTCGAGATAAAGAATAACGAAGTGAATATCACGAGCGAAATTAAAATCCGACAGATGGACGCAGCTGAGACCGAAGTCGCGAGGGAATGCCCTCCACCAAACTGAAAAACCTTGTCACGTTTATGAAGCTGGCTTTGAGAGAAAAAAAAAATTGCAAGGTTGAAAGGAAAAATAAAATGGCTTCTAAATACTTCGTTGTAATCTTTTGCAAAAATAGCACGCAACTTATAACCTTTGACTTTCATGTCCAAGCCTCAAGCTCAGTTTTCCATCGTCACAGAATCATTCGATAAAAATGTGAAGCAGAACGGCACCTTTACGTACGTTAGCCCTTTGAGGCTTTAAAAACGACATTTGCTGTTTCTGATAAGTTTATTCCAGTTAATGCCAAGCGATTTCATTCGACAAAGGGAGAAACCTCGACCTGCTTCAAAGGGTTAATTCTCCAGATCGAGCTCCAAAGGGGGAAAATCAGAATAAGGATTAAAAACGACAAATTCAAGTACAACTTCAGGCACTACATTCTATGTACAAGAATCTTCACGGCCAAGAATACTGATTTTGATTTTCAGTATCAAAGACTTTCCGGGTATATTTATGCATCCTCTGTTCTTCACTTCAGGCTCGTCATATGAGTTCAAGTTTATCTCGTAGAAATGAGTTACGTCTTGGTTCAGCCACCTACCTTGGCATACTCAAATTGTCGCAGATCCGAAAACATTGCCAAAGCCTAAAAAAGCGGTTAAATCACGAATTAAATGTTAATTTTGAGCCAAAATGAACGTCTGGGAAATAAAGATCTGTACCTTTAAAGGCGACATCATTATTCCCCGTAAAATGAAAACTTTGTAAGAAAGGTCTGGAGTAAAGTACTCAATATCCCACATTATATCACAGTTAGTTATATACCTTATCCTCATTTCCAGTCTTCTTATAAAGTTTAGCAGCCTCTTGAAATTTGCCCTGTAAACATTTAAAATTGGAACATTCAAATAGTTCAAAACTTGACTGGTGTAGCGGTTCATAAATAAACCGTAAATCTGTCCTACCTGGAATGCATAGATGTCAGCTAAAAACGCAAGGTTGTCTGTCTCTCCTCTTTTGGTTCTCTCCTACGTCAAAAAAATAAATATATTGGACATAATCACTGGTAATAACAACTGATTGTTTGTAGAAACACCACGCAGGTTATTTAATGCAAACCTTTGGAATGATTCCCACAGGCCCTCATCAGAGCAAATGAAAACGACAATGACAACGTTGACATTCGATCAAGGCCTGAGTCACAAATGACAGGTCCTCAGCATCAAAGGATATACGAGGGGTATCCAGATAAAACAGCAGTGATCACACTCTTGTCATACGTTATCAGAGAAAATTTAATCAGACAACAGCAAGAAGCTTGGACTGAATCATAGTCACAGTGGTGAACGACATGCTTTGCCATTGTGCACACTATCACCCCGGACTGTGCCACCAACACCAAGAATTATAGTGAACTGCGAATGTTTTTTACGCATATCCATCCAATTACCCTTAATGGAAAATGCATGCGAGGGGAAAGGGGAAATAGGGAGGGCAAGAGGAAGAAAGGATGAAGAGGGGAGAAATGACAGGGTTGAGAAGAAGGTAAAAGACAAGAGGAAAGTAGCTTAACGAAATGGGAGAAGAAGGAAAAAGAAAGATATGGGAGGAAAGAGAGGGAGAGAAACTGTCATTTCATTAAACGATGCATATCGTTATGGATAGAAATATATTTTGCCTATTATCGAAACAGCTCATTCATTTTAACAAATACAATTGAAAACTTCCTGTAGTTTTCAAGGTTCTGCTGCGACGCGTGATAAAAATCCGTTTCCATTCATAAGACATTAACATTCAAAATTCATTAACAAGTGAAAGGCGAGCTCCCTGAAACGAGGGGTATGTGGGCGATGGCAAAAGAATTTATGTCACGTACAGCTTTACCTCAATATTGTGAAGAAGTTCCAAATACTTTAAATCACGGACCCTTGTAAACGCCTATAATTAACGATGACAATATTATATCTGGTGACAACAATAAGAATAATAGTAACAATAATTAAAATGATAATTATAATCAAAACGATGTTAATCACGACAACAATCATAATAAAAGCATTTACAAGAACAATTACAACAAAAACATTAACAAGAACAGTGGCCACAACAGTAAAACGCAAAAACAACAACAAACAGGCATAAAACTTTTAGTCTACAAGGATTCAATTAACACTTGAGGCCGGCTGTAAAAAAGTGATTAACTTTAATCATGATTGAAGCTTAATTTTGACCAATATATTTATTTTAACCAACCAAGGGGTGAATGAAACGTACTCAAGAATTTTATACAAAAGAGCCCTGATTAACTGAACGATAAGCTAGCGAGACTATTCACGAGAGGACCGTTGTGTTTGTTTCAAAGCACAATGACGTACCTTCTTCGCGACATCGAAGTTTAAACCCTAAAATAATAAAAAAAACAATGTCGAGTAGTCTGCAACAAATGAACGTGAACGACTTCCAAGGTAATGTCATAGTAATTGCAGCTCGGGTAGTCTAAATTAAATCGAGAGTTGAACACAAAATACTACACTGCAGTGATAAAGACGTTGTAGATCAGCCACGTAGGGGGTCCATTTGCACGACAATTGTTAACAATTGTTAGTGTATGGAATGTTGTCTCAAGGGCGCGTTTCCTGCTTATGATTCGCACACTAATGTAGCAATACGTCCTGAAGACTCCAGGGAGTTGATCACATACATCAGAAGGAACAATGGTACACGACAATCACATCGCGTACATTGGTTTTCACCGTTCAACTACGGTATTTCACTTCTATGAACAGCATCTAGGTTTTACGAAAGATTGGAAAGAGGAATGTTGCCTGTAAAAGGTTTTCACTTGTTTGGTTTTTCTCGCGTACTCCTTGTCTCTGTCGACATTAAAAACATGACTTATCTACCTCCATTGCTTCCATGGCCAGTGCTCTCCAGTCTCCGTCGGTCACTCCCAAACACGCGACTTTATAGGCCTCTTGGAACATTTTGGTCTCCATATACTGATACATTGAAGCAGACTAAACCGAAATGAATGAAAACTACTGGTAAAAATTCGAAGTAAGATATATGTTGAGGCCAAACAAAATAACTATGCTTAGTGAAATAATATTTAAGAGTTGTAAATACCCGAGGAAATGTCCAACCAAACTCAGTAATCGACTGCCAACCAGAACAAGCACACCTTGTGGTTGGCCATAACATCACATTCACCTTAACTATTGCCCAAGGTTTTTATAAAGCAATATCAACGCCAGTAAATGGCAAGCTCCTCAGTAAACCTCCAACAGGTGTAGCTACCATCAATCAAACACTTAACTTTAAACACTTCTCAACTAAACCTCGACCAGAAGACGTGGAATGATATCGATCATAACCCCTTCTCCTTAGGTCACGTAACAGGATGCATCTAAAACAAGTTTTTGGCTGTGAAGAAATCTTGGACCTGTTTCTTATCGCTGAGCAAGCCCGCCAAGTCGAGTATGAGTCAACTATGCAGGCACCCAAGCCATTGAGTGAATGACTCTGTAAGTCTCTGTTAGGATTATAATTACAGCGTAAGTTTCCATGTAACTACTGCCAATATGCCTACTATGTTGACTCGAAAATGCATCAGTTGGTCATTAGATAACTACGGCCTCGACCTCCGTGAGGAGCTTAGAAAACATTCCGGCGATCTGACTTTGACCGGCTTTTCTTGTATGTCACTTGAGGATCGTCCACGAGCTGTCTTGATATAAACATGAATAAGAGAAAGTCCTCAAATTCTCGGAAATGTTTTTTTCAGAAAGCATCAACTTGTCATTAGCCAATTACAGCTTCGATCGCTGTACGGAGGTCAAAATTAAACATTCTCACGACCTGAGAATGAAGATATTTCCTTGTACCTCACCTGGGGAACCTCCACAGCTGACATCGCATAAACATGAAGACAAAAGATTTTTGACCCACTGAACCCTACGACAAATCCCTGAAAGAAAAACAAAAATTACGTTGCTATTATGTTTAGGTCTTAAAAGCTAATTTCGTGATCTCGAGTCAGTCGAAACTGTCAAAAGTATGTCGGAAGTGTTCGGTGCATAAAAACCGATATTCACTTTTTTACGATGTACAATTCCTTTGTTAGAATACCTGTAATTTTTGTTGATGTACAGGAAAATTGCTTGCTTTTATATTCAAGATACCATTTCCAGAATAACAAAGCATATCCTTGAAAATACAGACACATATTCAGTACGAAGAAGCTTTAATACAAGATTTGGCAAACTAGAGTTAGCCACAAACCGCCAAATAAGCGAGTATAATAACTTAACAGTAAACAAACGACTTTATTGTAGATCACTAAATGAACAACAGATTGAAAAAAATGACGAAGTAAACAAGTTTACGAAAAATTAAAATGACTGTCGAGTTAAAATGGATAAATAGTTTAAAATATCGAGCAAAATGAAACCCTAAGACTACCATTTGGTCACCTCGTTGTGTGTATTCCACGCCACGCTGTTTGCACCAGGTTCCTGAAAGACAAGATTACGGAAAGAAATGATGAATTCGTATCACATCTATTGAAAACGAATTTTATGAGGTAGGAAAGACTGTATTACCTGAAATAACAGTTCTTTATTTTTTAAGTTGTAGACCAGACAGGTATTGTTTTCGTCCACCACAGCTAACTTACTGCGACTGAAAATAAACGGTGAAGTAAAAGTGTTTTTATTCATACTGGATAACCCTATCAGTTAGCTAAGCTGTTCTCCCGTACGGCCAGCAGGGGCTACCCTTCATGTGTTCGGTGTGAGAACAAAGAGGTTCGGAGTTTCCGAAGAAAACATACGATGCATGGTAGACTCGAACTGGACAACACTCTTCTCACATGTGACCAAGGTAACTTTAATCAGATAACTGCACGGAGCAGGAATTGAACCTTAGTCACAGTGGTGAGAGACACATGAACATTACCACTGTGCCACCAGAACCCCGATCAATTGTTATACTAATTACGTAAGATGTTTACCAAATATCATCATTACAATCATCTTTTTATTGCCATTAAATAGTAGTATACCTGCAGCTTAAGTCCAAACAACGTACACTTGTCTGTTGTTTAAGCAGTGCTACTGGAAATGGATTGTTGGCAAAAATTTTCAAAATCTTGAAAACAAAAAACAAAGGAATGAAAATGATGAAGATATTCACAATAAATCTAACACTCACTCTGGATAAAAAATGAATCAACAGAGTAAGAATCAGAAGAACGACTATGAAATCACACGAAGTTTAATTAAGTAGTTAAAACAAACTTTTTCAATCGACTTGATTATCATCAGGTAAAAAAACCAATGAACTGCATGAAAATACTCTGATTGAATATTCTAGACATGTCAATTTCAAGGTAATAAACAGTGTTAAGTTAATCCTTCACGCTATAAGACAAGATGATACGTATAGTTTTATTCAACGTTGATTGTATAAATAACCAGTCGTTAGTTGAACCTACGAGCATTCCTAATGAGTAAATTCAAACCAACACTGAATACGAGCAAACGTCTATCTACTACTTCGTTTTATGTCCTAAACAAGTAACTCAACTTAGGCTATGATAGGAATTAGCAAGCCTAAAATATTCATACAGAGTATTTGCGTGTATTCCTTTTTACCTGATGCTGATCTAGTAGATCAAAAACGTTCGTTTGAACTATTTAATTATACGTTTTAAATTCTAACGTAACCTTGATTTATCCTTAATTTTTATCGGCTAAGGTGTCACAATCTCTACAAATAGGAGGACAAGAAACCGATGTTTGGAGCGATACCTCCTTCATCAAGGCTGGCTGCCAGTTCTACGTTTTTTCCACGTTCATTTACATACGGATGGTCAGTACATACAAATGAATGAACATAGATGTTCGAAGTATCCAGCACGTAAACTTACGTAGAAATAAACACAGTATTTGGAAGTAGTTGGTACTTGGAACTATATCGTGTTCCCTAACGGGCTTTTCAACATTCAATTACCATGTTAGATATGCTAAAATTCAAATAAAGTTTTTATCAATCAGTTTATTAAGTCAGTTTATCTTGCGACCTTAAGTTATGATAACTATAAGGAAAGATTCTAATTAATTTGAGCAAATAGATTTCGGAAAAAACACCGGGGATAAGAAAACCAGTTGGGTCATCTGTGTCAGAGGCAAGAGTACTACATTGGATCATTCTCTCATTCTTTTACTCTAGCTATTGCCACTCGATTTTATTAGTCAATGAGAGGCGTCTTTATAGGAAAGAGTTACGGAAAAAACCGTGTTCATTCGAGCGATGTCTCTACTCAATAACGATTTTTCTAAATTTCAATGAAGGCTCAAGCTAAAAGTCTCTTTATTTATATTGGATAACCCTATCACGTAGCCAAGCTGTTCTTCCTAGAGGTCCATTAAGGGCCACCCCTCATAGGTCCAGTGTTACTACAGGAGTACCCGGAGAAAACCTGCGATGCTAGGTAGAGTCAAACTGAACAACACTCTTCTCACATGTGACCAAGGTAGTTTTAATTAGATAACTGTGCAGAGCCGGAATCGAACCCTAGTCACAGTGGTGAGAGACACCGCTGTGCGCACGACTCCGTATGGCACACTCTACCTGGCCATTTTTCAATCCAACCAAAAGTCCTTCTTTTCCAGGTGGCCCGTCGATGACTTTGATGTAACGTATCAGAGACTCCATGATCCACTCCCTAGACAAAACACGTATGATAGAATTTAATTTCTGACAGTAAAAAAAATTATAAAAATATTTTAGGTATGTGATAAATGATGGTCGACGAAATTCAGGAACGTCCGCTGCTCATCAAAAAAGTTTCAGTTGTTACCTTTGCTTGACATGTGATTATCGGTCAAAAGATCCTTGGTTGTCCTAATCTTCCCTTTGCTAACCCCGTGTTCTTGCAGATCAATAGGGAGAGCGTCTCACCGGTCATCAGAAAGGTATGGGTCGTATGATTACAAATAATCATCGCCTACCATCTAATTCACAGGACTTCCGTCGTTTAAGACCAGCACGGCATATTAGAAAATTACTTTTTGACAACGGTAAATACTTTTAATCTATTTTGGTGAATTAGTAACATGGCTAAATAAAACTGTGGTTATTATTATTATTATTCGAAGTCTACACAGCATCCAATGAACAACAGTCGTGCTATTATTACTATTATTGTTACTATGGTTGTAGTTCTTGATGTTCCTACTTTAGAACCATATTGTCTCAATTTCATTAAACCTTATCTGCATATTCGGATATAGGTGTGGAACAGTGGATGGAAGTGTTATTTGGATATAATTTATATATTTGGATGTAAGTGTTCAAAAAGCGTCTGTGCCACGTGAACGCTTGTTAACCCTTTAAGGGTCAGCGTCCTGTATACAAGACTTCAAGAACAAAAGAACAAATGCGAAAACAAAGCGAAAACAATGAAAGAACAATGAACAAAAGATATCGAACTCAACCTTTAAAGGGTTAACATATAATCTGTACGGTAAACTAAATCTGAGTGGAGGGTTAAGACTCACGACCCCAAATTAAGGTGTAAGAAGTGAATGAAAAAGCATTTTGCTATTCTGATTAGAGACAAAATTAGGTATCTCAACCCACGCATTACATGAGCTCGCAATAACTTGTTTCCAGAACTAAAGCTCAATGAAAAATACAACTATACATGACTATCCATTTTGTTTCACTTTCAAGTAATGCTTCGCTATGTATAAAACCACCACTGCCCCTTCGCTATTTTTCAAATCCTAAAACCGCCAATGGTGTTGAAGCATTGAACCCTCTCAGGCTGTTACGGAAATGTGTTGTTCCACTGTTGGTTCACATCTGACAACATAACTCCGTCTTCTCTGTGAAGACTAAACAGGAACGACACCATCCCTAGAACGATGGAAATGAGGGAAATGTTAAGTTGCCAAGTGTATCCGTGGGAAACCAGACCTGGCTTCCTGTTTTTCAAGAAGTAATGGAAATCTCGCAGCTCTTTTCCCCTATAGGTCAATGAATAATTGTGATGGTTGATGGTACTTTGGGTATCTACTCCTGGTCGTGAGTCTCCTGAAACTAAAGCTGGTTCGTCTAGTGGATGGGAATACACTCGGCCTTTTTCTGTTTGTCCTTGACAACCTTCTGTAATTTCGTGCAATAAACCAGGACAGAATCCGTTAATTTTTTCCTCAAATCTCTCCTCTCTCCGTTTGATCTGCTCTGCGATGACAATTGGGGCCAACCAGATGGTGAGCACAAACAGCAAGTAACAGACAAAGTGTGGCAGGTGTTTTGAATGGTAAGCCACACCGCCAATAGCCTGAGCCAGCTCGTAGCCGTACAGCGGCACGGCAACGACGATGATGTTATGCGCGAGAAACCACCAAGAAATTCGTTTCCAGGATCGTTTCACCACCCGCGAGTATTCTCGTTGGAATAAGTAAATTGCATCAGCTGCAGGTTTTTGCCATTTAAGGTAAATCCTTTGGAGACCTTTCAGTCGACTTGCAAAGCAAACATATAATAGCCCCATGGTCCAGGCCAGCGCCAAGCCGATCCCAAGATCGTACAAGATTGAGATTATTACGGCAGCGTACAGAATATGATCCAATGTCCCATTGACATTCGGCAGATCGACCGTAAATCGCTTTGATCTATAGCTCCGAGTGAAGTGCCAGGCAATGGAAAGCGAGCCGAGCATAACAGAGAACAGCAACAATGAAAGCACCATGCCAGTCTTGAGATACTTCAGCCCTCGTTTGAGAGGTTTTCTGCTGCCGGTCAGCTCTTGAACTGACGGTAAGACATTGGTTTCCAGGTCTCTTGATCTGAAATAAACGTTGCCAAGGATGTGACCAAGCCATATGCCAATCTCATGAACAAGGTAAACAGACTGAAGGCTCAACCACGTAGTCTTGCCTGTCGCCTGGATGATGTTCCGGACTGGGCCTGCGGCCAGAAGCAAGAGGTTTATCATAGCAGGGTAAACAAAACGCTCGATCATGCCCGCTGTCCTTGGCCTCCATAAAGACAGCAGGCGCAATAGGAATCGGATCATTCGAAATTCCTTACAGTTAAAAGTCAGTGTTTCTTCTCCACCGTCTGGCATACCGTCCAGTTCATTCAACAAATCAGATGTACTCATGATAGCCTTGGGCTTTAGTTTAGTTTGTTATTGGTCTTGAAATTTAACCTAGGTAAATACAATACTCCAGATTAGACAATCTCATGCATCATTTAATGCTGTATTACTAAATCATACTACCTTATTCTCACTAATTTTCGTGATTTCAGAAAAAAGTCGCGAAATTTAATACTATATTATATTAATAATACAATACAAGTTGTACTGTTGCTGTACTAAACTCATGGGTTTAATGGTAATTTCGTTGAATTTCTTAGCTTTCTTCCCCTGCTTCACTCTCATCTGTATCATCCTCTGCTACTAAATCTTTCAAAACATATTTTGTGCAATCATCGAACCTTCTATCTGTCGGTTCGTTGTATTTAGCTTTAACATGCTTTATGAGTCTTTGCGAGATTAAACAAACGACGAAATCGCGAAATTAAATACTCACGAAATACCAACTCCGAATTTTCGCGAAATTAAGTACTCGCGAAAATTAATAAGACTAAGGTACTTCATCCTTGTTGATGATGTCGTCGTAGTAATTTGATAGCTTGTTTGTATAGTTTAGTTCGATTTGACAATGATTTTGAAATAAAATCGATTATTATGATTGAATAATCATATAATAATCTATATAATAATAATATATATATATATATATAATATATATATTCTTAATACGTACGATCTCAAGCTGTTCTCTCAGAAAAACTTTCCGAGTCCGTGACGGGAATCGAACCCCTAACCTTCTGATCGCCGGTGAGACGCTCTAACTATTGAGCTACAAAGACTCAGATGGTGAGCAAAGGTTAAATTTGTGTACTGGTTCGTATAGATGGTAGACATATGTATTGCCAGTCTGCTAGTCTCGATATGCCATCTATTTTTATGTTAATCAATGATGTGTTTGTGGTAGCTTGGTAATTATGTTTTTAATACATATCTTAAAACACATCATTGATTAACCCTACACGTTAATCTTGAAGGAACTCCTCTTATACAATCAAACTGTGATAAATTGCTCGGGGTACGTATTGACCCGTCCCTTACATGGAACAATCACGTGTCAACAACTATTAAGAAGTACAACTCTAAACTTGAAATGATACGAAGAATTTAACCTTTTCTTGGACGTAATGACTTAATCATGCTGTATAATTCTTTAGCAAAGCCAACGATGGAATACTGCTGCAGTGTTTGGGGTAACTGCTCTGCTGAGCTCCTTGACGACCTATTATTAGCCCAAAAACGAGCAGCAAGGATAATTCTTAATGCTCATTATACTACTTCGTCTCTTCAGTTATTTAAGGAACTTAATATTATCCCTATTGGTGACGCTGTACGGTATCGTATACTAATTATGGCCTTCAAAATTCTAAATAATCTTAACCCACCTTGCTTGACTAAACTTTTGTCAAAGCCTATGCACCAATACTCGACAAGATATACGGCAAATAATAAGTTATGTATGCCAAAGGCAAGAATCAATGCTGGGAAACGGAGATTTACCTTTATAGCCACGTCCCTGTGGAACAAGTATCCCGATACTGCCACCACCCTTACGAGTCTCTCAAGCTTTAAAAAATTTTCTAAGAAATTTTTTAAGAAAAAATTAAATGGAAGTAGAGAGCTCAAGAACATTAGACTTTACTAATGTAATACCTTTTATTTTTATTTGAACTTAACAATACTACAGGGTGTCCAAAAAAATGTATACACACTTTGAATGATTATAAATACAATGTTTATTAAGAAATATCTAAGTTTTATAACCCAAGTTAAAGAAGACAAGTGTAGAATTTTTTTGAGTTATCGCAGGTGTTTGAACTGATGACAGTTCTGGTCCAGGCACTGCTGATAACGTGGACAGATGGAATGGCAAACATTACGAATTATGATCATTTCATTTGGTACTTGGGTGCATTCTCTTTCAATTGCTGCTCTCAACTCATTGATTGTTACAGGTTTTGTGCTACAATCCTTATCTTTGACGTATGCCCATAAAAAAGTCCACAGGCGTAAGGTCTGGTCAACGTGGGGGGAATTCAATGCTATATCTTCACCCAATCCATCTGTTCGGCAGATTTTCGTAAGATAGGCTCTCATATCATGATGGTAGTGGGGAGGTGCTCCATCTTGGTAGAAATAAAACTCCTCATCTCCAAATTGCTCTCGAATGCGTGGCATTCGAAAGAAAGTTTGTTATAGTGAGTTATAATCATTCAAAGTGTGTATACATTTTTTTGGAACACCCTGTATAATGACATTTTATTGTTACTATTATTTATTACGATTGTAAAGATTTATATATATTAAGAGGACCAAGTTGGAAAAAAGCTACGCTTTACTTGTTATATCCTCGTTAAATAAAGAGTTATTATCATTATTATTAACATAAAAATAGACGACATATCGAGACTAGCAGACTGGCCGTACTTATGTCTACCATCTATACGAACCAGTACACAAATTTAACCTTCGCTCACCATCTGAGTCTTTGTAGCTCAATGGTTAGAGCGTCTCACCGGCGATCAGGTTACGGGTTCGATTCCCGTCAGGGACTCAGAATGTTTTTCTGAGAGAACAGCTTGAGAGCGTGCGTATTAAGAACATAATTACCAAGCTACCACAAACACATCATTATATATATATATATATATATATTATAATATATACTCGATTATTATATATATAATAATCGAGTTTTGTTGTTCACTCATATGTTGAGTTATCAAAATGTCAACATTTTTGGCATTCTAGTCATTGGTTACTTTAGGAGGAAATCTTAATAAATTCCTCTGTCGACCAACCTTCACCAAAGCTAAGTTAACCAACCCAGCAAGGAAAATTTTCAGACAATTTTTACCAACACCAGAAGGATGCATACTGTCCAAGGACACGAAAACAATATATGTATCTCTCGATTTGAACACAAATAAATACCAAACAAACTCGAAAGAATAGCATCTTTCAAGCCCTAAGTATGAGTTAAACAACAAGACAAAATAACCGCTATCTTTATCTTAGATTTCAAGGATGTACTTCTTCAGAGCTTGTTTAGTTTTCAATTTCTTGAAATTATCGGCTAGGAAAGATTTTAGGATGAACGATCTGACGCATTTTGCAACAGAAGAACAACAAACAAAATCATGAAAGCGAAACCACAGGCTGTTCTCGTGATTCAAATATTTCAGAACGACTCATCGAACGTTTTTCTCATCTTCTGTTTTTTTTTTTTTTTTTTTTTTTTTGGAACGCAGATAAATAAAGAAAGCTGAAGTGAAACTCCGAACACGATTTTATCCTGGCTTACCAACCTAACCCTAGTTTTCAACCAGTTACAAACGTTTCCCTTGTTCCAAAGACGATGTTGTTTACGGACTTTCCCTTCTTCAAACACCGCAATAAACTTATTCTTGCAAGGAAAGCTCCGATCATACTAACCGGATGGGATTACATATACATTGGGTGATTGCAAAACTGCTGTATTTACTGAAGATTAAACGGAAACTATTCACGTTACTTACCTCAACAACTTAAGCTTCCGCAGGTTGACTCGAAAGTCGAAAACAATGTCTTCAGGCCGCAATGTTTAATCTACTTGAATTGTAAAGTAATAATTACCATATGTAATGTGTGAATATTAACTTGGTTTCATTTTGCCCTTGAAAAGAATACTATGGTAATTTAAATCGGGATCAAATCCTAATGGCAATAATTGTTATAGTAAAGCTGGTTCAACGAGGCTTTTATACCAATGAAATCACAGACTGATACATTGTCGATTTGGTATGCAGGGTCGGGAGGTTAGTTAGCGAGCACCTACGAGAGTTTACTTCAACAGATGGTTTCACAGCTAAATTAAACGAAAAGAAACCCAATGTAAGGTATACTTGACTACCTTGCCAAGTCGCATGCAGAGTAAATATAGGAGCCCAGCTCAAAATTTTGACAGAAAGAGACATCTCTCTATGATAAAGTTAAAAGAATGTAAACATGTTTGACAACACAACACCAAGGGAGGGATTCTCGCTTGCCACAATCTGAAACAGATAAAAATATTCTATCCTCGACGTTTCGAGCAAAGGCTCTTTCTACTAACTCTCCAGACGAAGGGCCTTTGCTCGAAACGTCGAGGATAGAATATATTTTTATCTGTTTCAGATTGTGGCAAGCGAGAATCCCTCCCTTGGTGTTGTGTTGTTGCGCCGCTGCCTACGCTGGACCAGCCTTGTTGATGTTTAACAACAGTTTACTGAACCAAATGTCAGTCAATTATTTTAAACATGTTTACACTGTCTCAATATTATTATCATTGATAGGTGTCTTTTTCTGTCAAAAGTTTTCCTTCCAGATAGTTTCACAACCTGCACCGTCGCGAAGGTGTTCATTCCTGTTCAAATGGTGCATTCAAGGGTTAGGGTAGTGTATCGTCCGCCGGAGACTGGTGCTGAAATCTCGGACCATCGTCCTTCGTCCAAACGCCCCCAGGTATAACGAGGACATTTGTAATGAGAAGAGAAAGCGGCACAGGTTAGAGCGCAGGTGGCGCTCTAGCCGTCTTCAGTCGGGCAGATTGAGCTACAAAGAGCAACGTAGTGTTGTGAATACAATGCTATACAAAGCCAAGGAACTCTATTATTCGTCGGTTATCCAGGACAACGCCCATGACACCAGGCTCCTCTTTCGATCTATAGATAAGCTACTGCAAAGGCGAACTGAGGAGCATTATCCTTCCGCGGATAATGATCAACAACTTCCTAATGCTGTTGCACATTTTTTCACTACCAAGATAGATACTTAGGAAAAGTGGACTTGTTCACTCCCTTGGTCTGGCCAAGCCGACCTGCCTGTCACGGTTAAGTGAGTTTGATTTGCTCACTGATGAGGACGTCTTGAAACTGATCAGAGGTTCCACTATCAAGGCTTGTAAACTTGATCTCCTACCAGCAACCATAATGCGTAGTTGCTATTCGGCTCTTGTCCTGGTATTCAAAACGGTAATCAATCTGTCGCTGTCGACTGGATCGATGCCAGAGGATCTTAAGATTGCTTCGTTGCGGCCGCTACTGAAGAAACTGAATGCTGACTGTGAACAATTTTCCAACTTTCGCCCGGTATCTAAATTGAAGTTTCTTTCAAAACTGGTGGACAAGTCCGTATTTGTGCAGTTGAATAATTATCTTACGGTTAATGGCTTGCACGAACGTTTTCAATCTGCGTACAAAGTGCACCACAGTACAGAGACCGCACTGCTAACGATCACAAATGACATCTTACTGTCACTGGACTGGGGGGACAATGTGTTCCTATTCTTACTGGACTTGTCAACGGCATTTGACACGGTTAATCATTCTTTGCTACTTTCGCGTCTGGAGAATTCGTTTGGCATCATGGGAACTGTTCTGCAGTGGTTTCATTCTTATCTGTCTGGCCGATCTCAGTTTGTCGAAATTAATGATACAAAATCGTCGGTTATGGATCTGACTGTGGGCGTTCCGCAGGGCTCTGTCCTAGGTCCCATTTTCTATCTATTGTACACCACACCACTTGCTGAGATAATACGAAGTCATGGACTCGACTATCATTTTTATGCTGATGATACTCAGCTCTACATATCGTTCAAAGATTGTGATGTCGCTGTTGCAAGGCTGCGCATAGAGAACTGTGTCGCTGATACATGTCGTTGGATGGACGTAAACGAGCTGAAACTCAATCACGACAAGACAGAAATTATGATTATTCACTCGAAGTACCATTACTCGTCCACTTTTCAGCTACTTCAGTATGGGTAATGAGAGGCTGACAACCACCGCCAATGCCAGGAGTCTGGGAGTAGTACTTGATGACAACATGTTATTCGACGTGCACGTCTCAGACATTTGCAGATCATCGTTTAACCAGCTTAGGAACTTATCAAAGATAAGAAAGTATCTCACACAGGAGTCTAGCGAAATTGCTGTGCATCCTTTTATAACATCTAAACTAGACTATTGCAATTCCTTGCTTTACGGTTGTAGGAAAATGCAGTTGAAGAAGCTTCAATATGTTCAGAACATTGCCGCAAGAATCGTTACTCAGAGTCGTAAATTTGATCACATTACGCCTGTTTTATTTGACTTTCACTGGCTTCCTGTTAGTTATCCTATTGTTTTTAAAATTCTTTTGCTAGTTTTTAAATCACTTAATAACCTTTAACCTAGCTATCTGGCGGACAGACTTAGTTATTAATCGCATTCCAGGAACTTGCGGTCCGCATCTAAGCAGCTGTCAGAACAACTTCGATCACTCACGAAAACTTACGGGGACAAGGCTTTTTCAGTGTGTGCCCCTAAACAGTAGAATTCGCTACCATTAGAAGTCACCATCTTTAACTGGTTTTAAGAAAGGATTGAAAACATATCTTTTTAGGCAATTTTTAGAGAGTGGGTCATTGTTTTTGTAAAATGATTTTCAGACCTGTAATATACGGATTGTAAATAGATTTCTTTTTGCAATATTTTTTATTCCATGCTTGAGATATGTAAATTATTTCATTTTTTCCCCTTTTTTACATTGTGAAGCGCCATGAGATCAGGATATGAGCGCTATATAAATAAAGTTATGATTATTATTATTATTCAAACGAACTGCTGGCGTTGAATCCTGAATCATGAACTTATCGCTCTAGTGATTTCGATAATCACGGAGTTATGGTAGCATAACCTGTTGCAAGTAATATTTTTCGCCGGGAACGAGTTGCAGAAGGTTTACCATAACAAGATATGTTGTGATAAGTTCAAATATAACCACAGTCCATTGTCGCCATACGTTTAGTAAATTAAACCCGGCTTAATTCGACTTTTCGTAGCTTATGAGTTAATCTCAATCGAGATTAATCCGTTAATCCGGTGCTCAGACACTTCAAAGTCCTGCTTTTAGTTAAATATCATATTGTAACTGTTCAAGAATCAGACAGCATATCGTTAAATATATTGTAACTGTCTTTCTCAAACTTATTAATAATTCATGACAATTTTACTCAATCAGACAATCCCATTCTGTCACGTGAATGGGCTTTCAAACACCGGTAAAACACTGCGTCAAACATTTCATCAAACACTGTTTCATTTATGTTAACCAAACAATCCCAAAGTCCCACAAAAGCGCCTGATTGCTTCATTGCCTTTTATTTGAGAAGACATTTCAAAAACTCGTTCTGCGTATTTGATCAACGGTATCAAAACACTCAAACTCGTTTTTGAAGTAGTACGTGAATCAGACAATACATCATTAAATATCATACTGTAACTGTTCATGAATTAGACAGTATATCGTAAGAATATCATAATGAAACTGTCCATGAATCAGGCAATATATCGTTAAACATCATATTGTGACTGCTCATCAACCTCACAATATATCGTCAAGTATCATAATGTAACTGCTCATGAATCAGACAACATATTGTTAAGTATCATATTGTAACTATCCATGAACCTCACAATATATCTTCAAGCACCATATTGTAACTGTTCACGAATCAGACAACATGTTGTTAAATATAATTATTGTAACTATCCATGAACCTCACAATATCTCATCAAGTACCATATTGTAACTGTTCATGAATCAGACAGTATATCCTTTGACCAACGTCTTACAGTCGGTTATACTTCATTATGTTGTCCTTTCTGTTCTAAATCCCCATCGAGACAAGGTTGAAAAGAACAGTCAGAACATAGAAAACAGTTTCTGTGTTTCCATGGAACTATAGGAACACGAATGGAAAAACTGGCAGGACGAAGAGTGGCGGTGGGTAGCGGAGCCTGACCGAAGTTTCCGATCTCATTTCGACTTCTTTTTTCATAGCCTTTTGATGACCGGTGAGACGTAATAATCAATTAAGAGAGTTGTGATGAAACGACATTTATAACGTCGCAACTCAGGACACATATTTAGCGCATTAAATGGCGTACTAGTTGCATCGCTTCACGAATTTAGAGCATCAGCGGGGTAGTAGTATTACAACACAAGTTTAGTGGATTAGTGGCGTAGTTGTTTGGTGGCACGACTTTTTAGCACATAAGTCGAGAAAAACGGAAGGCTAGAGGTTTGGAAAGGACTTTTGAGGGTCTAAAAGATGAACCACGATGTCACTAAGGGATTGCCAACAAAATTATCATGCACAAATTCAAGGTAGCACATATACAATGAACAATTCAGCCAACACTTTCTTTCATAAAAAGCGGAATTGGTAAGAGGGAAGATTACATTTAAATGAGATTAACAAACCGTTCTTTTTCTCCTCGAAAACTCAGGCACTGCAAACGTTTTTCCTGAATGGAAAGAAAAATAAGAGATTATGGGAAAGGAAAGTAGAGGTAGGAAAAGGAAGACCGAGAAACGATAACGAGAGAAAACAAGATGAAATCAAGGGAAAATAAATTAAAACAAAGGAAAGGATCTCAGGGATAGGATAGTAAGACAAAGTATATGAATTATGATGACAACATCGATACGATACAAAAGAGGAAGACATCAAGAGAAAGGAATGGAAAAGGCAAGGAGAGGAAAAGGGAAGGAAAGAAACAGAAAGGAAGAGGAAGTGAATCAAAAAAGAAGGAAAAGAAAAGGAAGGTAAGAAGGACGTAAGAAAGGAAGAGAAGGAAAATAAGAATAAATAACAGGAAGTTAACTTTAACAATACTCACCTGACACAGTATAATATTGTTGGCACACACTACAAGTAAGTTGCAATCAAATTTCTTCTCGATCTTCTCCTACATAGAAAAGCAAACAGACCTTCATTCATTTTTTCTCTTTCGCCAAGAGCTCGACTGTGTGATTTCCAGGCTCTTTCACAGATGCACGTCTTGCCTTCTTTTCACCGCCATTTCTATCATTTATGATAGACTCTGACTGGAAGTGAAAGTACTTCGGTGTCGCGAATTTCTAATTTCTTGGCAAGTTTGATATTTAACTTTCAATCTCTTCAGATAAAATAAGTATAAAAACACAAAGAAAAATTTAACCTCGGAGGAGTTGATATCAAATCAAGCACTTGAAAAAATTAACTGTACTTACATCTTGGTTTTCTCCGAAAATATAGTTATGTTATCAAAAATACGTCGACGAGAAAAAACATCAAACACTAGAACACACGTCCTATTCTGAGATCAAACGCCTGGAGGATTGTTCCAAAAAAACTCAGCTTCGCATTTTTTGAAACAGTCTTTTGCGTTTGATCCGAAGATCATCCTCCCTCAGGTTGAATATATAAAGCCTGGTTTTCACGCAAAAGTTAATGGGTGAACGTTGAGCGTTAAAATGTCTGTCTATCGGTAAGCGAAAACCAGCCCAAACTAACGAAGACCTAATGAACCAACTGACCTACATACACTACGTTTACTTCCTCCAGTTTGGCCGCCACGTTAAGACAGCGGAATGGACTGGAAATAGTGTCAAAAAAATTCAGCGTTATATTACTTAAAAATAGTATAAACTCACCTTCACGCGGTAATGCATATCGGCTGGATCATCACTAGCCAATTCATACACAATTATTTTATCTGGCAGCTGAACCTAGCACAAGAAGAAGACATTAAAACTGTGACAGTGCAGTCAACTATAATCTACTACAATGAAAATCATGTTGAGCTATTAATCCTTGATTATCGGCAGTCCAAACAGACTGACCAAGCAACTGCACAGCGCACAAACATTAGTATCGTCGGGCTGCCAATGTTCGCCTAAGCGGTTCAGCTCCTCGAAGTCCCAAACAATAGATAGAGTGATTTGAGAAGTCTTCATAATCCGTTTCACTTTGCTCGTGTATGTTTTGGTTTAAAAATAGCAACTGTGATTACAAACAGAAACTATATAAAAAATCGAATACATAATCATATTTGGTAAGATACTCTACGATGCTATAAGGCCATCTTCTTTACAACCCTTGGTACTCCAGTCTAACGGACTAAATACCTGCGCAGTACATCAAAATACGGACAACTGAGCACTTACAGCTAATCGTCCACGGTAAATTGCTATTTTCTTAACCAGATCACGGCATTTGATTCTCACTAAATTTAAAACATAGTTACATTTAAGACCTTGTTCATGCCTCATGACAGTACTATTTGTTTAGCAACTTGTTATTTGTGAGTTGTTTATTCATGACCAATACCTTTACTTTCGGTGATCAAATGCTGAATAATTACGTCAGTCATGTTATCTCGATAGGCGTATCTGAATAAAAGAACAAACAATAAAAACTTAGCTGAGTCGAGATGTTGGTGAACGTGGAAACATGTTCCGGGAAGGAATAGAAATGTTTTAGGTAAAGCTAAAGAAATGTCGGAATAAAAATGAAAGAATGAAGAAGGAAAGCAGGGAAGTAAGTAAGTAAGGAAGGAAGGAAGGAAGGAAGGAAGGAAGGAAAGAAGAAAAGAAGGAAAGAAGGAAGGAAGGAAGGAAGAAAGGAAGGAAGGAAGGAAGGAAGGAAAGAAGTAAGGAAAGAAGTAAGGAAAGAAGGAAGGAAAGAAGGAAGTAAGGAAGGAAAGAAGGAAAGAAGGAAAGAAGGAAGGAAGAAAGGAACGAAGGAACGAAGGAACGAAGGAAGGAACGAAGGAAGGAACGAAGGAAGGAACGAAGGAAGGAAAGGAACAAAGGAAGGAAAGGAACGAAGGAAGGAAAGGAACGAAGGAAGGAACGAAGGAAGGAAGGGAGGGAGGGAGGGAGGGAGGGAGGGAGGGAGGGAAGAAGGAAGGAAGAAAGGAAGGAAAGAAGCAAGGAAGGGAGGGAGGAAGGAAGGAAGGAAGGAAGAAAGGAAGGAAGGAAGGAAGGAAGAAAGGAAGGAAGGAAGGAAGGAAGGAAGGAAGGAAGGAAGGAAGAAAGGAAGGAAGGAAGGAAGGAAGGAAGGAAGGAAGGAAGGAAGAAAGGAAGGGAGGGAAGGAGGGAGGAAGGAAGGAAGGAAGGGAGGAAGGGAGGGAGTGAAGAAGGAAGAAAGGAAGGAAGGAAGGGAGGGAGGAAGGAAGGAAGGAAAGGAGGAAGGAAGGAAGGGAGGGAGGGAGGAGGGAAGGGAGGAAGGAAGGGAGGAGGGAAGGGAGGAAGGAAGGGAGGGAGGAAGGGAGGGAGGGAGGGAGGGAGGGAGGGTGGGAGGAAGGGAAGAAGGGAGGAAGGGAAGAAGGGAGGAAGGGAAGAAGGGAGGAAGGGAAGAAGGGAGGAAGGGAAGAAGGGAGGAAGGGAGGAAGGGAGGGAGGGATGGAGGAAGGAGGCAGTGAAAGGAGTGAATGGAAGGTAAAGGAAGGGAAGGAGAGTGAAAAAAAGGGACTGGGAAAGGAACGAAAAGAAACGAAAAGAAAGTAGCTAAACAATGAACGAACCTGTCTTGAAAAAGGCCATGAACTGTACTGAAAAATAACTGGTAATATGCTATAGTGCCATCTTGGCATCCAATAACCTGAAATAAAGATCAAACAACTTACTAGTCAAACTCACAGGCTCATATCTTTGTGAAACAGTCGACCACACAGAATTCCTGTTTTCCAAATACAAGCATAATCCATTACACCGGCTCTGGAAAATAACGAATATTCACCGGCTTACAAATACGGTAAATTTCTCAACCAGGATACAGTTTTTATAGTTACCACAAAATTTTGTCCCGGTCTTACTCGGCACGACCACACCCATCCTTGCTGTTCCCCTACGCTCCCCAGTTTCACACCTTCCTTTGTATAGAGAGAACACTAAAAAAAAGGTCATAAAAATCGGGTCGGTCAAAATTTCACAAATCTTTTCTAAATTCTACAACAAAGGCACACTTTATGCGTCTCGCTCCCAGTATGCCGAGCTTAACTCTTTCAAGGCGGGAGCTCTCCCCTTGACGAGTGAAATAGTCTGGCGTTAGAAAAAAGCCGGGAGGGAGTTAATCAACGGCAATGAACAGGTCAAATAAGATAACAGACTTGATTAACGTCTTCACCTTAGGACAAGGTATTGTACGCGAAGGTATCTACCCGAAGTTTTTCGATAGTCCAAGCGACGAAGAAGACAGGATTGCAAGAAAAAAACTGAACGGAAATTACTTTCCAGTACAGGAGAAGTAAACGAAATTAATTTTTAAGTAAAAGATTCAGAAACTAATTTGTGTCTCAAAGTTAAATGTACTTCTTCAGTCGTATGACTGATCACATTCAAAGTCTAAGTGTAAATTTGGTAGTTCTATCAATGTTGATTAACTTTTACACGTACTCACAAGCTGAATACTTTGACCATTTATGGCGAATAAATGAAGCTGACTGATTGATTGATTGATTTATGAGTTAACAACATTATCTTTGAACATTATTCTTTCGTATGTGTGAGCTTGCAGTTTTGACAGACGATATTTCAAACGTTCGTCTAGACGTTGTGTCGTCAATTTGTCAGTCACCATTTTTGATCTAGCAGATTTTCAAGAATGTGTTCTCATTTTTCCCATCATTAATCACGAGGGACAGTGGAGGAGGCATGGTGTCGAATATTTTCAATCGCGGGCTGAGATCCATAATCATTTTCTGTGGCTTTCAGCTTGACGAACGTTCACGTATAGTTTAAAGGTGAGTGGTAAACTTAAATCATATTAACATAAAGTCCTTATCAAATGATGTCTGTTACCTCTTTATTAGATCCACCAATGACTAAATACTCGCCTTGAGAGAAGAAAGAAACACTGCAAGGATCAAAGCCTAACTGACGATCTTTTCCAATCTAAAAAACAATCAAGTATTAAAACATCAAATGTAAAAATTTTATTTATTTCCACCTTAAATGCCGCTCCCCCATACATTCGCACGTAACAGGTAACGGATGTACATTTAAAATGTTCAAATATTCACATGATCCTCTTTTAAATCGACCTCAAAGAAGTAAAAAGTTCAAACGGTGGTGTGACTGATCTAGAATTCTTGGAGATCAATCACGGAAGTTACGAACCTTTCAACTTATTACGTTATTCTACACTGTCTACGTTTTATCCTATTCTTGTATCAATGAACTCAAGTAAGTCTATTTCAAGCCACACTTGTAGTACTGAGAAACCACATTGTTACACTGGATGGAAAAAGTTTACTTTTGTAGCATGTGCACCTGCTTGCCACTGAGCTGGTAGAAAGACAACGTTTGATTCCAATCTCCGACGGCCAACACATCGTAAGGTTCATCCCTAGAAGAGGCGGAGAAGTATTGGATTATAAGATACATATCAAACAACGACAAAAATAGCGGCGCCATTTGCAGCATCGGAAACTGCGTCAACAACGTCAACAACAAATAAAAACACGACAGCGACGGCAACAGCAACAACAACTACAGCGGCAAGAAAAACAGCAATGACGATAACGACTATAACAACAACGACAACAACAACCGCAAGAGCAACAACTACTGCAGCACTGCCGCACAACAACAGCAACAACAGCAACAACACCAGCAACAACACCAGCAACAAAAACAACAAAAACTACCACAAAAACTGCAACAATAACAACAAAAACAATAAAAATAACAACAGTAACAACAACAGTAGCAGCAACAATAACAACAACTGTAGCAACAGCAGCAACAACAATTACAACAAAAACTCTCCCAATATTTCATACTGCAGACTTTCTCCACTCACTTTGATGGATTCCAAGCTATTGTCCACACAGGTTGGTTAGTTGGTCGATCTATTTTAACCTTCTCTTCTCCACCCTGGAAGTGAGAAAAAACATTTCTACCAACTGCATAATGACATCTATATGTGAGCAACAAGTTCTCAGGGGAGACCTTCTGGTTTTACTCCTTTAAATATTATAACCGTCTGTCCGTCAGTCAACAAATATCTGGCATTTACACTAGATCACATGAAATAAAATTTATATTTGATGAAGGAAATTTTTGATAGTCAGAATGATATATATTTAAGATAATATTGGGACCAGCTGTATAAAATGCAAGTGTTGGGCCACCAGCCAGGAATACAACCCACAATTCATTGTTCATCTAATATACATTCTGTTTCAGTCTGTCAGTCTGTCTGTCTTTGTGTACATGCATTCTTCCCAACTGCCTGTCTATGTCTATTTGACAGCCTGCATAGCTAGATGACTGAATGCCTATCTGCTAGCCTGCCAGTCTGCCTATCTGTCCACATCTTTGCCTGCCTGATGGTCTGTCTTCTGCTTAACAGTCTGTCTGTCTGTCTGCCTACTTGCCTGCCTGTCTGTTTATTTGTCTGCCTGACTGTCTGCTAGCCTGTCAGTCTGCTTGTCTAGCTGCCTGTCTCTGCCTGTTTGCCTGCCTGCCTGCTTGCCTATGTGTCAGTCTGCCTGCCTGCCTGCAAGCATGCCTGTCTGCCTGGATGCCTATTTAGTTTTTGTTTGTCTGCCAAACTCCCTCCACTCATCAAACATGTCTTCTTCTTAGGTGTTCCCAATCCATCTGTTGGTTCACTTTTATTCCACTCTGTCCAACTTTCCATTTACCTCTCTTCCAGTCTGTTTAACCGCACATTCATCTGTTCATGTCTATATTAGTTGCCTAATCAAGCATATTCATGATTAATCTTCTACTGGTTAAAAAAACTAACAAAATAGCCTGCCATTATAATTAAAAAAGTGAAACAACAGGCAGTCCACAACCACAAAATTAAAAAGAGAAAACTTTCTCTATAAGCAAGAAGTCAGTCATAGATTACCTTACTTCTAATGCTTACAGTTCCATTGAACAGTCCCAATGCTATGTACTGGCCATCATTTGTCCAACTAAATAAAATTAGGCAGAGAATATGAATGTATCCATCAGTTTTTCCAATCAAATACTTATCCTCTAAGATCAGATCACTTAATATATAGATCATAAAAATGTGTTACTTTCTCTATTAAAAGTGTTACAAATAAATGGTTTAACTGAAACACTGATGTTCACATATAAGAAAACCTTCCAGTTGGTTTACTGGAGACTGTCTCATCTACATACAAACATCCAGGAACTATAATTAGCAATTACCTGCAGCACGTCACTCTAGACGACACTTTGTGCTTTGACACAGACTTCTGTTCAGGAGACCACAAACCTTCAAAAGAGAACCACTTGCTCACTTCATGACTTCAAAATACCAACCTGTTAAAATCATTCACCTTTTAACCTTTTCCAGTGCATAACCAACTTTCATATTTTACTTTGGCTAATGCCAGACAATTTTACTCATTAAGAGGAGACATCTCAGACAGGAAAGGGTTAAGAACAAATGTCTACAGAACTAAATATTTAAATAAAGTAAATAACAAATGTAAATAATGAATTCATACCAAAATCATTGGCTGTGCAACTTGCAAGCTGATGTGACACTGGATTGTATGATAAGCATTGAATGGCATCATTGTGACTAAGAACAAAAAAAAACAGTATGTGTGAGATAAGATTAAAAATTTTATGGGATGAAGTCAGTCCTTAAACTATTTGACGATGACCAGTGTCAAGAGAATGTCCATGCCACAGTTAAGTTGTTTGGTATCAAAGGACAAGTAGACCACTCTTCAATGTTTGATAAGTTTTCAGGGTTCTGCATGTGAACTCAACTTGTAAGCTTTAAGCCACAAAAAGTGACCATTATTGGGCCACTGACTTACACAGACTTGGATTTGTGACCAAATGTTACAAATATTTATTAGTTTATGATGATACAGTTTGTATATACTGTCTATCATGAAGTTTAAATGCCTCAATACAAGGAAATTGAAAAGATGAACAATTGAAAACATCACCAAAGCAAGTCTACATAACATTGAACAAAATAGATGGAAAAGGTGTAGACAACCAGCATGCGACAGTCAACATTCAAATGGAAGTTCTCATAGAGCCCACATGGCAACATGGTAGGTGATTTTTTTTGATATTGAAAAAAATTCCTTTACCAAATTTTTTAATTTTTTTTTCTAAACATTGGCTTTAGGTTTAAGAAATTGGTCACTAAGAACTTACGTGTATTTCAAAATCCCTTCTAATTTATTTGTCCATATTATTACACTTTTATCAGCACTTCCTGAGGCAAATCGTTTTCCTAAAACATAACAGTTACTTATATTGAAGTAATGTATATCAAATTTACAAAGTTATCAAGCACATGCAATTCATTTTATTGGCAGTAAATCAAAACAATATCAGATCAGAAACAACATAATCATTCTGCTAGTTTTTGCTTCTGGAAGCCAACATTTTAAGGTTTGCTCAATGTTAAAATTGAAAATGAAATCACCACCAGTTTGGCTCAAAAGGCTTAAAATGCAAGAACTGTAATACTAGTTTTCAACAAATACAGATGATCAACCTAAGTCTTTTAACCTTTCCAAACATTAATGTTGCCATCCTTTGAGTTTACAATTATAAATGTCATTTATGTTTTGACTGGAAAAGTTGAGTAGTGAGCACTAATTATTAGTGTCCATCCTCCCCCCCCCCCCCCCCCCCCCCCCCCCCCCCCCCCCACACACACACACACACTGCCTATTAAAAAAACAAGGAAAATGATGCTAACAATGAAATGGCAGTATTAGGGGATGAAATTGTTATGATCTTAAAATTTTTGTATTCTTTCATATTTATATAACAATTTTTTCCCACATAATTTGACACTCCCTTATTCTGGCACCTAGACACAATTCTACCTGTCCAGCTCACTATGCCACCGAGTGGAGTTACTCTTTAACAAAGGTTACCATTCCAAAATTCTTGTGTATTAAACTACCCAAGTCAATCTTAAACACTTTATCTGCCATTAGAACTTCATTTTCATCCACTGTCAACTTTTAATTGTGGCCTGCTATCTCGACTGTTTACACAATGGCAGTTGTGAGCCTGTGAAGTTGTCTATTATTATTTTACTAAATTTACTAAATATATTCATATCTAACTTGCATTGTTTTATTTCAGCTTAACCATTTATCACTCATTTAACTAAATGATCAAAAACTGCATTTTTACTTAGTTACTCCACAATCTACGAGAATAAGACACTAGTTCAATAAAGAGAGAACAGCAATTTTACTAAGAGAAGTACAATAAATAGAGAAAACTCGCTCTCCCAAAATTATTTGACAAATATCGGTTTCACCCAGTGGTTGCCAACGTAACAATAAACAAAGTCTTCGAGACTCCGTATTTGTTTACCAAACGTTTTAAGAAAGAATATTTTGTTGGGATTTTGAAATGCAGAAAGAAGTAGAACAGTTTTGGGCATGAACTTACACCATTAAATATGTTGACCTGACAAGGTTTACGTTAAAGATTTGAACGAAAAACCCACCATCTTTGGCGTACGCCACACAAAACACGACATCTTTATGGCCTTTTAGAGGCTGAATGAGAGTTCCGTCCGCAGTGTCATAAACCTAAGATATTTCCAAGGCATTCATGAGTTAAGTAGTTTCAAATAGGTCGAGAAACACAATCCTCATTCGTTGCAAACAAAGGATTCTTACCAAGACAACGGTCCCGGCTGCGACAATTATCTGCGTGCCGTCCGGACGAAAAGCGACGTCGTAAATGCTGTAAAATGACACAACACACGTAGATATTCTTCAAAAAGGTTTATAAAGTGCCCTAAACCTTTTAACTGGTTTTCAAAAGTCTTACCATTGCTCTGTTTTGTCTTTATCATGAACTTTTTCGACCCAAGTTGGTATGGATCTCATGTTTTACCAGGTTTCCGAAAATACTACGACACCGTGTCGACATATTCCGAAAGTTCCAACTCGAACAGCCGAGACGAAATCAACATACATCAAGATCCGGTGCCCGCCAAATTTGGGATTTTGGTGGTGGTGGTGGTGGTGGTGGTGGTGTTGGTGATGATTTGTCAAAAATAAAATATAATAATCTCATCTGGCAAGACAGCAGTTTTAAGTTGAAATCCTGTTCAAGTCAACATATTTTTTTCCGGTGCACTTCTGTGGGATGACCATAAAATTTTGTCTTAATACTTACCATCCTTCGCGTAATCCACGCAATACACAGTTGATTTATGTCCTTTTAACATGTCAATCATTGAGCCACTGTGACCATCGTAAATCTAAGCCAAAATGTAAAGTTAAGAATTATAAATACAAAACTTTCAGAAAAATTTCCCCGTTGAAGAAAAACATCTTTTGCCTAGGTCGTTACAATTGCTTTAATTCAGTTCATGGGGTTATCACAGTGAACTCAATTTCCATATCTGGAATGCTAACTCCCAGTCATTTGCTCGGGTAAAAAGTGAAGCCAAGACGGCCGCCTATGGAGGGAAGTTTTGGACGTCAGTTTCAGTCCTCTTCGCGGTCTTGTACGTCAGTTCCAGTCCTTTATGCCACTTTAATTTTCAGTTTTTGTTTGGTTCGACTTCGAAACATTCACAATCATGGAAAAAGTGCACAGACGAATTATTACTCGACCAATTTTACATATTCGAGTGTTTAAAAGGATTCACTATTGCCATGTGGCCTAAGAACTGTCCTAAATTGTCTAAAGGTGGTAAACTGGTGGTAACAAAAGGACGTGCACTTAGTACTTTCTTCAAGTAATTTTTCGGGACTGTACGATCAGGTTTCTTGTCAGTTTGGTAATTTATTTTCGTGAAAATATATAACTTGTAACTCGGTTTGACTTGGTCGAAATATATTTGAAATTCTTAAACTCATTTCTATCTTTTGAAGACATGTTTTGTGTGTATTTCCAAACAAAACTCTTCAGAAAATGTAAAAAGTCGCGTGGGAGACTAGAACTGACTTACAAACCCGCGTGGGGGACTGAAACTGACGTCCAAAATTGGCCTCCATGCGCAGCCATCTTGGCTTCACTTTTCATTGGCCAGTTAGCATTCCAGATATGGAAATTGAGTTCACTGGGTTATCATTACAAAATGTCACGTGACACGATCGTATCTGGGTTTCTTTTACGGAAAGTTACCTAAAGAATGTCATTAAACGCAGCTGCAAAAAGATATACCGGCGATGTTCACGGCCGTTATATCTTTTTCTTTCTTAAAGGATTGGTTGCATGCATATATTTCAATAAAATGCACGTATAATATTGACAAGTCCGACCTTTATGAAACAAGACAGATTTTCCCGCCCTTTTCTCAGCTGACTGTCTGAAGCCCACGCTCAAACCAGGGGTGGCGCCAGGAATTCCCCGACGCAGAGGCTAAGGTCCCCGACAGGGGGGACTTAGGTTTAGTGGCAGGAAAATGCATTCCTTTTCCTTTTGTAAATGAATGCATATGCATGGGAAATGAATGCATATGCATGGATAAATGAACAATTTGTTTTTGTACCGACTACAGTAAGACATATTATATTAACATATGGTGTATATAGCAATAGGCAGATCATTCTCGAATACTTAATGTATTGTTTTTATTTCCTCACGCCTATGATGGTACGGAAAAATGGGAATATTTCTTGTTTGAAGATAAACTAATAAAATGTCAAAGTTAATATTTACAATTTTCAATTGTCAAATCTAAAAGTACAGCAAAATAATAATATTTATAACAAAATACAACACTGACGACATTCAGCCCAGTAAGTTAGAAACGTTATACTTATATAATATACACAGTTAGAGCGCAATCCTGCACCTAGGAAATCTTGCTTTCAACCTGTTCGCTACTGTATCTAAGTTAATTTTGCCCGCTCGATCACGATGAATTCCTAGCATCATTAGGCTATCCAGACGCCCCTGTTTCATTACCGTTCGAAGATCAATCTTTATCAGCCGCATTGAACTAAAGTTTCGTTCACATTCAGCAGATGACACAGGCAAGGTGCATGCAGTAAGAGTAATACGATGAAGCTCGAAAAAAGCTTCCTTTAACTTCTGGAGGTAAGCTTGCATCTCGAGTAGATTTCCGGGCCGCTCTCGCTTCTCTTTCCTTTCAAGCAAGTGTTTGAAAGTGGAAAGTTCGCAGCGAAGAATGAAACTGTTGGCATTGAATAATTTTGCGAAAGCTACTAGCGAATCTTCATCAAGGAAGCTTGAGGAACTAAGACACAATGGTGTGATTCCTCTCATTATTGCAATGTTCTTGTCGTCAAATCTCCTCTTGAGCTTTGCCTTAACCTCGTCTACAATCTGGTAGACATAGCATTTCTTCCAGTTGCGCAAACCTTGAGTTACAAATGTGGCATGACTGGGCTCTTTGGAAAAATGTCTGCAGTGAAAACAGTATATAGCGTCTTCACATTGCGAATATTCTATCCATGTGTATTTATCATAAAGAGATGACGTGAATGCTCTATACTGCTTCCCAATGATATGCGAAGGGAACTTTATGTTACGTGGCTGCACTGCATGGCTATCTTTCGACAATGAGATGTCTATTGGGCCTGGGGTCGCGGTCGCTCCAGATTGCATTCCCAAATTAGGTTGATCATTATTATCTTCTTCTTCATCAGTTACAGCTGCAAAGAAAATAAATTATAAATATTTAACAATTAATCACGGAAATGGAAATAAATAGTGCCGGGTATTTACTTTTTATTTATATTTATTTTATTGTCTAAGTTTATATTTCTAATTTTTGTATTCTTATAAGTGCGATACCCACTATACGTACCGTTTTAAATAAATATTAGATATATTTACGGCTATGAACGTCTACAAGATCTGTGATTCTGTGAACATTGTTCTACACAATCTTTTTTATTTGTTTCGTGATATTGCTATGTATAAGTACTTTGGTTTGAAACGAAATCTCTTTCCCTTCGCTTTCCCCATCAAAACTGGCCGCCACAGTGTTTTTTTGCTCCGAGGCGAACAATGCAGTAAATTGCGAGTTAGAGTATAGAGTATATGACACATGTAAACTGCTTATGCCAGATACATACTGTCAAACACATTGAATCAAATTAATATGCACTATAGTTTCAAATTGTTAGGACCCTGCTGGGGAAATATCTTACTTTACACCATAAGTTAAATACTGGAAGACTGGCAGTTAGTCTTCCCTTGCATATTCCCACCTTTTTAATTACAAACATAGGTCGCATGCTTGCCATGCTTGTTAGCCTCATCACTTTGCTCAGAAATATAATGTTCATAACATTACCTTCGCCGACGTCTATTAGACTAGCTGGATGAGCCTCTTCTAACTCCTCTAAAATGTCATCGTGAGAACTTTCTTCATCTTCATCAAAATCATCAAGTTTTTTTTAATCTTTTCCTCCAATTGGCTCTTCAGAAGCTGAAGCGGTACTTGAAACTGGAATTAAACCACGTGTTAGGAAACCGCAACACGCAAATATACAAGATATGTTTTACCTATTTATTAGTACACATGAAACCAGCAGCTGAGTTGCGCCATTCAATTATTTAAGAGAATTTACCTTGGCCTTGGACAATAAAGCCTCCGGTTTCATTTCAATCTCTTCAATCGCTAACCCCGGATCCTTCTGTTTCAACAGATTCATGTTGCACCAATTCTTCTTCTCTTCGAAGTAGAGGCGCCGCCGCCGCTTGAGCTAAAGAACGAATCCATCGTTCTTTGTCGAGTTTGAACATCTTCAAGAATAATTGCTGTCGGCGCACAGCGACCACACTCGTATAAATCTTTGTTTGGACTTTGTGTGCCTTTCAACGTAATCGTTTCGAAATATTTCGTTTAAGCCTGGTTACCACTAAATCGTTAGAATCGCAAAAATCGTAATAACCCTATATATGCGATTAGTCGCTTGAATCGCAAGAGTCACTTCGACTCACGTTTCCATTAAATCGCAAGGGCGACGACTGCTACGACACGATTTTTACGATTCTTGCGACTTAATGGGAACCAGGCTTAATGCAACGCACCTTGAACCGAACAGCTTTTGCCATAGCAACGACCGAATGAAAGATGACCCTACTGAATCTAGTATTTGTCAGACTGATAGTCATAATGTAGTCTGAACACACAATTAAACACCTTGAAAATTTGGCACGCGAGTAGCATCAACATGGTCTCTTGCCTTGTTGATAACTGTCGTTTCCGTTCGTCCTTTCTTACACGGAATTAAACTTTAGAGTTTAGAACGTACCAGCTATAACAGTAACGTAGGCACAAACTGAAGTCTGAAGTCGTGTTTGAATAGTCCGTAGTATTCTAAACTCGCAAAGCCACCAAACAATAAAGGTGATACCGATAATTATGGCTTTAGGCCAGCTTGCCCAGCCACATCATTGTCAGTTTGCTTTTTCGTTCGTTTTCACACTATCCCCCCCCCCCATTTTCTCGCAAAAGCTCTTCCCCGCTTTTATTATTCACATTTAAGGCAGATAATTCGTTTTTCCTTTTACCAGTTTGAGAAAAAAAACAAATATTTAAAGTTTCCCCATGTATGTCGTTCCCCGACGAATTGTTTAATTTTCCCCGATGAGGGGGCTAAGGTTACGCGACGGTGGGGTTGTAGCCGCCCCTGCCCCTCCTCTGGCGCCACCCCTGGCATAAACATGACTTCTCAGCGGTGTTGCTTGAACTCCAAACACCCGGCTCCGGTAACCCTTCACCAAATTCTAACTCTCTCTGACGAAAATTTCTGGCTACTTTGACTCTTCAATTTTTATTTTTCTTTATCCATCTTTATTAAATCAAATTGACCCCCCCCACACACACACACACCGGTGTACACACCTGGTGTCCTTTTCCGCATACCGCGACAAACCTTACAACACAATGATTCCCGCAGCCCCCAAAACACACACCAACCAGGATAGTGCCCTAAATCCCACTCCACTTGAGTAACCTTTCACCAAGGTGTAAGAGACGGATGATACGTCTTGGTATTTGTTTCATCAAAGGATTCAGCGTGGAGTACAAGGACTGACGTCTGAATTTTACTTCAATGATGACAAACACAATCACCATTGCTCAACGCATTGATATAGCAAAATTTACCAGATGTTCAACTTTGGTGTAGGTGCATGTCCACGCCAAACTCTGACATTTAAGGCTAAGTTGAGGTGGTGGGAGTGAAACATGAACGGACACCTCACAATGTCACATAACTCAAGGAAGAAAGGACAAACAATATAGCTCAGGGAACAAGAAGCGGACGCCAAGGAATTCACAACTGCAGATTAAATATAAAAACAGTCTATATCTGAGCATGCCTTACAAAATATAAACCAGACGTTTCTACTGCAGTAACAAATACTTGAAGCTGCAAATTAATGTACGGAAGAGAACGGACAAGTTCGCTGACGTACCAGAACCATATTTCCCGCCGTGGCCACCACTTGAGAGCCATCGGGGTTGGTTGTAACTTCATAAATACTATATCAGAAATTGATTGGAGTAGATTAACAATTAAGACAAACCAAGGGCTAGGTCTATTGGTCAAACGTCAAAACTTATGAGTAGTAAAACTTACCACTGAGAGACGTGTTGTCGGTCGAAAATTCGATCTGTCCAAACCGTTTGAATTCTGTTAAACGCCATGTTTGTGGTGGGACGAACACTTTAATTACACTTAGATAAGTCAGGCAGATTATCATTTTTCCGAGACGTATGTCAACACTTTCTCCATTAAGACAATTCTAGTATTATGTCAAAGAGAAATGTTAAGCTATGCTAATTACTGAAGTAGTCAATAAAACAAACATCGCAAAAATAGATGGTTTAATTTCCAAGGAAACAGGAGGTTAAGAGCCCAGCGAAACGCGAACCGCAGAAACAACGTAACTAAGAATTCACAACTCCCATAAAATATGCATGATTTCTTGGAGTTTCTCATTCAACTTTGCTCAATAAATTAGTTCACTCCAACGCCAAAACTTTTCTACAAAAATTTATATCTTCCACCCGATGGTAAACCGATTTTCAAAATCAGAAACAACATTTTCCGTTCAAACCTGAAAAAACAATTTACGACTTATAACTCTGCAAAGAGATTTTGATTTCATTAATATTGTGATTTCACTGGAAGAAACCAACTTAAAAATCTAACCAAATTCCGTAACAAGAAAGCCACCGCGTGAGACTCACATGCACGCCCAGTAATTTAGGTATTGTAACCAAGAATATGACAGATATTAAAAAGCAATGCATGTAATGTATTTCAAAACGGAACTGTTCGTATAATTATATTATACAACTATCACAATGAGGCCATATTACAATACAGCACGCTAATTAAATGTACTGTTTTCGTCGGTACCATTGGACACACGAGTAACTTATAGCGTGGTTATCATTGTGCAATTTAACATCTTTGCTAATCATTTCTGGAAAATTAATTCACTTATTTCCAAATGAATAGGTTATAATAGGTCCTCAGCCATCAAATTCCTTGCGATTCACAAGAAAGACACGACGTCCAAAGTTTTACAACGAAGAACATGACACAGTTACAGCATCGCACACGTACCACGACTAACGCCGTTAAACGTTGTACTACATCAGTTTTGCGTTTTTAATTGGGTGCGAGGTTGCCGTGACAAAGTTTGGTTCAAGTGCAATTACTTTTTCCTCTTCATTTGAAACATTAAAACCGTCGAGGAAAAACACTTAAAATGTTAAGTCATCAATAATGTCGTGAATTTGCCTCCACTCGTATCCACGACAGCTCACAATTCGTTAAAGTTTTGAAGTTCTCACGTTTATTGAGTCTCAATCACAGTTACAGTCACAAAACCTAACAACAACGACTCCTCCCACTCGCTTCATCTCAAAACAAACTTACATGTCACGTGATACTTTATGAATTTGTTTACGTAATTATCAGTCAATCTCCAACACCCTCCCCCCATTTATCTACGGCGGGAGATAAATGTCGACATTTCCAGGTGATTGACATCACAGAACTAAATAACAGAACAATATTAAATGAATTAAAATAAAAGAACCCATAGCTAGTTTCTCAATTTCCGAGTGTTCAAAGTGTTCTATTGACTATTGTTCTCCTCAGTCAGTTCTTGGATGCGTACACGCGCAGCTACTGCAGCATCGCGACGCGGTCTAAATGCTGGAGCGTCCGGGTTGAGAATTTCTGGAAATACAGGTTGTTCGTCGTCGCAGGAAAGTTCCAACGGATAAAGTTGTTGCACAGCACGTTCGAGATTTGATCTTTCGGTGCGAACTCTAGCAGCTCTGACAACACCATCTCTACCAGAAATCAATTCGCTGACGATTCCCAAGGGCCAAGTGCCACGTTTCTTGTCATCTGTTGAGATGATCACTACGTCTCCGACTTTTGGTATCTTCCCTCGTGCTCCCGTCTTGGCGTGGTGTCTTTCGCGAAGGCTTCGCAAGTACTTCCGGGTCCATCGTCGCCATAAGGCTTCCTTGCACTTCAACAAATGTTTCGCCCGTTTCCGTAAATCACCGTCCTCGATATGATGTGGTTGCAACTCAGGTAGTGTGTTACTATTCACGAACAACATCGAATGTGGAGTTAGCACAGGAAGTTGCACATCGTCCTCGACGTAACCCAATGGGCGGTTATTTAGGGCTACCTCAACGTCTAGGATGACTTCTTCCAATTCCTTCCATCGCAAAAGACCATTCCCGATGGTCTTGCTCAAAGCTGTTTTCACAAGACTGATCAACCGCTCAAATTGCCCGCCCCACCAGGGGGCACGACTAAGGTTAAACTGCCAGATGATTTGATGGGTGGACAGCTAATTCTGCAGCTTCTCATCTTTCATAACGGTTTTGACTCATTTCGCAGATCCGATAAACGTTCCACCATTGTCAGAGTATATTCGGTCAGGTCTGCCCCTTCGCGCTATAAACCGTTTCAGACTTGTTAAAAAATCTGTCGTCTCCAAAGTAGGACGAAGATCCAAATATATTCCTCTCGTTAGGCTGCATGAATACAGAAGAATATAGGCCTTTCCCTCTCGTTGCTTAGACACGCGATACTTCACAGGACCAGTGTAGTCCACTCCAATTACTTGATAGGGGTTATTTCCATGAGTGCGGCTAGGTGGTAAGATACCTGGCGGCGGTACTGCGTAGGGCGTTGCAGTTATCCTCTTACAGCCAAAACAACTTCTACGTACTTTCTTTGCGAGTCTTCTTAACCTTGGTATCCAATACCGTTTACGTACTTGAGCCATGGTTAGTCCGACACCACCGTGTAATGTGCGTAAATGCGCTTCCTCCACGACGCGACGGGAGAATAGGTGAGAGTCGGGTAGGTAAATTGGGAATTCCCCTTCGCGGCATTCCGCAGCATTCTAACAGACCATCTCGACCTGATTGTAGGTTCAGCGCCTCTCGATCTGTAGCTAGGACACCACTCTCCTGGGCTTGCTTGGTCCAGAACTGTCGCTGTTGTTCAGTCTCAGCTGTGGTCAGTGGTCCCTTGATGCGTTCCGTTCCTCGGCTTCGAAGAGAATTGTGGGCAAATCTTCGAATCCACGCGCAAATCCGTATGGCTTTCAGCAAGGAAAACTTCTCCAACAGGTTGTAAATCTCATTTTCTTCGTCTACTGCAACTGCGAAGACTTGTTTTACAGCTTTAACTTCTGAGTTGCTCTCCGCTGATGGTTTGGTTACTATGTCGTTTGGCCAGAGTTGGCGGTCGGAGAGCCAGTGTGGACCACGCCACCACAATTCTGCGTTGTTAACTTGGCCACCCCTACTTGCGAGGTCAGCAGGGTTGTCGTCAGTCGGAACATGTCGCCAAATCACATCTTGGTGACTCTTGATTTTTCTGACGCGGTTTGCTACAAACTGTTTGTAGTCCCCATCTCCTTTAATCCAGTGCAACGCCACTGAGCTGTCTGACCAACAATGGACGCTTTTCACAGGAAATTCGAACAATGCCTCTCTGGTATTGGTTGCGAGGTTAACAGCCATGTGCCCTGCCACTAGTTCGAGTCTCGGGATGGACAGTTCTCGTTTAGATAATCTGGATCTCGCGGCGACCAAGCCTTGGTTTATGCCCGATGCTTGTTTGACGACTGCGTAGACACAGGCAGCCACCCCATTTTTGCTTGCATCCCCAAAGGAATGTAGATCGATGGATTCAATCGGTTCTTGATAGACCGCGAGAGACCTTGGGATTTCTACTCGTTCTGGAAGATCGTTATCCCATCTTCGCCACAGGTTGGCGTAGTTTTCCGGCAACGACGCATCCCACGCTTTCTTCAGGTCACACACATTGCGGTAGATCAGTTTACCACGAAGCGTTAAAGGAGAAACGAATCCTAGAGGATCGTATAGTTTAGCAAGTTTTGCTAAAATGCCTCGTTTAGTCAACACCGTTCCCCCTTTTGGCATTTTCACATTCACTGTATCTCTGTCCTTATCCCATCCAAGTCCAAGAAGACTAGCATCTCCCCCGTCAGGGTTTCCAAGTTGCTGTTTTGCATATGTAGGCTCTTCTTCCATGGTCTTGGTCGTTTCCAACTCCCATTCATTGGACTGCCATTTGTGAAGCTTGAAACAGGCATCGCGGAAGATAGCAGTCGCCCTTTCTTTCAGTTCTTGTGCTTTGGATACTGATGTCGATCCCGATATCAAATCGTCGACGTACATCTCTCGGCGTAGTTTTGCCACTATCTCCGGTTCTCGATCTTCCCAGGTGTTTAAGTGCATATCGATGACTCCCTCCAACAAGAATGGGGATGGAGCGAGACCAAAGAGAACTCTCGTAAACCTCAAAGTCTCCAATGGTGAATCTTGATCTCGACGCCAGTGGAAACGTAGCGCATCACGGTCACTAGCCCGCACTCTTACTTGCAGGAACGCCTTCTGCAGATCTCCTGTCAAAGCCACGGGGTAAAACCGTCCTCGTACGAGTACGTTCCACATCTTGTTCTGCAAAGGCGGTCCTGGGTTCAGGCACTCGTTAAGCGACGGTGCTCCACTGTGCTCTCTAGCTGAGGCGTCGTATACAATGCGGACTTTCGTTGACTTTGCATCTGGTCTTACAACTGGTTTGTGAGGTATATAAAACTCTCTTCCAACGCTTGAATGTGGAGCACTCTCGATTATTCCTCCTGCTTTCTGTTCTTCTATGATCTGCTCATACTTGGTCGTCAGTCCCTCACGATCAAGCTTCTTAGTTAAGTTTGCAAGTCGTTGCAGACTTCTGGACTGATTATTGGGTAATGGAGGATGGTTTCCACGCCATGGTAGTGCGGTTTCGTACCAGCCAGCTTCATCTCGGGTTAGTTGCTCTTTGAACTCGTCATGTACGTTGGTCTGATCGTTAGTTGGTCTGTCTTCCAATCCTAAGACATCTAATCTGCACAGTCCCTCGTAATCACACTGCGTAGTCTGCGTCAGTGGCAAGTTGGACACATCCAGTGATTCCTTCCCTGGTGACATTATAGTCCATCCAAATCTAGTCAATTCTGCGACAGGCTGTCCCGGTTGGCCAATTCTGGGCGCTTGTTTGGTTTTGAGCTTTGCGTATTCACTTGCTCCCAAGATGACATGCACCGGAAGGCGCTCTTTCTCACCAAGATCTTCCATAACCACTCCCTTCAGGTGAGGGTTTGCTTGAATTAGTTACTCGTAATGGGGGTTGTCTAAGAACACCAGCTCGCCCTTGTTGACTTTGGTAACTTCCACTGACAGTGAAAATTCGTCCGAGGTTCCCTTGATCTTGATAGTTGATAACTCGACTTCTCTTGTTGTCACTCCGAGCATCATGTCGATCTTCCTCACTTCCTTTTTGCACCGTCTCTTCGATGAAATACGATCTAGAAGGGCAGCAGAAGCGTACGAGCTGCCTGCGCCAGTGTCCAGTAGAGCTCGACATTTTATACCTTCGGCTTTGACTATAACAACTGGATGGACGACTCGTGCATTCGTCATCCCATGGGCCACCAAGAGCTGTTCCGTTTGGTCGCAGATGGAGGTGTGATGTCTTTTCTGGCATTTCTTGCACCCCATTTTGCTTCTGCAATCGGCAGCACGGTGTTTTGCACCTGTACAATTGAAGCACAGACCTTTCTTGGCTAGAATTCTTTTTCTTTCTTCAACTTTCACCACTTTTGTACAGGCAACTCCCTTGTGCGTGGGGTCCTCGCAGTAAATGCACGCACTCCCACGTGGCTCGGGTTGAGAATTTCCCGCGCGAAAGAACTTCGAACCGCGCTTATTTTCAGCTTTCCGTTCATTTCCCCCTCCCAGACTTTCTTCGACCGGATTAATATCTCTCCATTTTTTCAGCTCTCGGAGAAGATCTTCGAAGCTCCACTCTTGCCAGTTTTCGTTTCCACGGACAAGGTCTGATTTAATTCCTTTCAATTTGTCCAATGTCGCTCGCACGTTTCCCTTGACATCGTCCAGTTTCCCTAAGGTATCAAGACTCTGAACATTATATCTCAATTGCTTGTGAAATTCGCTGATTTTCGTCGAATCTCTTCCAGCAATGACAGGTAAATTCATGATATTTACGATGTAGGCATTAACAACTTCGGCGATCTGTCCGTATTCGGATTCTAGAATGGTCTTCGCTTTGGCATATCCATCTTCGGTAAATGGCAAGCCGTCGATGTCAAAACGAACAGACTCGTCGAGGAGCTCTTTTAAATAGGAAAACTTGGTCAATGGTGGTAGGCTCGTGGAATCAATTTCCGATTTAAACTTTCCCCAAAACGGTAGCCAAGCTTCTACTTTGCCGTTGAATTTCGTGATTGGCAGCTTTGGTAATTTGGCGCCAGACGGTTGTTTATGTTCGTTGTGCGCTGCTTCCGTTTTCTTCTTCGTCTCAAGTTCTTCTTCGAAGCGGACCTTTTGCTCGAGTAATTCCCGTTCGAACGCCAGGGTTTTCTTGTGATCATGGACGGCTTTAGCCTCTTGTTCTTTTAAGTCCATTTCCTTCATCTGCTGCGTTAAAATTCTCATGTACTCGTCGGCCTTTGAAAGTTCATCTTCGAACGCTTTGCTCCACCCAGCGACCTCTTCTTCGCTCTCTCCCTTTCCGAATTTCTTCTCCTCTATAGTCTCTTTCAGAGTGTTTACTGAGGTCGCACTATTCCTGATTGATGTAAGTTGTCGTTCAGACGCTTGACGATCTCCTTTAGCGATAAGTTCGTCTGTTTTCGCCAGTCTGAAGCGAAGGGCTTTGACCTTGCTCGTAAGTTCACTTATTTGTTTATCCATAGTTGTCTGCGTGCTCTGTTCTCGGGTTTTTTAACCTTGTTCGGTCTGTATCACAGTAAATCCCGTCGGAGGTGCCACTGTGTCGTGATATCTTATGAAGGAATAACGTTATCCTCTTATCTCTTACGATTTTTGGTGATCTGAGAATTCAGGATTTTTGCTATGATAGAGCCCTCACGAGTTTTTAAAAAAGAAAGCAAAGACATCCAAAATTTTGACCACCAGGAAGGAGCTATACTCTTCCCAAAAACAGACTTACATAAAAGATAAAAATCGTTACAGTGCTTACGATAGCCATACTAGATTGTCTGTGCGTTTTTATTATCGTTATCATTATTTTAACTGATTTTGAAAAATTTGAACATCCTATAAATTTCACTTATTGTAACGTTATTTTTTCGTATCACATGTCAATAAAAATATAGTTCAGAAGACATAATTCATTGAGATTGTGTTTCAATATAAGCAAACGATAAACACTAAAAAATATCTCCAAAAACCACCGTCAATTTTCAAGCAATCACTGACACGGAGCTCGCTTTCCATATTATATGAAGTTGGCTTTTTTGTTCCAAACGACACTAAGTTAATCCTGGGTTAGTAACCAAAGTAAACAAACCTGCATTTAAGATATTATTAAAAAATGTATGACTAGTTCTTTATCTGACTTTGCATACAATGAGAAAATATTCACCATCAAGGGGATGACATGGACCTGAAAACAAAAATATGCAAACATGAAACAGATAAAAGTTTAATACGGGGATAACTTTTAATCGCCTGTCCACTATTTCGGTCCTCGTCATCAGCCTAGGTAAAGCAATCATACCATACAAACATGTTATACCACAACCACGGTGTTCACGTCCTATGTAACGCTTTTCGGATGGAATCCTTCACCAACCATAAAAGCCAGACATTTAATGCCAAACTGCACATCAAAATAAATCGTAGAAGGTTACAGCGCTTATTACAGGCAGAATTCTTCGTTGTTGTTATATTTACGTCTGCTTTTCTACAATTTTTTTGCCTTTTGGTCTTCTTTGTTTTTTCCTAGAAAACAAAGATCAGGTTAACATTTCTAGTAAAGATGTCAAATGTCAGTTTCTCAGAAAGGTAAACATGAAAGAAGTTCTGTCAATTATTCTGAACAGGATAATTTGTCTTGGTTGAGGTGAAAGACTAGTACACCCTCAATTCTAAAAAAAAAAAACTATTACTATTGAATTGTCCAAAATCAATATAAGGGCTTTCTTCATCGTTGTTACTATAATACTAAGCGATAATTCATCAATAAACAACAAACAACGCGGCCGACTAACTAGTCAGTCGATAGAGAATCGTCCTAACATTTTCCTTCAATTTTTGGCTCGAACGGCTTGTACAACCAAAGTAGTTGGTGAACCTGGACATTTTGATGCACTCGTATCGTAAGTAACATACAATATTCGTGTCCGAATGGGATTTACGGGACTGTATGGGACTAAGTAAGGTTTCCCTTTAAACGCTATACAGTTTGGCCGCTCATATTGTGTATTTTACTCAGAACCTCGTACATCTTCTACAGATATATGTCTACACATAAACTATTGTTGGTAAACGATGCATGGAAACGTTGAACAAAGAGTATTTTCAATTGCCTTGCAGATATACAAGGATTTTGCGAACAAAGTAGACCAGGGCGGAGCCTCGGAAGAGCCTGAATACAGGAGAGGCAAGATAGTACAAAAATGGCAAGAGAAAGAACCGTAGATAAGGGAGGACGAACTACTAAATGAAAATGTTGACGAGGCCTGGTGACTTAAAAAATAATCCATTTTCCTTGAACATACAACCCACGTAAAAATATTAAAACTTTATGGAAAGTCTTACAGATTAGTAAAAAAAAATCAACATATCAACATCGCGACATTTACCTCATCACAGTCAGAGAAGGAGCAGAATTCGTCGTCGGAAAATTCTGTTGGTCAAGAAACGGATAAAATAATACAAAGTATGAGACGTTTAGGTGAGTTGTTGTCGAATACCGATTAGGGCTTACCAAGAAAATTCGTCAACCCCCCTGTTTATCTCTCAGCAATTATGTAAATGACAAACCTTGCAATATCTTTTGCTTCTTTGATTCACATAGTCCGTTTTTATTCACTCTTGACTTCAGAGACAAGCCGTTGCGATGAAATTTAGCTGGCCAAATCAAAGTATTTTTGTTAGTGGGATGCTTGTCTTTAACGATGTCTGTTTCACCAATTCCCGGATATACCTTACTGCAAAACCACGAGCCTACAAATTGAAAGAAATTTCAAGAAAATGTGTCAATAACAGTAAAGAATGGAGTGGCAACGAGGCGGAAATCTTAACCGTGTTATAAATATGATGGCCTAGACAATAATTTTACATAAAGGCATAACGAAGACATAGATTGAAGTATAAGAATTTATTTAGCTGATGTTTCGTCACTGCAGGTTTAGCGACCCACCTGTAGTACCACGCTGTTTCGTATCTTCTATTGGTGGACCAAGAGACAAACTTCCAATATTATCATCCAAACTATATTTTTCATCAGCGAACATCAGTTCCTCTGGCAGCTACAAATAATTCATAAACTCAGCTTTAGTCAAACCATGAATAATTCATGAGCATTAACCGACGGTGAAACTTCATAACGAGAAAATAACGAGCCACCGACCACAGGTTAACAAAAATCTCAGTTCACTAAACGGTTGGAGTTCGGGATGCTGCAACTGTATGCAATTTAGCTCCTTCGTCAACACTAATTTAAATTTAAGACTGTTTACAGTGTTTCTCAGCCGTTCCGGCTTCCAACGTGAAACCATCTTCAGAGACGGCATATGATCTTTTCAACGTCTCTGAGGATGTTTTCCGAGTAGGAAGCCCAAACTTCCGAAAACTAAACAGTTTTAAATCCGAATTAATCTGGACAAACGAAGTAAAGTACATGATAGATGAACGTTCTTCAAGTTCTTACATGTATCTCAGAAAAACGATTTCTGAGCCCCAGACGGGGCCTAACCCACAACCTTCTGATGACCAATGAGACGCTTTAACCATTGAACTACCAAGACTCAGATGGCGAACTAACGTGGTAAGAGGTAAACTGTACAATAAAAAATCTCAAATTGGACAATAACCTATCGACGTTTATAATACACCATAACAATTCAACAGCACAAAAAAGAAATGGCTGTGTGTTGTTTGTTGTAATTCGGACACAGAATCAACATCGACTGGAAAAAAAGTAAATAAATAAAAAAGAAAAGGAAAAGAAAAAGAACTTATTTGTTTGTTTGTTTGTGTGTGTTATTGGAATTAACATCCACTTGTTCACTAATAGGGAACAATAAATTGAATGCTGCACGAGGCGATGCCGAGTGAAGTATACAATTTCTCGTTCCTTGTTTGTAAACTTGTGAATGTAAATCACGATAACACACGAACAAATATATTTTAGCCCTTAAATACAACCTCACATTAAGAGCATCCCAACATACTTTCAGTTTGTTGGCGAATGTGTTATTGCTTGAACTGGTGTCTCCCTCATTATTCTGGTTATCTCTCCAGTTAACTTTTACTTCCAGCCTTCTGAAAGACAAGTTACATGACAAGAGATTAGCCACTTCTATACCATTACGTAAAAATGCAAATACGTGATATGTCCTGAAATAGCAACAGTACTAAACACAATACATTTTGAATAATTCCTAAGAAACCATCTTTGCTTGTTCGTTTGTTTGTTTTTACTTACTTTTTTCGTTTCTTCGAGACCTGACCAAAGATTCTATCACCAGCTGAGCACATCATGAACAAATACAGGGAAATACAACATGTGAAACTAGACAGCAAAACATCCCACAAACGAAAATGCATTGCTCTTCGCCAAGAATTTGTAAGAAGGACAAACCACAGTAAACAATTCATAGACGTCCCTGTCAACCTAACGAACAAGAATATTTATTTGAATAACAAGTATTTAAAAGGTATTCATTCCACATTTTCTGTTCGACAATTGATTTACTTATTCACTTAACTACCAGCTCAAAAATCCATCCACTCATTCATACTCTCATTCGTCGGTTTGTTCGTTCGTTCGTTCGTCCGTCAGTCCGTCCGTTCGTTCCTTCGTCCGTCCGTCAATTTGTTTGTTCGTTCGCTGGTCCCTTTTTCTCTTCCTTCCTTCATTCCTTCGTACGTTCCGTCGTTCGTTCGATCCTTAAGTATGTCCATTCCTGAAGACACCTCTCCATTTGTTCGTCCGTCAGTCAATATCACTCCCCCTTTCTCCTTCCACCCACCCTTCCACAAGTTCGTTCATCCGTCCATTTATTCATTCACCCTTCAATTTATTCATGCTCTCTTCCATCAATTCATCAAGCCATTTGTAACGTGCACACTCAGTCGGTTAACCTTGTCTTTATTTCAACGTAATCACAACTAACAACTATTATACAAACTTCGCCTATACATAGTGTTTGTCCTTGCACGTAAATAGCTTACGATATTTTACATTACACAATACGACTATTGATACTACTGGGAAACTACATCAAAGTACTTTTACCGAGAACTATGCTTCTATTGATGGTCTAGTAAAACTACATGTATTATTCCGCCACGAGCCATGTGACAGGATTATTAAGTTATTTTACGTTTACTGTGTGCTGTCAATGTTGGAAAAAATCCCACATGTGTGTAATCTCATATCACTCACTTTACACAACAAAACTCGTTACACATTCATTCATTCCTTAGCATACTAAATCAATCTATCTCCGTTGTTTCATTTCCTTCATAAAAAGAAAAAACTTTCTACGAGATATTACCTCTTCCTTCCCATCAAGACTATCACCACAGCTTGAGAGACAAAACAGAGAAGCAAACATGACGTGTAATGAACGAGACACCACTCTAAACGGGATATTAATTTGAAAAAAATCAGTTTGCCATTGAAAATTTGACAAGAAAAACGATCATAATGGAAATAAGATGTATTGATAGGATATGGTTATCATTATCCTTGGTGTTTTCCTCATAAATTATTTAAGAATTTCAGGAGTAACTTTGAAGATTGTTGAAGATTCTCCAAGATCCTTAGTAATCCTCAAGAGTCCTTATGGAAATGTTTGAAGGATCCTACAAACGACCTTACATACCCTCAAAAGTACTTCAACAGAGACATGTAGCATTCTTATAAGAATACTGACAGGGATTCTTAATGTGCCTTGCTAGGTCTTTACCAGGAAGGACTGCCTATATTTGGTTATGATCTTTGTTTCGGGTAAAGGAATAGCAAGCACTGTCAGGATCACTTTCCCAGAAGTTTCACTATTCTTAGGCTCAGGACATTACAGAATAGCACACAGTATGTCACTGCATTATCAGTAAGGTGTAAATCTTGTTAATAATAAGGACCTCTCTGAAGGATTCTTGCATGAACTTAAAAGAAACACCAAAGCCGGAAATGGATTCTTTGCTACAAAAATTACTAAAAATGCCTACCTGTAATGACTGTTATTTTAAAAAAAGCCTTTTTTGTGAGCCAACTCATAGAACTGGATTTTTTATGCACAGTTTGACCCATCTTTCCTTCAGCACCATCCCAAGTTTGCAACCATTCAAACAGACTTGGTAGATTGGACTTGCTCACTACCCAAGAGATCAGACACATGTCTCTAACACTGGAAAGACAGATTGTTCCTAACCCTCTCACAACCTGAAACCTCCATTGGCTGAATAAAATCATCAGGTGATTAGCCAGATTAAAATTCTTAAGTGGCCACTTTAGGAGGAAAATAGAACAAAACCTTATAGGCAATATATATATATATATATATATATATATAAATATATATATTTACATACATATATACATATACATATATACAAATACATATATAGATATACATACACACACACACACATATATATACAGTACATATACATATACATATACATATACATATACATGTACATATACATGTATATTTACATACATATCAGAATACGGATAAAATGACAGTTTACTACTAAATATGCATTGTTTTATAACTCTACATCAGAACATTAAAATACTTCTGAATATCCTAAATAAACTCACTTTAAAGTAAACTAAATAGTTTGAACCCTGAGAATAAGTACATGTTGGTAATGGTACATCATCCAGATTGGTGTCATCTTGAGAAAGACTGTTGGTGGCTAACCTGGACAACCTACCTTCACCAACATGTATCACTTTAAAGTGTCTCAAGATACACTGGATCACCTTATCATTTTTACCAAAACTGTTCTCCCTAAAGCTCCAGCAAGGGCCACCCCTGATGGATCCAACATTACTACAGGAGGAAACTCAAACACCCAGAGGAAACCTACAATGCTTGGTAGAGTCAAACTGGACAACACTTTTCTCACCTGTGACAAAGGTGACTTTAATCAGAGAGCTGCATGGAGCCAGAATCAAATCCATGTCACAGTGGTAAGAGACACATGCACTACCACAGTGCCATTTAATGTACTTACTGTAATTTTGTATATTGATGGCCCATAAATGGCAACCTGTCACAGCAACTATCAGTTGTAGAAGGAGCACTGTTGTAAATATTCTAAAAGACAAGTCCTGTTGGAAATGTAAAAAAGAAAATATTGTATAAAATTTGCTGGTGTTTTTGCAGTTTGTTAGCTTTAGTGAGCTGGGCCCTGTGGTCCAAAATGGAATTTATTGATACTGCAATAGTCTATATCCTGTCAACTAATTCTGATGACACTGTTCAAGATAACTTGACATTTTTTCAAAAAGGAAACTGTCAGAGAATTCAAAAATGTCTTACACTGTGAAATCTGAACTAAACTGGTCAATGAAAATATGAGGAAGTAAATAAAAAAATAACTGGTAATGCTCTACAAGCATTAATTGTCATTTAAAAAGTCATTCTGAGAAATATATAGCATATCCAATTATCACCTTATTGCTTGTTTCTTTTGTTTTCATCTCTGGTCATCTTATTATCTTTCTTCATTAACGGTTCATTTACAAACCCAAACATTTGGTCATTTGTTACCAATATCCTGCTAAAATCATCACACTGTTCTGATACAAAACATTCTAAAATGTGAATGAAAGATATCATTAAAGAAAATCACAACAAGAAATATTAAATCCAATATGAAACTACTTTTGTTTCTATTAAATGTGTTTAAATCATAATTGCATAAAGCATAATTATTTTCATGAAAAAAACCCCACAGAAAGTTTGAACAAATAACATGCTTGGAACAGTTTAAAATTTCCACATTTTCCAAGACGACTAAACGTCCTTAAGCTTCAATGCTAAAGCAAAAACATCACGAACTTTAATAAATGATAGCATCAACTTGGCAACTCACATCTTTTATTTAAAACAGTCTTGGTATAATTATAATTAATTCTCATAGTAAATTAGTATTTCTGAAAAATGTGAGTTGGTTGTTATAAACATTCACAAAGATTCGTCTAGTTCATCAGCTCAGAAAACTATTTCTATGACTTTATTGATTACCATACTTTACATCCTTTAACTCCAACAGCCATTGCTATCTACTTAACATTACCGAACTCAATGGTTCAAGGGCCTCCACCAGTCACCCCAGGGTTACTACCTAGAACGCTTGAACCACCAGAATTGTGCCAGAAAATATAACCTTCCTCTGTCTTTCGATAGGTATGTATATTTCTGAGGTGCATAACTCTGTAAGGCTATATTTATACCAACAAATAGTCCAACAACTTACCAAGAAAAAAACCTAAGCACTTTCAGCTGTTCTGCAGTACTTTGATCCTTTACTCCAATGACACCTTCAGAGTTACTTCTACTCAATTCATTCTTCCGATGGTAAATAATATAACCAGTTTCCAAGAAGTAAAAAATCAAACCGATATTAAAAGCATCTGCAAAACCACGTGTACTTGAAGTACTCCAACAAACCGTTGAAAACCAAATTTGTCCACCATTATGCGTCTGATCTAAACAGGTCAGCGGATTACAGATTTACACCTCACGAAATTCCATGAAATGTTAACGCATTTCATCCTGGGTATTGGAGGAAGATTCGAGCAGTTGCTACTTTTATTCCAAAACATACAAAAACTGAATAACTCTCAAGAGTTCCAGAATAAATCCTTTTGTCTGTTATTTGGAACTTACTATTAACGAGAAGGTCAACGTAACCACCGCTATGTGACCTGTGCGCTTTCAGGCTACGAGCGATGAGGAAAGGTTTTTTTCATGCTTGCCAGAGGTTGATTTTAAGTTGGCCTTGCTTTGTTGCGAACAGAAATTCCATGCCACATTCAAATTTGCATGCCAAAATCAACACCTTCCCTAACTAAGGATTGTGTTATGGCATGTAGACGGGATGTGCCGCGAGCAATCTTAAAATTTTCAGTATTGATGGGCATAAAATAGGCATTTGAAAAGATCTACTACAACCTGCAACGTTTTGCCATACTAAAAGGATTAGCCTAGTCGAAAGACAAGGCTGAAAAACTGAGTTTCAAAGCACATAAATGTATCTCTGTGCGTTATTACAGGTGAATTTAAGTGTGGTGATGTTATTAGTAGATATGCCACAACTTTTTGAAAGATCGTCTGTTTTGTTTTTGTAAACCGTTAGCTGGTGAAATTGCCCCTGAGTAAGTAAAGTCAGCCAAGTCAAAAGTCAGTGAAGTGATTGTACACAATCAGAATGTGGTCAAGCAAACAGACTTTAAAACATTGCATACCACTGTTAGTCGTAGCAGACTTTTCACGTTGTCATATACCACACTAACTGCCGCCAATGTAATATTCATTTTACGCATTTAAATTAGTCTCGTCCTCGAGTTAAAATTCTTCTGAATCATGATCAGGAGAACGAGGTTCGAAGGGCAAATCTAAGTGCACACTGACCCTTTGTAACCCTTGATGTCCATCATCTACCTTGAAACAACTTTGCCAATACACAAAGTCGAAACACTGCACATCCTCACGGATTATATTTACTGATATCTTTTTTACGTAGGTGAAATTATTTTACAATGACTAATACTAGTGGATGAAATATTTAAAAATAAACCAGAGTTTTAAATAGTATGAAATCACTAATTACTTTAATTATTGACAATAAATAAAGGAACTTTGGTCTGTATAAATGGCGCAATCTTTCAGTTTCTTCGCCTGGCTGGACAGCAATAGCTCTTTAATTACTACGAAAAGGAAAGGGAAGAAATGCCAAGTATTATAATACACAGCACTTATGGAACATCGTACAACCGATCAACAAATGAACGTTTGAACAAATTTAGATTCAAATGATATCAGGTGTAATGTAATATATAATAGCAATAACAATAATAATAATAACGATTTATATATAATAACAAAAACAATAACAATAATACAGAGAATACTTCTTTTGAACTCAGTGTAACGCAACACAACGAAATGCAACGCCACACATTACACAGGGCGACACGTCACGGCACGAAAGGACATTACACGTGACATTTAAAACAATACACAAAACCCGTAAAACGAAATACAACACGTCATATAACGCAACGCCAAACATCACAACTAAACGTACACCAAGCAAGACAAGAAAGGCAACATGGAACATTGGACACACAACAACTCAAAACGATGGAATGCTACGCAGCAAAGCACAACACCACACAACACAACAACAACACAACACAACAACACAACACAACACAACACAATACAACACAACACAACAACACATATCCCAACAATGCACAAAAACGATACGAAAAGATACGAAATAATTTGAAACCCCACGATGACAAGACATTACACAATACATGACGATAAAACGTGCAACGCCATGAACCAAACGGCACGAAAGGGCAAAATTGATTATAAGGTTCAGTAACCATGACTTACTTGGCAACGTAAGGCTGACATGGGGATACGACCGCTGGAGACATCTGGGATATTTCATGCGATTCACTTTCATTTTCTTCTTGAGGTTCAAGTTTGACTTGGACGCTGGACTGAGACAGCTGACTGCTAAAATACACAACTAACATGACAATTCCATCGAGCAAAGGGAGGTCTAGCGGGCACCATCCTTCAATAAGTAGTAGTTATTGTTGCTGTAGTTGTCATTACTGTTGTTGTTGTTGTTCGTGTTGTTGTTGTCATTGTTACCGTTGTTGTTGTTACTGTTGTTGTTGTAGTTGTTACTGTTGTTGCTATAGTTACTGTTGTTGCTGTTGTTGTTACTGTTGTTGTTACTGTTGTTATTAGTGTTGTTATTGTTGTTGTTATTGTTGTTGTTGTTGTTGTTACTGTTGTTTCTGTTACTGTTGTTGTTGTTACTGTTGTTGTTGTTATTGTCGTTGTTGTTGTCGTTGTTACTGTTGTTGTTGTTGTTGTTGTTGTTACTGTAGTTGTTGTTACTGTTGTTGCTGTTGTTGGATTTACTGTTGTTGTTGTTACTGTTGTTGTTGGATTTACTGTTGTTGTTGTTACTGTTGTTGTTGTTGTTGTTGTTGTTGTTGTTACTGCTGTTGTTGTTACTGTTGTTTTCGTTGTTACTGTTGTTGTTGTTGTTGTTGTTGTTGTTGTTACTGCTGTTACTGCCGCTGCCACTACAGATGTAAGTACCATAAGAATTGCCATCACCATCATTCGATAATCGTGGATGAGTAGATTTTAGAATGTTCAAAATTTCGACTAAGCAATCCAAGTCCCTTCTGTCAAGGACTCTCTCATATTCGTAAATGTAATTGACTTTTAAATCACTTCCATTTAACTTACTTAATGTCTTTAGAACAAAATTCAACAAGTTTCGAAATTCCTGACGGAACGGTGCGGCCTTCGCGATACGCTCGCTTCATCGGCGGCTCTTCGGTACCACCGTCGTCGTTTTCTCGTTCTCGTAAACTCTGGTCGGCCACTTGGATCACTGTTTTTGTCGCCACATCAAACGTAGCTTGAGTAGGAAGCTCTGAAATGCAACTATCACGATAAACCGCGGTCTCGGCTTCAGGATTGTCTTGTTTTACTTGACTGCTAAAAAATAGGAGAAAAGATACCAAACGAGAAGTTTCACAGCAACACACATTTCCTGCAACAAATGCAACGCAAGAGGAAGCCATATTAACGTCGATAACGTGACCAAATTAAATGTACTATACAGTGTACTCTACAAAACCAGAGTACATGGTACAAAAGCCGGAGACAATAACAAGACAATACCAAGATAATACCAAGAAAATATCAAGATAACACCAAATAATACCAAGCAAGCGAACAGGGTTATTTATCCCATGAATAACTGAACTTAAATTTCATTGACATTTGAAAAACACTGTTCACACGATCGTAAAATCCGCGATAAGCTACACAAGCGTCCTTCAACCGGTCACTCAAGACACTACAAACTGCAAATTGCAGTATCGTTGTCTCATGCCTTTGTAACGTCAATACTTTAGTAATTTTTGCTGAAGTGTTGGTAGAAACAAACAAGAACATTTACTTAATCTTCACATTAACAGCAAAATTGTTCTACATAGAAGTCAAGCAAGCACTATATAGCACCAAGATTTCCAGATATCCCCGAGAACTCCAAGTAAACCATTCTTCATTGAGATCCACAACGATTATGTTTCATGAACGCACTGTTGGTCGTGCAGGAAGACTGACACCCGAATACCTAGACAACTCTGTCAGTTTCTATCATACGGACGTTAACTAACGACCATCACCGAGAATTTACGGTAGCCTGGGAAGTCAACCACATATTTGGAAGTAACTAAGTAGCCCAGCTGCATTTAGGGGCTCAGTAACTAGAAAATCCGACATTGGAATAACGACCTATCATAGCCCGCGCAGGGAAAAACATTTGTGTCAATTAATCGGCATCCCTAGCTGGCCATTTCTGGAGTTCTAGTTCAATTACCTCAATACTTTTTGCGGCCTCCTTTTTCGATACTCGTCTTCATCCACAGTCCACACAGCTCCTTTCACGTTCTCCTTCCGAACGAAGCATTTATGAAGCGATAAGTTATGACGTACGGCGTTCTGTCATGGACAAATTAAGAAAAATGAAAACCAAAGACAGATAAAGGAAACGGTAAATTCAAAAAATGAAAGGGTATTTCCTCTTAAAGGGATCCAAATAAGTGAGAATCCGTTCAAATACAACGTAGATTTTTACAGGGAAATCTCAGGGGTACTTTTAGCGCGGTTTTAGTAGATCTTCGTCAGTCAGAGTGGATAAGATTAATCACCAAGTTGAGCGTTGTGGTGGCGTGTACTGTTTACCTTCCATGTCGCAGTATTTCTCCTGAAGTATGCGAAATTTGTAGTAAACCAGTTGTAAATCTCATTAAGTGTCAACTGTTCATCTGGGGCATCTAAAATGGCCTGTAAGTAAGAGATGACAAACTCATGAATATTTCGTCAATGAATTAGTTAACTACAACAGCGCATATGTCTTTGACCAAAATACAACGATTAAATCAGAACATGAAACGGCGGAGTAGTGAATGTTCCTGAGCTTAAAATTTCGTTGCCTCCTAAATTTGAACGGTATAAATAAGACCACCCTAAATACCGTGGAATGCTTACTTTAGTACCTGTCCATAATACATATGTCACTGCTCTTAATTTACCTGTCTTATGAGCGAAGCGTAAGTAAAAGGAGGACGGACATCGGCCTTCTGGTAGAAGTCTGCAGACTGTTGCATGTCTGGAAAGTCGTCATATGCAAGAAAGCACAGTTATTTCCAAGTAATATTCAGCATTTACACCCATTATCAAAGCAGTAAAAGTACATATAGTTGCTAAATTGTACATATAATTACATATAATTATACATATAATTACATATAATATCACATATAAATACATATAATTACATATAAGTACATATAATTGCTAAGTTGTGTAAATACGGGCACGAAAGCTTGTTCATGACCCGGACTTAACAAGTGGTGGCTCCTGGTTATCCATCATTTTCCTCCAGCATGCCACAAAATATAGTCCCTTGCTGTAAACGAGGACCTGCGCCATCGTAGGTGATTGTGGTTGACTGTCGTACCAACTTAAGAAATGGTCTAGATTGGCAAAAGGAATTTGTCCTTGGAGATGCCTAAAGACCTGTTCACATGGGCGATTCTTCTTGCAATTTTTCTCATCCTGAAGCATGCGATTGAGTAAACAACTCGCCAAAGTATTGTACCGTCGGTCCGTATAGCTTTGCACAGATGATCCGCAAGTCAAATCCACTCGATCGCACGTGTCCGGAGGCTATAAATCGCATCAAAAATGGCCCGTGTAAACATCCCTTGAGTTGGGATTTAAATGCGGACGCTAATTTTTGCGGTCGGGCCAACGTGGAAGATTCTTTTGTCATTGTGTGTTTATATGGCAAACCTTCAGCCTTACCTGCTGCTACGGACACTGGAGACGTTTGCAACGACCGCTTGTAACCACGAGCAGGACTGGTAACTGGTTTCTCGGCCCCCTCCCCGCCGCTGACAGCCTCTTCGTTTGGTTCCAGGTTTCTGCTCGATGACGCTCGGCTTCTTCCTGCTGAGCCTGATGACGAGATAACTGGCGTTTCCATGCAAACGACGGCATTTGGAGGCCCTTGTGGGATCAGCTCCACGCTAGTTACTTCACTAGATTTGTTGGAAGACGTCTTGGAGACAGGACAGCTGCGCGGTGGGGAATCCTGGCGACTGGCGTGAACCGGCGGCGATGGAGTTGAGTTCTACCAAAAGTTGTAAAGTTTTAGACTGAGGTGAGTATCATGAGCGCGGAGTGGGACCGATTTGGTAAGAGAGATCACGCGCAAATGTGTCACCATAACGACCATTCCTATTGAACGCTGCAATAAGACTACGCTCTATGGCTGGGATGGTTGGAAGTTACCATATACAGTGGAGTCTCGCTATAACGCGGATCGGTATAGCGCGACTTGGTATGACGCGGTAAATCTTTGGACCCCAAATTTCTCAATCACTAAACTGATTTACAAACCTTGTTTGAAGAGGTGAACGCCTGGATCAACGTAGACGAGAATGAACCAGTGTCGTCCAAAATGACGGAGGACGAGATCACTTTCAGTGCTCAACAAAAACCACAATTAGAACTAGAGAGTGACGATGATGATGACGATGAGGAACCAGAACCGATGCCATCAATGAAGGCCGTGGTGCAATGCATCGAAACAACATTGAAATGGGTCGAATCGTACGAGAATTCGATACGTTTCGATATAACGCGCTTCAGCTATAACGCGGTTATTTACGATGGACCCCATGTACCGCGTTATAGCGAGGCTCCACTGTATAACCATACCATATATACATATGCATATACATATACATTTAACAAATAGAAAATTGCTTGAGTGTCTGTGCTGTGATAGGAACATGAATCACGTCATTTCATTCGGATAAATGCCTAGTGAAAACACCAGTATTTTCTGGCATTTTTCTATTTGAAATGGCATCATTCATGTTTCTATCACAGTACAGAGACACGAAAGCTATTTTCTATTTGTTTTATAAAATAACCACGGTTTTCTCGAGTTTTCATGACGTTAACCGTGTCTCTGTACTCTGAGAGAAAATTAGGTTCATCCAATCAGAGCGTGCGTAGGACGCGTGTTATTTTAATTGAAATAAAAACATACGATTTGGGGACCAGCCCAGTTGCTGACGAAGGGGCTGGTCCCCGAAACATATGTTTTTATTTCAATAAAGTTCTTTTTGAAGATATATTTCATTCTTAACTTTATGTCCAGCGGACTTTTGACGATTATGTATATGTATACATATACATATACATACACGTATACGTATCCACATTCATTATTCCTTTATCTATCTATATATACCTATTTATATATCATTCTGTATCTATATATATCTATCTATACATACTTCTCTCTCTCTGACGAAGTGCCTTTCCTCAAAACGTTGGTATTCTTTGAGATTAGTCACAGCAGTTACCAATATATATTTTATATATATAGCCTGTCAAGAACCTCCCAATTCCAAATTTTAAAAACATATACAATCATTCAACATAAAACTATAAAACTTCATTCTAACGTTCCTATGTCAAGAATTGACCCAATTCTTACGAAGTTCTTGACAAAAAGACAGCGCCCCGGAAGGTATAAAAATATAATTCGAAAGACTTTCCGCTAAGCTTTCATCATTTCCACTTCGGTCGTATATAGAAGAGAAAGACAGGAGAGAATTTGGAAGTTTGGCACGTACATGGCCGTGGCATTGATGTCTTTAAAAATAAAATTAACTTTTTTATTTTTTTGATTGAATAGTATCAACTAGGGACGTTCGTCATCCCTTGAATTTTTTTGACTTTGGTCGATTTTTTGTTGTCTCACCTTGGCGTTATGTAAATGTTTCATCATTGCTGACAATCGGTCTCTCTCTTTGTTCACCTTTAAAACAAAATAATAAGAAAAAAATGAAACACAATCCAAAAGTCAACATTCTAAAACTGCAAACTTTAAGTCAAAGTGACTATTAGGTATACGGTGTTAGTTTCGACTTTTTTTCAGCTGGACCCACGATGACTTTGACATAAAAACGAAACATCATCCAGTTGTTTTGTTTTGATTTAGATTTATAGCTTTGACTTCATTTCAGAATCATCCTAAGGGTAACATGAAGAGAAAATTTCAAGTATTGTTTTTATTAAATGAGGTCAGTAGTGAACCCTTTGATTGGCTTATCGTGAAATTTTCTCTTACCCTGAGAATGACTCTGAAACACAATAGAAACACTGCACATCCTCACGGATATCGAGCGTTAACTTGTCACGAGAACCTCTGGCGCATTTAAAATAGATTAAACAAGCACATTGTTCCCAGTGGCCTTCATAACTCGATTGGTACAGCAGAGGTCCGGAAACCCGATTATGCGAGTTCGAATCCCGCTCTACTCGACTTTTCCAGCAGATTCCTTGAGTTGTTTTTTTTTTATCGTGTCTTGAACCAGATAAAGTCAGGTTTCGCGACCTTTCGGGAGACACTTCCTCCATCAAGGCTTTAGCAGAGAGCATCAATCATGAAATTTTCTCTTTACAGCTTGGAAGATGCCTATTTTCGACTTCCTTTTTACTTGTATTTTCTTACGATCTCTGCTGAATACTGTTTTTGGTTTACACGATTTATACGATTTATATCACTACAGACTTATGAAGAAACGTAGCTTATAGCGTTATAAGTAGAAATCTAATGACCATTCCACAAAGCGAAAGGCGACCATAAAATTTAGTACACACATCGAGCGGAAATTGAATTTTTCTCTATGTAACCAACTCTCCGACTCCACTAGAACAAAAATCTAATGATTGAATTTTTGTTCTAATATTCTTTTTCTCCCAAGTATTTGCAAAACATTACCTGTGATTCCATAGAAGATACGATTCGCACCTACTATTGTAATTAACTCTCCTCCTCTAATGGAACAAAAAACAAATTTTAGCAAAACATTACCTGTGATTCCAGATAAGACACCATCTGCATCTGAACACGAACCTGAGCCGTGCTTCTGTCATCTAAAGTGTGCTCTGAGTTTAGATGACTAAAGCAAGAGAAAAAAAAAATATAAACTTTATTCATACAAAAGAACAAGATCAATTTTATTTGTATACTTATCAATAATTAATAACTATTAAACCAACAATTATTAAAGGACAAAATAAGCAAATGACGAACTGTAAACCACAACCTTTCTATCTTAAACAGCTCAACAAATTAAATTGATGTGCAATGGAATTCAACTATCAATACAATAAAGTTTGGGACAATACAAAACTTACTGTAAAAATAACTGAAATGATTCACAGTATATACTACAGCCTGGCCACTGACATACACCATGAACATATAATGGGTGCTGGTGTCCTAGGACAGAGGACATTGGGTATTAAAATACTGAACAATTATTATAAAATATTTAACCAGCTATATAAAAAAATGTAGAAGTTCAACTATGACAATCACTGAACTGCATACTGTATGGTAAATGTCTGGATGGTAAAAAGAAAGTCACCCTTTTTTAGGTGATAGCCAAATTAGCTTGCTGAAAGTGGTCTTAAAATAGGTCTTGGAACACTCATCCAAAATTTCCCATAACATTTGACTGTGTTGAAATAATATGCCATAACATTTGTGGCATCATTCATGCATTAACAGCTCAACATAGACACAGAAAACAAATTGTCAACAAGATTCATATACATATATATATATATTATATGTAATATTTAAAAACCGAGCAGGAGTGCTTTATCGGGAAGATAAAGGAAGAGTTAAGAGGATTATATTTCAGTTACCTGACGATTGCCTTGTGCATGAAACTCAGAGTAGTAACGTACTTATTTTAATGAAACATCCATTCATTTATAAACGCTCTACTGTATGGTATCGAGCATTCTCTTTCTACCAATTATACATATTTTGTGTTATATATATATATATATATATAACTTATTAACCTTGTTTGTTCGGTCTGTACGGGAAAGTATTGGCCTGAGATTTTTGTACAAACCGAGGGCAAATACTTTCCCATACAGACCGAACAGACGAGGTTGATAAGGAATTTATTATATGGCTTTTAGCACCTTTCTTCATCGCTTTTAACGAAGCTTTGAGTTCGTGAGTTAGCGGCTTAGGTTTACTTGCTTGTTTTTACCTATTTCTTCGTGGCTTTTTTGCATTTATTCATCTAGTTTTCTCCTTAAACTTATCGTTGAGAACGTTTAACTTCTTTTTCCGTAGTTTGTTTTTATAAATATTCTGTAAAACGTACCTGAATCTGATTTGTTTTTCTTCAAATCAACTCGGAAATTTTCCCGCTAAAACTAGCCGGTCAGTACGAAAAACTTATTGCACGGCTAGGCAGCCAATCAGCGTGCGTCATTTTGCGTACAGACCGGTTAGCGAGCTCAGCCAAACAATAAACATATATATATATATATATTTATACTGGTAATTCAATGGTCAAAACAGCATTCTGGTGGGCAATCAAGGTTTGGCTCTGACTAAAGTTAATATTTTCTGCAGAGCAAAAATTAAGCAGTAATATGGTTCCTTATGTCATGGTACAAACACAAAGCATAATGGAATACAGTCATTGTAGTCTTAGAAAGTGACAATGGTTTTTCTTACCATAAACTGCAAAACCAACACCATTCAAAACTGGCATGTCCATCCTTTGGCCATGAAATGATTGCCATTCCCTTGCAAGAAGAAGCTATAAAATCCCAAGGAATATCACTGACACATTACAGTTACATAAACCAACTTTGAACATTTCTAAGGGCAAACTTTGTTAAAGTAACTTTTAAACCTTTGAACACTCAGTTCAAAACTTCTCCTATTCCTTGAAATTAAGCTTTAGAATAGCAAATATATATTTATACAGTTTTCTTTTCCACAGGTATTAAGCCAAATGCTAGCCAATTTAGAAGCTGAGTAATTTGCTTCTATTTATTTTTGTTTTATTATCATTTTAACATAAAGTAAAAATGAACTAAACATAAAATAGAAATAAAATTAAAGTCACATTTATTCTTTTGTTATTTATATTTATATTATTTTATTTCTGAAGCAAAATAAAATGAAATAAATTAATAAAAACTAAATTAAAGTAAAAGCAAAAACAAAATAAAAAATACAAAACTGGGCTGTTTAGGGAGCATTACGCTGAATGATTACACTATACCACTAGTCTGCAATGACAAATGGTACGATAATCTGTTGTGATCAAAAACTGCCAAGTAAACTGTTCTGGTGTTCCAGTGGTATTACAAATGCATATTTACATGCAAAATACCATGACTTTTAATGAACACTTCAGTCTTCATTGAAATTATCTCATGTTTTTGAAACTCTTTATCAATATTTTCACAGAACTACCTGTGCTGATCATGCAGTAATGGGGAAAAGCAGAATTCAGAACACATTTGATGAAAAAAAGCTCAAGAAATTCTGAAGTCATTGTTTCTCATTCTCACGGTAGCTTTCAAGGATAATGGCCATTACTCAAATTTTCAATAGGGATTTGATTAGCAATTTGGTTCAGTGTCCATGTAAACATGACTATGTGTTAAGATATACTATTAACTGCATATGACCATTTCTTTATCGAGAGCACAACTGTATATCCTTCTGAATGTTCTTAAACTTGAAAGTTTACTAATTAACTTAGTATTTACCTGATGCTGGTTCATCTGCTTACTTCCACTTGCTGGTGGCCTCAGAAGCAAAGGTGGGGGCTGGGATGGTATGGATGATTGCGGTGACTTACGAAAATGACGATGAAAACTATCTGCTCTTGAAGCATGGCAGCAGTGTGAGTGGTCAGTACAGCGATGATGATCACTGGGTATTGATTGTGAATTATTGTGCTCACCAGAATTCAAGATACAACAATGCTTGGTACAACTACGCCCGAAAGCTCGGTGGCTATCATGGTGATTGTTTTCATTCTGGTCCCTGCAAATTTTGCAAATTAGATGAATGATGGATATCTTCAGAAGTAGAATGTTTTCATTTGGCAGTTATATCACTCTGCCTTTTTACATCAGCACTGGAAATATTAAAAATTCAAGAAAAATTCTACACCTTTCATGCCACACACCACTTTCTAGAACAGCACAAATACAATGGACAAAATACAAGTGTTTTCCTTCAGAACAAACAAGTCAAACTGAGTGTAACACAAAGATCCTTTTTTTTTCACAGTTATAGAAACATCAAAGTTGACAAACTCAATGCATCAACTCTTTACTGCCCTAAAGTTTCCCTTTAGCAAGAACAATCATCTGGCACTACCCAGAGTAAAATCATCTAGTGTTGGCCAGATTAAAATCACTTGGTTTTAGCCCAAATATATTAATTTGATGATAGCAAGAAGAACACTGTACAAAGATATTAATCAATCATCTTTAATCAACAGTAGTTTTGTAATCAGAGATATCTATCCCCATACAAAGTAAAGAATATGAAATACACAAACCTCTCAGCATGATCTTTGTTGTAATGTGGTGAATGACGATGACTTCTTATGGTTTCACCATTACCACAACCACAAGTGCTAGGTGATGGTCTAACAATTGGCATTAAATTCTCAGGGATTGCATCAACTGATGTTTTGTCAAAGTCCACATGATACACATGGCGTGTCTCTGGTACCTCCCCACCACAGTGGTTGCATTCAGACTTAGATGAATGAGAATACTCACGGTCACCTGATGCTATGGTGACTATCATTGGCAGAGGACTCTGACTAGTCATATTTGTTTCACTTACAGTCTGCAAAATGGGATAAGAACAGCACACTTTTACATAAGAACATTGACCAAGGCCAAATACAAATCTTTTGTATCCTATTTAAGTATTCAGTAAATTGAACATTGGCATTTCAGTTTTTGCATCCAAGATCAACAACAGTCTTGGTTAGTTACTCATCTCAAGGCCATCAGAAATCATATATATCTTTACCAAGGACACTTGGCAGTTGCATATGCTGCAAAAGCTCTATTAAGCCCCCTTCTAAAGGAGGTTAAAAATTAAATAAGCCCCCCCTGAGCAATATGCAAACAAGCTGAGGTTGTAAACAAAACAAGTAATTTGAAGCAGCTTTAGAAAGTGTGCATTTTATTCTGTAACATGACTTCCCTAATGTTTAGTTTCATGTGAGCTAATTTCAATTTCTTCTTTTCAAGTTCAGTTTTCAATATAAGTACAAGCTTCTTTGCATGTGGATTGTTGGCATGGCATCTTGCAATGAAGTTTCCCACAACAACTAGTCTGTCTTCAAGCATACGTGGCCCAGTTGGTAAGAATTCAAGACTACAGCCTTCATGAGATATAAATTTGCACATTAGGAAAGATAGTTCAATTGGTAGATACCCAACAACCTGCTCACAATCATCACAAAGATAAACTCCCACATCACTTTTTTTATATTAAGCTCCCCCTATCTATTAAGCCCCATCTCTATTTAGCCTCCCCCCCTCTAGGAGGTTAAAAATTAAATAAGCCCCCAGGGGCTTAATAGAGCTTTTACAGCACTTTAAACCACTTCAGTCCAAACATTTGTGGTTTGCAAATATGAAATATCAACAATATTTGGATTGACAAAGGCAAAGCACTTCAACATTAAATAGCATTTTCAGCATTAATTTTGGAATGTGGGTAAATACTTTCAATGTGACACATGATTTTCATCATTTGTCAATATCAGACAAGGATATTGTGATGCCCAAATTTCAATTGCAGTTATAACATTTGATACACATGTAATTAGTGCATGGTCAGTTGGGAAAACTCTCCTATTCTTCCTCAACACTCTAACACTCAGTTCATCACCTTCAGAACTGTAATACTTAATTCCAATGTCCTAATAACTACAAAATTTAACAGTTTGTGTTAATTATTCCTTTGAGGATGGCTAGACTTGTTTCAAGTCAAAAATAAATAATTTCATTTTGATTTGATTTCATACCATGCAATCATTTTGATATCTACAAAAACTCAATCAAAAGGACTTCAACTTTCCTTTTGCATTATCAGGACTTGAAGATACCATGGTCTGTTGTTGATTAACAATCAATTTGTAAGTCTTTTTGCTGAATCATATGTGTGAACCATCTGAACACACTGAACTGCATCAATAATGCTAAGAGGCAAACTGAGAACATGCCCCAAAGAGAATAAGTTAAAGAACATTTCACACAGCACTAACTTTGTTAACCTCAGACACATGGCTTGGTGAAGGTCTGACAATCCCTCCCTCCCTCTCCCTCTCCCTCTCCCTCTCTCTCTCTCTTTCTCTCTCTCTCTCTCTCTCTCCTTCTTTACTTCTTTCCTCTATATCATAAACATACAAACCTACAGTATTATCCCTTTCATCATTGACAGTCAGGGGTACTATATAAAGTATATACTACGAAACCTTATAAAAACTCTTGCTATTGGCCTATAAAGAAGTTTGTTTCTAGAATAGGCAAGATTGCAAACCACATAAATCATCAAATACACTCTCACTGAACTGCCTGAATTCTATTTACAAATAAGATACCCACAACGTTTGGTTCTCCATCTCAAAACTCTACATACCCAACCCCATCACTGTACCAGTTGAAGCAACAGGCCAAGCAATGTTTGACTGTGCAGTACTGCCATGCCACTTGTAAGTACAATACTCAGTCACTCCCTGAGCAAAAAATTGAGCTATTTTAAGCACAACTGTCTTAAACGACAATTGCGAAATATGAATTTTAAGTGCTGGTAGCAGTTACAAATTTTGTACTTTCTTCTCAATAATTTACTCGTAAGGCTCGTTCATTCACTGTAATTTATGATAGTTTGGCAAATCTAGTACTCCCGTCAATCATTAGCACGTCCCTGCTGTAAACGTGTAAAGTTCCGTCCGAAAGAGGGGTGAAAAAATTACGATGTATGAGATGCCATCTCATTGACAACAAAGCGGTAGGTCATCGATATCACAACCATCTAAGAATTTGAATATGCTCCGCCATGAATACTCTTAAGCAATAAAACCAGAGTACATGTGTTAATTTTTACAAGATCGACCTCTGGATAAATTGAAAGGTTTCGACTATGATTGTTCTTGGTTTGATTCAGGTAAAAAGATTCTTTGTTTTATTTTGTTTTATGCCCTTTCGACTGGCGCTGTTCTTAACAATGGAGGCAACGTCCACAATTTCATCTTGCACCCTTGCCAGCTCAAGAATAAATACGCGGTTTTGTTCCAGCCTATCTTGTGCGGAAAATATAGTTTTCTCAACACTTACTTTGGAATCCTTCATTCTTTACAGGTGAACAACCGCATTTGAGTTATTCCGGCTTGTCGAATGCCACTCTCGATAAATACTTCCTTTCTTGTCACGAAGATTTAATGTACAAAAATTGCTCCTTCCAACCTATGCAATGAGTTAGATGATAAACGTACAATTATACAGGATGAAAAACCGATCAACCTCTTGAATTACAGAGTTTGTTGTCTCAGCGAAGTGAAGTTTGACAACAAACGTGAGACAGGAAGACATAGGAAAGTCTTCCTCTTTTGTAAATACGGATTACGTTCGTTCGGTACGTAAAAAGCAAACGGGAGTCGCAGCGTTCGCTTTTTTTTTTCCTGCACAGAAAGATTAAGACTACTAATGCTTCAGTTAGGCACGAGACAATTCGTTTGAAAGTCTAGAATAACCGAGCCAAAGTCCATCATCTACGATGTCAGACTATGCCTTTTTGAACGGTTATCGATTCAAGAACGTCCAACAAACTCCGTCAGTTTACGATGAATATTACTGAATACCTTCAAAATTACGCGAGATTTTTCGTAGTAAATTATGACAGCATCATGCGTTCCCGTCCACTTTACTTCACTTTAAGAAGACGGCCGTTGACCCTGCACGATGGAGTTTCAAAATTCTTTCCCTAGCAGCTGTTACTTCACAAATAACAACAAATAAACATCAACGACGATGGAGCGTCGAATCTTTCAAGTAAATTGCTAAAGAAATTGCTAATAGTATAGCTGCGATAGTCTTTATACCTGTCTAAGAATACCACGACAAAACAGAGTGAGAATGCGATGATTCGCGGCCCAGAATAAACTGCTAAACAAGCATCTAAACAACAAACCTGTACGCTTCGAGGCAACCATACGTCGAAGTAATTGAAACTTTCTCTTGACTGTTCTCTGGAATAAATTCCTCTTGTTCTTTAAAATAATGTCAGATAACAATCGTTGTTCTTTCTAAGAGTCCTTTTTAGGTTGTGTGGAGTACTCGAACAATAAAAATGTCAACAGCAGATCTTTACTTCATTGCACAACTTCTTTCAGAAAAATGAGGAAATTAATTTCCTTGAAGCAATTCAACCACCCACAGTAATTGCCTCGACTACAAGCGTTGACGTCATGGTTTACTTTGGTTACACCACCCGTAAATAACAACAAAAATAAACAATAGATTACAGAGGAAATGAAAAACATACGAATGCAACAAAAACTTTTGAAAGCGTTCATGTATCTTTACCACTGGATAAATGGTGGCGCTAGGTCCTAAGCCATGAAGGGTCTCAGTCTTACTTTCTCGGAAATACGAGATTTCGTGTATCAATAACATTATGTCTGAGTGAAGAGTGAAAGAGACATTTTGATTGTTTGAATTTGACTGCCGTTGACAAGAATATTGCCACAAGTTACAAAAGAATGGAATAATTAACGACGTTGGATTAAGATGATGATTTGTTTTGGGTCTGTGTCAACAACTCCACATGCTCTCTAACAGGCCGACAACAATTCGAGAAGATTGTGGCAACCACATACGCCTTTGCGGGGAAACAACAAACCACCGTGTGATGCTTCGCTCTTGACGGATGAACAATACCTTACTTGTTCGCTAAATTGAAGCTCAGTACAAAATAATTTGGAATCGAGGAGAATACTAGAGTCTTCGTGTCCGGATATTAATATTATTTCAACGCGTTCTCTGTGTACATAATTTGTGCGTCGCCCGGAGTGTTGCAATCCATTGGACAGCTTGATATGTCGCGTTGCTAAGGTGTCCAAAGTTACAACTACTAATTCAGCAACCTACGACAAAAACTTTCCCCTATCAGACATTGTTGAATACTTTTCTACGTAACCTCGCAAATTTACAGTTCATGACCCTAGGTTTCGATCCAGCTGTCCGGTATTTTAACCAGAAGTAATCCGATTGTGATAGGCGAGGTGTTAGGATTCACGTATTTACCACAAAAAAAAGTAATTGGAGAATCGTTTATATTGTCACAATTCGTCGGCATAGCTGCGCAAACATGAAGTTTGTAGACAGAATGTAATACTTTGTTCTTCGTTGAACTTAGGTAGAATCAAGACGGGATCACTCATTCTTCCGGCAATATAAAAATCACGTAACTCGAAACTAGGAAAGATGCCAGTTCCAATATACAATTGAAACATTCCACAATGTTTATTCTTTGTGGTGACCTTCGTCCAACAGCGTTCATTGCAGAAGTTTTTCATTGAAATGCTGCGCCTGAGAAATGGAGAGATATCTAAGACATAGCATGAAACGCAGTTCTTGGAAGCAAATTAGGTTCGAGAGGTTTCACAGATGTTGTGTAAATATATACTGTGCATATTCCTTGTTTCTATCGATGTCCAGTTTTTCGACTGTGGAAAGAAAGGACCCTGACAGGGTTCCAGCATTCCTAGCTGACGTAGGGTTATTTTCGTAAGATACCGGAAACATTGGTTAAAAACTCTTTCGCAAACAATGGTTCTTCGTTTCATATGGTCTAAAAGCTTCAAAAGTTGTATTGCGCAATTTTCAATCGAAACAGGCATGCACAAATCAGAGGCCGAAAGGGTTTAGTTTCGTTCTTCGCTTCTTTGGAGCAGCTGGGAACATCTTCACAAACATATTGCTGTCCAGATGCCTACTCTTAGGCACATAATGGATGTGAATGAATCTGTGAATCTTTGTTAAACACGATGAATATACACACATATCCACATTCACGTCCACGAACAGGCGAACGTACATATATTCATACATACTGTACATACATACATACGTACGTACGTACCTACATTCATACATACATACATACATACATGCGCACGTAAATCTGCACAGTACATACCCATATATATACATTAAATACACACGTACATAACATGATCACACAAATAGATATGAACCTTCACTTTATTTGCTCGGTCTTAGTTTATGCTATACATCTACAATATAGTGAGTTCTTATGTAAGCTAATTGGGGCTTTCCGGCGGTCGGATGTGCCAAAAGAGTTGGTCGCGCGAATACTCTTTCAAATCCGTGAACTGTGACGTCGAAAACCGAATCCTGCAAGAATTTTGTCGATAGCCACGAATTTACTTCTCTCGTATTCTTGGGGTTCTGATGTAGTCTTGTCCATCCACCATCTAGTCATGTCCATCCACATGGACAAGCAACTCAATAATAAAAACCAATGTCGAGGTATTGCGTAAGTGAGGTTCAGATTGTCGGTGGTCATCGAAAATTAGACTTTTATATTTAACCATCCGCGTCTTCCTCCCAAGGGATGTGATGGACACCCACGAGGACAATAGGAATCAGTAATGTCAATTTTCTTAATTTTATACCTTCAGCGGCTGAATGTCAGACTTCGCTTGATTAGTAACGTGTTTCTTTGACTTCTAATAAGCCGTAAGTTTTCACAAACAAATGTACAGTTTGTGGAATAAAGCTGTTTCTTCAGGTGACGGAATACTCTTAGCAACCACAAGTGTGGAGTAAAGAAAGTTAATAAGTTTGAACTAAGGAGGACTAAACATAATTAACAATTTTCGTAATCTTTGTACCGATAAGTTCCATTATAAGGACGTTTCGCCCACTCGCGCCCTTGAATTTCACTTCGAGGTGGCGAAAAATGGCTCGTTGCATTCTGTTCCATGCCGTTATCTGAACTTTATCTATTTAAATCCTCCGTCACCGCAAAACACATGGCTCTGAATCCTGTCTTGTTGTCTGTCCCTGCTGTTGGCTGAAAACGAGTATTCGGGATATGACGTGCAGACTCGTTCCAGCACAAACCAAACGCGCCTACGTTTTTTTAGTCAAAATTCGACAAGACCGGCTCTCTCCTAAAGTGGTGGAACATGAATATGGCACCACCCACAATACGAGCACATTTTTAGAGACAAGGTTACGGGTAAAACTGCGATCAGATTGGGAGTTAGCATTTGGGTTAGGATTGGTTTTAGGATTTGAAATTAGGGATTTTTAAGGGAATTAGCCCCGGCTTTTTTCCCCCTGAATTACAGCATGAAAACCGACAAATCAGCCTTGACCTGAACAATCGCTGTACAATGGATCGTGACCTTCGCCGTGGGTTCTGCTACACAGATTATAGCAACTGGGTGAGCTTAACAATACGTCTTTATCTATTTTTTGATTCTGACACGACGCCGAGAGGAAGAGTGGGGCGGAGAACAGGAAACCGTAATTTGATGCGAAGTCTGAAGTGCGTGCCGCCTCTTTCGTGAAGACAATAGTCTTGCAGTACTGTGGTAAAGACATATGAATATTATATAACAGGGATTTAGTAATGGACTCATTCCGGAGAAGATGGTGTCTTGAACATTTAACTATAATCCTTTGGGTATAGTAAAAGGCATATTTTTGCTTGCTGAAATATTTGAAAATGGCATTTCAAAATCGGTTAGATTGGATATGAAAACTTAGAGTTGACCAACCTAACTCACCGTCACAAGTTAAACATTCTTTGGTTGGTATTTGAGATGCATGTCATTGTGGTTCGCAAAGCATTCTAGTAGAATTTACAGCCACATTTTTTACGGAAAAGTCAACTGTATGAACCCCCCTAGACGTGTAAAATCTTAGCATGGGCCACAATAAAATGATAGAAGGAAATTTTCGAATGTCAGTTGCGTTTTAAAATGTTAGATTCCGACACTCGAAACTTTCCTTCATCTTATATAAACTCAACTTTGTGTGATCAAGTTTGAACGCCAAATATTCGTTTAAAACCTAAGAAGTCTGATTTGATCAGGAAAGAGTTACTTAAGAAAGAAAAGTTGTATACAACTCGTCCACGTCAAGGGGTCTCTCTTTGACGACAAAAATCATATGGCATTGGACAAGCAAAAATCGTAACAGCCTAATTCGGCCAGCGTCAAGGTAAATCTACATATAAGAAAGAAGCTTATTAATAAATTGAATTGCCTTTGGGCTAAATCATGTCTTACCATGTATACACAACTGTACGTTAACTCTAACACAAACCGTTATCTGTTGCTGAACGAGTTGCGCATGCGACCGCTCTGCAGGTTTTAACATTTGCCAGAATTTGTTCAAAGAAATGTTGGGATTTAAACGCTCTTGAAGATGTTGTAAGCATGTAAGAACAATTTTTTTCTTTGTTTAAACTTTGTTTTAAAGCCTTTTGAACATTTTCTTTGTTATCAAAAAATGTTGCATCATGCTTAGAGTCGGTTAAATACTTCCTTAATCGTAATTCAACACAAGCATGCGTACATCCAACGCAAAACGCGAGTCTCAGAAATCTGGTTCTTTTTATCAGTTTTGCCGCAATACATTTCTTAATGCAGCATTATCAAAAATGACCCAATAAACGTCAGGCAAATATTAAAGCAAATGATGAAAAATTTTAAACGTTTTCTTTAGGCGCGAATCGAAAATCCATCAGTTCGATTACGTCCCTAAATATCACAACGTAGGTTTAAATCCTCTTGATAAATAATGAAAATAATATTGTTCGCCACTTGCTAGAGTGGTAGCGCTTGTAATATAATCGCCTATAAATCAAGGTTAGAAAAGCCAGGGAATGATATAAAAATAGGTTACTAGATCGGTGGCGTAGACAGTGTTAAATAAGGTAAAAAGTTCAAAGGCTGGTAACTGCTGTGACTGATCATAAAGAATTCTAACGTTCCGAACAAAGACCCTTCGTCAGAGAAAGAAACGCGTTCTTTGCTCTAAACGTTAAAATTCTTTGCGATCAGTCACGGTAGTTATCAACCTTTGAACTTTCTTACGCTACATAGAAAGCTAGCTAATTCAAGCTTCGCTTGAACACCCCAAGCAGATTAAACAACAAAGGACTACTTCTTGCATAGTATTATCGCTAAGCAACATGCAGATCTTACAAAAATATCTCGACGATCTGTTTGAAGATAACTGCAGACGGTCCACAAGCTTTTTGTATTGTTTTTAAACATTTTAATGGATGATTAAGGACCAGATGAAATCATGGATAACTAGAATGAGTTCAACATATGGCTCAGTGAGTTTGTTTTGTATCAATCTCATTTAGAAAACAATGCTCCTGAGGGATTAGCTAATTAGTGAAGCAAACAATAACTCACGTCCATCTTTTTCGATCAACTTTCTTGAAAGGCACTAGTTTACTCAGAAAGAAATTAAACGACTCAAACTTTATAATACTCAAAAGCCAGATCGACAAACAGACAAAATAAATTGTTCAACAGTTCTTCTTTCGTTTATTAATATTACAATTTAATATTAAAATTTTTTTATCGCTCCGTAACTTGAAAGTTAAATGAACGATTGTGATTAACTCCGTAAAAACATCAGCACAATACTGCCATTAATACTTGATTTTAGTTTTTCATGTTTTTTATGTTTTCAACTTTTTCTAACCTAACCTAACCTAACCCAACCTAATCTAACCTAACCTTTACCTTAACCCTAACCCTAATCCCTAAACCCTATACCCTGAACCCTAACCATAAACCCTAACCCTAATCCTAACCTACGTACATACATATATATACAATCCTGGCCAATAATGACTGGGATAGCGCTGCAAATGACTTCCTACTAACTAAGAGGATTTGGTTGATAGTCGATGTACTAGGGTGAGGGGAGTTGGGCGCTCGGAGCTTTTATGTAGAAATCAAAATCGTAGTCGGGATAAAAGGAAAGGATGGTTTTAGTTCTTAATTACCACCCTGCTCTGTTGAAAATTTACCGCATCCTCAGAGAATTACAGGTATTGGTTGAATGGTCGCCTTTGTTAAAAAGTATTTTACCTGAACCACCCATTGTAAGTTTTAGACGGCCACGAAATATTAAATATTTTTTGGTTAGGGCTAAATTAGAATCGGAGATTCAATCCGACAAGGGAATGTTTGGATGTGGAAAGGTTAGGTGTAAGATTTGTAAATTTGTTAAAACGGGTTGTATGTTTGAAAGTACGATTGAAAAGAAACTTTTCCATATCAACCATTCCTTTGATTGTGATTCAAGTGGGGTGGTTTATTTGATTACATGTAAGAGGTGTGCCAAACAGTATGTGGGAAGTACGATAACGGAATTTAGGAAGAGATTTAACAACCATAAGAGTTCGATGTATCGATATGGTAAGGGAAAGAGAGGTATTTGTGGAGAATATTTATATCCACGTTTTTTCGAAGAAGGACATTTTGGATTGGAGGATTCGGAAGTTCAAATAATAGATGTCACTGACAAGAGAGACCCTACGAAAAGGGAAAGCTTTTGGGTGGAAACAATTAATAGTTTTGTCCTTTCGGGACTTAATGTGAGAGACTTGTAACATGCAAATTACTTCTGTAAAGATATATAAAGACTCCCGTTGTGGACAATAGGTTAATCTGAGGAAGGGGTTGTGCCCCAAATTATTATGTTTTTTAGTAGTTATTAAAGTCAACAAGATTTTTAAAATTGATGCTGTATATTGTTGACGAGTTGTTCTTGATGTTTTATACATACATACATATATATATATATATATATATATATATATGTATATATACTGTATATATATATATAACATGTATGTATATATGTTTTTATCAAGCTTTCCTTGACAAAACATTCCTCTCTAAATACAATATACTTCAAAACACATTTTCAGCCATGGTAAAATGATATAGAAAAATTGACGAACCTTCTAATCCCAATTATTTTGAATCTAACAACATACGTATCTAGATGTAAACATCAGGATTTCGAAAATTATTTCGAAAGATTGTTCTCAGTCATTTTTGGAAGACTGTAAAAAGTTCAAAAATTTCACAAACGTTTTGTCTGTTTTATCTTCTTGATAATATTCAAGACTTCACGCTCGTATAACTTGGACAATTGGGCCAAGTGAGAGAAAAAAATCAGACAAGCTTTGCATTAAATGGAAAAATATGATGGGATAATAGTTCCTGTAGCGTTTACACAAACCTTCAGCGTCTTATGTCAGGCACGTCTTATTTTATCTTGTGATTAACAGGCTAAAATCAGAAGACAAAGATGCGCAATTTATTGGATGGGAGCGGGCGTGAATTGTACATTTTGTTAAACTGTTCATGGTCTGCAAACAATTTCATCTCTGAGCAATGTCGATTGCAAAAGATGTAGATTGCTAGGAAGAATGAAAGACAGATGGCTCAGGTGAATGTGTCCAACTTTTCATCTATTTTACAGTCGTTACCCGGCTCAAAAATAATTCTTGTTTGAGTCTTCCGTACACAAATCTTAGACAAACTTTCCCTAACAAGATAAAAAAAATGACGCTTAAGCTATCTGAAAATTTGGATACTTCTTCATGCCCTTGACAGAACAACAATACATGCATGTGTGTTGTTCCACTCAACTGAATAGCCAGTTTACTCTGAATTCATTAACTTTGAGTGAATTTCTGACGCAGTTTGCTATTCCGCAAAAGTGTCGAGGATCGATCCTTAAAAGGGTATAGCTTGCTTGCTCTGTTGTTTTACAGGTATTAAAATTCATAAGTTTAGGAGTCGGTTTTTGGTTTGAATCTCGCAAAACAACGCAACTATGATAGCGATAATAATTCTTCATACGACAAAATCACCTGATTATTAAAGCTTTTGGACAGAGAGATGAGTGGTATTCTCTTGACAAATTAATATGGATGTTACATTTAGTTAAAGTAACAAATAACTAACTGAACATTTGACAGATCAAACTCAACTCCTCAAGTCTTCCAAAATCCATTGGCCGATTATGTTTCTATATTTTTATACAGTGCATTATGAAGTAGCAGTTAATGAAATGATAATTAACTTTCCCTAGAAAAACTGAGCCAGCTCAGTAAAGGAATATTGAAATCTAAAGTAAGCGTATCCTGTAAAAGAAACACGCCAGACTTATCAGCATCAACCATTCGCAGGGTTTTCTTCTCTTCTTCGATTAAAAAAGGCTTTTCCATTTTCTCGTTTATGGTTCTATGTTTACGAGATTGAACCATAAACAACCTGCATTGTAACGCAAACCAAAACTACTGATTTAGTTCTGACCGTACGTGGAGCAAATATCCCTGTTAGATGTTATCAAAAAATTGGACCATTTTTTCCCGTTTTGAATCGTATGAGGGAAATAATTCCACAAACGCCTCATATTAGCCATTGATTTTAAAGTCGGATCGACATATTAATAAAGCGATCTGCCTGTTTTCAGAAAAAACTCCCTGTAAATCAGGAATGAACCATTGCTTTCAATACTAATCGAGAAAACGATATAAAAATATCTCATTTTCGTCATGGTAATTATTGTATAACATTGATAATTTAAGTCCTTTTAACACTAAATACTACCAGCAAAGGTCCATTTGGTTTGCGTGCTTAATAATTAATCAACCACTTACTCCTTCGAAAGGCGAAGTTATGGCTTGCTGCTAAAGAAGATCCCAATGGCTGATACATCTGTTCTTGCTCATAAATTACCCAACAATTTCCCCTTGAGATGAAATTTTTTTCTCTTTTTTTTGGCAAACGAGCCCGGTTTTGGTCGACAGTCCATTGCAAATGAGTACTTCATCATGGAGAGAGTAAAGCAAAACCCTAATTGAGCTAATCTGTAAGCCTGCATGCCGAATTTAATCATGAAAGCGGGAGGAAGAGAACCAGAATTGCTGTGCATTGTTAAAATTAACGGAAGTTCTAAGAAGCGGAGGTTATTGTCATCTGTACACGCGAGTATGAGAATTTAAATGCAACGAAGCACGTTAGCTTAAATTGAAAATAATTATTGTCCAATTGTAATCAGGATTAAACACATCGAATTTTTACAGTAAAGATCCATTACTTTTATTATTTTCAGACTTCTAACCAATTCACTACATTATCTAGTTTGAATATAGTCTACTTTTTGCAACAGACCAAAACACATAACAAGGCTGATTTACAAATGCTTTATAGACCTATATGTACAGTTGATATGGAATGCTCTTTCCGAAAACATCAAGCAGTTTGCAAGGCGTAAATATTTAATTTCAAGATAAATAGTATGCATAAACGAAGTGTTTGAAACGCACAACAAAATCAAACTATCCGTTTCTTTGAATGAAAACTTGACTGTCGATCCTGAGAGGTTCATCTTTATCAAATTTTATTCTCCCGGACGGAACGAAAGTTAAAAAAGGCTGAAAAATCAGTTCTACAAAGACTGTATAATAGAACAAACAGCATGGGCTAAATATTTAAGTATTTATACTACAATAAAAGAGCAAGTTCATTTTAGTGTTCACGTAGCTTGTAAAAAAAATCTTTCACTCAGGCTTCATCGCCATCAAGGTACTCATTATGTTGGTCATGACTTGTTCCAATGTGCTGTTTCAAATCGCAGCGTCTTGAGAACGCAGTCTTACAGTAACGACAGCGGTATGGCGTGTTGTCTGTATGAACGTGCAAGTGAAATTTCAGGTTGGAAAGCTTGTTGAAAGCTTTATTGCACAGTCGACAACGGTATGGTTTCTCCCCGGTATGTATGAGGAAGTGGTTACGCAGATTACCTTTCTGATGAAAACCTTTACCGCAGACCTCGCACACAAAGTCCTTCTTTTCGCTGTGTGTTCGAATGTGCGTCTTCAGGGTGGAGGAGCGATTGAAGGCCTTTTCACAGATGTGACATTTGTGTGGTTTGTCACTGGTGTGAATGATTTTATGGCGGCACAAAGTGCTTGAAAGACGGAAACCTTTGCCGCAAATGTTGCACACGAACGGTCGAGCCCCTGTATGGCTTGGCATTTTGAGGTGGATGGTCAGCGTGTACTTCGTCTTGAAAGTTTTGCCGCATTGCTCACATCTGTACACAGGCTTCGACCCACCGGCTGGCCCTCGTATTTGCAGCTTTCCATCATTACTTTCGAGTTTTGATTCTTCGTTTGATGTTCCCAACAGCTGTGTGTTGCCTGCAACGTCATCAAACTGCCCTTGGGATTTTGAGGGTTCGAAGGCTTCTGTATTGATGTTTTGCACGTCGTTGTCCTTTTTAATCGTGTCGCCATCGATGAAACTTTGATACGTGTAAGGCGTCAAGCCCAAATCGTTTAAGATGTTGCTGTTATCCATCCACGGAAAGTTGTCTTCTTTGCAAAGGCCTTTTCCTGGAAGACTTTGTTTCAAATTCGCTAAGTCCGGTTGAGAAGCTATGAACCCAACACGTATTGACATTATGGTGGAAAGATTAGGAGCATAAAGTCTGAACAAATTAACAAACTAAACGCAACTTATGAAGGTGGCATAGGAAAACAAAGAGAAAGGGTGAAAGTAATAGGTACAGAGAGACGCAGAGATACAGGGAGATAGAAGTATACACAGAGAGAAAGAAAGAAAGGAAGAAAGAAACGAAAGAGAGAGAGAGAGAGAGAGAATGGATGTAAACATACCTTTATTTTGTATCTTTCCATTTGTTCTCCCTTCATGAGTATGTGCACTCCGTCGAAGTAAGAACGATCTAGGCATAACTTAACAGAACAAATTTGTCCACTGCCTGAAATTTTCAATTGAACAGCGCAAGGAAGAACAACTCAAAAAAGATTTTGGACCAAAATATCACAGCACGACCAACAGAGCGTATCACTCTTGAGAACTTCCACTGCACTCACGGTTGTTGCAGAGTCAGCTGTGCTGTTGCCTTCTCGGCTTACTAATTGTGTATAGACCTGCGAGATCGTTATAAGAGGTATTTAGGTCAATTTCACAACACCACAAATCGAGGATAGGTTATTAAACAATTGGACAATGGACCAATCAGCAAACTGGTTGACGTAAACAGGCAAAAAAGCATACCTTTTTATGGTTTATGGACAACTGGTTACCAACTGGTGCCATAAGAGTTCACCTGCCTCAACGTCTACCTTCGGACTACATAATGAGCCCAAACAACATTGAGGTACTCATTTAAGTGTTTCATTCAGTAAAATGCCAAGAATTCTAAATCATGTTTTCAGTAGTACTTTTTTGCGACTGCAGTGCAATTTTTGACGACGTTTAGTCATATGTTTGTGAACTGCAAAGGATTTCACTTCGACGTATACGAAGCGATTGTTCATAAAATGTTCTTAATTACCTGCGAATTTCTCATGGAATATAACTATAAGAGTTATGCGTTCTGCGGCTGGGTTCGAACGAGCTACTAATGCATTGACTGAGCCGGGCAGAAGCGCTAAGAAGGCGCGAAAGGGAAGTGGCATGTCCAGAGCATTTAACAGCTGAACAAGTGTTTCAAAATCGGGCTCCAAATGGCCAAAGCAGTTTATAAAACGGCGGAAGAAATTTTCACAAAATGAGTGAAGACCAATGTAATGCCACGTTGTCTTGTTTTTGAAGTAAAAAAAAGATTGAAAATTCTGCTTGTCTGGTCATTATTCCAAACACAGATAAGCACAGCTCTACTTCGATAACTTTATATCATTCCAATGAACTTCACAATGCAAACGGATTTGGAGGTCTTATCAGTTATAAAGTTTGATACTAAAGCTAACATGTCGCGTTTACGTTGAACTCATTTCCCTTCAGGTATTTTACTCAGGCAAGTTCATGATTATTTCACTGTGTCTAACGCCAGACCTTTTCACGCGTCAAGGGAAGATATCAGGCCACAAAAGGGTTAATCTTGCAGTTTGAATCATCATCATTGACAATTAACGGTTAAAATAATATGGCTTGTGTATCGTGAGCGAAATTTGAGTAAAGTTGAAAACATGCAGAAGTTTAGTTTCAGAGCTCGTTAATGTAATCTCCATGTTTGTGTGTCGTGCCCTTTTTTCTTCTCGAGAGTCAAAGCAACCAGTTGTAATTGAAATTTCAGAGTTCTCGCTATTCCGGTGAACATTTTACATGCGTTCGTGTTTAAATCATCTACAGAATCTAAAGTTAAACTCTTAGTTAAAAGAATCCCATAAGAGATTTTTGCTTACGTTTCCTTCTTTTTTAAAAACACATTAATGATTGATGGTTTGAAAACACAAACTTGCAACAGATACCACAAGGTTGTTGTCCATACAAAGCAATGTCAAGATACACATGATTTCTCGCTTCAACTTCGAAATGTATTCATAAAAATTAGGCCAAGTCATGAATTATAGTTCAGGAAGACGGTCAAAAACATCGCCGTAAAAGGAATAACAAAATTAGGGACTTTCTTTGACATAGAAAGACAATGCTCAGTTTATATAATGTTAAATAATGGACGACGGCTGCAAGACTTGTCAAGTGACCAATATGCCCACTCCGGTAGCAGTTTTGGCGGTTTACCGCAGCATTCTATGTGCTCAAGCCTCAATTATATTGATATTAAAAATGCCTTGCACAAAAGAACTGTTAGAGTGCATATAATTGCGACAGAGGTGATTGGATGTTATTTTAAATGAATGCCCAATGAATGACATCTTTTAATTATGTTCGTCGAGTTTCTGACTAGGCCAGATCGATTTGGGTCATTCAGGAAGCGCTGGAACAAAATGTGGCCCATGCTGTCAATAGATAGCATGTGCATGGACTTTGCCATCTTGTCTCTTAATAACGTGGCTTCTCAACAGACATCTCCACACATTCGTGTAATGAATTGTACGCAATTCTGATTGTCTTTTGGAAGTTAAATCCAAGTTTAATAACATTGTGTACTCAATTCGGATTAACGGGTGAATTCGTTACTTGTTGCATGTCTTCAAAAATATCCATCTTCATTGCAAGAATATTTACTTTTGTCACATACTCTTTGACCTAACAACGTATTTCCTAGTTTGACCAAACGGAGGAGACAAAAAAGGCCAGCAGTGTGGCGAAACGCACGAGTTCTCGCACAAACAAATCTATTGTAATCATTTCAATCAAGTCAAAGACCTTCACTTCATTCATTTGATTTGATTTTATCTTTTTAAATTAAGTTCAGCCTCTCATTGCTACCAAACACCTTTATTATAAGGTTGCTAAAACAGACAAAGAACGAAAGAATCCTTGAAGTTCAAATCTCGACAAAGATGAATAGTGCTTGAGTGATTTCAGAGTTTTGCAAGTGTAATTTCCAAATTAAGATACACAAACAAAGGTCTCAGCAAACAAAACAGACAGGTCGGAACAAAGGAGAACATGGACCAATGCAGTCGCAATAATTCCGCTGCAAGGGCGCAATGTTGCACCCAAGGGTGACATGTGGCTCCAAAATTATCCTTTTAAAAGAAAACCCCGTGTCGATTATAGTAATCGTTACATCGGGAAAAGACAACCGAACACAGGTTTTTAAAGGTAGGTCAAGCTAGGTTCTCGGCCCTCGCTCCAGTGTATCCAACCCGATTTACGAGAAATAAGAATTAAACAAATTTAAGAGTTCGGATGCAGATGAAATCTTTCACAGAATGGTACCAACTACACGTAGACATTGACGTAAAGATTTCACAGCTTGAGTTAGATCTTTCATAATTTATTAGAATTTCATTCAGAATCGTGTCCCTAATAGATTTTGTCGCAATTCATTGGATAAGTTGTAACAATGGCGTTCTTCCACCAAGCTGCGAAAAGCTTCTGTTTTCAATCTTTGAGCAACATGTTAAGTCGAAGGACAACCCCACAAATATCGCACTTTCAGGACAATTTATGACAAATCCGATGAGCTCTTCAACCTTGTCACAAATCTCAGACAATCCGTTCCAGACTTGAACTCTCATCAAACCGGTTCGGGGCCACGTAAAAAAATGTTAAAGCGCGTTACTCATCTGCTGCTGGTTTGTCACAACTTGTGGTTTCAGTTCGTCCAAGTTGCTTGGAAAAGTTGGTCATACGCAGTCATTACAGACCACCGGAGTTCGTCTCGGTACTTGTAAAGAAATATACATTGTTGTGGTGAAGTTTCGTTGTTAATTACTTTAGTATTTACGCACTGTAGCCAAAACAAAATATCAAACTGGTAAGTTTGGAATGTTAGGCTTGATATCACGTGATATCAATCAACGTTTACTTCTATCAAGATGTGAGATTACATCAGCGGACTCGTTGGATTTACCTGAAGTGGTTGGATTTATTTGATGTTACTGGTTTGGACTGTGTTTGCACTATAAGAAAAGAGCTTTATAGCGTATCAAATTACCTGGCAGTAAATTTCATGATACACCTACACTGATAAAGTCAACTAGAAAAGCTGGCTTGACTTGGATTCGAACTCGCATCTTCGGGTTTCAAATCTTAAGCTTGGTTCACATGAGCAACATAAGCATAAGGATAAGATCAGTACGAAAACAAAGCATGATATCTCGTCTGGGACTTGCGAAGACAAAACAACCAGAATTTTTCTTTGTTTCGTCTTTTGTCCGGCTCTTGGCTAATGCTTGGACTATGATCTTATGCTTATGTTTATGACGATCCTTATGTCGCAGGCTTGGCTTTATTCCTTTGTTTCGCCTTTTGTTTTGTCCTTATGCTTATCATTATGCTCACGTGTGAACCAAGCCTTAGGCACAGTGTTTTAAGTGCTCCTACGTTCATTACTGAGCACTCATACTGCACATGACTAACTCACCATGGAAACATGTCCATCACGAGTTCTAGGCTAGTCCCAGTACAATCTCAGACCTTTCACAAATAACCGACCCAAAATCAACGGACTCAAAACATGTCCACATGGAAAGGACCTCACGCGAGACTGCATCATGTTACACAAAAATCCGCCATACTGTATGGCCAAGGAATGTAAACATGACTGAAAACAAAACATACCAAAAGCATTTTAAGGAGGCAACAAATGACGAGGCTGTCCTTTTATCTAGGCCTGAGGCTAGAACACAATGTCTTACCAGGGATGTCTGCTGTGCACTGCGGACCAAGCAACCCCGTCCATTCTCTACTGTCATTCAGACATCTCTTCTGCCATCCTCACTCAACAAAAGAATCACGAAAATACAATATCTGCATCATCAATTTTATCCCCCTGACAAAAAATTATGTTGTCCTTTTCATCCAAGGCAGAGGTCCACATTTTACACTACAGTCGCTTTCTTTTATCATTCTTGCTTTGATTCAGATTTGTCATTGAAGTAATGTATGGCGTCCAGATTTCAAAGTGACCTATTACTTTAAGCAGGAGACGTGTTTTATAAAAAGACAAAGCACTATCGTTTGTATCTGTCGTTTATGTAACACCGCACCATTTCCTTGACATTCTCGTGGTGAACTTAAGACCACAGATTAAAACAAGCAATATATATGGCATCCCAGTGAATTAGCGTGTCATTTATTTTAAAGTCAACTCAGTTGTCGGGCTGACGCGAGAATTCAGAGAGGTAACATGCGCAAGAAAGACCCTTCTCGGAAGAATTCGAACGAAAGTGCAGAGATATTAATCCCCGGAATAAAATACCAAGTAAAGGCATGATGAACTTTTATTTTGACGTTTCGTTGCATATATCACAACATCTTCAGAGATACCATTATTAAATGTTGTGATGTATACAACGAAACGTCAGAGTGAAAGTTTATCACTCCTTTACTTCATATTTTACGCTTGGCTTTAATATTTCTCACAAGGCTACGTTCTCCACAAGGTCAATCTCTGACTAATAAAACATAGAAAATTTTCATCGTTTGGGAATCTTTCTCCAGGAAAAAAATTCACACGATTTAAGAGATAGCTCAAAAAAATCAAATTTAAACCAAACCTTTCTTCCTAGAACAATTTTCCCAAAGGGATTGGGAACCTCAGTTACACCGCTAGTGGATCTGCCATTACTCACATTAAAAATTGTAGTATTTGACGTCTTGACAGTACCATGTCAACACCATTTTACATAGATAACTTGGAATGACGTGACCGTCGTCATCCAAGACAAATTTTCCTGTTTCAACACTTCAATTATTTCATCGTTAACGTCAGAGATTCGGATGGCACATTGAGAAAAGTAGTATATGATATCAGTACTATTTATCTCTCTTAAGAAGATAAGGTACTGAGCAGGGGTAGAGTTAAGGTTGTTCACTGGGTTTCTAGAAACTACTCAAACATTGGACCAAACATTGGAAAGTGACAAGCTATTCTTGCGAATATGCCTGAAAATACTCAGATCTTCCATATTCCTATTCACCCACTTAACCAACAGTGGCCACCTCAATATAGCCCCAGAAATATTGTCTTTGGTGATGTTTTTCACATTTACTCTAAGCCATAGCTCGCGAAACCTGATCCAATATGGGGAAAACTCTTGAACCACTCAGCTTTCAATTCTAATTGGCTATTATATTTGTGAACCCGTCAAAACTCATTTTCATTGGTTTAGCCATTGTGAGTGAACCGCTCATAAACCACTCACACTTTACTCAAATATGGCGTCGGCATCAGCTGGGGGAGATCCAGCTGGCCGCAAGGAAAACTGTTTGCGATTTGATGTGGGACTAATTTATGGAAGTACTGCAAGATTTTCCGACGTAGAGAAGTTTGAATTTATCCAGAATGTCTGGAAGCCTGATGTACAGTTTAAATTCCGGTAATGTGATCGTCCAGAATTCGGTGAACTCCGAAAATTCAGACAAAAATTGGCTACTTCGATTCCCGTGGCTCGTGTACTCCAAATATCTTGATGGCGTTTTCTGCTTACCAAGTCTTTCTTTCGGAGTAGAATATGGCACGAACGCTGCGGGACTCGATAGGTTGTTCCGAAAACGTTGACGTTCTGGACCGCAGCTTACGTGAAAATTCAGCGGCACTAGGGTGGAAAGTGTGAGACACAAAAAATGTCCGTCAAATGCAGCAAATGCTAAAAATTTAAAATTTTCCCGGAGCACACCTCCACATGTTCCCAGAAATCCACTGACTAACGGAGCACTCATAAGAAATGCTGGATCCCCACCTGGCGTAGAGAGATGTTGTCCTCTGCATCCAAGTTAGAGTCCGTGTTTTAACAACGCAGTATTTTTTTTCAGTAGCGTAGAAAGGGGGTTCAACTGACCCACTTTTCATAGGGGAACATAGATCGTGTATTCGAATAGCACATGTATGCATGCGCTCAGGCATTCCTGGCGAGCCAGCCAGATTGCTTCTTCGGGATTGCTAACCCCTCTCATCGAAATCCGGGCTTCGCTTCAGCAATTTTTCATCATTCTTGTGGTGGATTCGGCGTATGTGACGAACCCAAATTAAATGGAGTGTCTTTAACGTCCGAGGAGATCGAACAATTTTAATATTATTTATTTTAAAAAAATAAAGTACGTTGAGGTTGTTCTATTTATCTATACCAGAGTTTCATATTCTAAGCACTTAAACGTTTAGTTTATTTTCTTGCGGTGAACTGACATATCCTAGATAGAAATAACTTGAAAGTGAGATTCCGGAGCACAACAGTTTCGGTAGGTCTTATTTTATGTCAACTACGAAAGGCTAAGTTGCATTTTTCATCTGTAAAATGAAGTCGAACGGATTGGGGATTTAAGCGCACAATTACTTCTGATAGCAGATTGAAATAAGCAGATCATAACATCCGGATGTAACAGGATTAGTGTTATTAAGATGATGTTCTGTTTTATGATCGAGCAAGACGTTAGTGCTTTAACCATTTTCCTACAGTACACAGACACTGCTAACTTATTCTACTGTCTTATTCTAGTTAACGCCAGACTATTTTACTCTGGCTGTTGACAATTTTATTCGTCAACGGGAGACGTCTCCGACCGGAAAGGGTTAAGACTATCTCAATTAACTCTATCTCAATTAACTCTATCTCAATTAACTGCATCGGACTTTTATTATTTTACTGTGCTTAAGGGAGACGATTTTACTCGTCACGGGGAGATTACTCGTCACTGTGGCACTGACCACGGATTCTAGATTGAAAAACTTGGCATATCGATCCATTTGTCCAAAGTTTCGTGATATCGAGCAATGTCATAGTTTTCATCAGCTCTTCTAATCTTCTTCATGTCTGTGTCAAATTCACACCGGCCTCGAGCATGTCCAAGTTGTTCAATTGCGAAGCGATACTCCTTGCGATAGTTGGCACAGACATCACTTAACTTCAGGAAGGAAAATCATTTATGAACTTATACTTTATCATAATCATAATGATTTTGATAACCCTAATTAATAAACTAATCACCTGGTACCCTAACTAGATAATCAAAACGTATTCTAGTTTCAAAATTCTTCAAACAGCTTGTCATCTTCTTTTCTTCAATATCTCTTCTTCACCCCGGAGTCTATTTATTGCTGAGTTTTCGCTTACGAGAAAAGATCATTTGTCGGCTTCATTAATCAATCCACACCGCATAAGATGAAGTCGTTTCCCGATATGGAAACGTTTTAACTTTGGCGGTTTTTGATTGCCAACCACAGGTGGATTACTCCACCACAACATCCACCAACTCCATCACGAACTGGGATTATCCTTAACTGCCCATTAATTACGGTGTACTTCATTCCGCCGTATTCAGTTCGGATATCCTTTGTATGATTCTTGAAGCTTCTGAGTTGAGCAGTCTTTCCGAAACGCATCCTTCACCTCTGACAACGGTGATCTTTTTTCTAATTCATTCGATATGACTTTTGATGATAGTTAACTTTGTTTGTATTTCACCACATCACTGGAAGAATTCACGAAGGAATTGTCCTGTTATTCAAATTTGCAGGCTGCTATTTCATAGCCATTATAAAATTATCTATTTTCATAAGCTTCCTCGTCGCAATTTCTTTATTACCCACTAGGCGATTCTAAGAAGTCGGAAAACAAGCCAATTACGGATGTGAGCCATTACCGCAAGCTTAGCAAAGTTGGCCCATGCTTAAACAATTAAGCAAGAGGTTTCACCTTGTCGAAGGTCAACTTATAACATACAAGAAAGTCGGCCATTTATTTACCTTCAAGTTAACTTCACATGGACCGATAGTAAACAGAAGATACACAGTCAGACTGCTCATATCTTCGTGGTCAGAGCATCGTGCGATCCCAAAAGAGAAGCAATTCTAGAGAATCAGCATAATCTGTTCATTAACCTTCCGCGCGCATTCTTTTAAAAATTGAAACTTAAGCAGTCATAAGAAGATTAAGGTTAAGTGATTTATATACTTTACGTATTGAGTGCATTGTAAATATCTTGTAACAAGAGATCAAGATATTAAAACTCCTGATCACGACCGCACGCGATTTTGAATTCCACCAACGAGACACAGCCCACAGTTATTTCTCATCGTTCCTAACTTCACCAACTCTAAGATAAGGCAATATTGTTGACTACAGATCATACAAAAGGCAGACACACCTTCGCTCTCTAATTAAAATGGCATTACCACAGGGGGGTGGGAGCATTTATCCTATAAGGTGAAAAAAAAGAAAGTGCCCCTTTCATAATTCCGGCCTTAAGTATTACAATAATTGCGCACCCATAAGCAAAAGGTTAACAACATTATTTAACAGCAGTGTTGGCTGGAATGGCAACGGAGGTACAATGAAAACAACAAGTGGAAGGCTGATCCACACGACCGAAATACAAACACATATCTGTGCGCCTGTTAGAACTGGTATATTATTTTGGAGAGCACAATCCTGATTATTTCGGAGTACGGGAAAATATTCCATCTTCCTTTAAGATGCCACCAATTCTTCCTTCTGTACATTCCTTAACTCTCTAAACGAGATTACTCAAAAAGCTATAAACTCCGCGTCACGAGCCGCAGCGCATGCTCCAGTGTATAACGGGAGGGGGAGGGGCAGAAGTTTCAATCACGTATTCCTTAAGGGTAAGATGCAATATGCTTGTTCAGAACTTTGGAAATTTTTACGTCTCTAGAAGGTCATTTTTTCGCATTCTTCTGTTAGAAATCGAGAAACGTCCTCTACTTCAGAGTGGAGAAAAGAAGCACACCGTCACATGAACACTGACATTGTTCGAGATTTGTAAGTTTCTGACAGGAACAGGGGCGAAAACCAGGAGTTTCGAAGGACAGGGGTCGGAAGGAAGAACCAAGGCACGGTCGGGTTGATTTTGATCGTTTCGAGTGAAGCAGATGTACGTGGATTTGGGAAATGAGGGGAAAAAATCTGTCACTAACAGACCCTCAAGTTGGGCCCCCGCACGGAGAAGTTCTCAATTCGGCGTTATCAATATTAGAAGTGGTTATTCGATAGAACATGACAGTTACATACGACCGCAAACTGTCAAGTTGATAATTCCGAAGGAAGAAAATCTCGAGTGTCTGAATATTTTAAGACCCAACCCGGACCTGTTGCGAAAAATGCAACTTTGGAACTTCCAGCTGGGAATTGAACTCGCGACCTTGTGAATCTAGTGGGTTGCTCTGGACAATGAGCTACGGAGGCTGTTGCCGAGAGCATGGGCACGAGTTCAGTATTTTATAAGGTGTGGAGTATAACGGACTGACCTGATGGCCCAGTAGTCAACAAACAAATCTAATATATGAACTGTCATTTATATACAAGGATACTACAATTCTGTTGCGTAAAAACATAATTTCATCTGAGCAACTAATGAACCAGTTCCACGGGGTGCCGTGGGGGACCTTAATCCCACTAGAGGTCCAATTTGAGTCCACCGCTGTGTCTATACTTCAAACGAAAAAGGTACCACAAGGGCACAATTATCATTTTTATTCCGAAAATGTCCCGAGGCACCATGAATAACTTGGAGTTTTCATTTTAGCCTCATGTTTATCTGATTTCACCGGTGACGAGAGGTGCCATTTCGCTAGGAATTTCAACTCAAGCGAATGATAATAGCTCTGGCCAAGATAAAGAATAAAAAACAAACAAAAAATCGTCATTTTGGAACTTAACGTCCAAGCTGAAAAGAACTAAGAATGGATAAAGTAATAGTGGCAATATGTTGACTCTACTTCAAACTCAGGGGATGATCATTACAAGTCGAGCGTGCTCTTATCATGAAAATCTTTCCACCGTCATGAAGGATAATTTAAATTCGAGCTTTGTTCGCAGTGCAACAAAACTAATTCTGCTATTCAATTTCATTTTGATTGTATTTTAAAGCCGTTGTACAATCTTGATCAAACGGACGAGCCCGTCTCATATAAACAAGTCTTTACTATCAAAGTTGTTTGATGAGATATATATTTTGCAAATGAGGGAGCTTGGAGATATATTGAATGATAGATGAACGTTAGTCAAGTTCTATATCAGAAAACGATTTCTGAGCTTCAGACGGAAATCGAAACCGTGACCTTCTCACTGGTCATCAGAAGCTTGCGGGTTCGATCCCCGTCTGGGGCTGAGAAATCATTTTGTGGGGATAGGGCTTGACGAACGTTCATCTATCATTCAAAGTTGTTATGATTAATCAAATTCAGACCATCAAAAAATGGTCTGTCGCTATCTTGGTCTCTCTTTCAAATTCTGTTCTGAAATCGTTACGATTGAAGAACCAAGTGGGGAATCTCAAGCGGAAAATGAAGACAAGAGCGCAGCCAAAAACGAGAAACAAGGCCATTTCCGTTCCTTTCCTGTGACATAAAACCTTGTTTTTCTCTTTTCCCACCCATTAAATCCTTAAGTCAAGTTTATATCTCTTATATAATTGTTGGGCGTTGACTAATGACGTCATCTTTGAATGAATATATAGACTTACGAGCAAGATCCATGACTTATTTGATTTAATAATGACTTAGGATTCAAGTCGAAATGTAACCACTACTACTTTGCTCACTGTTGTTTCCAACTTCAATATCAAGTTCCACGTTGAGGATTTCCAGTTTGTGTTTTGTGCCTGATATCTCTTAAAAAGCCACGAAAAACTACACAAATCTTCTGTGAGATATCAACGACACAAGCCAAGGAAGCAGACTGCTGGACTCGACCTAAAATTCTTGGGTAAATGTATGAGGAGTTTCCAGCATGCGAGAAGTTCTTTGAGTGAAGGGAAATCGCGAGAATTAGGAGAAATTTTCGAAGAAGATATCACTGTTCATTATTCACTGACACCATTAAACAAAGGAACATGAACCTTGCTAATTTATCGAAGAAATCCTTGGACGTATGGCCGGACGTCTGCCTGACTAAACAACATGGATGAAATCTAAGTGAATCCTTTTCTCAATTTCAATCGCTTATTCCTCTGCGAAAAGCCTTGTTGTGTTAGCAGTGCTATATGATTACAAACTGAATTGTATTTTGACATTAAGGAAAACCATCAATGTCCTGATTACAAACTCAAAAGCGAGACCTTACCAAATATCACGGTACTGGACAGTCTCTCTTCAAGAAACAAGTTGAAATCTTCCAAATCGGCCTGGTTAACTCGATTCTGATACTGAAACTGGACATGTGGTGCTCAGCTGTAGTTCTTTGGAACCAGATCGACAAATTCATGAATGGCAAGTATCCTACGAAAGCGGAAGTTAAGAAATTATATTTTTTGGTTACTATTAAAGTAATTTAAATTTAAAACAAAATAGATCTCTAGTAAATTGTGATGCTTATGAATACGAGTACTCACTTTGTCGTTGTCAATCCTGCTAAAGGAAACGACAAGGATAGTCGTATGAAAAGCTCCGATTACAATCTTTCAGTTGACGCGATGTTTTACTTTCCTCGCAAATCGTGGAAAGTTTTCCATTATCTCATTCCAAGTGGACAATGTTCCCTGCCAGGAATAAGTTTACCTTTCTGACGTGGTGGCATTTCAGACTGGTAATTTAAATTCGGGCGACTTACACCTTTTGACCGAGCGCGGACATTGTAACACTCGCAACTTATTATCCACTATTCCTAAATTTAGATCTATGGACATTCTTTACCACCATTTACTGACGCTCACCAGGTGTTCGTAGACCACAAATCTTCAAATTTTTCAGAACTCAAGGCGGATTAAACCCTGACCATTGAGGAAGTTTCTTTAAATGACACCTTGAGATTCCAAGACAAAAATTTCAACCCAGTTGAGCTTTTGAATCTCCAATGTAGTTTGCCAGGAATTCTCCTACGTAATCATTCTCTTTAAAATGCTAATATCGAAACTGGATTCCTGTGTAGGCGGTTCTGAACGAAGTACAAAAAGTTTAATAGTAGTTTTTCCGAAACGAATGAGAGAGTAGGGTTCTGATGTTTTCAGTGAAAGTCCGTCATCTCTTGTATTTTGGCTGAGCATTACTCCTTACATGCTGTCCAGTGATCACCAGCTTCACTCGCAGTTCTAAGGTATGATATTGGAACGATAGACGTTTTTACAGCGATATTTGTATAATTCTATGGTATATCCTTCCGATGGTCCTGAAAGGAGTGTTGACTACAGGTACAAAAGGTTAATTCACATTTTCGTATGTTGAACTGAAGTATTTTAGAAAAGTGACATGATTCAAGACTTCACCCTGTAAGTATAGTACATAAAACTTTGGGGTTTTTTTCGCACGTGAAATTGTAAAATCACACGCAAAGATTACCTTTACATCCAAAATTTGTCATTTCACGAGTTAAGTTGGTCGATTTATGTGTGAAATATCTGATTTGTATGTGAAATGGCTTGAAATTTTGTCCGTAGTCAACAACCTGGGGAAGGCCATGAGGAGAAAGGCGTGGTTATACACGAAACTGAAGTAAAGCTTTTATCATCTAGTCTTTCGCTTGACCTACCCTTAACAATATATGATTAAGAAGCTGGTCAGACAACATCGACGCCGGCAGATCAGTTTATCCTTTCACAAGTCGACATCTCGTGAACGACTTAGGAATGATGCTTGAAAATTTCCGGCAGCATCAGTATGTTTACTCTGCCTAAATTTCGACGATGATTTTACTCATGAACGAGAGATACTCTTCCATGACAAGGTTCAAACTTGTGTTCACACAAGTTTACTTTCACGTACATCAGTACGTTGCTATACCGAAGGTTAGAATCAACTGAGATATGCAAAGCGCTTCACAGATTTGGGAACTAACTACGACAACTTACAAGTGTTATATGGATTCGTAAAATTTTGTTCTTTAAAGGTGTTGTTTTGACGTCATCATTATGTCTTCAGAAAACGAAAACTCCTGAAAGTTTCCTCTAATTTAAATTTATATATATCTTTTTTATCATGTATAACGTCTGGACCGACGTCCCCAAAAATTATGCATGGATTTGAGGTAACAGGTGTTAATAATGACAAAACTTATAGAGTTTTTAAGTTTTTCAATGATATATCAGTGTGACGTCACTATATCACTTCACCACAAGGAAAAACTTTGCCTGCATTTACCATATATACAATATCTTAGTTATTCCTTAAATCTATGGTATCTACAAGTAGTTAGCTGTTAAAACAAACTGTCCTTACCAACTCCAGCATAATAATGGAGTATGTTCGAACAACATTAAACTTTATTATTAAGTTATATCTCCCGCAGGTCAATCTATCGTTGATGTTTTAAACAAATGTCTATTAAGGTTCTCCGACTTTACGATGACAAAACCAGCATGTCGACATCGATCAATAGAACCGAAGCCGAATGTAAGTACAACTTTCACACGTCCTTCATTCTCCCATTAATCATGTCAACATAGCTCCTTTGGCAGTCCCGTTATGTTCACTTTGTGCCATATATTCTATTTGGTTCGTCAGTTGAAACAGTGTCAAGTGCCTTGTAGCTCATTTCACGTCACTGTTTCGCATACATTCAGTTTGGTTTGCCGCTTGAAGTGCTGAAAAATACCTAATAACTCCCAAGATTTCACTGTTTCATATACATTTAGCTTGGTTTGTCAGTTGAACCAGTGTTGACTAAATAGTATAAATCTCACATTAGTTAATGCAATTGACTTTTTCACACTTGAAGTGGCGTCCCATACCTTAGACCTCTTTTCACAGTTTCACATTTTCAGTTGGATTTCTCACTCAAAATTACGTGAAATACTTTATTATTAAATACCTTTAGCACACAACTTCACAATCCCAAAAATTCTTGCGACCAACAAAACGGTTTTATAAGATATCGTTCATCTCCTCTAAGTCATACAAAGCATTTTTGACAAAAGTAGGCAGTTTAGTAGTTACCCATGCGATCAGAAATGTCCTGTTCACACCTGAGTTTTCTAAAGTGTGAAATTGGTCGGATGTTTTTGTCTCTGTCTGCTAATATTGAAGACATTTTGTCGTCTGCTGGTTTGACCAGCTCATTGGCAATTTGGAAACCAAACATACAGAGAAATCCAACAAATTAACTCCAATCAAGCTTTCGTAAAACAATCGGAGATTCCATAACATTTAATTGGTTATACTGAGCACATGTAGAACGACAATGTGAGACATTCTTACTAGAAATGTCTGACAGATCAAACAAGTTCGCACGGTAATTATCACAAACCAGAGTAAGAAGCAAGTGGGCACTTACGACTATGCAATTCAACCTTGGTGGTGACATGAACTTTTGTTTCGCGAGATAAAAACCGACTTTCTATCACAATCCAAGTTGATTTCAGTGACAAACTGAGCAAGGTTTGAAATACAGCCATGTGATACAAATGCACAAAAAAAAATCGTGACATGAGAAATTTGCATCCGTTCTTGGAAGTTTCATGCCTGAAGGACACCAAATGATAGACGAACGTATTGCGGCTACACGTGGAAGATTTGTAACCTTACACCAACAAACGAACACTTTAATTTTACCACAAAAGGCAATAAACTCTTGGCAGTTAGGAAACAATTACTGTCAAGTCAGACTAAGGAAGACACTGAACGCCAAAACCTGTCGTATATACTGTCGTTGACAAGGTTAACCTCGAATGACCGACCATATGGAAGACTTCAGTAGGGCGCGGTTTGTTTTGGGGAAAAGAGGAGCTAAAACTAAGTAACTGAAATCTTCTCAATTCAGTATGAAGTCTCACAGCAGAAGCTGGCTATAATCGTGGCTTACAGGTGAAGAACAAAGACGATGAATGCGGGATAGGTTTAATCAGGAAAAGCTGGCCAGTATTTTTACATAAGAAGTTATACATGAACAAGGAATTCAGGCAAACATAATGCACATTTTTGTTAATCTTGTGCAAGGTAAACACTAACCCAGACAGGAAAACAGATTGTAAAATCATTTATCTTATCAGTGTGGTGGTAAATGTTAATTGGATCAATATTCCAGCCGGGAGATCTGAGTTTGGCTCGGAAAAGCTAACCTTTTAACATGGGACTCACTTTTATTGAGCAATACCCAAAACTTTAAAAGGCCTTGCTGAATGGCTCAAAATTTAAGTCCCGGGTAAGTCTTTTTCGGTTAGTTCCATTCGGCTTTACATTCCATTTCGCCCCAGTAAGTGCTGCTGACAAAGGAAGTGGGCTAAGTCAACACTTTAATGGCATTTCCGAAACTTTCACATTCGTTACAGTAGGCTGAGGAACTTGTTTACCTTCCTTCCTACTTACCGACAAGAAAATAAACTTAAACATCACGCCAACGTTATCACGCGTTATGCATGCACCTAATGTATTGCAGGGGTAGTTTCCGCCCCAAAACACGAATCCACTGAAGATACATGCCAACTCAGAGGTTTAATTACATCAGAATACACTTTAGAATCTGTCACTGTTTGAGTCTTTTTTGTCACTCAATGATCAGAGCGTGTGTGAATCTCGGGGATTCTCGGTTACCCGTGAAATCTAAAATGACACTTAACTTTAATTTCCCCCATGATTTACATAAAACGAGCATTCCACTTGCCCCTGAATAACCTCAAAAAAGGAAATGCTAGAAGCTGGGATAAAGAAAACAATAAAAAGAACCTTTTGCTTTTTTAAGCGTTTTTGGCCTGTCCCAACTGAATTCCAACTATTTGTTGTTTTTCAGATAGGATCAAACCTTTTGGATGTATAATCGTCAGGTCGTTTGATAGGCAGTGAAGTCTGTCGAGAAATATAATTATTAGGAGTGGTGAAAATCCAAAACTTGAAATTAAAAGTTGTTGAATACAGGGCGCAGGGACTAACGTTTCCATCGGAACTATTAACGAATGTGAAACACAAAACGTCGTTGTGAAGAGATTTTTAATTCAGCACGAGATATCACTCTTTTACCCTGGTACTTTACTTGCAGTTTTTAATTCGACATCAGTGTCCATGCATGAAACTAGAAACTTCGAGAATGGTTTTCCGCCGAGATATTTTTGGGACACAGAAAAAAGCGTCGCGTGAAGATCTACATGACAATTACTATCCCTTGTTGCGTTGTTTTGACCAACTTTAATTTGTTATCATTATTTTACGTTCGTGATATGTTAAACAGTTGATTAAGGTCAATGTCAGTTCAAACAATATAAGCAGTGTCAATAATACGAAAGGTTAAGATTTTAGAACAATGGTGTGTTTCTCTCTCACTGGCCTGTTCTTTACGAATTATGATTTTTTAACAGCAAAGCTGTTTTACTAAGACCCGAGCAGCAGATGCATTTATTAAAACAACTTTTTACCTTGACAATTGATGAGAGACATAAATTATCTTTACAGTGTTGTGCAATAATTTCGATACAATTACTATTAAAACAGTAAGAATGGCCGTGAGAAACTGTTTTGGTTATAGGCAAATGGCTTCAAAAATTATTTTCAGTTACCTCGGCTTTTCCTAGACATGAGGACGCAATTTCACACAAAGTCGTCAGAGTAATGTTGCGAAATATTTAACATCTTAGGTCACATGAGTCGGCTGTATTGGCAGTCGTGACATTTTATAAGACGACTAGTTCGTTCCATTTTAGAACCATTCTCACGGTGATACGAAAAGGTTTCGTCATATCCCCAAGGCTTCATTGCCGCTGGGTGGAATTTTCCACGCGGATGCGAAATTTCCTGTTTGTCTGATGAGCTTTCAAGTTAAACTAGTTAGAAAAAAAACAAAGAAAAAATTGTCTCCGCGAAGAAAATTCTGCCTAGTGGAAATCAGGCTTAATCTGGGAAAGTTAGCGGCGGAAACATTTGTGGCTTTAATGGGATTTCAGCTCCCCCCTTTGGTTTGCGAACTGGGACAATGTGCTCGTTTTAATCGACCAAGGTGCACGGATAGTCTCAGGACAGCACCAAAGTAACCCTTGAGGACTACACAGGTGTTTCTGTTCATGTGCGGTAACACAGTGAAAATTCCAGTCAATGATATGAAAACAAGATACTGCGTCGACAATTTTAAATAAGGTAAAAAAGTTTCGAAGGTTGGTAACTGCCGTAAGTGATTGCAAAGAATTCTAACGTTTAAAGGACCTTTGCTGGAAACGTCAGAATTCTTTGCCCTCAGTCACGCCAGTTGCCAATCTTTGAACTTTTTACGTTGTAGTGAAAATTTCCTGACAATCCAGTTTTTTAATGTTCGAGAGATTTCTCTTTTCGTGTTACCATCAGGATGATTGTGAGCAGGAGTTTGGAGAAAATTTGAATTGGGGTCAACCGACTAATGTTTCTGTGGATATTACGGCACAGCATGTAATTGGAAAACGCGCCACTCAACGGATGTTGGGTGCGAACAATAAATGTTCATTTGGTTACATCATTCATTGAATAACACCTCTTATTAGTCGACAGATGTCTGGCTCTCAAATTGTACACCTGCATAGTCTCCTGACTTCTACCAAGGAGCTCTAATTGGACACATGTACGCAACTGTGGCCAGCTCTGCCGCCAATTTAAGATTTAACTGTACTTTAACCGTTTCAAGGCACGATGTCTCCCCTAGACAAGTAAAATCGTCTGGCGTTAGCCGAAGTAAAATAACAGAATTTTTATGCTGCCGGGATTGAGTTGGTTGAGATTATTACAACCTGTTCTTGGCGAGATATCTCCCCTTGGTCAGTAAAATAGTCTAGCGTGACCCATAGTAAAATAATTGAAGACTGACTCTGTCTGAGAACGAGATGAGTTACACTAAAATATCGGATTCCGTAATTATACTAGATGGTGCACTCCTCTCAGGATATTTTCTGCTCCTGGTGCTACACCAGTTTTTCGCAACAGCTTGCTCGTATTTTAGAGGTTTGGAGGGATAAGCTTATCCATAAGGTGCCTGGATAAGAGGAAAATCTCCCTTTCCCAAAAGACGGAAGATGTGCTTAGAGCACAATCAGTATTCACATTAAACTTAATTTCAACCTGTGACTATCCCAAGGAACTCAGCTGGGGACAATATCTAATGTCTGGAAGTTTTTTATTGCTTTTATTTTGCGTTTTTGATATTAAAGGAATGGTTCGTGATTTGGCGTGCGTCAATGAAGTATGCGTACGCACAGGAAGTTGAGAGAGCACAAAAAAAAGCGTAAGAGTTGCTAGAGGCGATAGTCGAGAGCAACTCTAGATTTTTTCGTAAGCCAAAAAGTTCGGAACATTTTCTATATTGGCTGCTTTTCAAAGTTTTTCCCCGTGCACGATCGAGAAATTCCTCACGCACGTCAGCCAATCAGAAGCGACGTTATATTGCATCCAAGTTATAATCAAAGTTGAATGATCAAAGGAATAAACAATCCTATCGATCATCCAAAAACCTCCACGCAGAACTGCAGAACAACTCGTAGAATTTACGCCGAAAACATCAACTTACACGAGAGAACAACCAACACACATACAACATCAACTCTGGATATAGACCAAGAGATTATATGACTCAGAGAATTTTGGCCGGAGCTCATGAAATCTCTCGAGAACTTGCAATTAGACGGGGGTGGAAATTTCACCTTGGAATGAGCTTTTGGCATTCAACCGACGTTGAATTTCTTTGATGAGGCAAGTCCTTAAAGTTACGATGTGATATCACTGCAAAGATTTGTAAAGCAAAGAAGTCAATTGAAGTGGCAGGTATTAGCGTTAATGAAGAAAATATGAAACAGAAGAATCATATTCCGAAAACCGCAGATTTGTGTGCAAGCTATAACACGCAGGAAAGTTCACGCGGTCTGAAAGGGTTCAAAAACCCAAACTAATAGTCTGTTGATATTGAAAGTGTCGTGTCAGGTTTGTCTCTAATTAATTAAAGATATCCGTTGTACAAGAGCTTAAAACATCAAGGTGAACTGGTCCGGGTCCAAGGCACGTGAGTGGTGGGCATGTGTCTGCCTGCCTTGCTCGGCGCGTTCTACGAAGAGGTTCTCCTCTAGCACACACGCCTTAAAAATCCTCACAACTCAAACTTGCTTTCCTGCATCTCTACCGATACAGAAACTGTACGATCCCTTGGGAACACCTCGTTCAGCCGATCGGAAAGACTAAGTTTTGTAATCTTTACTGAAGAACGGGTGTTTTCATTCAATTAGCTAGCTGATCCATGGGGGTCTTAGCGGAAGACCAGACCACTGATGCAACTTCATTTGGTGCACGCAAGGAGTCACTTGGTGTCCCCGCGTGCTTCCATCAAGAGAATATTGTTGAGCGTTTTCTAATGACGTCATTGCCTTCAGTGCAGGGCGTCTTCACATCACATTTTCGATGAACGCCTTCTGGAGGTTAGACCAACGTGACTGCCTTGCTTTTTGTCAGTTAACCTCCGGGGACAAAGTGAAAATCTGCTGTATTGCAGATAAGCACATCAACGGAAACTATAATTAACGTATATTCCATCTTAGGGGTTAAATACATAATACAAGGACAACTTTGCCTGGAATGAAATCTTAAGCTGGATGGCCAGGGTGAAATCTCAGTTCGGGCCTCATTGCATGGAGATATCCCGGTAGAAAATTAACTCGTTATTACAAGACGATTATTTCATACTGGGCGGAGCTTTTGAAATTTCAGTCAGGTTAGTTTGGCTGAAATTTTTCCATGTTACTTATCAGAAAGCATTAACTTTCATCCAATCTACGAAATAGGAAAAAGATTTACTTTACAGCAGAAACAAACTCTTCCGTTGTCCGGTTTGTAATCCCAGATACTGTTTCAACGTGTATCCAATGTCCAAATTTTAATTAGCCTTCTCACGGTATTGTGTTCAATTGTGCTTACTAAGATCGACAATCAAGGACCTGTTGAGACAAAAGCACCAAGCATAGCAAATGAGTGTCAGTTTACTTGATTAAAAGTGTGAGTATTAAAGTAAATGGTTTGAACCTGGGAAAATCGTGATATGTTTGTGGAAGTTGATCGTCCAGGTTAGTATAGTCTTGAGAAAGACTGTTGGTGGACGTGACTGACGTTTCGACAGCCTTAGCGGCGGTCATGACCGCCGCTAAGGCTGTCGAAACGTCAGTGTGAGTATTTATAAACCTTAAGCGCCAAACATGATCTACGGACGCAAAGCAGACAAGATCTCTTCCGTAGCCCTAGATAGTACTTCTACATGCTGTTTCATTTGTCGGTAGCGTTCATAAGGGGTTGTGTTCAAAAGTCTCTATTAATGATACGTTCAAGAACCTATCAAAATAATAATTGCAAGTACACTAAACGAGTTCTAATTTGCTTAATTAAGCGGTTGAATCATCGCCAAGCAACAGCATTTAACATGGTCAATGGAGTTTATAGCTGACACGAAACGTACCAAGCAGCACATTTTCTGCTGCATTAACTTCAATCCATTGTACATTTGCAATTAGTCGACACACAGCGCCGTTTGAATGTAGGGTAATTAGGACGATCAAAAACTTACAGACAATATTGCTAAGCTCTATGTGTGTTTATTTACTTAATTAAGTGTTTGAAGTACAAAGCGTCTAACATTGTAGATGGACACCTTTGCTTATGATAGGCAAGAATTTTTACGTGGCTGCGAATACAAGTTCTCTTCCAAATTCCATCCGGTGTACATTTGTAATTAGCGGTTACACAGCATTTTATTCAACAGCGCCGGCTGATTAGGGCTTCCAGATTTAATTGCGAGATAATATTGTCGAGCAGTGACTGTTATTGGTGTTATTGTTCACCAAGCAACCGCATCTATCATAGTCTTCGGAACCGGATGAAGCAGCTGGTCTAGAAAAGAAACATCTGCAGACTAGCCGGTTTATCTATGGCATCACCTGGAAATTGGCCAGTAAACATTTGCAACCTTCATTGACTGTATGGCTCATATGTAAGGTCAACAGTTTGGGCTGCTCGGTAACCTTTGTAGAGTTACAGCTGGTATATACTCGTTAACTTGGCTGGCCATTTTGGTTCCTGTAGCATCCACTGCCCCACCCAGGGTAAAGGTAAAAAATCTTTAGAGCAAGGAGCGCTCATTTAGCGTGACCTTGAGTTAGTACGGAACAGAAAAACAATAGAAACTATGATAAAATCTTTGATCTTCAACCGCTGAAAAGGTCAACAAAGTAGAAAAGAATATCCAAAGCGAAGAATGATCGCAGACATCCGCCATTATTGACGTCAAGGAGGATATAACAAATCATGTACGTAACAAAAGAGAAAACATTTATGATTACCGGCAGAAGCATGGCACATGAACCAATTAAGTTGGGCAGACGAATTAACTTTGGCAGACGAATTGAATTCGACAAGTTCTGCGACGCCACGCGACCACAACATGACAACGACCACTGTTATGGTGCCACTGACAACGAAATTAATTTAAACAGATGGGGTCGACCGTAGCGTACAGGATTTACGTTGATGTTGAGCAGACGAATAATTTAAAGTACAAGTTTTGTTGGGCTACGCCAGTGTAACCATATAGGTAGTTTTATGAACTAGCGTACAATTTATGATCGTCCTAAGACGTATCAAACGAAGCAGAATCCATATAAAAGCGACATCTTGAAAAACCCAAGATATAAACAAGACTAAACGTTGAAATGATAAATTTTCGACTTTATTGTAGTCATCTTCGCACCAAGTGAAGTTCAAGTCATCAAGTCACCAAGTCACCAAGTCATCTTCACTTGGTCTAAAGATGACTTTGCAATAACTTTCAATTTATGATCGTCCTAAGACATATCAAACGAAGCAGAATCCGTATAAAAGCGACATCTTGAAAAACCCGAGATAGAAGCAAGACTAAATGTTGAAATGGTAAATTTTCGACTTTATTGCAAAGTGATCTTCAGACCAAGTGATTTTTTTTTTGAAGATGTCGCTTTTATTCGGATTTTGCTTCGTTTTATACTTTTTAAAGTTGTCGCCTGGTCCTGGATAAGACGTATCCTGGAAGTATTTGTGAAAGAACCAGGTTTGATGAAAGTTCGATGTCTAAAATCCAGTTCTACCAAAACTGCCCTAATGTGGAACGTAATTTTAATTGAGTTCAGGACGGTAGAATCATAAAGTATGAACTGGGCGCACTAACACACAAAGTACTTTTTTTGCTACCTGTACAATGACGCATTCAAAAAGAAGCGAGACAACCACGAATGTATTTCCGCAAAAACGTCTCGAACGCTCTGAGAAAACGTCCAAGACAACAAAAAAAAAAAAAAGTATTTCCGGCCACGGAAAAAAGGTTTTAATGTTTGAAGTATGACGTCTCAGGTCTGATGACTTGACTATTTCTCTCCAAATCTTTGATTATAATTCGCCTATTTTGATTTCGATATAGCGACTTTTTTCGCAATCAATTCATTCCTCTCTTCGTGGTAAAAAAGTCAACTCTTCAAACTATTTAAGTTCTGCTTAAATTTCTAACTATAGCCAGACACGTGAAGGTGAGTAAGACGTCTTAACTGTCATCTCAACTTCTTAACGGATCAACTGCCGAAGCTAGTGGTGTGAATAGGAAGCTGATAAAATCCTTTAATCTGTTTGCTATACATCTTTTCCGGCGTTACTACAGGGATCACCATCGTTTAGAACGGCAAAAAGAAAGTACAGAACTCAGAAGATAGCCAGAATTAAATACTGAGAGGTCGCCACTGATTGGAAAGAGTGAAAAGCTGAAGCCTATTTACCTATTTCCCATTTAACCGAAGGTTAATTTCCTTCGCCTATGTTAACATTGTAACGATGATTTTTATGAATACAAAAATGATTACGGAATAAATCATAAACAAACGACTGTGTTATATTCCAATTACTTTGTCACGCAACGCAAAAACCACCACGTTTCCGAGCTACAAGCATAAAAAACATTTCACTAGTGGTCTCTCTTGATTAATTGTCACCAATCGATAAATCCCTCTCTCCGTGGGTCTAGTTTTAGGTTTTGTCGCTGAAATTTCTAGTAGCAAGTAAACGCCTCCGTTGACCTCCGCGCTCCGTAGTCCTTGTCAGGGACAGGGCTTGTGAAGACCACCCAATACTTTACTACCTCTTGCCGTGATCGAAACAAGTCAATAAATCTTTTACACTGCAGTGAGGGTGTGGCTAGGCATATTTCGCCGGCTGTTGTGGTTTCCACCAACATTGATTGGTGCTGAAGGACCAAAGTGAAGTGTACACTCGTAGGGATTTCTTAGGAGCCGGAAAACTCAAACTGCAACAGTCACGACAAGCTTAATTATATTATGTACCTTCGGAAAGTTTTTTCATCGTTAGATTAGGTTACCTACGTAACTGGGAGGAAAACGTGTCAATGTTCTCAATGACAACAATGTCAGATGTATTGGCGAGGTGTTGTTGCGTGGATTTGGTATTTTATTTCATCAAAAACGAAACAGCACCGAGACAGAGTACTTCTGTCACGCGAGGTATACTTTACCCTCATGCACCATCTGCCATCTAACTGTCCTGGTCACAATAGCCCAGTGAATTAAAGTTTTGGCCCGATAGATTGAGGTGTTTCACAACATTTGTAACGATGACTAGAAATCTGCGAAATAGTATTAAAAATTCGACAGATGATCAGTTAAACCTTAACTAATGTTCAAAATTCAAAGTTTATCACAGACGCTGGAGACCACGATGTGTCCCAGTAGAAACTCTTATTAGAAGGGACTGTATCTCAAGGGAAATCTCTTTTTTCCAAACTGTTAGCATTAATTTAGCGGTCTGCCTAAAACGCATTGTACAAGTTTTTGTTTTTCTTTCCTTTCACAAATACTTATTTTAGATTATTACATGACCCTGAAGTGTACGCTTAAATTCTAGTAAGAGCTTTAAGTTCAGTTTTTTAAAACTAAAGCTGAATCCATACTGTCTCCTTGGGTCTTATTTAAAACCAGAAAGCCCATAATCATCCAAATCCACGCCTCCAAAAACAAAAAGTCAACAGGATTATGGCAAACTTTGCTCTCTTCGGTGCTCCTATCGCATCGTCGTGTCTTTCAAGGCATTACTGCGCTCTCATGTCCTCTCAACCAACGGTAATTGAAAACTTATAGAGCAATAATTGAACACCAGATGAATGATGGACAGCAGATTAGATAAAGGAGCACGATCCATGTTACTTATCAATTGATGGTTGGTGAAGTGCTGAAAACTATCAAGGCATCGCGCCGAAACAATCAATTGTGGGTCAATACATACGTAAAAGACGTTACAGATGTAAAAGCTTTCTCCCCTGGAAATTTCTCTTAGTGTTTGACCTCTAGGGAAGACATTGTCGGTTTTAATCCACAGTTCTCAGTGTTTGACATCAAAGAATGGTAATATTCTTATACACGGAAAAAACAAACAGTAGTCGAAGGAAACTGAGTCTTTGCACCCCCCTCTCCATTGCCAAATTCCCCACCCGGGAGGAAATAAAGAAAGTATGGCTATTCCCTGCAGTCAACCAACATGTGAAACCTCTTATTCCCTCCTTGAAAACTAAGAATTATCCTCTCTGTTTACATTAAAAAAGAGTGCTTATTCGTTAAGTTCCCTCACAGTTTGCAAAACATATTGAACTCATCTTGAACCAAGTTCGCCCCTTCAAGAGAGTAGTGTCTTCCATTTCCGACTGTTGATTTAATTAAAAGTGCATGCACATGATCCACACGTGAAACTATCAACTGTATAAAAAGGCCGAGAGTAAATCTCACTTGAATGTTCCCTGCTGTTTATCCAAAATTATTGGGCTAATTTTAAAAAAAAATTTCAACCTCGAATCCTTGTTTTGATAATTCCAGATGGCGAGACCGCAGTAATTATCCTACTTAATACATGTCAAAGTTTAAGAGGTTGTCACTCCCGCAGGAAACATGCGAGGGTGTGTTTAAAAATTTCAGAGTATAAAGGAAGGAGTGAATCGGGCAGAGCATCATTCACCTCCAGCGGCCATTTGTCCACGGGAACCTGCTTTCACTTGGTTTGAAGTCGGTGACTTTTTTTGACGAAAAAATGAACGCAGCGAAAACTCTCGTCATCTTGATTCTTTGTGTCTTGGCAGCAGAATGCAAGCCACACAAGGTAAGGAAACGTTCTTCCATGTCGTTCTGTTGTATCGTATCGTTCAGAGAAGTCTTGGTGTAAACAGTATAAGCCAGTTATCCCACTAGAGAGTGTGAATCAGCGAGAACAATCAGTGAGAAAAAAATACCTTAACTGCGCTTCGGGGAAAAAAAAAACGAAGACAAAATTTTGTTACAACTCCCTAAAGATGGCATTTATTTCAACCCGACAAAAACACGAAAGTAATGAGACCGAGTTTGCTTACATACCAGCGATTACAAGGAACGCTGTTTCGCGGGCAGCATCTGGCATTTGACTATGTTTTGACCGGGGCCCCTATGGGGCTTTCTGGCCTCAAATATTTTCGACCTCTTTACAAAAACGTAGAAACACCAACACCGGTTTCTCAGAAACAATTCATCGTGAGAGCACGGATACAAGAAAGTAATAGTTTCATCGTCTTTCCGCGCAAGGCATACTGTTCGACGCAACCGAAACCAGAATAAATATCTCTGGCATTTAGAATATGAACGTGATTGTCCCGTGTACATGAAATCAAAGCAATCGAAGACCACATATTTTGAATGTAAACACAGATGCCAGCAGACGAGTTCAATAGTGGGGAAATATCCTCCAAGTCTTAGTCGCAGCTGTTTATGGAGTGTAGAGCAGTATTATTATTTGAGGTGACTCACAAAGTTAATTAAAGTTCATCTTTCGTGGGGAGAGCTGTGTGTAGAATGGTCACGATGTTTTGAAACGTCAGCCGGGTCACCACAACGAATTCCAGTTTGCGTACTTCACAGCCACAACAAGTGAAAATTGGCAAGGTCCACAGTTGTCAACTTGGGTTCTTTCCAAGCGGCAACATGCTTAATCTAAGCACGTTACTTTCTCAAACAACTTAAGAAAATCGACGAAAAGTGTTTCTTCGAAAAATACTTCACAATAAGAGCACGAAATCCAAGCAAAACACGACTCAGGATTTCTTTTGCCTCTGGGGTGTTATTCTTGCCTCTTTAACATTTTCTTGTTTGCTTTTCTTCCTAATGCGAAAACAGTTTTATGGGATTTTCGACCAGCAGCCGTGAATATTAAACGCACGTTTTCACAAACATATCTTAAGCTTATTTAAGGAATCCATCCGCGCCTAGTTTAAGGAATCAGGTTTAAGGTGATGAAACCGGTGGATAAACTTTGACAAGCACAGCTCGTCAATCGCTCATACAAATCAACACAAGTATTGCAGCATCTTCGGCAGAGCGTATCGGTTTTCTCATTAAATTCGACAATGACTGTAATGAACAATTAACCGTTCCCGTCGAGACGTTTCCCTTTGTCGAAGAGAATCGTCTGCGGTTAGCTTGTGAAAAAAGAAATGGAAAGGTCAGTGTACTGCTGAAACTTGGGAGAAAAAATAATGAATCATTCTTCCAATCGATCTAACGAGATTACCAGAGGTGAGTATAGAACACCTGATGAAGAACAGCTAAGACGTTTGAAACGTTGTGAATCATTTTAAAGATTTCAACCTCAGAATATCCTAAAAAAATTACTATAGGAAAATCATTTTTAGAGAGAATAATGACGTTTTGAGAAAAGATCCCCAAAGCTCACTCCGACGAAGGCCCGGTCTTGGTTCAAAATGTCAGCATTTTCTATCCTGCGTTCAACAGTTTCCTAATCTTTTTGACTCCTTGCATGTCGTTCAACACTGCCTACGCAGCACTCACGTTTTATGTTCAATTAAGGGAATTGTGATTCTGTTAGGAGAGGGTGAGTAACCAGAGATCAGTCCAAAGAAACCAGGATATCTTGTCAGGCATGTACTTAACCATGAATAGTACTATTTACACTCGGAGAAGCCAAACTTCTATTTTACGTGCCGAATCTCGTGTGACCAGTTTATAGTGCGATTGGATGGGTGAAATTTAAGTGCAGTGGCTGTACGAAGCACACATAGCCCTGTCTATTTGGCTTAACTAAACCACCGGATAAGGTATTCCAGCTTAAGACATAGAGGACAGTATTTACTTGATGCCGAAGACAAACACAGCTGAGGACGTCCATACCGTCAGTCACCACCGTTAACTGAGACATTAAGACTTCTATATATTCACTAAGATTATCAACTCCCCCTAGATATACGGAATTGGAAAATTTTCACACATGAAATTTTCATTTCGCATACGAAAGAGGAACGTTTTTACTTAAGGAATACCTTAATTAGTACGTGAAATGAACTAGTTCAAAATTAAAATCTTGGTGTACGAAACATATTTCACATGCGAAAATGTGAAATGGCATGTGAGATTTTATAAGAGACATGAGTGAAATGAATCTTGAAGAGTAGTTTTTGAGTGAATACCCCGGGAGCAAAAGCCCTTTTAAAGACCTAACCGAAACCTGTCGCGATGACAGTGTCACCAAAGGAAGATGCGTTTATCTTTCAATTCTTAACTTCCGTTGCAATAGTGTTCACCGAGTTTTTGTTGTTTAATTGTAGCGCTGTTTGTCGAGGAAAGATTGTAAAGCTGGAGAGTGTTGTGCGAGAAACCGGTGTAAAAAGTTTATCCCTGTCGGAAACCGATGCAATGTGATCAGACAGTTGTTGGGCCACCAATGTCCCTGCGCCATTGGCAGCACTTGTGGTGCGAAGTTGGTGAAAAAAATTACGTTGAAAACAAGAATGACATGCCAGCTGATTCCAAAGACTAACAACGAAGAGATACAAGAGAACGTGATCAATATCTAAACCCAGCGGCATCACCCATCAAGTAAGATAAAGCAGGAACAATGAATGACAATTATTTATACCGGAATTCCTGCACGAAAAAAACCTGAAGAACGCCAACACAAACAACGTAAGACAAGACAAGAAACCAGAAAGTTATCAAGGATGTCCAGTGGGGACAACACGTCCCGTTGAACGAGAAAGCTTTCCTGACGGCGAAGTTCCTGAAACGTTGCCAAGGAAAGTATGGAAAAAGTGGAGAGAACAAAAAACAGTGGAATAAACTCAAATGTAACTCATAGGAACACAATAAGGAATTCTAATAGATAAGTTTCAATACTAAAGACCTCCTCCAGGCACATAGGTTTCAATTTTTTCGTATTAATTTCGGTGCAAAAATGTTTATATCGTTTACAACGGACACCATCTTTGACCACTACTAACACTATTTACAAGAGATGAAATTCATCGACTATTTACCACACTGCTATACAGTCGTAAGTTATTATTTCTGTGATTAGATATTACTTAAATAGAGAAATGTTCAGATTTATGTAATGTAAATAAAATGTACAGTTAGATGAACTATATGTAGTTTGGCGTTTATATTGAAGGTATATACATATACATATATATGTACATGTACGTATGTATAGGTATATGTATATGCATAAATATACACACATAAGGGTAAATTCAAATAATTTCAAATTTATCAGTCATAAATGGAACAGAAATTCGTAAAATATAGAAGTTATGATCAGCAGTTTTATTGTAGTTAAGTTTTATTTATTAGTTATTAGTAACCGTGCAACGATACACGGATATTCCGACGTATCGCGATACGTGATGCTCGATACACGATTCAAAAACCTATATCGCAATAAACTACACTACAGAATATTGGTTAATACTAAATAGTAATAAGCAGTTGCTGAGTTCTTCAAAAATTTAATTCAAATTAACTGCTTATTTCGCGACACATCATTGGTAACGTCCCTTACCTTGGCGGATTGCTTGCGAAGGTTTGCCAAAACTTAACTTTCCAAGATGAATATACCCTGTGTTTTAATTGGCTGACGTATATTTTATAAGCCAATCGAAAGACCTGTTAGATAAAGCGGGCCACCGACCCGCTTGGCGACTGTCAAAAGGTATTGAGATACCAATCGCACTGTAAGGTGTTGTGACCTGGTGCATCGTTGCACTCCTAGCTAGTTATACTGCAATGAAGTATTTGACTGTATAGGTCTTTAACAATGAGCACGGCCTTTTAAAAATCAGGGAAATTTGAAAGGCTATCGCGTGTAAACAAGGTTATATTATAATAATAATAAGAATAATAATAATGAGTAATAATATATTGTGATACAGATGCCAAGAGTCTCGCTTTTTCAAATCAAAGTAAGTGACAACAGCAGAGTCCCGCTCTTCTCCAAAATGCAAAAAGTCCAGCTCTTTTCATCAAAAGACGAGAACTACAGGCTGTTATCTTTTTCCTTTGATTTCAGAGAATTGTGGAAAAAGTTTCCAAATCGTGAAACATCCCAAACAGATGTAGCCCTCTGTTTTTGCATTAGCAGGGACCTCAAAACGCGCGACGGAGGAGCTCTGGGACATCGACCATAACGTCCATTTTCACATCTGTACGTTCTCACGCGAGATTTCGTGAAATGTCCCCCAAAATGATGGGGTCATTTACAGTCGGTGTGTGTTCACGGTACCCACGACTGCCCGAAATTGCTGGTTCGCTTTATGACCGATCAAATGTCGTATGATCATATCCGGAACAATCCGCTTTACCAAGCGATGCTGTAACATGGCAACACTTGAAAAAACCAAACAAATGTTTAAGATTTGAGAGTTTTTGGTCAAGGCAGCAAATTAAAAAAGCTACTCATAGCGACTTCGTTATTCACGTATAGCAGCAAGATGTAGTCGAGTTTTCATGTAAATAGATAAAAGCAGCCACTAGGAAAACATGACAAAGTCCTGTCCTCTAATCATCCCACGTGCATTTGTCAAAACGAAATGTCTGGGAGATGTCTGAGAGAACATGCTGAAGAATTTGACACAACCATCTTCAAGTTATCCGCCTTGTCCGTTCATTAAACGCTTTCATTTGTTGCCCACCTAGGTAATCAACTGGGAAGTTATCTTTATTTTAAACGTAAAGTTATAGACGAAATTCTTGCTTCACAATAAGAGCATCCTCCACCGTACTGTGAGGGATTCGCAAGGATCACAAACCACGTAAACGAAACATTAGAAGACAAACCCTCGACAAATATTTCGGTTTCATACAAGAGAAAAAGGTTGGCGCTTACCTGACGCATTTTGGGTTTCCACTGCCAAGATCACAACGTTTAAGGCGAAAGAGTTTTGGTGGATTCATTTTTCCTGACTGGAAAATTCACGCGTTACAAAGCAATTGAATACCAACGACTACTTCACTTCAAGGGATAGTGAAGCAAATGATACCCTTTCTCGATGACGTCCGCGCTTTCATATACGAAATCTAAACAAAACCAGGCACTCTAAATTTGACACAGGAAGTCTGACGCAGTTGCCCATGGTTACAGTCGAGGTACCACAAGCGCTCCTCCGGTGCTCGTATTACATGGGGTCCTCATATATTTTTTTTCGGGGGCCAAACAAAATTGATAAGTGAGTTATGAAGGCCAGAGTCATTCCCCAACCATGATGGGAAGTCAGGTGAGAACATTTTATGAAGGTGGCACATCTATATGCTCGAAAATAGCACTCTCTGAAAGTCATAGCAGAGATTTATACATTATAGTTACTATAATGTATAAATCTCTGCTATAAATCTCTGCTGATAGTCTTCACGCAGTCAGAAAAACATAAACAAATACGTCACAGTCATCATGTGCGCGGCAACAGAAATCGTTCACGGGCCAGATCAAAATTGCCCGCGGGACACATTTGGCCCGCAGGCCGCCCATTTGAAGAGCCTCTGTCGTATTAGTTCGCGTGCACTGGAAGGTTTATAAATATGATTTGTAAACTTCAACAGCAGCTAGCGAATGAAATCTTCGTTTCTCTGTAAACGGAGAGAAGAATTTGTTTTTTTAACAGTGCACGTGCAAACCAGATTCACGTGTGTGTGTGTGCACGTTGCTGACTTGCAGCAACTAAACATCGATATCTGAATAGTTCTTAACTTCAAGTTGCTACTGGGATAACCTGATGTTGATCGATTGAAAACACAAATTTCCTATCTTTTTCTACCTCTTCTCCTCAACGTCAAGTGAGAAATAAAGAGCTTATTAACATGTTCAAATATCCTTAAACTTCACGTGATCATATACGTGTAATAAACACGTGAGGCAATGATCACGTTTTCAGCGTCCGTTGTTTTCGATTGGAAACCGAATAAAAAACCGCAAAAATTTGCTATAAATGTAAAAACGTGAAGAGTTTGGGTCGTCATTGCCGCAGGAAACACGTGTGGATGCTGGTCAGGACAGTCAGATATATAAGAGCGCGTGCATCGGGAAGAGCACCATTTGCTATCAGTAGCCATACGCCTTCAGAAGTCCACTTTCACTTGTACTGAGAGCTGCTTTAGTAAAAAAAAATGAATACAGCAAAAGTCCTCTTCGTCATGTTCATTTGTGTGTTGGCAGTGCAATCCAAGTTGTACAAGGTAAGGAAATGCTCTTTCATATCGAAGTGAAATAATCAGAAAGGTTTGAGTACTGCCGAAATGTGAGAGTAGTTATCTAACGTTTCGAGCGAAGGCCCTTGATGTTTTTTTTTCTCTGACGAAGGGCCTTCGCTCGAAACGTTAGATAACTGCTCTCACATTTCGGCAGTACTCAAACCTTTCTGATTATTTCACTTCGATAAGATCGTAGAAGCACAAGTAGTAATAAAGACTTCAAGTAAACGACAAATTTCTTTATTGCATACATGTTTCGGCAAAACTCATGCCACCTTCAGTGCAAATGATAATAGGTTATTTACAAGCGATATTTATATGTGACCGGATAAACATTACAAGTGTATGACTCATCTAATACAAATTCTCACACGTGTGTCAGAATGATTAATTACAAAGGTGCGACTAGTTAATGGAGGTGGTAGGCGTTGAAAGCAAGTTGACGGAGTAGCTATGGGTTCTCCTCTAGCGCCAGTACTAGCCAACCTCTTCATGAGTTAAAATGAGCAACTTCGGTCAGAAAATTACGACGAAACCAGTTTTTTATTTTATCGTAGATATATTGACGGCACTTTTTGCGTATTTCACAATGAGCACGACGCGATGCTATTTCTCGATTATTTAAACCGTCAACATGTTAACATCAAATTTAATTTTGAAAAGGAGAAAAATGGTAAACTTCCATTCTTAGATGTTTTGGTAACCAAATCAACAAACACCTGCACTACAACTACTTTTCACAAAAAAACATACACCGGTCTGCTCATGAATCTTTCGAGTTTCTCACCCATGAATTATAAGATAGGACTGATAAAAACACTAACTGATAGGACCCGTAAAATAAATAACACGGAAACCGGCTTCAAAGAAGATCTCAACAAACTTATTTTTACTCTTAAACGTAACTCATTTCCTTTCCACATAATACACAAAGTCATCAGTAAATACAATGAAGAACCAAGCCATTCTGACGAAACAAAACACACAGAAGATGACAAACGAAATACACGCTACTTCAAACTACCATACACCAGCTTTTACTCAAAAATAACACAACGCAAACTCAAGTCACTTATACAACGGTTATGCACCCACCTAGAGATCATACTTGTTTTTTCACCATACAAAATTAAGAATCTTTTTAGTTTTAAAGACCCGATTCCTGGAAAGCTTAAATCTTATGTGGTATATCAGTTTACTTGTGCGGGATGTAATTCCCGTTACATTGGCGAAACCACTCGTCACCTCACCACTCGCATTAATGAGCACACACAAACTGACAAACATTCCCACATATTCAAACACCTTCAAAAATCCTCTGCTTGCAAACGTCAGTATAACTCCTCATGTTTTAAAATCATAGACTCCGATAAATCGGTCCTTTCTCTTAAACTCAAAGAAGCGCGACATATTAAGAAACTCAAACCCGAACTTAATGTTCAAGTCCATCATCTTAACACCATGTCTAGCTTATAATTCTAATATACACATATATATAATTTTTTTTTTCTTCTTCTTCTTAACTGTTCTTGTCTACCACACTTCATTAACAATTCTACATCTTGCTTTCAACGCCTACCACCTCCATTAACTAGTCGCACCTTTGTAATTAATCATTCTGACACACGTGTGAGAATTTGTATTAGATGAGTCATACACTTGTAATGTTTATCAGGTCACATATAAATATCGCTTGTAAATAACCTATTATCATTTGCACTGAAGATGGCATGAGTTTTGCCGAAACATGTATGCAATAAAGAAATTTGTCGTTTACTTGAAGTCTTTTTTTCACTTTGATTTCCACACTGCCTACGCAGCACTCGATTTCCATTTTTATTTCATGGTTTTGAGCTCTTTCATATCGTCTGCTGAAATGAATTTATATCCGCTGAGAGAAGTTTGAGGGTAAACAGTAAGCCAGTTATGAAGCTACACAGGGGCGGATTCATCAAACAGAAATGGGAAACTAAAACAAATACTTCTTGACAGAATACACTAACACGAAAGAGAAAGCCTACTGTTGAAGTTGATCAGCCAGCAGCACAGATTACAGAAGTTGAAAAACAAGCAGAACCTCCCAGTCAACCTTCACCAATTAAGAAACCAGCTACCTGTATTGCAACATCAACTGAACTCTGAACTAATTGTACTAATTCTCGTTTTCCTAAGATATTGAACTAAATTTACAACCAAGATTACTTTGAACTAAATTTACTTCCTGACTGCTGTGTTGCTGCTGGACCGAGATTATTTTGAACTATTTCTACTTCCTGTCTGCTGTGTTGCTGGTCAGTCATGGTGATCTTGAATGAATTTTTTGGTAAACTTCTGGCTTTTAACCTGGTGGTTTACAAAAGTCATACAAACTTCTTAGTGTTCCCAAACTTAAGAAATTTATCTCCTGGAATAAATATGCTGGAAATGTGGGGTGCCTTGCAAAATGATTTAGCTACAGTACACTATCTTGAGTTGTTAAATTATTTTGTGAGGCAACTGCCATAATGAGAAGCCTTTCATGAAATACTATGTTATGAAGAGCTCCTAAAACACTGTAGTAAGTACAGTCTGAAAGTTTGGGAATGACAAGTAAGTCACGATCACGGTAAATGAGCTATTCTAGAGCCGCCATTTTCTTACAGTGCTTCTTTGTTATGATTACTGTAAGTTTGTTTCTTTTTAATAAACATGCTATAATGTGAACAAGTGTTGAACACATATATTTAAATACTAATAGTATCTCATTCGTTTCCAAAGATGTTAGTATTTTCCTGTGAGAAAACACTCTCAGAATCCCGGGAAGTAGCGTTTCGGAGGTTCTAGGATTTCAAAATTTTCCGGGAGAGCATGCCCCCGGATCCCACTAGGCGGTCGCGCCTTCGGCGCGAATACCTTCTCAGCAACAGTCACATTTTCTGCTGGATCCGCCCCTGCTGCAGAGTATAAACCTTAGAAAAGTAGAGAATCTGCACCTGGAGAAACTGAACCTGGATTTTATGCATCAACAAATCTTTTGAAACTCCACAGTTCAAACAACTTATTTAGGCTATTTATTCAACGGCTTTTACAGATATTGTGAGTGAAAGTGTATCTCGAAAAGTAATTTTTTAAGGGTGAATTTATCGCGAAGAATGTAACGTGCAGAATGAAATTGACATATATCAGTGGAATATTCACGGAGTTTTTATCCTATGATTTCAGCGCTGTTCATCATGTAATGATTGTGAAACTGGAGAGTGTTGCTCCAGAACCAGATGTAGACGTTTTTTACCTAAAAGACACCGATGCGATGTGATCAGACAGTTTTTGGGCCACCAATGTCCCTGCGCAGTTGGAAGCACTTGTGGAGCGAAATTAGTGAATAGAATTACGCTGAAAACAACAATATGCCAGTCAATTCCACTGATCAACGACAGAGAGATGGAAGAAAATGTGATGAACATATAAACAGTGAGGCCGCAGCGAAATTAACTTAGCCACATTAATCGGCAGACATTCGTCGTAAAAAACTCCTCACAGTTTTCCTAAAATACTGAGTTAAACATTCTTTATTTTCATACAAACATGCCAAAATGGCAACCATTTTGTATTCTCTCAAGACTGGCCTGCAATGTACAATTGCCACATACGATTGCTTGTCCTGATGTATCCAATTAACTTAGTGCAGTCTTCAGGTTCTGTAATGCAACATTAGCGAGCCAATGGTAAGCTTATGTTGTTATGATGTTAATGTAAATATAGATTTGTAACGTACATAATCATTAATTGTAATTATTTCTGAAAAGCCAGAATGGAGAAATAAATTACTTTAATAATAATAATAATAATAATAATACTCTTAAGAAACGATCCCATGCGCCTGGTAGAGGCATCGTATGAGATAATAGCATTGATAGGGGGACAGTTGGACTGATGGAGGGATGGAGGGACGGACGGACGGACGGACACAATGGAATGGAAGGATGGATGGATTGGAAAAAATACAATCGATGAATGGATGGCTGAGTGGAAGAACGGATGAATGGAAGAAAAGACGGAAGGACGGATGGATGAATGTCGTTTTGTTTGACCATAACGCCGAAAACGCGCTTTTAGCAACTTTAAAATTTTAAGATTTATTGGGAAAGCATATTCCCAGACCCCGATGGTGGACCATTCCACAATACCATTCAAGTTTCCTGGGCTGGTCACCAGTGAACATTTCGAAGATTAAAATACGACGTGATGAACGCAAGTGAACTTATAAAAATATTTAGGCAAGAACGTTTTCATTGATACTGAGTTCTTTTAAAGGAAATCCTTTCTCCGTAGTTTACAGAGTTGTGTATTTCAAGGATTGTAAGACTGAAGTTCTATAGCGTATTTAGTTTACTAAAAAGTTTACCACACGTAAAAGGATAACTCACAGATGTACAGTTTACCGCTGTCACGAGGACCGTGGCTAAATGATGAACAAGATTGAGATGAAAGAAACATAAACAAATAGATAAGCAGGAAAGATATAAAAGAGCATATGATAGCACAGATATGAAGACAACATATCTTCCAAAGATAGGCTAGCAAAAACTCTTTCGGATATGATTTACTCTAACGTTCAGCTTGGGCCAAACACTTCAAGTGGAAGGCTGATTAAGAAATATGGCAATGCAATACCATTGCGAGACAAGTTTCAAGATGTGACGTGCACACACATAAACCTCTAAGCTTGTAAACGTGATATGTTCACATACTGGCTTGTAGCCAGTATGTGAACAACTTGGAAAGAATATGCGGTCTTTGTCAACTTTATAGCAACTTTTTACATTGAAAAGCTACTCAAAACAACATTAGAGTTGTTGGTAGAACAACAGTCGGATGGGGTCTCCAACCTTGTTACAAGTCTCATACCACTGCAGACTTGCTCCTACTTGGCAACACCGGTGACGTTGATATCAGCTTGCTGACAAATCTTGGTAACAACAATGACCTGGTATAGAGTTGAAAACATAACAAGTGAAGTGGTCATAAAATCTTGAGTAACTCGATATTCTACAGTTTGAGATTTCTTGCTAAAAAGTAGAAATAAAGAAGCCTGCTGGCAAATGGTCTCCTTTGCTTTGCCGTAGCTCTGTGAAGAACGTTGATAACATGAATGCAGTTCTCGTCAGCAATGTCCAAGAATGCCATACTTGATCAACTTTTTCGTGGAACTGCAACCCAACTAAGAACGATAGTGATTTCGCTAACCGAATTTTATGATTTGGTGCAATAGTTTGTGAAACCGGTCTGGTATCGGAGAACTTTGCAAAGCAGTTTTACGAGAACTTGGCACCGTGTATAAGAGCACGTTTACCCAAACCCAATGTAATACCATTAGTCCCCATCTGTTACTGGGAGCTTGCTCCTCTGTTCAATCTCTTCCGTAACAGAGGGCGATTGGAACTGCACGTCACAGATCACGAAATGTGTAAGCGTGTCCGATCCGTTCCTTACAGGAAATTTTTACAGGATTTGAGTCTTTGGTGATACCGTTCTTATATCTTGTGAATGCTTCATAGCGATATCTGAACGTCTAAGGCAACGTAACTCGCCTAAAAACGAAAATTATTATGTAAAATTGTTTTGGGAGTTTAAGTATGATCTAATAACAAAATTGACACCTTTTAAAAAGCTGCATCCTATAGTAAACAAATTAAATGTTTCAGGAAAGGAATAACTGCTATCTGTTTTTAATCCACTTACAAATGAAATACGGCTTATCCGGTTTCCGTTTGAGTTTGGGTAATGTTTTTGGCATGTATTGCCATGATGAATTCCCATGTCAACAACCCTCGATGCTTGTGAGTGACAATGATTCCCTTTTATGTAGAAATAGTTAAGTAGACTCAGCGTTGACATCGCACCGTTTGCAGTGTATTGGTTTGTCAAGGGACGTGTGTCTTTTCGGTATGCTGGTTTGTCAACGCAATATAATTCAAACATCATTGATAAGTACATAAATGTTCTTCACGGAACTGACGCACTCTGTGAGAACAGATTAGATAAAGTAACTGCTATGACACGACTTATAATGACAAACGTCGGTATTGAATCTACATATATGGTGATGTAACAGGTCAAGCCATATCTTTACCCAACTTGCAATAAGTTGCGTAGCTGTAAGATGCCATCATACATGGCCAATATCACCGTCCATGCACTCTATAGAATATAGCTGTCAGACGTCGCTAATTCAGAACTTACGTTTTTCCGAATGTACTAAAAATAATTTACAGACGCGTACAACGTTCACGTGTTGCTCACGAGTGTGTTCCCATGCAAGACACGTGGTATTTAAACTTTGGCACGAGAGTATTTTCCCGCCCGCCAACCGGTTGTTTTTAGCGCAGTGAATGCAGGTTTATAAAAGTTAAAGTTTTTGAATTACAGACACTGTAGAATCCAACCTATGACACTGCATCCCCTGTTGCTACAATGATAAGCGTTCGATAGTATCAAGACTTGTTATTTCTAAACGAAAAGCACGCTGTGCACATCAGTCGTAAACCCAAACCCGCTTGTGTCGTAATTATAATTCATATCGGTCGGTATCAGTCAAGTCTCAACTGTAATCCTTGGTATTTATCTCGTCAAGTTATTTCAGAAATTCTCTTTGGGTGGTTTGAATCCATTGGCTCCGGCATGAAATAACGTGCGACCCCAAGGAAAGCAAATACATAGGTCATAGACACAGGTTAACAATGGCATTTTGCTAAACATTTTGCCTAAACGATATATTAATCATAATATGGAGAGAGTTATGGTAGTCTATTGTAAAGGAGATCTATGCGGAACCTCATGTGAGGCGAAAAACACTTAGGCGTCATCTCATGGAAGCGTATCGTGTCACACTAAAGCACGGTTTTTGTATCTTTTGTGCGAGTCTTTGGCGTCTTATCGAAGGCTCCAGTTAAGTACGCAACGTCTTACTTTGCTTTGTCACATCAGCTGCCCTAATAACACGAAACTGCCCAATCCGTCCGACTACAAAATGGCATCTTGTGCAAGATGTGCTTTATATGTAAGAGGTGAACAAATGCTCAAGCCACAACGGTTTAACTTGTTTACGTCTGTTTCAAGCCCATAAAACTTGAGAACTAAGACAACACGTACGGCTAAAGAGGTTAAAGTATCAACTTGTTTCCCTTCCAAAACTCACTGAATGGTAAGCCCGTTTTAACGCAGAGGTAATCAGTTGGTTGTAATCATCACCATTCACAAAGTGCTTCACTCATCTAGCTTGTATTATAATCACAAAGCATCATGGCATTATCATCTTCATCGGCTTTGTCTAATCTTGTCTAACGCATTTCATTTCTCACCCACTAAAAACAATGCAACCATGACGTAAGAATTGAAGAGACTCGAGGACCTCGCTGTTCATTCAATAGAGTTTCTCGTCCAAAATAAATACGGATAGGTTGAAACACTAAAACGCCAATGACAGCATTTCCACAAGCTCGACACCGTATCAACGATTTATACGAAAAACATCGTCCGCTTATATTGAACGTTGACTCACTAATCAGAGGAGCTTTTCTTTCGGGCACTTTACAAGTCTTGGAAGTTTTAATAACCTGAAAAAGATACTTTAACACTGATCTGTCGTTCCATTTGAAGATCAAATTCAAGCTACTTATGTATCATTTTCACAGACCATATTTGTTCTAAGCTGCCAGACTACAATATGAGGGAAGGTGATAATAACACTCGTTCTTAAAAAACGAATACAAATTCGTATTATTTCGCAACATGTCTCGGGAACCTCTCTCTTCGGCCTGGTTTATACGAGTGAACCAAGCGCAAACACAATTTCCTAACAAAAGATAACAAAAAGCATGTATTTCTGAGGAACAACCCAAGATTAAAGGTGGACTTCCACTTGGTGCATAATGTCGCGCGCGCGACAGCTGCATGGTTAAAATTGAACATGTTTCTGCTTGGTTGCACTCGAGAACTCCTGTGACACATGGAAAAACTCGCACGCACGACAGTTTCCACCACATGGAAATCCACGTTAAGCTCACGAGCACACGAAATGAACGCCAGCGCAAGTACAAGAGTTAGACAAAAGAGACAACAAAGGTTCTTTTGCCTTCTCATTGGGTTTGTGTTTATCTTTAGTCCGGTTCACACGTAAATTTTGCTTGTGGTCGCGCTTGAGTCAAAAATTGAGTGGCAACGCCACAGTCTGCTCTACTTAATCGGCTCAATTTAACTCATGTCGCCTGGTATGAAAAAACTGTTGCTGCTATAACTCAATCAACATTCAAGTAAGCCAAGGCTGATTTACTTCACCACAGTGAAGACTGAGGTTTCATTACGTTAAGTTTATACAGCTGTGGTCGGAAACTTAGGGAAGGCTAATTTGCTTTATTTTCTTCGTGCATGGACAAAAACCCACACCTTAGAATATATTCTTTCTGTCAAGTTTTTACAGCATTAGTGGCCCACCAGTACTATAACGATGTGGTTGTGATGGCTTATAATCCTCAATAAACCGGATACAGAATCATCCTTATTTAAATAAACATCTCCGATTTGTTGGGCTCAAAATAGACGGTATTTCCCAAAGGGAATCCATAGTTCGACCGCTAATATTGTATCCATCACTAAATAACATTGATGGATCAAAGAAATTTTTTTTCGCGCTGATACGCATGCTCCAATGGTATGTGCGCTTACGTTACCGGCATCGTCTAACTCCTCGAGCTTTCCCTCAGTTGAAGTCGGATTTCATGTTTACTAAGTCATAGTCACGCGTTTCTTTGATGATTATCAATTTCCGATAACTTTCATATTCGTGGAAAAACCATTCAAATCAGTTGATTGCTATTTGTCATGCAAAATTTCGAGGACTTTGTAAATTTTCTGAGAATTTTTCTTAGCCAAGACAATGAACCATGAATTCAAGTCAAGTATTGTTACGTTTTTAGCAGTTTTCGTTGGAAATCTAGGAATAAAGTTTTAGTAATAAGTATAATCGAATTCCTGTTTACTTTAAGTACTCCTTTTCAGAGAAACGAAGTTTCGTTTTGAAGGTTTCTTCGGCACCATGGTTCATTTAACGAATTTTCAAAGCATAATTCAGGTAATTCATAGCTTGACAGCGATCGTTCTACGCACTGACGTCCTCCTTATTTTTAGCTCACAACCCCCGTACTCGGAGTTCAGGTTGTTCGGTAATCAAAAAAAGGTGATGTCATCAGACAGTCAAATACGCGACCTTCGGCGAACCAGTTCGATGTTCCTTGACCGAGCTTTAAAGGCCAAGGTCAGGATCAGGCCGTGGGAAAATGAGGTCAACTAGCTGCCAAGTTGATCTCATTGATATTAAGAGTCACAATTAAGAATTCTTGTGAACGACAGAGTTAGCTTCGTAGGTTCATTTTCCCAGCCATGTGCTGCTTAATATTTAGATTCCGGGCTTGAAGTTAGTGATGTACCGGCACACTGTAATATGAAAACTTCTCGTTCAAGGTATGGTTCTTGAAATGACTATTTCACTTTCGACGTACCGATCCACAAGAACCATAATCTTCCTACTGCCAATGGGCCCACAATGGTGATCAGGCACGCAGGCAGAAGTTTCTCATGGGGAGTAACACCAAAATGCTAAGCCTTTCACGTCTTACTGGCGGAGGTGGAGCTAGGGCGAGGGCTGAATCCCACCACACCTCCATCCGCTTATTGTTACGAGAAACATGTTATGAGGTTTAGATTTTCGCTAGCTAATTCAGACAATTTCGGAACTGGAAATAGCCATGAACGACTTATTTTTAACCTTAACACATCTGATAATTTAAATCAATACCAGCTTTCCTCGGCTTACTGCCAAGCTTGATCTTATAGCTTAATCAGCTGCGTGTCCGAAAGGCAAACCGAAAATCAAGAACTCGACTCCCCGTTGAGGTCAGGTTTTTCACTAACCTAACCCAAGGTGCATCACCTCAAAATTCGTGGAATGTCGACTAAATCATCATTGTAATGCATTCAAATATTACTGATTAATAAGTGAAATGAACGTGTACCCAACAGTTCTGAATTGGACAGAGACCTGTCGCAATTTACATGTGCCTTTACTTTGAGTTATTCTGCTAACATTCCTGTTTTCAAGAACAGTCGATAGGTGTTATGTATGCGGAGACGCTGACAAGGAATTTCGAAAAGCAGGGGTCGGAAGGTAGTATCAAGGCTCCATTGGGGTGATTTTTATCCTTCCGAATGAAGTAGATCTATGTGGCTTTGGAAAAGAAGTGCAAAGAAAAAACAACTGACGATAACTGAGCACATGACACCTCCCGCTAAAAAAGGATCATATGGAAGGAAGGAATCTAAATGACCAGGTTTGGCGACTATTTTAGTCACAGGGCATATGTCAACCAAACTAAATTGATGAAGGACGTTTTTGTGCTCAATATACGTTTTCCAATTAAAAAGTCATTTCTTCTATTCTTTCTTCACGAAACATTAACTAAGAAATAGAAAACACTGCGATGTTGCCATCGAGTTGTTGAAACAAGAGTGCAAGGTTAGGAAAACAAGAAATAGTGGTTCTTCCATACTTCCACGCGTGTTTAACTCGATGGGAACACGAATAAAATGTTTCTTTTTTATGATAACGAAAGGGTAACGTCTTTATGCGTATATACTGTTCTGCACGGGGTACCTGATGGTGGGAAATCTTCGATGTTTCCACCGAAGTATGGACACGTGACTTCGGCAAATCACAGGGCACTTTTTGAAATGTTACTTTATACAAATATTATAAGTGAAATTACTTTCAATCTGATGTAGCGAGTGAGGCTTCGTGCAGATCCATGGATTATGGTTTCTGGTTTGAGAAAGCGAGAAATTTGAGATAACCAAGTTTAAAGAAGTAAACTAGAGTGCCGAAAAAGAGATACGAGATTAAAGGAAAATGGTTTTCAGTTCAAGATAACTGAAGTCACCGAGACGACCAAGCTTGAGTTAACTTGTAAATTATCATAAAAATCATTGGAAATGAGCCATCAGGATCAGAGAAATGGTAGCGACGTATTCAAGATAACCGACTCGAACGGGACAGACTCAAGTTGCGTCCCACAGAGAGAACCTCCGCTAATATTTCATCTCTTCATTGATCGTATTCTAGCCTTCAAGAACCTTTCAACAACCTCCGGAAGTAATTCATTTGCCGAGAAGCCTCTTTTGACTCTCCACTGGGGACGCTATTGTTCGACGTTTGGGTCCATCAGTATTCGGGAGAACAGAACTGATTAACAACCGGAGGTATTTAATAGCTGAGCTTTTATACGCTCGGCCACTGCCGGCCTCGTCCAAGCTCAAGGTTGTGGGAAAAGTGTGAGGGCATTGAATCAGAGTTCACCAAATTTCCTGGGTTAACAGTTTAGTTGGCGTGTGCTGTTTTATCTCTCGCTTACAAACAGACCATGGTAGCAGTCGCGATTCTCTTAAGCTGGTTAATGCTCACAGCATCTGTGGTGTCGAGCAAGAAACGCGTCGAGGTAAGGAACGTGTCTCGGTCGACTTTCTGATGACCTGTCTCTCATAAATAGACGCGAATTAACAGTGTAAGTAACATAACCGTTCACCTCGTCTTGAACGAAGAACGTAGAGTTTCTTGAGCGGTCAGAACGGATAGAATGTTGACGGGAAAAGCAAGGTTCCTGAAATACGTTGTCGAGAAAACCTTGGTAATAGCATAAATATAAAGCGAAGTAAGAAAATGCACTCCTAAACCCCGTTCACACTTTAACATTTTGGGTACGGCACGGCTAATTTGCCGAGCCGAGATCTACATAGACAGAGGTGCTTGGCACGACTACATTTTCAGGCACGGGTACCAAATTTTAAGAAGTCCGCACGGTTTACACTCTGAAAATCAGCCGTGTCGTGCACAAAATGTGAACAGCGTAAACGAGGTTCTAAGGAGTATGACTACCCGTAACTTAACGAAAAACAAACAAGTGGTTCTTCCCAGAACTGCTGATATAATCCTCCCTTTCGACGTCCTTGATTGATCCTTGTCAATCTTCGTACAACCTTTTAGCGGGAAGGGATTCGACGCATCAGGTTTGGCAAGGCATACGCCTGTTCACAATTGGTCGTGAGAGAATGCATTCCGCCTCTAAAAGACGTATTGCAGCCGAAGTAGTAATTGCCAATGGGTAGAGGAGGTAGCGCGTATGTTGTCTTGTCACAATTTGTGTCGCGTCAGTAAAAACTCGGCGAATTTCGAAGCAATTTTTTTACAGCACTCGGATTTAGATTCGTATCGGTGAAAGTGAATTTCTCGCGAAATATAAAGGTTGTTACAGAATAATCAGAAGCCAGCGCAGGTTAATTTGACCGCGTTCTTTCAAGAAAACAACACGGAAGACAAAAACAGGAAGAACAAACGCTATAAAAAAAGAACCTCAATACGTATGTTTCTGCTTACATGGAGTTTCTCCTTGCAGATGGCTCTCGTCTAGCAGCCCACCGAAGTATCAGTGCGCAGGGCAGGTTATCAGTCGTCGGTCTTCCTCAGCGTCTAAAGCCTCAGCCTTCAGAAAAAAAACTGTATCGGAAAACGAAATACGACGTTTAAGAGTCGTTTGTTGCACCCGGTTCTAATAACACACGATTACCTGAGAAGGTTACAGAGGTGAAAAGCTGTGGCATTAAAACAGATTTTTGAAATAATGCACCTTTAAAGAAAGCGAACGTATTAAACTCGATCTCCGGCGGTGGTTGAGTTATCATAAGACTGTCCTATTTCTGGAGTTGATGGTTGGAAAACGATTTTGATCGTTATTAGAAAGACAATCAGGTCTTCCCGACTACGTCGTAAGACCGAGCAGTGTTTCGCACATTGAACCATATCTTTCACCACATCATTTATATAAGTAATGTGAAGTTCGTTACATAACCGGAGCTTTATTTGCCAAAGACGGCTTTAAAAACTGGTTGTAAATTAGGTACAATTCATCACGACCAGAATCGCGTTGGTAGGTTAATTTTCTGCCATGAGATGAACCTGGTAGGCGGCTGCGAATCGTGTGTGTAAAGAATGGAACAAAACCTGCGGGATAAGACAAAATCGAGATCCGTTTCGAAAAATGCAATTGCAGGCTGGAATCAAATGCACTACCTGAAGAATCTAATCCAGAAATATTTAGTCCCGATCACATGAAAATAAAAACTGTCGAAAGCTACTGCATGTTGCTGGTACGTTTATTCGCGTCCATATTAGTTTGGTTAAATTCCATGGTAAGTAGCACATGGAAAGTACTTTTATTAATTCGGTACAATGTGAAGTATTGTGATTGACATGATGACATTTCACTACATTTTTCTATATTTTACCAATAAGGCAGTTTTTCAAATGACGTTTTGTTTACTTTCGTTGTAAAGTTATTGGATCGTTCGCATCGTGGTTAAATATTTCTGAAGGAAAATGTCTTTTATACTAACTTTTAATACTTGAATATATATTATATATAGACCTTTTTACATGAGCTTACATCATGAACTACATACGAGGTAACAAAATGACAGTGCGAGTTTGCAGCAACAGTCAGTTTCAGGTCAAAGCATTGTTACTAGACTCTAGAAACTATAGTCAAATCAATGATAGATTGATTAAGTAAGTCAGTAAATTCCCAAGTACCGAGAACGACAGTAACTGAGCCAAATGGAATATAATGATATAATGATCTAATGAAATGAGTTTGAAACTTGAAACTAGCTTGAAATTCGTGATGAAGGCAGAATTAGTAAATTTTATGGCCATTCAAGACAGCGAATGTAAACTGGAAAAAATGTTAACTTGGCAAGACTTGAACTTGCATCTCTGGGTTACCAGAATCGCTAGTCGGGAATTTTTAGTGCATTTAAGATGGAATAGTCTGAGGTAGGGAATGAGTTGAAAAAATTAACTCTTCACGCTTTTCTGAAGATCACGCTGCATGAACTAGATTGTACGTACAGTTTACAGGGGGTCGTTCTTCGTCTGGAACCCCCTGCCCCGAACAACAACAACACATACAGTAAACTATGTTAAGTACGTGTTCAGTTTATGGTAGCAACATCCGACGTCAAAGGAGGTAAAAGAGTAGAAGTAACTTCTGGGCAGCTCAGGACATTAAAGCTGACGGTTGACATTCAAAAAATCCCTCACACTTCCCAAAAAAAGGTGGGGCGACCGCCCTCCCCGCCCCCTCGTTGCACCCATAGCTTCTCGAGCTGTCTGTTTATGTCTGTGCGACGGACTTACGTCTAAACAAGAAAACCGTCTTGCTACAAGTCCATTAACCAAGCAGACTGAATTTTAATCCCTTCAAAGAAACCGCTCTTGGCAAGTTTGGTGCCCGCTTTTTCCAAAACGTTGTTTGTCTTGGCAGTACACATCTGGCAGAAGGATTACGTAGGCCTGCGAGTTCAGCGAAAACACAAAGGAATGTAAATGAAGGGATGTGCAGGGTAAGAACGAGTTCAAACAAATAAGGTTCTTGGATAGACTTCTAGTGTAAAAACTGAGTCGGCCTGTGTGGCATGTGATCGACATGTTTGAGCAATAAAAGTATCCTGAATATATGTAATTAAGGCAGGGGAACATTTCCTGAGTAGGATCAAGTTGTCGTTTGGCAGCTCGAGTGCCTTGAAATCAAGACAAATCTTAAATGTTAGGGTAGAGAGCAATGGATTGTGTATCTTCTTGTTATCACCAGAATTGTTATCACTTTTTGTTATATGGACCAGAATCGCTGCAAACTAATCGCGTGGTCGACCCCCACAGGAACCCCAAGTTCCAAGTCTGCAACACTTTAATGGGCTAAAGAAGGGTTCTTTTTGTCAATTACCAATGATTTTGAATGAAAAGCAACAGATTAAATATAAAGCCAGGCGTTGTCTCTTGGATCGAAGTAGACTTGGAAAGGTTTATGGGGACGTGCGATCAATTTAAGCCATATTATTTCAACAATGTTTGTTATTTGGAGAAAAACAATAGCAGGTCAAAGCAGATCACCTTTCTTGTCTAGTTTGCAAAGCACCTATTATTTGCGTGGGTAACATTCACTCCCTGTTGCGTGGACTTTGAACAAAGGCAGAATCAACGTTACCCAGCTGTGCACGGCGACATGTACACATGCATGCGCCGGATCATTATCACAGCTTCGAGGCCAAGAACCATAAATAGCGACTGAAGAATTAGAGGTGACTAATCAGTCTAGTTTAACGACGGAAAGGGGACTTCTTTTAACAACACTTTAATAACATTCTCTGCAGGATGAATTGAAAAAGATCCAACCTTCGACACGGGTGGTATGTCATACAATCTGGCCGACCACGGTTTACACTTCAACGCAGCTCCCCTACTTCAACCTCGTTAAACAAAAACAAAAGACAAAGAATGTAAACATGTATTTCGTGTGTTTCTCAAAAGACCTAAAGTACGTGGAGTAAGTTCGAGGCACTAGGTATTTCAATTCAGCGCAGTTTGGCGCTTTCCGTCACTCTCAGTCTTTCGGTTTTACCCTTAAAAAATAGCACGCAGTGACAAAATGACCATCAACTATACCGCTAAGCGATTGTATGCCAAAAATGCAGCCACAACAACACACGTCGAGTGGCGCTCAAAGTTTCTGGCCGCTTTTAGTGTACCCATGCAGTTATTGGTTGTCTCGGTTTTCTCGTATTAATTAAAAAGCTGTTTATCTTAAGTTCTCAACTCCAGCAAAATTGCTCCCCTTTGTGCTGCTTCGAGGCTCATTCCATGCACAATTTCAGACCGGAACAAAAACAAACCCTCAAGAAATTTTCTTGGGATTAGACGAGAAACGTTTCAACCGGAGCTCAGTTTTTAGGAGTCAACTTTCAGCATCGGGTAGAAATTCTTCCATGTTACCAGCCTGTCACAAAGGAACTTTAAAGAAACTGATGGATGTCACTTCCCATCCGAGTCAGTCTGTGATTGATTTATCATGTCAACGGGTATACTCGGGGTGCAGACTTGAACAGCTGCTGACGCTCCAAACACGTCACAATAAAAATTTCATTGGCTACCAGGAAGGTAGTGACGAGGAGTTATCTTATGTGGAGGAAAGCCGCTCATCGAGGAATCTGCGCCTGAGTAGGGCGGATTCGTTCGCAACTATGATTTACAAATTCTGTTGCACCACAATCTATAGTTTTCCTTCTAAGGGCGGACCGCCATCTTCTCATACCCAGTTATTCAGCTTTATTTGACCGGATTTCAAAGTTTCATGGAGGTCATTCTTGCACATGTTTGTGGTTTTTCCGACAGCGATATTACCTTCGTCTAACAGACGACCGGTCCACTCCAACAGGCCCTTTTTCAAGATGCTCTATCACGATGGACAGTTTCTTTTCCCTAGTATTTCCTACTTACGTATTTTTTCCACCGGAAAGTTTTGAGAATTCCGCATGCAAGCTTGCACGTGAATAGCTGCTACAGGGTAATATGACATCTGTTCGTTGTCTGAGTATCTTGTACAGACGATAAAACCCTCCAAACTGCAGGCGCATTTGATTTGTTTAAGGTGACGAGACCTACACCTCAGTTTCCGGACCATATTCACCTTGTAAACCAGGATCTAGTGACAAGCACAGCGAGACGACCGGGGGTTGAATCGAACTCGGCAACAGAAGATTCCATACAACTTTCTAAATGGATAACTGACAGTTGTTTATATTGGTTATGTTTACCCTGTCCCACATTTGGACAGGTGTTCTCCCGAAGTAGCCTATATGGTAAACTGTTTGTAACTGTTAGATAAATACCTTTTGTGTGGAAGGATGTTTGTAGTTAGAATACAATCTTAGGCCGGCCGTCTTTGACAAAACGCAATGTGACCGCTGGTAGAAGGTTACTTGAACAACAAGGAAGCAGAAGGTCTGGATAAACAGATCCCCCGCCCGCATTATTTCGTAATATAAAAAATTGAAATGTTGCTGACAACTTTGCGACCACAAGTAGGTTAAACTAATGGACGAAACCGCTCGTTGAAAGACAAGCTATGACAACAATTTCTATTACAAACAGATTAAGAGTTCACTGTAGATATGAGAAGAAAGTTTAGCCGGCTTATTGGCAATGATTTTCAGTTTGATTTTTAGTAAGAAATCTTTAGAGATCGCTCCCGCGAAAGTGATCGGTCTCAAGATTGTCTGGAAAGTGACGGTAAAATTATGATAAGCTCCACTAAAATTTTTTAAGTCACCAAAAGTAGGCAAAAGAATTCATTTCTCATCTTCGTTCCAATGTTGTTTTAGGAGTAAGAGCCTGTTCGTAAGTTACTCTGGGGACTACATTTCATAAATTGGAGATGATCAGGTCAAAAAGGACATTCCAAGTGACACTGTGAGGGCGAACAAATTAGTGAAAGCTTTCTGTACCGACGCAAAAAAGCCAGTTTACCACAGATGTGGACTTCGCTTCGGTTGAACGATGTTCGAATAGCTTATTTGGAGGGTACGTTCAACTGTTCTAGCCACGATTAAAACAACAGAAATTTGACGTATCTTAAAAATTACATAAAACTATCGCAAAGTTATCCACCTTTTTAGAGCCGTTCGATGGGTAAAATTATTTGATATGCTCTCGTACGCTTATCAAGTAGCCCCGAATCCCCGTTTGAGAAGAAAAGTATGAGTTTCTGACACAATCACGAAGTTAGAAGGACTAAACATGCCCAAGTAAGAATACTGAATATAGTGCCATTTATGAATAGGTTCTATAGGTTAACAGTTCTGAATATTCAGCTGAACCAGTGAACTGAGGAATATTGAGGAACATACCAAGTCTACACAATAACAACAGGCTATATTTGTCACTCAAACTATGTTCTATGACTTTTCTTGTCAAAATAGCACAAACCAACATGGTAAAAACATTTCAAGTGATCGTAAGCCATTATGATAGAAACGTTTAATCCCTAAACTAGACATTCCTGAGAACACGCTAAGTTGGTAAGTATTTTTAAGTCATTCCCTACATCGTTTCCGTTCCCAAGTCCGTAAGATAATTTTAATCATGCTCAAAGCTCCTTACTTTCCATATTAATTTTCGTATCTTAACGACAAAAAAAAAATACAATAAACGACGACCACGCGTCTGAAATAAAGTCCCGGGGAAGCGAAAGTACAGAGTACTGCAGTCTTGAACGGCGTGTACGAAACGCTAAAGAGTCAGGGGACAGAAAATTCTGACGTTTCACTCCGGCGAACAGCTAGACACGCCGGTATTTTCTATTCTACGTTTCACCAGATTCCAGTCCCAGTGAAGGTCAGCAAGAAGGAAAACTTAAAGGGGAGATCCCGCGAACTATCGATATTCACCAATGTTTGTATAAGTAGTAGTAGGACAGTGTATAAGAATTACCGTAAGATCTCGTTTCTCGATGCGTCGACCAACTAATTCCTAAATCTGACCACATTCTTTGAAAGTAATCCTAGCCCTAACACCGACCCTAAGTCTAGCCTCAAACCTAATCTTCAGCTCCGAAGTTGATACGATTTTTCCTTCCTGAGAACGGAAATAATTAGGTCAACATTTGATGTGATAACTGATGTCAACTAATCGTCTTTTGTTTTATGAGCGAGTTACTAAGGTTTAAGAAAGTTATGAAACACGTATTTCGACATCAATATCAAACGGTCAGTGCCCCAATTTGAACATAAGCTCAAAATCACCTGCTCATTTGTTTTCTGGTATTAAGCAAAACCTCCCGCCTCAACTTTGCGTATAAAGCTCCTCAAAGTAAAGTAACTTTCTTCGGCAAGAAAATATCTGCGGACCAACGACCAGAGTTCTATCGCTTCTTCATCCGGCCTCTCTTTACCGTAATCTTACGACGAAACGGTTAAAACTCAAAAATCGTCAAACTTCATACAATGTCGATACGCATCGAAATTCTTATCAGCCAATGCAGAGTGCGTATAAACATGCTTGGTCATCGAAATCAAAGTGTAAACACGTAACCACAGGAGTGTAAAGCTACAATTAATTGCGAGAGCGAATGAAGTGTCCGTTGAGAAATATAAGGAAAGCGACGACCAAGTGAAAGCAGAAGTTAGATATCTTCTTCGCCTCCCTTTGTTGTAGGAAGGGTGATATTTTAGTGACTAGAATACAGAAGTTTATAGCGAAAAGACATATCTCGGGAAATTACGAGAATTGAAGCTGGAAGTACTCAACAGCAAAGCACCAATTACCACGGTAACATAATAGCCATACTCTCTTTAAGAAAATCTTGCAAGAACGGGGAAAAGAAACATGAGGGTCTTGATACTCACGCGGTGTTTTGCCCTCCAGAAAATATTTCATCTGTATTTTGATCCTTTGAGACTAATGCTTACGCATATCTGGTTTATTTTGGGAGATCAAAATTATAAGAACTCATTCAAGTGATTGAACTGTGAGTGATGTGAGTACAAGGTACACGCATCGTCAACTTAACCCCGGCAAGCCAAGTTTCTCAGGTATACAGCATATAAGCACTTAGTACCAAAACGTAAAAGACAGATAGGGCACGTAATCTTAGAATGACCAAATAAATTTAAGACGTGACGAAAAAATTGGGCTTGGGAATTGATTCACATGGTTGGAGATAAAATGTTGGAAACTCGTTCGAGAGTTCATAAGTGTCATCACCACATGTACCATGCATCCACGAGAAACGACACCATCACCAATACCACCATCAAGACAACAGCCAAAGTCACCACCACAACGACCAACGTCACGACTATCCACTGTTACCACTACCTTTGATTACTGAGCCATTACACCATCGCTAACATTACCACAACCACTGTGAGTATTACTGCCACCCACGTCACCTTCATGTTCAGTTAGATTCGACAATGACTCTGTAATATAGTCCAAATATTACCTTCTCAACTTTTTCTTGTGTTTTTACTCATATTTTGGGTACCAACATGCTTCTTTTCGGGGTTTGTTTTACATCATATTTTGTAAAGTTGTAAGCAGGCATTGGATTACCTCAATCACCACCACCGTTACCACTACTACCACTAACAGTAGAACTACCACCACCACCGTTACCACCACCACCATCAACGTAACCACTACTACCACCAACATTACCACTACTACCACCACCACCGACGTTACCACTACCACCACCGTTACCACTACTACAACCAATAGTGTAACTACCATCGTTACCACTACTACCACCAACATTACCACCACTATCACGACCATTACCACCACCAACGTTACCAGTATCACCAACGTTACCACTACCACCACCAACATTACAACTACCACCTTCACCGTTACCACTACTACCAGCAACGTTACCACTACTACCACCAACATTACCACTACTACCACCATAACCACTACTACCACCAACGTAACCAGCACCGTTACCACTACCACCACCAAACTCCCAACAACCAAGGCAAACATGATCCCTACCACTAAACGTTTCCACGGCCATCATCACCCACACCATCGCAACTACCACTATTCACTTCTCACCTTCACACCTTTTTCCCGGCAGTGTGAACAAAATGAAGATTGTCCCGAAGAAGAATGCTGCTTGGGTAAAGTTTGCACTGCGTTTCTATCTGTGGGACAACAATGTAATACCTTCACACAGGTATGGACCATGAAACTAACACAGCTCAAACTACCTCATCAAAGTTTACTACGAAAAACATTCCTACACCAAAATACTGTTAAGGCTTTTTCCCGCTTGCTGAATTTTATCGAGTAAAATCGTCTGACGTACATCATAGTAAAATGACAAAAGACCTGTCCAGACAGAAAGGACTTACTTGAAAAGGGTTCAATTCCTTCTTTCAGAACTGTTTTGCGTTAGCCAGAATAAACTAGCAGAAATGAACTACCGGGACAGAAGTGCGATTAACCAAATGTTCGCTTATAATAACTGCTTTGAACAAATGGATTTGGTAATGAGCTTTTGTTTCTTGCTTTGCGTTTAGATATTGAGCTTGCAATGTCCGTGTAAGATTGGTTCGTCGTGTATCACAACGAAATGTCACAGTATCAATGTTTCACAGGTAGAAGAAGTCGTAGAAAATAGAGATGAGTTCCACGTCAACAGCAACACCGTGGACAAGTAAACAAAGCGTTCACAAACACACAAACTGTAAAAAGAGTGGTAAAATTTTTCCGGCTAGTTCGACTAATGCTGAACTAACGCCTGGCAAAAGATAGAAAACTTTTCGCAGATACGACTTGAGTAAAATTGTTTTCTAGTCTCATGACGCGTCAGTACATGATGGAACCTAGAATGTTTTTCAAATCTTGTCGCTTTTTCGTTGTCGCTTGACATACTTTTCTAACACGGTTGAAGCTAAGCTATCGAAGACCTAATAGAAACAAAGTTTCAAAAAAAATGTTTTCTAACTTTGCCAGGATTTAATTTACCCACAATATTAGACAAAATATGTTGAAGCATGTATACTACCATGTCGAAAAACTTTAAAATTTAGACAATTTTTAAGAAAACAGTCCTAACCTACAAAAGCAATATAGAGTAAATTCAACAAAATCAAAATGGAATATACGAATACTTCGAACAAAAGTAAAATCAAAATACGTGTACTCTCATACTTGTACTTTAAACACTTAAACAGTGTCAATATCAAACATAACTGTGCTGTATTATACGCCCCAAAAACAACAACATATCTCAACAACAGATTTCAACAGGAAAAGCTATCAAATATGCTACAGATCAAACAAGCCTAAACGCACGATCTGCTTATGTCCATAACATACAAAGCACGCTGATCGTAATACAGCTGACCGACCAAAGTGGTGAACAGTTAAGTACAATCCATATTAAGATTGAAAGGGTGGTCTTCGGTCAATGTCGGAAATAACTGAATCTTCTACCCTATTGCAAAACAATCGACAAGCTAGATTCATCTAGATTTTTACTATATGCTTATTTGGCTTACTTAATGCATATATTTATAACCACTTCACTATTTGGTGAGTAAGAATTCAAAGAACGTTGTAACCGAATGTTTTAATTTCAGTCATTATAGCCCCACACACACACACGGCGAACGTTTTCTTGACAAGTCGCCTTTTTCAAAAGCTGGTCGCGCCAGCTTTTGAGCAAGGATCCTTATCAAGGAAAAATTGTCAGTGAATAATTGTCAAGGAAAACTCAGCTGTGTGTACGAGGCTTAACGTACTTTATAACTGGTCTACTATGTTCTTTTCCACTCCTCCATGTAAATTAGAAGTCAAGGTACAAGTTATAATTAATAAAATGCACTTTCCTAATCTTGGTCTGTCGTTTCGTTACCTTCGCTAGCTTTGCATGGTGGATGAGTGTCATGGAGAGCTTTACTAATGAAAGTAACGCTGACAAAGTACTGGGCTTGATTCGAAAGGTCTTATGAAGTCATCCCTGTTTGCAGTGTTCGTTCGGAGGTTCCTGATAGCTAACACACATACCTTTATAACTAGCCGACTGTAAACATGTCATTTTTATGTACTTTTCGTTGACAATTTATGCTGTTTTTCATGATATTCTTGCATACTGTCATCAAGTCGCTATATTTTGTACTTTGCCAGCCACACATGAACGTGTACTTCATAACTACGTCTTACTGAGATGGGGTATGTAAAAGACACCACAAGGGCTGAGAAAGGAAACATTTCCTTCGTTATCTGAATGTAAGAGCTAAGTACAAAACATGAAATAAAGCCATTTAATATGGAATATAACAGTTTTAAAAATGACTAACGCTTCATAGCGTAGCACAACGTCAACCTGGGTATAATTACAATGTACGGTGAATATGAAAAGTTGGTTAACATTAACATTACAGATAGTCAACAAATTAAGAGGTGACAGAAGGGAATCTAAAAGACAAGTAATATTACAATAAAAATAATGGAACAGAAGATTACCATTTAGAGACGGTTTAAGTTTGGAAATTAAAGAGTTTTCTCAGTATAGTTATTCAGAGCTAAAAGATGATAAAAGGAATAAGATGACAACATTCGAAAATTATCAAAAGAAGCAGTATGCCCAGTTTCTAAAATATGAGATAGAATACTAGAAGGATGAGGATTGATACATTTTTTATCAGTAAGAGCGATGATTTCAAAAAGATCTGAGATGAGTGTGTGCCAATGGCAAGCCGTCTGGCCCACATACCTAACTAGCCAAATATTCACTGTATATTCGCAATTGATGAACCAGGCGGGAACCGTAATCTGAATATAAAATTTAATGCCCATCCAAACAAGCTGTTAGTGCCCATGGCTTTATTCCACTTGTTTTGTTGGCTATTGATTTTTACACTTACTGTATATTGTAATTACATCCACTCCGATGATGATGCGCGTCCCGACGAAACGTTACTCCAATTATAAACTATCATATTCCATGATAAAAGGCTTTATTCCGTTTTTGTGCTTGCCAACTGTATTCATATTAAGCCGGTTTTCCACTTGCGAATAAATTCGCGCGAATCGACATTTCTTTGTATAAATTTAATAGGTTTCTCATCAGTTACAGTCGACAGGCCCTGAAACAAAACTTCGATTTGCGCGAATTTATTCGCAAGTGGAAAACCGGCTTTACACCTGTGATTCCTGCCTGAGAAGATTCCTTGGCGAACAATGCAACATGTGGCGGACATGTCAGATGCACGTGCTCAACACAAAGAGGCCGAACAAGATACAAGAAACGACACCTGTGACGTGGACAAAGTTATGTTCTCCGCAACATTCGCGCTAAATAAATGTTCTCACTTCACTCCCCAACGTGCTGTGCAAAAATGGCGACTTTACAGGTGCATGAAGAACGGCCTGAATCTTTTTGATACCTTTTAACAAGATACAGTTATTAAACAGTCAGATATTAAGCCACCCCATCAAAAGGAATTACAAGTATTACTAAACAAATTAGCGTTTTAATATTCTTCAAGTGAGCGAACTCTCCCTTCAGCGAAAAAACTGCGAAATACTGTTTAAGCCCGGCTGCCTGAGTTTCACAAATTGTTACATGACAAGGGTTTGACAGCCTTTTCCATCTATTTGAAAATAATTATAAACAATGCGCCTTCTGAGCGAAGATGTTTTTGACGAGTTTAACCCACCGAAAGGAGCAATTAAATTTGTCCGTTTTTCCATATATGTTCTAGGCAGTCTGTTTCTTCGATGTAGCGTCGTGGCTAGATTGCTTACATGAGAACGATGTTTCAAGATGGACGCCACATAGAGCGGCGAATAACGAACAACAACGTATTTGAGATTAATAACTCTTGTAAAAATTTTGAGTGGCTCTGTGAAGTCAAGTAGGTAAAATCTTACCTTAGAATCCTAACCCATACCCAAACGTTAATCCAATGCTCACCCAAACCCTAACTCCAACCCCAACCTAATCCTTCGTTTACATTCGTCGCCATGATCGCGACTGCTCCTGGTGTATCTCAATGAACCATTACCACTGATGTAGACAGGGGTAAATGATCTCAATGAATGTTACATGAAATCCACTCGCAGGTGGCGTAAAAATTACTCCACTCGGCATAAATTATTTCCCATGAGACGCTAATATTCAAAGCAACAGGCGATCAGAGCGCGGGCCGTGATTGGCCAAGAAAGACTGCTTTGTGATTAAAACTGAAAGTTATTAATATTTGAATGCAAATATAAAATAAACCCGCCCACCTCGGGCCGGTGACGCTGGCAACGTTCTGCATTCAACGCCGAAGGATGACCAAGGGACAAAGAACAGTCAACACAGCCAAGTCAAGATGTTCTCGCTGATTAGGATAATATAATCGGTGAGTCGTCGAGCAACGGTTGATATTCAACGTATGGTAAACAAGAAATTGCATACGAATTTGTTATACGAACTTGGAGTATAAGTCATCAATGCCGTAAAAATAATGCAGTAACGGCAGAGGTACATAGCTTCAGGAATATGTCGTCTTCATTTCGAAGTTGTGTTTAGCAAAGGTAAGCCTGAAATCAAACGGGAAAAGTAGGGACGTTTCTTGAGCGGGGAAAAAATGTAAACAAGTGAAAGAAAAAAAAAGAAAGACTAGTTCAGGTGGATTTTCACAATAAAACTTAACCTCATAAATAATCAAAACACTTTTTGACGCCTTTGAATGGGCGGACACCAGTTACAATATATCCTTGCCTGTGTTGACAATAATTTTCAGAAGTTTGTTCATCGCACTTGATATTTCAGGGACGAGAGTTGAAAGAGTGAGAGTTCGTTTCACTCCTGGGGGTACTCAGGCCACCAAGATGAAAGCGAGCGATGAAGAGATACCGTCAACAGACGTCCAGATGATAAGCAAGTTTCTACAAGATGAGGCTTTGGCAGCACGTATCCGTTCTGACCTTGAGCAGTTGAAGTACGCTCAAATTTTAACATCCCTTGCAACGAAACCTTTTCGCAGCAGCCATGAAAACCCCGCGTTCCTTGCGGAAAGGAACGCCATAAGCCCAATAAATAAAACAGAAATACTTGAAGTAGATCGAAAGGGATTTTCGCGGCGCGAAAGGCGAAAAGTGAAACCAACTAAAAAAATTCGCGAGCTTCGAGAACGCAATGAACAGAAATCACAGAGATCCTTCAGGAAGACGAGGGATTTGGGGACTGTAAGGGATGTAAAAGACGCATGTGAACGGACTGAAAAACGAGAAAAGGGTGGAAGCGGGTTGGAAGTAACAGGAGAAAGTAAACAAGATGACACAACAAAATGGAAGACTGATGGAAAACAGGAAGACAAAGTCAATAACCAATTTGCAAGCCAAAACTACACCAAAAGAGAGAATACTTGGCAAAGCAATGGAGTAAATACCGCAATAATTGACGAAGCCTCTAACACAACTGCAGATGAAAGTAGATCAGTAACAGAAATTTTGACAACAACCGATAAAGAATGTGAGTCATCTTTCTCAAAGGACAAACCCAGATATAAGTGCAGCCAGTGTGGGAAGTGCTTTAAAACTTACTACACTTACAGTATACATATACGGATGCCTGAACATACGGAAGAGACTCCGTTCGTCTGCGATATTTGCGGCAAAGGTTTTCGGCTCTCCAGTACATTGTGTCGACATAAGATCATCCACACAAGCGACAAGCCTCACCAGTGCAAATTGTGCGGGAAAAACTTCAACAGATCGTCGACGCTGAAGATGCACATGAGGACGCACAGCGGTCTGAAGCAGCACGTGTGCGGAGAATGTGGCAAGGGCTTCCACCAGAAAGGCAACTTGAGAAACCACATGTTCGTACACTCTGGGGAAAGACCATTCAAGTGCGAGTCATGCGGACGCCATTTCAACAAAAAATCCAACCTGAAACACCACTTGAAAATTCACGAACTCAACGGGAAACTGGTCTGCACTGTTTGTAAAAAGATTTTTCCAAGACACGAAGAGTTGCAGGAACACGTGGAGACTGTACATTGCAAATAAGAACGTAAGGGAATTCCGGGAAATGAAAAAAGGACGCTTGAATGACCGACAAACTGATATGACAAGCAGGTCCCCGACTACTTAACTGCAGCAGTGACTCTGCATGCCTTGAACTAAAGAGAACTTATAATTTTACAGCGTTGTAATACGTAACCAATTATTGCCTCTTGCTGTCATAAAGTTATTGAGGCAGATGTTCTTGTGAGGCCTCATGTCGTACAAGAAGTTTAGAGCTAGTAGGACTTTCTTGGATTCGTCAGTAAACAACAAACAGTGCAAATTGATCGAGATTGATATCGTAAACCTTGTAAATATGTAGCTGATAACTCCGTGCCAAAATAAGCCCTTCCCACATCATGTCAAAAAAAAGACGCTGTAAATAGTAAGGAAAGTTAAAGTAGATTAATCTATGTTGTACTATAAACCTGAAATTAAAACTTTCGCTATTTCGTAAAATATATTGTAAGTTATCTGGAAATACACAGTGATATCCATCAGATCATCAGACTTATTCGTACGCTGTTTTTAAATAGGATGGAAATACTACAAATATTTCAGTTAATTTAGGGTTTGCATACATCAGAATATTAAGAATTAGCTTGTATTAGCTTAACGGTTATAATATCAGTCGGTAGATCGAAACTTTGCCAGACAAAAAACACGCACACGAAAAAAAAAAACAAAAAAAAAAGTGAGACGAACCTTAACTTGTACGATAAGCTGCTTTAGAATAGAATGGAAATATTATGAAACACCAGAATTAACGCAGCGTTTGCAAGTCGTAAGGAGGGTCAGAATTTTTCTGTAATTTATTGCACAGAACCTATTTCTCAGTATTTTTAAAGATAGAAAGGAAAATATTCATGACTATTTTATCGCAGTGAATGCCAACTGAAAAATTTGTAAGCTAGACAAGTATACTGAACAGCTGCTCCACCAAATCAACCAAACCACAGGCAAACTGATCGGCAAATTATCTTGACTGGGAAAGTTCTGTAGCACCCCATGGCTGTGCCGCCAAACTAACTATCCACAGTGATGTGTTCCTCAAAGCCATGCCACGCTTGCTGTGTTCAGTTGATATCATAAATAGCGCCAAATGCACGCTACATTTTAAATAACCCATTAAGGGTCAGCGTCCTGTAAATAGGACATCAAAAACAAAAGAACAAATGGGAAAACAAAGCGAAAACAATGAAAGAACAACTAGCAAAAGAAAATGAACTCGACCTCTGAAGGGTTATGAGGCTTCCATTTTAAAAACCAGAAGCTATCCACGGATCATGTAATGCCACAATGCCATAAAACGGTCGAAGTGACTTATAATGCAGTGGTTTGTACCGCCATATCATTGTCTTCGACGGTTTTGACCACTGTATTGTAGATTCTGAACACGTAATCGTTTGAGTTTTTTACTCAGGAAGTTGATCGTCCAGGCTTTTGTAGTCTTGAAAAAGACTGTTATTGTGGCCTGACGTTTCGAACATTATTCGATTCATTCTGTAATCCCCAATAATTCACTGTAAGACAGTGGTAGAGGTAAACAAAAGTTCTCTTGCTGGAACGAGGATTTTAATCTCGAATATGGAAAGCATGTGAGAAACAGCTATCCAGCCACCTTCCGAAATTGTTTGATTTCCACCTGAGTATAACCACCATTTCGCTGACCTAACATGTGACCTAACATGTGACCTGACGGTCATTTGAAGGACGGCATTAACATCTTGTTATTACAATACATTTCTAACTTTTCGAAGGTTTAAGAGTCATTGTTTTTGCGTTAATATGTTGATCAAACTAAGCAAAGCGTTCGCTCTGTTATTCGATATACTTGACAACAGTCCGTGCTGGCCTCTATTACAAATGCTGCACATCTTTAACTTGTGTGCGTAGTATAAGTACAACTAGGTGAACAGCACTTAAAAATGTCGCCTGCAACATTTCCGGAAAAATCTTTGCTTGTCGTGAAGACCGTCAAGTTCCTCCATCTTTCAAAGTACATCGGCAAATACCAACATAACCGGTGTGACTTTCATTGTTGTGGCTTTGTCTGGCAAACGGTGGTGAACGTCAAAGATTGTCGGTCAAAAGTATCGCATTGAATATCGCTTTTATACATCGCACCGGTACCTTCTTTAACATGATCCTTATTTTCGGCTGACAGACCGAAGCAGAAAATACATTACACTCACAGTTGCAGTACATGACGGACCTCCAGGAACAAAACATGAACCGACTTACTCTGATGAGTAGTATATGAAGCCCATACCCAACATATGACGTCAGGTTTTGTGACGAAGACCACGGAATAACACGAGCGCTTGAAAGGAAATACAAGTAGGAAAAACGACTAGAAAAAGGTACCTACTTCGTACGTACTTCACCACCAGTGATGGCATCAATTCTTCGTTATAAATCCAACTTGGAAATGTCTTCATATGGAAGTTTGTTTACTACACGACCCCGGTACTCCCCCTGTAACGAAACATTGCATAATAAATTGCCGAGGATAGCTTACTCGAGACTTGTTCTCCATTAAAAATTATGCCGTAAAAACAGCAGTGTAATCAGGACCTAAACAAATGTTTGCTTTTTTCCCTTGCAAAACGAGACCAACTATAGGGTCCCTGCTGTTAAAATAGGCGATAAACTGCAGCTGAAAAGCTTTTAAAAGAGGGAACACTCTTATCTAACTACTTTTTCATTTTCACTCCAAGTCTAACTACAGATGAATTACAATGGATTTTTGATTTTTAAACCATCGAACATCTGTCAGTTTCTTTTCCAAATAAACTGACCTACTTACCTCCTTTATTTCGACAGAAACGCAAAAGTTTTTCTCGTCTAATGACAAAAGTGTCCCTTTGTGACCTCTGTAGCGACCGTTAACGATCAAAACGTATTTCCCTGAAAAAGGTAAATCATGCGAATCAGTTTGTATTAGATTTTTATGAAATAATCCATATCACTGTGTAAACCATTAAGAATTAATAAATAATTAGCCCATAAATAGTTATTATCATTCATATCAATTTATATCAAGTCATTGATATCACTGAGGAAGGATCAGAAATTAGCAAACTTATCCAACCCGTCCGTTACTTCACGTTTTAACAAAATCAACTCGAGACGATGGTTGACCTGAATAACTTGCTTTTACACGCCCCTTAAATAACCCTATCAGCTATTACTAAACTGTTCTCCCTAGAGGTCCAGTAAGGGCCACCCTTCATGGGTTCATTGTTACTAAAGAAGGAACCCGGAATACCGGGAGAAAAACTGCAATATACGTTAGGCAGAAGGTTCACCCAGGATGGTTTTATTTGTACGTCAAGGATATCTGACCATTTGGAGTTGTCACTTCAAAGCAAGCACCTTCATCTCAAATTCTGGGTCCTACATGAGACAGACAAGTACGTCTCTCACTATGTTGGTCACATGTGAGAAGAGTGTTGTCCAGGACGACTCTACCAAGCATCGCAGGTGTTCTCCGGGTACTAGTGTTTCCTCCTGCAATAACACTGGATCCATAAGGGGTGGTCCTTACTGAACCTCTAGAGAGAACAACTTATGTAGCTGATAGGTTATCCAGTATAAATAAAGACACTTTACCTTTACTTTTATCTTGAGGGGTGGTCCTTACTGGACCTCTAGAGAGAACAATTTATGTAGCTGATAGGTTTATCCAGTACATAAATAAAGGCAGTTTGCCTTTACCTTTGCTTTTACATTGACCACACAACCACTTACCTAAAGCTGGTATCACCGTCTCTAAGTACGTCTGGTCTATTTTAACCACATCCCCTGTATCAAGCATTTTCACAATGCCGGTAAACAAGTCCTTTACTTCCTGCAGGAAAACAAAAACAACAAACTTGTGCGTCATTATCAAAAGGTCCATCCAACTGTTTCTCCGACTGACTGTATGCCCGTCCGTTTGTCTGTCTGCAGCCTTCGTAATTCAACTATTTTTGCCTCGGCAATTTTGTTCTGCCGAGGTAAACCAGAAAAATCGTGCCTTACCTCGGCATTTGCCTTGGCAGTTGCCGAGTGCTGAGGCGAATTAACTGGAATTAGTCGTAAGACGTTTCACGCGACATGCATGCATTACGCAATTACCAATTACCGTGCCGTCCAAAACAAAAAGCCGCATTGTTTTTCCAGAAAAGACATAATGATGGCCAAACAGCAAATTTCGAACAGCATTTGCAAGAAGAATATTTAAGTAGACACTGAAACAAATGCATGTTCTTGCCTCGGCATTTTTTTTTTTGCAAAGGTAAACCAGAAAAATCGATACCTACCTGATTTTCTACTTGTCTACCTGCCTGCCTCCCTGCGCGCGTGCGTGCGTGCGTGCGTGCCTGATAACCTGTTTGCCTGTCTACTTGCCAGTCTGTTTGCTGGCCTGTCTCACTGTCCGCTGCTATGTTGCTTGCCTACCAGCAAATCCACACGTCCATTAGTCTGTATGTCTGCCTATCTGGTCTGCCGGACTGCGTTCCTGCCAATCAATTTGTCTGTTCTGTCATTCTGGCTATTCAATCATTCCGACCTTCGGACGTTTTTCATTGATAACCCGTTAAATTCCAGTGATCTACTTGAACTCACACGTACCTTAACCGTTCCTTTCTTTTTGTAGAATCTGTCTCCCAGTTTTGTATTCATCACCTTCACTACAATTCCCTAAACATGGACCCAAGCATTACTTGATTCAAAAAACGCAATACACAGCGCGCGCGTGCACACACACACACACACACACACACACACCCCACTGGAAACAAACGATGAACACGCATTATTCTATATCAAGAAACAGCAACCTTAACGTTCCCTTATAAAATACGTGAAAGTTTTCGTCTTACCTTCATTAACCAATTTTCTTTTCGGGAAGTTTTAACCTTTTTTGCCGTTTCTTCCTGTTTGACAAAAATGTCCAAAGATAGGAAATCGAAATATTGACGTTATAGACATTCAAGGGAACAAATATCCAGCTTAGGAGAATACCGCGATTTGCAATAAAACCCCAATTCTTTGTCAAGAAACGTAAGGGTGCATATGACAAACGACACTTACATAAATGATGACATGCCCCACAATGTGAAGCTAGATACAGTATGACGGAGTGTATTGTATGATTTACCTGGATTATTTCATCTAATGCTGATTTCCGTTTATGGCTAGAATAATAGAGAGGAAGAAAATATACATTTACTGGACAAAAATATTGTGTAGTTAAACATGTTTGCCTCGTGAAGATAACACTTCATGATCACACTACACCAAGAAAAATAAATTCTAAAATTTCAGGAAGACTTTCGGTCATTTTGTTTACGAGTTATCCTCGACGCAACAAAAAAAATAAAAGCAGTCCAACTACTAGAGCAGCAACCCGGTAATCCGAGATTTTCCCGTTAAAATCCCGCATTAGTCATTTGAGTTCCCTTTTAGCGTGGAAGGATTATCATAAATTTTTCTCTTCATATTATCCTGAGGATTATTCGGGTTCTGAATTAGAATTTGCTGCTAAAAAGGCACGACTGTGAGAAGTAAATTCAAAATGCTTGTAAGTACAACGTGAAATTCAAAGCAACTTCCATACGAACGTTTCTTTCTCTTTCTTTTTCGGTTCCTTGTCCGTCGTCTTACTTAGGCTGACCAGAGGACTTGGGGTGGTGACGAGAGATTTGCTGCATTTAAACAAAAATACCAACAATTCAAAAAAAAGAGCAACAAGAAATATCAGAAAGAATAGAACAACAAAAATGAATTCGAAAAATAACGGTTGGCTTGGGGTTGGCAGGATATTTTTTACAGTAGACAGATATCTGTATATTATAGCAGAAACACGTATGCATCAGCAGTAGTAAGATAGCTGCATTTACAATAGAAAGGCATCTGCATAAACGGTGAAAAGAAGACTGAGAAAAAATAGAAATAACAGCAAAATGAATTTGAGAAATAGCAATAAAAAGAAATCCAAAATGAAAAAGATGTACGGTACGAAAGTTATCGAGAGCAGGTTCAAAAGTGATAACTAAAGTGAGGACTGAGTCGACGAAGTATAGTAGGAAAAAAAAAAGTTTAATGAAAACAGTAAGCTGACATGGATGAGGGTTAATCTGGAAGTCAAGTAAGAAACAAAGACAAAACAAGGAAAAAGAAGTGAAAAGCAAGGGTGAAAGAAGAAAAGAAAGAAATCAAGGGAAAGTACAGTAAAAGGGAATGACATATCACCTTATCGTTGACTTATTCTTCTCCATCTCCGTCGTAGCTTCAGAGCTTTTAGCGGATAACAAACTAAAAGTAACTAGAAAAAAATTCAACAATTATGAACACCCACCATCAAACAATTGTTCCAAGACGCCAGAATTGACGGCACATACCCTTCTCTTCTTCATTTGACCTTTCGAGTTCTGTTGGACACGATTCAGCCTAAATAACCAAAAGGGAAATACACGGAAAGCAAATAACATACACCATAAATAAGCCACAAACTGGCCTTCAACTTGAAATTGGTACAAGTGTGTTTTTTAAAGAGTCAGACGTTGAACCGACTCGTATGGTAGGCTTATGCAAGACATTAATGCAATTCTTGTATCATCTCTGAGTCTTTTGTGCCTTATCTACAGGAGAAACAACAATGTACGCTATGATTGTCAGATATCATATGTCTTCATCCTGAGTCCCTGAGATTTGTGATTATTCCATAAGACCACAAACCCTGCTCATGATTATTCTCCACAAAAGTTGAAAAACAGTCTGAAGACTGTAGTGAGTGAACCATTTACACAGTGCACATCAGCCTGAACCGTTCACCTGGCAGGTTTCTGGGACTTTGGAAGTCTCCCTTTGAGTAAAATCAGGGTGTGCCAAAACCTATGTCCGATTGTCCAGGACAAGCAGAAATTCAGTTTGGATAACTAAATCTTTCACATGACCTGTCCTTTGGACAAGCAGATTTTGAGTCACTAAAGAACTACAGACATTGATGGAAATTGACTTCAAATTGAATTAGAATTGAAATTTATCTGATAACTAGTGTGTGGCCAGAGAATCTGTGATGCCCGGGCCTGGGAAGCATGCTAATTAGGGGGATCCGGGGGCATGCCCCCCCAGAAAATGTTTGAATTCTTGGGTCTCTGTAAGACTATTTCTAGCATTAAGAGGGCGCTATTCCCGTTTTTTAGGCTGCGGCACTGAGCTGGATTCGAAGGCTTCAATCGTACAGATCCTCCAAATTACTTTTAAAACCACGAGATATCTCATTCATGAGAACAAACTGCGCGAATTTTTAGCGGGGGAGAAAAAGTTGCGCAAATAAATTCCATTCGTGGACCAAACTTAAAGGGCTGATATCAAATTATTCAAAATTTGTCGTGTATTTTTCAGTTGAATATGCCAAATACGTTATGGGAAACGCCCATGTTCGTAGCTGATAATCATAACAGCAAGCTTCTTACTTGATAAAGTGAGTGTAAATATTCCTTGACAACCAGAGTCAAATGTTACATTTACTGTATTTCTTTGTATTTTCAACAAAATTTTTTGGACAAGCACTCTTGGGCTTCGGACAACCAAATTCTTTATAATGGTTGTCTGAAGGACAAGTGGATTACAAAATTTTTCTCTTACCCTGAAAATAGTCTGGCATAGGCCAGATTAAAATTAACAAGTTATGAAATGGTAATGGTGCCAGTTAAGGGGTTAAGGCAAAATAAGTGGGGCAATTAAAGCTGTCTAGGAAACAAGATACATAACAAGTCTGTATTCAGTGTTTGCATACTTTTGTTAAATACTGTGCATGTAACTTGCTTTCATGAAAATGGTTCTGTACGACACATTAATTTTAATGGCGTATTTGTCTTGGAAAAAAAGATTAATTTGGTATATCCCAAGTCAAAATTGATTGAACAAAAGATTGAAATTTCTTTCACATACTTGATCTCCTCTTCTGGTCAATTCTCTTTCAATTTGTTTCTCAATAAATTTAGCTACAAGAAACATTTGGAAAAGGTCAGTTATTGTGGTTGGTTACCAGAACTTCTGAATACAGTTGTCTCACAAAATATAAACAATCCTTTACCCTTGGTCCTAACACTACTTACCTGTTTTTTCATCATCATCCATTTCCATTTTCTGTTTGCTTTCTAATGCCTGAACAAGAACAAGAATATGAACTTGTTTTCACAACACAAGAGGAAATCAACTAACTGACCTCACTTGTAACATTACAGTCTATTATCTTTCCTCAGGAAGGACTCAGTTTACACCCAGAGCCACAACAGGCTCATTTATACAAGAAAAATAATACATGCCTCATATGAGATATGAACTAGCTCAGAAACTGTATACATGGGACATGTATATGTGCAGGTTGCATTCCTCTGTTCTAAGTTTATAAATTTCCACTTTTTAAATCAATTTTTAAAGAGTATACCCATCAGTGTCTTATCAAACTCCTGTATTCAGGTAAACTACAATTTTAATACACTGTTTAATGAAACCTTTTGTCTGGCCAATGTTTCAGGATCTCGATCAATGTATGTAATGAACCAGCCTTTCTCTGTGTTATCAACCTTGCACTTGCCTAGTAAGGAGAAAATGGATGAAAATATAAGTGGTGTCCAAAGCATATATGACTATTTTTTTTCAGTAGGAGTGGCCCAGGTGTTTCACCTGCTGTCCATACATCAAGAGGTGTTAAAAAATGAGGAAAGGAGAAGTATTTTTTTAACAAACTTTGAGGTGTAATGTGGTAAATGGTATGGTAAATGGTATGGTAAGTGGTAAATGGTGTAATGTGGTAAATGAGTTACTCATTAATACAGTAGTAAATGTTAAATAAGATTAAGCTTTAAATAGACAGAAAGACAAGAAATCATATTGAATTACAACAGAAAAACTAAACAAAAAATGACTGGAACTCTGCTGAGCATACCACACACATTACCAACTATATATAAGTGAAGTCTTACCACATACAGAAAGTCAGAAATAAGTCAAAAGAAAACAAACTTAGCACAGTTTATTGATTTACCCAGCACAAAGTTTAACACTAAATTCTCATCACTATACCTTCACGACCAAGCCACTTGACAAATTCTGTGAGGGTTTCCCACTAGCAGTTTTCAAATTTAAAGAAATTTAAAAAGTTAGGTCAAAGTGTAGCATATAGTATTCAGCAGATCATTACCAGGATCACAAGTTTAATCCCTAGCAGCTCCAACTTGCTCTTTTTCAAATCTGTTGGATTTTATTTGTATATTCAAGAGCATTTTGATAAAAACAATCTTTGTTAGATGTCAATGTTTTTCACAACAATGGATCATGGATTTTTAGCACTTGGCATCAAGAGACACCTTGCAAAAATCTGATTAATTTTTTGTACAAATCATTTTTATACATCAAAGTTGACTTCCTGATTACTATCTTAATATTATGTGCCCCTAAGGTTCACTGGTTCAGAAAGCAATAGTATGTCTAAAGGACATATAAATAGCAACAAACTATTGCTTTAAAGCTGATCATCAAAAAAGGAAACATGCAAACAAACATTCACATGCCAAGTGAATCAATACCATGTTACATACTTGTGTGGCATTCATGTGCAAATGGTTTCTCTCACTGATATATTCCTGGTAGACCACATTTGCATGAACTCGACGAGTGCCTTAAGCAAAGATAAAAAGATATGACACATTATCTACCAGCTGGGACATCTGTATGAAAAAATATTGTACAAGATCTCAAAAAATGACCCAAGACCACAAGCTGTAAATGTAGCAATGATTATTTTCCAATTAATCTAAAGCATTGGCCTTTGTGCTTCAGCCCTGACTATGGTCAGGTATTACATAATGCCAGTCATATTGCATTGTAGCTTAGATTTCCTCCAGCTCATGACTGATACAAAAATAAAGTGTGATGTCACAAAATACTGTACATTAAATGCCACTAAAATGTTCTGCCAGCTTTCTTTTTAAAGCTATGCATAAGGTGCATAGTACAATGTAATGTTCCATTTGAAAGATTGCTCAAGCTAACACTATATTTGATGGTGAAAGGGTGATAGTATTTCCAGCACTAAATGACTGCTTCATATTTTATAAGTGACTGATAGAATCACTGGCACATATTGGTCACATTTCTTGTTGTGAAATACTGCAATCATAATATGTGGTACAAGATAAATTACCATATTAGTTTATTATTTTTAACAAGTTTTCAGAGAAATTCTCTTCATTTGATCAAATTTGTTACTTAAAATAACCTTTTGTTATTTTAAGAACCTTACAAGCTCTTTCTTACCAAATCTCCTCCTCAATAACAGCATAAAACCATCTTCAAATTCTCTACAACACAATAAAAAGAACATTACTAACTTCTAATTCATCTCAACCACTTACAAGATACATTTATGTAACAAAAGAGTTTCAAAAGGAGAACATTTCCCAGTCTGCTCTCAGACCAACTGGGTTAACCTGCAACTTCTTATCATGCAAATCCCAAGTTATTTAACCCATTCAAGGGGTAAGAGCACACTTTAATTTTTTACTCAGACTAACACCAGATGATTTTACTCATTGAAGGCATGAACCCTGACACAGATCATCATGCATGGAATTAAATATGCACCTGCCCACTTATGCCATAAATCCAGCTAACAGTGATATAAAAATGGTGCTGCATAGACAGTTGTTTGTCAAATAGAAACAGCCAAAGGGTTTGTTTTGAACTGCCAAAAAATATATATCACAAGGAAACTGATGTTTCAAGCAAAGGCCTTTCATTGGAATGAAACGTTATCACTCCAAAGAAGGACCTTCACTTGAAACATTAGTTTCTCTTTTATATATACACATATACATATATACATATACATATATATATATATATATATATACACACAATAACAACAACAACAACGATAACAACAACATCAACAACAACAACAGTTGTTTTATGGCCATTTTCCCCACTTACACTGGGGTTGGCTGGCAACTCTATACAGCAGCCTCCCCCAACTCTCCCTATCCTTCGCATCTTCCCTTTTCAACCCGCACTCTCTCATGTCCATTTCCACCACCTGGCTCCATGTCATCCTCGGCCTTCCCCATCCTCTCTTACCTTCCACCTCAAATGACATGATCTTTTTCACCCAATCATCATCATCCTTCTACAGCACATGTCCCAACCATCTTAACCTATATATATATATATATATATATATATATATATATATATATATATATATATGTTTTGGCAGTACACAACCCTTTGGCTGTTTCTGTATGCCTTAAATCCTCAGTGGTATTAATTAAAAAGTAAAGTTATAGCATGTAATGATGTAGATGGCTGATTGACTTTTAGTTTTATGTCTCCACATACATACTTTGAAAAAGTATCAATGAATTTATCTGGATTGTCTGCAAACAGTAACAGTTGTCTTTGATGTGATTCTGACAAGCAATGACACTTGAATCCATTCTAGCAAGAACAAGAATGACACTTAGAGTGTTATACACTAAAATTACCAGATGTAGTCAGCATAATGTTCTCAAAAGTGTCCCTGGTTCAACTCTTTTAAGTGTTGGTAAAACAAGGATGATTTTACTTTGTGATAACCTGGGCAAATGGCAAGTAAAATTATTTGATACTGGACTTTTAAGAAGTTACGTGAAGTATTTACAAATTTAATGTGAACAGGTGGTTTACAAATAACCCACCAAAGGAAGTTTGATTCGAATGTTTATTATTAATCTCTTTGATCTTTTACCAGAATTGATTTATTACCTGTATATTTGTAAGCTTTCGATATCTCAAAAGAATTATCCCTGATACAACAGCCAAACATGACAGGGTTGAAGCAATGTCTCACCAACTGGATTGTTTTATAAATTAAAAGGATGTAATTCAACTGTTTCCTTTAGACCTGGTATGTTCCTGATTAAATTCAAAATCTTTTGTATAATAAGTGGTTCTGTAACATGTAAATAGTCAACAAAACTAGTGTTCTAGAGAAATCACACTAAAATGGAATTCAGAAATTAAAATAAATTTGAATACAAAAATTAAAGGTCAGATTCATTCTCAATCACATGTTTAAGAATAAACTTCCTCCAATTCCTAATGTAAAGTTCAACCCTTTCCTGACTGTGGTGAACTTTCAAAAATAATCTGGCCAATGTCAGACAATTTTGCATGCCAGAGGGGAGACTACTCTCTGGAAAGGGTTAAAAACTCATCTCATTTACTGTATCTTTTCCTTTAGCAATTCAATTTGTACCAGACATTGCATGTACCAGACAATTTTGCCTTTGAAGGCAAGATGCATGGTCAGGAAAGGGTTAATGTTAAACTTATTCAACGTTTCTCGTTCACTTATACGTTTTTCAGTTTGATATTTCCCAATCGTTTATTGAGTTCATCAGTACACAACAAGGCATTTTTTTCCTTTTTCTAACAAGTTCGCAAATTCATTCCTTCGCTAATTCATCCTCTCTTCTTTATCTTACTCTATAAATTTTTTCGCCCAATCATTCACTCACATTTACTTCCTTCCTCACCAATTGCCAATGAACAACCAGGCTAAAATCTCACCTCATCCCTGCATTGCTTTTGACACATTTGACAATACCATCTCAATTTCTGTAAACCTTTTGCTTTTATTCTGTTGCTTATCGCTTTAGGAGTCAGTGGGCCGGCTTTTTCTTTTCCCATTCCTTTTTAAAAGATTGTTTAGTATTTACTTTCTTCGCGAATGTTTTGAAGCTACGACATGAATATTCAAATTTCTTCACTTCAATCACGTGACTTCAATAGCCCTCTGTTACGCTGAGCATGTCATGTATGTTATAAGACCGCACTACGTTGTGAACGCGGTCTCAAACTGAAACAACAATACCAGAATATAATTTTAAAAATACTACATAAAGTCAAAAACAATTGAGACAGAAAAGCTCAGTAACTTCTTATTTAGATAAGGATGGAATCAGACCTGGAAGCTGTAGTGGACGATATGTGCGTATACATCTTTACTTGTCATGCTCACGACAGTACATTGAACTAGACTGTCAGTCTTTCTTCTTTTCAGAATGCAGGAAAGAGGAGTTGTTGGTGTAATTTGCACAGATGAAGATGGACTGGCACTAGCAGGTTAGAGCCACAATAGCACAGATTAATTACATAGATAGCACCAGGAATTAGACATGCACAGCCACAACTTCTCGAAGTCTGGAAAGGTACTCTACTCTTTACTGTACCCAGGTTCTCAGGAATGAGCAATTGATGAAGAAATGCTGACCTGCTCTAAGCATTACAATGGAAGCACTTCTTTCAATATGCTAGAATGACATGGCTTCACCTTAAGTATGAACTTAATGTTTTTTAAGATTAGAATTAGGGTTAGGATTTGGGTTCTTTGTTGTCTTAAATTTTTTACTGTTTAACTTGATTGATAAATGCTAGCCATTTAGAGTATGTGTTTTTGTTTTGAAGGTGGGGTTTGAATGGCAGACAGTCTTGTATGCAGTAAAGAATAGGATATCTGGTTATGTGTGCATAGTGGTGCATGTTGTTTCATTCTGAGACATCCTTTTTTGGGATGGATAATGATTGGACACCATTATCTTGGCCTGTTTTCAATTTCATCATTATTTGATTTTAGTTGAGGGGTCAGCATCTGAAGTTCATGCTGGACTAGTTTCCAGTCTTGCCCAGGAAGCAAAGAAACTTTATCCTGAAGTTGATCCAACTCCTGTTGTCTGCTTGGAGTCTGATACCTGGTGATTAAAAACTACTATTGATACCTTTTTGTAATTTCTTGTTTCATTAAGTACATTATTGGAAAATAATGAATGATGATGAAAGTAGAATTGTTAAGCAAAGATAAATCTGGGGATTTTTAAAGTAAACACCTTCCATCAGGATGACGTAGTCTTTTTTTAGCGGCCAGGGTGAAATGAGGGATATGTGGGGGCAGACATTTACTCCTGGAAGCCAAAATCAGGGGAGCACCAAGTTATAATGTTGCAGAAATTTTATTGGTATCGATATTAAAAATATAAACAATTGCAAAGCTTATCAGGATATTATCACCCTGAATATTGTCATACAATCATTGGTATAAGTTTTGGTTATTTTTCAAGTTGGAGGAGGGGGAGTGGGCACAAGTTAAGCTGACTCCCAGCACTGATGGTGCTTACTATAGCATTCTGAATGGATGTTTTGCATTTAATTACTTTTATTCTTTTTTTTTTTATTTTAATTAAAAGCCTTCCATTTTTTCTCTATTTTTTTCTCTACTTCTTAGTAATCTTCTCATTAAATTTCATGATGAAACAACAACAGGAGTCTTCAAAGTGCCTTCGTAGAATTTCCCTTTAATTATGAGGTGCTGTAATAGGGAGATTAATTCTGATGATTCTGATGATTCTGATGATTCTGATGATTCTGATGATTCTGATGTCAAAGAAGTAATGGATGGATTATCATTGTAAGCTATATAATAACAGCTAAAGGAACATATACTTGTTGTAAATGGACAAAAAAAATATTGAGAAAATAGATTTGGAAAGCCAATGTTGTGATTTTCTTTTGATAAAATTAACATCAAACCTTTCTAATTTCTCATATCTAATAACTTCATTAAGAATGTTTTGGTGCTTCCAATAAAAACTCATGAGGTAGATTGAAGTTAATTTTGAAATATGCAGAAAATGTGTAACAAAATAAATTACATATTCATTATTGATCTGTGGTTTAAGAGAGATAAATTCTTCTCGGGAAATGCCGTACTCGTTTCGGTCCACCATCGGCTTCTGTGACTTTCTCATTTCCAGACTCCTTGTGATTTACCAAATAACACGGCCATCATGGACATCACAAGCCAACAAATTCAACAGGATTGGGAAAATCGCGAATTTATTGAAATCTTGTCGGAAAGCGTAAAAAATACTGCGAAGTTTTTGAACAATTTTGGTAAGAGTTTACATATTTGTCATAGAATCAATTGTGTTAGGGGGCAGATCTTGTTAATTCAAAAGAAAAAGTGTTTCGAAATTTCAGAGGTTGCTTTTCTGGGGGGAATTTTTAAACCTTTAATGTTGATATAGCCGTGGTCTTTTTATAAGATATGTCGTGTCGAAGCAAACTAGCTAAACTGGACGAAAAGCTGACGGTGATGGAGCAGAAAGTGGAATATATTGAAGCAAGGGTAAGTGTAGATTTAGGCAATCCTGTATTTTAGCGTCGGATTGGATTTGGGAAATAAAATAGCGTCGGATTCATTTTATGAAGAGCGCCAGATTCATTTTAATAGCGACGGATTCATTTTATATATAACCCTAACCCTAACAAACCTTAACTCTAATATGTTTGAATCCGACACTATTTTATTTCCCAAATCCAATCCGACGCTAAAATACAGGATTGCCTAGATTTATTGTACATATACAATGTAACCAGACAAGCAGCAGTTACTGAAGGCAAAGGTGTCTCATTAAAGCACGACTGGATGTTACATGTTGAATCCCCGGCTTCGTGTGCGACTTTTTTCTTGCATAGATCGCACAAATTTTTGAAGAATTGTCAAATTGCCGGAATGTGGTACAAATCACATGTGGACCATTCTTGCACAGGGGAAATGACAGCTGAATAAAATTCCACGAAAAAAAGGTGCTAAAGATCCAGTGCATTGAAGTTTTGGCTGCAATAATTAGCTCATATTTCCTGTAAAGCATGCAACTTTTCCACCCACATGTGATGTGAGTTCTACCATATGAAGTGAAAAAGAAACAAAGTTGTGGAAAACCAGTCATCTCCCCTAATAATGCTCTCGGTAGTCTCTCCCACATTTACTGCTTCACTGGGCAACCATCTTGTTCTGGGTTTGTAGTAGTTTCACAAAAAGTTGCATTACCTGTGCATTAAAACTTGTACTGATGGCTGCAGCTTTAAAAAAGGAAGCACTTGAAATGTGTCTATGTCTGCGAGTAATTTGATTACATGGTATTATTATATTAAAAGTGTTCTCCAGGTCTGGGTGTCACAAAAAGTAATCTTGATTTTTTTAGGTAACCAAGGGTGAGGCTCTTTCATAGTAGAACCATTGAGAACATAAATGTCCATGTAACCATAGAGATCTGGAATATTTAAAAAATAATGTCCCAGAAATTTTGTTGCACCATGTTGGCACATTTACACCATGAAAATGGTTAACCCAAAGGTTAAACTCAAGTACAGTGTAATCTGTTTTGTTAAAGTAATATCCATACTGATGATCATTCTAATGGACCAAGACAATTTCAACATCATTAAAGTAATGTGAAAATTATTTTCCAAACATTGAAATTTTGATGTGTCTTGATTCTTTTCCTGGCTGTAATAAAACCTCTCTTAGCCTGATATTTCCTGTATTTCTCAGAAATACAACATCAGTTACACCATCAGTTTGTTAATCTTGGTATCTCTGCAGAGTTATGTAATTCTAGATAATCGACTAAAGAGGATGCCTTGATAGCTGCAACTTGAATCTTATTAACATAATTTTAACTGTAAAGGTAAAGGTATACTAATACTTTGTCATTCAGGCATGCACTTTAAGCTCTAATTTTCAAATACAATTGTGCTAATCAACCTTTGTACAATTTTAATAATTCACTCCACTACAGATGTCATTATAGTACTCAGGTGAAACATTAGCTGAATTTCAAAGTATCTATTTGCATACAGCTGTATTTGAATTTGGAGATGCTTTTACTGAATTGCTTAATACCTTGAAGATTCTTAGTGAGAGTTTACAGCTGAAAAATCAGCCTTATTATGATCTTTTTCTCATTGTTTGTTCTCTAATACTAAGCTATTTCAGTGACTCATTGTCATGGTACAAGAATGGCTTTGACCACTTCAGAGCACCAGTAACCATTGTGAGGTTGAGATCCAAATTGAATTAAAAATCTCATGCATGTGGTCATTATTGCTATCTTCTGCTACTGATAATGCTGAAGAAAGCTTCCATTTACATCATATAATGTCAATTGGTTAAACTAGTATTTTGATATAAAATAGATAGCCCAGCAGAAAATATGGAATATAGGCACTGTAAAAGGTTTGTTAGATCTTATGTTTTAATTGCTTTGCACAGCATCATTAGGGAATGAATCATAGTTATGACTTGTCTTTTCTCCCCACTTCCTCTGACATGCCAATCATGCTAATATCACCTGTGTAACGTAATATAAATATATTGCCTGTGTATTATAGCTATTATTCATTCTCTGATGATTTTGTGCCAAGCAACAAAACATAAGATCTAATAAATGTTGTACAAGCCCTATATTCTCTGTTTTCTGCTGGGCTCTCTTGTTTATACTTTGCCTATGATTTCTACCTAGCTCATCAATTGCTGTAGTGTTTTAGTAAGAAAACTGCACAAAAAAGTAAAGTCAGTGGTCATCAAAGACTCAGACAGTGCTCCTGCAGACTCCATTTTTTGTCCCTTTAAGTAGACTACATTTCCTGTTTTCTTTTTCTGGCTTCAGAGCCAAGGTGTTACCAAAGTTCACCCTGGCGTGCTGGGAACTGATATCGTTTTTCACTTAAAACCTCAATGAATTCACAGCAATTCATACTTGGCTAGCTAATTACACCATTTGAATTCTACATTAATTCTTGAATCATTACATGCTCTGAACAACATGCTACAAATTCAATTTCAAAAATCTAGAAATCTACAGTATGTTGCTGACTGTCTTCACACAAAGCCGAGGAGCAAAAATATTTACAAAAATATTTTTTCTTGACTAGCAAAGAATTCAAACATTTCAATAAATGCCTGTTTGCAAAAAAATATTTCTTGAAATTTTACTCTTTCTTGATGCTGAAGAATCTGCTTCTGTCATACTCATTCAGATTTTTATGACAAACAATTTGAAAACATGTTGAATTGCCTTGCCTTGCAATGATGGTTGACCAAGCTAAAAAAACTTCCCAGATTCGGTACAGTCGAGTACCATATCTTGCACAGATCAACTCTTTGGTGGAAGGCCGTACCCAATTTTGGTACCAGCGATGAATGGTATACGAATAATGAATCCCAATGGTCTCCACATTAGCTATTTCAAAACCAGCAGCTTCCAGCTGTTGAATGACCATTGCCAAAGGACAACTGGCATCAGCACCCGAGAAGATATACTTATCCATGAACAGACCCCAGACCATGTCTTCCCATTGCCAAGCTCTTCGGAGTCCAGCAATTTGAAGAAAAAACACACCGTCATCTTTCAGCAAATCCCTCACTTGACATAAGAAAGTTTGGAAGTGCAGAATACCAACATGCTCTGCCATTTCAAGGCAAGTGATCTTGTCATAGCAGTCCTGAGGTATGTCTCTGTAGTCTAGACAAAGAAAGTTAGCCTGGTCTTCCAGTTTTTTCTCCCTAGTCACCCTCCTGGCCCATTCCACTTGATTCTTACTGATAGAGACTCCAGTTGACTTGGTACCCCTGTGCTCTGCTGCGAAGTTGACCAAAGTTCCCCAGCCACACCCAATATCGAGGTGCTTGTCCCCCTCTTTCAAGCTGATTTTCTCGCATACAAGTTCTAGTTTGTTTTCTTGCAACTCTTCCAAACTTTCCCCCTTTTCTCTGAGAATTCCAGCGGTGTAGACCATCATGGGACCCAGAAAAGCCTCGTAGAAATCGTCACCCCGATCATAATGGTCGCAAATCTGTTCCAAATCTTGCACTCTCGAGTGGCTAAGTAACTCAGGCAAAAAATTGCAGCAAAAGAACTTCACGTGATTCCACGTCAACTCAAATGTGGCAAAACGTTCGCGTTTCTCGAAAGCTTCAAGGACGTCAGCCTTGAAATCAAGTTTCTCGTCTGCATAAGCCTCGTAGAGGGTCTCCAATGGCATTTTCATCCTCTGATACTTCTCAGCCAACCATTGATCTCGGAATTTGACGAACTCGTTGATTTTTGTCGGCGACGTCTTGTATCGATGATCCAAGTGATTGAATGTTATAACGAACGCGAGGAAAATAGGCAGCAAGCAGAGAAGGAACGAAACAGGATAGGCCCACCAAGGTAATCTGGCCATATAAACAATCAAGGCTGGCACTAAGAAGATTAACGTGAATAACGCTTTGTATGAGACACGCTTCCATGGTAAATGAATGATGGCGCTTTGCACGAGTTCACGTTGAACGTGAAGGCCGTTTGAATGGCCGTGGACTCCATTTAAGTTAGCTGTAAAGCCGTTTTTCATCGCGTTCAGATCGCGCTCTGCGGCCGGTCGAAGTTCAGAGAGCACCTAACAAGGCCAAGGAAATCAATGCGAATGGATCAGATGTCGTGGTAGCACACAGGTGAACCCATTGTCTCGGAGATAATCTTTAAGCAAATCAAACGTTTTTTCATTGGCTGTTCATTGTTTGTCGAAGAAAACGTCACTTGTAACAGTTAAATTTGCATTGTAAAAAACAGGCGGAATACATTATCAAGATACTGCTTATTCAGGCGTCGAAGGTTTTGTAAATTTGTCCTTGATTGCGAGTGTTTTGAATATGGTCTGACAGTGATGAGCGAGACTTGCCCCAGCTGTTTTAGGAAACCGTGTCGTTATTGAATAGAAATAAAAATGGGTGTATCATTGCCAAGAAAACTCCTAAATTATTAATCCTGAGTATTGAATATTGCGTTAATTATTCCATATGCTTATACCAATCTTACAAACAGATGGCTATGCAAACCCTGATAATTCATTTCAAAGTCACACGGCTTTGAAATGAATTATCCCATTAAAGAAACCCAAAGGAAGTGGAAAAATAACGTCCCAATTGCGGTGTCAAAAGCGTGCCATTCAAGTCCGTGGTTTACCTCGTGCTACCCCAACGGGGTATCTGTACCACAAAAAAATTAGCATTAAAGAACTTCCATATCAATTGATATGGGTCGTTCATAAGAGAAAATACGTCGTGAACATTCATATAAGTGATCCACTGTGACGTGTGCGACTAATTTGAGTGGCGAAAATGCTTTTCCTTAATGCACCGTTGACAATTTATTTTAGCTTTGGCTTTCATAAGCCCCGGCTCATTTACTATCTCATGAACAGCCCTGTGTATCCTTTTATCACGTGTCCATTTGGCTCTGTGAAGCTAATTATGGCGTAAAGCTTTCTTGGAAATGTGGAAGATCGTTTGCCAGTCGGACTGGACGGCTGGCGAAGGATCATGAAGGTTCTTCGTCATACCAATAAAAAGTGTTTCTTTAACTTCCCATGTTCAAACTCGGTGATAGAAGTCGACAAGCAGTGATTTTAAAAGGGGGGCGAGAAAATTCACGTGAAGCCTCAGAGACATTGTAAGATCCGCACTATTTCTTTTAGAATAATCCTCAGACTTCAGAGAAACTTGATGAGAAAACGAGATTGTTCTTTTTTTCTTAACTTTCAATTTACATTTCTTTAAAACTTAGCCTTAAACACAGTTTTGCGCACACGACACCAAGATCAAGTTCTAATTCTGTAATTTTTATTTGCACTCCGGTGCGTGTAAAAAGACCAATTTTTCATGGACTTGGCAAAATTCTCGGTTGAAAAGCGGAAATGCCAGTTTTAATCAAAATAGTTTGCTTATCAGGGAGAAATATCAGTACACAAGAGGAAGTACACTTTTTATCAGGAAAATCATCAAAACAATATTGTTGTAGAAGTGTTGAATTGTGTTCACAGTATAAAAGTAGAGTTACTGCCTTAATGTTTCAGATAGGATCTAAGAGAGCCTTCGTGAAAAGAATTAAAAATAGATTTAAGGCATCACAACAGACTCAAATCCGGTTACGAAAGCATTTCAGCTAACCAAATCCTGGCCGTCTTTTTTAGAATGGTGTAAACGTTGTCCTTGAATGATTTACTTCGATGAACTTTTTACAAATACGCCAACGTAAAATGCTTAATAGGACACAAGCATTTTTTATTCTCTCAGACACAAAACCTTAAAAATATCTTAAAGTAATTTATCTCGAGAGATTCTCTTTAATTAGACTGTTCTCCATCGAAGTTCTTCCAACTTTTTTAGCAAGCTAATTTCTTTGTGCTCTTCCAATAAATGAATTAAGCCCAGCATAGATGTGTTCTAGGACAGAAGTCAGTCTTAGACTCTGGTTGGCGGTTTTCTAATTTGATGAAAACTTTTTTATTCCTTGGGGAGACATTACTGTCGTTAGATGTTTAAACAGAAAAGATTTAAGTCGTGTTATTGAGGGAGGGATATTGAATATAATCATAAGAAATTAATGTGCCAGTCTGCTGGGCAATTAAAACACACATGGCTCTTGTCAAACAGACACAACAAACAGCAGATGCCACTTACAAAATATTGTAATGTCTAACAATTTAAGGACTGTGGTTTTATATTCTTAAAATCAGATATAAAAATTCAGATTCCGTAACAGACATGTGACCGTTAATACGATAGGAACTTGAATAAGGTTAATTATGAAGTTTCGTTTCATAATACCCTGAGGATGATTCCGAAATAGAATTCTCAAACTCATTAATAATTCACGAAGAAAAAACAAAAGAAATACATAATTAATCAGTATTTAGAAATCGGAGGAAGATTACAGCTGAATTTTTCCAACTTTCGGCTGGATTTTCGCCTAAAATACTGGTTCGTTTGAGAAGTAATTTCAAACACTCGTTTAGTGTTCTTCCTCCGATTTCTAGATACCTCGAAACTCGTTAAAAAAACTCGGCTTCGCCTCGTTTTTCAACTCGTTTCTCGGTATCTAGAAATCGGAGGAAGAACATCAACTCGTACTTGAAATATTACTTGAAACACTGCACATCCATCCTCATGGATAGCGTTAAGTTGTCACGAGAATATCTCGTGGACTTAATTTGGATAAAAACTCGCCCCCAATCCCTATGGACTCGATAGCTCAACAGGTAGAGCGGCGGACCGGTATCCCGAAGATGAGAGTTCAAATCCCGCTCGAATCAACATTTTTCAGTTGACTTCAGCAGTGTAGGTTAATTGTGAAATTTTCGGGGTCAGAATGATTTAAGACCTTTGGGTAACAGTTTGTCCCGTTATGAATTGGAACCAGCATATCTCAAATATCACCACAAAGGCACATAGACTTCTTGACCTGATTAAACGAATATGTAGAGATCTAAATGATGTCGATACAAGAACCTTATATTTCTCATTGGTTTCATCGCAACCTGAGTATTCCTCACAGCTCTGGTCACCATCTCAAATTAATCACAAGCTGCTCTTAGAGAATGTTCAACGTGGACCTACTAAGTTTATCCTGAACTACCTCAAAGATAAGAACTATACAGAGAGACTCGTTGAACTAAACCTTATCGCCCCTAGAGGATTGTAGAGAAACGTCCGATTTGATTTTTTTCTTTAAATGCCAACTAAGACAATTTAGATTTATCAAACGTCGTCCTCAGGATACAAATATTCTGTAAGGTCGTATGATCCTTACAATTTTATTGAATTTAAGTGTAATACAAACTCATTCTAAGATTCATGTTTCCTCAGGGTTGTTGGAACACGGAATTCTATTCCAACTAACATTAAATCTACGGGTAGCATTCAAAGTTTTAAAAGCTCAATTAAGAACTATTTTCGCAATAGAACTTTTAGCTACAAATTCCCATACTGTAAATAGTTAAATCTTTTTTTTTTTTTTAAAATACTATGTAAATTTTACGTTTGGTAATCCGTTTCAATCGGAGCTCTTCCCTGTCGGACTACCTTTCACTTTGCGATAACGTGTGATACAGCAGTTAAACTAAACTAAACGAAAATTAAGACCAGAGGTCGAAGACAAAGTGATCCAATCATATTTAAAACGCAGTAGGACTTGCAAAGTCTTTCTCAGAATTTATTAAAGAATATTTTCGGAGGGTCCCTGGAACAATTCTGAAAAACTGGAATACAGAGAAACTGATTGTCAATGCTTTTTAGAAGGAAGTAAATAAGGAGTCCAACGGCTCACGAGCTTTCAACCTTGATGAGACGATAAAAACGACGTAAAATTCCGCATCAGATAAAACCTAACTGACAGTGGGTTGAAGATGCAAAAAATTGCCGCTGGCTACTCAGTTACCTTCTTTAAAGGTAAGGCCTTGTTCATGAATTATTCGCCATGGCACTGCCAAATATCACATGCACGTTATTGACTGGGCGTAACTTGGAAATTCGAAGGACAGGGGACGGATGGTAGTATCAAGGCACCGTGGGGGCGATTTTGATCATTTCTAGATGAGTTGATCTACGTGGCTTTAGGAAATTAGGGAAAAAGGCTGTCACTAAAAGTAAACATATAAGAATTCCCACAAAGAGGGCAGGGGTCGCAACCCAGTGATCACCTCCCTCTCTAGTTGCACCCCCCTAACTGAAATGATTTCGGAAAATGTCGGTGGCAAAATGGAGAAAGCAAAATACAGTAAAGTGAACGGAGAACATGAACCGCAGGGAGGACACTCATCTCAATTTGCCATTGCTTAAGCCACTAGCTCTTTCCCTCTGCACAACTTATGGTGACAATCAAATACAGTTAAACCGTTGATAGCGCAATCATCTGATATTCACTTGTTGCTTAAATCATGCTCCGCCTTATTTATGCATTCCGAGTCTTTTTTTTTACGTTACGGCTTCCAGGTATGGATGTTTAGGAGTGAAGTCCCATAATTTGACAGTCCGATCGTACGAGCCTGACACAATGGCAAAGTCACTGAATTGCATACACGTGACCCCATCACTATGGTAACGAAGGGTTAGAAGTCTTTGTCCAGTGGCTAACTCCCACACCTGAAATTGAGACAAAGAAGCTGACCTCAGCTCGTTAAGATAAACCCGAGTTTGAAAAAGAATGAGAAATTTCTAAATCCCGCCAGGTTTATTAAGGTGACGAAAGACTGTTTTTTAAGGGTGGTCTTTTTTCATCTGTTTAATTCTCGGAAGTACAATAAAGAAAGAAGTTCGGACCATCATAGTCCCTGAGCACCTTAGGGAAAGGAGAAAAGGGCGTGGCCGTTTCGTCAGAACATTTGCATGCATTGCTCCCCTGTTAGATCGGTCCCAGTACACTGGTGCGTGTAGCACCAGTGGCTAATCACAAATGTGATTTCTGATGTTTTTCGAGAGCAAATCTTAATTCCTATTAAATTACATCCATTCTGTCATTCTTCTCGAACTGATAATCTACTTAGTAGTCAGTTAGCTCACCAAAGCTCGCATTTACTGCTCAATGACTACCATCTTCGCAGCACAAAGTCACCTCTTGACGAGGGATATTACCTAGCGCCAGCCATAGTGAAGTCGGGTTAGGACCGGAAAGAGTCGAGCACTTCATTCGATGTTTTTTTTTTCCAAAATACGATATGTAAAAAAACTAAACATTTAGACTAAAATCATTAAACCAATCACGTATAAAAGTAAATTAAGATAGAATGAAATGATTAATAATACGCTTACCTTCAATGTCTTATCGTCTCCACCGCTAATTATCCTCCAGTTATCAACTTGCAAGCACCTTTATGACGGAAAGTGAGCCTCGGTTAGTGGGATACGAAGATCTGTCGTGGACTGAAACATTGTAAACTTTAATATCAACGACTCAATATTTATATCTTTCTCGCTTGCACATATGTTTACATCCATGGTACTTTACTTCGTCTCCCCCGCTCTTACTGTCCAATTATATTACGTCATACTCTATCCTGTTCGTTATTACTAGGACAGCATCATCTTGACCAAATAGCGTGCAAATTGTTTACTGCTCCTCTTTCAATCCAGTTACTCTAGAAGGACACTCAGGCCTAGTTCAAACGTCGAATTTCTCATGTGCCGAATCTAATGTTAATGAGCAAGATCCTTTATTCAAACTGAATTGCATTCGATCAGGCACATGAAAAGTTCGACTTTTGAACTGGGCCTTACTGACTTGAATTCCATAGGCATTGTTCTAAAAGAAATTCTCTAATAATATGTCACAAAAACTACGATGGAAACAGCTCAAATATCAAGTTAACTGATCAACAATTAGGGAAAATAAAGTCACTACCACACAATCAACCAAGCGCTCGTTTAAATCTGAAAGAGGGAAGAAACTTTGAGTTTTTTTATTCAACTTTGAAAGCTCAAACCTTACCTTACAACAGCAGTATGGCCCTCGGATCTTATCCAATCCAACGTCCCGTAACACTGTAAAATTGAGCAAAAAGCTTTACAATTTATGCACCAAGCAAGCGGAAGTGTTATTTCAAAGGTGTTGAAAACGTGACCGACCCATATTTTTAAACTACTTCGAGGTGTTTGAAGTGCTGTATCAAACACGAGGGAGAGTCTTTGAATCTGAGTTCTTAAATTCCTTGTTAATTCATGCAGATGATACAAAGGAAAACCATAACCGCATCGGGGTTTGATACCATGATCAAAAAATTGAATCAGATAAGGGAAGTCTTTCGTCGTTTCTTTACTAAAATGTTACTTCATTTCGGATATGTCATACAATTGTAAGAGTGTTTAACACTCCGATAGAACATATTCAGTTTCAACGCTAATTTCACTGGTTTATATCGCTGTTCGTTGTTTTTCTACAAGACAAACTGTCCAGGTAGCACAATGTTTTAATCTACCTCCGACACAAGACGTTTTCACTGTGGATTACCTTTCCTGTGAAAAGATCCCAAAACTTGAGTGAATAATCCAAAGAGCCAGTGATGATTTTCATTCCATCATGAGTCAAATTCAAGCAAGTTACAGCATCTTGGTGTCCGTCCAAGGTCATCAGACAGCTGCCTTCTGTTAGGTCCCATACCTGAACAATGGTAACGATAGCAAAGGATGAAATAAAAGGCAAAAGATTAAAAAAAAGAATTGGCGTAAAATAAACAAGCGATACATTTTGTACTTGAAGATCCTTTCACCAATCGTATGAAGGGAGATGGTTTTACCTTTATTTTTTTGTCATAGGATCCAGAGACGATTTTTTGATCATCAAACTGAACACACAAGACTGCAGCAGTATGCCCTCTGCAAAAGAGAAGGGTCACTCTTCGAGGGCGTACCATCAAGAAAAAAGCGTCATTCAATATAGAAGGTTAACTGGAAACTTTCAAATTTCCTACCTCAATGTCAATTGGCATTGTCCAGTCTTCAAGTCCCAAACTTTGACGGTCTTATCATATGAACCGCTGACGAGTTTCTTGTCATCCGCCTAGAAATAATTAAATACACGATGTCATGAGGGCGTCTCAAGCAGCTTCTTTCCAATGAGACGGTTGGTGAATTTTAACTAAATTCCTGAGCAGAACAATAACGAAGTAAAAGTAAGCTGACGTTTGAATTTGCCATCTGAAACTTGTTAATAATTCATGAGGTAAACGGATAAAAATCAATGAGACGTTAGTTTGAATACGTATACTATTTGGTCTGGTACCCTATTTGGTCTGTCTGTCTGTCTGTCTATCTATCGGAAGGTCCGTCCATCCAACATGTCAAACGCGGAAGGAGATGATACATCTGGGGGTCAATGACCTCAAAATCAAACGATAAAGAAGTTTATCCTATGACTCTGCAACTCAATTGTTCAAAGAAACAAATTAAGTGGAATGGTGAGCTTGCGGACCTCAAATCATTCGTTGAAACGAAATTAAATTTATCTGGAAAATGGTCCTATACGACTAATAATGGCGGCTTTCATATTTTGAAGTCGCCAAGTGCCACACTTTGTTTTTACCCAGGTACAAGAACGCTGGTCGTACAAGGCCCTAATAATGAACGAATTAAAAGACATGTTGAGGAACTTGTTTCTGATTCAGTACAACAAGTTGTTGAGGAAAATTTTCTGTCTGACGTCGAAGATGACATAGTGCATGTGACGCCGAGCGAGATTGAAGGCAAAGGCGAAAGCATGAAGTCTAATACTGTTGACATGCCTTGCCAAGCTGCTGATGTTTGTGAATGTTGCATGAAAAACACAGTTGAAATTAACGAACTAAAACAAAAATTCATTGAATTTGAGACGGTGCTTAAGTCTAATGCTGCTGGAAAAATTCCCACATATCAAGACCTACTCGACAAGATCAGACGCCTGGAAGAAGAGCGCGCAATAGTCTTCTCACAGCTCTGAGACTAGTAGGCGAGGATAAAGCGCTTAAATCTAACCATGATGCCAATGTTGATTTGAATGATTCTACGAACAAGGAATTTGGCTGGCAGACGGTTAAGGGAAAAAAAGCAATCTAATGAAAAATCTGGTAATGTTCTTGGCAGCAAGACTAATTTTACATCGGTCAAGCAAGATGTCATTGTGCTTGGTGATTCTATTACGAAACGGATTAAAGGTAACTTGTTATCTCGCCAAAATCAGGTCAGTGTTAAATCTTATTCATTTCCCGGAGCAACGGTAGAAGATATGGTCGATTTTAGTAAACCATTTATCAGAATGAAGCCGAGCAAAATAATTATTCACGTTGGTACAAACAACTTGGTTAAAGATGAACCAAAGCAAATAGCTGATAAAATTATCCAACTCGTTAAGAATATCAAGACCAATAATCCGACCGGTTCAGTCGCTATTTCTTCTATTTTGATTCGCAGTGATGGCCAGTCATCGCCAAAACATGTAGCTCAAACTAACAAAGTGGTGAAATCGTCCTGTTCTACACACGATTTTGATTTTATCCTCAATGATAATGTTGGTAGGGACCGCCTTAATAAAAGCGGACTCCACCTTAATCGTAGAGGCATCTACAATATTGCTTGTAATTTTAGAAATTATATTGATGGAAAATGAAAAATAATTGAGCAGATTCAAATTCAGTTTCCGAAATAGCTAATAGCCAAATGCCATTGCACGATATATTATCTCAATCGCGTGGATTTAAAATGGCTCTACTTAATATAAATGGCCTTTTAACACATATTGAAGAGTTGAATGTTATTATGTGCAAACCGGTAGATATTTTAGCTATAAATGAAACTAAGCTTGATGCAATCATTTCTGATAGTTTAATAACAATACCAGGATATGGTATCATACGAAATGATAGAAACAAATCTGGTGGAGGGGTTTGTTTTTACGTTCGAAGTTCAATTAGTTATACTATACGAAACGACCTCTGTGACCAGGTACTAGAGATCATTACTTTGGAGATAAGGAAACCAAATTCTAAACCGTTCATTGTTATAAATTGGTATAGACCGCCTAAAACCTCGGTCGCTTGTTTTGATAACTTTGATCAAATTATTCAGCAAGAGGATCATCAGTTTGAAGGGATTTACATTTTGGGAGATTTAAATTGTAATCTTATGTCAAATACCCTTGAGGCCCATACTAATTGTTTAAATAATCTCTTGGACGTTTATCAGTCCCGTCAATTAATAACGGAACCAACAAGAATTACTAGCACCTCTAAATCACTAATTGATCTTTTTATTACTAACAATAATGACCGTATTATAAAACCAGTGTTTATCCACTGTCGATTAGTGATCATTGTATAATTTATGCTATCCGTAAAATTGGAATTCCACGTAAGCAGCCAAAGTTTATAACAACTCGATCGTTTAAGCGGTTTGTAAAAGAAAAATTTCTCCAAGATTTGTCTGCAGCCAATTGGCCGGATCTCGATGAGATCGACGATGTTAATATAACCTGGTCTTCCTGGAGAACTATTTTTATTGGAATAGTGGATAAACATGCTCCAATGCGGACAATACGGTCGAGAAACAAACCTGCTGCGTGGATTTCATCCGCAGTCAAGCAACAGATGTATTCCAAGAGATGTTTTAAAAAGAAAAGCATGCCTAACTGGCAATAATGAGGATTGGATTGCGTATAAGAAAAAACGCAACCAGGTTAACAAGATTGTGCACCAAACCAAAGCCAAATTCTTTCAAGACTCTATTGAAAAAAACATTAAAAATCCACGTAAAACGTGGAAAACATTGAATGATTTAATTGGGAAAAAATCTGACATAACGGAGATACACGAAATTGTGAACAGCTCATCGATTAAAATTACGGATCCTTTAAAAATAGCCAACCAGTTTAATAAACATTTTGCAACTGTTGGCCCAAATTTGGCTTCAGACCGACAACTTTCATCTGTAAAACCTGATAATTATTTATCTCGTTGCAAGAGTACTTTTCAGCTTGAAAGAGTTACGCCCAAGGATCTATTGAATCTTATATCAAATGTAAATACTATGAAAGCCACCGGCCTTGATTGTATCTCTAACAAGATAATTAAGATATCAGCTAATATAATTTATGAAGACTTAGCTAAATTATTCAATAAGTCTAGTGAGTCTAATATTTTCCCGTTGAATGGAAGACTGCCAGAGCACTACCAATATTTAAGTCTGGTGATAAAGGTGATCTAAACAATTATCGACCAATATCGGTCATTTCAACTATAGCACGCCTGTTTGAGACAAATTTATAATCAGCTTTATTTTACCTCACAAGGCATAAATTACTCAACTATAAACAATCTGGAATTAGATCGCTTAATTCCAAGGTTACAGCGCTTTTAGATTTGACTAATGATTGGTGTTTCAATATTGATAGGGGAATGGCCAGCGGTGTCATTTTTTTGGATTTAAAAAAAGCCTTTGATACAGTCGATCACTCTGTACTAATGACTAAATCGAAATATTTTGGATTTTCGCACTCAAATCTATAGTGGTTTTATTCATATCTGTCAAACGGATCACAACGTTGCTTTGTTAACGGTGTGTATTCTGACAGTGTGAGAATTCACTGCGGAGTTCCTCAAGGGTCGATTTTAGGTCCACTCCTCTTTCTTATTTATATCAATGACCTTACAACATGTTTAAAATACGGTCGGGGAAGAATGTATGCAGATGATACGAATTTTACTTTTTCATCATGTGACCTATATGATTTACAGAAAGAGATGAACCATGACCTGAAGTGCGTTACTACGTGGCTTTTAGCAAATAAACTCACTTTGAATATACTGAAAACTGAATATATGATAATAGGTTCTCGTCAACGTATTGCTACAATAGTTGACGATATATCAAATTTGTCTATAAATGGTGTATTCCTTCGTAGGGTTTACCAAACCAAATGTCTTGGTGTAACGATTGATGGTCACTTAACATGGGAACTTCATATTAACAGTATTATTCAAAAGGTTGTAACTTCTATTGCCATATTAAAAAAGGCTAGTAAATATTTAAACATAGAAAATTTATGTAAAATATATCAGTCGATAATAATGCCATATTTTGATTAATGTAGTATTGTGTGGGATGGCATTGGATCTGAACTAAGTAAGAAATTGCAACGGCTACAGAATAGAGCTGCCCGTGTTATAACAGGGGACACTTGTTTGACACATGGCAGCGATGAAACATTAAAAAAACTAGGTTGGTCAAACCTATACAAAGGCAGGCTTGAACAGAAAGCTTTGATGATGTTCAAGATTGTGAATGGTTTGACGCCAAGGTACTTGCAAGAGATTTTCTGTCAAAATGCCGGCTCAAGGTTTTATTGTTTAAGACAATCGGCATTAAATTTTGACCTTCCTGTCTGTAAGACCGATTATTATAGAAATAGTTTTGCTTTCACTGGTGCCAAACTCTGGAACTTGTTACCCAACGAATTAAAATGCATAACTTCTATCAATGTATTTAAGAACAAACTGAAATTTTGTAATCTGCATCAATTAATGAGCGAAAAATATATGTAAATTATTTTTTTGTATCTATATATGTGTATATATTAGGTATTTATTTCTTTTCACGGCTTAGAGGAAGACCAACTGTTAAAATTGATGTAACAACCGTGGTTAAATAAAGTTTTCAAATCAATTTGTCTGTCTATCTATCTACCTATCTATTTATCTATTTATCTATCTGTCTACCTGTCTATTTATCTACCTATCTACCTATCTACCTATCTGTCTGTCTGTCTGTCTATCTATCTATCTATCTATCTATCTATCTATCTATCTATCTATCTGTCTATCTATCTATCTGTCTATCTATCTATCTGTCTATCTATATATCTGTCTATCTATCTGTCTATCTATCTATCTATAGGCCAGTCGTCACCCAATGAATGCAATCATCTGACTGGTCGAAAGAAGTCGCCGGCAACTTGGAGTTTGTCTTGCATGGATATCGAAGAAACCGTTCAGGATTCTGACCGGCTTCATCATGTGCAACTATGTCTCATTTGCAGGCCAACACACTAAGGTACACTTTAATTATTGCAAAACATCGAAAAGTTTCACGCTGATTTTCTCCTCAAATAAGGATTTTCTAATTAGTTCGAGATGTCAAATCAACAGAAGAAGTTGATTTTATATTAATACACCTTAAAAATTCGGTGTTTAATATCGGGTCACTTTCAAAATACCACAACAGCCCTTCTCATCTAAGATATATCGCATAAATAAGTTTTTTTCTTACCTGAAGACATCGCACAGTATGAAGATGGCCAACCATGGTGACTTTACAAGACGCTCCCGCCCAGAAGGAGTCAAAAGAAATATCCCACACCTTCGGCGAATACGAATAATCTAAGTTAAACATTGAAAATATAGGCCACGGAGTACGGAACGACAAGTTAAAAGTGAAATAAAACTGTTAAACAGAGAAGAAAGAGACCTTGTGGAAATTAAAAGTGGAACAGTGGGACCATTTTTTCGAAAGAAACAAGAGCCAAACTACGTAAGACGTGAATTAGTGCACAAGAGTGTTCACGAAAACACGACGCGCAAGTGAAGGACGCAGCTTTAGTTCCAAAACAAAAGTAATGAATAATTTGTGGTCCCTAGAGTATTCTTCACGCCGTCCTGGGTCAACACAATCACAGACGAAAAGCATTCCACGTTTTAACGATAACCTCGGTCTTACGACATGGGAAGTTTTGACCTGTATTAACTTCACAGGATGGAACATTTTCACATTAAGAGATGGTCGGTTCAAAGAAATTCCAACTTTCCACAACTATTTTACCACAATTTTATGTTTGAAATTTTGTCTAATTCGTGATCAGGCAGACCGTTTTCTCAGGTCGAAAGAATAGTGACACACGCAATGTTTTACGCCGGGCAGAAATCCAACTTGATTCAAACGTCGCCAGTCGCTTTTCCGTACAAGTTCTGTTTTTGGTGTCGTAATGCCTGGATTTCTTACTATAAATGGCCTTGCAGCCAGTTCCTCACCTTGATCGTACGGTCCGTAGATCCGCTGACCAATCTATTTCCATTCAGATCGAGACAACGCACGGTCCCAGAATGCCCTTCCAGTGTCAAAATTAGCTCAGGGGTTGTGCCAGTAATGTCCCAGAGCTAAAACATGAAGTTTTACCGTCAGCTTTGGCTGTGCGGGTACTGTAAATCACTCGACGTAAAAACTACAAAATTGACCTTGCGGACAGAGCACAGCTTGCCATTTAATCATGAGGAAGTTGCGAAAATTGCGATGGTCACGCGTTTCAAGACGGTTTCACGTTAACATTTTGAGCCGAGAAAGAAGTCAGGTTGCTTTCAACGTCAAGCTACAGACACGAACAGTTTTAAGTGTCTTTAAATTATGAAGAGGAAATAGGTCACCTAGGCCCTAGGGTAAATTGCCAAATAAATAATGCGTTATTTGGTTAAAAAGACAAAATATTTTGTGAATCCACGTTGCCATTCCACTTGCCATAGCTTGCAGCAATTTGAAATCAAGTTGTCATACACTGAAGACTTAACTTTTTAACTGGTTTCGTACAGTGTAAATATTATATACAGACTTATTGTTTTTGTATGTACTGTGTGCGTGACCCACGGCCTATTGGAAGATAACTATTTTTTGTAATTTTCCCTTTTTCTAAGTGTTCTATTAGTTAAATAGTAGCGTGGTTGTAAATAAAGATTTTTACTATTACTATTACTGCTTGCGCAGTTTTATGACTACATCAACAGTGTTAGACAAAGAATTTTTCCGCACCTCACAGTACCTGTGTCTTTGACCAACGTGGAACCCCTACGTTTTAACCTGGGCATGCCACTGGTGGACAGATGTGTGGACAGATGTAGTGTTAGACGTAAGTCCGTCTGCGTGTCTGTGTGATCCAGCGCGCGCGAACTAGTGGGCGGGGAAATCGTAAGCTCCAACAACGAAGTTTAGTTTAGATAATATACAGTACTCACTTTTATTGTTTTGTCTGATGATCCACTTACTATTCTTGTATCGTCAAACTGAACACAAGCAATACCTGAAATACAAATAACTTTAGTACATCTTTTTTAATGAAACGTCGTACGGCTGTTTTCTCAGTCGTTCACTAAAATAGCATATGGGAGTCAGCGCTATTTTCTGATTTCTAAACTTGCTTTTGCTCGAAGAAATCAAGTTATCTAACTGAGTTTTCTGACGGAAATTTTCGTCTGTTTATTAGTGCAAACAAACCTTGTTCGTGTCCTTTACAAGTTCTTAGTTGGTACGTTCCGTTTAACCAGTTTTTTTTTAAAAGAAACCTTTCCGCAAAAACTTTCTTCCACTGCAAAAGAGTTTCAAGAAGCGTAAACGAATTAGGATGTATCGTACAGCATTAAGGACGAAGGAAGGAGAGGATGGAGGGAAGAAGGAAGGGAAGGGGAAGAGAAAGGGGAAGGGAAGGAAGTAACGAACGAACGGACGGACGGACGAAGAAAGGAAGGGAGGAGGGAAGGAAGTAACGAACGAACGGACGGACGGACGAAGAAAGGAAGGAAGGAGGGAAGGAAGGGAGAAGGGAAGAAAGGGAGAAGGGAAGAAAGGGAGAAGGGAAGAAAGGGAGAAGGGAAGAAAGGGAGAAGGGAAGAAAGGGAGAAGGGAAGAAAGGGAGAAGGGAAGAAAGGGAGAAGGGAAGAAAGGGAGAAGGGAAGAAAGGGAGGGAGGAAGGGAGGAAGGGAGGGAGGAAGGGAGGAAGGGAGGAAGGGAGGGAGGGAGGGAGGAAGGAAGGGAGGAGGAAGGGAGGAAGGAAGGGAGGAAGGAAGGGAGGAAGGAAGGAAGGAAGGAAGGAAGGAAGGAAGGAAGGAAGGAAGGAAGGAAGGAAGGGAGGAAGGAAGGAAGGGAGGAAGGAAGGAAGGAAGGAAGGGAGGAAGGAAGGAAGGAAGGAAGGGAGGAAGGAAGGAAGGAAGGGAGGGAGGAAGGAAGGAAGGGAGGAAGGAAGGAAGGGAGGGAGGGAGGAGGGAAGGGAAGGAAGGGAAAGGAAGGAAGGGAAAGGAAGGGAAAGGAAGGGAAGGGAAAGGAAGGGAAAGGAAGGGAAAGGAAGGGAAAGGAAGGGAAAGGAAGGGAAAGGAAGGGAAAGGAAGGGAAAGGAAGGGAAAGGAAGGGAAAGGAAGGGAAGGAAGGGAAGGAAGGGAAGGAAGGGAAGGGAAGGAAGGGAAGGAAGGAAGGGAAGGAAGGGAAGGGAAGGAAGGGAAGGAAGGGAAGGGAAGGGAAGGAAGGGAAGGAAGGGAAGGGAAGGAAGGGAAGGGAAGGAAGGAAAGGGAAAGGAGGAAGGAAGGGGGGAGGGAAGGAAGGAAGGAAGGGAGAAGGGAAGGAAGGGAAGGAAGGAAGGGAAGGAAGGAAGGGAAGGAAGGAAGGGAAGGGAAGGAAGGGAAGGGAAGGGAGGAAGGGAAGGGAAGGGAAGGAAGGAAGGGAAGGAAGGAAGGAAGGGAAGGAAGGAAGGAAGGGAAGGAAGGAAGGAAGGGAAGGAAGGAAGGGAAGGAAGGAAGGGAAGGAAGGGAAGGGAGGGAGGGAGGAAGGGAAGGGAGGAAGGAAGGAAGGAAGGAGGGAGGGAGGGAGGGAGGGAGGAGGGAAGGGAAGGGAAGGGAAGGGAAGGGAAGGAAGGGAGGAAGGGAAGGGAGGGAAGGGAGGGAGGGAGGAAGGGAAGGGAAGGGAAGGGAGGAAGGATGGAAGGGAGGAAGGGAGGGAGGGAGGAAGGGAGGAAGGGAGGGAGGGAGGGAGGGAGGGAAGGGAAGGGAGGGAGGAAGGAGGGGAGGGAGGGAGGGAGGAAGGAAGGAGGGGAGGGGAGGGAGGGGGGAGGGAGGGAGGGAGGAAGGAGGGGAGGGAGGGAGGAGGGGAGGGAGGGAAGGAGGAAAGAAGGGAGGGACAAACAAATGAGTGAAGGAATGAACAGACTAAGGAACGAAGGACGGATTGAAGGAAGAAAGGAAAGAAGAAACGTTAGACTTTACATGTATATCACCATTTTGTCGAGTATACTTCATGTACTGTTTTCTGCTGCTTGTCTCAGACAACCGATAATCAGGATTTCTGTAAGACAAACAACCACGAACCATACGTTACATGTCACACAGTTCTAAATCACAATTAAACTAGAAGTTTCACGGTTTAACTATGTTTTTCAAATAACTTCTTTAACTTAGGTTTATAAAATGCAAAGAAATATAGCTGGCAACCAACACTTTTCAGTCATACCGTGTACTTAATGTGATTTATTTACCTTGTGAGTTGCTGCCACAGCAATGGATTGTTTGTGAGTTTGTTCCACACTTTATTGACTTGATTACAACAACACAGGCTTGCTTCAAAAAAAAAGAAAAATCTGAAATTGATCTTGACTGGTAATAATGAATCAACTTCATTACAACCTACCTGGATCTAAATACATCAAGATTTTCAACACAACAGGATAAGGCAACCATACTAGCATATCTTGGCAGTTTGGAGGACAAGTTTTGTGTAGTTTGGGTTCCATTGCTACAGACATGAGGTGCATCTGTGGCAGCCCACATCGGTTCTGAAGACAAATAAATTGTTGATAACAACAAAAATAGACAGTAAAATATAATTACTGTAAACAGTTAATATAAGGACACTTTCCAACATATTGGGGAGGGAAAACTATTGTGGCATTGTTAGATCGACTAACTGTACAAGTTTAAACCTAGACTTAACTGAACTTACAAGAAGTTTTTTCATGACTATGTTCTTCTGCTCATCATTGAATTCTTCAAACCACTTCAAAATCAACTAAAAAAGATCAAGCATAAAGTCACATCATTAGCCAGTGCAACTATAAGCCAAGTCTCTTATACTACATCAAATATATTCAAATATTTAAAGTGACTAACTTGGCAGCTCTTTGGCCTATTAAATAAATGCACTTGCAACTTGGTTGTCATTGACAGCTTATGGTTTACTCCTCTCTTTCCCTTGCTTTCCCCTTCCCAGACATCCATCCCCTACTCCTCCATCCACTTTCATTCTCTTACTCCCTCACTATTATCCTATCCAGCCTCCCTCCACACCAATCTGTAAGTCTCATTTCCTCCCTCTCACCCTGCTTTCTTCCTCCCTTCCATCCCCTCAACCTGGTCCTTTCCTTATTTTATCTTTCTACCTTTTTCCTTCCCTCTCCTCTCTTCTGTTCCCTTCTTCCCTCCCTCCTCCCCCTCTCTCTTTAATTCACCCTTAACCCCCCTTTCTTTCCCCCTTCTCTCCCTTTTTTTTCTTTCTCTCCCTCCTTTTTCTGATCACCTACTCATTTATCCTTCCATCCCAACACCCTCTCTCCCTCCATCCTTCCTCTCTCCTCCCACCTTTCCTCCCTTTTTCCCTTCTTCCCTATCACCTGCTCACTTGTCCTCCCAACCAACCACCCTCTCTCCCTCCAAACCACTTAACCTCCTTCTATTATTTCCTTTCTCCTCCTTCCTTTTCTTCCCACTTCCCTTCCTTCTTCATTCCTTACCATCTGCTCATCCTTCCAAACTCTCATCCTCCTATATACTTGATTTTTACTTATGACTTTACAAAAAAATAAAAATTTCTTTATATCCACTTTAAAGTAATCTAAAGGAGAGAATCCCTACCTCAGTTCTCATCTTAAAAACTGGCCCAGGCACAGGCAAACTAAGTTCATTATCTTTTGTTTCAGATTTCTCTGAGGCTTTCCACATGCTAAGTGGTACGTCATTTTGGTTGGACTGATCTTCATCTGAGCAGGATGCATATTCTGATGTATTTGAACTGGCTAGGACTGGAGTCATGTCATTTTGAACTTTTCCACTATCCATATGCCCCATAATGTATGAAAAAATTGAGACAGATTTTTTATCTGGTATCTCTTCATGTGGAGACACTTTTTGCCAAATACCTCCTGCTGTCCCTGAATTTTCTAGAAAACACACTTTGTCATTCTTACAATTGGCCACACTTTTGTTTGTGCAAGATAAATATGTTTTTTGTACCTCCCTGATGCTTGTCTTACTTGAATCACCATCTTGGAGAATTCCTCCACAAATGAAAGAACAATCTGAGGTATCAAAAGCTTTGGTCAAAACTGGTTTACCTTCAGCAGCACCTCTTTGTGACAACTCACTCAACTGAATTTCAGCTTCAGGAAGTCTTTCTTGGTTGTTTTTCTTGTAAAAATCAAATTCCTTGTTTTCATGAATATTGAGTTCCTTCTTTATCCCAGAAATATAAGCATCAGTGGAAGAAATTTCAGTGCTTTTGAGGTTTATGTCTGTGACTCTTGTTTCACAATCTTGAACCTTAGGAAGCTCTGATTTTGAAATTTTCAGATCTTTCATGGCTGCATCATCTAAACTGTCCATACTCAAAGAGCTCCAGATTGTTTCATGACTGTTATTAGGACTTATTTTTACAAAATTTAGACCTAAATTGTCATTCTGTTCGTATTTATTACCATCAATTTCTTTGCTACAGTTATCTCCTAAGTTTTGGCAAAATTTATTAGATCCTCCAAGGATTCCTGAAATGTTTTGGTTTCTATTTGATTGGCAAGATGTCTGATCTGCTAAATAATTGGTTAAGAGACAATTAACTGGCTTCTGTATTTCAGAATTATTTTTGTTTGTATACATCTCAAGGAAGGTCTGATCCTTGGCAAATGGAACACCTTTGCCACAATCACCTCCTTCCTCAACTGTTCCATGAATATCCTGATTTTCCATTATATTGTGAGGCATTCTGTGCATGTTCCATAAAGAGATGTCAGGGAGATCATTGACCAGCACAAGCTTCTCTTCAGTACTACTTTTTGTTGGTCTATTTTCTTTTACTGATGCATTCCCTTGTGACAAAGAAATTCCCTGAAGTGTTGAGTTTAGTGATTCCGCATTTACATCTCTCAGTGTATCCACAACTCTGCCATCTGACAGTGACTCACATTTCACCTCACTTTCTAATTCACCCACCATCTGGACTGGCAAAATGGGATCAATAGATTGTATATCAGTTTCCCAATCAGATTCACAAAAGCCACTATCATTCACTTGACATATGTCAGAATTCTGAGAATTCTGTAATGAAGAAAACTTTTTTGGAGAAGGATTTGTATCATCTAGTTCATTACAATTACTTAAGTTAACTGTTTCTTCAAATTGTGATGAAGTGTAAGTTGCCTGTGGATTCTTTGGCATGTTTGAAGACTCATAAATCTTTTTACAGGTGGGTTTATCACTGGAACTACGTTGGCTAGATGCTTCTGGTCTTGTAATCCCATAACTAAAACTGTTTAGTCTTCTCATGCAGCTACTTTTAGGTGACTTGTAAAAATGTACAATTCCAATAATGCTTCCATCTTGGTCTCGTATCTCCCCCAAGGACAAACTTCCTTTCTCAAGCTTCCCAAAGTTTGCTGTCTCATCACTCTTTGACTTCTGTATATGAACATTTAGTAATTCGGTGTGTAGCTTTCCCCTAAATGTAGTTGTACGTCTGAGGCCAAAACACTTCTGTTTCAAGGGTGGGGAGAGACTAGCCAACATTTTTCTTTGTGGCTGTGTGTTTCTTCGTTTTTGTGCAAAACTGTGATCAAAAAGGCCAGAAAAACTCTTACAACGACGGACACTATGAACTGACACTGGACTTTTTCTCACACAGGTATAACTAAGAGAAGATGATGAGCGTGACTTAGAAAGGTGATGGGATAATTCATAATTAACATCTTTCAAGGGTTGGCCTGCAGGTGGATTGAGCTCTCTGGCTATCTCTGTTAAGAATGAAGCTTTTTTTGTTTTTCTAGCTACCTTAGAGTTAACACAACCATTGCTTTCAAAGTCACAGAAATTTCCTGTGGCGGTAGGGCTTCCAGGGTTGACAGCTCCATAACTGCCACTTCCACACGCTCTTGACCTGGCCTTCCCACAGCCAAGTACATTTTTTCCCTGGCCTAGGAAAAGTTCCCTTGTATTATCAGATTTACATTGCCGTTCTCTCGATGAAAGTCGAAACTTCCTACTGGCTGTTCTAGTGAAAGACCACGAGTTTGAATGAGCTTCCCCTATGCCAACCAAATCGCGTTGAAAATTATTTTCCAGCTCTTCGCACTGACAGCTATCCAATTTCCCACCTTTGTTTTTTTTTGTGAACCACGTAACCTTTTTCCAAACTCGTGACTTCGATTTGTTAGCCTCCTTCATGATTTTACGATGACATTCACATCTTTGTAAGCCTTCACATTCGTTTCTTTCTTCAGGAAATGCACCACTAGAATAAATCTTTGCTTGTCCAGAAAATTTCTCTCCATTCTTCATATTTACTTCTTTTAAATTTGTCTTCGAACAGGTGAATCGTTTAAAGAAACCCTCACTAGTAACAAAGTGAAAAACAAATTTTCAAGTGATCTTTAAACGTTATAAATTACATTAAATATTCACATTAATTACTTTCCCATCACGCACTGCGAGTGTAAAAAGTTCCACACAGAAAAGAAACACTGGGAACGAATGTCAAAAAACGCCAAGTCATTTTACGTGGGAGGGGAGGCTTATGAAATATTATTAAACTTTAGACGTTTTTTTACTTCTTGGTTAACGTTTTTCATTGATACGAATGAATTGTGGAGAATTTTAGACATAATTTTGACATTTGAAGTACTCTTGAAGTTTTAAAATAAGGCTTAATTAACTCCAGAGTCATTAAATTTAATTTATTCCATACCAAAGGGGAATAGGGGGACTAAAATAGCAACATGAACTCGAGGCTATAAATATGCAACAAAACCTACGCCTTTTCTCAGCGTCGGGACAGTTCAAGTCAAAGCCAAGGAAGAAAACCGACGTCAAATTTGACTTATAGTGTACAAATTTGGTTATTCGTCACCCGTAAGGTAGGTTTTTGTATTGTGAGGACTTTAAAAATCGTTTGAATTCCTTCAAAAAATTAAGAATGCCGCTTGGTATTCGGCGATCGCTCGAACGTGCAAAGTTTTCTGTTAACGAGTGTTGCTAAGTGTTCGATCTCTTCGTGTTTTTTAGATGCGTGAATACAAACTAGTCGTCCTCGGATCTGGTGGTGTAGGAAAGAGCGCCTTGGTAAGAATCAATGGCTTTTTTGGGTTCATTTTTTAAGAGCGACGGTCTTGTTATGTAGAAATGACCCACCTAACGAGATCGGCTTCGGAATTTGTCGATCCCAAGTGTTGCAAAAAATAGTTCCATGTACATTTCACTGGAACGACCTTTGCGCGGAACATGATCGTCTAATCAGTTGGGGTTTTTTCGCACTTAACTGTTGAACTGCTTCGTTTACAGACCGTTCAATTTGTGCAAGGCATCTTTGTTGAAAAGTATGACCCGACAATCGAAGACTCGTACAGAAAGGTAGGTCCTGGATGAGATCCTGACTAGAATTAAATATTGAGATCTTAGTTAATTCAGGCCAGACGTGCCGATGATTTGCCACATAGCATTTAATTGGGAATTAAAAATATGCCTATACAGCAAAACATCGGGGTTGACAGCTTGATTTGGTTGTAAAACTGTGGTGCAATTCTATTACGTTTTTGTTCACTTTGAAAACTTCGCAGGATAAGTTTGACAGAAGCTTAGTTTTATTTTTTATTTTGATTTCCTTGTCGTTTCAGCAAGTTGAAGTAGATGGACAGCAATGCATGCTTGAGATATTGGATACCGCTGGAACGGTGAGAAGACGAGTTTGAAACACCTTTCATGTCAAGTCATGTCTTAAATAAGACAAGCAAACTCGTTCGATCTTCCTTCATTCCTGTTCTCTTTTTAAACCATGAACGTGTTGCTAAGTCCATGTATACAAATGTGTTTACTTAGACATCAGTCACTTGGGTGGAAAATGTTATTTTATCTGAAGGTAGATCCACGTATCACCGTAGTTTATAAGTCAGGGAAATTAAATTTGGTTTTAAATTGAAGGGATGATTGCCGTCATCCATTCGGTGAACAGTAAATACTGTACAATTAAACTTTAATGTAGGATCATAAATAGAAATGTTTTATTGGGGCGGGCATCATTAGCCAAATATCTCAGTTTGTGAGGCCATCAAAGTGACAAGATGTGTGAAAACACTGGTTGAGAAACGCCACTGCTGTGAACTAAAAGTTCTCATCTGGTCATTTCAAAATTCAGACACTTTGGAAACTATTATTGTTTATATCATGGATATCAATGATGATTGCATAATTTGTTAAACTGATATCTCATGTGAACATGTTGTGGTTTTATTGAAATTGAGAATGGGGCAAAGATAAAGCCAAAATAACTATAAAATTAATATCATGTTGGCTTGACTTCTCAATCTTTGCTATCAGACACTTAAAACCTAACAGTAACGATCTAAGCCAGGAATACTTATTTGCTTGAAAACAATCTCCTTTTAACCCTTTAGCCCTGTTGCCATTAGGCAACTTATTAATCCTACTGTGGCTAATGCGAGACAATTAATTTTACTTGTCAAAGGATACTTCCCAGGAGCCAACCAGGTAAAGGGCTAAAGAAAAATTTGGAAAAAAAAAAAAGAACATAATTTTGGCATGTCCTTATTCTCTGCAATGAATTCTGTTGTGCCAGTCTAGTATTCATATAGGGAGATGAATTTGAAATTTGAATGCCTGGAATTTCAACTTGTCTTGATAGAAATAATGGTCTTTATTGCTGAAGCAGTGACCATGTATTTTGAGTTTGTTGAGAGTTTTTTGCATAGTACCGGTAGTTCAAAGCTGGTACTGTCGTACTGACATCATTTTTGGATTGGGCACAAATGATGTATTGTTGAACAAACATAAAAGATTGCTTAACTGATGGATTTTAAACAATACTGAAGTCTGTAGTTGATTGTGAGGAAACTGAAAGAAGTAAGCTATGTAAAAACTGTGAACAATTTTAATTTAAAAGAATAGAAGCAAGAATTCTCTAACTCAATATTATGTTCTCAATAAAAAAATCAATGCTGGCATACCACAGTACATTTCCAGCACATCAATGCACCTTGTCAATTATTATTGGTGGAAATTGTGACAAAAAATTAATCAAAGCAGACTGTTTTGATATTATAGATACACAGGAAAATTCTTATATTATTAATTATGCTAATTTTGCACTTGTTATAATGGTTGCCTAAATTTCACAAGTGTTTCCACTTTCCACATAAATATGTCTTTGTCAACTTCCTTAATTTATTACAAGAATGTATTGAAGGAATTCCTGTCTTATGATTATGTAGTTGCTATAGTGACTTTAAACCTCATAACTAAGCCATAAGTGACAAGCATATACAATACATCTGCTTATTATTTTATTTGCATGTCAATTCACTCTAATGACCTCACTTCGAAGTAAGTTATTTTGAATTTCATACATGATTTTGATGAGATTACAAGACCAATTGGCATGCACACAAAAGAATATTAAATCAATTCCCACTTATGGATAAGATGTGTAGAAGATTAAATGTTATGAAATGTTTTAGTAGCCATAGTTATTTAGGTAATGGTCTGTGGTTATGCTGACAAAGCATACTTGATTAATTTAAATGTCTTCCCTGTAGGAGCAATTTACTGCAATGAGGGATTTATATATGAAAAATGGCCAAGGCTTTGTCTTAGTCTATTCAATCACATCTCAGTCTTCTTTCAATGACTTGGGAGATCTTCGTGATCAGATTGTTCGCGTTAAAGACACTACAGATGTAAGTGATTATTTTCTCCCCAAAACCAAAATCTACAACTTAAGATTTTCTTTTATACTTCTTGGTACACATTTGCTAAGTAAAAATATCTTAGGAGCTGGAATAACCAGGTCTTGAATGTACAACTTAGTTACTTGCTACCCAATATAACCATGAGGGCTAGAAAATTCAAGCAACCAACATATTAATCATATTATTGTTATGGTTATTATTGTTACTATTGTTATTTTTATTGTTATTATTATTATAATTACCGTATTTCCCAGTGTACAAGTTGACCCGGGATATAAGTCGACCCCCTATTTTTTGACTGAAATATCATGATTTTTACAATACCCTGTGTATAAGTCGAGTCTGTCAAATTAAGTAGTTACCAGACACAGAATAGTGTTCGCAGAAACGTTGATAACATGGCAAATCTTTTAAAGTATATTTTTTTAATCATTAAGAGCTTATTTTCATATAGAAAAACTACACATACTGTACCAGTATTTACTAAAGCTACTTACAATTTACTTTACGTGAAATATTTTAGTATGTTAGTCTTGTAGATGAATAAACATTGGATATTAAAATGCCTGTGCATCAAAATCCCTCAAACTCTTCATTGCTATCATCAGACTGATCAAAAAGTTCATGAAATTGTTTCATGGTGATGTGGTCGTCGAAAGGGTCAGCCGTTTCTTTGTCTTCAAGAGGACTGGGACTAGTATATCTGATCTCTAATTTTGATGAATTTCATGACCCTTCGTATAAGTCAAAGTGGACTTTTAGGCATCAATTTTGGGTCCTAGAAAATCGACTTATATACCGGGAAATACAGTATAATGAATTATAAGTGCTTACAATACTCTTAAATTGAATTGGATAAATAACACTGGAAAATTACAAGCTAAATTGCAGTTGGGCTCTGAAAGCATTTTTCTGAGATTATAATATTGCAGAACAAGTGCAAAAATAATTCATTTCCTTCCATTTTTTCCAAGGTTCCAATGGTTTTAGTTGGTAATAAATGTGATTTAGAAGATGAACGAATTGTTGGTAAAGACCAAGGACAAGCACTAGCAAAACAATTTGGCAATTGGTAAATAAATACTGTAGTTTCACTTTTCAAAACTTCATTAGTATTTGACTCCACATACTGATCAGATATTGGATTTCTATTATTATATTATATTCTATTATATTGTATTTAAAACAAGTCAATTTTCTTTTGAGAGGGATTCATGAGTTACATATTCATTTCTTCTGTGTAGTATGTCCAGTTGTAACAGTGTTAATACAACCATTTGAATTGTTAAGGTGAAAGATTTCAATCTATGTTGCCCTCATTAGTAGAATGAACATTCATAGGAATTCTTACTTGGAAAATGATGAAACAAGAAGTGCTCAGATGAAGTGCTTATTGTGTTCCATGTGCCTGGTACTCAACCCTAGCATGATAGACAGGCAGAATGGACAAACCAGTTACTCTTCATGTAACTTCTACTGCTCATGCTTGGATGAGGTAATACAGCCACAATATCTAAAACAGAGAGGTGAACTTTCTAGTGAAATTTTCTAATCTCCTTGACTACATGTTTGTTTCAAGATTCCTTTATTCTTATTTCAAAAATTCTAATTTATTTTTTGACAGTTAATCTGTTTCCTGTATCAGCTTTGTTTAGTTTGATTCTATGAAGACATTTTTACATAAGAAATAGCATTTATAAAAATTATCACATTAAGTATGAAAATCATTAATTTTTTACTTACACTGTATACCTCAAAGAGTTGGAAACCTAGCAAGTTGCCATGGTAACTTAAGGAGTGCAGCCCATCGATCATTGTGATAACAGCCATTCCAAAGAAATGACACATCATATTAAAAAAATGAAATTAACATATGAGCCAAATAATCTATAGATATTTATAGTATAAGACTCTAACTATTTGAAACAAGAATTATTGTCATCCAAATTCACTGTCAAACATTATGGGGTCATGGTAAATAACAAAGACATCAATATGTTGATTACACCCATAATTCTTCTGTCAAAAATAAATAGCTCTGCATACTTGTGAAAAACTTTTTCCTTTTTTTGCACAAAATCACTTAACTTATGATCACTTTAACTAGGCTCTATGATTGAAGTTTTTATATAGATAAAAATATTTGCACAAGGTGGCATTGAAAACACTCTAATCTTTCTGTCACATGAGTCACAAAATTAAGACAGAAAGTTCTTTGATTTCTTATCCTTTTGAACTTACTCTGAAATTTTTTCTATAGCTTGGTTGTCTCATTAAGGGTTACTGTCACTACTAATATTAATTTGACATGACCTATGATTCTAAAAATAAATCACCCTCAAGTTTGGTCACGTGAGTCACAAAGAGGCAGTAGTCACATGAGTCACATTTAGGTGTTTGCCAAGCTGTATATACCTTACTACATTAGACAAATAGGAGTTGAATAAAACATTCTCCAAGATATAAAATTCTATCTTGTAGATATCTATATCAGTTGGATTGTTGAATAATTTAGTGTTTATATGCATTACAACTACATTCAAATCAAACTATGTTGCATTATTGATGTTGTATTTTAATAGAGAACAGTTATATACTATGTGATACTATGTGATATTCAAGATTCTGTCTATATTGCCTAGGGCTATCCATGTTAAGGGAGGTTGCTAAGCTACAACTCAAAGGTTTATTGTCTCATTGCAATATACCAGGAAAATGTAAATTAATTGTATTTATATTATATCAAATTATGCTAAATGCCTAGTTCTGGAGGTGGTAAACCACCAAGTGCTGCAGAACAACCGAGAAAGGGAAGGAAAATATGAGGAGTACAAAGCAAAACATGTGAAGGCTGTGCAAAAATACATCTTAAATGTTTCTTGTTAAAGAAACATTTCTAAAATGAAAAGAATCATAACTACATACAGTACAATAATTAAGTTTCAGTATGTTATTGTTAAATGTTTAGTTTTTACATTTATTATAGTTTCTACAGTTTTTTACATTACATTAACCATGAAAATAGCAATTGTAAAACTCTAAAGCTGTATTTGTTAAGATAATTGGTCACTTGTCACATGAGTCACATTTTTCTGTCACATGAGTTACATTGAACTTTGGCCGTTTTTCCCTAAGTTATTAAAGATTTTGTGAATGTTTAGCTTATTTATGCTACCTTTATGTCTAATAGTTGTTTGTGCTTGCTGTATCCTGAATATTGCTAATATATTGCCAAGAAATTTGACAGAAGCACCATTAACCCACATTTTCACATTCGTGCCTGTCACGTGAGTCACACACAAATTTTGTGATCTTGGACACTGTAAACACTGCTTTCAGAAACCAAGACTATGAAGTTAAATGTCTTCATATAGGTCTTCTTTTTTAAACCCAAGTTTGGTTCAAAGTAGCAAAAGGGTTTAAAAATGCTATATTTATCTCTAAAATTTGGTGACTTTGTCATGTGAGTCACGGTGGAATGGCTGATAATGGCATTAAAGCCATTTTGCTTTTGTAGTAGATCAATCCCAAAATATCAGTACTTCTAGGTTTTATTGGCAGAGTCAATACAACTTACATACTCAAGTTAAAATGTAAATTAATGCTAATTTCTACATTTTCTCAACCAATATACATACTAAGAATATGATTCCTTAACATATGGGAACCATTTTTGAAAGAAAATTGACATCAAAAGTTGATTTTATTTGTTATTGGGTAGGCACTTTTACGTGCCTTACCAGTTGGAATAAAAATGACAATGATAGACTTGATTAAATCATGCAACATTTTAATTTAAAATAATAAATTAAGAATGGTTACAGGTTTTATCGGCTTAGAGATTAAAAAAATCTTAATTGTCATCTTCACTACTTTGAGTAGATTGACTTGATTGGCACCTAGTAGTTTCTGTGCCTGTGTTTCTTGCAGTGTTTACAGTACATAGAGAGAGAGAGAGAGAGCACTAGGCAACAATAAGTTTGTGGTATGAGGTTCAGTCATTTAGTTCACAGACAACAAACTCTGACAAAGGTCACAGAAAGTGGCAAATAATTCAGTGTTTAACATAGTTTCTAGATCAGATTTACAATTCTTTTTAGTTAATATTCTTATTTACATATAGATGCGGATATATACATACTCATACGGACATATATACATATATTTAACAAAAAGAAAATTGCTTTAGTGTCTCTGCGCTGTAAATTGAAACATAAATGACTTCATTTCAACCAGAAAATGCCTAGTGAAAACCGGCTGAAATGGCGTCATGATTGTTTCTACCACAGTACAGAGACATGATGGCTATTTGCTATTTGTTTTATAAAATAACCAAAGTTTTTTAGGGTTTTCGTGAAGTCATCCATGTCTTTGTACGCTAATACAAAATGAAATTGACGTTAGCCGTGTCTCTGTACTCTGAAAGTAAATGAAGCTCGTCCAATAAGAGCGTGCGTAGGACGCCTGTTATTTTATAAAATTATACATACACGCATACATACATACGTAGAGTACTGGGACACTAGCTAGTCTTATGGTAAGTTTCTAGAATAGCTGTTGATAATTTGTTTTCTAATGAACTTGGAAATTTTTCCCCCAAAACTTGCCGGTCTGTACGAAAAACTCATCGCACGGCTAGGCAGCCAATCAGCGTGCGTCATTTGCGTACAGACTGGATAGCGCGCTCGGCTATATAATAATAGGTGTTACTGAATATTAATAAAGTATTGGCTATTAATGTTTTCTTAATTTTTTCACAGTGCCTTCCTGGAGACATCTGCGAAAACCAAAATTAACGTCACGGAAATCTTCTTTGATCTGGTTCGACAAATTAACAGGAAAACTCCAGAACCGAAAAAAACCGGGCGCAGGTTTCCTAGGTGTGTTCTATTGTAAACAGAATGAAAAAAAGGAAAATCAGAGCATGATGGGCCGTGAAAAGAACGTCGGACGTGCATTACCATATCTAAAAACACTTTGCACTTGAAGCTGACAGAAAAAGTTCATATAGTACGTAACAATTTATTAAAGGACACTTAGGCGACTAATTTAAATTAGCTGAAAGCAGGGTTTGTACAGTGATCAAAGGAATGTAATATTTTTAGGGACTCTATCTCAGGCTTATGGTCAGGAGTGTTTTAGAACCGTGCAACCGCAACTATGTACAAACTATGTGACAAAAACTGGTTTAGATGATAGAGTTAAAACACGATTAAGGGATTGAGGGTTTATCTGTCTATTTCAAAACACCAACAAGGGGCAGAAAGAAACTAGGCGAAGCAGAGGAATTTCAATGAACGTGATTTTTGAATATGGAGGAAGAACTTTAGCGAGAGTTCGAAGGAACGTCTCAAACGAATTCGTATTCCTAGAGACAACAGGTATGAAAGTCGTCCAGACTGACGTAAAATGTGCTCAGATTTCAATCTTTTATTCATGGTTTATGAATTGTGAGTTTGAGGAGGCGTGTTCGTAAGTAAACTTTTTAATGATTTGTATTTACAACAAATCAATAAAAAACCTAAATTTCACCGGCTTGTTCCGTTGAACAAAAACCATAGCAAACTCGTACAGTACTGCGTCAAATTAATAGTCAAGCTTCTCTGAAATTTTTCTGCAAATTACCTGGCTGTTAGAGAACTTCTAAGTAATTTAACACTATGACTCTGTCTGAACAGATCAAAACTAAAACCTGAGAGCTGAATTTCAACTTCTTGTTATTGCTTCATACTGTGGTGCCGTCTAAAGTTACACGGTCGCCATCACGGGTGATATTTTGGTGCAAATGCCCAAACTTTAGAAGATTAAGACTCTCTGCATTTCTGTTCTTAAATTTGACTGTTTATTATCGGCAGCATTGAAATGATTAGGTGAATTTGAGTAGAACGAATTAAATGTTCTCCTCAGTTGAAGGCCTGTTCTTCGTAACTGTTGTTTCTCAAATACGCCATACATGATGACTTCTAAAATACTTGCCCTAACAGTTAAATCATTTTCACTTCTATATTGTAAGGGAAGTGGCTGCTGATGTAGTGATCATAATACTCTGTCATTCAGCATCCATTTGGTGACACAACACATTACCTAACGCTTTCACTCGTAAAGCAATTTTGTACCGAAGTTCAACCATCAGCTCTCAAGTTTCGCTGCGCGATTAAGGCCCACGCAGACCGAACGCGAAAGTAGAAGCAAATGTTTTAATTCACGCGATGTGGGAAATTGACCTACGTCGATTTATTTAACAGAGATGTTAGCAGCATGGTGCTAATCCGCCGCGCCGTTTTATGGGTTTTGCTACAGTAGCCATTTTGTACGTTTCGAAATGTTCCGTTCGGTATGTGTCGACTTTGTCGCGCACATAACCAGTTTCTTGTCATGTATATATGTGCGCTTGCTGGTAATGCATTCTGCAGCAACGTCGCGGGCCTGCCTATCGTCCTGGATATCAATTGCCTTTAGATGTAGTAAAGATTATCCTGCGAGATGATTTTCAATTTTAAATTATTTACTGTGATTCATGAATTGATGTAGCTCTAAAACTAACAGAGGATGACTATTTTGTGTAAGAATTTGTAAATATATTCTTTGCACAATGAACGCGAGGTGTGTCAGTGATGTCGAGACGTTTCAAGAAAGACGAAGAGCCGGATAATTCTTAGTCTGCGGTGCAGACGCTTGCTCAGGAACTGTACAAGCGTCTGCACCCCAGGCTAGATAATTCTCTGCTCGAGCTTACAATATTTACTTGATCAAGAAGAATGCGACGCTTATTCGCAATGATGTTGAAGAAAAGCTAGTCCCTCGATGCAGGTGCTTGACCTCGATCAGATTTAAATCCGATCGTGGAGAAGATAGTGATATTAATAATGACGATACTTTAGCGTGCGTTTCGCTTTTCTTGTTCTGGTTGTTTTTATTAGAAATACAAAGCAGTTATGCTTTATCCAGAATCCCTTCAACTAGTTTTAATAAGCGCCGCATCAAAAGGTGGTAAAATTTAATAAGCGCCGCGGTGCTTATTCGAGTAAATACAGTAACAATGGTTGGCATGTTGTATGTCATACCTTCCGAGCTCACGCCTGTGCCAAACGGATGACGTCAGACTCTCGTTAGCCGTGGCTACGCGGTCACCACTCAGCGACCGGACAAGCATTTTGCATCTAAAACATCTTCAGAGTTCAGTCCACTGAAGTGGTTGACTTAAGGAGAGATCCACGAAATGTTTTGAAAGGTGCAAAATTGTGGTGTTCGAGGCACACCTTCGATGAGACTTGTGCCACGACCTTGAATTTCACTTCGATTAAAATTCTCACACCAGTTTGCACCATTCCCCTCCCGTCAAGGTTTGGATAAGCGTTGGAACGACATCCGTTGGCCTATGCGAGAAACGAAGGCTTCATTCCATTTACTCTTTCCTGTAGGAGTGACTCCCGTTGACGAGAAAAATCGTCCCGCATTCGCCAGAGTAATACACTCTCGGGTTAGCTGCAATGAAGTACTAAGGGTTCACTACTCGTAGGAAAGAGTTTGTTGTTCCGTTTTCGTCCCCAAGCCACCACGACCGTGGATCATGTTGCGACTTGAAACAGGTCGTTTATAAATAATTAAAATGTCAACAGTGTTCAGCGTCCTGTCAGCTTCTGTAAAACCGAGGATATAACTGCTAGGACTAACAACTTCCAGTCGTTACACTGTAAATAAAATTAACGAACGTCCCGAGTCGAAAAGACCAACGAAACCCATCATGTCTGAGGAGGATCAAGCAACGGCAGCCACACCAACGGAAACCACAGAAGAAGAGCCAAAGAAAGACGCGAGTGAAGAAGAGGGGCAAAAAAGTGCAGAGCAACCTACAGAGGAAGATACTATGACGAAAGAACAGGAGGCAAAACCTGAAGAGAAGGAAGCAGAGGAAAGTGAGACTCAAGACAGTGGAATAGGAGATCCTAAACCGGACGGAGAGAAAGACGAAGAGAAACAGGATGAAAAGCCAGACGAGCAAGCAGGGGAGACGACCAAACCTGAGATGAAAGAAGACAAAACGAACGAAGAGGAAGCAGAAGGATGTTGTTGCGTGGTTCTATGAAGCAACGTTCACAGATATCGAGATTGATTAAACCATACTCAAGACATTTCATGAATTCAATGCCGATACGGCTTTGTCACGGGATATTTTTATTGTGAGTGGACGCACTTACGTTCACGCATTTTTGTTTAAGCGTGGCAAACAGTTGAATAACTATAGTAAACAAATTATGGAGAATGAAACGTTTAACCAAAGCATGCTTGTATTAGAGATTATTTTATACCGATTATAATTCAATGCCAGATTTGTCGGTGTTTTCAAAGTGCCCAAAGATATCCACGTAGGTACCTGTTTCTGTTGGAAGCAAACGACAGTCCTGCGTTTCTTGTTCAGGCTTGTTTTATGAGAAGTTGCGGGCCAATTATGAGCTTCCTTAGAAAGTCTTTTCCTGGGATAGTTTCATGTTTCATTGCAATAGTAAATTGTCGAAAGAACAATCTTGAAGTCAATTGAACTGGTTGACATTTCAGGACAACGCCCAGATAATAACAAGATTAGCATAATTGTGCATCACGAATGTATGACTCGATGAAAACTCAGTTGGGATTCGGCATGTGCCGCACTGAGATATTTTAATTTGTCATAAATTTCGAGCACTTCACTGCAGCGACGCTTTTTAACTGGATTATTCTGTGGCAGCAAAGTATAATCCAGTTAACAAGAATTGACCTTGAACTTACTTTCATTCCTATGTTTTTGAATCTTTTTGGCGGGAAGTGCGAAAGGTTCTTAATTAATTTCATGATTTAGACTCGATCTTGAAATTAGATTTTAGATTTCAGAAGGATCGAGATGCCGCTCGGTGGCTTTTTCGTGCGCTACGGCAGTATTTGTGAATTGGCGGTCCCAAAGCTGCTGATTGAGACCTCCCTGTTGGTTTTCGAGATCTCAAAGAGAAGTCTGTTAGATGCCGAGAGAATTCACAGTAGCTGTACAGTGAAGGCCATTACTATAGTTTTACTCGAGGCCAAAACTACCCAAAACCAGCCAAAACTACCCAAAACCAGCCAAAACCGGAGATCTCCTGCGTGGAGTTAAGCTACTTGTTGGCGTAACGGCGCGTGATTGTTTTGTCTTGGCGTATTTATGTAGGTTGTAAAGATGAAGAAACGGCAATATCCCAAGGAAGACTGTCGTTATGGTGTTTATTGTAAGGAACACAAAAGTGGGCAGCGAAAGTGAGTTCTATCATGATCATCTAAGGAGTCGGGCTTGGCTGCTTGGCGTCCTAAATTTAATAAGAAATGTTTTTTTGTTGCGAAATCAAGTTCTTGGCGCACACAGACCGACGCTCGGCGCATCTCGGGCGTACGGTTCACAAAGCAGCCTGGCATTGTAACCAGTTTCAAAAAGATAATTTCATCGGTCAATTTGTCCGACTCATAGTTAGCTTTGTGGGTAATTGGCTCGACAGTGGATATCGATTTGTCAGGCAAAACCATTCCAAGCTTATTCACGTGAGAAGATAAGCCAGATTACAGTTACAATTGTGATCAGCTCTTGTGAAGCTTTGTTCAACTTCCCAGGGTCCAGCTGATCATACATTATGAAAATAATGCAACTTCGTTGCTGGGTCTGGGACCGAGATTTGATGTCTGATTTAGCCAGCTGGTAAATAATTGACTTCCAGGATCAAATCAGGTTGAAAGCTGTTAAAATCTTACGCAGTCTGGGCGTTTTGATAAACGGCATGAAATACTCAAACTCAGTTCGAGATCAACCGCCGAAACCCGGCTCACGAAGACTATTGAGACGCCGTTAAGAATACCTCGTTATGAATGGATCCACCCCAGTACGTAGACGTATTCTATTTACCAATGTAATATCAAATAGTTTTTGAAGAAAATATTAACTTGTTCTTGGAAAATAACGATTTAGTTTCTCAATACAAACCGACCCAACTGCTTCAATTCAATACCCTAACAGAAGGCAAAAAAAGGAGAAAAAAAGACGTAAAATATTTCCATCTACATGTTTATCGTCCCAACGGAGTAGATCTTGTTGACATTAAGATCCTTGTCAGCTGTAAGGTAGGGCGCATTTTCAGGCAACGATATAATGCATGTCAAACGACGGAAGCTCCTTCCATCGCAGTTTCAAGTTTCTTCACTAGATGATCTCCGAGTTCCATCAAATGTTCTCGAACAACTCCTTTAAGATTTTCCGTCAGACTTGGATCTTTGCTTTAAAATGAAATACTAAGTGTCAGCATTTGACAGATCTGTACAGTTGAGCAACATGGTCATTGGCTGGCAGTATGGCACAAGATGGCCACGTGCGTATTTCACCCTAATCTTTTGCCTGCATTGCCAAAACGTGAGTAGATCGGGTTTCAAAACGATAAAATTCGTCCATAATACCTAATTCGTAGTTGCATGATACACTTTCTGCAGTAGTTACGAGAGACAATTTAAATTTTCAAAACATTGCCGTTAAATGTGCAATTTATTGCCATCTTTTTCGGAATCATCAATTAGAATTAGTTGCCAAATATTTTAGCAGTAAATGAAAACTTGCAATATTGCTCAGAATAAATGGAGCGCTACCCAGCACCAACCAGAAAGCCATAATGTTATTCGAGCTGAAGTAATCAAAAATTTGGTCATCTAAACGCGTGCTCTCAATCAGAGTGAGTTACCTCCCTAAAAACGTGAAACAGAAGCGAAGTACGGAAAACGCGGAGAGCGCGGTCTCCCTTCTTTCGGCCGGAGAACTGCACCTCTCAGATAGCAAATGAGCACCTGACATAAAGTATAAGCAATTTCCATTCGGTTATTTCTTAGAAAATGTTGCAAACGCCGTCTCAGAGTTCCAAAAACTAAAATATTTCGCAGAACACCATGCCACGCGACCTTCGTAAAAAGATATGCTTCTTCCTCCCGTAGACGGCGGCAACTTCTTCCAATCAAATCTCGATGTCTACCCAAATACTGATCCAGGACAACCAGTAAACACACTTACCTTGCCAATTTTTCAACCACGCCGAGTAAAGTCGAACATTCTCTCTGGTATTCCTGGAGAGAGACAGAAATTCAAGTTAGGCTTTAATCAAAACAAAACCGTGCAGTGCAAGCAAGTAAAAATTTCTAGTACTTAAATTCTTGTAATTCGATGACTTGTCATGAGAAAGCAAGTTCCCAGAACACGGAAATGATTAAATAGGTTTAACAGGGAATGTTTGCAGGCATTTCTGGAAACCTATTACTGAGGAATGTTAAAGAAAGTGCTCCGACCATACATCAGACCTGATTTAGTTAGTATGATTCTGTCTTAGTCCGTCATCTCATACAAAAATAACCCTTACGACACTCGCGCATGCACACGTTTGACAGCATTGTTCTCTAAGTCATCATTTCAGGCTCCTCTTTGCAGAATCTCCCCCCCCCACACACACACATACACACACAAAAAAAAGGCTTTAACTACGTCTAAATTACTTGACATTTGAAATAAACAAATTGCGGTTCACAAGTGGAGGCTAATTCCTGGCCTCTGCTTACACACGCCTGATGTTTCTCGCCGCGTTTCGAGCACTGTACAATCTCAATCAATTTCAACTGATGTTTCTCATTTGCGATAGTTCCCAAAAACAAAGCAAAAATGCGTCGTAAAACATTTTTAAGAACCTGGGCTCAATGCCATTTCCAAAGTTTCTCTCACTATAGGTGACCAAAAGCTTGAAAAGCCACAACAGAGAATGCTGAACAGCACAAAATCACCAAATTGCATGTTTCTTTCTGTAGGTTAGTCCAACTCACGTTTACCAAAAATTGGAAATCAGGGACGGGACGGGACGGGACGCCGGGGGACTCTCCCGGAGTTTAAGAAATACGCGGATACCGATGAAAGATTTTGGGCTTGATAACGCAAAAATTTAATCCTTGCATATACAGTGGGGGTCAGAAGTCTGAGTCCAGTCGTATTTTTTTTCCCTCAATGTAGGATAAATCATGTTTCATGTGGAGAAAAATTAATTTATTGATTTACACATGCGTATTTTTATCAGTACATGCTTCCCACATGCCTTCCTTTTAATTTTTGACTTATTTAACACACGCTGTAATTTATATAAAACCTCCATGATGTGTAGCTGGACCAAAGATGGCAAAAGAACTCAGCGAAAGAATAAGAGTTCTAATAATTGTACTGAGTAATGAAGGTTTTTCACAGCGCAAAATTGCTGAAAAGATAGGGGTTTCAAAGAGTGCTGTGCAGCGAACTTTGGAAAGGTTTCGAGAAACAAAATCCTATTCTACAAAACCAAGATCTGGGAGGCCAAGAGCTACCACTTTGAAGGAGGATCAGTACATTAAGATAACCTCCTTACGTAACAGAATTGCAACAACTGGTAACATTCAACCAATAGTTAACGAAACTTGAGAAAAAACAATAAGCAGATCAACAGTGAAAAGGAGACTAAATGCACGTGGTGTACATGGAAGAGTGGCTGTCTCAAAACCACTCCTAAGATCCCGAAACAAACGGATACGGTGGCTATGGGCCAGAAAATACAGGCATTACACTAAAGAAGATTGGAAAAGTGTTCCTTTCGCTTATGAATCAAAATTTGAAATATACGGAAATAACCGTCGCATTTATGTTAGACGTAGAAAGAATGAGAGATTTATAAATTCTTGCCTCAAGCCAACAGTTTAAACACGGAGCGATCGCATAAGAAGAGGCTGAGTTTCTCAGCCTGTCAATTATGATTAAGGAGAGGTCGCATGTTATTGGTCAATTGAGTTTGGACTAATTTCCGGTGGACGAATATCACGTTCAATTGAGAATATAGGAGATGAATTTGTTTGCAAGGACGTTGCTACCTGGATAGTATTTTGCGCCTGTTGGCCATTTGAACTGTTTTGACTGAGCCAACAATCCAAGAGCAATTCCATCACTTCTACATTTCTGCCGGTTTTCCGTTGGACAGTAACTGATTCCTCACGGTGTTGATCTTTTTACGTACTTCTACCAAGCGCACTTCCTCATCGCGTTTCACTTCCATTTTGAAGCCGTAGTAGGCCTTGCTCTCTTTAATTGCACTTTTATTCTTCTGGTAGTAGGCTTTATTGCGATCATACCTGCTAAGCCCCGCAGAACGCGGAGTTCTGCTTTGCGCAGAGGTAGAAGTCCGAGCTGTTGGATGAGAGCAACCGAGCATGTTTGCCACTAATTAATTTGAAAGTGGCACCAGCTTTTGTTCATATTTATAATATTACAAGCTTCAAGTATGCGCCAAAAAGAATACAGATGGCTATGACACATCGCGGACGTAATAAAATGTGAATCGTGCCCAAACACTGCGCGGGTAGGATGACTATAAGTGAATGAAGATGCGCAGGACGTCTCGAATGATTATAATACGACGTATAACAACCAGAAAAATCAGTAAATGTGGCATGTTCAGCCATTTATTGCTTTATATATTTGTCGGGGATTTGCCTCCCGAATTGTTTCGCCCAACAACTCACAAAATATTCACTCACAATTGAGAAAATAACGTTTTATTTATCGTTCCCAAAAACCCAGACACAGACAGACAGCTTATTTTTTTTTTTGCGCATATGCCATAAGATACATTTTGTCATGTGATATGGTCTCTCCCTTCTACTGAGTTCCCATTGGCCAACTTGCTGCTGACGCGTCACTTTATATGTATCAAGTGACAAAATAAACAAATTAACTATTGACATCTCTAATTTAATTAACCCTAATGCTGACCTCACCAGTCTCCGACACTCTCCCCCCATATACTTGCTTGCAATGTATATGTACAATGAGGAGACTGGTCTCTGCTAACAACTGTGCATGTCTCTATAATAAACATAAATTCGTAAGTGTTAATGTTTGAAATCATTGTTCATTTTCTGCTACTTCCCTTCTGTTCGATCTCTTGGTAATAAGCCTGGCTGTGGTCGTGCAATTGCCTTTGCTCGAAATCGACGACATCCAAAGCATTTCTTTATCACCTTGCGTACGAGCTGCCTCGATCGCGGGACCCAGTAGTTTTCACGAACACGAGCCATGGTTAAACCAACTCCCCCATGGAGCGTTGAACGGTGAGCATCTTCCACTAGCTTGGTGGTGAATGGGTGCTTGTCTGGTAAATACACCGGGTAATGTCCTTGAATGCGACCTCTACATTCAAGAATTTCTCTGTGGTTCTTCTTCAGACCAAGCCGATCTTTGTCGTCCTGGTATTCACAAGATTCCTGAGCCTTTTTCTCCCAGATTCTATAAACTTCATCCAACTCGTCAGATTTCAATGGACCAAAATTCCTTTGGTTTGGATTAGATCTTGCGTTGGTCAGAAATCTTTGTATCTACGCACAAACTCTCATCACTTTTCGTAGAGAAAACTTCTCCAGCAGGGTGATTACACTGTCGTCTTCATTTGCAGCCACACCGAGAACATGTTTGATGAGTTTAGACTCTGCTTCACTTTCTAGCGAAGGTTTGGTTACGATATCATCTGGCCAAGATTTCTTTTCACGCAGCCATTTTGGACCTGTCAGCCAATGATTGCTTCTTGTTGTAATGTTTCCACCTCTGCTCCCAACATCTGCAGGGTTTGAGGTCGTCGGTACATAACGCCACTGGATGTTTGCTTTAGATTTGATCTTGGTGACTCGGTTTGCTACAAACTGTTTGTGTTCTCCGCCACCCTTTATCCAATGCAGGGCCACAGAACTATCAAGCCAGCCCGTAGTTTCTTCAACAGGGAATCTTTCGAGTGCTTGCCTCACGTTGTCGAGGAGATTTGCCACCATGTGTGCTGATACCAACTCTAACCTGGGAATGGTTAGATCATGCTTTGCCAGTCGTGCTTTCGCTGCCACTAAACCTTGAGATGACCCAGATGCTTGACTCACCACTGCGTAGACTACGGCTGCAACACCTTTTACACTCGCGTCACCAAACCCATGCAATTCAACAGATTCTATCTCTTCTTCAAACAGCGGTATTGATCGTGGAACTTCTATCTCTTGTGGCAGTTGCTTTTCCCATTTCTTCCATCTTTGCAAAGTCTCTGTTTGTAATGGACTGTCCTATGCTGTCTTCTGTTCACAAACTTCCCGATAGATGAGTTTTCCTTGTAAGGTCGTTGGTGATAAAATACCGAGAGGGTCGTATATCTGTGCTAGTTTACTTAGGACTCCACGTTTGGTGCAAGCGGTTTCATCAGATGGAACAACAACCTTTATCTTGTCTTCTCGTTTCGACCATGACATTCCCAGAATGCTCGCCTCTCCCCCTTTGGAGCTCCCCAGTTGTTCTTTTGCAAATGTTTCATCTTCGTTGATGACGACTGCGTCTTCTAGCTCTTGCTTGTTGGAGTGCCACTTATGAAGGGTGAATTTTGCTCCGCCTAGGATCTCCTTCGCATCTTCTTTCATCACCCTTGCTTCTTCAATAGTTGGTTTCCCACTCACTAGGTCATCCACGTAGAGGCTTTTCTTCAGCTCTGCGATCACTTCCGGTTTTCTTTCTTGCCATGACGACAGATGGTAGTCGAGAACTCCTCCCAAGAGGAATGGTGATGAAGTGAATCCAAACAAAGCCCTGGTGAATCTTAATGTCTCTATCTCATGTTCGGCGTCTGGACTCCAGTGGAACCGAAGAGCATCTCTGTCACTTTCTCTGATTCGAACTTGCAGAAAAGCTTGTTTTATGTCCCCTGTTAGTGCAACTGGATGAAATCGCATTCTTACAAGTATCTTCCACAGGTCGTTTTGAAGAGGAGGTCCTGGATTAAGACAGTCGTTGAGACTGGGAGCTTCGTTGTTCGCTCTAGCAGACGCATCATATACCACACGGACTTTCGTAGATTCTGCATTTTCTCTTACAACAGCTTTGTGCGGGATATAGAATTCCACTCCTTGTGGTTCTTTGTTCACAACTTCAACAATTCCTTCCAGTTTTTGGTTCTCGATTATCTCGGAATAAGTCTCAGTTAAACCACTCTTCTGAAGCTTGCGCTGTAGACTGGCGAGACGTCGTTGACTTCCACTATGATTATTTGGTAAAGGTGGATGGTTTCCTTTCCAAGGAAGGCCAGTTTCATACCATCCTTCGTTACTTCTGGTTAGTTGCTCCTGAAACTCTGAATACACGGAGCTCTGATCATACTCTGGTCTGTCAGCAAGACCCAATACGTCCAGTCGGCACAGATCTTCATAATCGCGTTGACTTGTTTGAGCAAAGAGCATAGCAGAGTAGTCGATCTCCTTCCCTTGTGCTAGTATGTTCCACCCGAACATGGTTTTCTCAGCAACTGGCTCACCAGTTTTGCCAACTCTGGGTTTCTCTGCTGTCTTTATACGCATGTAGTCTCCAGCTCCCAATATCAAATGCACAGGCAATTTTTGTTTCTTGTCATTGTCATCCATCTTCACGCCTTCAAGATGCTCGTACGAACTGATCAACTTCTCGTAATTTGGGTTGTCAATGTTCAAGAGTTCTCCCTTTTCAACTCTGGTAACGTTCACTTCCATCGAAAACCCACCATGGACTGCAGAGACGTTTATGATCGACATTTCCATTTTCTTGGTGACAGAGCTCAGCATCATCTCCACTCGTCTTACTTCAGCCTTACGTTCACGCCTAGGTAACAGATCGAGCAAGGCAGCAGATGCGTATGAATTACTTGCTCCTGTGTCCAACAGTGCTCGACACTTCACTCCTTCCACACTCACCACAACGACTGGATACACAAGAGGTTCATCACTCGATCCATTTGTTGTCAACAATTGGTCTTTCTTCGAACATATTGACGTGTGATGTTTTTGTTTGCACTTTGCGCAGGTATGATTGCTCTTGCATTCAGCAGCCCGATGCTTACTTCCAGTGCAATTGAAGCACAACTTCCTTTCAGCCAGCAATTTTTTCCGTTGATCGATCCCTGTCACTGTTGTGCATTCAGTTGAATTGTGTGCTTCAGCTCCACAATAAACACAAGAACGCTTGCGTTTTTCACCGTCCTTCGCATGAAGTAATCTATTTCGCCGTTTCACTTTTCCTTCTTCCACTGGATTAATGTCCCTCCATTTCTTGATCTCTGAAATAAGGCGCCCCAAATCCCATTCTTGCCAATCACTGTTACCTCTGACTAAATCAGCTTTGATTTCCTTTAGTTTCTCAAGTACAGTTCTTGTAATTCCACTGACCTTTTCCAATTTTCCCATGGTTTCCAATGCTTGGGTGTTGTAATGTAAGCTCTTGTAAAACTCATTTACCTTTGAAGGGTCAGAGTCATCAATCACAGGTAGTCCAATAATATTTTGCACATGAGTGTTCACAATCTCACTGGTTTTCCCGTATTCACTCTGCAATATATTTTTCGCGCGTTGGTATCCTTCAGTGGTAGATGGTAAACCGTCGATTTCTGTTCGGACTTTAGACTCCAGCCACTCTTTCAGGTAAGCAAATTTTGTCACAGCAGGCAGATTACTTTTGTCGATTTCCGCCTCAAAAGTATTCCAGAACGGCAGCCAATTTGCAAAGTTCCCATCAAATCTCGTAACTGGTAGTTTTGGCAATTTCAGGGACCTGCTTGTTTCTTGCTGTTTAGTTGCGTTTTCAGTTGACTTTTGGTACGTCATTTGTTGCTGTAACAACTGCGATTTGTGCTCTAATTCTTTCCTTCGTTCGTCCTCGTTCACCGCTTGTTGTAACTCATATTTGCGTCGTTCAAAGTCCAATTGTTTTTGTCTTTCGGTATCCGCGGCTTCTCTCTTGCTCTTTTCGAGGGCTGTCAACTCCGTTTCGTTTATTTTTTCCAATTGCTTCCGTAAATTGATTACTCTTTCGTCCGCGCAGGTTATCTTTGCTTCAAATTCTTTGCTCCATTCTTGTATGTTCTCCTCAGAGTCACTGTTTGTAAATTTGAGCTCTTCAATTTCCTCTTTGAGCGCGTTCACCGAGTCGATTCGATTCTTGATAGAATTTATTTGTCACGTTAAAACTTCAACGTTTGTGGTAGGTTCATCACTTTTCTTGATCGCATATTCCAGAGCTCGTACTTTCCCGTTTAATTCAGCAAGTTTTCTCTCCATATTTTTAGACAGATTTGTCAAGCTGCGATAGACATATGACGCACAAGTATTCTCAGTTTTTTCTCGAATTCACCGATTTAGCCGCTTTTGTTTGTGCCAAACCAACAAATGTAATCCCGTCGGAGGTGCCACTTTGTCGGGGATTTGCCTCCCGAATTGTTTCGCCCAACAACTCACAAAATATTCACTCACAATTGAGAAAATAACGTTTTATTTATCGTTCCCAAAAACCCAGAGACAGACAGCTTATTTTTTTTTTGCGCATATGCCATAAGATACATTTTGTCATGTGATATGGTCTCTCCCTTCTACTGAGTTCCCATTGGCCAACTTGCTGCTGACGCGTCACTTTATATGTATCAAGTGACAAAATAAACAAATTAACTATTGACATCTCTAATTTAATTAACCCTAATGCTGACCTCACCAGTCTCCGACATATTGTTTAGCTGTATTTTAAAAACACATTTTAAAAGTATTTCCGTAAGCTTTAGGCTCTTAGGACACGCTTGTGGAGCTCTACGCTGTCCAGTTCAGTCACGCTTCAACGTGTCCGCCGTTTTGAAACATGCAACCGCCATACGAAGCTAGAAATGTGGGAGGAGCTTACCCAGCGCCGCTCCGTGTTTGGGGTTCCTTTAGTTATAATGGTGTTGGCGATCTTTACAGAATTAAGAACACTCATACAAAGCAAAAATATCACTCCATCCTTCAAAGACGAGCCATACCATCCGGCTTAAGGTTGTGCGGAAGGGGTTTTGTGTTGCAACAAGATAATGATCCGAAACACACTTCTCACATGTGTAAAAATTATTTAAGAAGAAAGGAAGAGAAAGGTGATCTGGTCGTTATGGATTTTCCTCCTCAATCTCTGGATCTAAACCCTATTGAGAATTTATGGGAACATTTGAAACGAGAGAAAGTGAAACATAATCTCACAAGTAAAGAGAACCTATGGGATGTCCTTAATCAATGCTGGAATAACCTTAAGCCAGCAGTACTCAGAAATCTTGTTGACTCTATGCCAGGAAGAGTTAAAAAAGCAAAAGGAGGTCACACAAAATAATAAAGTAATGTTTACTTGGCTAGTACAATGTAATCAATCCCAATGTTGATGTAAATGCTAAAGTTATGCGCATATGGTGCTGTGTTGTGTGAAAATATATTGTATATCAATAAAAGACAAAAGCATATTGACTGGACTCAGACTTTTGACCCCCAATGTAGATATAAACGCACACGCTTTCAAGCTCGTATCCTTAGCGTGAAGCTTCAATTAAAGCGAGTGCCAGTGATATGCTTTCAAATTATATAGTTAACCGTTGATGAATAAGTTGTTGTTTTTTTCTATATTGTAAATGGCAGAGAGTACTTACTTTTTCGATTTCTCCTTTCCTCAACTCGAGCAGTTTCATGAACTTTTTCTTTCTCAGTTTCTGTTCTTGGCTAAATGTTTCAATTGATGTAGCTGGCAAAACGTTTGACGAACTTTTCCTTATCTCTCCGCGGGACTTCTTCCCAGACTTCTTCTTAGGACCGTCGGGTACTTTGTTGGTCTTGCTTCGTTTCTTCTTGCTAACACCAACAGGCGCCTTTTTTTTAGATTTTTTTCCTACGTTATTTCCATGGCAGGAAGCCTTTGCCAAACCACATACCGCCGTCTTGCTTCGTCTCTTCTCACTAACCTCAACAGGTGCCTTTTTTTTACACTTCTTCTCAATTTTATTTCCATGGCAGGAATCCTTAGCCAAACTACATGCCACTTTTAAAGATTTTTCAGAAATCCCATTCGAACCTTCGTAATTTTTTTCAGAAATAATTGAATCTTGTTTTCTTGCTTGTTCCAGAATGTCCTGCAGTTTCTTCACACTAAAATTCGTAATAACTTTTCCAACACATTCAGGAACGAAAGTTACGCATTTGTTGCCGTCGTTCAGTTCTGAAAATTCTGAACCGTGACGAGAAATGTTTTCAAAATCACCCTTAGAATTCTGCGTTAGAGGGTTGTTGTCTTGAAATTCACCTTGGGGGAAATCTTCCGATTCACCTTCAGCTAAACTGTCCTTACAGTTAATACCCCGTTCCTTTGACAGTTCCAACAGGTGCGGCATTTTTCGGGGGGACACTAAGCTATGCGATGAACGAAGCGAGGGGTGATCAGATAAAGCGTGTGGCAAGGAGACATCTTCTTTGATTGATAAATTCTTGAAATTGTCAGTCTGTAATGAATAGTCATTGGTGTTAAATGAATTGCAGGAATTTTTCGACCGTTCGTGACGAAACTGCGGTTGAGTTTTAGGACCACTCAAGTCATTTTCACCGAGGTCAACGTGCTGCTGTGAATCTATCACAGAATATCCAGGCTTCACTCCTTCATCTTCTTGTTTGCTTTTGTCAGGCGTACCATCCAAGCCTCCTACTGCCAGTCCAGTATTTTGTCTTCGTTTCTTTTTCATAGATTCGTTTTTGTCACTTTGGTCTTTGTACGGAGAATCCAATCGTCTCTTCCTTTTGAAGTGGCTTCCAGGATCCTTGCTTACTTGTGAAAAGGAAGTTCCAAGATTTTGCAAAGCTGCTTGGCCACTGCACTTCTCTAGTGAATTATAACCGCGGGCAATAAAGGAAGGTAACTCCTGAGTTCCATTCGTCCGGTATCCAACGTTCGTGTAATTAGTTTGTCGTTGCCACAAAGCTGGACTCTAATCAAAGCGGAACAAGAAAGATTAAACTAGAAACATGAAAGATCATAACGTGAGTTGTATCCGTAGGACGAGTGTGAACGTCAGGACAGCTTTCGGAAATGAAAATGAGGCTCGCCAGTAGACAGAAGCAAAGCATCTTTATCCTTATACTGGATAACCCTATCAGCTACAACTAAGCTGTTCTCCCTAGAGGTCTGGTGAGGACCACTTCTCGTGGGTCCAGTGTTACTACAGGAGGAAACAGGAATACCCGGAGAAAACCTGCGATGCTTCATAGAGTCAAACTGAACAACTCTTTTCTCATATGTGACCTACATAAATTTAATCTGATAATTTCACGAAGCATGAATTGCGTTGTCTTATCTCCTAGGCATTACCACCAGGCGACCAAGCCATCACCTACATTTAGTGTGTCTTGACAGTCACATTTTTAACTTTTTAAAACTATAATTTTTGACTTAAAGAAAAAGCCATGAAAAGAATAAGCAAAATGAAAAAGTGGTAGTGCTGCACTTCAATGACAGTACCAGTTGACAAAGAGTGAAGGGGAGGCAAACGATGGGTTAGTGTCAAGTGACCCCTCCTTGAAGACAATTTGAGGGCCACACTTTTTCATTGTCAGGAAACATCTGCTGGCAATCATTTTGATCAAAAATGTGACAGAATAACACAATCAAGACTGCTGAGCTTGTGAACAAACCATATAAATTGAGCAACTATCCAAGAACTTTCTTAAAATTGTGTCCCCCATTGCCCTTCAACACTAAATTTTTACTCTTCTTACCTGGACAAATTTGTTCATATAGTGTGGAGGAAACAGAGCTAGAAAGCAAGGGATGAGCCAGCCTAGTTCTCCCTGGTGCCCTACTATTTGAGAACTTCTTGACACAGATGCATTCATCTCCTCAGGAAAACTCTTGCAGAGTGCCTTCTGTGTGGTTACAAGAAGAATTTGACTTCAAGGTGGTTCCCAACAGTTTATATTTTTGCAGGCTGGAACTAACACTGTCTTGCTTTAATGCACATTGCTTTCTTTAAAATAATAAGTTTTGTAAAGATTATACCCAATTGTAAATGAAGTATTGTAAAGTCAAAATGTTTTACAAATTGTGCAATTGTCCATTAAATCTTGTGAATGATTGCCCAATTCTTTGAACTAAGATACATTATCTTTGTTTTCTTTTGTTGAATTTTTCAAAAAATTTAAACCAGGACAGATATCTCACTAAAGAATAAGATTGCTCGATGTTACCACTGGTTATACAGAAAGAGTTTTTGAATGAAGATCATGGATTTTGAAAAATCCAGTGCATAAAAAAATGCATTGAAATTTCAATATATGAAATTACTCTGTTCACTTTGTCTACCAAGTCTGAAAGTATTTCACTTTAGCAAACATCCAAAAATTTAGTATTTATATTGACACAAACTGTCTTATGACAAGAATTATAACAACTTGACCAAACCATCATGTAGATCATGTTGCATACAAGCTATAATTAGTTTCAAATCTCCTTTTAAAACAATTTAAGAGAGCCACTTAAACAGTACACTATTACATGAAAGTAGATGGTCAAAAAACAGGAATATGTCACTTTTAACCCACCAAAACATTTGCTAAAAATGTTTCTGCTGGCATTGTCTTGTTGTGCATATTGGTGTTCATCAGAGAGCCATATAATTGTGTCCCATGTTGTTGTGCTGGTACATTTCCTTGATAAAAATGATTCCAAGCTATTGGAAGCTGCCCTGCCTGTGCCATAGCATCACTTAAATGGTGATAAGGAAAGACTTGGACTTTGTGTCCAGCAATGAATGCATTACTGTACCTGAAAATGAACAACATTGGAAGAATTTGTATCATTTATGCTTGTTCCAAACAGAAGCATTGCAGGAACAGTCAGATGGAGGGTGTAATGCAGGGATATGTGCTTATGAAACAACCAACTGTTGATAATCCACAATACTGAGGTGTTTTCTATAGCTATGATAATTTGAATGCACATCTGTTTACTCAGGGACTGTGGAAGTGGGGAACCTGGGGGAAGGCTTTAGCCCCCCACTTTTTTGGAAAGAAATTAAATATTTCAGTATCACTTTGAAAAATGTCTTAACCATGGTGAATGGTTATACAAGACAGTTCTGAAAAGAACTAGAGGAACCAACACACAGAGAGAAAGTAAATACTAAAAAGAAGCACCATGCATTTTGGCAGACCATGCTTCAGGTGCAAAAGTCTGCTAACTGTTAAGAAATGAGTTATCAGCTTATATTATACCTGATGTAAAGGCAATGATGTCTTCCCACGTCGGAGGGATTAAACATCAAAATAACACCAATGTACATGGATTCCATTATCTTTAGAATGAATGCTGAGTGGCACTTTGCCAGGATGCTAAATTTGGAGTCTGAATAGTTATTGGCACAACCAAGTGTCAACCGATTGCTGAATTACAATTAATCGTTTGAGCAGAGGTACATTGCATTTTCGGTTGATTTCTTAATGGTGCAGTCTTGTTTCATATAACACATAGTACATGTTGCTTGATCATTTCACATAACCGTTGAGTTGTTCTACCAACATAGCAAGAACCACACTCGCATTTTAGTTTATGATTTTAAATATCCGATAAGCATATCCGATATTTGAGTGACCAGCTGTTAGCTGTTAGTATTGGAGTTCTGTTACTATAACCAGTGTTTTGTGATTTCTGAGTAATCATTAAAATAAGAAGTGTTCACAACTGTCTCAGAAATATTGAATTTAATTTTTTCAGGGGGTCATGCTATTACCCCCTGTCACCCCCCCCCCCAACTCAAAATATCATTCTGCAGTCCCTGTTACTGCACCCTAGAATTAGTTAATTTGGGATAAAAAAGGAAAAACATGTAAAAATGAATCTTCATCTGACTAAATATGCTTGAAAAATGTGTTGACAAAATTTGCTGGGAAGAGCAGCTGGTTCAGTCCTCTCATCCATGCCACCAGTTCCAACTGCCTTGGTTTTACAAAAATTTCAAATTCAGAGAATCAAATAAAATTTGTAGATGCTGTGAGCTGCTGTAGCTAATAGGAAGGTCTATAAAAATGATATTTGTATATAGCTGCACATCCACCCTGATAATCAAGTCCTAGGCCATTACACATACACTACAATAGATGGGATACTGTGACACAATAGTAGCATGTGGATCTCCCCTTTTTGACTGGAATTCAGTCAGGGGTGATGCAAGTTTTTTCATGTTAGAGGGGTACAACTACCCAAGGGCACCTTGTGAGCTGTTATTAAACCAGAAAAGCAAGCAACTAAGGCAAAAGACCATCTAACTAGTATCCCATTATTCTTATTTCTTGAGATTGTTAGACAGTAATTAACTACAGAGTCATTTTTCATTCCATTTATCTTTTAGCCCTCTATGTCCCTTAAACCTTTCTGGTCTGAGATGTCTCCCCTTGACAAGTAAAATCATTTGGTGTTAGCCAGAGTAAAATAGTAGAGTACATTTAGAGTTGGCTGAATGTTAAGGACTGAGGAGACAGTCTTTAAACATTTCTCAACTGGAGTTCTCATATTAAGAAGTAAAATTGTCTGGCATTAGCCAGAATAAAATCAAAAAGTTGGATATGTACTGAAAAGAATTGATGATACAAAGTGACAAATGGGGGTAGTTGTTCAACATTTGTATTAATATTGTCAACCATTTGTGGAACTTTTTATGTAAATGTGAGATTGTTGTAGTTAGCAAGTAATTTATTTCATAAGATGACATATTGTTCCCAGACTGGAGTAGTGTTGAAGATATTTCATTTAACCCCCTGAATGCTTCTGAAATTAAACCTCAAGATATTTTTGAAAAATATATAGTGATATACAAATGATTATTTTTGAAGAAAATCGGTGCCTAACAACGCAACAGCAATCTCTTTTTTTATATGTATTCAAAAAGTTGCGATAGATTCCATTTCAAAAACTAAAGAATAAAATATAAACCGAAAAAACGTCATCTTGTCAGCTTGATATTCAAGTTAGAAACAAGGCAAGACAGAGACAAAGGTGAGGTGAATGAATTTCACTCCTTTTCTATGCCCAATATTTATAACCCTTTGCCTGTCCCGTGCATCACATATGACACACACTGGACGTCTGAGCGATAACATCAAACAAAGGCTTGACAGACAAAGGGTTGATATGCCTATTTTGCGTGTTTTTTGCTGGGCTTTATTGTTTCTTCTTCGTGTAAGAGACTGTAATATTTCGACTTTCAACCCTTTGCCTGTCTAGCCTTTGTTTGATGTTATCGCTCAGACGTCCAGTGTGTGTCTTATGTGATGCACGGGACAGGCAAAGGGTTAAATTGAGTTTGGTTTGCTCCGCACAATCACGCCATTCTTTTAATCGACAGACGTAATTGAATGAGAAAAGAAAGTAAGAAAACGAAGACAATGTCACGCACCCAAAAGATTTACGTAAACTTAACTATCTCGGGGGATAGCTGCCTCAGAAGCATAATTCTCCTTAAAGTATGCTGGCAGTGTTGGTTTTACAGGATAAAATCATAATACAGATATAGCAAGCTTTGCCTTGCTATTCCTGCCCGGGGCAAAGCGAATATACCTACCTAAGAACCCTCTGAGCAATTAATGGTGAACTAAAACGAACAGCCACATAATTCGGATAGCCCAGAATATAACCACATGAGCACGGTCCTTCTCTTTTGTGAAAGAAGTCCCTAGGAAGAGAAACGACGAATGAAGTAATAAGTGGGAAAGAACTTCACAACTGAACGGCTTTTTTCTCGATTGCTCAACTAGCCAACTTAACAACTTAACTTAGCTTACTATATAAGCAACAAGTTTGTTTATTCTATTTCTCTTTCTAATAACTCTCCAGACGAAGGGCCTTTCCTCGAAACGTCGAGGATAGAATATTTTTATCTGTTTCAGATTGTGGCAAGCGAGAATCCCTCCCGTGGTGTTGTGTTAACAACAACGGTTTCAGTGGTGTCAATAGACAGTTTTACCTTATTTCATCCAGACGAATGGTTCGGGAAAATCCTGTTATGCATACTGTATCGAAAGGAATAGCACGATGAGAAGGAAACGGACCCGATGAGTTAATGTGGTAAGGTTGAAAAGCCATGCACGAACTCTACCACCTCGTAGCTATGAACAGGGACGTGCTACGCGACACAGGATTAGAGCGCGTTACTAAGGGGGGCGAGGTGTACCCTTTAGGTTCTGTTTCCTGAACTTTTTAGTAAACTAGTCCATAAAATATTGTCGATCACTGAATCAGTAGGGAAAACCTTGACTTCTCTGACAGTGAAAATATCCCGAAACATTACTCTATTGGTTGGTAAAACTGGCTAGGTTAGACAGTAAAGAAGGTTAAGGTGTCATTCAAGGTGACTTAAGGTCAAGACCTCTTCTTAAAACGGTCATGATACACTACTGGTTGAAGTTGTTGAAATTGAAGTTGAAGCTGCATTTGGAGTTGAACTAGGGATTGGAGTTAGTATGAGTCTGAAGAGATGGGGTTAGAGTTGGAGTTGAAGCTGTATGTGAAGCTGGGGTTGGAGCTAGACTTGGAGCTGGTGCAGGATTTGGAGTTTGCATTGGTGTGGGAAATGAAGTTGCAGTTGGAGTCAAAGTTTAAGTTGCATACAGTTGGGGTTGGGGGTTGATTTTTTGAATTAGATGGTGTTTGGCACGGGGGTCCAGTGTAGATAGCTTCAATAAAACAGCGGCGTTCTTGAGGTATACACTATCTATAGTGTATACCTCAAGAATGCTGGTGTTTGTTTGAGCTAGATCTGAAGTGAAAATTCATGTTTGAATTTCAGTTCAAGACTTCAATGGAGTTGGTGACTAGGAACTCCAAATGCTCATCTTTGTCAGTAACACAAACCAAAATTAACTTAGCAATTGTGTGGAGTCATTTCTCAGCACCAGATGCTCATGTGGCAATATACTTGAGCAAACTCAGGATATATCCTTGAGCTGAACTGAGATACCATTGTTTAAACACTTAACAGTAAGAAACTAATGAAATTGTGGCCCACAGAATAAATCAAAAGTTAACAAATTTACATATATAAAAGTATTATAAAATTAAATTTTACATTACTGGTGAGAATTTTTGAAGATCTAAAATATGATCATAAAGTTCACGTTTGAAACTAGCAACTGATTTAACTTTCCTAATACTCTCTTAATACAATATTCACTGACCTGAGGCAAATAATTGTTAATTAGTATAATTACACTGGTGATTGTTTCAAAGAAAATAGTCAATAAGTTGTTTAAAAATTCCCCGGCAATATTGACAAATGTAGCCGCCATTTTGCGGAAATGCGTTGACCAATGTATACAACCCCTGGTGATTACAGAGAAATATGAAGCAATCGTCGACCAATCACCACCCAGGATTAGTCATTATCACTTGTGTTACAATTATTCAAATACAAACGCCTACTTTTTCAATATGGCGGCTAAACTACCTCGCGAAGCTGGTAAATTTATTGCTTCTTGCTGCAACCATGTGACGATCAAGGAAGAAGGGGTCACGAATGCTGCTAGGTTAATATATCCTAAGCTACGAAACAGTCTACATTCCGTTAAAAATTGGAGAAAAGCCAAGCTTCATCCGAAAGAGTTAAGTGAAGCCACAGTCAACTGGATTTTTGTGCTAGACACCCTAAATTTCTCGTTCTGGGTTGATGACGATATGGAACCATTTTTAGTGGAATATCAAAGCGAATGCTACACAGGTTATTGGGCTTTGTGTGCTGCTATAAATCGAGCATTGGAGGCAAGTAAAATTGTAGAACGTGTGTGATATTATGAAGTCACTTAGTCAATACGCTGTTTGGTAATAATTTTTATTAAGCTGGGTTTGGATGTTTTTTAAAGTACTATGAAATTAGGTTAAGTTCATTCTTCATATCCTTATATAAATGATTCAACCCATACTGAACAGACACTTCTACCTAGTTGATGAAAAAAAAAAAAATTGCTGCTCACATTTTCTAATTAATAAAAAAAAGTACCTATAAATAGTTTGTTACTTATGTATTTTACCTATTTAATACAAGTATTTCAAATATTTTGTAAATAGCTATTTTTTTTTATCACTAAGTTTATACCACTGTAATTTCCTTCTACTTTTCCACTTCTGTAGTTTTCTTCTTGCATGCCCCCTGTGGAAATCAGCTTCAGTTGACATGGTTGGCATGGCTAAATAAAGTTTCTATCTACCTACCTACCTACCTACCTACCTACCTACCTACCCTACCTACCCTACCTAACCTACCTAACCTACCTACCTACCTAACCTACCTAACCTACCTACCTACCTAACCTACCTACCTACCTACCTACCTACCTACCTAACCTACCTACCCTACCTACCTACCTACCTACCTACCTACCTAACCTACCTAACCTACCTAACCTACCTAACCTACCTAACCTACCTACCTACCTACCTACCTACCTACCTACCTACCTATCTATCTATCTATCTATCTATCTATCTATCTATCTATCTATCTATCTATCTATCTATCTATTACTAAGTGCATGGTTTTTCATTTTACAAAATTATCTTTAAAAATTATGATTTATAAACAGTAATGTATTATAATAATGTTGAAAAATTTGTGTGTTATATTAGTATTTGCCCTAATAATATGAGCTACCCCTGCCAACTAAGCTGAAAAAGTTACCTATCATACTTTTTACAAACCTTGGTATGGTAATTGTAGGTGCTTTATACCTGTTAACTCTGTAAGTGGCCAACATCTAAAACAGCAAGATTTCTTTTTTTTTTCTATTTTCTTTAAGGATGGCATTCCAATAACAACACCTTCCCACTTTGCCAACATTTCTGAAGAACAATTGCAACACATATTTCGCTCAGAAACATCAACAAACATCCCACTTCTTTCAGAACGTGTGAAAAATTTGAATGAAACTGGTCAAATACTAGTAAAACAATACCAGAATTCCTTTGCAAATCTGCTGAACACATGTGACAAAAGTGCAGCTGTTTTGCTGCAGAAAATAACTGGTTTATTCCCATGTTTCAGAGATGAAGCCATCTTTCAAGGAGTGAAAGTAGCATTGTACAAGCGGGCCCAGATCTTGATTGCAGACATCTGGGGATGCTTTGAGGGACAAGGTTATGGAGAATTTAAAGACATTGACACTTTGACAATGTTTCCTGACTACTTGGTCCCAAAGGGTCTGCAGTTCCTCAAGGTTCTGCAATATTCTGAAGAACTCCAAGGAAAGATTAAATCAGGTCAATTAATTCCTTCTGGGAGTCCACAAGAAGTTGAAATTCGAGGTTGTAGCATTTGGGCAGTAGAACTAATTTGTGAAGAATTACATAAAATGTTGAAAAAAGAGCAGAATTCTGGTGTACTGCAAGACAGTACATTGACAATCAATGCTGTGCTTGTTGACTATTTTTTGTGGGATTATACAAAGAGCCACGAGAAAGAAATCAAGGAATTTCCAATACATAAAACAAGATCCATTTTTTATTAAAGTTATTGTCATAATCTGATGCATCTTCCTGTATTCCAAACTGTTCACATGTTAATGAGACTACCCAGTAAATATTTTAAACATTTGAATGTTAAAAGCCAACTTAACATATTTAGTGTTATGTTTTTGAACATGAAGACATCTGAAATGATAAAAATTAAGCCATCTTCCTCAAGGTTTGTGATTTTACAAGTATTTTTAGTTGTAGTACCATTTCATGTACACCAGGGTTGAAACAACTACACATCCTAAGTGAGTTTTTTTGGATAAATGGCTTTCAGATAGGTAAGGCACTGATGACATCAAAACAACTTTTCATCTCTTAATTGTAGTTTATTACATGTATGGGGTGAGCACAGTCAAATATAGTAGCCTGACACTAACACTTTTACCATGATGGCTGGCCAGCCATATGGAAAATTTTACAAGCCAAATTGTTTTTTCAATTAGGCAAGGTTGGGGTCAGAGTGATTAGGCCAGTGGTACACTTAGTTGTAGTTGGGAGGACCTTCATTAGATATGACACAGCCTTGACTGCTGTCTTCCAGCTGCAACAGGGCATTGTGGGTAAATAAAATATGTAACTGGTTTTCCAAACCACTCACCAATTCTGGTTGTTTGAGATAAATCAAGGATAGTTTAAGTAATGTTTTCATGCCTCAATTTTAACTGCAGTAATAATAATATACCTAAAATTAGTTTCTAATTCAAAATGTTCCAAATCTCAGAAGCTGTATCCTAGTGTAAGATAATACATTCACTGGTCAGAATGTCAAAGAAGCAGGGAAAACCACTAGCCAAACAATCTTTGGCCAGTTGACCACCATTATTGTCAAGCCCATAGCAAGGGAGCTCAAAAATTATTTTTCAAGCTTCCTGCACTCTCTTTTTCACCCCAAAACTTAGAGACAGACTTGGAGGAAGTCTAGTGCATAGGTTAAATGTACATGTATAATTATTTCTTACTGCATGTTTAAAATAGTTATGAGACATTGGCAGGCATGACTGCAGCCCTGCAAGTAGATAATTTCCAAGCATCTTTCTAAATGCATTAAGCTTTTACCATCTTATCAATATTGCAGAATTACCTATAATGCTTAGGCTTTATAGGCCCTTGAAATATCTTTATAATAAAGACTAAGGACAGCTTCAGATCTTCTTTATTGTTCTTATAAGCTTAAATCCATGGCCAGTATCAAGAGTAAGGGGTGGTAGCCATCTCATTTTCAGATTTCTGGCTACAGCCACACATTCTTCACAGAAACAGAACAAGTCTGGTCTCTGTGGAAACTTGTTACAGAACCTCATAATTGGTTGAACAACTGCTGGGAAACTTTCCTCAATGTGATGATCAACATCTTTCTGGGTTGGTATATGGAACTTAAAATCACACCAATTTCTTGAAACAGCATATATTGGTCTGATCTTAGAGTCAGTGGACTTAACATCTGGTCCATCCTTGGCTTTGCTAAAAGATGAATTTGAATCAACCCAAACTTTGGTTAATTCTCCAACAGTTTGAACATTTGCACTTTCAACATCACTGCATTCATAAAGTTCCCCAACTTGAACCCCAACGAAAGACTTTCTCAACTTTCTGACTTCTGGAAGCCATTTATAGGAGTATTTTGTATCAACTATCAAAATAAGTCTTGCTCCTGTATCATGATTATGTTGTTCCCAGAGGCGTAACAACTGAGTTAAAGAGAAAGCATTATTTTCCAACAAAGCCCAGTCACCATTATCATAAACAGGTCCACTGAAGTACAAAACATATGTATCATAAGCAATGCCAGGAAGGACACGCTGACCATAAAATGATTGCAACTTTGATTCCAGGGATTGGGTTGTCAAACCACTTGTACACAATTCAGTACCAAAGTTATGGACAACGTGTTCAGAGAAGAACTTTGAAAGAAGGTCAATAAGTTCAACAGCAGTTCTGTTCCTTACTTGGAAGGATGCCTCTGGAATGATGGGAACCATTACATCTTTATTACACTCATGGCAAGGAAGTACAACTGCATATCCAATTGCTGTTCCTCCAAGACACCTGGCCAAACTTGACAGTACACTGTAGATCATACACTCGATAGGCATGACAATTAAAAATGAACTAATGAACCAAGCATTAGTCACCTGCCATGATGGTATGGCCAGAAGAACTGTTGTTGCCAAAGTAAGGAGCACGATGGTCTTGGATATTAAACAGAAATGGCGCACACCTCTCGAAGCCAGCACATCCAGCATGGTATTGGTATCAAATTCTTTTTTTAGACGCAAAGAGCACTCCTCAAGTTTAATAAGAAATCCCCAGCAGTCAACTAGAAAAACAGTATGTCCAACCACCCAGAATACAAGAAACACCAAGAATATTGGTGCTATGACAAAACGGTGATGGTTCAAGGTTACTTGGGCTGCACCCATGACATAGATGAACTCCCCGAGGAATATAAAAAGCACAAATGATTTTTGACGCCACTTTCCACAAGTAAGGAAACCCTTCCATCGATCAGCTGTAGAATATCTTGAAAAGTACATGTCAATAATTGCTTCAAATGACAACCATATTGCAAATGTTGACAAACAAAATGGGTTGTATTCTACTTTTAAGGCTGGGAAAAATTCCATAGCCACTAAGACACACGTCATCAAGGCATTAACCAATGAAAGCGCTGATTTTAAGTGAACAGCAATCAGATTGCAAGCGACAGCTAGGGCTAGTAGCACTGTTGGGGCACCATGTTCAGATACAAGGCTACCAAAGGTAAAACCAACCAGAAGAAGCACTTCTCTTGAGGTGAGAAGATGAAACTCGATGTTGCCATAGTTGTGAATCCGTTCAAGTAGAATCTTAACACAGCTGACGCATGAACTTCCAATCAACAGCATATCCACGACGTCCAAGTCTTGAATCGAGACAAACATGTGGTCGTAAGCAACAGATGTAAATGTTAGCACGCTAAAAACGATTCCAATCCAAAAGTTCACGAAGGCTTTGGCAAGCTCCTGGTAGCTGCACCAGTACAACACCAAGGAAAGAAGAAAAAATGTTGCTGCAACAAAGCCAAATATAAGAAAACTTTTATCAGATGAATGATGCTCCCATCGGCTGTAAATACCTTTTAATCCACCAGCGAGAAAGAAAGCAATTGCCACAGCGGAAATATACTTGATCAGTTTTTCCATATCGAATGCCATGTCAAAGTTTCTGTGCATGCGACATTGGGGGGTTGTTTTAAACTTCAATCACCCAAGCAACATTCTCGTCACTCTTAGGTATAGTTTGAACAAACAACACCCCAGTAGACGATGGCTGAATGCAATAATATCAAGGAAGTCCGACATCCGTGTTTGAGGATCACCTGACTTGGAGATCTCTAGTTGAAGACTCAATATTCACGTGCTTTGTCACGTTTTGTTCGGTTTCGTTGGGTTTGTTTATATTTATTCGTCAATTGCGCATGATCTAACGTGCACATTCGCTTATTAATTTTGTAAGTTTGCTGGCGCAAAAACATGGCGTCTTCGAAGAAAAATATTTCAAACCAAAAGAAACATGAAATCTTGGCTGATTTTATTAAGAAGGTCCATAGTACTTTGAGAAAAAATGTGCGCAAAGGTTGGAAAATCAAAATCTTAATTCTCTCCTGCTTCAAAATTAGTTTAATAAATGTTTGTTTTCAGTTACTTTACCCATTACGATACTAAACATTTGGCATCCAGATCCTATAATATTTTATGGCATTCTCTTCCAAGTCGTGGGTTATTTAGGAGCTGAAGCTTTAGCCAAAGCAACTGCGTTTCTATTTTTGGATCAATCCATCTTTCATTAAAAATTGTACAAGAAAGGGAAAAAAAACCAAAAAAAACTTCACATAATAAGTTCCATTTTATGTGATCAAGAGTAAATGATAAATACTAGTTGAATGTACACATCTTTCATTAGTCCTGATTGTCAGTTTATTAATATTAATTTATCTGCAATAATCTGCCAGAACATGGTTTGCCTGTTTGAGTGTCTTTGTGTCTGTCTGTTTGTCTGGGTGTTTTAAAGTCTCCTCAACTGACTGTTTGTTGATCTGTCTGTTGAATCAATCTGCTATCTCCCTCTCTTTCTGTTTATCCTACTATTTATTCAAGAAAATAACTATTATTCTTTTATTACCATTATTATTATCATTATGAATTATCATTATTCTTATTACCACTATCATTATTATTACCATTATTATCATTATTCTTATTATCACTGATATTATTATTATTATCATCATCATCATCATCATAATCATCATTACTATTATTACTATTTTTAATGTCATCCAAGCTAGAGGGTGTTTGCATGAGGCTAGCATCTGTTCAGACTGGGATGACTTCAGGTCAGATTAGTGTTTTGTTATTTCTTTTTTCTTTTTGTTTCTTCACATGGGTGTGATCTGAGATTCATTTCATACCAGTCAAAATGTAGGTCAATTTCCAGACTTACCTGAAGACCTCAATCCAGCCTGATTCCAGGTCCTTTTTATTTCTGAATCAGTCTTAACCCTAATTCTCATTAATCCATTGAGGGGCAAAGGTACACTTTAGTATTTTACTGTAGTTACTACCAGATGATTTTACTTGTCACAGAGATAAACCCTGGGCATTAAAGGGTTAATTATGATTCATCTCAATATTGTTTATTATATTGCTTTTTGTATTAATTTACCGCTAGCTCATGGTGATTTTCAGTCTGTTTGGAGAGAACATTGTGAAGATAAAACACTGCTTAAGCAGTATGCAGAAGCCATGAAGGAACTAGCTGTTCAACACTGGGATGGAAACAATCTCAAGAGAATTGAATGGTGCAGACAGATTTGTTCAGAGTATTTCATGGAAGGAGGTTATCAGAAATGCTTAAGGAAAGATTGTAGACGAGTTTTACTAAACCTAGACCAACACCAGAATTGTAGGTGTCCACAAGAGGCTGAAAAACTGGAATCAACTTTGGCAAGGTACTGAAAAGTGTTACAAAGAAAGAACTATGTGTCAGTCACACTGTTTTAATTCATTACTTCTACTAATTTACTTTGGGTAATACCAGATGATTTTACTTGTCAAGAGAAGAGCTCCCTCAGTGAAAGAGTTAAAGCATTCCCTGCTCACAAGAAAATAGTTTTTGTTGACCAGTCATTGTTAGATGTCACTTACAGCAACTCCATGACAAAATATACATGTATAGTCTATTGCAATACATGTTGGAGTAGCAATACACTATGGGATGTAAAAGAAGAGGCAACACCCTAGCATTTTAGATCCAATAAAACATGTTCTATGATCTTTTATAAATGGCTTCTAAATTGAGCCCCACTTATCTACTAAATGACTTTTAATCATTAATAAGAAATTGAAAATACAGAATGCTGTGCTGGCAATTTACAAAGCCAAAAAGTCAGGAAAACTGCTGAAGCTGAAAGCAGAAAAATGATAATGTTTCATCTGAAGGCCCTGTTTTACTTGGTGATGAATGCCTCTACTCAAAACTAAGGGAGTCTTCTTTCTGAAGAGAAAATTTTTATGATCAACATACAGTATACAGCAAAAATCAAGTTGAAAAATTGAGTGGACTTAAATGGGATTTGAACTGGCATCTTCAGATTTCTGGACTGATGCTGACCAATTGGAGTTACTAAGTCAACTGGGACCATAAGCAGTTTTTTTTATCCTTTTGGCTTTTGATCATTAATGTTTTCTGAGCTGCAAAAACTTGACAACAAAAGTAAGTGGGATATCAAGTTTCAAGTTGACTTTCCTTTACCATGAATTATTAATGAATTTTAAAAGTATATATAATATTCTGTATACAGGTAGGAGAACTTTTGAACATCTTGACTTACTTACATGCTTCTCACTGCTTTATTAGACAGGAAGTAAAAAAGGACAAGCTTATTCTTCTGGATGTTGGTAGCTGCTTCAATCCATTCCAAGCTTATCCAGCAATTTTCATCCCTCTTGCAATTGATCTTTGTCCTGCAGACAAGGTGAGGATGGCACACTTGGAAGAACAATGGTCTTCAAATTGTATGACTAAGAGGATGTAGGTACATAACAAATAAGTAAAGGTGGAATACTGTTGAAATAAAGATTGAGATTAAGATCTAGAAAGTTGTGGAGTCAGGGGTTAAGTAGTAACAGAGGGAGTGATTGGGTTCAGGGACCAGTAAGACCAGGAGAAAGATAGATAGGCAGACTGACAGAACATCTAGCAGAAGGCCAGCTGGTAAGTAGACAAACAGTTAGACAAACATACTGAATCACAAAAAAGAGAGTCAGTGATTCAGGTGAAGGTAGATAAATGACATGGACAATAAAACAGACCAAAAAGTAAACAGATACTGTGGGGATATTAAGGCAGGGATAACGACATTTGAAAATTGACAAGTGAGATAGAAACAGAAATATTAAGAGAAACATGGGAACGGGTGAGTTTCATTAATGCAGACATTCTCAAGTTCCTCTCAGCAACCCCCTTCACAAATGCAGGGGGACAGAAAGCTTTTTATTAAGTGATTCATTTTTTTGTTAAATTTCTTTCCAGACTGTATTTATATGTGACTTCCTCCACCTCAATATTTGCAAGCAAAATGATCTGGGTGAAAAGAGCTGTACTAGACAATGTTTGCCAGATTCACCTACTTTGGTGACAAACACTTACCTTTTCCCTGATGTACTACAATCTTGCATCTGTGGGAATGAAGTCAAACAACTTCCAGAAAATTTTTTTAACATTGTGGTGTTCTGCTTGCTGTTGTCGTATTTACCAGCTAGGGAGCAGAGGTGGGAGTGTTGTATGAAAGCCCATAAACTGTTGAGAGATGGTGGCCTGTTGATAATTATCACCCCGGACTCCAGTCATCAGAATAAAAATGCAAAAATGATGAAGTCATGGAAAAAGGCAATTGAATCTATTGGATTTACAAGGTGGAAATACCACAAAGATAGCCACACACACTGTATGGCATTCCGAAAGAAGTCCCTTTGCACAAACGTGTCACAAGAAGAGATGGAAGTTCAGTTCTCAGAAATGCTCTATATTCACCAAGATTTTCAAGATAATATTGAAGAGGACAAAGTTGATTCCACCAGAACAGATGCAGATGAAGGCATTTTATCTGAAAGTTTTTATGCTTTGCCATTTTCAAGTGTATGAGAAAACTTGTAGCAGCAGCCAGGAAGATAAGTAGCTTTAAAGAACGACTGTTGGTGCTTCAAGGTGAGAAGACCAGGTACATTCAGCAAGAAGATGGTAGTATCGTTGATGTATATACTAACAAAGAATTCTTGATAAAATTTATGGTATCAAATTGTTAGTGGCATAACTGCTGGGGTGGCCTGGGGGCCCAGCCTCCCAAAACAATTACTGGGATACCCCAACTTGTAGAGTAATGTAATCATCAACCTCTATGAAGTTGGACATTTCCACAATTGCAGCTGTGTTAGATGAGGTACTGAAGGATTTGAGAGGCATTCTCTCAAATATGTTGATGTTGTTGTCACCCCTAATGCCCAATAAACAATAAATAGGTTGTTTTTTTGAAAAAAAATGATGTCCTTAAGCTTTAATTTAGTCTGGAGAATTCAATTTATGGAAACGATTTCAGCTTGCGCAAAATCCGGATCAAAATTTGAGATTCGAATTCCTGTTCCATGAATTGTGGAGTCTTGGCAGAGATCCGCCCATGTTAATTTCATATCTGGACAGCTTCAACGATGGGATACCCAATATATCGTCGAAGCGCAGTTTCTTTGCGCTCTTTCACGTACTTTTCTTAAACGTTAGAGTTCGAATTAGCGATACTGTATTTCGCTTGGATACCTGGATCGCATGTCAAGATAATTACTAGTTATGAACGACGAGAAGTTGACCAAACTCGTTTTCTTCGCAAAAGATTGCGTCGGAGTATTTGTAAGAATTCGGTTGGCAACATCAAAATAACAACTTTAATGTGTGAGTATTAAACAGTCAACTTCTTTTAAACACCAAGCAGTGAAGGATTTTAGTTCGAACTTTTATTTTTAAGCTCCTGGATGTCAGATGCGCTTTCCGATCACAAACTAATGCTACTTTTAGTACATATGTAACCATTGAATTGTTGTTAACACAACCCAAATCACCTACGTAATGTTGTACAGATTTCTTGAATTTCTTTTAAAATTCCTTGATCGTGCTGGTTGAAATACAACTCCCGATGATGGCAGAAAGAAATGAAGGTGCTCAGTATTTCCGTAATCTATTTATTGGTTAAATATTTGATGTTAAATCTACGTTGAATAGTCTATGGTAAACATTTGAATGTCAATTTTACCCAAATTTTCTCTTCAGTTATTTACAAAAATTAGAGGTTTATTTTGCACTTACAGTTACTTTGTCGATGTCACCACGTCAATGAGTAGTTAATATTTCTTCTCCTACTTTAAACTACTTTAAAAAGAAACTCTTCCCGCCTGTATTTCTCGATGATTCTTAGAAAACTAACACAAAATTTAGCACTACCAGAGCATTTTTGGTAATTTTTAGCAATCACTGTTCTTTGAAAACTGGCCAATAAGAGACAATTATTAAGGTTTGGCCAATCATAAGTATCTTAACCATTCACGATATCAAATCATGAGTCGGAATGCAAGTCGCACTGAGCGGTAGACAAGCTTGTACTTTTGAACCACTTTGACATGTTGCGGGGTGTTCTTAGAAGGACGCCCGAGAAAGGTTTTGCCGAAATGCTCCTCGTTTGCAGCCAGAAATGTCAGAAATTTGACCAGGATGGGTTTCATTTGTAACTTTCAGAGGTACATGTGCAAGTTTGTTCAATTTTGCATAAGAATTTCTTTTTGTGAACCGTTAAACTTCGTGAACTGATGCGAAGCACTCGTTGACTGTCGAGTCCACTTTACACGCGTTTCTCCTACGTGGTCTCTTCAGAAGTGCAAGTCGAAGCCCTTAAAAGTGTCAAAAACCGTTGTAAGAGATCTGCTTTAATTTTTACGCAAAATTTTCCCACAGAAGTGCCCAGTTCATGGTGGGAACTGTCAACTTAAGTACAAATGTATGTCGCTCATTGAGCTAAGTTTCAACAAAGCAAAGCCTTTTCACACCGAAAAGGACTGTTTCTAACAAAACACCTGTTGCTATTTGTAAAATTCCATGGTAGAATACTACTTCCTAGAAAGTTTGGCTTGTATTCGAAAATAGTGTACAGTCCCGACATGTACAAACGTGTATTCAGAACAGATTTTCGTACAATTCGAAGAAATAAATATGAATTGGTTCATGCCATGAAGAAATACTTTTTCATGGGATGCTTATACGCTAAATTTTTCGTGACGGTCATTTCCACGTGTCAGAGATATTAAATTTAAGAGGAATTCTGCCTTATAATGAAAACCAGTGTCTTGATTTGAAGGAAAATGCTTTTTGTGCTATCTTTCAAAAATATCGGTTTCGAGAATTTCTTTGGCTTTTAAAGTTGATTCTGAAATGTCTAAGTTGAAAATGCCTGGCCGCTGTTGTTAGAAAATACATGAATTCTGAAAAAATCCCGAGATGGAGCACATTTTAACCATTTCAAGTTCGTGGTAACAATGCATACTTATAGTAATATATAGGTAGGAAACTAAATATCGTTCGTTACTACACATTTTGCTGTTTATTACCAGAAAATATACTATCATTAACACCACCCTCGAAGTCATTAACACAAAAATACATTCATTTTATTCAATTGACATTCATTAACGTAGATACACAACCATTTGCATGAAAGAGCATTCCATGGCGCCAACAGACCACCATTAACACCATTTTACTATACATTGGGGATAATAATATTTGAATTACGCAAGAGAAATATCTTAGTAGAGTCAGTATGCGTATACGTATACATGTGTGCGTATTCACATAAAAAATAGACAGTGGCTGTGTTTGTGTATTCACATAAAAAATACACTTAGGGGAAGAAGGGACGAACAGGTTTTATGCCGCTTCTGTACCAGGAGGTCTACTGGCCGGTTTAAAAAAACCCAAGTGCGCCAGGAGTAGTTCCAGGGACGTCGATACCTTCACGTGGTTCCCCCTGTTTTTACTGTAATCGACTACCGAAAAGCGGAACGGTGGCGCTACAACGATGGGTCAAATAACGGTGGGCATCAACGGCGAACGTGGAGGATGACTTCGTAAGAGTACCTTGCATTCAGCTTCACCTTCGTGGAGAAATTGCGGCTTAAATGGCGGCCTTAGTTAGGCCATCCCTTGGAGTTCTACAGTGTGTCTGCCATCTCCTGTCACGTTATACCGGAGATTCTCTTAAGCCACATTAAGTTTAGCGCTATGATTGATGTTTTGTTTTCGTATTAAAATACAACTGGCGGTCGCGCAAATATACTCCTGGACAAATCGTATTTCACCTTGAGCTCAACGACCCCTTTGCTATTGGGCCGAGTTTCGACGTGTGGATATCTCCAGCAAATCGAGTGCCAAACAATCGCAATCAACTCCATACAGCATTATGTGGGAGCCTCTGGCCTTTGCTGACAAGATCAGGGAAGTTTCGAAGGGCTGCAGAAACCTCGTTTTGCAAAGGGAGGAGCACATGAAGCATCTGGTCCCCCCCCCTTGCTATTAGGCCCAATTTCGACGTGTCAATATCTCCTGACAATCGAGTTCGAAACAATTGCAATCAACGTCATACAGCAGGATTTGGGAGCCTCTGGTCTTTGCTGACAAGATCAGGAAAGTTTAGAAAAGTTCCAGAAACTTCGTTTTGCAAAGGGCGCCCACATGAGCTATGTGGTACCCCCTTTTGCTACTGGGCCGTATTTTGACGTGTCGATATACCGTGAACTCCAATTTGCTCAAAGCTATATGGCTGTGGTGTATGAGTTCTTTTTGTTACGATATACTGAGAAAAATCCTTCATGATTTCTATTTGCATACACATACGAGTGATTTCTGTTTGACTTTTATAGGCGACGGCACTTCTCATTTACGGATGTCACATTGTTCCGTTACTAGTCAACCACAGTCTATTTCAAACATCTAATCACATCTTTCTTCACTGTTTCTGGTGGTTACTAGCGGTCCTTACCAATATGTAAAGCAGTGCAAGAACCAATCTTTCAGGGGTGGTGCTGCTGGGGGTAAGGGCGTATTTACCCCCCCTAACATTTTGCTAAGAATACTCTTTTAAGATTGGGCTTTAAAGGAAAAACAAGAAACAAAAAAAATGCTTATTTATTTTCATTAAAAGATCAACCACCTTTGCATTAGGTATGCTATCTATGTCCGTGTATCCACGCACGTTATGCCTGCTCAAAAACCGAGTCGTTTGATAATTCAACTCTTTCTACTCTGCAATGTGAACTGGAAACAAAATTCAGACCCATGCAAATGTAACTGTTTTATCAAAAAAGCGTTTTTTAGAGGGGAAGGAAGGAACGAACATTAATACAACTGGGAACGTTCATAAAACTGAACTGTAAGCATGAACATTGCTTGTACATAATAAAATCACCTGTAATAATCCATGTAAAGGTTTTTTCATTCCTCTGGTTAAACCTCACTATCGTCTATCCTTTCGAAAGGTTTTCCTTCGATCAATGTTGCCGCACCGAAGATAGATTGTATGTCTGTTTCTTTCTCGTCCCTTGCATAATTAATTTTATCGACTATTTCTGAGGCCATAGTACGACATGCTTCCAGTTCGTTGGTCCTGTAAGGTAGCAGAACAATCAGAATGTCCATGGAGTAGGTTAGGTCGATCGAAAGTTTACAAAGTTTAGGTGATACTTCCTCCTGTAAATTGATGACAAACCCGTGAATCTGGTCAAGCCGAGCAGGAACTATGTCTTCATTTAATCTGTTGAGGTTTAGGCTTAAAACAAAGGCAGCACCTAAATATAAACAAACATGTAAAATTAAATAAAATTGTTGTTGTAATTTTAGATATTCATTATTATTAATGACTTACTAATTCTGTTGTCTTCTATCGAGTGGATTAGTTTTCTGTACTTTCGTTCCCAAACTGTTAACAATGTCATTATCGTTATCACTTACACTCACCATCATCAATTGTTTAAGACGCATTTTTATAATCATCGTCGCTATTATATCATCATCACCAACATCAAATTCTTCATTATCGCCATTATCATTATTATTATCATCATCGTTATTATCATTATCATCATCATCCTCATCATCATTATCATTATTATCACCATCATCATCATTATTATCACCATCATCATCCTCATCATCATCATTATTATCACCATCATCATCATCATCATCATTATCGTCATCATAATCATCACCATCACCATCACCACCATCATCATTATCATCATCATTATCATCATTGCTATCATTATCATCGTCAATATCATCACGATTATCATCATTATCTTGATCATTATATTCATCGGCGATATCACAATCAGTGTTACTATCAACGGCATCATTTCCAAAATGATTATTTTCATTATCATTATATTCTTTCAATCAATCGTGTCAAGCGCTTACCGCAAACAGGACAACAAGCCCCGAGAGGTAATACAGCTTCATCACACTTTGCTGGAGCACATCTTCCGTGTTCATAAACCAGATCACATCTTTCGTTCTTGAAAAACGTCTCTCCTGTCTTGGTTTCCTGTATCAACGGGGCCGTAAAATGGTACTCACAAGGGCCGCGGTAGTCCACATAACCTTTCATCCCTGCTGACTGGCAATAACTGGCAAAGGTACGACTCTCAATTCCACATACCTGTTCAAGAGTATAACGCCTTGAATTGTCTTATACGGACGTTTCCATTGCACCTTTTGCTGTTCATTACGAGAAAATATACTGTCATTAACGCCAACCTCAAACTCATTAACGCAAAAATACATTCATTTTATTCAATCGACAGTCACTAGCGTAGATACGCAACCATTTGCATCCAAGGACATTCCATATCGCCAACAGACGACCATTAACACTATTCTACTATACATTAGGGATAATAAAATCTCAATTATGCAAGAGAAATATCTTGCCTAATTGAAATTTTATTATCTCTACAGTATAGAATGGTGTTAATGGTCGTCTGTTGGGGCTATGGAATGCCCTTTAGTGCAGATGGTTGCGTGTCTGTGCTAGTGAATGTCGATTGAATAAAATGAATGTATTTTTGTATATTTTCTGGTGAAGGAACAGCAAAGGCGTACAAATCAGCAGCGTGTTCAGACTAAGATTTTTACTGGTGGCCTTTTGGGAATTCACAACATGGGTAAGGAAAGTCTTGGCCCTAAGACCACAAGCCTACGAATAAAATTATGTGCTTTAGGTCTCCTGACACTGATTCGAGGCATTCTAAGATGGTTTGTGTAATATTTTTGGTAATAACGCTATCAGTCCAGTAAAATTTGTGGGGCACGGCCTCCTGGTTTCTTCCTAGTCACGCCACTGTTGCAAATTATTCAAGACAAAACATAATCGGAAAAGAATCATTATGAAAACTTAAGGTATGAGTCAAAATCCAGACAAAAACTTGAGATATTTCGACTCTAATTCAAGGAGTTGGTCTAATGATGACTTTGAAATAGTCAAAATATCTCAACTTTTGGTATATATTTTGACTCATCTCTTGAGTTTTCGGAGTATTTTTATCTTATATTTTTATCAAATCGTCAGCTGGTTGTGTTATTTTCGTCACAATTTTAGGCTCATCAGTACACACACACACACACACACACACACACACACACAAGGCTTCCATAAACCAATGCATCTCCTGTAATCCGATAAAGACTAATAACTTATTATTAAAACCAACCTAGCCAGCAGGTGGACGGTAGTACCCAATTCCTGGAGGCTTTTGGTACCAAGTCTGCATGCAAGCTAATCCAGCTATGACCCTCAGAAAATCCTACCTCAGAATTGCAGTTCTTTTTGCAAGGTCCTTTATAAGCTAATTGCACTCCTTTGGAAAACATTTCGCATTCGTTTGAATACGATTTGTCATCTGCGCCACAGACCAAGTCAGCTGGTTGCTTGGAGCATTCAAGATTCTTAGAGACTAAAAGGACGACATGTGTTGATAACAATAAAAAACTACTGGCTAACTACTGAGCAATCAATTTAATATGGCACCCTTGGGGAAATTTTAATAGGAGACTTCTAAATAAATAAAGCTTGTTACACATGTGTTGATTCAAATCTTGTAGCATCGTTATTCTGGCAAAACAGCAGCGTCATTTCCTTCCGTAAATTTTAAAACGTCATAAATAAAATATAATGATGATAGATGAAAGTTCGTCAAACCCTAACCTCAGAAAAACAATTTCTGAGCCCCTAGCGGGGAAGGGGCGTGCAACCTTCTGATGACCCCTCACTCCCAATCCCCTGACCCTTAAACCATATAAGCCTTAACCCTGAAAGCAAAACCCCAAAACCGTAACCCCTACACCCTAACCGGAAAATCCTAATCCCAAACCCTAACCTAACCCTTATCCTAACCCTAATCACAACTGGAACCTTAGATGAAGTATAATAGTTAATTTAAGACTGTTTGACAGTTGCTGATTATTCTTAATTTAATATCAAGAGTATATTGGTTCGACGCATATGTGCAGCCAAAGTGACAGCCACGATGTGTGAATAATAATATTAATGTGATATATATTGGAAATGTGAGATCTTGGAGATATCTTGAACTATAAAATATACTGAATTAGTATGTAAACATGTTAAAGTTTTCATTTTTTTTAAAAATCTACAAACTTTATATTGATTACTGGGAATTAAATTTTTAAAAACAAATTTTTTGCTATGTTATCTTTCTGTAAAATGTCTATCCTGATACAAATTTTCAGGAAAATTTACAGAAAATATTTGCTGAGTCTTAATTTTGTTTATTATTTCAAGCGTCGAAGTTCCAACGTTACCGTTTGCATGGCAAAAAAATAATTGCACAATTTCACTAATATCATATGTTTATAACACTTTTTCGACAGGTAGATATACTTAGTACTGAATCTATAATTGTTTTAAAGATAGAAATACCAATAAATGAATACAATACTAATAACCGCCTCCGTATTGACACATCAGCTTCCTCAAATATAGATGTTGATAAAGTTATCCTTAACTAATAACAGCGTGTAAAAATGAACTGTAGGAAGTCACGTTAAGAACAGACGTTATGTTGATCTACTTACGGCATTTATACTGTTGACAAAACGTGGTCGTTTTTTCCCCAGCAATACAAGGTGTTTGATAATGTGCTACACACTGTTGATCTTTTCCACAAGGCGAGGACGAACAAGGGTCCTAAATTTGACACCAAAAAATGACTTAATTTCGCTGTTATTTCTGCAAACATGCAGGGCTATAGACATTATCGAGTTGTATCACTACAATCCATGAAGTTCATTGCATAAACGAGCTATTTAACGAATCTAGAATACTGATAGAAATTTTTGTGAGCAACTGAACCTGTTAAATTGTCCTTCGTTCGTGCACAAGTCAATCCATGGATAGGTCAGTCAGTCAGTCTGTTTATCGGTTAGTTATTCAGGTTAGTTAGCTGGTTGGTTAGTGGCACATGGACAGACAGACATGGGCACAAAGACACAGACACACAGACAGACATGGACGCAAAAACACAGACACACAGACAGACATTGACGGGCACAGGCTCACAGGCACACGAACAGTGAAATCAAACAAAAATCAAACACACAAACAGGAAAGCAAGTGAACAAAGAAAAAGTAGAAACTCGTAAACACTTAGAAAAAGATAACTAAAAGAGATTATGAAATAAGTAAAATCTGAAGACAAGCTAGTTTATAGATTCGAACCAGTGTTTCGCAAGAACGTTCTTTGATATCGTTGTCCTGGTTTTTACCACAAAATATGGCATGACACAGCGATGGGAAAGTCTTCCATTGTTTTCTACCACAGACATATGGACCAGGTAGATGATCACATTCCAAACACGCGTCAGGATTGCGGACTGGTTTTTCCGTAACGATGTTTTTAGAGAAATTTTCTGGTTCGGCGTTCCGTAAACCAATGTCTTTGTAACTTGTGTAGTGATGACCAGCTTCAGGACAGCGCAAATGTGTGCAAACCAGTTGCCCTAAAATATGATTGAAGAAATACCGAACCATGTTGCACAAAAGAGTCGATGCATTTAACCTGCCAATCATTCGAACAATTTTAAACGAAGTTCATTTTTCAACAACATGTCTATAGTTAATGACGATATATATTTACCAGAATGGCACAAGCAGTTGTTGCAACCATCGTTGTGTATAGCCAAGTTAGGAACAACGTCTCCATTAAGTAAATGACAGGCATTTGGATAACATTTTTCAAGGTCTTTTACACAGCTTAATTTTGCCATGTGGCATTTACACTGAGAGCAATCACGCTTGTTGAAGAAACTGCTGCCACTTTTTATTCGTTCCATTGTCTCGGGGTGTCGACATGGAAAATTATCTCAAACAAAACAGAGATTTAAATTAAATAGTGTCGAGATGTTCGCAAATGTCTCGAGACCAGATCAAATTTTCGTCATTATCTTTTCATATATGGGATTGGTATCAAATAAAGAATGAGTTTGTTTTAGCCATATTGTGTTATTAAGTGTTTTGGTTTTTGATTACTCAACTCTTTTTGAAGACTGAAAAGACCCTTTTGTGAATTTTGAAACAAGATATAGAAATAATCTGAAAGTTAAGGGATTTAGGCAAGTTTTAATACTGTTTCAGTTTGTTGATAAACTGTGTTAGGCACCAATACGTAAGGATCGAGGAGTTACCAGGACAATAAACAGATACACACAAATTGAAAAACAAAGTTTTTACAAATCAGCAAGGGCAATAAGCAGATAAACGGAAAGTGAGAAAAAAGGGTTTTCACCATGCACTCAACATACCTTCGATCTTCTTCAATATCTCTTTACTCAATGTGTTCTCCTTTTCATTGTAGCTTCGTTTCGTTCTCCTGGGTTCCCGATAATGCTTCTTGTCTGCTTGACTTCGCATAAAAACTTTTTCTTTTTTAAAAGTTTCACTAACAGCCATTGCAACTTTGTGAAGTTTTCTCCGGTGTTCGCGTTTCCATTTTAAAAGCTCGTTCAGCTGATATTTAATTTCTCGAAGGGCGCTGAGAAAACTTGTCGGCTTCTGAACAACAAATGTCGAATTTTTCTTGTCCTTTACCCCTTCAGGTGTTGTTATATCTGTCCTCATTTCTTCAGAATAACCAGGTGTGGAATTAGCTTTTCTTGTCTCGGTCACAATTTTGGGCAAATTTGCAGTTGTTGGGGAAAAATTACTGTCGTCCTCTTTCCCCGTAACATTCAAGCTTTTCTGTTCAAGCCTGGTTATTCCAGTTTCAATTTCTTCATCTTCAATTAACCCCTTGAACATGTTTTCTGCCGACTTGGTTTTGTTTTCGTAACCACTTCCAGCACCCGATATTTCGTCGATCACACTGTTTTCGTTTGTGGTGGAATCTTTATTTTTTTGTTCAACGTAGCCCGAATGATCTGTCCCAGAAAGTGAGCTTCCATCTCCAGATGAGGTCGAATGGTCAAGACTTTCTTGTATTTTATCTTCATCTTTTCTAAATATATTTTCATCACTTGTTTCCTGGTTGCCAGATCCAGAAGTTTGAAGTAACTCTGACATGTGGTTCTCTACAGAGCCTTTCTCTTTGTCGGAAAGTTCGTGGTAATTCCCATGACCAAAGATATCCTTGACTGGGAGATTTTGTCTTGGCACGTCACCGTCTATATGAAAAAAAAAATAAAGATCTTTTCTGGAAGATCTCAACAACTAACACTGATTCTATTTCTTTTTAAAAATTAAAGGAGAGAATTTTCGAATGTGAATAATCAAGCGAAACTTCTTGTTCGAGATTTTTGTTGAAAGTTATTTACTAAACACCCACCTTTCGATAAAGAGTGAGAAATGCAAATGCATATCAGGATAAGCAAAGTAAAATGATGGAACAGAATGATATCTTTCATATTCCCAAAAAGCCTGACCATCCGACATAGCTGTTTGTGGCTACGACTATTAGACGTTTGCTATTGGCTATTCATGACGTAATGTTATGGAACAAACAACTTCCCTAAAGACTACTGCTAACGACGCGTAATCAGCTGTACGTACTTCTACAAAACTCAGGGTTTGCAATTTTGGGTTTGTACATGTGGAGGCAAGCTACTTGGCTAGCTGTGATACTCACCATGACCCACTGGGGATAAGAAATCACCGTTTGACCGGCTTTAATAAGATATTGGAAAAACGGGCATCTCACCTTGGGGTGAAAAGATGAAAATTGAAAAAGTGTCCTTTTTTACAGCTGAAAGTACCCTTTTTTGAAAAACACATCATTGGTAGTGAAGAATTCTAAGGGGCAGGGGTCCAGTGTAGATAGCTTCGATAAAACAGCGGTGTTCTTGAGGTTATGCACTATCTAAAAGATAGAAAGAAAGCTTCTCGACGTTTCGAGCGAAGGCCCTTCGTCAGGAGATCAGTGATCTGATCTCCTGACGAAGGGATTTCGCTCGAAACGTCGAGAAGCTTTCTTTCTATCTTTTAGATTGGTAGTGAGGATAAATAATCAAATGTTTTAATATAGGGGACGCTTTTCATATGTAAAAGCTCCCCTGACAGGTCAGGACCCCCAAATAAAAAGCCATTTCTACGCCGCTGTTAAGAAGGAAGCGAAATAGTTGAAAAGGATGGAGGAGCGTCCATGGCGAATAACAAGAATCAAGGCCAAACATAATTGCAGCATAATTGCAGCAATTTATACATATGTCGCATTTAGGGAAAAATTATGGAACAGAATAATAACAAACTTGTTTTTTTTAAACCTTTCCTTTTTATGACGGGGGAAAAAAACGTGAACGTTTCGAATTTCGTTCCCATTCCACTGGGCCAACAAAAACAATGGGTGTGCATGGGGGTGTGTACAAGGCATGTCTGGTGGCATGTTCACATTCATTGATAAAGTGCCCCAGGGACCGGGTTCGGGCACCCGGAGTACATTGTTTTTGTGGTTTTCTGATCGTGATTTTGCATTTCAATTTCAGCAGACACATTAACTATTTCGCCTCTACCATTATGTGGCGAGTAAGGTGTACAAAATTATCTTACCGTTTGCCCAAAGGACAATGTCGGACAGTCATAGCCGCAGCCCGTGGAAATAACGTAATGGCGATTCGGAGAGAAGATATCAACGTTTGGGAAAGACGTGCTCCTCTTTCACCAGCACATGTCAAGGACCTCGTGGAAATAGGGATGAAGGTTCTGGTACAACCTTCTACCAGGAGAGCTTACACCATGACGGAATATGAAGAAGCCGGAGCTATAATAACGGAAGATCTCTCGTCTGCTTCTTTGATTGTTGGTGTGAAGGCAGTACCAATTAACCAATTGATTCCCGACAAAACTTACGCATTTTTTTCACACACTATTAAAGCTCAGCCGGCAAACATGCCATTGTTAGATGCAATGCTTGAGAAGGTAGATACAGTTTATTATCTTCTTTTATTTAAGCGGCTTATGAGGCGAAAATTCAGTTTGCCAAATTTGAAAGAACTTGTGAAATGATAAAAGAACACCCTCTGCAATGTTGTTCCAGTTCTCACCTCGTTCTCGAGATGTTTCAATTTCTTTGTTACTGAAGTGAGACGTTATTTGGGTGACAGAGCATTTGGGAAATCAGTTATATCTCCGACATCCTTCAACAGAACCATTTGAAACTTTATACAATGGTTCAATTCATGAAACCAAATAGCTTCACATCAAACTATTGTTATCGTAGCAATGTGCTTCTTATTGTACCCGACAAAACCAGACATTTCCTCCTCAGCATGTTAGAAATCTTGTAAAAGACAAAACGCAATGCCTTCACTTATGGGGGAGTATGAAAACAAGTTATTTTTGATAGTTTTTTTCTGTTATTTTTTAAGGCAAGGAGTTTTTGCATTGACATTTGATGTGCAGTATGCGACCCGGCATATGTTACAACATTTCCTTCCTCTAGCTTACGAATGTTTAACTTTTGAAGAATATTAGGTTAATTGACTATGAAAGAATGCTTGATTCAAGAGGCCAGAGAGTTGCTGCATTTGGGAAGTTTGCTGGAGTTGCAGGTAAGATTCGATTTATTGAATCCTGTAACTATTATTATGTGTTTAGCAGAACAATTATTGAGATGCATTATGCATTATAGTTCTGTCCTTAGAAATAACTTGAGTACATGAAGAGGAAGTCTTTTCTCAGATGCAGTGAGTGTATTAACAACAAAAAAATATGTATTTTTTATAATTGACAGGAATGATAAACATCTTACATGGACTAGGCTTGCGGCTTCTTGCCCTTGGTCATCATACGCCATTTATGGTATTGTAGTAATGTACTTAAAAGTACTCTATAATTTATGCTGAGTAAATTTCCAATACTGATTAGTGTATGGTTGATGATTACAGTGATGGATATTGACTGAAAAGATATAGAGTCAAACATATTTTTGAGCTTTTATTTTGTTAGACAATATCAATGGCTATTTACATGTATTTGTGTTGAATGTTTCTCTTCTTATTTGGCAGTACCTTGGTGCAACCCATAACTACAAGAACAGCCGTGCTGCAAAGCTGGCTATATTTGAACTGGGTGAGGATATTGCCATGGGAAAATTACCTGCCCACTTTGGACCTCTGTCTTTTGTTTTTACAGGTTCAGGCAATGTATCTCAGGTGAGATAAAACATGTTTTTTTGAAATGATCATACCACCAGTGTATTATATTACATCTGGTATCTTTGTCACATGTAAAGGAATAATAGGTTGCCCATGGGGTCTTCAAATACAATTATGATCTGTAAAAACAGTTATAACAACAACTGTAATAAAATGCTGCCTTTCTCAAGATGAAGATGGTTGAGAGAGGGTGGGTAGCTGGGACTACTGCCCAGGAATCTCTGATACTGAATGGGTGAAGACTGCCTCTGACTAGGGCTACAAAACAGCCAATATTTTATGGGTGTTGCACAATCCCTCTTTGCCCTGGGACCTATTGTAACTCTTGGCAGCCTTGCCTATACTTTTACCTACATATAATAGATGATAAAATTCAACAAACTTGTGCTGTATCCTTGGAGACCTGATTATATGTACTTAATTTGTTTCAATATTAATTATATATTATTGATTGTTATCCTAAAGGGAGCTCAAGAGATGTTTCAAGAACTTCCACACATGTATGTTCCACCTCATGAACTGAAACATGCCATGGAGAAAGGAGGTAAATTGACAATAACATTTCTGATCACATCTTGCAGAGCATGTCCTAGGGGGGCTGAGTGACATTAGCTGCTCCATTTACTCTCAGAAATCACTTATATAAAATAGTAAGGTGTCAAAATAAGTGATTTCAGAGCGTTCATCATTGTTCCATGTTGCAACTCCTCAACTTGAAAGTATGCTTTTCAATCCTTGTATATGATTTCTCTGTGCATGATTATATCAGTTATTCTGCAATGTTTTATGTGGTTAGGTTTTTGAGTGTCTGGACTGTTTGCAACATAGTCATAGGTTCATTCCTTATTTGAGGAAGAACAAGTACTGAGAATTGTCCATAAATTTACCAAGTTCATGTTTCAAGATTACTGACAGTTTGTTATGATTAAATGTTAATGTTGGTAGCATGAAAAATTTTGAGGTTTCAATGGTACTTTTAAAGTAACTTCACACCATTCTCAATTTTCTGGCTGGTTTGTGCTCCTCAGTAAATCTCCAGAACTTCAAAAAATACCTGTCCACTAGGTGACCCTGTAAGTAATGTGTATCACATGTTTCTTCCTCCATAGCAATATAGATCTTGTAAAAATGAAAGTTGGTCCACCTCTCCAGATCTACCATGCAGTCTTGGAATGATTTTGATTATGAGTTTTGCTTGGTTTTTTGTTAAAGATCCTTCATCTTAGGAGCATTTTAGACAAGATTACTAAATTTAATGCTATTTGTGGCAGAAAACAGTCCTTAACAAGGTCTTGTTTAATTTGAAAATTTTGAAGATTGCCTGCCCTTTGACAAATCCAGTGGTATCACATGATGGTTACAAATTGATAACTTCAACTGAAGTGTGTGAGTATGGTATTCAAGGAGAAACTAGTACTGGTGATGTGTCCAAAATGGAACAAGTGGGATTTCTATGACAAACCAACATGCCAGTCAATAAGTACATGTCAAAAACACTTCCAATGCTATGATTGGCTTACATTGTAAACATTGAGATTTTAACTATGAACAAAAAACCCAGGGTCCTGTCCATGGTGGGTGGTGCTGAGTGGCAGTGCCTGGCACTCAGCACTGCCCACCCAGCATTCACACCAAAGCAGACATTTCTACCTGCCACTTGAAAAGTATCAAATATGTGACAAGAAAACCTCCGATGATGTGTTTGTGGTAGCTTGGTAATTCAGTTCTTAATACGCACGCTCTCAAGCTGTTCTCTCAGAAAAACTTTCCGAGTCCCTGATGGGAATTGAACCCGTAACCTTCTGATCGCCGGTGACACGCTCTAACCATTGAGCTATTCCCATCAGGGACTCAGAAAGTTTTTCTGAGAGAACACCTAGAGAGCGTGCGTATTAAGAAAAGAAAACCTCCAGTGACTTTTTTTTTACTTAAGCAGTATTATTGACTATCATTTGGTAAAATTTAGAACCATAATGTGCACACTATTTTAGCTACCGGTGATTCGGTGAAATATGATATCCATTTATTTTAAACCAAAATTTCAAAAGTTGTCGGGGGGTATGAACCCCAGGCCCGCAGTTACCTGGCACCCCCACATGATCCTCGGCAGAACCTTGAAAATCGTGAAAAAGTCGTTTCGCGAGCCGGGTTGGACGACACATTTCTTTCCAATTGTTAAAATATCGTTTTGAGTCCCTGAATGGCTGGGGAAATTCGGAACATCGTTTTCACACGATATATTTTAAATGTGTATCCCCCTACTTATGAAATAAATTAACATGAGGTATAATTTCTGATTTCAGATCACAGAAAACTTATTGGAACAGTTATACGACGTGAAGATTATCTGGTTCCTCAGTATGGTGGGAAATTTGATGCTGAGGAATATGATGCACATCCAGAGAAATACCGATCAGTTTTTGCTGAAAAGGTTTGATATGCTTATCTTAAGTCGTTTTTTTGTGCTAACCCCAGAAATCAGTTTTAAACCGTGCATTTCCTTAAAGGCAATTCCTTTAAAATGGTTTAGTATTGCTGTAAGCAGCAGGTGTAATGAAAGCTGAGAAAGAAAAGGAATGATGAGTATTTACAGCAAGACATTTACTTTTTGCCTTTCTTAACAGAAGACATGTTGTTTGAGGGAGCAAATTTTCTTGAAATCTCAAATTAGATAATAAAACAGTCCAGCAACGTAGTATTCTAAAGTTAGCATTAAGCCTTTTTTCTGAATTTTCGTAACACTGCAAAAATGCGTCGACGTATTTGCAAAATATGTTTTGCAATTGCCGACTGCATCTGCATACTGCATGCGATATATTAGATTATAGTTACAGCCGTAGAAGTTATAAGGAAACCTAAGGGAAATTTTCCCGGCAAGATCTATTCGTACGATGAAGGACTTTTTCCGCTTACCACACAAGTTAAGAATATAATGAAGTAAACGACAAAACTGACCATGAACAGGACGCTACAATAGTCGTTTTTTCCCCCTCAGATTGCTCCTTACATGTCTATCATGGTAAACGGTGTGTACTGGCAGCCGGGGTTTCCACGTCTGTTGATCAACGAAGATATCAAGAAGGTGACCAAGAAAAAGGCAACTCCACGTGTTAGTGATGGATGTCCGCCTCTTCCTCATCAGCTTTTAGCTATCTGTGATATATCCGCGGACACAAATGTAGGTTAATAGAGTCTCTTAGTCTGGTGACGACGTTTGTGAAAGTCCCAAATTCAGTTTTAGGAAAGTCTTTTGCTATGAGCGCCTTATATTCAAAACTTTATAAGGTAACGTAAAGTGGGATGAAAAAGGTTTAGTTCAAGGTTTTACTCTCTTAAATTAACATTATTGCTGTGCAATACCATGTTGTGTCACGTACCAACCACTGATCTCAAGTGGTTCCAACATCTGCAGACGTTTAGCCAGTAGAGACGAACCTGAAAATGAACTGGTAAAATCGTTCAGTAGCTGTTTTAGAAGATTTGCTTGCCTTTGAAATGAATCTGCAATATGAGAGAATATTTTTGCAAAATTTATTGGACCTGAACTAATTTTTTTAAAATTGTAGCGTTGTATTGTGGTACATCCCATATTTTTAGGGTGTTTGATTTTGTGTGCAATTTCAGCTCGTTTTAAACGGCGCTCGATAGCACCAATCAACTTTTAACGATCTTGTGTTGGAAAACATTGGGAATAAGTTTGCATGTGGCAATTTGGCTAATTCTTAACAAAAGACCAACGGTGGGATGAAATCTTTGAAGGAAAAGTCCCCCTTATTACCTCGAACTTAACAACCGACATTTAAGATTTTTTCGTACGCCAATTAGATTGCCTAATTTCATAGCTGCTTTATGACACTTCGTTGGCTGAGCCACGAGCGTGCAAAATGCAGCATCAATTTCTGTAATGCCGTGGTCACATTCTTTCAACGAATAACTTCCTTTTGTTTTTTGTTTTTTTATTTTTTCAATCAGGGCTCGTTAGAATTCATGACGGAATGCACAACCATCGAATATCCGTTTGAACTTTATGATCCAGAGAGAAACAAGTCAGAGTTTGGGTAAGGATGCCATTTCTTAACGTTTTAGTGGGTAGGAAGTACAGTCAAGTTGTGGAGATGAGCTTTCATTGGAATTTTTCACATGGAAAGGAGACCCTCAAATATTATTTGACGACATATTTGACTTACTTTCCATGATGTTTTTATTCACTGACGATAATTTGGACATTTCTAGTGGTGGGCCTCGATGGGACTTGGTGCGTTATGAAATGGGTAACATTTGGTGCAGATTACTCAACTCTATAAATAACTGTATTATCTTGTAATAATGCCATTTACAGAGTTTGGCACGACAAATTGGACCCCGAAGATTTTCGTCGCTGAGGTCGTTGAAACGTTAATCACAACAAATCAAGATTACTCCAACCTGGACGATCAGTTTTCACAAGTAGAGTAAGAAAAAAACTCCGAAAAACAACATCTTGAATACTTAAGATCATAAGCGTACGAGCTAGGGGGGCTGCAGCCCATCTCAGATTCGGGCATCGTCAATTTTTTAGGGCGACATTTTCATTTTTCGGGCAGAAATTTTCATCTTCTCATAACCTGGGATCTGAGAGGAAAAGCTCAGCACTCTTAGACTTAACGTATTGTCAGTCGATATTGTTTTGTTTGCACCCATTTAGATGTCATTTTAGTATTGCGTAAAATATATAATAAGCGCAGTTTTGTTGAAGGCATGGCTTAGTGATTGGTTCATTTTGAGAATTCAGGCGACGCAGGAAATTTTCGGGCAACAGGCCTCAGCCCCCCCCCCCCCAGTAGAAATCGGTCCCGTACGTTTATGTTTAAGATTTAAGTAAACACTAGACGAATGACACCCTTTACATTTGTCTTGTTCTTACTTAAATTTTAAGTCTTCAAGATGTTGTTTTTCGGAGTTTGTTTCTTACTCTATTTCCTTATATTGTCGGTTGGTAATGGCTTCAGTTTTCACAAATATTTATTAATTCTCCCGGTTTCAAACCATTCTCGTTATTGAAGCGTGCAGTGGTAACAACAAATTCTGTTGCTTATTTTCAGTATGGCTGGCGGTGGTGTTTTAATGTGTTCCATTGATAACCTTCCCGCACAGCTTCCCCGAGAAGCAACCGATTATTTTGGGAAACTGCTGTTGCCTTGGATACCTGAGATGGTAAATATCTAGTTTGTTTCTAGCCATTATATGACGAAACCATTAGAACCGAAGAGATTTTTGTAGTTTCTGAGTGTTTGTAGTCCTGATGATGAAACAACACGATGAACGAGTGTTTAAACTAGCTTCTTAGACGAGTATTCGCGGTGGTTTATTGAATGATAACAACTAAAGCGCTCTCTGACCAAAGTGTTTTATTAATACGAGCTTTCGATTGCCAGTCTGCAATCTTCGACAGGTAAATTAACAATGATGAAATTTGAAGATGAACTCTATCATATAGGAGGTAAAAATAGATTTGATGAAATGTGGGCGTGTATGAATAATGAGGTGGTGTTAAATGATAAGAAATTTAATGTTATGGTTAGCGGCATCACTTGTGAAGTAGGATGGTATATTGTTCTGGCAGTCTTCTTGAATTGCTGTCGGCATTGGTTGTTTTTGCCGTGTGCCATGATTTCAAAGTTTATCTTTGTTGATAGTTTCCTTTATCAATTATATGTCCGTTGTCGGAAGTCGATTCTGTGGTCGTGGGTCCAGGCATGGTCGGCAATGTTTGAACCAGTCATACGTAGTTTTGTGTTCCTCATGTGTTCCTTTTTTCGAGTTTCAAAACATCTCCCTGTTTCTCCAATGTAACACGATGAGCAATCCATACAGTCGATTTTGTAGACAACGTTAGTTTGTTTTTCGGTAGAAGGTCTGTCTTTAGGTGATGGAAATTCTTGCTCAAGTGTCCGTAGCGGTTTGTTCGTGACTCGAATGTCGTATCTCTTAAGGAATGTGGTGAGTGGTTCAGTTAAAACTTTTATGTATGGCGAAACAGCGTAGTTATTGGTTATATCGGGATCAGGATCTGTCAAACAAAAAACATGTCAACCAGTTCTTCAGGTGTTGGTGTCGATTTCTCTTTGAGAACATGTTTTTTCTTAATTTCTGAAATAAATTTCATTTGGATAGCCGTTGGAAATTAGAGCGTCGGTAACGTGTTTGGTTTCTCGAATTTTGCCCTCTTCTGTGTTTGGTAGTGTGGTGGCTCGATGTAGGAGTGTTACAGCTGTACTTATTTTGTGTTTTCTTGTCGTGGTGTGAGCGATAGTCCAAATATCTGTCTGTGTGCGTTGGTTTTCGGTGGACATCAATAGTAATGGTGCCGTTGTTTCGCGTGGCCAAAGTATCCAGGAAAGCGAGTCGTCCCTCGTGTTCTTGTTCTATCGTAAAAGAGATGTGTGGGTCGAACGAATTGAGGAGATTGTGAAATGTCGTCATTGTGTTCTTTTTGATGATCGAGAAGACGTCATCAACGAATCGTTTCCATTTTCTTGGCGGCAAAGATGATTTATTTATGGCCAGTTGCTCAATTTCCTCGATACAGAGATTTGCTATTATAGGGCTCACAGGGCTTCCCATTGCACAGCCATGGATTTGTTTGTACGTCTTATCTTTGTAAGTAAAGTAGTTGTTGGAGAGTGTGAAGCGCAGTAGCGTGATGTCGTCGATGGATAGGTTAGTTCTGTATTGTAACTGTCGACAGAGCATGTGAACAGATACGAAATAAATTAATGAAAGATAAAACATTACAATATAGAATTAACCTATCCATCGACAACATCATCACGTTACTGCGCTTCACACTCTCCAACAACTACTTTCACAATCTCCTCAATTCGTTCGACCCACACATCTCTTTTACGATAGAACAAGAGCACGAGGGACGACTCGCTTTCCTGGACACTTTGGCCACGCGAAACAACGGCACCATTACTATTGATGTCCACCGAAAACCAACGCACACAGACAGATATTTGGACTATCGCTCACACCACGACAAGAAAACACAAAATAAGTACAGCTGTAACACTCCTACATCGAGCCACCACACTACCAAACACAGAAGAGGGCAAAATTCGAGAAACCAAACACGTTACCGACGCTCTAATTTCCAACGGCTATCCAATGAAATTTATTTCAGAAATTAAGAAAAAACATGTTCTCAAAGAGAAATCGACACCAACACCTGAAGAACTGGTTGACATGTTTTTTGTTTGACAGATCCTGATCCCGATATAACCAATAACTACGCTGTTTCGCCATACATAAAAGTTTTAACTGAACCACTCACCACATTCCTTAAGAGATACGACATTCGAGTCACGAACAAACCGCTACGGACACTTGAGCAAGAATTTCCATCACCTAAAGACAGACCTTCTACCGAAAAACAAACTAACGTTGTCTACAAAATCGACTGTATGGATTGCTCATCGTGTTACATTGGAGAAACAGGGAGATGTTTTGAAACTCGAAAAAAGGAACACATGAGGAACACAAAACTACGTATGACTGGTTCAAACATTGCCGACCATGCCTGGACCCACGACCACAGAATCGACTTCCGACAACGGACATATAATTGATAAAGGAAACTATCGACAAAGATAAACTTTGAAATCATGGCACACGGCAAAAACAACCAATGCCGTCAACAATTCAAAACGACTGCCAGAACAATATACCATCCTACTTCACAAGTGATGCCGCTAACCATAACATTAAAATTCTTATCATTTAACACCACTTCATTATTCATACATGCCCACATTTCATCAACTCTATTTTTACCTCCTATATAATAGGGCCCATCTTCAAATTTCATCATTGTTAACTTACCTGTCGAAGATTGCAGACTGGCAATCGAAAGCTCGTATTAATAAAATATTTTGATCAGAGAACGCCTCTGTTGTTATCATGAATAATCCTGACAGCACATCTTCGATTTATTGAATGTTTGTTTCACTGATTTGAATATCTAAATTAAAAAATGTGATCCAGATCACTTGCGAGTTTCCTGCAGGTTTTCTTTTGGTATCAATACGCTATGCATGTGATGTGGTACGAGTCCAATGACTGGCTGCGATAACTCACGAGTTATTAACGAGTTTGACAGTGATTGATCCTTCTGTTTACCTTGATGTTCTATATTGAGCAGTGGTATTACCCTCATTTTCTGTTTCTTCATTTTGTAGGTGGCTTCTAATGCAACGTCTCCACTTGAAGATGATAAACAATTGTCTCTTACCGTGAAAGATGTACGTTCTAAACAATTTTAACCATATTCTTACCGGTGACTTTTAGTACACGATCGCACCCTTTTCTCTCTCATGAATAAACTACCGAATGATATTGATTTAGAAGCTTTCTTTCAGGCTGTTATAACATCAAACAAGAAACTGACACCCAACTACGAGTACATTGCTGACTTAAGAAAGAGGTCTTTGTTCACTTCGCTAAGTATTACTTTCCTTTGCTGACCTGTATTTGTATTACGATAGCCTTAAATGACCTTGATTGATTGATTGATTGATTGATTGATTGATTAATTGATTGCTTGATCAGTCCGTCGTTCCGTGCACCCACCCAGTAACCTCAGACTCACTCGTCCATCCACAAATATATCCACCCACAAATCCATTTCTTAATCCTTGTTACTACCACCCACCCACGAATCCGTCAATTCTCTCTTACCTTTTGTAAATCCATTTACCCGTCCATCGATCCACTTTTCCACCCACCTACTAACTCACCCCCTTATCTATCCAGCCACACGTCAGTCTGTCCCTTCACCGATCCGCCGGTGGTTTCATAACTGTGTTGGTATTGGTTGAAAGGAGGGACAAATGTAGAGGAGCATGGATTAAAGTATCGTTTTGATATACCTCCTATGGCTATTAAAATGTTGCATATCCTGCTTTTTCAGCCAGGAGCCTAAACCAGTGACTGTACGAGAGCCTGCTAAGGCTCCAGTTGGTACAAGAGACATTGATATTAAGCACAAAGTTCTGTTGTTGGGATCGGGATCTGTTGCTGGTCCAGCTGTGGACTACTTGATGAGGGATCAGTCCATTCGTTTGACTGTAGGTAAGGAAAAAGGGAAATATGAGGTGAACGTTAGGAGTTTGTGATGAAAATATCGTTGGCTCTTTTAGATTGGTAATTGGTAACGGACTAGGCAAGAACCGTAATCTTAACTAAGGAAAAACAGCAATATAAACAACAACCACAACAACAACAACTAAAACGACAGCAACGATAACAACAACTACAACAACAACAATAACTGCAACAACAACATCAGCAACAACAACAACAACAGCAGCAATAATAAATCAAAATAACAGCAGCTTTGGATAATGACGTTCAAGAACTGGTCAAGCATTTTTCCATATGTTGACCTGGCTTCAATTTCAATTAACAAATACAAGAAGTATCTAGCACATTTCTTACTTTAAATTATTCTTCATAGTTCCCTTTCTCACATGCTAAAACTTGCAACTATCCGCTTCTATCCGGTTAAATTCAGTATCCGACAAAGTATATTTGGCACAACCCTAATAGCAGCAGCAGCAGTAGAAACAATAAGTTCACCACCAAAGATGACAAGATGGGAGTTGCTACAATAGTTTACGTTCATTCTCCATGTCTTGGTTCTAAAGCGCTTTGAGACAGTATATTTATACATCATATGTTCCTTGGTCTTTCTAGCTTCAGCTCTGACAGAAGAAGCCGAGGCTTTAAGTGAAGTATTTGCTAACACTTCATCAGTTTGTATCGATGTCGAGTTAGAGAAAGACAAGCTTGGAAATCTAATAAAAGACCATGGACTTGTGATCAGGTACGTATTGCGCTTCTTGTACTGTCTTGAAGGCAGTGCGGTGGGAAGTACATTGTTCGTAGTTCCAATGATACAACGAAGTTTTCATTACAAGCACGGAATTGATGACAGTGTCACGCAGGCCGGCATTTTGTATTAAACTCAGAGAAAAAAATCCCCAGTGAACTTCGGATAACCGATTTGACTCTCCTCACCACCTTACGGTTTTCAGCTTATGCAAAGGTATTTCAGGGGCAGAGATGAGTGTGGTCATTTAACTTATTCCTGGCCCAATTTACTGTCCCAAATTGCTTACGGTTCAGAAAGACTTTTGTTTTGATTATCTAGTTTACTCCCGTTCACCTTTCATCCAGAAGTTGCTGAACTGTGCATTCAACACAAAGTCAACCTTGTGACAGCAAGTTACGCCGTGCCAGCCATGAAGGAGCTACATCGAAGGTGTGTGATATATAAAGGGAAAAATCTCCTTATCATTCGATACTGCAAAGTTGAATTTGAAAACCAGTTGATTAGGACTGAATTCGAAGCCATCAGTATGATTATTGAAACGTTCAAATATACTTGCTACCCATAAGAATTTTCTTATTCCACCACGTAGATTTCGATAAAAGTTTTATAAATAATAGTACTTGAAAATGTTTGTTTTTCTCCGACTTTCTGAAATTTTATTTTTCTGTCGTAATGCATGTTTTAGAGCAGTGGATGCTGGTATAACTATCTTAAACGAAGTTGGACTTGATCCTGGCATTGATCACATGACGGCTATGGAGTGCTTCGATGAAGTGAGGGATCGTGGAGGAAAAGTAAGCGGGGATTTCGAGGAAGAGTGAGGAATTGCGTAGGAAAGCTAAGTGGGCTTAAGATTGCAATGTCGCTCTGTTAGTGACTAGATTGATGAGGTTTGACTAGTCTTCTTAGAACGTTACATGGTAAAAATTTTGACTCATTTCTCCTGATTTTTTTAGATCATGTCGTTTATTTCTTACTGCGGTGGTTTGCCAGCACCTGAATGTGCAGATAATCCATTGAGGATGAAGTTTAGGTGAACAAAATTTGATTGTTGGACGTAATTACTCAGGTCTAGTGCCCGAAACAAAACAAGGTGGTTACGGACGGATTAAGTCACAGTATAAATCGTGATTAAGTATAATGCAATCAATTTACTTGTTTTTCTTTTGTCATTTGAATATTTTAAGTTGGAGTCCTCGAGGGGTTTTGTTGACCACACAGAATGGTGCGAAATACTTGGAGGATGGAGAGGTAGAGTATAGGAGAAGTGATCCCCACCTTTTATATACATGTATCTATATATCCCTTCAAGTTCCACCTGCAGTTTTCCACTGAACTATAATTACGTCATGTTAAATATGCGCTCTTGGTAATATATCGATGTTGGTAAATAAACTACAAACATCAAACCATACCAGCAACTGGTGGTGAATATCCACAAGCAAGCCAACGCATTCCTCTTTTAGAAATCTGTGTGGTAAAGTCTTATGACAGCTTCGAATAAATGCCCTTGCTTAATTAAACACAGCAAAAAGACTAGTTCACTAAAGTAATGAATTATAAAAATGCACTTCGTTTACAGCTGTATTTGATTTAATTTTAGATTAAAGAAATTCTCCCAGGGCAACTTCTCCACCACGTAAAACAGACTGACTGGATTCCTGGCTACAATCTTGAATGTTATCCAAATCGCGATACTACGGTTTATAAAGATATCTATGACTTGAAGGATATTCACACAATGATACGTGGAACATTGCGATATCGTGTAAGTATAACTAGAAATCAAGACCATTGAACTGTAAAAAGACTGGGGCGATATCTCGTATCAGGCGTCACGATCGAATGAAGCCGACATGGGGGCAGCCATGTAGGTCAAAAACACGCGTGGGAAAAAGTTGTTTTGAACCTTTATTTCTCATGGACGATTAATTCTGAGAAATAAGCAGTCCTACCGATATTGTGTTCTACTTACTAAGGATAAAAAAGAAAACTGGTTAAAAACCCGAAATTTAGATTAAGTTTTTCGCAATAGGTCGCATGTTTTATCGCGTGGAGTATTGGGTTGACCTGTAAATTGACCTATATATCAGCCTCCATGTTGGCTTCAAAATACAGTTTGCCGGTGTCGTTCCAGTCTTTTTAGAGTTCAGTTATCAAGACCATCACATATGAGTACAGTGTTCAAGTACTACAAAACCAAAATACTCCGAGAACTCTGTCAGTTGCGTCTAAACTGCTCTCCTTTGAGGTCCAGTAAGGGCTATCCTTTTGGGGACCACTGTTCACGTTGGAGAAAACCAGAGAAAGTGGATAACTGGAGCAGCTATTTCTAAGCCGCTCCATTTTGAGTTCTAACGAGGAAGATCGCTCATGAGTTCATTACTAACACAAGAGGAAGCCAAATCACCTGGACAAACTCTGTCCTCTGCAACTCAACTGTTCTTGTGAAAAATTCAGAATTTTGTCGTTCCAGGGTGGAAAGAAACCACAATATCTGAATTACTGTTAAATGCTTTTTAACTTTCCTTGACAGAGGTCAAGGGAAGTCCATTTTCTGAGAATCCTTGATGTATTTTGTGGGCCCACTTACTCCATAACATTGTTCAATACGATTGTTCATCCTGGAGTATGTAATGTTGTCTCAAAGACACAATCCCTGCTTTCGTTTCGCTCACTAATATTGCAATACGTCCTGAAGACTCCAGCGAGTTAATCGGATATGTCACAACGAACAAACGTGTACCACAATCGTGATGTTTAAATGATCCCTATCAACGATCTTTTGATTCTCTTTTGTCCTTTTAGGGTTACGCAAATGTTTGTATCGGTCTTCAGAACCTTGGCCTTCTGAATCCTGAAGAGAAAAAAGTGATGCGTTCTCAGTCTCCGACTTCTTGGGTAAATATTTCATGTCGATTGTAAATTAGCAATCGCCATTCTAGGTCTTTTCTTCAGGTAAAGTTGTAGCGATTAGGTACGGTCAGGCAACTTATGGGAAACTGGTTACGGTTTATCAAGTACAAACATTTTGAGGGATCACATGACTGGGTTTGTTTTTTGGGGGGGGGGGTTTTGTTGTTGTTTTTTGGGGTTTTTTTTTCATTTTTTTTTGGTTTTTTTTTAATAATGGAAGAGATGATTGAGACACCAGGCGGGAATTGAAGTCGAGTTATAAATATTATTGCCGAGCATATAATCTTTACTAGAACCACGGTTCAGGAAATAAACACTTTTAAAAAAGATCTTTAATTTGGTAACGTTCCGTTACGAGACTCGTTATCCGTCCTAGTTAATCGCGTCCTAGTTAATCACCATTGTTGTCCACTAATGCAAAAGAGAAGAACTTCTTGGTCATTTGAGAGCGTCTTGTTCCCACTTTCATTCTGTCCGTATTTTTCACTTTGAAACATCTAGTGGAACTACGTTAGTAATTTGTTGGGCGGTACATTCTCGAAAAGAGAGCTTTACGACACAGTTTTCAAGCTTGTTGGAGAAGATCCATCTCGCTTTTTGGCCATCAAACGGTAGTGTTACCGCATGAAATTGTTTTTGTTGTTATAATTTTTTCTGCTGGCGTCGTTATCGTTGTTGATGCTGTTGTGGAGTCTGTTATTGTGGTTGTTTATGCTTGGTTGTTGTTGTTGTGGTTTCTGTCATTGTGATTGTTTATGTTTTATTGGTTGTTGTTGTTGCTGTTGTGGTTGTGGTGGTGGTGCCTGTTATTATTGTACTTGTTTTTATTTTGTTCTTGTTGTTGTTGACTTCGTTACTGTTGCTGATGTTTAACGGAAAGCATTTGAACCAATGAAAACATACCCGTTCATTCTGTTAGAAATCTCCGCTAACTGTACCTCGCCATGAAAACTTCAATACCGTTTGGTTTTCTCTTAATCTAGACTTGGTTTACTTTCAAATGATGTTGCAATTCCGAAGTCATCCCCATTGGATACCCTCAGCCATCACCTCAACAATAAACTAGCGTTCCGTAAGTCACCAATTTACAATCATACAGCTTATCATGCTGAGTATAAACTCGAAATCCCCCTCCCCAAGTCGAAGTAACGTCAAAGTAAGAAATAGATTTCATCCTGCTGTCGTTTGTGCCGTTATACATTCAGAGATGACGTTACAGCGTGGAAAAAACACAAATTTAATCACGAAATTATAGTCGAGCAGGTCAATGATGGTACTACGTTGTGACGTCATTTCTGAATCTTTGATTGAACAGACATTGGCAGTATGAAATAAAACAATGGAGCATAAAATATTTAAAATGTTGATTGATAGCTACTGGGAATTTATGGACTATGAAATATCAGACAACAGTCGTATGACATGATCTATGGGATATGCTAAAGAAATGGAGCCACTGGGTCGTCATATCGTCTTGAGAGGTCTCACTGGTTCCTTGTTTTAGGGACGCTATCTGTGCAAATGTTCTGTAATAGATTACGTGTAACGAGCTATGAAAATCATGGTAGAATTAACTCTTTCCCGCCGGGATAAGACTTATATTATTTTACTCTGGCTAACGTCAGACGATTTTACTCGTCAAGGGGGCTCCCTTCGAGAGAGAGTTAGTGCTCGTATAAATAACGAGAATGATAGTCTTGTCTTATCCTTCTTCATTCTACCTTTCTTTTGTTCTGATGGTGTAATGTTGTGTTGTGAAATATTGCAGATTTGTTTCATCAATACTTCCGCTTTCGTTTACAGACGAAGGAGAAAGGGATTTGGTGTTATTGCGTCATGAAGTCGGAATAGAGTGGCCCGATAGGGCAAAGGTTGGTGTGAGACCAAGAATAAACTTCGAGGGTACATTCGACATAAAGCTTAACCTGAGGCATTTTTTATTAAGAAGTAGGCTGATCTGGGGGAAAGTTTACTTCGTTTCCTTTGCTTGGTTTAAGGTTTGGTTTGATTTAGTTTGTTTAACATTCTTCCTCTTTGGTCAGCGTACTTCCCAAACAGCTAGATTCACAATTGATTGGGGTCCAGAGGCCTATAATGTAACATCGCTGACCGAGAAGAATCAAAACTCGTGCCACTGAATTCAATTGAATGAACTTTATTTAACGAGGGTAACGCATTACAGTAAGCACTGAATAACTTGTGTCCCTCTTAAATGTAATGAAGATCAAAATTTAAACTTACTTATGCAAGGGTAGCTGTTTATCTCCAATTGCTTCAAGAACTTGTGTAGTTGCCTTCCTGGGACCAACCTGAGGTCTCTCAGCTCGGAGGTACGTTTGATGGCCAGCACACCACAACAGCCATAATGTAAAGGTTATATACCCTCACCGAGGTGTTTAAGCGATATATGAACTTGAGAGCGAAGTCCGAAGGTTTACGAGTGATTGTCCAGGCGGAAATCGTAACTTTAATATAAATAGCAATGCTCAACAAATTGTGCGAAGTATCGCCATATGTAAACATTAACAAATGGTTAAACAAAGAAGGCTAGGAGAGTTTAAAACATATTTATGAGGTTTATAAGTCCGTTATAAACCTCTCGAGAACAAAAGAAACTGAGACAGCGATGATATAATGACTAGCGACGAAACGTTAGTCAATAAATGTGTTTTAAACTCTTCTAGCCTACTTTGCTTAACCATCCGTTAATGTTTACATATGCCGATACTTCGCACAATTTGTTGACCTTTACTATTTATATTGAAGCCCGAAGCTTGATATATCGCTTAAACACTGAGGTCAAGGTATATAATCGAGTTATATCATCGTTGGTGAAGTTTTGAAAGAAGTATTTAACTTGCCAGACAAATGTATAGAAATGGCGAAATTTTGGTAGGAAGTTTATGAATATCTTTATGAGGTTTACAAGTAAGTTATAAACCTCTCGAGAACAAAAGAAACTGAGACAACGATGATATAATGATAGTTGATGTCGTCGAGGTGGAGGTAAATGAATTGAAAACAAGGATCGGAATGGGGATTAAAGTGGAAATGGAGATTTGCAGATAGAGAAGAGGCAGAGGTGGATTTAGACATGTAAATGGAGATAAGGAAGCAAGTGAGGAAGGAAACGGACATCAACAAGACATGCACATGGAGAATAATATAAAGATGCAAACGGAGATGAGTAAGGAGAAGAGATGGGAGGAGAAGAGAGACGAAAGTAGATAAAAAATCGACGCGTTTTTACTTCTTACTTCCTTTGTTTTGTTTAATTTTGCTTTAATATTTAGGAAACTCGTCGTATTAGTATGATATCTTACGGAGACTCAAAGTATACTGCCATGGCCAGGTCTGTCGGCTTCCCAACGGGAATTGGGGCTAAGATGGTACTCGACGGTAAGTGAGGAGTCAATATTTTAGTGCATCTATTTGCCGTTCAGTTATTGGTCTTAATATCGGACCCGATAATTAAGGACGAGTCCGGCAAATTTACAATAAATTTAAATAATTAAAGATAAAAATAAGTTAAATTATTACATATTCCTTCTTAGATAATGTGCAGTTCAACACCAACATTTTAGATGTTCGTATTGAAAGTGTTTTCTTTTAAGTGTCCTTTTTCACCTTGTCCCATAATTGATTATTCATCTCTTTTTTATATTCCTCTTACACTTGATGCAAATTGATGTGGAACTTTCTTAATTTTTTAGGTGCCATTGATAAGAAAGGCATCGTACTTCCAACGAAACGTGAAGTTTATCAACCAATATTAAAACATCTTCGCAAGGAAGGAATAGTGGTGAAAACAGATTCTTTCTACGATTAACGAGGTGGCGTATTTATTGTAATTGAAATACTGTTAGAAAGTCAAGTGGTAAATTACGCCGTATTACACCTGTAGCACTCTGGAAAAAGGAAATCCAATGCTCTCCAGAAATATTCAATAATTCTTGGATTTCTCAAACAATTCTTGTATGGTTGCTGCAGGATATTGATGTTCCTGATTTCAGTCCCCAGCATGTTAGGAATTTTGATTGATTGCATCGCAAACATACAAAAGTTCATTGCAATATTCCATCAACCATTTGCAAAGTACAGCGCACAAAGTTTACCGTGCAAACAGGAAATTAACTAAGACGTTTGGGACTTCGGAAAATTCAAAACGAACTTTGCAAACTTCCGTGGACCGTATGCAAATTTCTCGAATTCACTTGCCAATTTTCCAGGAACATTTGCAGATATCCTGGGAAATGAACGTCGACGTTTCCCAAATTTGGAACGTAATCAATCAAATTCCCCCCAAGTTAGGTTCGACTCCCAGCGGAAGGCCCTAGAGATGCATGATTCGTAACTGGTCCTGCTTAGGTCTTAAAGTAAATGATTCTGGTACTGGAAAATTTACATTCACCTTGTATAGACTCATATTGGGTGGTTGACTCTATACGGTGAACAAATGTCAAGTTTGGTTTTTTAATACATGGACAGCGCTCTTTACTATGTGTCACTTGTCCATCGGATAATTTCCGAATAACAGACCCCTGTACCAGTTTTTTTTATATTTTAGAAACGTGAGAGCTTGGATATATGTTAAGATCGATGAATGATCGTCAAGCTCTATACTCAGAAAGACGATTTCTGAGCCCCAGACGGGGATCGAACCCGCAACCTTCTGATGATCGGTGAGACGCTCTAACCATTGAGCTACCAAGACTCAGATGGTGAGCTAAGGTGCAAGTTAGAGATATATGTGCGACCTAAGGGGAAGCCACTATATATTAGTAATGATTGATGTAGTTTTTTTATATTTTAGAAACTTGCACCTTAGCTCGCCATCTGAGTCTTGGTAGCTCAATGGTTAGAGCGTCTCACCGGTCATCAGAAGGTTGCGGATTCGATCCCCGTCTGGGGCTCAGAAATCGTCTTTCTGAGTATCGAGCTTGACGATCATACATCTATCCTTTACCCCTGTACCGTAACCTTAAATTTGGACCATCCTTTGCTGTACATTTCGACAGATATGTCGTCTAAAATACCAGTTTGTTGTATATATCTGCTACCTGAATCTGGTGAGACGATGCATAATAAAACTGCTTTTTAAGGAGCTTTTTAATGTCTAAGAAGGAATCGGAAATGACTAGCTCCATCTGTACTCGAAAAATAAGACGCGGCTTAGATCGGGCGCGAGTAAGGCCCGGGATAATCGTGGAAGCTTTGTTGCCGAAACATTTGAGATTTTTGATGTTTTCCCAAATTTTTCTCCCTTTGCCCACCCGTAGAAATATAGTCGCCGAAGCAAAATCTTCTTCCCTGGATGTAAACAAATGTTTCTCTGGAGAATTCAGAAACATTTTTTGCTTAATGGCCGCGATGTCTGTTTCGGAATCATTGTTTCTTCGTTTGCCCACTGAGAAATAGTGTTGCCTAGTGCCCAGGGTTTCTCTGTACCGCTTATTTTGTTGGTTTTTATCTGAGATGGTGCTCCCCGGCCAAGAGACATCGACCCAGTCCTAATCTAACCCGCTCATGAATGTTTCAAACAAGATGTTTCCTTGTTTAGCCCATGTTCAGGTAACATTCCTGGGAAACAATGTTAGTTCGTTTACCCAGGCCTTTCATAGTACGCGGAACGCTCGTATAAACAAGATACAGAATTTTCACCCTTACGAGATTTTTCTATCGTATTTTGTTTTTTAAATTGCGTAAACTGTTATTTCCAAGATATGCGATTTTGTTTCTGCGGCATGGAACATTGTTGCGTTCACGTTTTTTGAAGAAAAAATTTCAATGGCGAATGTCGGGCTATGTGCACTCGTGCATTTACGAGTATTGAAAGATGACAGCGGTCGTTGGCTAAAAGTCCCGCAGTTATGTAAAGAAGTTTCTTTATTGCACTGTAGTGTGATTAACCTTTTATTTGCTCACCTTTCAACTAATTATGAGTGAGTAATCTCGTCGTGTGTCTTATTAACAGATTTATGGCGGCCTATTACTGCTGTGTAATAACCAATGTACGACGAAACTTCTTTAGTCTTTTCTTCAAACAAACAAATTTTCGCACGTCTTGCATCTTGTTAGTAAGTCTCCCGTCTGTCGACTTGGTTTTTTTGTACAAAATGGAGGTTGATTAGACCGTCTTTGCCGAAGTTCATGGCGCAAGCCTTTTACTAATTTAAAAAAAAAAGCAAACAAGAAAACAAAAACACGTTGCTTCTCAATGCAATCGGTAATCGAGCTTTCCTAGGAGTATTTTGACTTACGGTAATACTTGTTGTATAACACCGTTGTTTATTTCAAGAACAGAATTGCTTCTTCGAGCGAATTGTGAAAGACCGAGTGTAAAACCGAATCATTTTTCTGCATTGAATGTATTTTAAAATGTCTTTTCTGAGATCTCGAGTGAGTAAGATATCTTGTCAGTGAGATACTTGTGGCTTATCTCTAACAATTAAATGTGCTTATCAAACCTATCAATCATAACTTTACGTTTGATGGCAGAGAAGTGTGGTAGGAAAAATGAAATCGAACCCAGGTGACTCAAGTGGACGGCCCATCGAAGTACTGTTGAAATATTTTGAAATCGTTAGGGTGTATATTAACTCAAAATGTAACATTGTTTTATATGTGCGTTGTAAGTTGATGTAGGTTTTCGCTGAGCTTGATGAATTAAATGATAACGTGGTAGAACAGCAGGAAGTGGTGCAACATTACTGAGAATAAAATCCGGTATTTTACCAGGTCCATAATCGGAGTAAAGGTTTAACCCACCCATTTTTCAATGCTGGATTTGATTCTTCGGGAGATGTAATGAGGGCATATCTTGATCCATGCAAAATTCTTCTTCGTTCACGAAGCGATGAAAAGTTTATCTGAGGCCTATCTGCAGGACTGCTCTTGTCCTTAGCTTTGTGTGTAGAAATGAAACGGAATTGAAAACAAAAAAATTAAAGATTAAAGTACAAAAGACTTTTTTTCCTAACTAACATTTTGCAGAGAATTGACGATTTAGAGCTCAGCCGGGAAGGCGGATTTAGATTTCGACCCTCGTTCCTAGATGCATGTTCCTGAAAGTTCAATCATAACTTACTGTACAACTCGAATTCACTTATCCAATGTATGTTGGTTGATTTTTTGTTTATTTTTTGAAGCAGTGAACTAAATCTGTTAAGTTTTGATATGCTATTCGAAAGTTCTTCAGCGGGAAATTCAGCATCAAAGGGAGTTGAAAACTGTGTACCTTCTCATGCCCAGCATAAGACGATTTTTCGTGTAATTCGAAGTCACGGGGCTTAGATGGAGCTAAATTTGCAAAGACGATCCAATGACTGGATATCTTATGGTGAGAAAAGGTTACATATCTATGTCCATGCATATATGTACCACTTAGCTTTCCCTTCTGATTTGTTATACATACTATTTATACGACAACCCTCGCTGAGAGTTGTACACACATTTAACCCATGCTCGTCTCCTGTGTGCAGTGGTTATATCTCATCGGTCGTCAATTATTGCGGCTGTAATTCCATTTCAGGGGCCTCAGAATCAATGGTAGTGCACTAGTTTCGGGAGCATCCATTCACGCCCATTTTCACTGAGCTTTGGCAACGAACATTAACTTGATGTAAACTTTGATTGCTTGTCCGCTTGATTAGAATCTGAAGGATTAGGTGGCATAAATGCTGAGAGCGCATACGGGATGCTAATATCTGAACACCTGCTCCCTGAATGAATAACAACCTCGGAGTTCGGACAGTATTTGGTTTAAGCTGCTTCTGACGTTTCTGTTGCCGTCCTTACGGCTTCCTGTGTTATAAATTTCCTGACTTTTCTAAATAAAACATTCGGATTTCTAAATGACGAAGTTTACTCATAAGCGTTTTCTAATATTCCCATGTTAATATGGGTTGTTTAAAAAGAGAGCTTGTGTCATGCTGTGCTACTTCTTTGTTCTCTCCCTCAGTGTATCAGCAACACACGTCTCAACAGATTGATCACTTCTTTTCAAACTTTTAACAGCCACCCGAACTGAGTGCCCACCCCTTTTGTTTGTAGCGTGTAGACAAACCGAGCGCGAACTTTATCGGCGGCCTCAGCATTTTAGCAGTTGTAATAAAGAAAACATACTCGAATTTGAAGCCGTGCCTGCTCTCACACGCCCTAGAAATCGAGATATGCTTAAATCCGAACGAGATAAGTTTAAATCCATTTTCTTTAAACTGTGATCGTAGCTGCTTTTGTGTCGTGGCCGCGTGGCGTAATGTTTATTAATGTTTGGGTTATTACCGTCACAGAGGACGCCTCGTATTAGCTGGTACACTTACAGAATTGCCAAGGTATTGCACTGCATGTGTTTGAAGGGGAGAAAAACCTTTCCTCGCGGTCAGAACTGCTGTTAACCAGCGGAGCCAGGAGTTGCTTACACGGACTTAGTTTGGCAAACGGTTGTGCTCTGTTATCACTGCGTCGATCCAAACGAATGACTCTACTTTCTCAAAGGTTCCTCTACGTTCTACCGAATTTATGAAACCTCAAGAACTTAAGAGGTCTTTTGTAGTGAACTAGGTTTAGGTGCTGAACGAGAGAGAGTGTGTGATTTTGAGTTATTTGTGGTGCATTCAACGAGGCTTGCTTATCTCGTGGGGAGACTCTCGGGGATGGATCAATGAATCACCAACTCTTTTAAACAGCTTTTCTTTTTTTTAACTGCGTTGGTTAAACCGAAGGGGGTCTTTCAGCTGTCATGCAGTACCTAAATCGATATATTTAATGATTAAGCAGCACAATTCCAATCACCAATAAACTGAGGCCAATTCATCAACCTTTTATTAAAGTTATCGGTAGTGACATGTTTTCGTCTGCGAAATTTAAGATCGAAATTAGGCAATTGACCTTTTCTCAAAAAAAAAAAAACACAAAAATAAAATAAAAACTCCCAACTGTAAGGGACGGTACTTCGCACGTATTGATATTTTGAGACTGCATTCATAGACGTGCATAAAACAACTCGTCTTTCAAGGTTTGTCATTTGTACGAAAGCCTTCTAATTTAAAAAGCGATTTCTAATACCTAGGAGCCAAGAAAATGGGACTCTTTTCCTTCTATCTTTCGCGGTGCAACACTGATTTCGCGGTAAGGAAATTCCAGCTGAGAGTTCGTAAGTTGAGAGCCTGAGTTCCCATGATGTTTGATCTTAACCGTCGCGTTCGACTCAAATTTTTGTACTGGAGAAAAAGCCGTTTCACTTTCACGAACCAACTCAAGCTACTTCTCTTGTCATTGACTCCGTGTAAACAGCATGTGGTATGGTGCAAAGCGATCAATGAACACGTACAATAGAACACTAAATAGACCTTCTGTGCGAGGTCATTTAAATAAACATGTTGTGTTAGTTTTATTCTCTTCCATTTACCCAACACAGCTGAATTTAAGTTGGCGTTGGTCTTTCCGTCACAGACATAACTGCTGCGACTGTTTGATTCTTTGCCTTTCTTTAATTTGTTTTGTCACTGACTTGTTTTTGCGTCACGCCACTTGCCGTCTTTAGTGTTGCTTCTAAAAGTCTGAAGTGTTTATTCTTTAAATGGCGCACGACATTTCGTCCTCGAGGCAAACGGAAATCCCGTTTGGGAGCTTAGTGTGTGTAAAAAACACACCTTTGTTTCTCTATGACCGTATTCATTTTCAGCGTTGATAGGCCGCTTCACTTGTTTCGTCACCACTCTTTTCCTTAACTTGTCACTTAGCTGACATCCGGAAATCTGAGTCACCAATCCAGCCTTGACTTGATGCTTAAAACTCGCACTTATCACTTCTTTAAAGGCTTGTTCTCAACTTCGATTCGAGAGGCGATAAAGCCGTGAAATTGCTAAAGTCCTGTTCTTAAACAAGTCTAAACAAGTAGGTGAAAACAGTTTTATTCGGAGGTGCGCAAAAATAATCCGAAGTAAGCTCTCAAGATTCGAGGACAAAAAGATCGCCTGGAAGACTACCTGTTTGTTGTTTCACCAAATCTGACTTTATTCTCGTATTCTTTCTCCCTAACACGCTGTCGCTTCTTTTGACCAATCGTGCCATTCGATAACAAAGCTCTTAACTTTTGAGATTGTTTACGATTAGCGGAGGAGCTGGTGAAAAGAATATCGCTTCTTTGAATTGTTTCTGTCGAATTGAGTTGTGGCATGGGCCAAGAATAGTGCGTTTGGGTTTTAGATTGCTGCCGAAACACTCGTTCGTCAACGGATTAGAAGTTTTGATTGAGACCTACTGAAAAAATAAACAATTTAGTCTTTAATTATAATTCTCTTTTGTCGGAAAATCATAAACTGTGAAAAGACCGCCAGAGGGAACTTACGTCTTGTTGAAATGATTAATTAACTTGTAGAAAACCGTAATCATGCAATATATTAACTTTACTGCGATAGAGCAATAAAAAATATCACATACCGAAGGCTATTCGGTTGGACATTTCCAAATAAAATTGCCATAACTAGAAAATTCAAGAGCTACGTTTCCATCATTAATAAACGCGCATGCCGCACGATGCTACATGGAAAGACTTGTTGTAAAGTCCACAGGTTGATCGCTTTTAGACCGATTTACTTTACATCGATCTAAAAGCGATCCGAGTTTGCTTAGATCAAGCGTTCACATCAATTTTTGATCGATCTAAAAGCTTTCATATCGATCTAGGCTAATTCACAGCTTTTCATATTCAGTGCACTTGGATTTAGATCGATCTGAGATCGATCAAAGTTGCTAGCGTGATCGGCCTTTATGTCACCAGCTATACGTTTGAAGTTGTTGGTCGTGTTCAGCAGTGCGCAGATTTACGACTGTCATCCGTCTCTTCAATAACCAGTTTGCGACTCCTTATTATAAATCGCTACAAAAAGTTATTAGAAGTTAGTTCTAGCTATGTGTTTGCCAAGGCGTTTTGGATAAGTGAGTTGTGTAAATAAGACCCAAATGGCTGCTTCCTCGTCCATTGTGTTTAATCTGACGGCCAATTAATGAATTGCCTACATCGATCGACTTGACATTTTGTAGTGTTTGCGTTTAACCGCGATTACAATCTTTTATTGATGCCACACTTCACAGCTGTTTTGCACGGCTTATCATGAGAAAATTGACTTTTATTGATTGTCAAATTGACAGCTTAGATTTTTACCCGACCGCGGAAGAGTAGGTGCCTATCAACTGTGTTTATGTATATATTTAAACCGGTACTCGCTAGACATACAAATCTCTGTATTTACCAGCATCAGCCGTCAAAATCACTCCAGTAAACTCATTGCAATTCTGCTCTTGTGCTTGATAAAACCACGATTTTCGTATTCATCAAGTTGTACGATGAATTTAAACTGTTTGCATTTAATTTGATTTCAAATTGACTTGGCAAATTTCATTGTACAAAACAGCGTAATGTGTAGCTGGAGTGATGTCAAAAATGCCACGGGGCTGATTGTCAGTACTGGATAACTTTCACGTCGGGCTTCCTTCTTCCTTTCGCTATGTTCTTCAACGTTTTGTTAAAAGGCAGTAATTATTAAATGGCCTTATCCATAGTTTACGTAAATCAAATTGTATTCAATTAAAGCGACCTCTTAATATCGTAGTTTGTTGACTTGCAGACAGCTGATTTTTTTAACACCATTAAAAGTATCCTTTACTGTGGCGCCATTGCTATTAGTCATCGGAAATACACTAGCCTTGGATTGTGTGTAAACTTTTAATTCCTCGAAATGCAGTTTGTTTTGATTTCACGCATTGATCTAACACGGTCAAGCAAATTCCTAGTCAGTGTAAATTACTGTTAGCAGCATTATCGCTTTGGTGAAAAGTGGGCGATGAATTATAAAAAGTTGCTGGCAAACGTTTGTTAGAACACCAATTTAATAGTTCAACTGTTGGGAAACTTCCAAAACGGTTCATTTAAAAACGACAAAAAGGCTCGAAATCATTTCCAGCAGTTTACTTGAACAACATCTCAATTTTTAATATCTCAACGTCTTAAATAAATTAAAGTACATCATTTAACTTAGTGAATTGGATGATGGAATTATGAAAGATATGACGAAACGTGGCATGACATATGTATAAAATTGTTTTGGTGGGGTTTCTAATCTATTTCTGTATTTACAAATTGCCATTGTATATACACGTGGCTTGTGGGAAAGTCTCTCTTAGGTGTTATTCTTTTATAGATGGATACCTAGAAGAGTCGAGGCTGCGTTTAGTGCTGTGAGCTGTTCATTTAAGATTGTATATCGTTTGTGTTCCCTGTTACTAACATTTGTGATAATAGCACTGTAGTCCGGGCGATCGGCAAGCACAGAGTTGAAAGTTCAGTGATCCGGTACTGCTTGTAAACTTTGGGAATGTTCTCGTGCTAATCTCGCTTGGCCAGAGTAGCGAGGACGGGACGCTGAGACCTGTTCGCGACATGTCTAAGTACTGAGGCCGATCGTAATGGCCCATGAGCGGCAGTTTTCTCGTATCAACGAGACCAAAATTCATCGGCGAAGATGTGATGACCCGATCTTGTGACGCGGTCATAGACAACGGAATGCTTGCTGCGGCCAACGTGTGATAGAAAAACGCGTTCTCTGATCCTCCGTTAAACATAACCGCGTGATGGCAGCGCGGTCGTCTTGGTTTTCGACGACGTCGAAAGTTCCCTTTGGAGAATTCAGGCAGGTCTTTTGGATGGATCATCCAGTAGTGACCTTTGCCGTTCTCTGCTCTGCCAGCCTTGACGAAACAATCGTTGCTTGAAAGGTTGTGACGTACGCTGTTTCGCCAGCCTGGCCCTTTCTCTCGGTTGAAGTGCGAGTACTTACTGGCGATGTAATGATAAATCGAGCTCAGAGTCATCCGCTTACCAGGAGCGCTGAGAATTGCTTGTGCGATCACTGCCACGAAGGTTTCCACATGTCGACTGTCCTCTTTTGAGTTAGGCTTATTGGTTTTCCCTGGCATAGAGCAACGATTTTCCTGCTTCGTGCTGGCTGCGAGCGCCATCCGTTTCTCTTTGGCCGCATCTTCCGCATCGCTGATTTTCCTCTCTTCGCTTTTCATTTTTGTTTTCTCTTCAGCCGGCTCCTCCTTTAATCCTCCGCCCAAATTCAGGCGACTTTCTTCGCGTAAAACTTTCTTGATTACCGCTGGCTTTTGATCCTTGCTTGGTGCGATCAAGCGGTCCACAGAAAAGGACGTCATCTTAGCGAACAAGACTCTGTTTTTGAGCTTTGTGAGTTTTCTAAAACCACGCGTTACAAGCTGATTCGAGCTAGGGACTTGTGTGTTCACTCCGTAAGCGTAGCGCAAAATGGTATCTCTTGGCCTTTCTCACGAGTTCTTATTTAAACCATTAATTTCGTATACGCGGGGGGTCTGAACTGGTGCTTTGGTCCGCCAGGTGCCGTAAGATTGGGCGGCAAACAATTTGATTGTTCTTGTAAACATTGCCAAAGAACTATAGAATACTTCATGAAACCAGTTTCCGATTGCTAGCAAACGTTTCCATTGAAACTATATTTAGCACATACTTCGCGAAACAAACAAGAAATCACACCGCGGGTAAAAATTCCCGAAGCAACCTTAAAAGCGTTTCATGAAGGCAACTAGTACGCCAAATCTGGCAAGCAGTCTTTTGGCATCTCGTTTCCGAATTAGATTGAGCTTTATTGAAGTTTCCAATTTATGACTATGGGATAAAATTGCGATTTGTCGAACTATCTCATCTTCAAACATCCAATTATGGCGTTGTCCATTCATTCATAATGCTTAGATTAAATAAAGACGTATTTGAATGTGTATAATTTGTTTCCTACTAATCTCGACCATTCTTCGCAAACGCCACAATTAATCATGGTCATTTGGTTTTTGACCGCCGAGCCGTCGCCTAAACCGTGAAATATCCTCTTCAAAAATTCTCTACAATTTATTAAACAGTTTCGCGAGCAATATAACACATTGTTTTTGTTTTGTTTTGGGGGTTTTTATTTTGGCCAATTAGTTTTATGTGATGAGACATGAAGGCTTTTATTTCTAAAATATCGAGAAACGAAACTTTTGATTTTCTTTTAAAGCTTTATCCACGGAGCTACGTATTTATATAGTAACTAGTCGATTAGATTCCCTCGAGTTTGTGCGTCTTGGCCTCTGAAAGCGTTCACCTTTGATTAGGAAACTGTTCAAATTTGTTTAGTCAACAAACAACTCGACCACGAATGAAAACGAAGCAGTGAGAGAGCATTCGGAGGGTACCTGAAAGAGGCCTTCGTTCGACTTACATGGGAACATTCGTGGGTTTCGTGAGATGATTTAACTTGTGTTCTTCGCGAAATACATCGTGACGAACGCATTTCTTGAGAGGAACGTCTGACTGAGAAAACTAATTGTAAACACGATAAGAGTACTTCCTGTCTGCCTGGTCACGCCGCTGCGACAAATTTGATTTATCATGGGAGATATTGACCTCCCCAACTCGGAAGCTGTAACTCCCCTTTTCTATTCGATGTTTGGTTGCTTCTGTTATTTCTAAAGAGAACTTTGCAGGACGCCTCAGACACTCATGTTTGGTTCAGTTCGTGCATATCCTTTAAGTCTTACCGACGTTTTTGTGTTCAGGTGTACTTCAACGCATTTGTGCTGAGAGACAATTCCGAACTTAGAAAAGTTTAACCCGAGAGTGGTAATCACTAGAAATAGAAGATTATATTGACGTTTGCATTCAAAACTCCCAGCATCCCACGCGTCGGATGTGTCCCGTGATGCGTCAGATACGAGAAGAATAGAAGCAAAACAGAAGTAGGGGAGAACTGAGAACTCGTGGTGGATAAGGCCATCATGGGGGGAGCGAATGCTTTTTATAACTCGTTTCCTATTGATAAATATCCGTTTCCTTCGGGGTACCCCAGGGAAAAAACCTTGTTTTTTTGTCCCTTGGTTTTTGGTTGATTACGATGGGAATAAATATCAGCCGAACTGTTATTACAATAATGAAAAAAATTAAACTTTGTAAGCAATATAGGTATTGATATAAACTTAGGGAAGTGATTCAGACAAATATTGTTGAAAGTGATGCCTTCCCGTATATTAGTAGAAGTGGTTGGTTCCTGACTAATTCATATATCCCAAGGTTAAATGCATCGAATTAACGAAATATACTCATGACTACGTAGATCCCCCAAGTTCTTCTCGAAGTCGGAATTGAAAACGAAATCTCGTGGTGGTGTAAATGAAGACCACAACACGCATATACTTATTTCTTTGTCAAGAGCGTGATTAAAGCGTTATGTCACCTTGTGTATATTTTAGAGTTGCGTGAACTGTTCAACTCATATAGTTCTGCTTAGGCAAACAGTGCTTTGATTCTTAGTTAGTTTACACTGCAAGACTTTCAACAGTCCTTCCGCAGTTTTTTGAGTTTTTATGAAAGTTGTGTAACTTCAGTTTTAAATTATTTGCCTCTACGAAATCTGTACGACAGCTAAGAATTGCATGAACATATGTTCGGTTTACTTTTGTAAATTCTACTGGGACAAATACTTTTGCATCAACGGTCCGGTAGTTTTTAACATCTTTCTAGGCTGTCTCCTCCATAAGATTAAACTGTTTTTAAGATAATTTTAGGCGCGAAACTTTCATGAAGTGTAAACTTTAAGAAGGATGTTTGTGGTGTGTTTCATGAGTTGCGCTTATTGCCTCTCAGCGAGAAGCCTCGCATGAGTTTATTGAACTGAAGCCTACACATGTCATTTTCAATCGCCCAGCTGCTTTTGACGGTTGTTGTAAGAGAACTGTTCACATTGTAAAGAACAAAGCGATCAGCAGATCTCTTGTTGTCTGATGCAAAGCGAGGCATCAACTCAGTGCAGCGCCGTTTTCCGTTTGGCAAACGGATATGAATAATCTTTTGTACAAAGGTCAAGTGTACGGTTTGAGGAGCAAAATTTGCAGACATTAGTTAGTTGCCATTCACCTGGACCGACCAAAGCCAGAAATTCCTAATGAATATTTTTGTTTGAAAAACAAATCGGACATAACAGACGTTTTGGCTGAAGGCAACGCGATTAATGGATATAAATGAATGCTCTTTTTAAAAAGAAATGACTGATTGGTTTAGGAAGTGGTTTTCAAAAACATTTCACAATAAACGCATTTCTTGTCACTGGAATTGGTCCTGGCTCGTTTGCTTCAACTCTGTTTAAAATAACTTGTCAACAAACTAACTTGTTGCTCATAACACTTGCAATCAGGGTTAACTCCTTTCAATTTCCTAAATTTATCGAATTCAATATTTTTGAGGAAATACCAGCGGATTAAAGAGTTTGTTGAGTTTGTTATCTGTTCTTCAGGTAAGAAGGTTGGGCAACTGTGTTTTATCTCTGCATGTGAGGTTGCACGTTAAAAATGTACTTTGTATCTGCCTGGTTGAAGTTTTATCTGAAAGAAACTGCCCAAAATTCGCGTGTTTTTCGTTTGATACTCGTTAATAAAAGTGCAAAATTATTTGTATAATACGAGACTTTCTACGAAGTATCCGCGCGTGAGGGCTTCGATCTCAAAAGGCCCGCAACATCGGCATAATTGCCAAAGTCCATTAGAACCGGAATTGTATGTTATGGAAACTGTAGTTGGGGAACACAACATGTCAATTAAGTTTGATCTTAACGATTGAACTACGTCAAAGAAGGCGAAGAAGGCATGACTGGTTGAAAAGTGTTTGGATATGATGTCGTGATGTTTCTTTAACCTTGAGGAGATCTATCACCTTTGATCGCGTTCGTATACATGTGAGTCTAGATTTTAGTGTTTATGACTGAGTTTCGGAGGTTGTTAAATTAAACACTTGTAACCATACGTATTTTTTTCTCGATTGCATGCTGTCTCATCCCCCTCGGCATTTTTATTTGGATGAGCCGTGGTTCTATCAGACCTTGTACATCGAAAGCAAAAAGAAAACAAATCTTTTGCCATTGTAAGTTCCAGTTAATGAGTGTTGGGGTTGCATACCTAATACTAAGTCATAATACTAACGTTTTTTCTCTCTGACGAAGGGCCTTCGCTCGAAACGTTAGATAACTACTCTCACATTTCGGCAGTACTCAAACCTTTCTGATTATAATACTAAGTCAATTTCTCATGCTGTTGTGCTATTCTCTACTTCCAATTTTCGCCATTGGCATTTTCAAGCTGTCTGTATGTTCAGTGTTCCGTCAAACTAATTCGTTTAAGTACGCGAGTTTGTTTCACTGGTTTTCAGGGATCTTATCTCAGCATAACGTGCACCAACTTGCGAAGAGCGTTAACTCACGAAAGTAATCTGATGATTGCTCTAAACGTCATATAAGTACTCAGGTTTTTGGAAGATTTTTCGCTATCTTAGAGATGGGTAAGCAACTTGGTAATACACCAAAATCGTCCTATGGTTTTCTGCTGTCACTTACTCCTGGCGGACATTGAGTTGACTCTTGTCAATTGATTGTGGTGAGATAGTGAATGTAGTTTTCTCAATTTTGTATACCTCCTGGATAGTTTGAGGCTGTGGCAACCTGATGCTCCACCCTTAATAAATGATATAGTAATTAGCAGTTCCGGTAGCCCGCCAGGTTAACCTCGGCCGCAAAATTGATGACCGATGCGCAATCCGATCGTCACTTGGTGTCTTATTTACAAACGGGAAAGGTTGCGAATTCAACCAGCAAGTCAGAGTTTGAGCTATCGGTTTTGAATAGCCGGGTATTTGAAACTATTTGCCTGAATATCATTCATTGTCGATCGAAATGGTCTACCTTTTATGATGTTTGAGAATTGAGACCAAGGGGTTGTTCTAGTTGGAAGTAGTAGTTCATAAATAATATCAAAAAATGGAGTGTAGTAGCATATAATACCCGGAGATCTCCATTTCGCGTCGTATTTGACTGTGAAAAAGGGCTCTCGCTCGAAACGTCTTCTTTGTTCTCTCGTTTTAAGGCAGACCACTAACTATAAACTTTATCTACCCAGCAACTCGTGCGTTGTACACAGTGCGTTCGTGTGATAGCAGTGAGAAACGGTCACAATTCCGATGTTCTTAGGATACGTTCCTATTTCTGTTCTCAATTTAGCAGTTAAGCAATCTCGTTTAGATATTTTATCTGTAAACCACGTTCACCAATTTCACACCAGTTCCATGTCAGCACAAAGCGGGTTTTTCTACAAAAAAGTGAGTGTACTGTATTTTATTTAAAGGTGCGTGTCCAGATCGGTGCCTTGACACGAGAAATCAATCGGGCTATTTATACAATAGAAATGAGACGTGGCTGACATGAGGCGCTAAAACTTTCGTTTAAACAATGCAAAACTAACGTTGACGCTTTACTTGAAACATATATAACACAAGAGTTGGCTTTGCTCTTACAAAATAGACCTGCTCCCATGTTACATAAGGTGTATTTCATCTTGCTTGAAATGAAATGTCTCTCTAGTCTTCGAGCAATTGACTTGAGCGAGAAGAAGCGAAGACGTGGTTTCCATCCATTCGTGCACAAAATCGCGTATACGTCTTGACTCGCTTTTTCCTCCCAAAAAAAATGGGCAGCAATCATAAAAATGTGACAGCCGTAAATTCTTGTTGGCCGTTGTTACCCCGAATAATTTCCCAATTGCGCTGATAATAAGGAAGCAGCATGCATTGGAAGAAAGTAGCCAGACTTTGCCAGTAAACGTTGGCTTTGATTTCGTATATACAAATACACGCTCGCGCGCTCTCAAGTTGTCAGAGTACTTTGGCAAACAGTGAAACTTCCTTTGTTTTCTGATGGTGATAAGAATTCTAGTCACGGAGTAAGGCAATCTTCTTGTTGTTTCCCCAACGGAACGTGAAAGCTATACCTCAAAGTTTGCCTGAACCACTCTTCTGCCAACTGAAATGAAGAGGTAATCATTGATAGATTCCGCATTGGGGCAGCCTAACCACTGGTCAGTTAACTGACCAACAGAACCAATTATAAACATGCTATAGCCTAAGTTTTGCAGTTGAGCCTAGGTGGGTGTAAATGATTGTACTACAGCCTTGTTCACTTAACAGTTTCTCACCACCCAATAGTTCTTTAGTAGGGTAGAATGGCTTAGAAAATCGACTAGAATTTTTAAATTAGTACGTACGGTTTTATCCTTCTGCTACAAACGCAAAGAGTTAGTGGACAGGTTCATCGCAATTTCTCCCCATAAATTTATCTCAAGATGGTATTAGCTATTCTGTAATCGCTCATTGGGGTGTTCATGTTCAACCATGGGGTAAAAGATTTAGATAGCTCCCCAACTGAGCCATACGATGTGGGAACAAGGTAATGAATCCAGTTGACAACGTACAGGGTGATTATCACTGCCAGCCGAGAGCTTCAAAAAGTACAAGAAATCCCATTCCGGAAAACATTGTTAACTTAAAAAACTGAAGATTATAGAGTTTATAACTTGACGAATAGTTTGACCTGTGATTTTCGACTTTAATAAAAGTCGCGATGACTTTGTAATGAAGCCGAAACATTGCAGTTTAAAAGTATGATTTAAACCAGACTCCGAAAAGAACAGACTTGGGATTCAAAAGATGATTAAAAACGCATGACTAAAAAAGACAATTTTTGGAACCAAGATATTTTTTTTTCAGTTTGTTTTGAGTCAAGTTTCTTGAAATTGTCGTTAGGTATTGAATTGTCCGTTTTAACTATTATTGCGGATTTATTGACCTGAATCTTGAGGGACTTTTACTTACTGAAATGTTGATATGATATTATGATATGTTTTTATCTTCAGCAGCGTAATTACAGCGGTCAAAGATGAAACTCTGGTTTTGTCCCCATTTGCAACTAACTCAGGTGATACAGATGTTGTCTGGTACTCGTTAAGTTACACAACGATTACCAGACGAAGCGTTGACGTGTTTGTAGTTGTTTTACGTTTCAACAACCTGGAAAGCTCCAAACTGTTGACCACATGACCCAACTGCATGATCTTTGGAAATTGCATTTAAAATAACTCGTAGTCACCATAGAGATGAAGAGAAAAACTTCATGGGTTAATCTTGTCGACCTTTGGTTGACTAGTTTGAAGTGTTCTACAATTATGTGACGTAGTCACGAAAACAGCTGGATTTCAATTTTCATGGCCAAATTGCATTTATTTATCTGGCTCATTGTTTCTTTAAACATGTTTCGCACTGTTATATTTAAATAACATCCTTATCAACCAGTCCAGTTAACTTTCTAGTGAAATAACTTTTTAATAGATGCGAAGCATTGAGTAGTTACGGATGATAAATGCCGGTTGTATAATTTTTTTTTCTTGTCCCGAGGACTTACTTTGGCGAGGGAAGTCGTCAAGTAAAATGACGGAGGACGAGGACAGAAAGGAGTTAAAAATAGGGCCGCAATACGCTCATCTGAATAATTATTTGAATTCAAGATCAAAAGGAAGGCGAATGTTTGCGTTGTACTCATACTGTAAATACTGTAACATGTATTAGTTCTAGCCACACTTGCGTGTAAATATGGAGTGAACAGTTGACTTGGTCAAAAAGAGAGTTAAACACGTTAAATGATCTGGAGCAAAATATTGCATGGTTATCTGAGGATTGCTTTTACATGTGAAACTCAAGTTACTGATTTTAGATGAATTTTTTTAATATTTTAATCATGCATTATATATATATATTATTATTATTATTATTATTATTACTAAGTCTTTTACAAATGAAGACACAGCATACGTGTGACTTTACAAGTATTGATAATTAATATTACAAAAGTAAAGGAAGAACTAATTATTAAAATTGTGACAAACCATTATATTTACATCATTATATTCATCATTATATAGATATATATAATAAGGATAAAGTTTTTTAAGGAAGTTCTTATGATTTATATATATATATATATATATATATATATATATAAAGAAAATTTCATTTGGCAGTAAGAAAGAAAGAATAAAAGGATAAGCCACTCGATTTTGATAGGATCTTTGTTATTGCACAAACGTTATGGTAATTAGATATCGCACCTGAGGAGCTTATAGAAGCGAAAACGTTTGTGCAATAATAAAGATCTTATCAAAATCGAGTGGCTTATCCTTTTATTCTTTCTTTCTTACTGCCAAATGAAATTTTCCTTATAAACTGATACTTGTGTTTGATCACAACTATCTATCTATCTATCTATCTATCTATCTATCTATCTATCTATCTATCTATCTATCTATCTATCTATCTATCTTTCTATCTATCTACCTATCTATCTATCTATCTATCTATCTATCTATCTATCTATCTATCTATCTATCTATCTATCTATCTTTCTATCTATCTATCTATCTATCTATCTATCTATCTATCTATCTATCTATCTATCTATCTAGCTATCTATCTATCTATCTATCTATCTATCTATCTATCTATCTATCTATCTATCTATCTATCCATCTATCTATCTATCTATTACGCTAATTTTTTACCTTGTGTATTTCCAAATGTATATGCTTTTATCAGTGTAAGTACAGTGTACGTGTGTTTGTCTAATGGTGTATATATAACCCGTCACCTTCTGATGACCTGTGAGACGCTTGAACTGTTGACTTACTGACGCTAACCATGCCGTTTTAGGTTATATATTTGTACTGCTCAGCAAGACCGACTTTTTGGTCAGAAAATCAGGTGTTCCAAACTTTGTCGAAGACTCGACAAACAAACAACCGGTAATACGTAATCACATCTAAGCTGCTGCAGTAATTACCTGAAGTGGTGTGATAAAGACAGTTTAGGTTTTGCATTCACAAAGTTTCTTAAATATTTCAGTTGTTTCCATTTTACCGTCCTATTCCTAGCTGTGTTCAAGGACAGACATGAAAAAATTCATGAATAAGTTCAGATGAACGCATTCAGTTGAAAAAGGAACAGCCGTTCCCAAGTCGCATTTAAATGTTGAAACTGGGCTTTGTTGTAATGGATTTTAAATGTCTTTAACTTCGGATACATCCAATCATATTAAACGAACATTTTAAACCAAATACTGTACAATATCAAGCAATTTGTTTTTAACTTAATGCAACATCATTGTTTATGAAGAATGCCTCTCAGGTTAAAGAACCTTTTCATGCAAACATTGCTGCAAAAATATGAAACGATTCTTTACCTAAGATTTGCTTCGACGACATCTTGCATAACTTCAAAACTGGCTTCAACTTCCGGAAGCGTTAATACACATTTTCATCAATATCATTGGTTCGCCTCTTCGGATATGAACCCAACAATCTCCCACAATATAGTACCATCTTGTCATTGCTGACGCCAGTGATTAATGCCCCATTGTTGTCCATTACTTCAGGGACAAATTTTGATGAATTCAACGAAAAACGCGTGTTTTTAAACCGTTCAAACCGGTGGCTATTACCTTACTATTGTACGTCTTTTAGATCTTACGATTTTGAAATGTCAATGTCAGCAAGGATATCGACATAACGTTCGTCTGTAGACGACCACTTGTTATTATGAGGCGTAGGATGAATATTAAAGCCCAGCTCAAAATTCGAATGTGAATAGCCATGACAGGATAAATCACGACAAATAACGAAACATGTTAGTTTATACAAGCTTACTGACGTTTCGTTGCTAACGCGCAACATTTTCAAAGTGATATAAAGCTTGTATAAACTAACATGTTTTGTTATTTGTCGTGATTTATCCTTTCATGGCTATTCACATTCGAATTTTGAGCTGGGCATTAATATTCATCCTACGACTACGATTCCCGCCTGGTAAATCCTTGGTCACTTGTTATTGTTTTTTTCCTATGTAAACAGATGGAAGTTTATGAATGTCAACGACAGCTGAACGGATAACGATGTTATAAAAATTTTCCATGTAGTACGCGTGTTATGGCGAAATGTAGATGGACGGATTTTCTCCTTTTAGACCCATATATAGAGAATCACTGTTAAAAATTTCTTACAAAAATTAACCTTTGTAAGTTCACCTATGAAAAGACGTATCCATTAGAGCTCTTCCTGCCACAATATTACATGACAGAAATGTAATACATTTAAATTATATTAATAAATTAATCTCTCCAACTCCAAGCTTTAGCATTTGACAAAATCTTGGCCAATTTATTTAATCCGATTCACGGGGTGATGAAAGAATTGCATTGAAAGAAACTGTTAATGACCTTGTTTATTTTTACACGTTGCTAAGCCATCTCGATCTTCTCACAAAACCTTTCTCACCCTTCTGCAAATTTCTACAAGCCACCCTTGCTGCGAATCACCGCTGTGCATTATGTTTTGAACAATGAGACCTCGCCGTGATGTGAACTCTACGGAAATCCTGTGCTTACACCCAGGCCATGGTCAAGCCAAGAATACAAATCGTGAGTCAACATTCCATTCCCTTCGAGACGACTTGAAGTTTTGTCTGTAAACAACTTGCGAATATACAATATGAGAAGCTAAGCCAAAGCCAAAAATTCAATATCCGTTTCAGACATTGAAAACTCAATCGTCCGATTGAATTCTATTTTCGGCTCAAAGAGACCCGCCAAAAACGAAATAGAATTGCTTTTGGGATGTAGACTTTCTGAACAAACGACAAAAAAATTCGGTCACTGTTTTTTTAGGCTATTCACTCCAGGATTGAATCATACAAAGGTCATCATTTTGTGAGACTATTTAGGGTTTCTGTAACATCTTAGTTCAAGCCAGTGTGGTTCAACGTGTAGTTCAAACATTTTGAACAGACAAAATACGAACATTTCTGGTGGCCTGGACATAATTCAATCCTATCTCAGTCGTAGAAATTCTTCGGTCAGAAATTCTTGAGTCAAATTGCGTATCGGAACGTTTCATTTACGGTTTCGGATCGGCTTTTCGATCATAGTGAGAACGCTTATCTCCGAGCTATTTTCTTCTGAAAACAAGGATTGTCCGGATTGCGTAAAAGTGGATCGCCATCGAATTGGTTTCTCGTCCAATTCTGTTGCGATTTCTCGAAGCGGAGCTCTGTTTGCAACGGAAATTTGATCAAAAATTATTCAAAACAAGTTTAATGGGAGGCTGTGGTTACATTCCTTTTCGCCTTGTTTTGCGGCAACTTTGGAAGTATTTGTAATTACAATGATGCTGGCAAAGTATTTGAATTGGTGTACACATTTAATACATTTATTAACGGAATGCAGGTTGCTAACGGCCCACTTCTTTGCCATCTGGCACAATAACTGCCATGGAACAGCTTGAAAACGGAATAAAGTACAAGACAATGGAGAACCAGTTGTTGTCGCTGAACTGTTGTACTACGCAATACTTATTTCTGTAACAGGTCAAAAATCAGTCCGGTACAACATGAGGACAGCTGTAAACCCTTTGAAGTTGTTCAATATAATTTCTCGTCGTCTTCGCATATTCAGCCATCACGACAACTCTATCACAGACGGTGTAATGTTAAGTATTAAAAGGCTATGGACTATAAGTATTTGTGGCGATCGCCAATATTTTGATTACTGAAAGCTGTTATATCTCAGATCTCAGAACCACATTGATATTATAAGCATTAGTTGGATGTAGACATGCTAGGATGGAGCCACTTTTAGAGAACTACCATATCTAATTTGATTTATTATTGATCTACCTTTTCACCTTATGTGTTTTGAGATCACCTCGCAAGATACTAACAACCCGAAGTTTCTATCCTCGTTTGAGCTCTTTATCAATTCACTTGTTAATGACTCAGTTTTGCGAGCACTGTATCTTGCATGTTTGTGATGTTAAAAACATTTGTTTCGCAGGCTTTCCTACTGAAGGCAAGGCAGAGTGAGTGCTTGTATGCAGTACTTCACAAATGTCTACCCTCTACTCTCTTTCGATGAAAAACGTAAATAGTTTAAAGATTAACGATTGTCTCTGCAACCTACTAACTCAACAACTATTCACAAAAAATCATTCTATACAACATTCTTCATTGTCATAACTTCGCACTCAATGAGTTTCGTTTTGGGATACAATTTCATTACGTCTTGTAAATTGTAAATAAATTACATGATAAAATCTAGACGCCTCTTGACAAATGTCAGTTTCTGCCTCGACTCGTTCCCGTAGACAGTCTAAAACTGTTCCCGTGGGCATGCCTCTTGGCATCCAGTTAAGAATTTGGCATGCTTTTAATCAGAGCTGGCATGTACGTCAACGTTTACGGGAAATTATCATTCGTATTATGAGACAACAACTCACTTTGAAGCTTGGCAAAAAACCGACGGAAAAATGAAATATGAAGAATGACCTTAGTCACTTCACATTAAAAGCTAAGCCTGCTTGCATGCATTCCCCGGAATTTTGCCCCTGGATTTCTTGTGTTTCTACAACGGTGACGCGCCGATTCATAAGAAACCCACGACAGTTCAACATTGGCTGGTTTTTTATTTATTTGCCAACAAATGCTGAACGAAATAGACTGGCCTGTTCCGTTAGACAAGTTACCTCTTGAGGAACGACGTTGGTCAGTAGACTGTTGACGTAACAAGCAACGATCTACTGCAAAATATGTTGAGCAGCAAATGTTGGCAATGCTAAACTGGCTGTCATGAACCTGTGGGGTGTTTCATCCAAACTGTTTGAGCTCTGTTTTAAATCTTGTAATATCTGAGGAGAAACTGCTACCTTTACATCAACATCAGTAAGTGGTAAGAATTTTGCATCTTCTAGAATCCCGACATTAAATCGCTCATCGAAGAATGAGAAACGGAATCAATCAATAATTCCACCGTCATGCAGGTCAGGAGCTAGGTCTGTTAAGGTCCATTAGCAAACTGCGACATCAAAATACTGGAAACATTTTGTTGAAATTTAATTTCAATGTCTTCTTTCATACTTATACAACTGTTTCCTGTTCAGTTTAATAATCCGACACGAATTTGATTGCTAATGACTCTTCAAATTACAACTAGCATGGACTGAAAGCACACAAAAGCTGTACATAACCAATCAGAATTAACTGAAAAATAGTCGTGAGCTTTTTCTCCTAAATAATACCAGTCATTTGAAGATTTATATGCCAACTTGCTGGTTGATGACGCTTGGTCCCAGTGCTTCCCTAACTAATTTCAATAACTGCCCGCTGCGCAGATCCGCACGACGTGATAAACTATGCCAAGATCTTGTAGAAAATATGACACGGAATAAGTTGGCGCAAGCAACGACGTTGACGAGACACTGACTAAATCCGTGGATCATAAAGTGCCCGATTCTGAAGAAAATTTACTGCAGTAGTGTTGTAATTGAATGTTCTGGCGAAAAACACCTTGTCATTTGATCGAACTGGTGTAGTTTTTTTATGGACAATCTGGTATATCCACGATCTTTATCGTTTTAACGTGAAAACCCGTAAGAAAGGCGGATTTCTTTCCTTGCTGATAAGATGATACCTTGTGAGATTTTCGCTTTAAGCTTAGTCCTTTTCCCTACATTGCAGTCGTAAGACTATTCAGTAATCACCACACACCAATCGTGTCATTCTTCATCACTTCGCCATCCAAAAGCCTCTTCTATGATAATGGTTGTCAGATTAATTATTCTTCTATATGAATGTGAATTAATATTCCTAGACTTGTTAGAAACGGGGGAATTCTTTTTCAATCAAAGATACAAGGACAAATCCAGAAAAGCTAACTTGGGTACACGTAATTGAATACTTAAACTGGCCTCGATTACCAAAGATGTCTTTAGTTCTGTGGATTTCAAGCTTTAAATAGATTTTAAAGGAAGTAACGAAGTGAGGAAAATCAGGGTCTTTCATGGAATGAAAAATGAAAGGCTAAAGAATTTTTAAGGTACATGAGGATTAGCTAGCCGGCTGTCCAGTAAATAATCTAGAATTATAATTCTATACTGAAATTTTGGGAAATTTCTTTGATCATTTTGGATCAAGCCTAATCAAAATTTAGAACTTAAAAGTTGACGTTTTTAAAAAGCAGTCGGCATCAAGTGAAACCACCGTACGACAGTTCAGCGAACTGGTGAGAGACGCATCAGAAGAAGTGGTTAAGAAGGCATTTTTTCCTGTCGTTGAGCCAGCTGCCAAAAGTCACGTCGAAGTTTTTTTCTTTTTTCTATTAATGAAGAGAAAATAGCCGATAAATTCTCATGAAATAACCGTCCTGGATTCTTAATTTTTCTCTGGATCCTTACCCCCTTCAAAATCAACAGTATCAATATTCGCTTTGTCACTTTCAGCTGAATAACCAGAGTAGACAATGATGTAATTTGATTACATATTTTTGGCCGCAAGCCATTGAAGAATGAGACATTATACAACATTGTCACTCCTTCTTATTTTGCAAGTAAAAAGCAAACTTTTTTGACTCTTTGGGATCGTTACACACAGTTTACCAGCGCGTCGATGTCAACGCTTTATCATAAGGAACAGCAATGAATTACTCGCTTCAAATTGTGAACCGAACATTTCTGGATATTGATTTTAAGCTATCAACATTCAAGGACATTTGCCTTAAATTTCATTTTCACCGAAAGGATGAACCTTCAACTTTCTCTGGCCATGGAGTTTCTCTTTAACTCCCCAAATCAAGATTACCATTTCACACTCGTAGTGTTATCTCACCCTGATTAATAACCGTTGACAGACTTGGTGAAAATATTGTTTCAATTGTTTTCAAAATATTGTCGTTGATCCATGTTTCACTGCATGTTTTTTACATTCTTTACGTAACAGACTTTAAACTTGATCTGTATTGTTTCCTGCCATGGCTTTTGACTTGTGTAAATATTTTACAAGACCAGAGGAAAAACCTAGCGACATGCACGAACACGTTTAAGTTCGAGGCATATTTTGGTTCTTGAAAAGGTCAGGGCAAACCCTTGGGTCAACAAAGACTGTGTTGGCTTCCCTCTCTATTTAGAACCTGAGGTGGGATCTATTATGGCATATTTTTTATCGAAAAAAACCATAACAGGAAAAAACTGCTTGAAATGAATGATGTTGGATAGTAAACATAGGATATGGAAGACAAAAATTATCAACCATACTTTCAGAAAGCTATGTTTTCAAAACAGACTGAAATATAAAAAAAAAACATACAAAAAATTCCCCAACTTTTCCTCTTCTTTCTTCCAGAGGGTGGTTAATTGAAATTAAAGTTAAGAGAAACACTTCAAACCTTTAAAGTTAAACACTTGAAAACTAACTTGTTTGCTCTTTTGGAAGTCTTACTATAGAGTAATATAGAGTGTTTCTTTTGACAGTCGACAATCCTTAGGTTGTCAAAGTAGGTGGGCTCTCTAATTGAGTGGTGAAGTGACATATGTTAGGCGTTGTCCCATTTTCTAATACTCATTCGTCGTCATCCTCTCACTCTGTCTTTATCTGTCTTTACCTGTATGCATGTCCTCTGAGATAATGTGATACTATCATTTTTTTTTCGCTAATCCGCACATTTGTCTATCTGTCCGTCCATCCGTCCATCCTCCCGTCTATCGGTCGGTCCCACTGTCTGTCTGTCCATCCATCCTCCCGCCTGTCGGTCGGTCCCACTCTCTGTCCCTCGGTCTGTCTGTCACACTGTCTGTCCGTCCATCCCGTCTGTCGGTCGGTCCCACTCTGTCCCTCTGTCTGCCTGTCTTTCTGGTTGTCTTTCCATCCTCCCGTCTGTTGGTTTGTCCCACTGTCTGTCCCTCTGTCTCTCTGTCCGTCCCTCTGTCAACCAACGCAGCTGAGTTAACACAGCCATATTTAGGAGTTTCACATGGAAGATGGTCTGTGTGTTAGCTCTCCCAAGTTCATGTTTTTGCTCTTTCTGATTGAGATAGTTTGTTAACCCATTTGTTTACCCAAAGGCAACTCCTAACCCGAATAAAATCGTCTGTATCTGCTAAAATAAAATATGAGGCCTCTGGTAGGCAAAACTTTTATACGTAGGACTTGTGTTGGTTTGGTTTTTATATCTGTTTGCAAGCAGGTGGTTGCACTGAATGGATAAGTCTCACATTGAATGCTACAAACTTGATGTTATTTCGTAAATTAAAATCGTCAAATGAAATACGAAACTTTTGTTCAAATGTATGATAAACTAAATCAGTGTATAACATTTGTATAATACGATAGCTAAATCTCTTTCAGTTTCAATAATATAAGAAAAATAATCTCAGTTTCAATAATATAAGAATTAAAGGAAAAGAAACGCCAAGTCAAAATATTGTGAAACTACTGAAGTACCCGAAGCTTCAGCTTTTGAGTTTTGGAGACTTACGAGGCGGCTACTTGGTTGATGCCCCAAATGCAGTAATACTGCCATTTGTACACTACTGTTAACAAGTGTTTTTTCTGTAAAGAGATATTTTCTTGTTAGTTTAACGTTACGCAGAACAGGTGCTCAATTTGACAGGGCGGTTACTTTCAGAGGCTCCAACAGTTTCGGAACTTTACGGCATCAACATGCATTGCTCAAACAGGAAGCTCGTATTAGCCAACTCATATCTGCCCAATTTCTACCGAGATAAGATCTGGTGAAATTATTCTCACGAAATTTTTTTGCAAGGCTATAATTGAAGTGTCCAGAGTTGTAAGTATGTCGACTCTCCTACCTAGCGAAGTTTATTTTTTTTCCAAGGAAATGCAAAGTGAACTGTTTAAAAGTCATTCCGAGAGAAAATTTTCGCATTTCGTCGGGAGTTTCCCAGTAGAGATGGCCTTAACTGGCGCTTGTTTTAAACGAGCATAATCTAAATTAGACCAGAATATTAGTTTAGTAAATTGTTGAATTCTTGCGGAAATAAGTAACATCGGCTCATCTACAGTAAGTAATGGGATTAAGCCGAAAGAGACAGCCGAAACAATGGGATTTCAATGACCGGGGGAAATAAGTCACTTTGTGATAAGCCGAACTTTTTCTTGGCTTTGATTTGTATTACGAGTTTGAATGGGCAAGTTAAGCCATCAAAAATTAATGTTTCCTGTAGCAAGACAAAAGGAAATCATCGTGTGTTTTAATTAGATTTGAAGGGAGGTATTTGACGGATTATGTCTGAAGTTAGCAGTTGACAAGTCGAATATCTTTTTCATTTTTTTCCACGATTGTTTATAATTGCATACTCTCATCTTTTTTGATTTGAATTCTAATTTTCCTAGGTGATTGTTTGAAGTGCTTGAACATTCCTGTGTATTATGTGCGTCACTGAAACCTAGGTATTATCACCGTGTTAATGTTAATTTAACACTACTTTTAATGAACTAAGTAATTTAGCAAAGCCAAAGATGTAGCAAACATTTACTTGATTGTACAACTACGTAAGCGTTATTTCGTAGTAGTCTTCCTCTTAGTGTGGTCGTCAGCACGCTGAAGACCACACTAAGAGGAAGACATGCATGAATGTCTTTATAACTTATAGCTAACGTGGCTTCTGTCTTTTACGACATGAAATATACTGTATGTTTATCATAAATGATTCTAGATTTAACTAGAGGCTTCTAGATTAAATAGAGTCCATTAAGTTTACCTTGTTTGATTAGGACAAGTCTAGTTTATTACCCCAATATATGAAATGAGGCTTTACTGCTAAAAATGGATTAACCCTGTTCAAACTTGGGTACGGAATTTTTAATTGCCCGATAAAATAATTTCCATGGTTACTAAATTTCACAGTTTGTGTCCCTCAAAATTTCTGAGGTATGCCTCTAAATTGTATACCATTTCGGGATATTTTTTGCGTTATTACTGCAAAAAACAGCCGAAAATATTCGTGTGACAAAACGTTACAGGTAATTTCATGACACATATCTTCAAGAGATTAACCAATGATCAAATGGATGTTCATTCAATATATACCTGAATAACGTAGATTCTGCATCAACCAATTGACGAGATTCACTAAAATTCACTCCTTTCTATTTAATTGTTTAGCCTTCCCATATTATTAAGAAATTTTTGGAAAAACTGCAGAAGTGTCTTAGAGCCACGTGGTTTTACTCCTAGTTTTGAGCCCGCAGTTCATATCCAGCAAGTTCTTCCAAGTTGGATAACGACGGTTAGCGCATACTTGCAATATTTTTGCAAAATTTCGTATGCAGAAGAGATAACGAACATTAATTCAGTAGATTGTCTGGGCAAATAAACCTCGCATGTTGGTTAATATTTAGCAGAAAGAATTTCTTAAAGGTTATTCATTCAGATGGCCGGTCTGAAGAAGCTGCTGAAACGACACGGAGGAAAGAAAAGCTCAGCATCGAAAGAAGACGTGAGGTCAGTTGCCGATGGCGGCGAAGTTGCACTCGGTTACGTTATCACGAAAGATAAAGACCTACCGAAACTTCACAAAGCCATTTGGCATGGAGACGTAGCTAAAGTTAAGCAGCTTTGCAAAAAAAGTGACATAAACCAGTTCGACAAAGAGAACAGGTAATAAAATCCAACAGCATATTGGAAGTCAGACCGAGGTAAAGGTAGCGTAGGCAACGGCGTCCCTATTGCTTTGGCATAATTTGCCGTTGTCTTCGATGGAGTTTTATCACACGCTAGTTGGCAAGTTTGCCCCGCTAATACCATGTGACAGGAAGTTTTCCTTTATAAACCTTTTCCCGTATTGGGTTGTAAACCAAGGATTAGCTAATAACTTGAGTTGACACAAAATGGCCTTAAAAAGTCGCGGTTTATCGTGATGAATTGATCAACAGCTACAAGTCGAAGCAGGTGTTCTTGGTGGTGATACTCCAGACTCACGTGTTTATCATAATTCTACTTACTGTATTTTTAGGGAATGCATTGTTGGATTAAACTAACTAAAATTCACTGGTCATAAATAGCAAGTTTAAAAATAAATAGTTGGGAAAAAAGTCATGTTCAGAATGGTATTTATGGTGTTTACTCAAACAGGGAGTTTGTGGGGGAGGTTTAGTCTGAAGGGTAAAGACAGCATATCGTTTAATTGATATATTCATATCCCTATTTCTCCCCTCCCTTTCCATCCTCCCGCCTTCCTTTCCCTCTTTCCTTTCCATTCTCCCATTCCTCTTTCCTTTCTTTTTCTCCCTCCCTTGTTCCCTATGCTCCTCTTTCACCTTTCTCTCTCCAATCATTCCTTTTACTCTTGTCTCCATCTTCTCCCTCCATCTGTTCCCCTTCTGTCCCTTATCTCCCTCTTTCCACCATACCTTCCTTATATATATATATATATATATATACACATGTGTATGTCTATGTATATGTCTATGTCTATGTCTATGTTTATGAATATGTGTATGTTTATGTATATGTATATGTATATATGTATATATGTATTTACAATAGCAAGACAAGGTAAACTTGGGGTGCTATTGTAATTCGCTCTACTCTGGTATTGAGCACTCTCTTCTTATGATTTTTAATAAAATCTCACTTATATATATATATATATATATATATATATGTATGTATGTATGTATATATATATATATATATATATATATGTATGTATATATATATATATGTATATATATATATATATATATATATATATGTATATATATATATATATATATGTATATATATATGTATATATATATATATATATATATATATATATATATATGTATTTATCTATATACACATATGTTAACAAGCACATATTATGTTGTAGAACTCCACTGCACTTGGCATCTGCATCTGGAAATGAAGAGATAACTCAGTTTCTTTTGGCCAATAAAGCAAAGACAAATCTTTGTGATAATGATGGAAGGACAGCTTTGATGAAAGTATGTTACATCAAATGTTGGTTAATAATATTATCTGTTTTAATTGGTGTTCAAGTTTCCTTCCAGATGAATTGAAAGATGAAATTGGCAAAACTATTTATGTGTTTGAGATGTCAAAAACAACGTACTTGTGATAACTTAGTGATGTCATGGATGATATGTGGACATTGGTCCAGCCGAAACCTCCAGAAAAATTATTTCTGTACCCCAAACAGGGGTCAAATCCACAAGCTGACAACCTTTAGATGACTGGTAAGACACACTGGACATTAAGCTACTAAGACTCAAATATACAAACCTATTGCCATCTGAGTCTTAATAGCTAAATGATTTGAGAAAGGTAACTGGTCACCAGAAGGATGCCAGTTTGATCCCTGACTGGGGCTTAGGCATTATATGAATACCAGTCATTTTTCTTCCTGAATCACTTAAATCTGATAATTTGGTTCATAAAAGTTCAGGGAGGGTGGAGCTGGGGGGGCTACAGGGGCTGCAGTCCCCCCTTTTTCTAAATGTAATGTTGAAACAACTACACTTTAAAACACTTGTTGTGAAATTTCCCAGAGAAGCATGCAAAATGCTGTGTTTTTACCTCAAGCCCACCTCTACTAGTAATTCTGCACCACCTTCCCTGAGGTTACTTTTTAATTGAAAGCAAAGAAAAGATGTCTCCATAAATTGTGGTACTTGTCAACACAAAATTACATTGGAAAAGTTATTACTGGTGGTGACTTGATTGAATTTGTCAAACTGTTACTTGTTTGGCCAATCGTGGACATGGCTTCCATATTTGTCTGCTTATATTTTGAAAGTTGTCCTCTTTTTTGAAAGCATTATGGCTATGTTTGTAATTTTAATTTTGCAGGCAATTGAATGCTCTCATCATGGCTGCATTGAAATGCTGCTGCATCATAATGCAGATGTGAAGGTTACTGACCAAAACTGCAGTTCACCTTTGCACTTGGCTGCTGCAAATAATCTGATTGATGTGGCAACATGTCTCCTTGAGAAAGGAGTTAGAATCAATATCAGTGACAAGGTGAGGTGATTTGATGCTCCAGGTTATACCAAAATAGTACAGTCTCTCATTAAGTAAAATGGATCACAGATGTACTGCAGCTAAACCTCCAAAAACAGTACTTCATTGTACATTGACTCATGAGGCCAACTAGGTAGACTGCTTTTCTCTTTAAATAATGCTTGACTCATAAGTGAGTGCCCATTCTGGATCTCAAGTAGGAACATTTTGGTTGTGACTGATAGAGTTGTAGAAGCAGGCTGGTTTTCTCCTGTGCCAACACTGAACTCATAATCACTGGTCCCTCTCTGGAACTCTGGAAAGAAGAAGTAGGCAAGGCCACACATTTGAAATGCAGAACAACAACAACAACAGTCATTTTATGGTTGTTTTCACTGTTTATGCAGGGGTTGGCCAGTGCCTCTACACAGTAGCCTCCTCCACCTCTTCCTATCCTTTGCATCTTCCCTTTTCAACCTGCACTCTCTCATGTCCCTTTCCACCACCTGGCTTCATGTCATCCTTGGCCTTCCCCATCCTCTCTTACCTTCCACCTCAAATGAAATGATCTTTTTCACCCAATCATCATCATCCTTCCACAGCACATGTCCCAACCATCTTAATCTATTCCATTTCATGGCATCAGACACTGACTCAATCCCCATTCTTTCCCTCAGCTCTGCACTTGGCATTCTATCCTTCAGCGATACACCACACATCCATCTCACCATCCTCATCTCCATATGTTCCAATCTCCCACTCTGCTCCACCACTCCCCTGCATATGAAATGCAGAACAAGATGAAAAAATAATTTGTCCATTCTTGAAATGATTTACCAGTAGAATGCTTTGCAGAAATTCCAGAGCCAGGCAGTTTTTATGTGGCATATGAATTTGACTCAAATCTAACCATACACATTTAGATTCACAATTTTTTTAAATTTCTGAATCCACCTTTAGTTGCTAGTTATAAGTTTACCTAGGTGGCTTAGGTTCTGTAGAATTCTCCTGTGCTAACAATGGACTCATGGGAGAGACTCTAGTTGTACATCACTGATAGGGTTGTCCATCAACCACATCAGATATTTTGATTTCTACACATGCACTAACACTCTGTCCTTCAGTGACTACCCATACTTGAACTCTTTATGGTGCAATTTAGCCCAAAATTGCTCAGACATTTCCCAATTTAAAATATGCATTGATATTGTCATTCAAACAACAGTATTATTTTTCTTTAGGAAGGTTTTACTGCTCTTCACGTGGCATCTTCACTTGGTAACCAAGACTTTGTGCTGTTTCTGTTGAACAAAGGTGCAAATGTGGACAGTACTGATGGACATGGAAGGTGAGAACTTGCATGTCAACTACTGACAATATGGTACAAGATGAATATTACCCACAAAGTGAATGTGGAAACTTGGTGATATAGTGGATGATGTGTTGGAGCTTGTTAAGCTCAAACCCTCAGAAAAACAATTTCTGAGCCCCAGACAGGGGTCAAACCCACAACCTTCTGATGACTGGTGACACACTCTAACCATTGAGCTACCGAGACTGAGGTGGCAAGCTAAGGTGCCGGTTCAACACATGTGCCAGCCAAGCAGCAGCTATATGTTGATAATGTTAATAATACGACATATGTTGGAAATGCGAGCTTGAAGAATATCTTAGATGACAGACTAGAGAGCCCCAGAGACCAAAAAAAAATTTCAGAGCCCCAGATGAGGATTGAAGCTGAAACCTTCTGATGACCATCAGTAGTGTCCGTCATCAGTCCTCTCGTCAGTTGATCCTCGTCTGAGACAATGGGGAGACAGACAGACAGACAGACCGAGGGACAGACAGACCAAAAGATATAATGCTGGGTACAAACAGTCAGATATGTTGGCAGCCATCAAAGCAGGAATTCAAACAACTGTTACTGTGGAAAATAATGTAGACACATACGATATTGTTGTTTAGGACGGCGTTAATGACTGCTGCAGCTGAAGGTCTGCTGGATATCGTTAAGATGCTGTTACAGAATAACGCTGATGTCAGTTTAAAAGATTCCGAAGGTTGGAAGGCAGCCGACCATGCTGTAATGAATGGCAATCACAGGTGAGGGAAATTTCACACTGGACTCGCTGTGACATTACTTAAACCATTTTCAGGGCTCTAAAAGTTCTTATACTGAGGGAATTTTAACATGATTTTGCTAAGGTTTTTATAGCACACTTGACTGCAACGCGAACTGAATACTCCATGGTCGCTTATCATATTTTTACTCGTGAACAACGACACAAAAGAATTAAAAAGGGAAAATCTACTAGAGAAAAATAACCGACAATTTTTCACTTGGGTGATGAAATCGCTTGCAAAATTACCAAAAAAATTGACCCTCAAATCGCCCTGGTTATTATAACCCTGTTCAGTCACGGAAATCCTAAAAAGGGGTTAATTTTGGGGTTCGATTGAAGAGGTCGGCTCAGGTTTTTTGAAGAGATGATAAAAGAAAAAGTGAACCTACCTCACCCTCAGCCTACCTCACTTTTCTTCAAAGATTTTAAGTGTGGGGTGAATAAATGCCAGGCAAACTTGAAGCAAACGTTAAAACAAGCGAGGAAACCTAAACGTGGTTCCGCATGGAAACCTCAGCCAAATAATTCCCCATAAAACAAGACAAAACAATTAGTGATCAATCCGCCTTTCAGTAAGTATAGGTTAGTTACTTAAACTGAAGTAACTACGTTGTTTATTGACCGAGGCGAGAGATACTGTGATTAATAACTAACGTAGTTACCGAGGTTGAGGTAACTAACCCACTCAGTTCACGATTACAGTGGCTTCGTACAGAATGCAGTAGTGTTGTACTATTTGATTTAGGTGATTAACAATAAATTTGAATTTCGTCGTTCTGTTTATTGCTGGGTTTTTGTACACCAAGACTAGTTAATGTCAGAGGGATAATATAAATTAACCCTGGGACATTAACTAATTAACATTAACTAGGGGTTACTAAGTGATTGTAAGAACTGCGGTGCATCGTAGAAAACCGAGATGATCATGAACTAAATGTATTTGACGCTAATGGATTAACTCCTTTCGGGAGCAAGTTCTGTCTGTAGAGCAAACCACTTGTCAGCCCTCGGTTCTAACAACCAAACTCGATACTTGTAGTTGTGCCAAAATAATCGACGAACACGAAAAGCGGCAAGCCCAGGAAAGGGAGAAAATGACAGAAGATGCTCTAAAGAGGAAGAAGAAGCCAGATATTAGTGAAGTCTTGAGATCATCCTCGCCTGTCAACGACGACCTAGGGTTTTCATTTGGTGGCCCTGCAGGTAAGTTAACCAACTCTAGGACCAGTCCCTTAACTTAGCCTACCGGATTTCGTAACGTCCCGGCTCCGATTCTTATAAACAGCCCATAAGTCCTTTCTTGTCAGAGTGTTTGTGTCAAGATTTTCGGCAAGAGGCACCCAGTCAGGTCTTTATCACTGAACCTCGTGGTTGAAGTTCTGTTTAAAACATTCAAGGGTCCTGGGTCTGATCTACTCGGTAGGACTTTCAAATACGATTGTACGTCCTCATGTATGTGGTTTTAGTCACTAGAGCCTTCAGGTAATATTGAATCATTTGCAAACCAATATTAAGGAGGAATGGTGCTCTTAAGGCTTGATTACATACACCAAAGTGAAGAATCGAATGCACCAATCGTATTCCGTGGATGGGGCCTAATGCTCTGTACACATCTTTGAAAACGAAATTTGGAATCTACAGTTTGAAAGCCCTTGAATTTAATGTTTTAATGACTAACTCTGGTTGGTTTTTTTTTTTTTCTCCTGAGGCTGTAAATGATTTAAAAAATAAAACTGTGTTTGAGCTCCGAACACTTCCCTGTCGTACTTTGTAAAGAATTGTTAATGTACGTAATTTTTGAAAAACGTGACATAGATTCTTTTTCAACGGGGTCTTTAAAAACAACATTTCTGACCGGGAAACGTTTTGAAAAACCTTTCAAATCTGTATGTATAAAAAGGTAAAAATCCTGAACTTTAATGAAATGGTCCACATTGAATAATAGAGCCATTGTGATAAACTTGCTTTTATTTCACTTTCAGCGGACAAGGTTACTGTTGATGGCAATTTGCGAAGTGAAGGCAGCACGAGTAGGTGGGTATGTCCAAAGCAATGTCTCGCTGCACGCTGAATATCCATTCATAAAAACAAACTACTAAACCAACTTTACACTATTTGTACTTTGCTAGATTTGAAAACGTTTCATATATAACGTTCTTTGCTACTTAAATACGTGGTTCCTAGCTGTTGCAAGACGAGTTACAAGAAAGTCTTCCAATGAGTGGAGTTTGTACTTTCGTGCAAATAGCACATTCGAATGATCGCGTCGTGCTTTTAATTTGTAGGCCATCAGATGCTGATGATTCTTGGGGATCTTCAAGTGACGAGAACTCTGAAACCATTAAAGTACGCGCTAATTTTCTTTCATAAATCACGTCAAATTAACCCAAATGGGCTTGCTCTTGAGATCTGAACAGTTTGATTTCATTGTTGTTTTTCATAAAAAGAAGTCATCAAAGATTAGTCTCGCCGCAGCTTTACAGAAGGTGCAAAGGAGTACCTCGAATATCAGCACCAATAGTAAGTCTTGGAGTTGTCAAATTTTTTTTCTTAAGCAGTTGAAATAAAAAAATAATAATTGCTTGAAATGATTATGGCTATGAATAAATAAAATTTTTGAAAAAATATTTAGCCAATGTCTTATTAAGGCAATAACTGGCAAGCTAGCATCTGCTTTTGGGTATTTCTGATGTCTTGTAGGTCAAAGTCGTATTCCAGTTAGAAATCAGGTTAAAAGTCCGAGTCCAGATCCAGGTAACTTAAACTAATCATACGAGTCTGTGTAGGTTGGAGGTGATGCTTATCAGACGTTTAGGAAACACTTTACTGCTTACGAGCATGAGCATTCTTATGTACGGTAAATGTACTAACACCAAGTTATCATATACGCAACTATTTTTGGGTTCTTTTTCCTGGGTATCTCCTTCTTCGTTCTTAAAGAACCCTCAAGCATTTTCTTATTAACATTTCTTAACAGTCCCTAGAACCAAGTCAGCGATGTCTCCTTCCCTCAGCAAGATTCCTCGACCTGTGTCCTCAAAATCACCGTTCTCTGAGGGTAGACCTTCCTCTGACGTCAGTCAATCCCAATCTCCTCGCGATGTCTCTGTCACCGGAAAAGAAAACGTGTTATCACCCACTGCGTCTGTAAAATCCTTGGATTCAAATTCCGCGAGAAACTCACCCGGGGCTTCCGTGGTAAATACTAGTCCCGGAGTTAGGTCTCGCATAGCCTCACCTACGGAATCCTTGAGGTCAGCAGGTTCAGGAATGCAAGGACGGCTAAGTCGACGGGAATCTGGTGGTTCGTTACCATTGGAATACTTGAAAGCAGCTGAGACGAGCCATGATTCTGTTGAGGTAAGCGTGTATACTGTATTTTAAGGTTTTTTTGTTCATGATTGATTGATTGATTGATTGATTGATTGATTGATTGATTGGTTGATTGGTAAATGAGTAGACTAAATGAACGTAGAAAATTGCGAGCAAATTTAATTTCACGTGTTACACTTTCGTTACCTCAGCTTCTCAGTTCATGTCGTTTTGGTTTCAATTCAGGGCTCCAAGGGAAAGAGGGACGGAAGTGTGGGTAAGTAGAGAAGCGTCGTGTAAGGAAAATAATCTTTGAGGTCCAGGACAATTATTTAATAAGCAAATGTGTCTAAGCTGGTCTAAATACCACAAAATGATTGAACCAAAACATAAGAAATTGCTGATTACAAACCACCTAAGGTGACGTGTGACTTGACGAGACTAGATCTCCTGAGCGAACCTTTTCCTAAATCAGGAATACCTGTCAATCTTATTGAACCACCATGTTATTAAAACTTTTCAACGTGGACGCATTCTGCGTAGGGAAATGTGTAATGCTCGTTCCTTGGTCAGTAATCATTCGTGAATTGATAGCACCGATGTATACTGCAGTTTAAAGATAAAATTCACCTTGTTGTGATGTTTCATGCCGTAACGAACCTGTTACAGATTGTTTAAACAATTTGCCATTGCTGTCAACATTCCTTTGTACTCGGAAATTTCTTTTCTCTCCGTGTTGATCCTAACTAAGATGGACCTTTTCATCCACATTGCTAATTATCTTGGAATTTCAATGGTTTTGATGATAGTACCCGAAATCACAGTTTTTATACGACTGACTTTTTTCAGAGAAAGGTTACTCCCCAAGTTTCTTGTCACCCCAGAGTGATCGGTCAAATAGAAATTTAGCTGACGAGTTGGGGTTGAGCCTGAGCAGCAGTGAAGGAGATGGTGAGGAAGATGAGGACTTAGAGTCAGCCTTGTCTGGCGAGGTTGTCTTAGATAACGTTCATGGGACGACGAACGAAGTGGGACAGAAGCCCGGAGTCTTCACGTCCACAACAAAACCGGAAGAGGAAAGTCCGACTAAAGGTGAATTGATAATGTTAAGAATGAAGTGGGAATGGCTTAGTCGTGATCATGTGGTTGATAGCAATGGTGCTGCTGCTGCTGCAGCTGTTGTTCTTGGTCTTCCTGCTGTTGTCGTTATAGTTTTTAGTTTTGCTGTTGTTGTTTTTGTTACGTCTGATGTTACTGTTGTTTTTGAACTTCTTGTTGTTATTGTTGTTGTTGTTACCTTCGGTGTTTCTGTTGTTTTTGAAGTTGTTGTCGTTACTTTCGATATTTCTGCTGTTATTGCTGCTGTTGTTGTTGTTGTTGTTAACTTCGATATTTCTGTTGTTGTTGTTACTTTCGATATTTCTGCTGTTGTTACTGCTGTTTTTGTTGTTGTTGTTACTTTCGATATTTCTGTTGTTGTTGTTGTTACCTTCGATATTTCTGTTACTGTTGATGTTGTTGTTGTTGTTGTTGTTGCTATTATTGTGCTTACCTTCGATACTTCTGCTGTTGTTGATGCCGTTTTTGTTGCTGTTGTTCTTGCTATTGTTGTTGTTACCTTCAATGTTTCTGCTGTTGTTGATGTTGTTGCTGTAGAAGCAGCAAGAATCAACAGATCTTAGCTGCGTCGTCTCATGTGTTGTCTTGCCGTTGTTCAATTGGTATCCATCTTGCTGCCGTCATTGTATGTATTCATTTTCATTTTGCAATGCTCCAGAGGCAAAGAACCCCGCTGCCTACTTGGGTTTAGATCTTAACAGTTCAATAAGCTCCGTATCTGATCCTGAAATCAGTGGCATGTCGAACGACAAGGAAGGACGAAAGAAAAACGAAGAGACCAATGACTTGGTACAAAAATCTGCAGAACACAAAAACAATGGCCTGAAGGAAGGTAATTGATAACAACTTTTATATCTTCGTCTATGTCACGACTCATTCTCTCTTTGGCAAGATAGACTTCTGTTGTGCTCCTTGAAACTATGCATGGAGTAATAGATTTATTCTAAGTAATTTGTATTTACTCTCATGTATTTTTTTGTCTTTAATCTGCTGAGCTGTCGTCCTGTTTGCCCGGAACATCTTCAGACCATAACTGCTATTCATGTTCAGAATAGGCTTGTGTTAACTTAGTTCGAGTTTATTGCTGTTGTGTCGGAATATTTTAAGAAGACAGTTTTCAAAAATCTCTCGACAGAGTTAACACAATAACAAACAATCTCTATCAAACCCTCTTCGATTTCATTTGTTTTTGTAGATACTGATTCGAATTGGGACAGTTCTGAGGTATGTGCATGATTATTAATCGTTTACAACTACAGATTTCCAAAATGAGTTGTGCGAGACCAAAACTCGACTCGCTGATGACGAAAAGTTGGTTCTATTTCAAGAGTCTTGAATCGCTAGCTATGTTGTTTACGTGAAGAAGCTATTCGTCTTCCTCATTGCTGATTCAGGAACATCAACATACGTCAGAAAGAGAAAACTTTGGATTCTATATGGGGAAAAAATGTCGATAGGAAATTTTGAACATTAGTGGACCTGTAGGGAGAATGGCTTCATTATAGCTGACAGAGTTACGCATTATTTATAAAAATATTCCGTCCTTCCTTCCTTCTTTCCTTTCTTTCTTCCTTCTTTCTTTTCTTTCTTCCTTCCTTCCTTGTATTCTTCCCTCTTTCCTTCCTTCTATCCTTCTTTCCTTATTTATCTTTTAAGTCTTCAGCCGTCTGAGAAATTTTGCTGAAGGCGACTGCTACCATTCCTTTTACCATGCAGTCGATAAAGTGTTTGCTCTTTTTCTAGGGTTGTTTGCCGTCGGATGATGAAAATATCTCAGGTAACCATGAGTTCCCGGGGCTTCTTTCATGGCCGATATTTATTGCAACCTTTTTAGAGTACCTTCATCCTTTCAAACATCTTAAAGTCACAAAATGCGACAAATTCGTTTTTTTATTTTTCCAGGAAAAAAGTTATCACCCAAAGGTCGCAATAAATCGAGTCTTGACCAGGAATTGCATGCAGCGGTCGAAAAAAGACGAGAAAACTTGGAGAGATCTATGAAACTGTACAATTATGCCGTTGAAGATACGAAGACTGGGAACGACAGTCTGTCGCACGAGGACGAGAGTGAACTTACTGAAAGTGAAAGTGAATGGGCAAAAGAAAGAGAAGAATTGAGGAAAAAAGAACTTGAGAAGATGAGAGAAAACGCTGTGGCTCAAATGAAAGTGGAAGAGAACAGAAAGAAAGAAGTTGAGCGAAAATTGGAGTTGGAGATGGAAAAAGAGAAAGAAGAAGCTCGGCGATTGGAATGGGAAAGACAGGAGCGAGAAAAAGAAATTGAACTAGCCGAGAGGATAAAAAGGGAATTAGAGGAGGAACTGAGGACTGATGGTCACAACGAGAGATCGGAAGAGAAAGAGGAGGGTAGCTATGGTGACAGAGAATCAGAATTAAAAAGTGGATCCAGTGTTCACATAAAAAGGCAACAAGAGGTTAACACTTCAGGACACTTTGAGGATCAAGGGAGTTCCAAGTGGGACAGTACGGAGGACGAGGGACTAAACGAAGACGACGTTTCGGTTGAAGATCCCCAAGATAGTGAAGTTAGTGTAGAAACTGAGGTGACACCTGAAGATGAACGAGCGAGCGAAGCTAAATTTGAAAAACAAATGGAGCTGAAGGAAAAGGAGAAGATGAGAGAAATGTTAAATAATAATACTGTCGAACCACTGTCGGTTCAGCGAGAGACGTTCTTTCAAGAACGCACTGTGCCTGATATTGCAAGCAGTCCAACAAAGGATGTGGAGGAAGAAGAGGGATACGAGGGCGAACGAGGACAGATAGAGATTAATAAAGGGATCGTGGAAGATGCACGTCGGCTGCAGAAAGAAGAAGATGAATTGCTGGAAGCTTACAAAGCCCGCCAGGAGGAAATGCTTGAGCAAGAACGTCGAGTGGAGGAAGACATGGCGCGCAAGGAGCAAGAACGGCTTGAAGAATTACGACTGGAACTGGAGAGACGAAATGAAGAAGAAAGACTAAAAATGGCGGAGCTGGAAAGACAAAGAAAGGAACGTGAATTGGCGTTGCAAAGGGAGCGGGAAGCATTCGAGGAGGAGATGAAAAGAAAGGAGAAGGAACGCGAGATTGAAGAGTTGAACTCAAGGAGAAAGCAAGCTGAGGATGAAAGAAGAAGAATGGAGGTGGAGAGAAGTCGTAAAGAATTGGAAGAAATGACAGATAAAGATGTAGAACGTAAAGCAAGGTATTTTTGACATTGTTTGAAGAGTAAAAGACAAGCTAGCGTTGTGTTTGACAAGACCGTCAGTAGGTATTTATCTACGTGTCACGTTACTCACCCCAAAAATAACAAGATTGATCATAGAAAGCTCTTGCGTACTTTTTCTCAACAGTTATCATCTGGATGACTAGGTCAACCAACTCAAACAACTTTCGACCGTCTTGTCAAACACAGCGCTAGCTTGTCTGTCGAAGAGTGTATCCTGAAAATTTTCATTCGTAAGTTCAATTCTGAGCCAAACAAATACCAAAATATCTCTCGAGGAGTTACATCACTGTAGTAGGCATGCGTCCAGAAGGCTCCAATGAATTCGTCAGTTACATGAAAACAAACAATCGCGTATGCGACAATCGCATGGAGTAAATGAGTCCTTAGGTTCTTACACGACTGGCACATACGATTCTACATCCTGGTGTATGGAGTTAACTTTAGAAAGCACAATTCCTGCTTACTATTGGCTCTTGAATGTTGCAATGCGTCCTGAAGACTGTTTTAACTAAATCGCATACATCAGGATGAACAATGGTACGCTACCATCGCACCACCTGGGGACGTCTTAACACGAACTTGCGCAAATTAAATTAATTTTATTTATCTTGTAAAAATATCTCTTGTTTGATTTGATCCAGGTTACAAGAGATATCGACTGATACAGTGGAACGTGTCGTCAATGTTCCGATAGATTCAGAATATGTACCAAAAACAAGTAAGTACGTTTCCCTCTCATTCTTCCATGTTTTCGGCTTATCTTGATACACAATATTCCTGACTCACTTGGTGTAATGTTATAGGATAACAACAGTCAAAACTGATAACACTTCTAAAAATGGAATAAAATGCAATAATAGGAATCATGTTTGAGTCTGATGGTGACATTGAGACACTTGCTTTAGTTGTGCGATGTGTGAGAAATCATGGTGGCCAATGTTGTGTGCCAGAGAATGTGAAAAAATAAATAAGTCCCTACATTCCAAGTTCATTCTTAAGTCTGGTTTTCATACAAGTCTGACAAGCTGACGGTTTGTCCGGGTTAAGGCCCTTTTGCACAAGCGTATTTTGTAGTCACCTTTATGGCACCCCTGACCGCAACTTGAAGTCTCTTCTGTTAACCACCGGAAATTTATCTACGACTTGACCCGTCATCCGATAAAATAAGCATTCAAACTAATCATATCCTCGACTGTCTCTCGCATTAGTAGCAAAAACGATTATTTCTGCTGCCGCTAACTGCTCAACCACATTCAGTCAAAAAGCGACAGGTACGAGAGAATTTCCAAAAAGCGACAGGTCAAAAAGCGACAGGTACGAGAGAATTTCCTCACTACATCACCGCCACTTGATAGTAAGTTTTATTTGTGTTCCCTATTCATCCGTGAGTGCGCGGAAATTTGGCCATGTTTACTTTAGCTGCAAATAGCTGCACTCAGGTGCCTAAGATAACATTGTTCTCGTAACCTTAAGACTACTGCAAGCATAACCGTGACAATGTTGCTGGCACCAAGGCCAACTCTTTCCACCATTTGGGAACAAGGGTTCGCTTATTCGTCATCTATTTCAGAACTAGACCTCAAGTTCATTCTGATCCCTATTTGCTTTAGGTTCAAATATTTTGTACACACACGATCAACCTTCGTAAATTTACATAATTTGTTTACGGTCGTTTCACTTCAACGATTCATCACTCTGGTCTGCTTCGTCTTACCAAGCTAATGGTACCAAGCTTTTTGACACATTCAACAAAAAGAATTATCCCTTATTATCTGGTACCAGCAAGGCTCTGGATTGCAATTCTTTGCAAGTCTTTATAATAGTTGCGGTGGCAACGCGTTAATTTAGATGTATGCTTTAAGTGACTGCAAAGGCAAGATACGGTCTCTACTCAAAGTCTTTGAGAGAATTTCCTCAGAATGGTTTTTTTTGTGCAACACTTGACTGGTGAGGACAAAGAGTTTGTAATCTTTGCCAAGTCGCTTAAAGTTTAGCTGGACTTTATGTCCATAGTTTCTTGCGATTTGTACTGTCTTTGTGTGCGTAATTAGTGAACCCTTTTGTTCTTTCTTGTGTCTTTGGAACAATGACTGTCGTAAACGAGGTATTATTTGATAGTTACTGCGATTTGTTATTTCAGAAGCTGAACGCCTCCTGACTGAGAAACACCGAACGTTTGTCGAGGATGCTGCGAACTCCACGGCCCTGGAGCTTCAGAAAGTTCACAGCAGGGAACGTTTGGCTGATAAAAGCCGAGAGATCAAACAACGACAGCTGCAAGCGAAGGCCGATTTGGATGCCGTTCGCTTGCAGACCACGAAACTAGCTGAGCCATCAAAAGTAGATTTGTAAGTAGCAGGAACATGGCAATTTTTAAGAATCGAATGCACACTTATGTTTATTGTCCTGGGTATAAAGTTATGTAATTCATGTCGTATGGAATGCAATGAGCCTATCCAGGTGTCTGATTTTGATAAGTAAAGATACGTTGATGCCTCGCCATCTATCAGGCAGTTTAGTCATTTTGACGTATGTAATTTGCTCAAAGGAGTATCAAGGACAGACTGGAGCATTCACTAGCGAACGCTCACATACGTCTTTGCATCTGTGTAACTGAATCGCATGCATCACGATAATAAATCGACGCAATATATCGCAAGCGGTGAACTTAATTAAACCTTTTTTTATCTGTTCGGTAGTCTTCCTTTAGTCTTCCTTTCTCAATAGGAAGGAGTTCATTCAGATAAACTTAAACTCTTGTCCAGGGGTTTCCCTTGGCGATTAAGGTAATTTGTCGTTCGACAGAGTACAGTGATGGAAGACTTACTTGGACAGAAAGGAATTAAAAGATTCAGATTTAGGCGTATTTGACTTTGTGGTCAGCGGAACGCCTCAAACAGAGTAGACAAGTTATTAATAGTAACATGAGAAGTCCAAATTACGTGCAGGGGCGTAGTTAACCCATTTTGATTAAGGAGTGTCCAGCTTAATTTGCCCGAACATTGTATACTTTCATAAATTGCCCGAATTTAATTTCATGCGCATTCAAGCCTTGTATGGTGTACCTTCTCGCTTCCTCAACCCTAATATATGTAAATTAAATATAAACCAGTAACCAAAAGGGATTTTGACCTACTTTACATTACCAAACTTTGCCCGAATTTTCTATTTTTCACAAAATTTGGTGTGGTGTCACACCCCCACACCCCCACAAACCACGTCGCTGATTACGTGAAATTATGTGATTGTGTTTGTACGTTTGAGGATTGCGAATTCTTGACCTGTGTGCTGAAATAAAACTTCTCTTTATTTGATCAGCCTGAGGCCTCGATAAAATGCTCGTAGTTGATCAATCTTTGTTTTTCCTTCAAGTTCTAGCCCGCGAGGATCCTCTTCGCCCGTTAAGCAGGATAATATACCAGTTTCCGCCGAGACTGAGAAAGTACGTGACTGTGTACTCTGTTTTTCAGCAGGTTTAGGAAGGTTTGAAAGACGTGAAAGGTCGACGGACGAGTTGTGGTGTAAGTGAGGTAAAGGTATGGATAGACAGACTGAGGCACGTGCAATACAGACGAATTTACAGTACTGGTGTATTCGATAGAACATTGCGGCATTTACACTCGACCGCTAACTGTGAAGTTGACAATTCTGAAAGAAGAAAATCGATTGTCTGGATATTTTAAGACCTAGCCGGGATCTGTTCCGAAAAATGCAACTTTGGGCCATCCGGCTGGGAATCGAACCCGCGACCTCGCGAATCTGGTGCGATGCTCTGCCAAAGCGTTGCTCTTCAGTTGGCAAAACATCGCACCAGATTCGCGAGGTCGCGGGTTCGATTCCCACCCGGATCACCCAAAGTTGCATTTTTTGCTTCAGGTCCCGGCTAGGTCTTAAAAATATCCAGACACTTGAGATTTTCCTCCTTCGGATTCACTGATGGTTGGGTCAGCGGATAGTTGAACGGACGTGTTGTCGTGTCGATAGACGAGTAGAAGTTCTTTGGAGCATATGGTTAAACACCTTGACGGAAGAACAAATGGTCGGACGGACGGATAGGAATACGAACGGAATTTGGTCGTCGGAGGTGCAGAGGGACGGGTAGCTGAGAAGACTTCCAGATGGATAGACTTATGTTCGGTGGAGATGGTTGACATGTGAATAGACGACTGTGCAGACTTACATAGTGATGTATGTATGTAATATTGAAGAACCGAGCAGGAGTGCTTCATCGGGATTTATATTACAAGGCGGTAGCCGAGTGTTTTAGATCCGGTAGAGCACGTACTGCAAGTCTTTTGAATGTGTAATAAAACGAACCTCTTAATACGCTAATCCGTGAAGAAAGTTTGGAAATTTATGTTTTTTAAGTCGAAAAATTTAACTTCTTCTTCACATATGAAATCATATTTGTGTTTTTATCGCATATAAAGACACTACACGGGTATGATTTTATTTTGTATTTTCCTCATGAATTATTAATGAAATTTATAAAAATATATATATATATACATAATGGAATGTTGCATAAAATTTTGTAGTTGCTTAAAATTTTGTAGTAGTATGAAATGATAACTTCACAATTAACCTACACTGCCGAAGTCAGCTGAAAAATGTTGACTCGAGCGGGATTTGAACTCGCACCTTCGGGATACCGGTCCGCCGCTCTACCTGTTGAGCTATCGAGTCCACAGGGATTGGAAGCGAGTTTTATCCAATTTAAGTGCACGAGATATTCTCGCGACAACTTAACGCTATCCATGACGATGGATGTGCAGTGTTTCAATTCTATTTCAGAATCATCCTCAGGGTATTATGAAATGATAACTTCACAATCAACATTTTTCAGTTGACTTCGGCAGTGTAGGTTAATTGTGAAGTTATCATTTCATAATACCCTGAGGATGATTCTGAAATAGAATTTTGTAGTAGCTACTGCGAGTTTCACGCAGATGCGACCTTAAACAAGCAATTGAAACAACGTTAAGCTCTACCTCGCGTGGTATCGAAGGCTTTTCCATACATCGTAAACAATCTTGTCTCAGTTTTACATATTTAGATTATATAGATATAGAGTTGATGCTCTTATTTTTTCATCAGGTAAAACCAGGCCTTCCACCAGCAGCAAGCGTCAATTCTGATTGGTCGACGTCTGAAGATGAACGTGAAGTTCCCCTGTCCCGGATCAAAACTCCTTTATCTAGTGCTGACGGTGGACTGGGCTCTAGTATGTCGCCTGGTGTTCACAGTTTAATTCGACCAGGGTTGCTTCAATCTACACCATTGCTGTCGAGTTCACCGGCCATAATGGAAAGTAAGCTGTAGGAGTAAGCTCTTGATGTGATTGACTGGCCTGTGTACGTGTTGTCTGTTAGAGAAGCGTGAGCAGTCTTCCGTTTTACAGGAATAGAAAATCAGGAAATACAATCACCCGTTCACTTGTCTTATGCACTAGTCTTTTTTTTCTCTTCTTTTTCCTTTTACTCAGTTGTACTTCACTTTATCCTACTCCACTATGTCTTATCTTAATTTCTGTTCTTCTGTTCCTCTGCAGGCTCCTCGCTGGTGGGTCAGCTCAAAGGTTCACTACGAGATTGTAAACGGCAACTGGAAAAAACGCAAGAGAAACTAATGTTATCAGAAACGAAGATAAAACAGCTGGAAAGCCATGCAGATGATCTGCAAAGGTAGGTTTCAGTTAACAATGACAACTAGTGCCAAGCTCAGCACGTTGAAAATAATAACTACACTGGAATCACAAGTTTTAATATGCATTCCTCAACAATGAAAACGCACGTGATCTATTTGAGAGTATAATACGAAGGGCAGCAGTCAGGGAATATATTTCAAACTGGTATAGTTCAATTTTAATCAAGCAGTAAAAGCAGTCATTGTGGAGGTGAACTTCAGAGTTGTCAGAAACTTCATTTGCTTTATGTGCCAGGACAAGAAGTGAAAAGCATTTTTCAGTCGCGAAATTCTGGTTAGAGAGTACCCCCACTCCATTTATACCGTGGATATTTTTTTTAAATGTTTTGCCGCAGCAAACTGGAAGAAATGGTTCATCAAAAATCAGTAGCAGAACGCGAACTGTTTGAGATCAACGAAGAGAACCGAGTACTAAAGCACGAGAGTTTGCGAGCAGCTGAGGACAAAAAAATTGCTGAGGCTTTGGTTGACACAGTGAAAGATCAGCTTGGTAGATCAGAACAAAAACTCACCAGGTAAGGGCTCATTTTACAATCAGGCGTGCCGGAAGCAATTTGGTGTTGGGGGAAAGGCGAAAAAAGAATATAAAAATAATCCTCTTAGAGAAAAACGATCCTGAATCTTGCTAAAAGCCTCCTTCGTACAGAAGCGTTAACTTAGGCTTTTTGTGTCTAGACAAAAAATCTTGGTTCAACTGAGAATTACGTCAATCTATGAACCCATCCTGATTCATATTTGACGTGATGACAACACGTTTTCATGCAGACTAGGCGACAAATATTCTTGGGCGATGCCATATCCTCCGGCTTTGGCTGTGCTGACATAGGACGCATACGAATTCGCGACCAGTCTGCAACTCGGAAGAACCTTCGTAACCACTCCGTGTGTAGAGTGATGAACTAGTCTCCATGGCTCGTGAGTTCGATTCCCGCCGAAAGTCCTCGGATGTTTATGTTTTATGGAAGTCTTTTGCTTCTTAACTCCACTTAGAAATTTCCCTTCTAGCTTTTCCAAAAAGCCGCCTAGTGTCAGCCTGCTCCACAAATCTACCAATCACAACATAATTAATTCGTAGCGACATTGGCTTAATACAGCGATGAATTGGGAACTCATCAACAACCAGCAGAGTAACTTTCAAGTAATTTTTCCTGACTTAACATGTTTTAGGGAAATTAAACTACGTCGTACAGTGGAAGAGGCTGGTAAGCAGCTGGAAGCCGATCGTCTGGACCTTGAAAACGCATTGCACCACATGACTCAGGACCTCGAAGACTTAAAGAAGGCGTTTGAACGTGAGCAAGAACAAAGTCGGTTAAAAGATGAACTGTATAGAGAACAGAGAAAACAGAATGAGGAGATCATAATGGAGTCACAGAAGGTTTGTTCTACGAAGTTGCCTCGTGCCTTGTTAAGATGAGAGGAGTGGGTGTGTGCGATGAACTTTATCGTGGGGGGTGGAGGTGCGAGATCAGTGTCAAGTATCAACTATATGGAACGATTTACTGTCGAATTTCTCTTTCATCTTACGGTTTTCGTGACTTTTTCGTACACTTTTTTACGTTTATGGTAGCAATGTGGCTTGAACCACTTACCCCATTCTCTCGCTACATCATTGAAGGGGAGAGTAAGGGGGGAATGAATGGAGGCGGATAAAGTGAGGAGTGTGGGGAAGGGAGATAAGAGGAAGCCAGGGAAAGGGCCTCCTCTTATCTCTCTTCTCCCAGTTTACTGCTCGCAAACTCTCGTGCTTCAGTACTCGGTTCTCTTCGTTGAGGTCAGCTTGTGTTATCCTTGAGGGCCTTTCACACTAGGGTAAAACTCAAAGACACCTTGGTCGATGAACACTTATGGTTGGTTGGCTGCTTCAACCTTCGTTATCTTTCACAGTACAGGAATACTAAGACTTCTACTTTTGTAGAAACGTCACACGCAGGCTACCTCAATTTGCTTTGTTTCCTTGACCTTCAAACGCTAAAGTATTGGCAAACTTTCACCTGGAGTGAACACTCTTCAGGGTTAAACCACCTTGTTCTGACTCCTAAAGCTTCCCACGCTATGATAATGCCAAGACTTTCGTCCGAGTAGGATACTAATCCTAGGTTAGTTGCCTCAACTTGTATCACTCTGTAAGTATTCTGGTACTGCAGTAACTTCTTGAGATAAGAGACTCGGTCAAATCCAAGGCTAATTATTTCAGTTTACCTCATTCTCTGGTGGTTTTGACAAACTGTAGTATATATTCAAGACTTCTTGTCACGTCTTCATGTCATGTGTACTACCGCTTGTGTTACTCTTTGTCGTCTGTATTGGACAGATTTTCACCGGGAAAGATTTCCCTTGTGTTTAGTATGATTCATATTTTTCTCGTACCCTAAAGGTTTCCCAACATCGAGCCGAAGCCCTGACAAAATTGGAAACTGCAGACGAAAGTAGGAAGAACGTGGAAGCCAGCTCTGAATCTTTAAGAAAGGAACTGATTCTTGCTAAGGTTAGTGCTCCGCTGATGAGCATCGGATTACTGATTTGAGGAAATCTTCAAACATCACGACTTTTTGCAATGTTGAGCTTGTTGCTGAAACGTGATGTTGGTGTTGTGATGTTTTCAAGTATGTTTTTAATTTTACTGTAGAGAGAAGTAGGGAGACTCAATTCGCAATTGGAAAGTGTCCAGAAGTTGTCACAGAGTGAGGTGGACTCATTCAAGAGACAACTAGCTGACCAGATGGAGAAGAATGTAGGTGCCAACAATGGTTTTAACGGCAACGTGTTAATAAAAAATGTCTTGATCTGTGAAAAGACTTTCTCCTCCCCAGATATGACTAGTGAATCTCAAATCATGCCTCGCTTGTTTGTTCTTGCGTTTCGTTGTGGTATATTATGTCTTGTCTTGTTGAATTTTGGGGTGTGTTTCTTACCAGTCAACCGTCAGTTAATTGCCCGTTGCCTTTCTGTAGAGACGGCTCGAAGATACTTTGGGCAAAGTGCGTTCTGAGTACGACTTACAGGTGTCTCAGCTTGAAGCAGGAAACAGTGAGCTACAAAATAAACTGGAAAATGAACTCACGGCAAGACATAGAGTGCAGTCAGAGGTACCACTTTGACCACCTAAAAACTATACAGAATAAATAAATAACCGTTTTAAAAAAGATTCAGACGAACAACAGGTAGACGTTTACTTGATTTTTATTTCATTTACTGCGGCAGCTTGCTTCCTATATTTGTTCTAACGATTAATGCTCTCATAAAAGAACAACTCAAATTTCAAGGGCTTGCAGTAATTCGGACTAGAGAAGAAACAGGCTTTGGGTGTTTTCTCTTAGAATTGCTTATTGAAAATGATCAACTCCGTTTGCTCGAATCTCTCTCGTTCGCTTTTATTTCAGGCGACGGTGCTGGGAAGCCGCGTAGAGAGTATTGAAAAGGAGCGAAATGAAGCCAACAAGACTAGAGTTGAAGTTGAAAGGTAAAAAAGTGTTGATCTTTAAGAGCCCGTCTGCACAATTCAATTGTCGCACATACAATTATTCACTTTGGTGCATCTGATTTTGTGTCCTAAGAGCAGAATTCCTTATGATTCTTTTACGAACTTTAAAATACCCCCTGAAGATTCTTGCCAGTGAATCGTATACATCAGAACGACAAATCGAATGCAACCGTCGGAAACGGTAACGAATTAACTACGTCGTCGGGTTTCCTGTCGTCTACTTTAGTTATGCAAATAGCAAAAGCAATGCCTCCTTTGACATTCTTTACATAAGATATTTAAATTTTTTACTGAATTGCCGTATATATTTTTGGGGGGAATTCGAGAATATTCATCAAGTTTACGTTTGTTTTGACTAGTTTGTGACCATCGGAATTTTTAAAGATCTAGTCATGTCACATTTTGTGAATATTCTTCCTTACAGACAGCTCCACAACTTACGTGAAGAGATGTACAAATCCAAAAGCACTTTGGAGAGAGAACTTTCCTCACTTCGAGAGACCAACCAGGTAATATTTTTGTCTTATTGTGCGACGTTTAGATGTTTGTTTTGATGTTCCGCTGCCGATTTAACTATGGTAAGTTTGTCATCACTTTTGTTTCATTTCCCGTATTTTTGTTATCAGTTATCCATCCTAAAACTGAATACCGCTGAGAACAAGATTTCTTCACTAGAAGCCGAGGTAGGTTCGTTAAAGTCAAACGAAAATAGTAACAATTACTTTTCTTCCATCATCATTAATCAGGTTGAGAGCTCGAAGACAAAATCCGAGTTTAGCAAGTAGTTGATGTTTTTCAGTTTGTATTTTAAATTTATTGCGCAAAAATTGGGCCTTACAGCGTTATTCGTCAGTACTCGATATCAAGAAACGTTTACAGTCAAATTGCAGCATTTGCAGTGGACTGCAAGTAAGTTTCTTTAAAAATGAACTAAAAGACGTGGTAGTGGACCGCTTGCAGTGTCTAATTCAAATAAATTATGGTAAAAAGTTAAAAGTTTGATAACTGCCGTGACTGGTATTCTTTGAGATCAGTCACGCCATTTATCAACTTTTTTAACTTTTCACCTTATTTATCACTATCTATGTAGTATTCTATCTTTATATCAAATAAATTATGTCTTCTACAGCTACAAACTGCCAACATTATGCTGACTGAAAGATCCAGTCAGATGTCAATCACCATTCAAGATATCGACACCAAGAGGACTTCCCTTGCCAAGTTGGAAACAGAACTGAGAGCGGAAAAGGTGTGATTGACTTTAGATGTTGATATAATTTAATAAGCTGGGGGTAAAGGTGGAGAGGAATATATATCGAACTAATAACGTATTACTTTTACTTATTTATCCATTTATTCGTTTTATTGTTCATTTGTTTATGTACTTATTTATTTATTTATTTATTTATTTATTGAAAGGAGGCGAATGCGAAACTTTCAGGGAAATTGGAGGCTGCGTCGGAGAAGTATGAACTACGTTTTTTAATTTTATATTTTTAAGGTTTGATTGCTTGAGCCAGGCAGGCGGGCTTGTGTCAGAGAAATCTTCCCCCGGTCATAAGTGATGTTAGTGATAGCAATATTGTGTGCTAGAATATATGGGTGATGTCAGTATAGCTCGGCGGTAAACTGTTCACTTTGTCTTCAATATGTGTTCTTATTATTTAGAATGAGAAATCTTGAGAACGAGTCAGGAAACTTGCGTCGCCAGTTGGAAACCGCAACGGAGAAAGTTCGAAGACAGGAAGAGAGTTCCCAGGAAACACAGGTAGAACGTTATCAGTGGTAAATGTCGTTGTTCTGTGGGCGTTATGGTTTTTGTTCAATATGTACTTTTTTTTCCTACTCTGATTACATTCCCTCCATTTTCTAGAATAAACTGCATTCAACCATTAGTGAAATTAAAACCGATTACGAGAAGGTAAAATAATGATGCAATTTTATTGTTGTTGTCGTTGTTGTCGTTGTTGTTGTCGTTGTTGTCGTTGTTGTTGTTATTGTTGTTATTGTCGTTGTTGTTGTTATTGTCGTTGTTGTTGTTACTGTTGTTGTTGTTGTTGTTGTTTTTGTAAATGCTGTTGTAACCGTTGTTGTTGTTGTTGCTGTTATTATTGTTACTGTTGCTGTTGTTGTTGTTGTTACTATTGCTGCGGTCGTTACAGATACCTCTCCTACTTAGTCTTTTGTTGAGGCCAATCCTTTGTTTTTAGACGAAAGGCAAAATGAGTGAAAAGGAAAGACGTTTGGCGGACGCTTTGGACAAATACAAAGAAGAAATGGAACAGAATTTTACAAAACTGAAACTGCAAGATGATAATATTAGGCGATTACAACAGGTTCTGTCTAATAGCCATCCCAAGATATTCCCATTTATCCCGTCTTCTGATATATATGTACCCTTGCAGTAACCACTTGTCTGGTTTAACTTGTAGGAACTCGCAGACGCGACTCGCAAGTTGTCTGCTGCTGAAGCCTCGTTGGAAATTCAACAGAAGGTAACTGAGGAGATCGGAGGAAAGGAAAGATAATTTACAGAGAAAAGAGACGAAAAATAAATGAAAAAGATCACTGGAACTGTACCGGCAAACATACACACTAACAGACAGACAAACGCAAACAAAGACCGAAGACAGATCAACAAACACACAGCTAAGTAAAATTAGCAGACAGGTTAGCAAGCTGAAGGACATAAAGACGGACGGAGACAGACTGAACGACTGATAGATCGAAAGTCAAACCGGGAGACAGGTCAACAAACCAACAGACTGACAGAAAACTTCCACATGGAAACGTGGAAAGGTCTATAACGTTCTATACGAAGTGCTGTGGATATGTAAAGACCACTGAGTATGTGAGTTTCCTTTCACGTTGATGGTGATGAAGAACATCTTTTTCTTAATTTTTACTTGTAAAATTTTGAGTAAATTTTTCAAAACATGTAAAGCTGCTCGCTATTTTTTAACGTAATTTAATGTATTTAAGCACGGCCTATGAAGTGAAAAAAACGTTTAGTTGACGTGGTTTCCGTGAGTAAATAAATTTAAATACAATTGCAAATCTTGAAAGTCTTTTCTTCATTTTTTTTTTTCACCAGGCACGCGTAAATGTGGAAGAGGAGCGAGATCACTTACGTCAAACGCTTCGAAATTATGAAGGACAGGTATCAAATTATATGATATTTGTTTTATTATTGGATTAAAAGGTCAGAACGGTATAGACAATCGAAGACGCTCGTCACAGTTCACAGTAATGTCTTCCCAGCCCCACAGGGTTTTTTCTCAAACTGGTGAGAATTTTACCTTGGAGTTGCGAGTTTGACAAATGGTTGTGATCGTGTGTGTGTGTGTGTGTGTTTTACTATTACGTTTGTTGCAGATTTCCGCCACAGTCAGTGAGAACAAGATAATAAATGGACATGCATCGGCACTTCAAAGTGAGCTGGAACATTCCCAGAAAGTGTCCGACGAAACGAGCCAACGACTGGCCACGACTGCTTACGACTTGGAGAACCTTGAGAAAATTAAAGTGAGGTTTCGTACTGTCCGTGCGTTCACGTGTCTGCATGTTTTTCTCTGTGTGTCTCTGTTTGTTTGCTTACCTGCTGGCCATGCTGTCTCGTTTTCATTATTTTTAATGATAGAAATAATAACCTTTTAAATAAGGTTAATGACAGTTTTCCGAAGATCAATTTTGGGTGAGACATGTATAATTTTAAAAAAAATCAAATACTTAATAATTCTTTGTTATTATTTTAATTTAATGCTTAAAACTTTGATAATAATTTAAGAATTTAGTGGCAAATACAATGGCACTATTAAATGCACTGTCATCAGACATCAACAAGGCAGCACTCACTATCTTGCAGGTAACGTAGTAAATATAATCATGGGGGTAAGGATTATAAAATTTTTGATAATAATCATTGTAAAAATAGATACGAATAAGGATAACGAATGGAGTGAGGAAAATCATGATAAGAATAACATTAAGTATCGCAGTACTAGGAAATAATATCTTTTAATTACTAATATAGGAAGATGTCAGTAACACAGTGAACATGGTAAGAGATTGTGGCCTATATTTTCTAGTCATATTGATGGAATGATTATTTTGATTTAAATCATGTTACTAAGGTAGCCTTCCTTGTTCAGATGATCAAAAACTATAAAACAGGAGCATGATTACAAACTGCCATCTACTGCTCACAAAATTGAGCTTAACAATTTTACAAACGTAACTTAAAAATAGGCCACTTATGGAACGCGAAGTTTTGGCTGGCACAATAGGTCCATATGAAAACCAGTGAGTTTCCATTTTCAAAATACCGCAATTAAACTAGTAATTTGTACCAAACTTGCAAACCAATAGTTGGTCTTTTTCTAATTTAACTAAGAGAGCGTTCGTTTGGGTCTGTTGTGCCAGTTCTAATTCCTGATGGCTAAAACAAAATTCTGTCAGTTTTGAGTATTCGTTGCAATTATTCTATGAAGATTCTGATCTTTAAAGCATAAATGAGACAACTGCATGCGTTCCTTAACTGAAAAGTCGGTCTCAGACTCACATAATTACCGGACATTCTTTGTTTACTTAATCTGCGACTGCCTAGAAAGAACGCTGCCAGAAAAGGGATCTAAATTATTTTGTTGTACAGCTTGATTTACCGAAAAAAAAGCGTCAAAATCACTCAACGCAACGCTGTAACTAACAGAGCCGTTTGTATTTCGAAATAAACTGTTTACCGATGATATTGTCTTAGTATAAGCTATATTATTCAGCCAGAGTTGGCGTCCCTTTATTTGCGAACTGTAATCAGATAAATGTCCGACGTACGTGTCTATTTTATGTGATGATTACATATATTTTTCAAATATGTTGAAGGTTGGTCTGGAAGGAGACGTTACGAAGCTCAGGTTGGATCGTGTGAAGTTGGAAGCCACATTAAGAGAAGAGAAAGCTAAAACGGACCTTCTTTTGCACGAAATAAGGGAAAATAACGAAGTAAGCCAACCTGCAAAGAGATATCTTCAAAATTTACTGTTATGTTTTTAACTATATAAGACGTTCACCGTTTATTTAAAACACCTAATCATCAATTTTCCTAACATTGATGAAATCTTTTGTGTTACCCAAAGATTGTTTAATGATTTCATTTAATTAATCTCTCGTAGACATCACCTAACACGACTTTATTTTCAGGGTCGTACTCAGTTGGAATCTTTGTTGTCGCAAATTAAATCATCAAATATTGAGTTAGAAGAAAAGTTACAGGTAAGCTACTGGGTACTTAGAAGAACAATTCAGTCACATCAGTAAGGTTTTAAAGTCTTCTTTCCCAAGCGATGATTAGTACCACTCCTCTTGGACGAACAGTTTTGATTTCACTGACAAGGTTTCCCAAATAATCTAGTGTCCTTCCACTATAACACTGAACCTATAAAAGGCCGTCCAGTGGGATCTACGTAATGAATCTCTGGAGAGAACGGCTAAACTGCGACTAAAAGGGTTGTTCATGTACTCTTGTTTAATTCTGAACACAACCTAAAGATCCTGATAGAAAAAGACTTTAAATATAACTGAAAGAGTTACTCGGGAATACAGATTTTCCTGTAAACTAACACTCGATTCGCTGGACAAGGTCGTTCAGGGAACTGTTACAGTGAAGGAAAAATAGTTCCTAGCACCTCACAGTGATATTCAGGTAGTCTTACTTGAAGAATTTAGTTCTATTTCATGCAATTGAAACGAGAAGGAAAGTCAGTGTAGACTGACGTACCACAGCTATATTTTTGCAGTGTTTATGTTTCCTCTTAGTCTGAGTCGTTTCTTAAGAGCCAGCACGCTCGAGAGGCTGAAGAAGCTAAAGGACTGTGGGAGTCTGAAGTACGTGCAAGATCTAAATTAGGAGCCAAGGTTGGTATTCGTCATTTAGTCCTGTTTCTAAGCAATCCATTTATTTAATCCGTATTTAATCCATTTATGGCGATCATGTTGGTGGAACACCAACAACAGAATTTCGTATATTTAAACCAACACGAACTCAGCGTCTTAGCCTTTTAAATCCTGAAGATATGGTCGAAAATTGTCCATATTTAGTTTAGTTTACTTTTATAACTAGTATAACTATACAGGATATTGAACACCACAATGTTGATAGTTTCACTGTTATAGATAGGTTAGGAAAGGTCTGATAACTTAGTCAACGGTGCATTGGTTAAAAACATAATTTGTGTCGGGTATTGTGTAGATTTTGGATTAAAATTATGCAGATGTTTATGAGATAAAAAACGTTTATTACGAATTTAAACCTTATTGCGGCCTTCATGCTAGATAATAGAAATGGAGAATAAAGTAAACGAAGGAAAGGTTGCAGTTGAGGAGGTGAGTGTTGGGCATGTAACTTACTGATCAAACAAACAATTATAGAAATTTTCGGAGTTAGTTTTTTAAGTTATGTTTGTCTCAACGACGTATATCATTGGTGTAGGAAAAGAAGAAGACGAGAAAAGCTCTAGAAAGTAGAAAGGCGCTACTAGGCAAACTGGACGTGTACGAAAAAAGGTATTTATTACACAAGTGTCTATCAAATTTGTTCACGTACGAATTGAAATGATAAAAATCTACACAAAGTGCTTTTCCGGGTCTCGGTTTTGTGGTCATCCATTTGGTACGTACGCAAAATTTTGGCAATTTTTTCACCCCCTCCCCATCAGTAATGTTAATCTAACCAGTAATGTTAGAACGGTCAGCGGTAGTGAGGCTGTCCCGGCTCATTACTTCAAGATAGTCAATCCTGGAGTTAGTGAATGTACCTTTAACACCACTCCATGACTCGCGTTGAATCGATTGATGCTTCGCCAAACCAGTGCGGTTGTCATATTTGTTCAAATCAAGTTATTTTTTAGTCCTAATAAAGATTCGTTTTGCGTACGTACAAAAGAACCGGTCTACCCCCTCCCCCTTTGTACGCTAATGTACGCATCAATCATACCCCCCCCCTCCCATGCATACGTACTAAATGGATTGCCACTTTTGAAAACCGCTGATCCCCGAGACCGTACGGGTTCGAGACGTAAACCAAGACCGAAACCTGTGCAAGTCGAGGAGACTGAGACCGAGAATTTCAAAATGTGGTCTTGCGAGCGTTCTGAAGAGCTACCTCGCTGCCAGTCAATAAGAAGTGTGTTGAATAAACGAGACCAAGGTTACCTACTGAACCAACTCTGAGAGTGAAATAATCAACTTTGTTTAATTTTTTAAAGGTCTGATCAACATCAGAAAGAAGTCCAAACCCTGAAGGCCCAAATCAAGGGTTATAAGCGGCGACTCAAGGTTAGATTTTAACCATTTCCTCCTTTTTTTTTAAACTCCACCTCGACCTCTTTTGTGTTCATCTGGTCTTTTTACCTCTTTTCCTTTCCATTCTTTACCTTCCCTTGTTATTCCCTACCAGACTCCGTGTTGCCTTATTCTTTCCTTCATTTTCTTTTCTCTCGACCTGCTCTTTACTCCACACAGTCCAGACAGGTCTGTTGTTGCCATTACTTGCGAACGGAAAGTTCTGGACGGGAATGAGTTAAGCTTAGCTCTCGTGCGCCCATGTGTTTTTGTGTTGGCGTTTTTCTGGTGTCTGTTGGTGTAGCTAACACTTTAGTAACTGTTCTGTTTGTATCCTGTCGTATCCCGTCTTATCCTGTGCTGTCCAGTTGTATTCCATCTTATCCTCTGCTATTTCATATTATCCCATCCCGTCATATCACATCTAGCCTATTCTATTTTATCCAATCGTATCCTATCCTGTCTACCCCTTCCTTTTTTTTCTCTCTCTCTCTCTCTCGATCTCGATCTTTTTCATTCTCTCTCCCCTCCTTCCTCCTTCCTCCTTCCCTCACTCCCTCCTATCCTTCCTTCCTCCCACCCTCTATCCCTCCCTCCCTTCCTCCCTCTCTCTCCCTCCCCTCCTCCCTCTCTCTCCCTCCCTTCCTTCCTTCCTTCCTTCCTTCCTTCCTTCCTTCCTTCCTTCCTTCCTCTCTTCCTTCTTTCATTCATTCCTACTTTCCTTCATTCATTCCTACCTTCATTTGTTCGTTTGTTCGTTCGTTAATTCATTCATTTATTCATTCTTCTTTTCTTTTTTCATTGGCCCTTTGTTTTCTTTCTTTGTCTCTTCTTATTCTAAATAGTCTTTCTTTCTCTTCCTTTATCTCTCTCCCCTCTTACACCTTTTTCATCCTTTCCATCCCCTTCTCATAAGTTATTTTCATGCTCCACCATACTAATTTCTAGGAAAATGAAAGCACTGAAAAACGCATTCCAACCATACAAGCTGAGTTCAGCCGCGAATGTTTACAATACGAGGCGAACATCACCTCACTGAGAAATCAGGTGACTACAGCATTTTAGTGTTTTGCATTCAGACGAGCACTTGTAAGGGAAAGCCGCGTGTTTTGCCGCTCATCTCGAAAGGATTTAAGTTACTACAAGTAGAAATGTAGAATAAGCGCTAAAAGCGCAAACGTTTGTAATTGTAAAATGTTTTCAGATTTCCTGAACGTCACTCTTATTCCAATTTCTATCCATCAGCTCCGTGAGCTGAACGAAAGGCTACGTCAGGAAGGTGACTTGCGAATTGTTGCAGAATGTAGAGCACAACAGTGCGAGAAAGGTATCGATTTTGTCGAAATTAATCTATTGTATGTGATCTATCGGCTTGGCTAGCATTGATTTTATTTGGTTGGCCTGTTGGACTTCTAGTTACGTATGTCTCCTGACTGCTTTCCATATTTCTTCTTTTTTATCTTGTGTTTGTATATTTTTAGATTTGTCATCAGCGAAGATACAGGCAAAGGTACTGAACTGCTTATACTTTCTTAATCTTTACTGTGACGTGGACTTAGTGAGCTAAAGGCTTATTTCAGACACGGTTTTGAATAGATTTTAATTTTCTATAAATCTTCTTTGTTTCTTTTTTTGTTTAGGAACAATTGCGGCAAATGCAGAAACTTGAGAAGGTGAATAGACAGCTGGAAGATGAATTAGAACGTTTGAAGGTAAACAGTTGTTTGTATTGGGATCACATTAAGAATAATATGAGATCTCCATTTACCAAGCTAGACCATCTTCCTCTTGAAGATGTTTTTCAAGACATTTTTCCAATTTTAGGAGCATTGCAACGATAATTTTGTTGATAAAGCTCAATTAGATCGTATGAAAATGGACCTAGAAGCGAAGGTTGGTGCTCGAAATGTTCGCGTACTTGCACCACCATGGTCATCAAAGCTTTATCCAACAATATTTCATACTATTTTACTCTATAATAAATTTTCCATTTATTTAGTCACGGATTGAGCTTAATCGTAAACTGGCTGATGTCAATGCTCACTTGGAAGAACAGGTGAGATTCCAGTCGAGGACCAAGGCGCTACAATGAAGCCTCAGAAAATGTGAGCGCGTGAAATTGCATCCTCTTCAAACACCATTGCGCGTCATATCTCCGTTGACTTCCGCGTGGCGCCTGGGTACTAGGCATGCAAGATTCTTGATTAATATATTAGTCGGACTATAAGGTTATATCTTCTCTTTTTAAATGTTGTTCTACCGTTCTGGAGGAGGCTCCATACCATTTCTTCATCACCTGGCATTTATTTATCACGTTTCTTCTTCAATCTGGGTTTGTCCGAATGCCTTTATAAGTAATTTGTTTATCGGTAAGGTAACAATGAGAGGAACCATTAGTTTTCACCCATCCACGTCTTTGTCTTCTCGTTAGGCTCTTGCCCGTGAGGCACTTGAACGATCAAGAAGTGAACAGGAATCTTTAAAACTTAAAGAAATGGAGAATACTATTTCAAGACTGAAGGTTGGCATTCTTCCCTACAGTGTGGCTGATTGTTATTGTTGTTGTTGTTGTTGACGTTGGTGTTCTTGTTGTTATTGCAGTTGTTTTTGTTCATATTACATGTTTGTGGTAATTCTACGTGACTATCGCTCCTATAGAAAGAAATAGAACAATATCGGTCGAACTTCCATGAACTTCAGACCCAGAAGGAAACCATCGAAGTCGAAGCTGAAAGATTTAAGGTAGAACATCAAAGTGAAGTTGCTCAACATTGCCTTACATTTTGGTTTATCACGGCGTTTTGTCTGCCCATGCCATCGCAACCTATCTTATTCCGCCATGCCTGTCGACATCTCACCATGCCTTATCCCACACATTGGTTTACTATGGCGAACTTTCCCTGCTTATTCCTGCACCATTCAATCTAGCTTGTTCTGCCCCACTCTGCTCCCCATACCTTATCATATACACTGGTTAACCATTACATACCTTCCTTGGCTAACAGTACACCATTCCATCCTGTCCAGTTCAACCCTACTCTACGCTACCTTGTCTAAACCTACCCTTACTTTCCTTGCCTTACTCTACAATTCTTTCCCTTCCCTTCCCTACCCTACCCTATTTTTCCCATCCTATCCTAATCTATCCTATGTTACGCCCCTCTACTCATTCTTACTCTACTTAACTTTACCTGACTCACCTATCCTATGCTATGCTATCCTATCCTTTGCTATCCCATCTCCCATTACCCAACTTTATCTTACACTTGCCTACCTATCCTATCCTAATCTTTCCTACCCTAACCTGCTTTACCCAATCCTAGTATAACTTACCTTCCACTGTCCTATCCTTCTCAACTCTGCCCTACTCTATATTGCCAAAGCCTATACTATTCTACCCATGGTTCTTTATTCTACCGCCAGCAATGCAATCAACCCCATCCTTATCTACCCTACTATACCCCTCCCTGCCCTGTCCTTAGTTGTGCTTTTGATGACAATTGTATCTTTTTTTCAGGATATGTATGAAAGTGAATCAAAAAGGAAGGACAAACTAAACGATTTGTTGTACAAAGAGAGAGAAAAATCCGCTGAGTCGAAAGCCCTTTTAAAGTAAGCAACAACTGATCCCCAGTGAAGGGCTTTTTGTGAAAAATAATCACGCATAAAAGTGTTAAAGTGTTAAGTGTGGCCAGAGCCAGGAGTTTCTGGCTGCAGCTTTAGACAGAAATTTTTCACTGATGAAAAATCTCTTTGAAAAATTGCTCAGGATATGGTACTAGCATTTATTCTAGTTTCTGGTTTAGTTTAGAACGATCTCGGTCGAGCAAATTTTTGGGAAACAGTACTGTGAACATGAAGTTTCTGGAACGGTCACCTGGCATTCTTGGAATTCCAAAAAATGAAAGTATGAATTCCAAGAGTCCGGCTATGATCTACTCACTGGTAAGACAGCTCTTGAGAGAAAGAAAATGGATGCAGTGTGATCAGTTTTAGTCCGAGCACGAAATGCTCTTTACAGTAATATGGATTGTGTTGTCTTATGATTCTATGAGATTTCTCCTTGCGCTGTTAACCAGTTGTTTTCATTTAACCATTCATTTAGCCAAAAGATAAACTAATGGAATCCGTCAATAGGGAACTCGACAAAAGCATCCAGAGACATTTAGACTCAAGTAAGCTTGACTCACGGATTCCACTTTTGAAGGAGATCTTTTTTTTTCCCTGAGGGCTGGAAAACGTTATTGTTGAAAGGTTTTATTTCGCCGGCCTAGGAGTGACAACAGGTGACGACTTTTCAATTTTACTGATGCTAATCTTTTCCCAAACTCTAATCCTAAACCCTAATCCCATTTCTAACTCTAACTCTAACCCTAGACGAGTTTTTAATCTAAAGTTTCAATTCAGATTTTTGACGAAAGGTCAGTCAGAAGCCAGCGAAATAATTTTTCCCGTCGTTGTTTTTTGGTTGGCGTTAGTAATTGCCGAGGATCGTAATTGTAATTACAACTGTGAAGTAATCAGTAATTTAAAAGAAGTATTATAAGTGTTTGATATATCTTAGTTTCTTTAATATATATTTTTTCTTTAACATATCTTAGTTTCTCCCGATACTCCCTCTGACCGTTGGGCGAGTAAAGAAATCAACATGACGTCATCACCTTTGACGTCGTCTAGCAGTCAATACATGGAAACTCTGAAACGAAATTACTTCGTCTGAAAAACAATGTATAATTCATTCATGTACAATCCATACGCACTTAACATGACGCAAATTCGCTATTCGTGAAAGAAAAGGGTCGACCCTGCTTTGACGCGTCATGGATGTACTATGTGAACGAGAATTGGGCATTTTGATGTTTTCAGCTTAACAAACTCTTACACTGGAACAAAGAAATGTTTACCTGTATTGATATCAACTGGAGTTTCACCGATGGTTGGATGAGATATTCCCCATTAGATCCTAGAATTTTACTTACTGCTGGAAAAGTTGTCTGTTATTTTTTCCACTCCTCGGTTTCCAAGCATATCATGAAATCTACTTTGGGTGAAACGGCTGGAAATGGCGTGACAAGCATGCAGAGATTAAAGATAGAAAGAATCTCCAAATGAGGGCAACTTTTATGATATTGAGGATATTCATGACTGTTAAAATGTACAGAATGTTACTTTATCTTGGCTAAAACTGGAACGATCTGGCTGCAATCCGTTTTTACTGGTCGCTACCGTCTTCGTGGAGTTAAGGGAATTCGCACACAACAAAAATTGCAAAGGACTGAGCGTGGACGAGTTGTCACCCACGATTGAGCTAATGCCGAGCAAAATAAGATCCACAGTAGGCGATTCATAATATCTCCAAATGCACTTTCTAGTCATTCGAATGTGTTTATTAATTGTGACAAATTTGAAATTTCCGTACGCGTTTTATAGCTCAGTTCGTTTTGTAGCTAATAGCTCAAAATTTTATTTTACAAATACATTTTAGACATACAGACGCCTTTATAACAATATTGAATTTGTAAAGAGATTAGATTTTTATGTAGATAGGTTATTCTAATATATGAGGTTTCTATTTGTAATATATTCTTAAATTATCGATGTACATTTGGTTGATAGTATTTTTTATACATGCTTTTTATGGTAGTTTATGATATGAATTTTTAAATGCTACTCTCGGTCTTGCTGTTGTAAATTGTTACCAGTACTTAAAGAAGGAAATTATCGTGGGACTTATTCAGTTGTATTGGCATTAATATGAGGTGTGCGGCCGTGTCGGATTACATCCACGCAAATGGGGGAAAGCATGAGAATTCCACTGGCCTATATCTGTCGTGGGAATATTCAGGCAAAAATTGCCATAAAGTCGGAAAATAACAGGCTTAAGTCGGAAATATTGGCCTTAAATTGGGGCGAAAGTTGGTCCAATAAAAAACACCAAATAGCGCGAAATTCGAGTAGTTTCTTTGAAACCCAAATCATAGTGGGTTCACGCTGTGTGATAATGATAGCTTACGATTTTGTCATCGTAATTGTAATTGTAATTGTAGTTGTAATTATGGGAAACTTCGAGATAACGGATTTGTCCTATTACGTCATTTTCCATTGTCGGCCGTGTCAATTTGATCATGTGATGTACCACGTGAGTGGACAAACAAAAATATTCTGGGTCAAACATGGCTTCCACCGTAGTAGAAGAAGTGGTTCAGATTTCGTTCAATGTGGAAACCATAGAAAATGGAGAAGACAGAGAGGAGGACATGCCAAACGAAGCAGCACCTAACACAACAAAGAAGAAAAAGAAAAAGAAGAAGAAGAAGAAAGGTGAGTGATTTTCTCGCATGTACTCCATCGTTTTAAAAATTACAATTTGTAATGTATTTTTTTTCCGAGAAAAATAACGTTTGTGCATCTTTTCAGCAGCGGACGAAAGTACTGCTGATGTAGTCAACGGTACAACTGGTGAAGAAGAAAAAAAAGACTCAAATTTGGCAAATGGAGGTAAAACAAGGATATTAACCCTTGTCGTTTGACTTAGCTCAGTTTCAGATGAATTACACGCGGAAATTTAATCTTACTAACGTTTCAATACTGAGTACACTAGACAAGTGGTCAGGATATGTTGTTACTTTTTGGTTTCACAAAATGAATATTTGTGAGTTATCTTGTCCAGAGACGCTGGATGGCTCCAAGAATCAACATTTGGTGCAGTTTTAACTGAGACGAGTTTTAAAGTTATGAAAATTTCGTGCCAGATGATGGGCCACGCAGGAAAGGTCACGATCGTTGACACATAATACGTATTTCTCTGTAGGTCATGAGAATGGAGAGGAAAACACCACAGAAATAACGACAAATGGGAACAAAAAGAAGAAAAAGAAAAAGAAGTCAGGAGGTGGTGGTAGGTATCAGCGGAGTGGTTGAATCGTCCGACAATTTTACCCAAGAAATTAACTTACCCTGCGATAATTTTTGATAATTATTTTGTTTTACCAGTTCTTACTCAAACTGACCCACCTACAGTTGCTGTCAGTGACCTATTTCAAAATAGGAATTTCCCAGAAGGAGAAATCATGAACTATAAAGATGAGTTAGTATTGATTTTTTTTATGGTCTTTAAATTGCTATTTCTCCCCTTTTAAATACATTAATGATGGTAGGTAGATTTCTGATTATGGCATCATGCAGGTTTGATTTTCCTGAGGGATACTGTAAATATTTTTATGGCACCAGTATGGTAAACTCATCTTTCTAAAAGTTCAGAACAAAGAACAGTGACTGGCAATCCTCTCCTCTGTATTAAGGACAATTTGGACACAGACACCAAAATTAGGACAGATTTCCTCATAGCCATCAATAACTCTGGTGCATTAGTTCATATAGCTTATCTAGGGTTTATTCTGGTATTTTATCTCTGTTTCTGTTAAATTTCCAGTAACCTCTGGAGGGTGACCAGTGAAGAAAAACGTGCTGTTGATAGAATTCAGTTAGATCTTTACAATGATGTACGACAAGCTGCAGAGGTGCATAGACAGGTAACTTAAAGTACACTTCACTCTTTCATTGATACAGTTGTCATACAATATCAAATTACAATATTGGATGTAATGAAGTAATGAAAAAACAAAATACAAAAAAAAAATAAAAAATGTATAACAATTAAATTAAACCAGCAATTGTTCACATTATTTGTGGTAGGAAACCCCTTAAAATTGTATGTGGCATCACAAAACCTAATAACATCCTGGAATCATTCCTTTTCCCTTGCAAACTGTTGACATAAATAAGGTCAATATATCATAGTGGCATACTGTAATTGTTATAATTTAATGAGGTTTGGTCAAAGCCTATTGACTCATTTACCAACAAACTTGGGCTCTTTAACTAATTGACTTAGCCTGCTTAACTGACTAGCAGAACAGTTTATACCATTTACTTTATTGACCAGTCTATGTTTTTCATGTAGAATCTACATGTTACTGGTCTAATAATCAAAAAGTGGTGTGTTACACCTTACAAGGTACCCCCATCTGATGCATGTGATTTAGTGTACCATTCTAAAATCACCACATTTTATCACACCATCAGTTTACCCAAATTAATTTCAATTTTGAAGTCTAGTGTTAAAAAAATAACCACCAGTACAGATAATGCAGTCATCTTATTTCCCTTCCAGTTACTTTTGAGACTGGACTGATTGAAACAATATTTTAAGCCTCTGTTACAATGAAATAACCATTTATACAATAGTATTATCACATTTTTATAGTATCAGTAATATTATTTTGAAGGTCAGAACGTATGTTAGAAGTTTCATTGAACCTGGACTCACAATGATTGATATATGGTACTGTATGCTTCATAATTATTATATTAAAATTTACATTAAGAGAGTTGTAGGAATATTTTTTAATTCTAATTTTCTACTTTTTTCCCCAGTGAAAGACTGGAGGATGCTTCACGGAAGTTAATTAAAGAGAATGGACTCCAAGCTGGTAATGTCAAGTTGTGTTAAGAACAGTAGTGCAGACAAAGGGAGCTGCCAGAGGTCCTGGGGTTATTTAAAAAAAAAACCCAGCCTATTCAGATGAGAAATTTTGGAAGGGAAAAATTTGATATGGGAAGCATGCTTCTTGATTATCCAGACGTGAAACTTTCAGGAGTTAAGCCACTGAAAGAATAGACACAGGCTTGTCATTGGTTGAGAAGTATTTTCATGTTTGAAGTCCTTTTTTTCTCCTATGGTTCTACTTCTGAAATCTTTTTTTGTCACTTTTTTGTTCTGCTTCAAAAACATTTTCCATCAAGAATGTTTTGCACCTCAAAAATTTCTCACATTACTAGAATTAGTCACACTTGCAAATTATTCTTGATTCAAGAATTAAATTCATTTTGAGCAATATTCTGGCACTGAGAACTGTTATCACTATGAGAATAAAGAATTTTCATGCTCAAGGAATTATTTCTTCTGCCCATCATTCTCACTTTGAGAATTACTTTTGCTCTCATAAACTCAATTCCATTAATAATTTTGCAGGACTTGCTTTTCCAACTGGATGTTCCCTCAATCACTGTGCTGCCCATTATACTCCGAATAATGGAGATAAAACTGTTCTTCAACATGATGATGTCTGCAAAATTGATTTTGGTACACATGTTAATGGTAGGTCTGGTTTTAATAACTTAACAGCCATCTCCTTAACTCATTAAGGGGCAAGGGCACACTCTGTCATTTTACTCTGGCTAACACCTTAATATATCCAAGCTCTCATGTTTCTCAAACATTAAACTGCATCAATCATTATTAATATATAGTGGCTTTCACTTAGGTTGCACATATATATCGAATTTGCACCTTAGCTCACCATCTGAGTCTTGGTAGCTCAATGGTTAGAGTGTCTTACTGGTCATCAGAAGGTTGCGGGTTTGATCCCTGTCTGCGGCTCAGAAATCATTTTCTGAGTATCGAGCTTGAAGATCGTTCATCTACCTTAATATATCCAAGCTCTCACGTTTCTCAAACATTAAAACTGCTTCAATCATTATTAATATATAGTGGCTTCCGCTTAGGTCGCACATATATATCGAATTTGCACTTTAGCTCAATGGTTAGAGCATCTTACTGGTCATCAGAAGGTTGTGGGTTTGATCCCCATCTGGGGGTCAGAAATCATTTTCTGAGTATCGAGCTTGAAGATCATTCATCTACCAGATGACTTTACTTGTCAAGAGGATGTGCCTTGCCCCTTAATGAGTTAAACTTATTTTCTTTTTGTTATACAAGTGTTAGCAGGTTGGAAAACTTTCCAGGCCTGGAAATCAGTACCAGTCTTGTTCTAGTACAATTGGTGATTTGCTGCCACCATATACATTACAGCCTAAAAATGTCTTCAAAACTTTTTACAGCCAGTAGACACATGTGTTCATCATTTCCTGACTTTTGTTAAGTTTCATTGATATCTTCTTAACCCATTAAAGGGCAAGGGTGTCATATTTTACTCTGGCTAATGTCAGATTATTTTACTCCTAAAAGAGATAAGCCCTGTCCCTTACTGAGTCAATTCGTATAATGTTCAGGACACTCTCTCTTCTCTTTGCAATGGTTAACCCTTTTTTATGTTCATTTGAGTGGGCTTAAAGGTATTTGGTCAAAATCTAGTGGTCAATCAGATCAACAACCCAATGCACCTCAGTATTCAGTTGCATTATCCAACAATGTTTTTTTTTTCTCTATTTTTTTAGGCAGGATAATTGACTGTGCTTTTACTGTGGCATTTAATCCAAAATATGACCCATTGTTGAATGCTGTGAGAGAAGCTACAAATACTGGAATACGAGTAAGGATGGACTTTTATCCTTTGGAGAACTTGGTCCTTTGCTTTCCAAAATGTTTTTTATTTAGCTGATATCCAAAAACTTATCATTAATTTTCAACCAGGAGATATTCTTCTGTCCTGATTAAACTGTCAATAATGCAAACTTAGTTGTGGTACTAGGAATGTTAGAGAAATCATAAATTAAATGAAAACACTTTGTAATATTTATAGACTAAATACAGTTTTTCCGTGCAGTCCTGGCTTCGCATTTGCATCCATAACCTGGTTAAGCATACTGAAGCATTAAATGTTTCTTATATATTTAATAGATTTTAAAATTCTTAGTTAGAGGTTTTTATGCTCAGTAGCTATTTACAACTCTGACCATTGGCTTATTTTCTTGTTAGGAAGCTGGGATTGATGTACGACTGTGTGACATTGGAGAAGCTATCCAAGAAGTAATGGAGTCCTATGAAGTGGAATTAAATGGCAAAACATATCCAGGTCTGTGTTGCCTTTTCTTTTGTAAAACATATCAAGGTTTGCCAGATTTTTCCAGCATCCTGCACTTGATGTGACAGTATTGATCAGTAACAAAGTAGTAAAATAATATGAGTATTATTATTGGTTTCATTTTAATTCCCTGATATGGGGCATTCAAATATAACCACAATTTGCACTGCCACAAGTTTCTGATTAAATTAAAATTAGAGGAGTGATTAACCAATTGATAGGGCCACATAATACATTGTCTCCATGTTAATGGGTTAATGTTTAGTGCTAGTATTTTAAGGACTGTGATGAAACTATTGAGAAATCCTTGTCAAGTATAACTTTATTGCTCTTGTAGTTAAGGCCATAAGGAATTTGAATGGTCATTCAGTATCACAATACAGGGTTCATGGAGGAAAGACAGTACCCATAGTAAAAGGTGGAGAAGCCACAAAAATGGAGGTAAGAAAAAAAAACTGATGAAAAGAAGAGTAACAGAAATGAGAGGAAAGGAAAGGAAAGTAGCAAAGCAAAACTCAGCACATAAACAAGGAAAACTATCCGATGGCAGTCATTTTATTTCAATAGAATATTTCTCTGTTGACTTGCAGTTGGAAAAACTTTATAGATCTAAGCTGGTTTGTAATTTTTTTTATATATTTTGTATTTTTTTATAAGGAAAATGAATTTTATGCTATTGAGACATTTGGCAGTACAGGGAAGGGTTATGTTCATGATGATATGGAATGCTCTCACTATATGAAGAACTTTGAAGCAGGACACATTCCATTAAGGTACTTTTAGATATAATTATAGAGGTTTCTACTAAAAGACAATAGCTTCCCAACTTCTTATGGCCCTAGCATTTCAACATGGACCCATCTTTAACTCTTAAGAGGCAGGGCTCATCCCTTGATGATGAGTATATTAAAGTCTTGCTCCTCAGTGGGTTAAATGGGAATAATGATTATGATCTTAGAACCTGGTTCCTTGACACTATATGAAGTAGAACTTCAATATACCTCGTCTATATGAGGTTGGATGAAGAAAACAAAAGTTTTACTAAAGCATTTGAAACCTGGTTTTTCATGTTCTTTGGTATTATTCCACTTATTATCAGCTTAGTTTAGTAATATAAACTACAGTACTAATTAACTGTATGGGTGATACTTAAATATTTTTGCAAACAACCTACAATGTAAAGTTAATAACTTTATTAGTGTTCTTCATTTTGACAGTCAGTACCAAACTCTACAATATTTATAATTTATTTTGAACAGATTACCTCGTGCAAAGCAGTTACTGAACGTAATCAACGAGAACTTTGGAACACTGGCATTTTGTAGAAGATGGTTGGACCGCTTAGGACAGGTAATTTCAAGTGATTATTTTGACCTTTGTTTCCTAACACACTGCACCCAACAAACTCACAGTTTGCAAATAAATTTGTATGAATCTTCAAGTGCATTGCTGTCATAATAATTATTTTCCTGGAAAAAGACCAAACCATACATGTAGTTGATTTAACAGAAACAGGAGAATTCAAACGAATCATATTTCAAGAGACAACATGTACATAGGAAAATTGTCTGTTGAATATTGATCTTACCTTAACTCTTTAATGGCAGAATTTTTTCTTTTGTTTGTTTTTTCTTCTTCATTTTTGTTTGTCCATTTATTTGTTTTTTTGATTTAGAAGTGTCTGATATAGCAAACATTGGGGCTTAAAGAATTAAAAACTCCCCAGAAATGAGGATGGTATTCTTGATATATTAAACATGCCAATTAAATGTCTTAGGACACTACATTGTTTAAAAAAAAAAGGTTATGAAAGAAAGTATTGAAAATTTGTTGGGTAAATACATCCCCCCTGCATGTTGTTGCCATGGAAACTGCTTTTTCCTCCAAATTCCATAAACTTGTTCAAGTCAGTTAGTCAAGATATTGATCTCAACAATTGTAGTAAAAATTTCTTTATATTTGTCTTTTTCTTCTTTTCCCCCTAGTCAAAATATCTGATGGGTCTAAGAAATCTTTGTGATTCTGGTTTGGTTGATCCTTACCCTCCTCTTTGTGACATCAAGGGCTGTTATACTGCTCAGTTTGAACATACTTTGATATTAAGACCAACTGTGAAGGAAGTTTTAAGCAGAGGAGAAGATTATTAAAATTAATGGAAACTACTCAATTGCAATGTACAATAGTTAATTTTCTCAATTTCACATTAAGCTGACTAAGCAACATGTAAAGTAGAACAGGAGCAATAAAAGATAACCCAAACTGCAGCAAGTGGTTACTCTGGTCCATCAGTACTTCCTTGTACTTAGTGACTCAAGTCTGCCAGAGTAGGCATACACCTTGTGTCTTGGCTGAAGAACAAGCTTGTGGACAGTACTTAATATTAATAAAGAGTTTGAAATGCCTGAGTGGGCAAGGCAGTACTCACTTTCCAACTCAGATTGTTGTACAAATTACACCACATTGTGAAAAAAAGTATTCCATATTAAAATGGGTTTTTGGTTTATTGTACATGTAATGATTTTTGTACAACAATAATTAATATGTACTAGAAAGTTGGATGTAATTGAACTAGAATTGAAGGTGAGCATAACAATTGATTTTTGAAGCAGTTTGGGTTTTGTGCTCACAATAACCCTAGATAGTACTGGAGTATTTAACTGATGTTTGTGTTTTCCAAGCAGGGACACACTTGTATCAGGCAAAACAATGTAGAGGTGTAGCACTCCCACTTTGTGATAAATCAGGTGGTGAAATGGTAGTCTGAATGGAAAAAAGTTGATAAAATGTTGCAAAAAGTCATTGGTTTGTAAAACATGTTAATGTTGGCCAGTAATGGAGCCAACAGCCTATGACACACACCCAACTTATAACTGTAGTACACCACTAGTTTCAAGTGCAATTTGGGATTAACAACTGAGTTTTCTAACTGAGCAAGTAATGACCATGAATTTCCAGCAAAATATACCAATCAAGCATGTACCAGAGGATCAGATCTGGCAATAGTGCAACAGGCAACATTTGATTGGCTTAGCAAGTCTATCATTTTGTCAGCAAAACAGAGATGGGATTCAAATTTTTGTGCTGTGCAATTTAAACTAAGACAAAAGGACAAGAGAGAACTTTGCAGCTGTTTTAAGTATGAAAATTACTGAATCTTTGCATAAATTTTTATTCATTTGTTATGTTTCATTAAAATTACCAGAGATTGCATTTACAATTCAACCTGCCTCATTCTTTTGCTTCACTGAACATTATTTTTACCATGAACCTCTTGCTGTTCATGGTTACTTCATTTATGACTTCCTGTAAATATAGGCTTGAACAACTTGGTTGTTTACAGTGGCAGCCAAAAGGACTGGACAAATAGCACAAAGTCCCCATGCCCAACTGTATACTTTAACTACCTTAACAAACCAATTTGAGTAAAACCCAAGAAGTATAACTACGCAACTCAAAATGAAGATAATTGTCCCAGACAAAGCATGGAGCTTCTTCATCTGCACCAACTTCAACTTGTTCACCAGTGGCAACTTTGGGTAGAGTAGTGATATTCCCATTGTGGCTTGCAAACACGTTAAAAACACAGTTACTCCACCCAAGAAACCATGCCAGGAAGTGAAATGTGGTTTGTTCAAAATACTTTTGTTAACGGTGATGGCTAGGAAACCTCCAACAGAGCATACTGTGGCAAGAGTTTGAAAGATCCAGTGGTATCTCACTTTTGTTGCTCGTGGAACTGATGGGATGAGAGAACTACTTTTGGAAAATATTAAAATGGCTTCCAGCATAAAGAAACCAAACTGAAAAAGGCAAAGCATTGCATGTAAACTTAAAGTAGTTATAAATAGTTTTTATGGCCAGGAGCAAGTGACTCCTTGTTCAATGGCCTTCCCCTTCTTACTCTTGCTAAATGAGAATGCTTTCTGAGCTTGCTTTGGAATTTTGAGGATTAAAAAATTAAGGCTCTTCATCAAATTACAGTAACATGTTAACACTTTATTGCATGATTTTATTTTCTTTTCCTTGTTCTCTTTGTTTTTCTTTTATTCTTTTCTATTTTTTTTGTTCTAGATATCCAGTATATCAGATCATGAGTATTACAAATTGTTAAACATACTCCAGTTCTGGTTAGAGCAAATTTGATTTTGCAAAGCATGACATTTAAATGTATGGCACCCATCCTATTAGGCAAAATTGATTGGTATTGATATCATATGTAGTCACTTTCCTGACATCACCTTTTATGTTTCAACTCAAATTGGAGATGCAGTCAAATTTAGTCATAACGAAAAGTCAATTTGATTTACAGTTACACCTGACACCTAATTTAGAATTTCCCCCCCCCGATTTGGATGGTTACAGCCAATGTTACCCAATGCTGACCTAATATAACGGCATTAATTAATAAATTTATTCATTAATTTGTTACAGTACAATATTTCACGTAGGTACTTACACCAAGTATCATCAACGTGGGATGCCATGAAAATAGACCTGTTGAAAGAATGCTCGAAGTTTGCAAGATGTTTTTTCAAACAAAGAATAAAGAGACATCACTTGGTGAGTAAATTTCATCAGAGAAGTAAACGCTAACGTACATTTCTTTTCAAAAATTACGGAAGGTAGCAAGCTTAGTGAAAGTTTGTCCCGCTTTTAAAAATTTTATGCATTAGTCTCGCTCGCCTTCAGAAAAACCATGGACCTTGCCACAAAGGTGGACGACACGTTGATATCTTAAAGGTATGCGGGAGAAAATATTTCGCTTAGGCAAACGTAAGCACACGTGGTTTCGCTGGTTAGTACACGCATATGTTTCACTGGTTAAACCAAAAACCTTGAACACCTTTCCAGTGACTTGCTCACACGCGGCGGTCAGTCTCGTCATGCCATATTTCATTTTTTTTTGTATTAGCTTTTCATGGCGTGTTCTGCTGTTTTTCAAAAAAGAAATATTCTTACTTGAGCCTGGCTGGGCCTGCCAGATAACAAAAAAAGCCAAAGGAATAATAACGAAGTGCACCATAATCCACGGAGATATTTCCCGCCAAGGTTTTGCTTCTGAGCTTTGTTGAACTTGATCCTCCATATCCCAGCGTTCAAATCGCGTTAACAGAATTGAGCGTCTTTTTTTAGCAGTTAAAAAATACATAAATAATTTACGAGGAAAATTCAAAAGAAATTGATGATTAATCAGTATCTCTAAATCAAGATAAAGGATTGATTAATAAAACATTAATGTTTTACCAAAGTTAACAGGCAGTGGTAGCTCAAACTCAGTTTTTTTTTTGGTTTTAAGGTAATTTGACTTTACCTTCTTCAACTTCTAAACGAATAGTTCTTCATGTAGACTCAGAATTTTTTAAGTAAGTTAATTTCAATGGCATACCCAAGATTTTTGTGGGGGAGTTATTTCAATGTTAAATGAGCCCCTGTTAGGGACTTCTGGAGGCATGGTCCCTCAGGAATAGGTTATATTTTAAAGTCTCAACCAGGCCAATTCTGGTATCATGAATTGATGGTCTTTGCACACAACACACTAGTAAAGTGGCTAAGTCATCTGTGTATCATACCTTTTGCTGTTATTGTACACCATTTGCTGTTAATTTTACATTACATTTTTTTTCATGGATCCAAATAGAAATCATTTTTCATGAATAGAAATTGTGTGGCTTGTAAGGGAGAGACTTGAGCCTCATAAGCCCTGCCCCTTCCTTGGGTACATCACTGGTTCATTTTATCTATTATTCATAATATTCATGATAACAGCTAAAATAATAAATTAACATTTAACAACTGGGGTCTGCAAGTAAAGTTTATATGACCAATTGAAACAGCTGGGTTGTTAAGGTCCCTGATAGTTGAGGTTTGACTGTGCATGTGAAAATCACCTTTAAATCTCACAAGTTTGTGCATACCCATTCACATACATATATGAATACAGTATATATAGATATCTAATTTTGCATGCATATATATATATATACATATATATATATATATATATATATATATATATCCCTCCCTCTATGGCCTCTTTAAAACATCAGCTATGGATTGATCAGGCGGAAAACGTAATCTCAAGAGGAATATCAAAGTCCAGCAAAATATTTTTACGAAAGCCATCGAGTTGGACACAGAAGTAAAATCGTAATATTTAATAAAGTTCTAACGTTTCGTTGTATTCATCACAACATCATTAGAGAATAATTTACATAACTGCCTAAAGCCTAAGTATATAGTTACAGGGTGTAATAATATTCATGCATTAACCAATCAGAGGATGTACTAAAAATAAAAGTTACAAGTATGAGTAACACTAACAGCATGGAAGAGTAAAGAAGAAATTATAAAAGGAAAAGTGGTGTTGAGCCAATATTGGCATTTAAAGAGGGTTTAAGATTGCGAATGAGTAGACTTTCTCGTAAGAGAAGTTTGAACTCAAAAGGACAAGAAAAAAGGATTTTAAAATCATCAAAGGAGACTGGGTGATCCGTGTCATGGTGGTGTGAAAGAATACTGGTGAGGGGAGGGTTAGTGCGCTTTTTACCTGTGAGAGTTGAGATTCCCATATGGTCAGATACGCGTGTATGGTGGTGCCAGATGGTTTCTCCGACATACAAAGCTCCGCAGCTTCGACACGTAAAATGATAAACTACATGCGATCTTAAGGGTAGAGGAATCTTGTCTTTAAAAGAGAAGAAATGTAAAAGTCTAAGTGACGGGTGAGCAACACACCTGATGTTGATGTGAGGAAAAGCAGATGAGAAAAGTTTTTTTATCTGAGTTCGGATATGAGAGAAATGTTACCCAGTAAATGGTAAAGAGAGGTAAACAACACGTTTGGGAGCCCTAAGCAATTTAGTTGATTTGGAGAAGACTTTGTCTAGAAAGGAGGTGGTACATCTGTCAAGAAGTTTTACCGGATAACCATGGTTAATAAAAATAACTATATACTATATACTAACTATACTATATACTAACTATACTATATACTAACTATACTATATACTAACTATACTATATACTAACTATACTATATACTAACTATACTATATTATATACTATACTATATTATATACTATACTATATTATATACTATACTATATTATATACTATACTATATTATATACTATACTAACTATACTATACTATACTATACTATACTATACTAACTATATTATACACTATATATACTATATACTATATTATATACTATATATACTATACTAACTATACTATATACTATATATACTATATATACTATATACTAACTATACTATATACTATATACTATATATACTAACTATACTATATACTACTATACTAACTATACTAACTATATATACTATATACTAACTATACTATATACTAACTATATAAACTACTATACTATACTATATACTAACTATATTACTAACTATATACATGTAAATAATAATAAAAAACCCTATATATGTTGTGGTGCAATTTTAACCATGATTGAGTTTTTTCTAACTGGTTCAAAAAATTTTAAACTAGTTTAATTTTTCTCGAACAAGTACAATTTTTTTGAACTGGTTCAGCTATGGATTGACCAGGTGGAAAACGTAATCTCAAGAGGAATATCAAAGCCCAGCAAAATATCTTCCTGTATTATTACACCCTGTAACTATATACTTAGGCTTTAGGCAGTTATCTAAATTATTCTCTGATGATGTTGTGATGAATACAACAAAATGTTAGAACTTTATTAAATATTACAATTTTACTTCTGTGTCTGACTCAATGGCTTTCATAAAGATATTTTGCTGGGCTTTGATATTCCTATGGCCTCTTGGTTCATATTGAGCACTCTACAGGATGAGTCATGCTGCTAGCGAATTTGCGCACACTCACTAGTCTCTAGTTAGAGCACTCTGGCATGGCTTAGATGTACCACAAGTGTGGGACATTTGAGTTGCCTATATAATATAGGCTTCTCCATCCTGCTCGTCAGCACTACACTGATAAGGCCCAGTAGGCTGAAACGGTTCTGTCTGTAGTTATATATATACATACATACATACATACATACATACATACATACATACATACATACATATATATATACATACATATATATATATATATATATATATATATATATATATATGTAGGATATGTAGGTGTTGATTTCTTGGCAAAAAAGTGCTCAATACAGGTAGTAGAGCAGTATTCATTTATTTAATAATCTATGATTTAACAACTATGTTGTTACATGGAGTTACATGCCCCATGGCAATCATCAGACACGGGGTGGCAATCATCATGATTGCCATGGGGCATGAAACACCGTGTAACTACGTAGTTGTTAAATCATAGATTATTAAATAAATGAATACATATATGTATGTATGTATGTATGTATGTATGTATGTATGTATATATATATATATATATATATATATATAACTACAGACGGAACCATTTTGGCCTACTGGGCCTCATCAATGTAGTGCTTACAAACAAGATGGAGAAGCCTATATTATATAGGCAACTCAAATGTCCCACACTTGTGGTACATCTATATATATATATAACTACAGACAGAACCGTTTCAGCCTACTGGGCCTCATCAGTGTAGTGCTGACAAGCAGGATGGAGAAGCCTACATTATATGGGCAACTCAAATGTTCCATGCTTGTGGTACATACAGGGGGTGAGCAAAAAAAAGTGGCCATCCTAAATAATTATGGTTAACCTAACATAATCATCACAAGATGAACAGACGTGGTTAAGAATGATCGTTTTAGGATGCATGCATCTAAGTAATTTCAAATATCATCTCAAATCTTAATTTTAATAACCGATTTTTGAAATTCACAAACATTACGCAGTTTTTAATTATATCATGGTTTACAAATTCCTGGTACATCTCTGATGTCCTTCATTTTGACTCTAATGAATTTGTTTGCACAATCACTAATAAACTTTATTTACAAACTACTACAGGCAACAACAGTAACTCAAGTACATGCCTAGTGTATGTACCATTCAATACCTAACTGACACTCTCTTCAATTTGATCACAGCTTTGCATAAACGAGGCATGCTTTCAATAAGCTGATGCAAGTATTCTTTGGTGATTGTTTGTAATCCATTTTTGATTGCTGCAAAAAGTTTGTTTTCATTTTCCAACTTTTGGTCTTTTGTTAATCAGTCCAACTCAGCCCATAAATTCTCAATGGGATTTAGGAGAACCCATCCCCATTCATCAATATTCCCAATAATGTGCTCACGAGCAGATGACAATCGTGGTAAACGATTCTTCTCACTCCCAAATGGTTTCTCAGATTTTTTCTCCATTTGAATTCTGTCTTTCAAGAGGTGATTTATGGTTTTGGCAGAAAATTTGACCCCTGTCTGAGCTTCTAGTTTATCAGCTAGCTAATGTTTGGTTGGGGTGCCTGATTTGGACATTTTAATAATTAAACAGTCACTTCAATTGGTAGTTTCCATCCAGAACCAGGATCATGACTGCAATCTCCACTCAATTCATCTTAATGCAAAGTTCTTTGTTTGATTTTTTTTTCCCAGAACAGGTTGATGTGAATTTTTTTTGAAACTGTACATGTGGTAACTCCAGCTTAAAGCAATCCAAGAATTTCATGATTCCTTCTAATTTTCATCTCAGATTTCTCGGTGCTGACTTTTTTAAGTCCCTTACTAGCCACATCACTTTCACATAAAACCTCAACAAAAACGTTCAAAATTGCACATGTAACTGGTTTTTTGGCTAATAATGTTTTGTACTTAAGTTATCAACTAAATATTGTAGGATGCGCAATATTTTGATAATTTTATGGACAAGTTCATATCATCCAATTTGTAAGAAATAGGAGAAAGTGCACTATGTTTAGCAGAAGACGTTATCATAAAAAGTATTAAGAATTGACGTGTGTTCCATGCCAGCACTTAAAATTAGTATGTCAAAAGCTATTTAATCAGATCTCCAAGAAAGTTTTTAAAAAATATACGGTTTTCTTTCATTTCTGCTCTTCCAGTGACAGTTATATCAAATTGACTATATTTTTGACGATGGCCACTTTTTTTTGCCCACCCCCTGTATACATATATATATACCTACTTCAATACCAGTGCTGGTACACTGTATCTATACCAATACCTGTGCAACTATTCCTGTACATATTCATACATGTATAGATTTATATGCATATGCTCATATATTAGTATCTATTTATATGTAATATATATATATATATATATATATATGTAATATATATATATATATATTTATATATGTGCACATACATAGTGTTTAAGATGCAAACCTGCACTGTATATCACAACCTAAATTTATTCAGGCTCAATCTGGTTGCTCCAGATACACACACACACACAAACACACACCTACACTAGAAATTCTCCAGAAAGAGAACTTTAAAGTTTTCTGAGATAGGCTTAGAGGTGTTATAAAAAGGTTTCAAAGTGTGAAATTTAAGCTCATGTGACAGGCAAAAATATATCAAGCTAAAACAACTAACTGGTTGCCCTGGATTCATGCTCATAGCCATTTGAACAGGCAGAACAGCCTGTCTGTGAAGGAGGATGGGTACAATACATTAACAAGAAGAAATCACACTATTTACTTGAATTACATATACAATGTTTATTTCTCAATTTAGTTCTCTTTATTTACTTTTTTTTGTCCTTTTTTTGATTGATGTGCATCTATACTTTTTCTAATGTCACAATGTTCCCCTAAATATCTTTTAACTATTGCCCAATAAGTTTTTTTCAGCTGTTCTGACCTTTCTTAGATCTTGGGTTTTAAATAGTTTCCTGATTGGTTCCATTCCCAATCATCTTCACGTTGTATTGCTTTTCGTTTTTGATTTGCACCATGTTCCTGGTAGACACCGCCGGGGAAAAAAATATCTGGGAACTGTTTTGTGTTTAATTTTTGACTTTTTATCAGGTTGATTGTTCAAAATATTCTCATGTTCATCTTCTGTCACATCCTGCAGTGCCTTTGCTGAAACAGTCAGAATCCCCATGATGAATAATACCAAAAACAAATGCTTCATTCTACAGACAAAAACATTTACAGTTGATAACTGAGATTTTCATAAGTGTTACATATTAATTATGGCAAGAAAGTTAAAAGGTCTGAGCAGTAAATTAACTGGAGCCTGAACTTGGATGGTCATGTCTATTGAAAACAACTTTTAGCTTGGCTTTTAACTTTCTTAGCTTCAGTGTAATTTATCACGACTTGCTAAAAGATGTGTTTGATATGATTTCAGGCATCAAGAAGTGAGCTGAAAATTGAGGGGATAACCAGGTTTTTAACCATCTGATTCTTGGAGGCGTTTGGAAATCAGATCAGGCATGAATTTCAAGTGTATCATATGGTTTCATACAAGAGTCTATTCATGCAAAAATAGGGTTTAAAATGGTTGAAATGTTATGCTGGTTAAAATTTCTTTTCCAAAATATCTCTTCTAATGACGTTTGTGATTTTCCCATGAATTATGAGCTATATACATACATATATATCATAATTCAGTTACAATATATATATATTCATTCAGTGATATGTGTATAGTCCACCAACCACCAATGTATGCGTATATGTGTATATATATTATGTGTTATACATGTATACATACATATATATATATATAAGAAGTAAAATAGACAAAATTTTCCGCTGTCGCTACTCAAAAAATTTTGTCTATTTTACTTCTTTATTTGCTCTACTGGTATGGTATTGAGCGCTCTTTATTCTCAAACCAACACTGCAACCTTCCTGGTCCTCACCTTTGGTTTATATATATATATATTAATCAAGAAGACCACAAATGTTTCATCAGTGCAGCTGGGAACAAACTTGGATTGATTAGGGACCAGAGTGCTCAAACCGCTACTCCAGCGGTGGGCATTGCTTAACGCTATTGGTTATCCTTATATATCCGTAGAGTGCTCAACAACATCGAAATGTGGGAGCGTATATATATATATATATATATATATATATAATTCATTAAAAATTCATGAGGAAAATGCAAAAGAAAATCGTAACTGTGTCAGCTCTGTATATGTGATAAAGATACGTGTGACTTTATGTGTGAAGGAGGTCAATTTTATCAGCTTGTGAAAGATAAATTTCCAAACTTTCTTTGCAAATTAATGTATTAAGAGATGAATTTCATAGTACATTTAAAAAAACTCACAGTTTGTGCTATATTGGGATTTAAATATTACATATATGTATATAACTCATAATATATATATATATATATATATATATATATACACACACACATATATGCATACATTGGTGGAGTGGACTAAACCCCTTTATTGAGACCAAATTATGTAAGCCAGCTTGTGTACTTAAATACAATTTAGAGAACTAATTTCAAATTATAATCAAGTAAAATCCCTAAGATTGAGTCCATGCAGACTGAATGAGTTCATCAAAGATGTGTTTGTGGTAGCTACCACAAACACATCTTTGATTAACATAAAAATAGACAACATATCGAGACTAGCAGACTGACAGTACTTATGTCTACCATCTATACGAACCAGTACACAAATTTAACCTTCGCTCACCATCTGAGTCTTTGTAGCTCAATGGTTAGAGCGTCTCACCGGCGATCAGAAGGTTACGGGTTCGATTCCCGTCAGGGACTCAGAAAGCTTTTCTGAGAAAACAGCTTGAGAGCGTGCGTATTATGAATGAGTTCAATTTGGGGTAGATGGACGATCTTCAAGCTCGATACTCAGAAAATGATTTCTTAGCCCCAGACGGTTGCGGGTTCGATCCCCGTCTGGAGCTCAGAAATCATTTTTTGAGTATCTAGCTTGAAGATCGTTTATCTACCTTAACATATCCAAGCTCTCACGTTTCTCAAACATCAAATGAGTTCAATTTGTATGCTCAAAATCCCTCTAACACCAAAGGTCTATGAACTTCAGTCTTATCAATTATCCTAACCACAACATCATCCGATCATCTATACCCCTCTCTTATTAAAATGCTCATACATGTGCTTTCCCGGTTTTCCTCTCTGACCGCTTCCGTATCTAACGAAACTACTCTTATGATTATGAAAACGTTTTCTGAATAACGTTACTGTGCTTCCGATGTACTGCTTAGAAGAGAACTCAGATTCATTAAGGTAAACAATTCCAGTGGAAATACAATCAAAATCGTAATTTATATAATCCCTGTTTCCCATCTTATTAGTAGAATTCCTTCCTTCCCTCCTTCCTTCACAAATTTACAGATATGACACCGGCTTTCACCCCACCTTTTCATGCCTGTACTCTTGCCAATAGATCTCTGAATCCGACTTCTTACCAATTCCGTGTTAAGATTTTTTTGCTCCCAAAACTAACTAAAGGTGGCTCCTGAAAAGCATTCCACGTGTCACATGTGGATTTAACATTACATGCATCACATGACGCGAGGAATGTTTTTCGAGACTGATTTAAGTAGACCTTTTGAGAGAGACAGGGGTTTTGGGCATACAAATTGAACTCATTCGTTCCACATGGAGTCAATTTAGGAATTTTACTTGATAACGATTCTCAATTAGTTTTTCGTATTGTATTTCAGACACTTGCTAGGTTCTGTAATTTGACAGATGTATATAAAACCAAGGTTCGGGAGTTCTGCCCCTTAGTTTTTGTAAAATCCTCGAGCGTTAGTCAAAGTAAGATAATGGAAGAACTATCCAGACTGAAAGAAGTTACTCTTTGACCCGAGCCACATAACTTAGGGCCTATTTTTACTTACCTTTTCCCACCTTGGCCTGTCTGATGTACTTCTACCAGCTCGTTAATCTATGGCTTTCAATTTGCATGAAGTCGGTCTTTCTAGCACAGTTTTATAAACTAAATGTTATTCGCGTGGGTTTCAGGGTTGCTGCGTAAATTAAGCCCAACGACGCTGAATTTGTTTTCTATTTTTCGCTATTTTTACTTATGTAGGTAGACACTTGGTTAAAATTAGTATATCCTCCATATGGCTGCTTTCATCTCCGGCTGGTATATTTACTATTTAGGACTTACCCTGACACGATATTTACCGATATGTTTTTCTTTTGCTGTATTTCAAAACGCAACCGACAGTGAACGCCCATTTGGGATCCTTTTTGCTTGTGAAGCTTAACAGATGTTGTTTTCTGAGAATGGTGCGATGATATTTGAACAAAACAATTTCAGATTTTATTATTTAAATCCGTGGGTAAACAGCTTTGAAACATTGCTTCATTTCTTTGAAATTTTAAAATGTCGTTCCATGGGCTCGTCCAACCGAAGGGCTGTTTGCACTTGTGATTTTCTGCCTGGCGATTGACATGTTGAAGTATGTGTTTAACTGAGGAGAACATCGTGGACAAACTGCAGCGAATGATACGCTGTAGGAACACAATCACAACATAGAAAATCGCGCGGGTGAACAGACCTTTACATAATTATGTGGGATTATGTACTTGGGTGGGGAACAAGTATATATATATTATCGCTACTCCAAGTAAACGAACCCATACTGGGGAAGTACAGGAAAACTCTACTTGACCGCGGCTTGGATTAGATAGAGTTTTTCTCTACTTGCCCGGTATGAGTTCATTTACTTGGAGTGGCATTGATATATATCCTCAAGTCTTTACATTCGGTTGTCTAATAGAAGCTCAATCGATTTTAGATGTTTTCGGCTCTCTAAAGCAATTTTTTTTTTATCAGCATCAAACATATATGACTAACAAAAATTGCAGGGTTTAAGTTATGTGCATGGTATTTCCCTGTTTGTTAGCTTTTGTGATTCTAACATTCTTGTTTCCAGATCTCGTCACTTTTCCCAGCGCTTCCAATTATTTACTGAGTAAAGTTTTGTCTTTCGGTTCTCGGAAAAACTGTACGCTTCAGACGGAACACGTCCCGCGTCCTTACGACAACTTCCCAGATGCCCTTAACCATCAGACACTAAGGATTAGATGGCAGAGTAAGGTCACGTATGGTATTCATTGAGAGGAATTACGTGCTTCAGTGTTGTTGTTTGAAGTAACCCGGGGGTGTTTGCTTATCCTTTGTTTGCTACGCTTTCGAGCGTCATAATCTCACCGCAGTTTCACAAACAAGTTGTGAGGTGTTCTATAAAGTTCATCCTATTGGATGTCACTCAACATCTTTGAGGAACTGCTTATGGACGTTCCGGTCGAGATAGAACTCGTCATGTAGTTCTTGATAACAAACCTAGGCAAACATATGAACAGAAAAAAAAACAAAACAATCCAGCCACAAATTAACCTCGCATTTTCTGAAGACAAAACTTTGTTGATTTCATCTTGAATAGAGAAAGGGTTTAGTATTAGATGAAGGTAAATTGTTTGCTCTGCTTTGATGTTTTGTTCCGGGTTACGTTGTTTTCATTCTTGCTTTGATCAGCAGTCTTTAGAATTTGCACAAACCATATCTCGGGTAAATGTTTTGTTTTATAGTTTATTTCTGCATTGTTGGCACGCGCTTCAAAATTAGTTGGCAACAAATCTTGAACGGCGTTTAGCAAGGGCATGTTTTGTTATTTGTCGCGATTTATCCTGTCATGGCTGTTCACATTCGAATCTTGAGCTGGGCATTAATATTCATCCTAAGACTACTATTCCCGCCTGGTAAATCCTTGGTCAATATTTGAAACTCGGGAAACTATCTCGTTAGTGCAAACTCGGAAACTGTTAATGATAATGAAACTATTAATCTAGAGATGTTAACATGAAAATAGTTAAAAGGTTGTTTTGCACTCTTAACATGTCTATCCAAACTGCATCGGAAACTGGTTGTTGTTCAGACTTTTCAAAATTTAGGACGAATGGCTTAAATTTAAGATCTTCAGACAACTGCGCAAATGTCTAAACGATGTCTCGAAAAACTCGTACATCGCCTCGCCTTTGAATTCACTTTTTGGTGTTTGAAAATCAGATCAAACAGCCCTTGTAGTGTGTGATATTACTTCGTACTCAAGAAGTATCAGTGTGAATAATCGAGTTCAATTTGAAATTAATTAACCTTTTTCTGCACTGTGCCACCGTAATCGCACATTTCTCAGTCGATCAGCCGCTCTCAGCCAATGAAAACAAAGAAAAACCCAAGCTCTTGTTGTACTTTGGGAAATACAATCTAACTTCTTTTAATTAGGAAAAGAACCAGATGGAGTTAAAACAAAAACCTTGTGTACGTATTAAGTGACCTGTGCATACATAGTTCGTAATGAGCAAGCCACGCTTTTTCACTTTGTTTATTGACAATTTTAAAATGAGATATTTCAAAATGTTACAAACAGCTCCGGGTGTAAATTTTCACACGCCACCTTTTTGGCTAGGACGTGCGTGACCTGGGGTTCAGGTGGGAGTTTTTTATGATGAACGGCCTCAAGTCGTCTTCCCATCATACATAAAATCTAAATCATCTCCACAGCTTGCTTTGCTGGCCGAGTCAGACATCTGTTAATTTAAGTCCAGCCGACGTCAGATTATTGTACTCGTCCTAATGTCGGATTTCTTTTTTACTCTGGCTAAAGCGACACGATTGTACTTATCAATGAGAGATGTCTTAGCGGGAAAGAGTTGAAACTAGGATGAACGCACGTCACAGGAATAACTCTTTCATGATCTGTTTAACTTCTTTGTCAATTGCTTGCTGTGAGCTTTGCTTTTAAAGCAAATGACAAGGGAACCAAAGGGAATACGTTGGGAAATCAGCCCTTATCTAATATATGTAAAGAGAGGTCAGGAAATCGTCTCCTGTAGCTCTAGGTTTTTTTTTGTAGACGAGTGTGTGGTGAACAGTGCAAATTGTTCTAAAATAAACCTGTTGTTCCTTGCAATTCCGTGAAAGATTCGTGTTGAGCAGTTTGTTGAAGATTTTCAATTAGAACTGAGGTAAACAAAATTCTTTCCTATCCTTAACTAAAGGTCAATTGTTTTCGTAATGGGGATGTTAGTCCGTCACCAAGAAACCATTAGGGCATGCGCACTGTGCAACATGACAAATCTTATCGCTGTCATAGTACTTTTAGTCAAACAGAATCCTATTATGTGTGTGTAGAATGACCACTTTATCGATGGATCAAACATAAAGCAAAGACGTACAAGTGAGCACACAAGCATAAACCATTGCGTTCATAAGATAGAGTACCATACGAAATATAGACAAAGTTTAATTTGCTGATTGAAAAGATTTACTTTCCTTGTAACTTAAAACGCGCCTGATTAGCTTTTGAGCACAAGCAACAAGAAGTAAGAAGGGTGGTTAATGATTAAGTCTCCCATTTTATTAATTTTAAATTCAAATATTGCATCAGAATTAAGATGGACGAGCGATTAGTCGCATTCGTCCAGCTGACTCAGGATTTAGTCTGTGATCAACGGGACCATTACACAACACGATGTTTCGAAAACGTTTATGTGGACATTGGTCAGTTCCAGTTTTCACCGATTCGCATGGGCCATTTTCATTTTCATGATTTTTTTCTGCATCATTTGTTTCATCTTCATGCAAAATAACCCAATACGACAACCCAGTCGCCCGTACCCAGCAGAATCTGAGCTCGTTGCTGATTCCACTTCTCCAAAATGAATGGAACCAATCAGCAGCACAAAAAGCAGTCCAATTAGGAAGAAAGTTCGCATTTTCTGAAAGAAAGAAAACCAACGCCATCTTTAGTTACACGTGTAACTGACATGTAAGCGACTGCAACAGTATCCCTCATGATCCCTCAAGCTCTATGTCGAACCTCAAGGAATATTTCCCGCCAAAACTTCATTTGGGGAAAGTCGAGTAAGTTTCTCGGTCAGGTCGTTCCGAGGACTGAGCTTTCATTTGTCTTCTTGAGTACAAAACTGATATCCATTTAGTGAAATTTGCTGAATTATTAAAACTATGAAGTGATTCATTTTTTTCATTTTCCCTCAGTTGTTTACCAACAATTTGATGCTATCGTTATTAAAGCTACCAGATTAGTTTTGATATCCATGAAGTAACTGACAAAATTTTGCATGAAGTCCTTGTCTTAAAGTTTGCTGGCGTATGATGTTAATGATATGTACATTTCTTTACTGAGATAAAGCCACTTTGCTCGAATACAGTAATATGCTCCTTAGTTCAGTAAGATCACGTCAGTTCTAAATTAGAATGTTAGAGTAGAAGGACTAAGATGGTGGAACGAGACTGTCCTGTAGTTTCTTGCCATGATCAGTCAGTTTGCGATACAGTGTTGTTATTCACCTTCCCCCTCCTCAATTCATGTCACTTAGATTAAATTACGCGTGAGATTTGGACCAAGACGGAGTTCTGTCCTTACTTGCCAAAATGTTTATGCACCTCTCTGTAATTTAATGTTATTCTTCCCACCTCATCTATGTTGTTGCGTCACCCCATGCTTAATAACCACGATAGCAAATTCGTGTATCAGGACTGAGATGCAAGCTTGATTGCTTTTTGGAGATGAAGCTGCTCTGTTGGAGTGCACGTCTCGACACGAACACCAGGAAAAACTAAGATTTTTTTTCTCTTAAGAAGATTAAACTAATTTTTCGGTTCTTAGAGCTTGAAAAAATTAGACATTCAAAATTCAAGTTCTATAACGCCCCATTTATCTTGAAAAAGTCGAAGAAGTGAATGTTTCAGCCGAACAACTGCCTTCGGTACGCCTCATTTTTGACTCAAAGAATTCAAGAATCTTCTGAACAAACTACCATGGCAAAAACTTTAAAATATGTTGAGTATTGGGGTGGAGAGGAAAGCTGATAAAGAACCAGTCAAGAGAGAATGGAATTTTGAAGTGAGAGGGACCAAGAAGAAGAAGAAGAGGAAGACGAAGACTGAGATGGATAGACGGAGCACAAGAAGATATGGATGAAAAAGTTTAGGTTTAGAAGAGGGGAGAGACAGATTGTTGTGGAGAACGCCAATTGTCCCACCGACCCCTGAAATGGATAAAGCGAGAAAAGCAGAAGTGTCGTGATGCTGTATCGTGCCGTCAACAGAATTTATTAAATTCAGCTACTGAAACATATTCCATCGCCCCGGCCAGTTCAATTTCGTTTCGTTTTCAAGTTCCAACGTGTTTTAGTTCCTTTGAAGTTGACGTCTACCTTGCATAACTTTTAAAGTTACTGTCGTGAAACAAAGGGACTGATAGAACAGACGTTTAGAGATGTAGAGTGACTAGAATAAAAACAATCTGCGAAGTGATGGTTTACCTTTCTTGATATTGATTTACAAGCTTCTTTTTCTCTTGACTTAATTTGCCCACGATAGGATTGATGAATTCTATAACAATATTTATGATTTATGATATATGATTCTATACTTCAATAAAGCTTTTTCCATCGCTGATTTTTCAATTTACGACTTACCACACCCAGTGTAATGTGGAATTCCTAGAGAGGGTTTGTTCAGAATGCAGTAGCTACTCCACGAACAGAACTCTTACCTTAACAACTTCAATATTCTGTTTGATCGTGCTGATGTTGTGCGCAGGTTTTTATAATAAATGATTAAATCCGTATTGCCACTTAATCATATTATGTGAATGATCTGTCATCTAATACGACTGAAAAACACAAGGCAGAGTGACATTTGCTGCAAAATCTCATCCAATAATTCGTGAAATGCTGAATGGTGTATACAAAGAGAATATTTCAATGGGGCCAAATTTGAAGAAAAACGTACTGATGCTATGGCTTTGTGAAAACCCAACTCCAAACGTATTCTGACATTGTTTGGTCTTCAGTGCTTATCCTAACTTTAATCCAAAGATCAGTTGTTGAGACTTGCTTTAATGCAGTTGTTGACCATTTAAGCAATTGCAAGCATAAATTTAAATTAACGTTTATGGTGGCTTACGTTTAGTACTGTCTCGCATTCCGCAGTAAAAAACAAAATGCCTCAATACCGACAAGATTTGAGTGATTTCTTCGCATCTATGCAAGCACATTAGGCCGGGAGTACAACTCAGACTTGTCCGCTTTTGTCAGTTCTACATATAAAACTGAAGAAAACATATATCTCAAATTACCAAATCCATATTTGTTTTTCTCATCTACTTATTTCCTAATACTTCTAAAAAACGTGAAGATTTTTCCCATTTTTAAGTAGCTTTAACGAGTTAAAATTATATTTAAACGTCATCCTCAAGGAGAAGATCTATAGCAAAAGACTTTCTCAATTAAATCTTTTCAGCCCAATCTGACGTCTGTTATTTTACTTTGGCTGACACCAGATTATTTTACATTGGCTAACGTCAGATTACTTTACTCAAGCGGATGCCAGACGTTTTTACACTTCGAGAGGTGACGTCCCGGAGCGGGAAGGCTTAGACCCCTTTCACACGATACCAGTAGGAAACTGCACCGGTATCAAAATATCATGGTACGAACCTGTTCACACGATACCGATATAATTTCATGCTGTTTTGCTGTTCCGTTCACACGATGCCGTTACGATTACAAGATTTTAAATTATTGCTGATCGTGTTCGCAGTCATTTGCGTGCTAATCAGTATGCCAACACGCCTCCGACGAAAAAACAAAAAACAGACGAATCGGTCCGAACACAACACCAAGGGAGGGATTCTCGCTTGCCACAATCTGAAACAGGTAAAAATATTCTATCCTCGACGTTTCGAGCAAAGGCCCTTCGTCTGGAGAGTTAGTAGAAAGAGAAATGGAATAAACAAACTTGCTGCTTATATAGCAAGCTATACAAGCAGTCACGTGAAACGATGATAATGAGTAAGTGTCTTGGTCGTGTCCAATATCGCCGTCGTCGTCTCTTTCTTTTTTCCTTTGTTTTTGTTTGTACCAAGTTGCAATAAAAATATTAAAAATCGCCGTTTCTTTGTGTAGTCCGTCAGATTTTTTTGTAAGAAAGATAAGTTAAAATGTAACGCACTGCACAAACACAAAAGAATCACCAGTAGAACCACCTATTAGCTTTGCTAACTTCATTTTTATTTTTTTTGTTTATAAATTCCCGTTTTCTCGCTTCATTAACCGATACTTTTTGGCGGTGAAAAACGTTTCGTGAAACCGTGATGAAATTATTACGGTAAGGCATTCACACGATCCCGGTAGAGGTACAGTTTCATTACGGTTTCAAATCGTTACGGTTAGCATTACGGTTTCATGTTTTTTCATACCGATATCGTGTGAACGCAAGGCCTAACCGTAATGATTTTGTTACAGTTTCAATTCGTACCGGTATCGTGTGAACGGAGTCCTTAACTGATAGCCGGTTCCCCTTATTACATCAGTTAAATACCACCACCACCACCACATACAAAGCGAATGGAAAGACACTTGCTGCGATTAACATTACAAACAAGATTTCGAAAGGCATTTTGATACTTGTATTCAGCAGACGTATAAGGGAAACCGGCCATTCCATCACTAGTAATTCTCTTTATGTTCGTAATGTGTGCGTTTGGACATAATACGGATTATACGGTCAAGTTTGTGACCACTCTTTTATTAAAAGTAGACTTTGGGGTTAGAGCATGTGTAATTTCATACTCTGAGCTTTGGGTCTATGAACTTCTCTGATGACGGCCCGAAAGCTCAGAATAAGAAATTACATATGGTGTAACCTACAAAGTCTACTTTTAAGTCTGGTTAACACGAGCTAAATAAACATTAGGACAAGATCAATACGAAAGCAAAGCATGATATCACCCCTGAGACTTGCGAAGACAAAACGACAACAATTTTTCTTTGTTTCGTCTTCTTGTCGTTTGGCTCTTGGCTTATGCTTGGATTGTGATCTTATGCTTATGATAACGACGATACTTATGCCGCAGCCTTTACTTCATTCTTTTGTTTTGCCTTATGTTCACGTATGAACCAGGCCTTAATAAAACGAGCAGTTTTCACGATGCAAAGCCTTAACAAGTTTGTAACCACAAGTACTGATTTCCTTTGCGCCATTTCTGCTGAGCAGCTTGGAAACTTATTTGTGCAAATGAAGAACGCGACAAAACTCTGCGACTGCGCAAAAACATACAAAATCCCTGTAGAATAAACAAAACGGTGAAAATTAAGGAAGTTCAAATTTTCAAGGGCAGAAAAATATGAATCTGATAAAGATGCGGGGAAACGAGTAAAAATCGAAAGTGAACAATTTTTGTATACGCGTGCGAACATATAAAAATCATGATTTCGAAGGAAGCTTCTATTTTTTTTTTTTTGTGGTATTTAAACTTATGGTAAATTCTACCAATAATCTCTTATGTCATTAGGAGAAAAACTTCTCGTACAGCTAAATATTCATGAAATATTCCGTTTTTGCATTATCCAGAACGCGTTTTTTAAAGTCAGAAGCTTCCTTTGTTTTTTAAGTTATGAACCTTGTCCGCTGTTGACTGAGTCATACCTCTGATCTTAAAAAGACACAGAGAAACAAGTCTTCTTATGGCTCTTGAGTAAACTAAGTGTTAACTGATGCGCACTAAAATCCTCTTGTTTAAGGTTAATGAAAATAACATGCATTTCATGTGCTAGGGCAAAGCTCTCGTTAAAAAAAATTGGTCGCAGCACATAATCATTTGCTATTTACAAGTTATTATGACCCTTATTTTAAAAAAGTGAAGGAGGTCTTCCACACTGGGCAAGCATTTCCTGATATTCATGTGAAAATTTACTTGACCCGCAAGAACCTGCCTTCGTGTACTTGCTAAATCGCGTCTTGAAATTTGCAACAGGGTCTATACGTATTCCCAGCGTGAGGTCAAGACCAAGTGTGGCCAGGGGGGGCTTGAAGCCCCCAAGTTCTGATTAGCCCCTCTACTTCTTCATATTTGTGGTTAACTAGCTTTCGATTCATCAGGTTTCCTGTGTCTCTCACAAACAATGTCTGTGTGTTGATGAATAACAATGGAAGAAGTGGCCAGTGGCCACAAAATGTGGCTGTGCAAGAGAGTTTGGCATTGTTATGTTAGAGCAAGGAAGTGTCAGGGCTTAGTAAAAAGGTAAGGATTGCCTTTGTTGTTTTAATCTTTGAGAAACGTGAGAACTTGGATATATTAAGGTAGATGAACGATCTTCAAGCTCGATACTCAGAAAATGATTTCAAAGCCCCAGACGGGGATCTAACCCGCAACCTTCTGATGACCGGTGAGCGTCTAACCGGTCATGAGAAGGTTGTGGGTTCGATCCCTTTCTGGGGCTCAGAAATCATTTTCTGAGTATCGACCTTGAAGATCGTTCATCTACCTTGATTGCCTTTGTTGGCAATCAAAATAATGGGTGAAAAACTGCATTGAAAGTGCAGGAAGATACCTTATAAGTTTTAAACAAAAATTCAAAAATTTTTCACTGTAGGGGCTTGGGAGAACCCCTACCTACACCCCCTACTCGGTTGCATCGTTCCCTAACCTTGGCAGCCAGCCCCCCTCGTAAAACTTTACGTCTAGAACCGTGCTTGGTGAAGGCCCACCTATTGTATTTGGTATACAGATACCTGTTTCATCCAGGCCATGCCCACAGAAACAATATTCATGATATAGATATAACAACATTCCATATATATATTTCACTAACTCATATTTGTTGTTTTTCATGTTAATAATTTTAGTTTCAAAGACGAAGAGCATTTCCAATTTCTCAGAGTTTTGAATGAGCAGCCTCTCCAACGGGGAATATGTACTTGATGTCATGGCCACCATGCCCTTTGTTCTCCAAACTACTGGGGACTGAATAAATATGCTCTGTGTATTCCCCTTACAATTAGGCCATGCCAATTACTTCTGATCACAATCCAAGCTCACAGGGCCAAAAGGTCAAAATAAAAAATAACACTTACTTTTTATTAAAGAGTTGTTTTTTCCACCATGCTAAGCTTTAAACAACATCATACAACTAAAAATTGCACTAACAAAATCAAATGCCATTTTGGATATTTAGAGTATCCTCAGCAGACACTTCATTCAGCACGTCACTTCTTATTTGTACCAACAGAAAAATGTTCACCTTGGTGACTTTCTTAAACTGGGGGAACATTCATGAAAAACTTAGTAACTATGGAAACTGATTATGAAAGCAAATGGATGTGTGGTTATATTGCCCAGATGTAAAGCAATCTGAATGAAGAAAAAGTACTCTCCTACAACTATACTGATACCTCATAGATTTTTGCAGAAATTCATTTTCACTGGTAATGCAGATTTACATTGCTGGGCCATATAATAACACAAAATAAAGAATGAGAACCTACTTACAAAAATTTCACATGCCATTTTACCAATGCATATGGTTAGGGACCCCTATGTTCTTGAACAGGGGGGGAATTGCCCCAGTTCCAGCTACCCAGTTGGGTATGCCTGGCTTTTAAAAGAACAACACTTGCCCAGGAAGGAAAAAAAAGTTTCTTGTATTTCTAAGTCCTCATGGTGGGCCATTGCAGGCTGTCTTTACAGGTGTGTAAGTGTTTGTCATGAAGATCCAAACATATCAATGGTTTTCATAACCAGAGTCAAATGATCCAAGAAAGAATTTGATGCCACACGCAGATTTCTGGCTTCTTGGGCCTGGAATGTTCTATCAAATAGAAGAGAAAGGTGTCTAATAGGGAACACAAAGTAGTACTACAGTGAAGCACTAACCTTGGTACACATTTTTAAAAGGGAAAAGTAAACTTCCTAAAATAAATGGGCATGTCTGTAAATAGTATGACTTTGATTGTCCTTAGATTTATGCTCTGCAGTTTAGGCTGTCTTTTTCATTTGCCTCTCTCTGATATTGTTGTTGAACACTCAAAGCAATGTATATTATTTTGTACAATTTTGTATGATATTATAAATGATTATAGTTTGTAACACCACTTTAGTTCATGTTCTATCATTGAAGTCACAGTTTTCCAACAAAGTGCCTATCACTACCAATGTGGAAGATGGTCTCTCCCCTGCAGTCCCTTTATCTATCATGCCACTTTTGTAAAGCAGTTGTTCTTGGAGCTAGAGAGCTAGGAGCATCTGGTGTAATTTGTCTTAGACTGGGAGAAAATTTAAGCACTCAGTCACCCAAAGGTCAAGTATGTCTCTTCTCTTGTCATGGGATGGGATACACTTTGTACCATCCAGGGGTAATCACAACTCAGTGGGAACACCCTCCTGATATTCCTGAGGGCTTGGAGATTTTCTGAAGTCTGAATATTACTTTCACTATCTGTACAAGATCTTTGTTTTCCAGCAGTTCTTTGTAACAGTAGAGCTATCCGTTTTCAACATTAAACCATAACACAGAAAAAGTGTGAGGTGTTGTATCACAGTAGACCTTGCTTTTCTGGGTTTTACAGGCCTCATAAAGTTACAATGACTTACACATGTAAAACATTTCCTTGAACTTTCAATGATTTATAAACTTGATTTCGTCTTGGCTCAGGGTCAACTTCCAAGGACTTCATTGCAATCTCAGCTTGCTGGCTGTCAGTAAAAGGAATTGTTAAATCCCTAGACTCTGTCAAGGCACAATGGGAGTTTTACAATACTGGCATCCATGTACCAATGAAAGTGTGCGAGTAGTATCTGTGTACTGGCTTTTGCAGATTCAAGTTTCACACGATTTACAGAATCATAAAAAAGACCCAAACTTGTAAATTTAGTCATGATTTATATCAAGTTTCACCTCAAAACTATATTTACATGTATAATACTATATATGAAAAAACTTATTAACTCTGATTGGGAGTTGGGCAATGTCAAGGCAACACAATACAGAACAAAGTTAATTCAGTGCAAATTTCTCTGGGCACAATAGATCCTTACTAGTTAAAACAAAACCTATAACACATAGAGAGCTAATCATGGAATGGCCAAAACTGCAATAGTCATCATCAGTGATCACATTATGTCTGCAACCCTGTTATAGTGAACACCAAACATTATTACAAGCTCCTACCCTTGGCAATCAAGCTACAACTTGCAATATATTTTAAAAAATTTAATTAGGAATGCTATAATATTGCAACTCTACATTGGAATGAGATGGTTGAGGAATTTAAGGCATGGCATCACTTGAAGTTTAATACCTCATGAATTTAGTTGTTGTTTGAATAGCTTTACAGATACATCCAACCAATGTCTTCATTTAAATTAGGACTAAAACAGATAAGAAATAGCTGTGCAGTCCATGATCTTTCACACTGTCAGTGTGTGTCCATATACTTAACCCTAAAATTGCAACAGTGAACTTTTGACAGAAGAAACCTTGAGGCAAGATGCTGAAAAACCATACCACCTCAAACTATTCTCACCATTCTGAGAACAGGTTTAGCAAGCAAATATTCATAACCATGCTGACCATATAAACCAGCAAACCCCTGCAGTGTGTTCAACATAAAGAGAAAAAAACACCTCAGCGTGATATGCTTGTAACCTCTATTGAATTGACATTTACAGTTATTTTTTAAAGTGATACAAAGAGTTTCTTTAATCAGTGAGATGAGAGGCGACCGAATATTGGCCTTTGTTAACCAAATTGAGAAAAGGAGATCCCCCACAACAAACCACTTTATAAAATTCAGTTCGACACAAACAGCTGACAGCTGTTTGATGCCCATTATTTTCAATCCCAAACAATCAAAAACAAAACAAGAATCAATAAGCCACTGGTAACGTTTGTGGCTGTCTCCATGACAAAACCCAGTGCTGTTTATGGTAATAACAAACGCAAAAGGATACAGTTTCATGTTCTCTACCATGTTTGAACTATTGCTTAATTAATATAAATGGTCGATCCAACGGCTTTTGTATTTTCTTTTTAGAGCCAGATCAGCAAGAATAGTCTTAATTAAAAAGATTTTTGATCAATAAGATAACGGAAATGAAGATCAAAGCAATTTATCTTTGATTGCTTTGTCTAAATGTATTACTAAACTTTGTTACATAATATATTACGCTTTCGTTATTTTTGGAAGAGAAAGCTCCAAAAGATCTGGGCACTAAGTAACAAATTATGCTAATTATGCAACATCCTGAAATCTAATAGGTCAAATCGTTGCCTTGCAACGTTGGTGGTCAGTTGTTGACGTTCCGGTTGCCGTGACAGCATTTTTTATCGTACCGTGATTGGAGGATTCACCCCTAACAACAAACCCGAAACAGACGATCAGAGCGTTTTCAATGGCAAACATAGGTTTCGGGCCATCGAAGCCGAACTATTCGACATAAACAAAGACTCTTCCGCGCAGGTTTTTCCAGAATGATCACCACAAGTGCTAGGAAGCAATTACAAGTATCGAAGAGCCGTCCAATACAGACTGGTGAAACAATTTATCAACTGGATCCGCGAAATAGCGACGTTACAAACGACGAAGTCGTAGGTCAGCATGTTTTACCACCTTTAAAGACAACAACGAAGACTTTAAAACAACAAAATCACGAGCCTAGTAATACTCTGCCGCATTTGGGAGGCGTTCAGGTGCAGCAGTTATTCGAAGAGGAGACAAATCAACAACATCGTGGTAGAGTTGACGGCAATACTGGTAACCTACCCGCTGTTCGGGCCTCGTCAATTTCGCACGGATCTTCACCAGCTGACAGCAACAATAACGAAAGGAAATCTAGCGCCGATTCGTCGTCCGCCAAGGGCAGGACACTGCCAATGACACCGGAGAAAGCCATGAAATTGTTTATGACAAAATTGACCCCGTTTGAGCATCACGAAATCTTCAATTATCCACACGTATTTTTCACCGGCCCAAACGCTAAGAAACGGCAAGGTGTAGTCGGAGGACCTAACAACAATGGATACGACGATGAACAGGGATCCTATATTCATGTTCCCCACGATCATGTTGCTTATCGATATGAGGTGTTGAAGATTATTGGGAAAGGCAGTTTCGGACAAGTTGTCAAAGTTTACGATCACAAAACGCAGAGTTACGTCGCGCTGAAAATGGTTCGAAACGAGAAACGCTTTCACCGTCAAGCTGCTGAGGAGATTCGGATTTTAGAACATTTAAAGAAGCAGGATAAAGATAATAATTACAATATCATACATATGTTGGAAAGTTTTCAGTTTCGGAATCATATTTGTATAACGTTCGAACTGCTCAGCATGAATCTCTACGAGTTGGTGAAGAAGAACAAGTTCCAAGGGTTTAGTCTTCAACTTGTGCGAAAGTTCGCACATTCCATTCTTCAATGCCTCGATGCACTTCATAAGAACAGGATAATACACTGTGATATGAAACCGGAAAATATTCTTCTAAAACAACAAGGCAGAAGCGGCATTAAGGTGATAGACTTTGGCTCGAGTTGTTACGAACATCAACGCATTTACACGTACATTCAGAGCAGATTTTACCGCGCGCCCGAAGTAATTTTGGGAGCGAAGTACGGAATGCCGATTGACATGTGGAGCTTCGGTTGTATTCTAGCAGAACTTTTAACCGGATATCCAATATTTCCTGGGGAAGACGAAGGCGATCAGTTGGCTTGTATAATCGAGTTGCTGGGAATGCCGCCACAGCAATTCATCGAGCCCCATACATCGAAACGTGCAAAAAATTTCTTCAGTTCGAAGGGACACCCTCGTTATTGTACCGTAACAACACTTCCTGACGGAGAAACTGTTCTGACAGGAGGGCGCTCAAGACATGGTAAATCTCGGGGACCTCCTAGCACGAAAAGCTGGGTGGCTGCCCTTAAAGGATGTGATGATCCGTTATTTATCGATTTCTTGAAGAAATGCTTGGAGTGGGAGCCTTCGCATAGGATGACACCTGCACAAGCTTTGAGACATTCATGGCTTCGTCGTCGTTTACCTCGAGCACCAGACAACACTACCTCACATAAACCCAGTTATAACACTCCAGCTTCAGCTGACAGAAAGCACCAGAGACTCCCTTCTAGCTCGACTAAACTACCGCCGACTGTCCCCTCTTCTGCCAAAGCAAAACAAAAACGAGCGAGCGAAAACATGCCAGACCCTTCGTCAAACCGGACTGTGCTTCCCAAAATTGTTGGCAGGTGATTAATGCAGAGCAAGTTGTTTGTTAAAGGGTTGAACCTCTATATTTTCTCGGTATTGTTTTCGTTAAACGGTACAAAGGACATTTCTTCCGTTTCTTATTGGGTGAGAAGTATTTTTTAAGCCGGAAAGATACTGTTCAGAAATTCGAGTCAGCATCATAAAGATTTTATGAAATTTTTAACCTAGAAAAGATCACAGTGCTAAATAGTTTTTACGGAAATGGCTTTGGAAGATAATATATTTTACCACAATGAAATGTACAGTGTTGTAGAAAGTTAATATATCTTCGGTTTAAATACTTTCGCGAAAGAAATCTACAAACTTAATTTCAACGTCACAATTTTTCAAAATGAATTCAGAATCAGTAACAGCTGATTTTTTTTTTATAAAAAAAGCATACCGAGCGCAATTGTGTGGTTTTTACCGCGATAATATTGGAATATTCCAAATCACTCTGAACAAAAGTACCAGAAAATAATTTATAGTCTGTTTACAAGTCTCACTGGCACACGTGCCAAAAAATATGAAAACTGTTTTGAGACAGGGACACCTCAAAATCGATGTAGGGTACAAAAGAAACCTTCCCTATTTTGAAAAATAAAGCTAATTGTCTTATGGACTTACAAAAAACTTTTGGAAGATTACTGTTGAATTGCCTTTGTTTTGGCTGTCAATGTTATCCATATTCTTAAAGTTGCTGAGGTAAGTATTTTGGTCAGAAGACCTTTTGACAATACTGAGTATCTGTAGAACTAACAGCCCACCAAGTACTTGTATGTCAAAGCTTAAGTTTTAGGCTAGACTTTATGGCAACTATGCATAATACTGAAGATGAAGTCCTTAAAAGCCTATTGAATTCTCACTGTTTAATTATATTTACTGTCTGATTTATGCCATAAACAAATATGCTCAGTAATAGTTATTAATTTTTATGGTTAAACCTGAGCTGTACAAAATGCATCTTACTTTGAATGATAAAAAAAATGAAGACTGATTTTGGTGCATTAACAAAAACAGGTACAACTTTGTCATCTTTTATAACAATGTTAATTTCTAGAATTTAAATACGAGTTCCCAAAAGTATTTCACTAAAAAATGGTCCAGTATTATTCACTATGGTGATATTTATGTTTTCATAATCAACTAGTGAATTTGTGACCAAGAGATGTTGGATGTTTCTGTTGGTATTTCTTAAACTTTCATCGAAAGCATCTTTTTTTCACCTTCTGTTATACTGGTTACTGTATTGTCACACCTCTCTTCAATACTCATACTATGACAGAAAATTGCATGTATATTTCCTCACATATATCCTTGCTGTTTCATGACTAATTTATGGTTAATGGTCATTAATTTTTTTATGGCTATTGCTATCTTATTTCCTCATACTACCTTTGATTTGGGGAACTTTTTCTCAGCAAAGACTTGTAAATTCATGTTAAAGCATCAAGTGAGGATGGTTAACTCAGTCATTTGGCAAAATTATAGGACTTGGAAGACTTTTGTGGTTAATTTCAGGTGTTTTACTGTTTCATGCTCACATTATGTTTGATTGACTTGGGCATATTTAGAGCAATCAAAACATTTTTTACTTGAACTGCAGTTACATACCTTAAATTCCATTACCAACATAAACAATTTAATTTTTTGAACAGAGAAAATCAGTCCAAATTTTCATTCATTATATCAGGAAGACCTAAACACATATCAGGAAGACCTAAAACTGAACTCAAGTATTCATAAGAGGACATTCAGGTGCCCATAATGGAGTTAAGGGGAAGATATCTGTTGAGCTGTGGAAGAGAAATATTGACCTTGAGACTTCTCTTATCTCAGTCACAGGGTTCTTTCTTGTGGGAGAATGTGACTACTTGGTCTTGATGCCCTTTTGGACTGACTGGACAATTCATTTTCATTAATAGGGCTGGTTATCATTACGAACACCATGACAATTGGAAAATCAGTTATTGCTCTTGGATAATTAACTCACAAATAATTTACATATATATACAGTATTCACTAATTTTTCCCTGATTACTGCCAAAATGTAGAAGCCCTAATGTTTGGTTTTGATCATCTGCCTGTGAGAGACATACCACAAATTCTGCCTTTAAAAGCATTAAACACAAAGGGTTATTAAGTAGATAATTTCATTCTAAAATTAATGACAGCCTCAAGAAAAAAAAATTGTTCAGTTCAAATGTGATTTCATAAGGACTTTTGAATAAAGCACATGAATCACAGAATGCATCAGCCTGCAGTCCTCTAAATAAAATATGTACATTAAAGACAAGAATAACATCTGTAACATACTAATTCATCAACAGGATCTCATAATTTCTGTAATCTCAAGGCATCTTTGCCATTTATTGGAATTACATATTATACACTGTTTTCATCTAATGGCCAGCTCTGTGCATCACAATTGCATCACAAAACAAAAGCTTATGACTTACTTTGCAGACCCATTTTAAGCAATGTGCCACATGTGGTGTGAAACAATATGGAAGTGTTTTCATCATAAACTGTCACTCTTAGTTGGTAGTGCTCTTGATGGTGACATTGCAATAACCATCAGAAAGTAGTTCTTGTTCTAATGTTCACCAACTGAGTCAGTGTAACTCAATTGTTACACCATCTTACTGGCAATCAAAACATGACAGGTTTAACTCACTCAAGGTCTCAGAAAACATTTCTAAATGTTCAAGCCTGAGTGTCTGTACATTGATGTAATATTGATGCAAATCTTAGTAACTATGACAATCATGATATACACAATAACAATGACAATGACAACTGTGATGACAGTAACAAAAGGATATATGATGATTACAATGATGACATGTTGATCACAATCATGGTTAACAATCATGACTACAATCAAAGATGATCAACAACAATGATAGTCATACTGCCTAGTATTTCAGGCTTACTCATGTGAGTTTTTTTTTTTTTAAACTAGATAACACCAAGTAGCTAACATTCTTAGTTTGATGACACTGCACCAAAGGTTGTTATTATATCACAAATGTGCCTCAGTACAATAAATTCAATTCTTGTACCATGTCCAGCTCCACAACAATGGCATAAATTTAAGCTTAAAATGGGCCAAGAAATACTTTTAAATGCTTTTTCAGTTGTATAACCCAGCCCTGCAGCAAACTCTCTTTGTACATTCTAAGTTTTGACATCCACTTGCTGTGTCAGGAAATGGCCCTTCAGCAATATTGTCACAATAAAATAATGACTCATGGTTCAAAGATGGACATTTAGCCACAAGATCTTGCAATCCATTGGCAGACAACTGCAAACAACCAGACAAGTCCAGGTATGCAAGCTGTTGCAAACTCCCATACTTTGCCAAAATTCTAAAGGAAATGAAAAATAGGCAGCACTTTTCTCTTAGTAACCTAAAAGTTACTGTAATACTGTACAAAATGAAAGTGAGTGAAATAAAACACGACAGGATGCCTTGGGATGCATCATAGGGACCAAAATATTACCTTCAAGCACACAAATCAACCCCAATGTTCCTTGCTTCATCTTCTAGGTTAGGGTCTAGTTCAGGTTAGAGATCCTCAAGGATCATTGTTGACATGTATGGTTGAAGAGCAGATTTTTCTCACAATAGTATCTTATCTTGAATGAGCTCCAGTGCTATAACTAGGGCATATTTTGTGGGTGGGGCCTAGTTGGGGCCATAGTAAATTAGAGAGGGGAATCATTAGAATTGATTTGTAGAGGTACATCACTACATCTTAAATCTCACTTGAACTAGTCATCTTGGAGTCCTGGAACTTCAGAAATGCCTAATTTCATTACAGCATTATTAATGATACTAAATTACTCTAGTAGTTAGGGGACCTTGGGGGGGGGGTCAAAGGTGTTTTACAAGAGTTGAACTTCCCCCCGGTTTCCTCTGACAATTATGCATCTGGGGTACACTTCTCCCAGGTTACCACATAACTTTTTTTTTACTCTCTCAAAGAATAGATTGGCGACATTTAGAATGACATTTTTTAATCAGCCCATGTTATTGGACAATAATTTACTGCACTTACCTTAGGCCATTATCTGTAATTTGATAACAACCAGAAAGAGAAAGATATCTTAGACCCTGACTTCCGGAGACATTTGATAAGTACCCATGATTATGGTCATTTTGCTCGTCACTTGAGCTTGAACCACTTGGTTTACTATTTACCACTTTGCCCAATGCTGATGAAAGTTTTTTTAATGTCTTGTCAGTAATTTTGGCACAGCCTGATAGATCAACGTGTTTAAGCTGTCTTCCACCATTCTTCCTGAACAATCTATAATACCAGTAAATTAATAATTAACCACATGGTAGAGCATTCTTAGACAAAGAGTATGAAATTACAACGCTTGCAAATTAAACATTTTTAGAAATATTGGCAATGGATAAGTCAGTAATAAAGGAGTTATAACTATGTAAATTAACTTGTTTTGGTCTGAATCTAACTTTTATATTATATTACTATGGCTAATGTAAAACAAAATACTTGGAAAGGGTACTGTAGACATCTCAGACCAGAAAGAGTTAATGGTGATTTAAACAGGCCTTGATCCCTCTTCTGACTTAAGTCACCTGGCATTAGAATTCTTATGTTTCTTCACAGGGATGAAAGTTTAATGAAGGTTCAATTGCCATTGGCATTAGGACTAATGTCTTCCACAAGGTCTGATTTCAAATTGAATTTTACTATTCAATAAATTGAGTGCCTCACCCATTTAATCCCAAGTCAGAAATATTAGTTTGAGATAAATCAAGAATGTGCAGGTTCTTGCAGTAAGACAGAATTTTGTACACCTGTAAAGATAAAATTCAAGTGAGGCATTTTACAAGGATTCTGGAGACATCAAGTAAAGGTCATTAATTTCCATATTGATGACACATATTATCTCACCAAACCATTAGTAAGTCCTGGACAACAGCACAAAACCAGAACTTTCACATGAGGTCCAACCATTGGAATAAGGTACCGAGCCATCAGAAGCAACCTTCTCACATTGTTTTCTTGGTTATTTTCCCTTTCCAATGTCTTCTGATCAATCTCTTCTTCAAAATCATCACCAGAATCTGTACTGTCATGCTCACTGCATGAACTGAAAAGAAAACATGTTTGACAATGGCTAATAAGAATGAGCTTTTGTAATCCAACCCTGCTACCAGCTGTGAAAATTGATGGTCAGCATGTATGCTGCTGTAATACATACACAAAAGGTTCAAGTTAAAATAGAACATTAATTTTGTACATTTTATTAGCGATTGATTTCTGATTTCTGCTAGTGACAGCTCATTAGGAAACTGACCATACTTCACCAAGTCTCATAATATATTTATTTACATTGTCAATTTCAAGCAAAGGAACAGTGGGCTGTGATTGGATGACTGGTTGATTGACCCAGAGATTAAACAAACAATGATGTGGTGAATAAATATGTAGCATGTGATGATTTTAAAACTGATTTACCATATATGAAACTGCCAAAACAAATATGACAATAAGTTTTTGTCTTACTCAACTGAAAAAGGTAGTAAAAACTAGCTTGATTACTAGAGCATTTTATTAAAATGTGTTGAGCTGTTTCAATTAGTTATCCCAAACTGTAATCTTCCTTGACCAGTTTTTTACCTGCCTTTATCCCATTGTCTTTTGTCATCACAAGGCCCATCATGGCAGGTGCATGGTTCATACTCATCCAGCCCAATCCTCCAGTCATTTCGAAATATCCACCTGACAGGATGAAGTTCTTGCCAAAGACAGCCATCTGATGCAATCTTAGACCATTTTGCACAAACTTGGGAACAATGACAGAGATCTTTTGGTGATAGGTGGGAGAAAATTTGCAGTAACACTTCATCAGGCAGCCCAGAAATTCTAGTCCCACTAGCAGGTGCAACTTCATCCAAGTCATCTTCTTTCTCATTATCCTAAAGTGAATGTGGGAAATCTCTCCAACAAATTATTACCAGCCAAAAATATTTTACAACAGTCATCACAGAGTAGAATTGTCACACATAGGCCTGAGTTCAATCACATTTGTAGCAGCATAGTGATATGTATTTGGATGTATAATGCTCTTGGATGACAAAAATTGTCTGGTGCATTAGTTGGAGGGTCAAAATTAATAGCAAAAGACTCATCTCTACAGAGAAGAGTAAAACATCACTAATTTTGATAAGTGAAACTTTCATACAAACAGATAAAAAAGTTAAATACATTGGGTACGAAGATGGCTTTAATTAACTTTTGGATCTGGGAAACTTGTACTAACTGTCCCTTTTAAATCAACTTAACATCTTGGGTGTTACTCAATATTATCATATTGTAGCAGTTCAAAAGGAAGTTCACAATAGTGAGGATTTTCCCAGTAATTTTTTGGACTTACTTGCATGTTAGGGCCTTGGAATGTTAAACTATTTAAGTTAAAGAATATTACCTTTTCCTCCTTTTCGGGGGCCAAGGTGTGCAAATAAACAATCTTCTGCTGCAAATTTTGCAGTTCATTCCTGGTAAAGTATGTTGATAGCAGAGGCTGAAAAATCTGGTATTGAAGCACACAGAAAAAATACAGTTGGAATTTTACTTTCTCTTAACTATCTGTGATAAGCCTAGTTAAACAATCTAACAGCCAAAGTCTACACCTAGCTCTTCCTGTGGCAGCTGGTGTAGTTTTCCAAATCAATCTTCCCAGTATGCACCATTTTTCACAGGTTTTTACTTCCCTTATATAACTATCTAGGTTGTGACATAGCTGAAAGTGTCATGTAAGAATTTATATTAAATTGACCAGTTGGGTAGTTTCATATGAGGATGTCCAAGTTTGCAAACTTTGCATGTTGCCAGGAGAAGAAAGTTGTCAGTGAAAAGTTGATAAATGAGTGAGATTTTTGGATATGAGGTAAACATACTAATATTATGATGGTGAATCCTTGAACAAACCTCAACTTCATTAACACTGCCTCAATATAGCAAACGGTAATTACTTGGAAATCATTTTACTCTGATGAAGGGCTTTCACTCAAAACATCTGTGACTTGTTTTCACACTTTTTGGCCAAACACTACCTTTCATATGGTTATCAGAAATTATTTCTTTCCTTAACTGAAGGAAGATATTCTTGTATTTTTAGCTTATATTTTTAGCTTTAGGTTTAATGTTCTCCATATGTACCTTTTATTAATTCAATAAAATTATAAATTTTAAGTTATGGAGTTGGTTGCAAGGAAGGATTTCAACCCAGCCCACCAGGCTGTAATCAATTACAAAAAATCATCCATGGCAGAAATTTCAACCATAGTGAATTGTTTGTGCCCCTGGCTAAGATGCAAGCCCAGGCTGAAATTCTCTGCACACTCAGTTCCTTGACAGGTCTCAAGACCTTTACAACAAATATCACTGTCAACCCACCTCTTCTTCTTCTTTCATATGAGGAAGGAAATCATCAATAAATTCCCTTACTGCCTTCTGTAATTCCAATTTAAATATTGACCGACGGAACGTATCTCTAGGATCATGTCGAACAGCTTCTTTGAGCAACATAAGAATATCCTTAACATGGGTGTCACTATGAATGTTTGATAACAACTCCAACAGTTCTGATTTGGTTACCCTTGTCTTTAGTTTTGCCATGATGTATTGATTCTCAATCTCTTCATGATGCTTAAATTCATGAAATGTTTTATTTAAAGAGTTCAAGAGACCCTCCACAGCAAACTCATCCGAATAATCCGTACTGAATACCTGTTTTAAAATTGATAACCAAACCAATGACCTTTAGTTATTCATTATGCCTTACTTATATTGCACAAGTGCAAGGTTATGGAGATTTGAACAAATTTGAATCCTTGCACTCGTAATTTGCTGTTTAGTAACCATGCATTCAACGAAGAAACGATACTTTTAATATAAGAAAAGGTTGTCGTTAAAGTTGTACACAAATGTACAACCCTTCGAGAGACATAAGTAAACAAAGACGGCATTACGCCATCGCTGAAAAAATACAGCACGAAAGATCGAATAGCTGTCAAACTTTAACAATTAAGAAGTACTCCATTATACAGAGTGGAAAAACATAATATTAAAGCAATGAAATTGCAGCCTAACGGTCTGAAATTATGAAGAATGTGCAAATGACTGATGTACGTGTTACTCATATCCCCTGGTGATTTTATATGGAGGGGTTTTTTTCCATAAAACGAATCGAGAAGCTTCAAAAACCTTGCTAGAAGTCTCCTGTACCAACTGCTTCATTCGTAAATGAGGTATACCAAATAAATCTACTTCTCTGTTCATTTTGTCTTTCTTGCCTTCGCACAAACTGGAAGCCATTATATCATCAAATCATCTGGTCGATTTCGTGGAACAAAAATACAAGAAACAGAAATCAGAAATCGCACCCAATCCCCTCAGCACTAGTCAGGGATCTCCTCAGATCAGTGATATTCAACTTGTGTTTTCGTTTCCTTCATCCTACTCCGTTGTGTCAGTGCAATATAATTTCCATAATACTTTTCTGTGATACTGAATTACGGGAATGTATTTAGCGATTTTGGTTAACTTGCTAGTTTATACGTAGTACTTCGTGTTTTGTTTTGGGGGGGGTTTGGGGGGGGGTTTATTTTTTTCATGTATTCAAGCAGGTTTCTGCTTAAAATTATCGTTGAGAAGATTTGAGTGCATCCTTGGTAGTTTGTTGTAGATCTTTAGTAAAACGTACCTGAACCTGGTTTGTTTGTTTGTTTGTTTGTCTTTAAATCAACTCGGAGATTTCCCGCCAAAACTTCCCGGTCTGTACAGTACTTCCTTGATTATCCGAACAACTGGTACATTACAATTCGGAAAACCGTTCGGATAATTCAAAATACCGGATAATCGAATTCTTTTATGACTGTGCAATCATTGATCAGTCACTTATAATGTTTTTAAACCAATGTTGAATCGATTCATAATTTCGGTGTAAGGAACCTTCTCCACCAGATCGCAAACTGTCAACTTGTCTTCAACTGTAAGAACAACTCTTTTTCTCTTTGCAGTGGAAGTAGATGACGAAGCCATGTCAACACAAAATGTGAAACAGCACTCCTTGCTCTCAAACGTTGAAATTAAAATTCGATTCAGAAAACGTTCGCCAATTCATCTCATATGACGCGGTTTCCATGTGCTTTTGTTCTTAGGTGAAACGTGACACCTCTGAAACGTGACACCTCTAAATGCCACCTCTGAACTATTTAATTTTATTGCAAATCCAAGTTTAGGCGGTTGGAAATCGATGAGAATTTGAACCGGTTCTTTTTTTTTTTGCTTCTACCTTCGGTTCAGATAATCGAAGTTCGGGTTAATCGGGGTACGGTTAATCGAGGAAGTACTGTACCAAAAAACTATAGTGCACGGCTAGGTAGCCAATCAGCGTGCGCCATTTTGTGTAGAGACCAGTTTGCCAGTTCAGCCATATAATAATTAACAATTACTAGTCCAGGCAAAGTGAATATTGTTCAATAACCTTCGAGACGAAGTCGAGGTGATTATTCAATAGTATTTACAAAGCCTTAGGTGAATAATTGGGGTTTTTTTTAAATAATTAAATACGTGATTGTTTACAAGAAAATAGCGAAAATTCCTCGGTAACATTTACAAAGGTAGCCGCCATTGCCATATTCACCTGTAGATGATTAACGAAAAATATAAAGCAATTTTTGGCCAGTTACCACGCGGAATTTTCGATAACCACCTATGTAGTTTTACTTAAGGATAATGTTAATATTGTTCATTACTGTTAATGTTAATTTATATTGTTTGTTTTTATGACGTATTTGACCCAGACCTATTTTGTTTTTTTCCGCGCATTCTTTCGATCTGATTCCCGTATGTGTGAAGTCTGAGTTCAACGCAGTGTGGCACAGTGGTTCAACGCATGCCATAAATTGACGTCATAAAACAACAAGAAACCGGAGCTATTATAACTTAGAGGTTGTAGTGAAAAGGAGGCCTATAAAGGTCCGTTTTTTGCTTGAAAATCATGACCATTTTGCCCAAGAAGAAACACCCAGAGGGAAAGAAAAATGAAACTAACTCAAATAACGAACTGAGGCACTCTAGGAACCGAAATAATTGTGCTAGGACTAACTCGGAGCGAACAAACAGATCACCTGAAGAGATAAATGATGGGAGTGTATATCGAGCAGCGAATTTAGATTTAAGAGGCAGTTCTGAAAGCACGAGCAATGGAAAAAGACGGTATCGAAGCTCACCGAATGATTATAGACGACGAGATGAAGCTGGATATAACAGCGAAGACGAATACGACGTTAATAATAGCAACGAACAACCAACTGAAGAGGTTAGCTGGACTGGTGTGATGTCTACAAACTCTCTGTATATTATATTCGTTTTCAAATTCGGAGCAGTCATAGCCAAGCTATTTCTTTCTTTATTTTCTTGGAAGGTTGAGAAACAATTCGAAAAGATTTTAAAAGAAAAGAAAGGGTTTGTTATAAAGAAAACAGTCGAGGACGGAGCATGTCTTTTTAGAGCTGTAGGTATGTCTTCAAGGGAATTTCCTCATAAACGTTCTCAGGTAACCGATATTTTGTTATCAGATCGTGAAAGGTACGCCAAAATATTTATTGCAAATTAGAACGGGTTCTTTTAGGAAGTTAGGAAAGATGGTAACAGGGCTATGGGGTTTGATGCAGTCGTTTACTTCAAGGTTTCGTGTAGGCCAGCAGTTAAAACGAAATTAGGGACAGATGTCCAATTGTCAAATGAAAAATTGCAAAAGGCACTGCAAATTTATCTTAACGCATTAAACTTCATTTCATTGACATTATTAATTCTTCAACCCAGTATTACATAATACTCAGAGAGTTATACCTTACCAATTCCAGACGATTTGCGTCAACAGAGGGAGACATACAGGCAGTAATGGGTTGATTTGCATTATTCATGGACTATAAGAGGTTTCTGGCAACTGCTAGACAGTTTTATGCTTCTAAGGGAGATATTTAGGCAACACTGGGGTAACATTTTCCTAGTTCTTCTTTTGTTTGTTGCCCTGATGAAATCCCAGCTCAATGGAATGATTAGCTGAGTTGTGGTCACAGATTGAAATAACCACTTGCAAAGTATAACCATACTTTGTCAATGGTAACCTATGATAATGGGAATTATATATGGTCAATTGCAGGGTTGTTTTCTATTTCAAAACAGAAATGTACAAAACAAAAAGAAGCAATTAATGGCCCACAGTATTTTATATTCACAGACCCAAGCCTTTGTTTTCAGTTTCATGTACACCATAATTGAGTAAAAACAATTACTGTCTTCTTTCCTTGTTGTGACTTCTTACAGTAGTTGACATTCTGGCCACATTTTTAATTGGCAATAAATGCATAGTTGTGAAATGACTTGCACTAAGACGTTTGGAGCCCACACACATTGATATTACACTTTGGCAAGTTTTGACTGTTACATTGTTATAATGATACAAGGGAACTAAAAGTAATAAAAGCTTTAATACAAAACTAAAGATGCTTTGTGTAATTGATGTTGAAGACTTAATTTTGATGATTTAATAGCAGCAGTGAAAAGTGAACAACTTATGAACTGTGCAAACACAATATCATGACAAACATGAGCCTCTTTTTATTTTAATTCAGTTTTGTATGAGATAGGGTTGGTAGCAGCTGTGCTGCTGTAGGAAAATTAAATTGGTTTGCCCTAAAATAACTATAACAACTCCTGTTTGTGTATTGATTTGTGATTCTTTTGTGATAAATTTCTAACCCAGCTGACCAAGTTTATGGTGACCAGGAAATGCACGCAATTGTTAGAAAACATTGTATGGATTACATGGTAAGACTACGTACAAAATAATTATTGTACAAGCACAGGTTCCAAACTGCATACTGATTTCAGTGTTATCTTATTGATCTGGGCTTAATTTCTGCAACATTCAAGTGTTAATGAGTTTTTGATAAATTTTCAAGGTAAAAAATGCTGACCACTTTTCACAATATGTTACTGAAGATTTTAATGAATATATTAAAAGAAAACGTGCAAACAATTGCCATGGCAACAACATTGAGATGCAAGCACTGAGTGAAATGTATAACAGGACTATAGAAGTGTACAAGTACAGCTTAGGTAAGTTGATTGCTGTCTTGAGAAGTTTTTGTTCTGAGTTGGCTAATTCTTGTTGAGCTCTTTGTAATGAAAAGGGGAACATTGATTTTTGTCATTTCTCAAAATTAACAGTAAAGGAACAAATGCTGTTTTCAGAATTAGAAAACCAACTGCCAAGCCTTTCCAGTAGCAACATTTAGCTTTTGCATTATTTTATATAATGTATTTCAAAAGACTGCTAACACAATTTGTTCATTTTAGATCCAATCAACACATTTCATGCATCATATCAATCTGACTATGAACCCATACGGCTCAGTTACCATGCAAATATTCATTATAATTCTGTGATTGATCCCTATAACCCTTCTGTTGGAGTGGGTCTGGGTTTGGCTGGATACAATCCAAAGGTCAGTGTAGTATGTACTGCAGTGTATTGGCTATAGAGAATATTGCCTTGTAAGGTTATGTAAGTTGGTAGCGTGCAAGAATGAATTCAACAATTTGTCTTGTGATGTTTGGCCTCAGTCTATTTGTGTAGCCAACAACAGATTTCTTTATCTGTATTGTTACTATTTGTGAACATTTTCTAGTTAACTGACAAGAAGAATTTACATGAGGCTGTTAAGAAATCTGAGGAGCCATTGATAGAACAGGTACAGACTTATGCAAGAAATGCTGGCATTACAATATGCAAAAATGAACAAGGGGAAAAAAGGAATCAAAATTTATGATGTGTTCTCAGCGACCATCAGTGTTCATGTTTCACCTCATGTTGTTAAAAATGAACAAAATTTAAAATCTCTGGCATTATTTTTGTTGAGCACACTTGTGTTCTCTTTTGTATGCCAAAGTCTCAAAACCTGCTTTAAAATATTCTCTTTTCGTTACATTTAAATATCCTTAAGAATAGTTACTTCAAGGTTAAATGCATTTTGATGAAACTCTTCTACTCCATTTAAGGACATGTTACAAGATAAGCTGAGAGCCACAGATTGGGAAGCAACATATGAAGCCATGGAAGAAGCAGTTGCTCGTGAGTCGTACTTGGAGTGGCTCAAAGAAAGTGAGCAACAATCAAGAAAACTGGTATGTTGTACACTATATTTACTGATGCTGACATCTTTTTTTTTTTTCTTCAATATATTTTGAATGGTTACCAGACAAAACTTGAGTTTTGTTTCATTTGTATTTAACAGCAAACGTCCAAAGGGTGTTCTGGTGCAACTAGCAGTACTTCTACAGCGACCTGTGGGGAGTCCTCTTGTCATCGTAACATATCATCACCTTCGCGATCCGAACCCGACAGCCCCCCTCCAAATAAATCGCCCCGTCATTCCCCTCCGGACTCACCCAAACCATCTCGAGTCTCAACATCAAACGTAGTATTGTCGGATATTGTTGTTAGTACTTCGTCGAAGAATTCGGCAAATTTTGTAGCCATTAGTTCAAGCCAAGGACAATCTAAAACACAATCATCATCGGCAAATTCTTTGCCTAAGACGAGTTTCTCGGAAGGGACTAGTTCCCGATATGCCGAGTACAATTCTAGTCTTGGGGATTACCATGGCTCTCCTGCATTTGGTAAGTATAAGCACATTGCAAGTTGTTACCTCTTGGCTGTTTCATAATTTGTACACTGCCTGGAAGTATTACGTTTTTAATCCATGAATGTTTTAGTGGAATGAATCGAAAAATCACGCCATTTTTTTATTTCGCCAGGGTGGGAAGACGAAGAGGGCTTGCTGGCGGCCGTCTTAGCGGAATCTCAGAAAGAGTACTTGGACAGTTTAAAACGAAATATGAAAGATAACAGGGAAAGTAATAAGGGTACTTCCCCGAAGTATTCATAGCAAACGTACCAGCTAGCGTTATATAGTATATATATATACTCACTGTTGATAAATTGATTGTTAAATTTAGGTAATGTAGATAGCATACCCGTGGAAGTGTAAAAACTGAAAACAACATTAATAATGCACTGTTAAAGTTAAGCATATGGTTTATTTGGGCTGGTTACCAATTGGTTGGCGGTGAAAATATTTTGTATCTTTTGCAAGAGATGGTGTCAGGATGGTGAGAGACGGACGATGGAACTGCCTCCAATGTGGAATGAAACTTTGTCTCGAAAACTTGTAAGCGTTGATTTGGGATTGAACTGATGGGGTGTTAAATTGTTGCATGGAATGCCTCTGATACTCTTTGCTGTTGGACTAACTTTAGCGTAACTTTTTTGGACGTGGATATCAAGAGAAGGACGTAAGGATATTTTGAATGAGTAAATGTCGTCCTAGATGGTTAAGGTCGTCATCTGAAGTCAATTCACAAACTGTATCCAATTTCGCTGTGTCCACTGATGGTAAAATTCTTATATCGGGAAAACTGGAGTTACACAAGCAGGTTTACAAAATCCATTTTCAAAAACCTGATTATGTTCTCTCCTCTGAAGTGGCCTCATGCTCGGTAAGCAAAGCTATGTGCATGATTTTGGTTTTCGAACTTTTAGCCTTGTCATGACTTGAATAGCTTCTCCAATGTCAGTGGTGCCATTCACGTTAGCACTTGGCCATTCACGTTAGCACTTGGCCATTCGTTTGGTGTTCACTAGGGAAATCCCTTCGTGAATATACTGCGTACTCCACGTGTAAACTGCATCCAACAGTTAGGATTCGAAAACTAGACCATGAAACAGAGTGGCGTGAACAGGCCTTTGGGATTTCCTGTCACCTGAAAATCTAACGTGAGATTTAGTCTGGTTGGTTGTTGCTTTTCTTGTGCAGTGTTACGAGGTAGGTGACTAGGTGGTTGTGCAGCTGAGTGGTAGAAAAACTCTACTTCATGTATCGGCTTGTCGGGGTCACTTTTCTCCTTGGTAATTGGCCTGTTCTCAAGTTGTTAGTGGGTCTTCTGAGTGTAGCTACGTGGTTTTGTTACGAAGGTTTGTTCTTCCACATTTTCAAAAATCCGACTTTGTTCAAGTTACACGAGTGATGAGGTGGTGTGGATTCATTATTCGTCCAAGTTGTCAATTTGTAATTTCACTACTACTGACGCGGAAATACGAGAGATCTGTGAAAGCGTCCTTATTAAGGTTAATTACAAAATTCATAAAGTTTGAATTGGGCTGTTTGTTCTTATGTCGGTATGCAAGGCTTGTGTGAAAAGGCAAGTCCTTTTCAATATATGGTTAAACTGAATATTAAGAAATGCTTGGTCCGTGATCTTGACGTAAAACACTTAGTTATCTTAGCTTTTTTACTTGATCAACCAAACCACCATGCTCGATTAAGTTGCAGCACAAGGCCTTCGCTTGCATTGAAGACATGGCGTCTTAATTTGGGCAATCATTTTTAGTGTATTTATTATTTTAGTTTATTTTAATTTTTGTCCAGTTTCATCCATGAATGCATGTTGCATTTTGAAGACAAATACTTGTTCGTCAACTTTAGAAGCCGTCATAATCACCTGTACAGCGTATAAAGTGTGCCGTATTGTCGACTGTACAATGCATCAATGGAATACAATATGAACAATATCCAAAGGATGTGTATGATCATTTCGTCTGAATATAAACTAAATTCCAGACATAGTTAACACTAATCTACATGGTTTAATAATGAAATAATATGAAAAATATCCAAGGGATCTGTATAATCATTATGCCTAAATGAAACTAAATTTCAGACAGTTAACTCTAATCTGCTTGGCTTAGAATATTTTCAGTGATGGCGCTATCTACTAACCAGAAGTAAGTACGAATTCGATGATAAACGTCCATTATCACGCCACAATTCAAATGGGGCGTGGCAGTTTTATACCGTGCCTCAAGAATCTGAATGTCTTTGACGACTCCTCGGATTGGCGGTAATTAGGGATTTCGATGGTATTCGGTTCATCAGTTTTGCCGCTGTGTTCTGACAAAGGCCAAAGCGGCCTTAGTTCTTCGTTAAAAAAGAAAATGACAACTCACGTTCTCTGAGAAGTGCACTTCTCATAGCCTTCAAAACACCACAGTGCGTGAATCATGCTTCAGTCACGTTCATTGATTTTTTAATCTTTCTTTAGTCTTTGTTTAGTCAAATTGACAACTGGCTACGTTGTCAATTTGTCAGACCTCACTTATTTCACAAGATCTCATGATTCCTGCGCGTACACGTGCGAAATCTCTTGCTTGTCACGCATTGGTTATTTCACAGTAGTCAATTTAACTCCCGAGTTTTCCAAAAGGAATTATATACTATTCAAAATACATTTGAAAATCTATTGAAATGTGTTCATACATTAAATTGCGCCTATATGCGAAGTTGAGGGTTAATTCTTTTCCAGCACGAAGTCTTATCGTGACGATTAAAATCGTCTCGCGTTAGGCCCAGTTCAAACGACGAACTTTTCATGTGCCAAATCTAATGTCCAAACTGATTTGAGTTTGGTTCGGCGCATGAAAAGTTCGACGTTTGAACTGGGCCTTAATGACCAGAATAAAATACCAAAGTGCACCTTTAATGGGTTAAACTTTGAAATTTTCACTATAAACTGGGTAAATGTAAGTCGATGATAAATTATGGAACATCGGTCCAATATTTTATTTTTATAAGACAGACTGAAATTTGACAAACTCCGCTATCTAATGAATGCCTACATGCGATAAATGCCCTTCTGATTAGAGAGAAAAATTTTAACAAAAACTTGAGCATTTTATTGGAATAAATACGACGTTATGTAGTAGTATAAGAAATGTAAAATATATCAACAAGTTCTTTATTTGACCAAACGTGGAACTGATCTATTTTCCGGTTAATTTCACTAAACTTTCATGTGGCAATCTACAGTGAACATGTTCCCATGGGATGTGCCTTGACTCTGAACTGGTCCTTAGTTTATGTACATCACTTTCAGTTCAACTTAGAAATACCATCTCCCAGAACTTTCCCAACACTTCCACAATTTTCCATCAATGCTCACATTAATTGAAACACATCCCATTTTTTACATTTTCAGACGTAGATCATGAAAATCCCTTAATGTTTGGTTCCATTTTATTAGCACCTGGTATGATTTCTGGAAATAAATTCTTTCCAGATTCCTTGAATATCTAAGAATGTTTCAGACCAAGTGTGTAATAATATGAACATGTTTCAGCCTCTTGAGTCCAATTTCACTGCCAATTGACAAAATTCTGAAAATTTAAAATTTTTTCCAGCCCCCTTAAACTTCTTTTTGATCATTCTGAGCAAATTTGAAATATGCATTTATGTTCAACCATCATGAAGCCCAGTTACTTTGTCCTTCAGTGAGCAGTGTGAACATGGTTGTCTTCAATAAGTGACTTGATGTCAAATGCTAAGGCGAGAAAACCAGTCCCCAAGAGATCCCCCAAGGCAGTTAAATAGGGAATGGCCACATTATCAGGATCACTGCCACGCTTCCAAATAAAATGAACCAGCCAATCAGCTGTTAGCAGAAGAAGTGCACCCTACAAAATTTGAAAATGGCAAAATCATGTCATAAAATTTAACCTCAAGTGTATTTCTTGGTGTGTTTCAAAATTTAAACTGAGCCTCAATCATGCATGGTTAAGCTTTTGCTCAAAACATTAGCATTTTGATTTAGCTATATGTGCAATCTGTACATATAAATTTGGAGCATCATGGCATTTGTCTATTACCTTAAAACTCCAGAACCACAAGACTTACAGAAGATTCAACTAGATATTTGAACTCACTATGACCAGATGAGTAACATTGGCTATCAATACCTCAAAAAATACCTCAAAAAAGAAACCATGGTACAGAAACAACATTATCTACACATATCTCTGGTACTCTGTACACAATTATTTCTTCGTGAGGAACCATTCAATTTTCTAAAATTGTATTTGAAAGAAAAGGGAACTTTTTCATTTGTTCTCCATAATCCCAGGTGAAGCCTGGGTACCATGGTTTACCTTAAATACCATTACAAAGTATGAACATTTTCTTACTTGAAGAAGTCCAGCCAGTAAGTAGACCACAGTGAATACTAATGTAAGTGGTGTATGGCCAGCATCACGAATTGAAATAATATTCAAAAATATCAAGTGTCCCGGAATGGCTAGGAACAAAAGAACCCTAGCAGCTCTTGCATTTTGCCCTAGAAATAAATGATGAACAGTACATTATTGTTGAAAAATTATACAATTATTATCTGAGAAACTTTTCAATAATTACACTATTAATTTGCCTTTAAAATAATGTTCATCAGACCAATTCATAAATCAAATTATCATTTTTTTCAACTTTCAGTAAGGCTGATCAAATTTCCTTAAATAATGCCAACTTCAAATTCATTAACAACATGGAATTAATTCATCAGGCAAAAAAAAAAATAAAAAAAGTGGTGATAATATTTTGACTTCATGGTCATGGTCAAACCAAAAAATTTAGAAAAAAAAACTATTTGGTGTGACTATGAGCCTGAAATAGAGTCAAGATATTACCACAATTGTAGTTTTCATTCTTGTGTTTCCTTTTTTAATTTTGGTTTACTTTTTATCCACCAATTACTTAAATGTACTGTGGCACCATAGTTCAACAGTACCTTTTCCAAAGAATGTGTTGATACATCCCTTGAACCCAAACCCTTTTGAAAGCTGTCCAGGTTTCCCTTTCTTATGCAGACCTGTTGATATCCTGCTGGCTTGTACTGCAACTAAGTTACCACCAACACCTAATTTCACAAGAAATAGATTGTGTCAGTCGACACCTGTAGTATGTTATAAATATCTAAATTTATAAAGTGGATGCACATGCAATCATTTACCATTTATAACAGGGTTAAAAACAGCAATTCCTGGTTGGTTTGCAACTGTGTAGTCAAGAATAACACCTCCTGTACTATAAGATAAAAGAATCAATATAGGGAAGATGATCCTAACTCGCATCTCTTTACAAGGAACTGAAATTTCAACATGATACTTTACAAGTAAAAATCATGCAAAAGGTTGTTGGGGAAAAATTGTTTGTAATGCATTCAAATAAATTTTTGAAAAAGACAGGGCAAAACTAAAAAGATTTATTAACTACCACAAAGTGTTATTTCAATTTCAAATTAATTTACCCACTTAATTCTGAGAATTGCTCCATTAAGTTGAATGTCTCAATAGTCTTTATGTATTTATTGTGTAACTGTCCTAATGCATTGATGAATAATGCAAAAATAAGGCATAATAAGTTTGCAGTACAGTCAAGTATCTATATCATATGTAATAAACATGTTCTTCCCCTATTTTAGTTTAACACCTGATGTGTGAATAAAGGAGAGTTCTTAAAATAATTATATTTTACAAAGATTTAAAACCAAAAGAAAATTAAGTAGAGGTGGACTGTTCAGGGCTATCTACTGTGATAAGTCAGATATGCTTCAATTGAATAGTTTTTCGCCCTATTGATAATACATATAAAGAAAAAACAATGCTGGAGTCACAATTTATCACTTCATTTTATCATATTAATGCTTCTATCACATTATGGCACCAGCTGTCTTACCTGCTAATAACCATAGCACTAATTACTGGAATCCATCCATTATACAAGATGTTTTGTGTATATTTATTATGATGGCAAATATATATGAAAACAGGTAAAAGTAAAAAGAAACCAGCACTTATCAATGGTGCAATCCAGTGGTTGGACCCTGCAAAACAGTAAACAAATCAATTCGTTAAAAACCATGACATTAAAATAGACTTATGATATGTATGGAACATGACAGTTTTTAGGTATCTGTTTTTAAATACACTGTGACTACATTACAGCAAATTATGTTTAATTCATGCAATGTGAATTTTGATAATGTACTGACAATTCTATGGTGACATACCAAGACATTTATACAAAAAATTGCTGATTCCTGCCAAGAATGCCAATGTAACTAAATCCCCAAGACTTGCAGCAATTGGTGTGGCAATGTTATCAGGATTAACCTGGCATTTTCTTGACAAAAAGATTATGGATACCATCAATGAACCCAAGATTAGACTTGCTGCTGTTGCAGTGACCAGACTGCTTGCACATAAAAGAGTTGCATGGTGTATGTAAAAATGTCCATCAACAATCCAGTCCATGGTAACAGCAGCTGCAGCAGCCAGTGCTGCTACTACAATAGCTTGAATCTAGAAAGTAAATGCATAACAAAAAGCAAATCATTATAAACTGGCACAAGTATTATTGACAAAGGATTACATACCTATTTTATCTCAATGATGCCTGCTGCCAAGCTATGCCATTTATTTTATGCAGTACAGGCAGTGGGTTGAATAACCATGCACATTCACTGAAGTTAAAATTAGTAACTCAGCATTTGACAGAGTTAAAGTGGAAAGTGTGCTCAAAAGTTCTGCTTTCAATATTGTTGAATATGTTAAGAAAAACAAGTAGCATACTGCACTATTAAAATTTACAAAATACAGATATCTACCTGGATTAAAAACAAGTTCCCAGTAATCAACTTCCATTGTTCACTTTTGCAATCAATATTCCCAACATTTGCCTGTAAAGTAAATAATTATTACCATTGATTTCCTGTCATCTTCACAGCTAAAAAGCAGACAACTCAAGCGGGCACACATTTGTCTTATATGTACATACAAAGGCATGTTTCTTGTAAATGTAACAGGTCTGAGACATTGCACTTAGTAAATTTCATTTCCATTCACCTTTCCAGTTAAAAAATAGATAACAATGAAACAATTATTTCTTAATAGAAATACACTGACAAATAAATAAGTCCCAAATGTGCAATGAATTTGAGCAACAACTATTTCTGGACCAGGAAAGCTCTTTTATTATATTACTCTGGATAAAGCTGGACAATTTTTACCTATCACAGAAAGACATACAGATAGGAAAGAGTTAATTACCATAATAGTTCATTAAAAAATGAATTTTCATTATTATGTATGTGACAACTGCCAGCCAATTTTTACTTTAATTTTGTATTATGCACGTAACATGCCTGAATAGAATAATATAAACATTTTTAACTTGTGGTAAACTTACGGCAGTTGAAAGTCTGGATGCAAGAGTCATTTCAAGGTTTCCTTTTAAGCCCAAAAGTGCAGGGACCAAAATAAATATCTCTCTAATTTCCACAAATACTTTATAATGCTAGATAACAAACAATTACAGCAAATTACTTTTTAAAATATAATTACCATTCAATGGCTATTGTAGGTAGGTAGCCAGCTTTCATGCTATAGGAATACCAACAAACCTTGTGCAGACACAATGTACATAATTATGTGGCATAAATGAGATTTATTAGTATAAATTATGAAACAGGGAATTGCACTCTACTCTCAAAAATTACACCAAATCAAAACAGGTTCTTTTCAAATGATTTTGCACATCAAATGTCAATCAGAAAAAAAAATGTTTGCACTTCTAACACATTAGCCTGGCAGCAGATGATAGGCAAGACCTGACTGTCATTATTACAGTGTATTTAAATAAGATTTAGGATCTTTACAAGTGCTTTGTTTTTCAATATACAACCTTGAAATTTTTACCAATTACCAGAGCTGACTGGCTCTTTGTATTACTGTTATAGATATAAATTGAGATTGTGAAATAATTTTCCCAGGTAGACCTATTGAAAGTAACCTATACCTGATAAAAACCAATTAATTTGTAAGAGCAAAATTCCTGCTTACTGTTTGCTCTTAAATATAGCACTACTTCCTGAAGACTTGCAACTGAATATTATAAACTAAAGCAAACAATTATATGCAACTTGAGCTGTAGTCAAACCTGTATATAAGCATTTAAACCTGATCACTTTGAAGCAATTTTAATTTTTTTCTAGTTTTGTAAAAGAAAGTAGATTTCTTTTCTATTGCCAAGAAATAAATTGTAAAGTAACTGTTCTCGTGAGCAAGGATCCAGGCAGGAGTCTCAATTTCAGAACAAATATTAATGCCCAGCAAAGTACACACAAAAAGGCCATAATTTGTAAAAGAAATAAGTTTATTAATTGTTATATTTAATTAATTTTATTAATATTTATATTTAATTATATTTATATTTAATTAATATTTAATTATATTTAATTGTTAATATTTATTGTTAATAAACTTATTTCTTTTACAAATTATGGCCTTTTTGCATGTACTTTGCTGGGCATTAATATTTGTTCTGAAACTGTTTGTTCTTCTGTCAGTTCTAACAATCCTTTTTTTCTGGCCATGGTGGAAGTTCCACTTTCAAATTGTTCTTAAGAAGAATGATTCTGTACTTATATGCAGGAAGATTTGCTAGTGGTTGAAGGTATATAAATGAATACTCTCTGGTGTTTCAATAATTGGATGTTACCTTCTCAGGCAAACAATACTGTTGTTGACTCAATTACTATGAATTTTGTAGAATAATATGCATTGAGTGCTCAAGTTGAAAATTTTAGACATGGCTTTATTCTTTGACTATAAAACTGAGGCAAGCCACTGTGGAAACTTGATATTATTATCGTTATTGCCGTCACTGTTATTTCATTATTATCATAACAGAAAAACCACTTAAGGAAAAAAACAAAGACAGCCAAAGAGTAGGAGAGTTCACTTGGCCTAACAGACAGCTGACTTGAACTCACACGTCCGATAAATTGTATAAAGCCAGGCTTCCCTCTGCGGTTAATTTATTTACCTGAACTTTATCTAATAACAAACCAGCAGCAACAGTACCAAGACCGGCTATAAGAAATGGAATAAATACTTGAAACGCTATTGTAAAAGAAGTTTCCCCAACCACGTTTTCCTCCGGTTCATATTCAACGTCTTTCCTGCGATTTTCATCGAGCAATACGCCATTTTCGGTAACTTCTTTTTCCTCTTTTTCCCTGTGAATAGTTCCATTGTGCGCTATATCCACTTCATGGCTAATAACGTTTTCTTCTTCTTCCGTACAAACATTGACTGGCTCGTACTCGCCTGGGACAACTCGAATATTTGGTACCATTTCATTTGGATTTTCCCGCTTCGATTTCTTCTGATCTGGTGGTATATTCCGCTTTATTCTGTGAGTCAAATATGAGTGTCCATTCCTATGCAAATCTGAGGAAGACGACATACGTCATTAGTCAAAATTGGAGGTTCAAAAAAATACTTCTGAGGATCCGGCATTGAAACATGCAACACCAAAATAGACATACACGTCACCACTTTGTCACGAGCGTTTCTCGAGCGCAATCTCGAGCGCAATCTCGAGCGCAATCTCGAGTGTCATTAATATTCTTTTCATAACCAAAAACGCGACCCAGACTCCTGTTCTCGTAATGGCGAGACAGAAAATCACCGTTCCCAATTCAGGAATTGTGCATCTAGGATTAGACTCAGATTTGGGATAAGAATTGATGTTAAGGATGAAATCGGAGATTAAGTGAGTGGTAGGGGTAGGGTAGGGGTAGAGGTGACGGTGGAGGTAGAGGTAAAGGTGGGGGATGAGGTAGAGGTGAAGGTGGAGATGGAGCTACAACAGGAGGTAGAAGTTCTCCACCAGGAAATAACCCGGTGGGCCACGCCGCCGCTGTGTCGCCCTGTCGTCTTGGGACTTTTTTACGCCCGTTTCTCGCAGACGGTAGAACGCTTTTATCGCTAAAACTAAAACGACCGAGTGACAAGTGAAGTTACTCATCTTAAGCATGAAATAAAATAGAGTGCTGCGTAGGCACTGTTGAAATCTTAGTGAAATGATCGGAAAGGTCTGAGTAGTGTCCAGAAAACTACTCTTTACATTTCGGCACTATCCTGGTGTATGCAATAAACTCATTACAGTCTACGCAGCAAGATATCCGCTTATGATTCGCTGCAGTTTGTCCTCGACACTGTCGTCAGTTAAACACATACTCCAAGATGTCAATCGCAAGGCACAAAATCGCACGTTGTGATTGTCATCCAGGTGTATGTAATAAACTCATGACAGTCTATGCAGCAAGATATTCGCTTACCATTCGCTGCAGTTTGTCCTCGACTGGCTCGACACTGTCTTCAGCTAAACACATACTCCAAGGTGTCAATCGCAAGGCACAAAATCACGTCTGAAGAGTTAAGTTCTCACTGCATATATCTTGCGTGCACGTCTGTTGGAGTGTAGATTCCACAGCTAAGTTTGACTAAAACACGTTAGTCCTTTAATGATTTCGACGGAATTTCCGGCAGCGAAAATCCAGACCAGAAATTCTGTACTTAAGACAAACTTTTTTTTTCTCATTTATCAGTTAATGTTACAAGAGAAAAGGAAGTGTCTCCTCAAAAGTTCAAGAGAGACGTCTCTTCTTGTACTCGTCATTCCTGCTGCTTTCACAATCTTGTCTTCATTAAAACACTGAATCAATATAACCTTATTGTAGTTTACCTAACAATTTCCTTTTCGTGTCAAGTATGTCATCCGTAGCTGGAGAGTTATCTCTGCTCAAAGCTGCTTTTTCACTCGCTTGAATTCTAACAGTGTAATACTCCGAGCTTATCTACTTTTGGCATCGCTTTTGGAAAATAAGCAATGGATTCTCATGTGTTTAACTATAGGTTTTCAGAAGCCAGCGTTGAGACAGTTAATCAATGGCCTCTTGAAATATAGTCTTAAACATAAATGAACCGGTAAAGGATTACAATATCTGAAGACCAACCGGTAATAGTCACTTTCAGTCCAATGTTTATTTTTATCTGTTGAAGTTTAAGTTCACTGATGCACTGTGATACTGATGAAGTTATCTATTCCACCATGAACCTGTCTTGCATTGTAAAAATTTATAGACTTGGACATGATGGAGAAAACACGGAAATAGTTATGTACATAAACACGTACATGTTGTAAAATTCACGGGCATCTCAGATATTATATATATTAGTTCAGGAAAAATCTTTAGGAGTTAATTCAACCATGTCAGTGTATTCTGTACCTTACATCCTGTTTAGGATATTCAGGGCTGCATTAAGTGGCTCAACACAATAGACTACTAAGATTGAAGACAAAGTTCTTTCAGAGGTGGCCGTCGGAGAACGCATTAGTTTACCGCAGCAGGCGTAGTGCTGGTTATCTGAAGTTGTTTTAAACCACCACAGCGATAGAAAGTAAGTTCTTTAGCAAAAAATAGTTTACTTTTCGTTGCAGCAAACGCAATGAAAATGACGAAATAAACGAATCTTACATTAACACAAAGCTCTGTTTCCATTGGTGGACTATCCAAATCTTCAGACTCAGTCTAAGTAAAAACGACTTCGCGCTACGCAAGGTCATAAACAAATTGTTTGCCGTTTTCCACTACTATCATCATGTGTTAGCTAAAGAAGTCTCTGACAGGGACAACGTTTCAAGCGTCACACTTGGAGAAACTTTGGGAAGAACAGAAGTAATTTTTATTTTTTTTTAATTTCCTGTAGACATGGCTTCTGATTCAGGTAGGTATCTATCTTTAGTTTGGAATAAAATCTTTGTCATAGTTCACTTTAGTTGTCACTACTGTAGTCTATTGTTAAGTGCTAGTGTTAGTGTTACTGCTGAACTTTAAAATTAAGTTCTCCAGCTTACAAAATTGCAGAAATAAAAGCACAAACATGTTCTACATTAAATCTCAGTGAACACAATCGAACAAGTTCGATATAGATTTAAACTTACGTATGATATTAAATCAACTGTAGAAGGTCTCCAGTCCATGTTGGGCCTGGAACCATATTTACAGAAAGAAGAGAATAATGGCCTGTCTTTGAGTCATATTACCCTCTGTTATTTTCTTTAGATACTCAAGAAGTAATCCTGATCCTTATTGCTATTACCTTGGGTCTCCTTGTTTTCAGCATGATATTCTTTATAATATACATCTGTATTTTCCACAGGCAGTAAGTATATGGCACGTTACATTCACATGACGTGAATTATATCGGTGTATTTCATTACTGATCTCAAATTACCACAAACTTCTTAATATTATCCTCCAGTTAACATAAACCATTTACCATTAATTTCAAATTGACACAATCTTCTCTTCTTTATTAGGATAAAGAAACTGAAAAGAAGACTTCATTCACCAACAATTATTGCGAAGAAATGATAATGTTCTAGAATAAACTGCTCGCAGGTGATTTTCGTTTGTTAATTATTTAAAGAGCTTGACCGTCGTTTACAAGACTTTACGAGTTTTATGCAGAGCGAGTGACGATAAAACCTTTGGAAACAGATTAAAGATGGCGAGAACCTGAACTTTGGTGATTTTTCTTTTCCTTTTTATGAAATGCGTTTCCCGGTGTTCGGTTGGATTAAACAGAGAATTTTTCGGGGCTTAAGGGAAAAAGCCACCTTAAGAGTGAGAAAAAAAGATCGAAGTTCCGTCCAGTTTTGAAAGACGTTGTTGCACTGCCTGCGTGCTACGTGCGTCAACCAACTTATATTACTTTCCTGATTTGTGGAGATCTACGACTGCGTCCAAAAGATTGCTTTATTCTAAATCGAGCTAAATGGGTCAAACTTGAGAGGACTATAATCTTTTCAAACTCATATTTTTATTTAAATGACTCAACAATTCTTACAGGTTTAATATTACTGTAATGAGACTTGAAGAGACCACTTTTATATCAATTTCAAGTGCTTAATTATCAGTCGCAGTTATTTTAATGACCATCGTTAATGACTCGGATTATGTTCGCTTACAGGTTCCAACAAGCACAATCTTAATCTCCGTATGATGTATGTGGAAGAGCAAACCAGACGAAAAACACATATAAATACTTCTAAATTATCCGTTTAAAATGTGTTTTGTACATCTGTGTGAAACATTTGTAGATGAATATAAATAAATTTTTGCATCGCAAATAATGCAGCGTCACAGCGTTTTTTTCCGTAAACTTTTCTATCCGTTTCAAATATTTTTGAAGAACTCGTCGCCAAGCTCTCGGCAACGGCGTTCATAGATCAGGTGGCAGAGCACTGCGATAAATTCGCAAGGTCGCGGCTTCCATCACCATCCGGAAGGTCTAGAGTTGCATTTTTCGTAACTAGTCTGGATGGGTATTAAATTTCCTACATCAAGTATGAATTGAGATTGCTTGATACCATTATCGTAATTCTCTCAGCCTTGCAGGCAAAATGAATTATTATCCTGGTAAGAAGTTGTAATTCTCTACTTTAATCCACAACTGTGGTTGCTCTTGCACCATCGTGTGACGTCTTCCAAATAGTGGCGAAAACGAATTGCGTTACGTTAATCGCCGTTTGCGTAAAGGCAGTCCTAGTCGTTGCACTTCGTTAATTGCGTGATGGATACTTTTCGAAAAGACAATTGTGTTTTGTTACTCTATTGTATAATCGGATTAAAGGAATACCTGTGTTTCCGTGCAAGCCAACTAATGCGAGATCTTCCAACTAGTTGTGGTCTAAGAAAATCATAGCTACCTTTAAGGGAGAGAAAACTGTGAAATTTTTTTAACTCGTAGAAAACAAGTTTACCTTTGTAACGTCTATTTTGTGGGTGAATAAAACTACGAAAATCTATAATCTATTCCTCCTTATGATTTTTTTTAACATTCAGTATCAGTCCTTAAGACAAAAGACCACTTCAGAATCTTCAAGATGAAAGCTTGGCGTGAAACCACAACACAAGATACTTCCCAAAAAATCTTTACTAATTAGGCGTAACCATGTAAAATTTGCAGTCATCTGTCGTTATGTTTGTATGTAGATTCGAGCTCATACGATCATCCTTATAAATACAATAAATGTAGTGAAAATGGCGAACTATCTAAGATTAGACAAGAGACATCATAACACCTAGCTCAAGAGTTATCAGCTTGCAAACAGCTGAACATGTTGCGCATGCAGTCATCTGGAGTATGCGGCGTCACACTGGTTGCTACATGTGGTGTCGTGTGACGTCACTGTCACCAGGTTATTGTGTATTTACATTTCATCTTTTCACGCTATTTCCTGTTTACATACCTTCATGTCCTCGTTCTTCCATCGACGTTCGTTTCTGTTTTTACTATGATATCAACCACAATCTATTGCTGCCTTAGTTACTTATCGTATGTCGTAGGATTGGGTTGAGATGAAACCTTTCTACGTCACAACACATGTAATTACATAGAATTAAGTTCAGTAAGTTGGACATTTTCAAGTGATATCTCCGGGTCAAGAGCGTAAAACCATACGAAAGCCGGCGCTAACGGGCCTGTATAACTTACTTGGTATATAACGAAGGAAAAACTCATGACCTGTATCTGATTAACAATCACAGGATGACCGAGAATATTGTAACAGAAAAAAAAAATCATTTTATTGAAGGTGAAGAAACAATCTAAGCATCTTTTTCCACCAAGACATGAAAAGCCTGACATTATCAGCAAACATTGCCTTGCAACGATTGCTATCAGTAGTCTTATCTACTTTTGCTGCGCCCAAAACATACGTTGCAAAATACATGGGAGGTCTGCCCCCCAACTTTAAAAGTGGCGGGACTCAAGCCCCCCTTGCCCTCCTATATCTCCGTCCCTGATATTCCCATAAACGGTCGCGAGACTACAACCTCGACCACCACCCTCGCGCCTTCAGCGCCACGTATCAGATCTACTCATTCGAGTTTCCACACATATATCTTAAATACTACCGACCTGTAAAATTTATTCCGCTGTGGCGCTGGACTTCAGTCATTTGCGCGAATATTGAAGTGCGCAATGGATGATATTCAAAATAATATAGATTAAGAGGGATGGTGCAAGGTCGTCTTCCATCAGCTAAGTGGTCTTTTGGGTGGACGAGCCGTTAAGATCCCAAAAAAATTCCTCCTAGTTTATCAAGATTTCATTCGATCGTTTTTTTCTACCACCAGTCGTAAAATTATTTTTGGTCCGTCAGTGCACTGTCAGCCAAGCCCCGTTGCCCACAAGGCTGGTTTTCCGTGTTTAAGCCTGGTGACCACCGGAAATTATGCCTTGATCTCTTGATTTGAAAAATAAATTATTGGCATGAAGCCCTCGACAGGCCGACAATGCTGAAGGTTCAATATATCAAGGACTTCGTCTTTACTCATGAATCTTTATGTGGGGTAAATGCATCATATGTCAAGTACTTGAGGTAACATTCTCTAAAGGTACACCGCTATTTTCGTCAACATGGATGACTGAAGCAAGGAACGTTTGAGAACATTGTTCAGAAGTGGTCCACATCCTCTAATAGAGTTTTGTCGTGTTGTTTACAACTTTTGAATAAGAATGAGAAGGAATTTAAGGTACAGGTTATTCATGGTGTTCTTGATCATATTTTCATGGATTCTCTTCTTTTATCACTGGCTGTACAACAGCAGCTGTACAATGGACGAAGGTAAGTTTTCGACAATGAATGTTCTATTTAAAAATGTTGGGAGTTCCTATGTCCTTATATGTCAAATTCCAATGTTATCGTGTCTTCGATGATAAGGACTTGTAGCCCAAAGGGAAACTGAATGCTGATTGAAATTTAGATAAAACAAGGCAACTAAGTCAAACAAACACCTTATCATTAACATTCATGAACGCTTTCTTTCAATAAAAATTTCTTGAAATATTGTCAACATTTCCTTACAACTAGCCATAAAATACGCTTAACTCTACTAATTAATTAAATGTAAATATTAATGCACTGGCTCATATATCAATATCTTTAACTCTGAAAACATTAATCAATCAAGGTATAGTATCCCAATAATTAACCCAAACCTTAGTCCTAACCATGATGCTTTATTAAGTAGTAAATTGTTTTTGGCATGAAGTTGTTGCTCTGATCCTCATTGTGACATGTTGTCAGGATTCTAACTGTGACAGACTTCATTGATATTAGCAATATGCAACTTCAGCCACAATGTTTTTTCTCAAATGCAGACACTAAAGACTTGGGTCAAGGAGAGAGTGCAAGGATATCAACACTAGGAGACAGACTAACTTTAGCCAATAGAGAGATAAAAGAGCTGCAGAAAGAAATCAGAAAACTGAAAACGTCTATCAGAAGACAAGAGCAGGGGATGCTGGGGGACTGTAATTCAAATAAAACAGAATTAACACAGGATTGCCAGGTAATGATGTCCAATGATTTATCTTCACCTGCCCTACAAAAATTCATTATGAGGGCTACATTTGACCCAGCAGTTTTCAACTACATTAAAATGCCAAAGTCATTGATAATGACTGGAATATAGCTGAAGTATTACCATCTCATCATTTCTATTGCATTTAGATTACTGATATTTTAGGTAAACTCAGTTTTCAGTACCCAGTTTCACAAATGGGAGTGAAGAAATTTGATTATAGAAAAACTGAAGAAAAAGCAAAATTATTGTAGTTTATGTGGTGAAGATTTTCTTTATTTTTTTTTTCTTTCAGAAAAAAACCTTCCTTAAGGCATTTTGTTTTTGTTAATTTCAGGTTCTGCACATAGCTGTTGTTTGTGCTGGTCATCGTACAAGCCGTCAAGTTATAACTTTAATTAAATCAATTTTATTTTATCGTCGAAATCCTCTACATTTTCACTTTGTATCTGATCCAGTTGCACAGACTATTCTCACAACTTTATTTAAATCATGGAATATACCCTTAGGTCAGTATTCAAATGGTAGAGTATGAGATTCAAATCTTAATGTTTCATGTCCTTTGTCTGTTCAAATACTGTTTTATTCCCTTGTGCTCTTTTTCACTTTTATTTATGTTTATGTCTTTCATACCTTTTCCCTTTATCCTCATCCTTTTCCATTCTTCTCCCTTTTGCCATTTGTGTCCCCTTTCATCTTGTTATGTCCACTTTCTATTTGTTCATCAACTATTTTGAAACCAAATGTGACATTGAAAGCAGGAATCAGCCGTCAAAGGGCACATTTGAGGATTGCTTGAACCAAATTTCAATTTTTTTACCATTATAGAGTAAGTAAATTTGTGCAATCCTTCTCATCTAATTAGTAATTGGAATAAGTTCTCCCTAAGAATTAGCTGGGTTTTTCAATTCCACAGCAAGGCACTAACATATTAAAATGCTGAGGCTGGTTGTATGAAGTCCAGATAGCTTAATGCCAGATATATCCCCATAAATGGACAGCCCTAGCCATGCTTGAACAACCAAACATGAAGTTGATCTGATGAACTGCAATTGTGGCTAAATAAAATGTTCTGGATTAATTTTAAATATTGCCTCAAAGAGATTTGTAGATAACATGACAACAAACTTTAAAACATTGTAGATGTATGAGGTTCTTGCCCCTTAATGAGTCAACTGCCAACTTAAGGGACAAGGATCTGCTTTAGAATTGTATTCTGGCTAACACAAGATTATTTTATTGAGCAGAGCCAGGCACCTTCCTCCTTGTACCCCATTATGTTTTCAAACATTTCTTAGAAGTTTGCTAACATGTCCTGTCTGTTTGTTTTGTTTTTTTTCACACCTAGTGAATATTTCATTTTATTCAGCTTCTAGTATGATGGTAAGTGATATTAATGCATTCATGTCATCTTGACACATATTTGATCCAGCCCTTGAACGAACAGTTGGCACTGAAGGCAGTTGTGGTCAAGATGCTCTTTTCCAGTTGCTGAACCACTCCTTGAGAAAACTGCAGTTTATTGTTATGCTCTTACTGTATATCAAATTGTCATTAATGTAAACAACAATATGCAAGTGACAAGTTAAATGCAGATCATTAAGGAGTTTGTTGCCAATTATATGAAGGTTTATATGGTAATAATTCTAATAGTAATCACTATTTTGTAATAATTCATTTAAGCCTTTAACTTATTGACTCAGGCCTTCACCAGAGCATTTTCCAACAATTTTTTGGCCCTTGTTAATATCACTATGACATGTTTTTAGAAATCAGTTCTATTGCTTGTTTGATGCAAGCCAACAAATTGTTGGTGGCTTGACTGATGAAGGCCAGAGTCAACAAGTTAATGGCTCAACATAAAATAACTGACACAGAGTATTTGCATTACTTGTTAATGTTAAGAACTCATATAAGAATATTTGTTTTTGATTAGCCCTTAGCTCTGTCTAAATTCCAGATTTTCATTAAAGTAGTACATTATTCATGGCCAAACACCTCATTTACCTTAGAAAGGGAAATGTAGAAATTCCAAGATGTATTTTCCAACACTTTTCTATAATTTGTAATTTGAGAGTGAAGTTTCTTGGATTCCTAACAAACATTACTCTGGTGTTTATGGACTTCTCAAACTAATACTACCCAGACTCCTGCCAGAAACACTTGAAAAGGTAGGTTATGTTAAAAGATAGACCCGCAAAGCGTGCACGTTTTGTCGTAAGAAGTTCTTAAATTTAATTGAAAAGAGTTTCTACACATCAGTTTTATCAGGGAATTAGCAGCATTTTATTATTTGTCGTCTTCTAAATTAGTCTTCACTTACCCAATGCATGCCATTTCGGGTTTTTTAGATCATTGTTCTGGATACTGATATAATATTTGCTACCGACATAGCTGAGCTTTGGGAATTATTTTCTGGGCAAACTGGTAAAAAGGTAAGTTTAACGAAGAAGGAGGGTGTCCTTGTGGCAAGATTCAAAGTCGTTGGGGTTAAATCCATAGAAACTTTGAAAAGAAGGGAGCACTGATTGTTAGATGGACACAGATTAACAAAGATATCGACTTAGTTACTCTGAAAGTAACCACCGAAACTTGACATTGCACACAGTTCTTAACAGTTAAATCTTTTTAGTGTGTTGGCCTGGTCGAAAACCAAAGTGATTGGTACCTAGGAAAGCTGTGGAAAAATCACAAGCCATGGCCGGCCTTGGTAAGTGAAATTTGTTTTTAATTCGCTTATTCACCATGGAGTTGTTTGTGTTTTGTTTGTTTTTTTAAAGATGACGTTAAACAACCGCGTACTTTTTTTTATCTAGGGTCGCGGTTTTAACACTGGGGTTATTTTACTTGATTTACTGAAACTTCGACAGTTGAATTGGATGGCCATATGGAGATTAACGGCTGAGAAAGAACTGATGAATTTACTGGCGACATCGTTGGCAGATCAGGTACATTTTAGCTGAAGATCACGAAATGGCCGTAGGGGTGTTATTGAACTCATTAAAGGGCACGGCTCATCCCCCTCACGAACGAAATTATATAGATTGTGTCCTTGCCGCTTAATGGATTAAGGAGATGGTTAACTTATTAAGGGACAGGGCTCATCCGTTTGATGAGTAGAATCGTCTGGCGTTGGCCAAAGTAAAACTGTAGAATGTGTCCTTGCCCCTTAATGGGTAAATAATATTTGTAAAATGTACCTATTATTTACATAATGAATTCAGAAAATTTGGAGATGTAAAAATGGTAGTATTATAGATCTAGAGGGCGTTTTCGTGATCCATGATTCACTATTATTTCTGCTTTGTGCATCGTGATTTCAAGGAATATCGTTCCGTGAATCGTGATACGAATGAATTCCGTGACTCGCGATAATCATAAAGATACAATTTTATTCATTGTGGTTCATGAAATTCTAAATTTTTTCCCGTGAACTCGTGACCAGACCTCCCTTTCCCACTCTTCAAAGGGACACCGCAGTATGTAATTACAAACCTTCCCTTAATATACTTTTCATCGATACTAGTGCAGGATCTTAGGGGTTTCTTACAACGTTCAATTGTCTTTCGAATATGCATGCTCATTGGTTTAGAATATTAGTGTAAGTTATAGCATGGTTTCGAGTGATGTTTCGGGGTGGGGAGGAAACACGCAGTGGCGAGTTTTACAAAAACTATCGACGTAGCACACGGGTCTGAAAGACGAGCACTATTTGAAATTTGCTCGAGAAACCATGCTATTACCAATTGTATAATTTACATGAAAAAAAATCTTAGGAAATGCCAAAAAAGGGAATTAAGTGTAAATTGGGAACATAAGCTCACGTGATTCACAGACGCCAGGCCACCACGTACCGAGCTCACGTGATTCACGGACGCCAGGCCACCACATACCGAGCTCACGTGATTCACAGACACCAGGCCACCACGTACCGAACTCACGTGATTCACAGACGCCAGGCCACCACGTACCGAACTCACGTGATTTACAGACGCCAGGCCACCACGTACCGAGCTCACGTGATTCAAAACCAGGCCACCACATACCGTGGAAAGTTTATCGCAGTTTAAAAGTTTTCTAACGTTTTCTTGTCCTATCTTCAATTAAGGATATTTTCAACGCGGTGATTAAGAACCATCCGTACCTTGTACAGAAATTGCCCTGTGGGTGGAATATTCAACTTAGTGATAATATGCGGAGTGAGGTAAGTTGGAATTCTGGCAGATCTATTGAAATTTTTCTCCCCCAGACTTTCCAAGTCTCTCCTCTTTTCTTTTGCGACTCTCGCTTTTCTTCCGAACTTTAAATTCAAGTTTCACATTCGCCTTTTGTTTTTTATATCCTCAAGTCAATCGAAAAATGCTACGACGAAGTTTCTGACCTCAAGGTTGGTATCATAGTTCAAAGAAATGAAATGAAATGATGTGAGACGTTGAACGTTTAAGCTTGGTTCACACCTGTTGTGATAATCGCATGAATCTGGGATATTTCTGATCCCAGGTCGTCTTGCCATAGGTGTGAACATAATTTTAGTTTCGTTCCAAACAGGCGCCAATCTGATCATAAGAACCACAAGAATCGAAATCGTTTTTATTTCAAATATGAGTCCTCAACGGTCGCCGAAGGAAAGAGATTTTTACGACAACTGTGAACAAGGTTGACCTAAAGATCGTAAAAATCAGGGACAGGACGGATGTCTATTGTCGGCAGTTACTACGACAGGTGTGAACCAGGCAGGCCTTAATGCAGTTTAGTAGTGATTTATATCAACTTTAATGGCTCTTTATGATATTTGACACCACTGCAGTAACAACTGGATTTTTATGTTGTAACAATAGTTCTTCACACAGTCCGTTAAGATCAGTTTGTGATTGCATTGAGGATTATTCATTTGTTGCTCCTATGACTCGTGTTATTCAGGGGGATAATCTGCCAACGTACGTACTGAATTTCAGTATTTTCATTTGAGTGATATGTAAATAAATTCATGATTGATCATTTAAATTATCAAGGAATGAATTCAAACCATATCTTAACTGATTAACGTTGAGATGTGCCATGGTGTTTGCATTAACTCTGCTGGCTGTTCATGTAGTGAGATTATAGCATCTGATATAAGGTTGAACATATATATGAATGCATGACTTTTCACCCTCAAGGATTATTTAATTTAATTGTAGGTTATTCACTGGAATTCACCAAAGAAATTAAAAGTAAAAAATACGCACGCAGAATTTCTGAGAAACCATTATCTTACTTTCTTGGAGTATGACGGAGATTTATTAAGGTATTTGGAATTATTTTTTACCTTTGGGTTTCGATACTAAGCTAGAAGTTCGTCGAATTCACAACCCTTTGATTCCGAGTCTTTGATATTTTGTTCCGATGATCCGTTAACGTAACTACTTGGTCATTCAATTCCCTATCTTTCTAATTCTAATGCAGCACTCAAACAGTTAAGCTTTCCGACTATTCAATCACAACCTGTAAAATTCTCTAGTATTCTATGGTCGTGACCACTGTCAAATTAAAGGGTATTCACCCTTTAATTTTGGTACTCGTCCAATTCCGTATCTTTCTAATTATAATACAACACTCATGCAGTTAGCTACGAGATCATTCAGCCACAACCTGTGATATTCTGTTGTCGTGTCCACTGTCAACCGAGTGATTATCCACTTTTCGACCTTTGGTACTCCTACCGATCGGAACTACTAGCTGTACGACCTTTCTGCGAATCGTTTCTTCTACAGGGGGAGATTGTTTAGCTGTATGAAGACAGATGAAGTGCGTGCGTCTGACATCAAGGTACCTACATCTAAGTAAATATTTTTTCAGGATTTCATTCTAATAACTATTTTAAATCGATGCGTTCCTTTTTTTCTATTTCCAGACTCTTGATGAAGATGATCCTTGTTTTGACATCCGGCGGGAACAAACTTTGATGCGGAGAATTCATTTGTATTATTTAAAATATGACTTTGTACAGGTAATTGTTCTCGCCGTTTTATTTGCTTTCCCGCACCATTTTTCCGCAAATACTTTCAGGCAAATAATCATACGCACAATTTCTTTACAATGTCCTTCTTCTTGAAATGTCGAAATCCCATCAATAAATATCCTTGCCATGAATTCTTGCGCACATCTGTCCTTCCAATCAAATGTAGGTCCAGAAATGTCGAAATCGAAGGAAATGCAAAATCTCACGTGGATGAAAGCGAAAAGACGTAATTTTTTTGGATGATAAGCAATCAAAACCTGTAAACATATATCAAGTGATATACAAGGCGAGGCGTAGTAAATCTCATATGGTGTGAATACAAATATTGTATATTATGAAACAAATTCATCAGAATAGCCATGTTTATGGAATATTTCAGAGATGCTGGCCATTTTTGTGAAATAAATTGAAGGAAAAGTTTACGTAAATCAGGACCATTCTGTTTCCGGTTTACAACATAGGAAATCGTCATTATTTCTTTTGTTTTCTTTTATTTCATCATTTAGGTGTATTGTATGGTGTAAATTCTGAAGTGTAAATCCTGCAATAACCGTGTTCAGTGATCAGACATCCTGTCTAAATAATTTCTTTCTTTTAAAGTATGACGCGCACGATGTAACGTTGGTTGCCCAGTTGTCGATGGATAGATTACAAATGATCGAAGCTATCTGCAAGCAATGGAAAGGTAATGTCTAAAAATATTAATACGTACAATGGTTGAAGCTAGCGAGTTTTCCTTCCCTATTTCCCCTCCACTCTTTATTGTTCAGGCAACGTTTTCATAGAAACTGGTTACGTGGTTAATGGTGAAATGAACTGATGTGTAGTTTACTGCAAGTGAAGTTTAACGATTGTAAATTACCAAGACAGTAAACCAAAGGTGCGGATATTCCGAACAAAGACCGTTCGTCAAATGGATTGGCAAGGCGGTCAAGGAAACGAAACACTTGTATACTAAGGATTGCGTAATTAAAACCACCAAATAAATAACAAGAACACTGATCCAAATAACTGTTCCTTGGTAACTCGAGCATTTTCACTAGACTTCATAGTTAAATGAAAACTCTAAAGTCAACGAAAGAATTTTGATCATGTTCTTCTGTTAGGTAGACCAACATGGCCTCCCCTTCGAATCACCCGGGGCAACGAGTGACTCAGCGACAATGCTTTAAACATCTTGATTAGGCTGTTGTTTACTGCTGTCTTTCATAATTCCATAGGTCCCATCAGTTTCACTTTGTACTTATCTGATTCCGAAGCCCAACAGTTCTTGGGTTATGCACAGTCTTCCAGTATTTTAAGAAGTAGAAAGAACGTGGCTTATCACCTGGTGTTCAAGGATGGCGTAAGTTTTTTTCGGGTCGATTTTCGTGGCTAAAATTGTTGTTATTTTCACTAGTTTTGATTAACATGAAAGTTAAAATCTAGTTCTGTCATAAATAATTTATATTTACGCGGTTTGGGTCTGATATACTAGGGCTAGAAATAACGGCCGGTCAACGGACAATGACTGGCCAAAAGTGGCTCTCGACCGGTCACTCTTTTGCCTTACCGGTCATTTTGACCGGTCACATTTGTATGCCATCCGATAGAATTTTAAATCTGAAATCTTCATTTTTACAACGTGATTACTATGCCTTGAGCGTTTAAAACATGAAACAATAAAAGCGATGTCTCGAAACAAGTTTGTTATTATTTGTTTCACAGTACGCGTATTAAGTAATAAAATCATATCTCGCTCATTAATAGTGATCTTTTTGACTATTTGCTGTATTTTACGCATTTTAAAAATGACCGGTCAGAAATAGAGTTTGACCGAGCTAAGATCAAATTGACCAGTCATTTTGACTGCCGACCAACCGGCTATTATTTTTAGCCCCGTATACAAGCATTTGCCCTCGTCCTGTCGTTGTACACGGATGTAACACCGCCACCGCTGATATTGTAAATAGTAAATAAATAATTAAATGCCACGTTAAGGTTTTTATACACCTTGCACTTAAACAATATATTTTATGCTATTCCTTCACATTGCCTTTTTTCACCTCAGAATTTCTATCCAGTCAACTTACTCCGCAACATCGCCCTGACCCAGTCCCGAACTCCCTACGTGTTTTTAAGTGACATTGACTTCGTACCCCCTGATAGCCTCTATGGTTATCTCAGGTAATTAACTATTAATAAGTGTTTGAAATATTATTATTATCATTACCATTATCGTCATGTTATTGTTATAGTCGTTGTTGTAATTGTCATTGTCCTTGGTGGTGTTGTTGTTATTCTTATTGTTGTTATTGTTGTTGTCGTTGTTGTTATTGTTGCTGTTATAATTGTTGTTGTTGTTGTAGTTGTTGTTGTTATAGTTGTTGTTATTGTTATTGTTATTTTCATTGTTATTATCATTGTTATCATTGTTGATGTTATTATTGTTATCGTTATTATTGTTGTTGCTATTTTTATTGTTATTGTTACCGTTATTTGCTATTGTTATTATTATTGTTACTGTTATTGTTGTTGTTATTGTTGTTATTTTCGTTGTCATTATTTTCGTCATGATACATTTGTGTATAATCACTATTTGTTCCTTATTCTTTATTTTTCATTAATTAATTTTATTAATTACAATTTATTAATTGACCAGGTTGGTTATATTTTTTCTTTATTTATATTTCCATTACAGACAGATCATAAGCAATACTGACATGAAAAAGAAGGTACGGTATTTCACCATCTCACTTGAAGAAAGCTCTAGAGGGTGGTAAGGACATGAGTGACTTCTTACTTCATGTTAAAGAATAGAGACTTTAATCGCTACACACGAACGCAATATTTTGTATTCGACTTTCGCATGAAGCTAGATACGTTCACTGGCTTTCTTTTTTCATGCCCACGCTGTTTAATTGAAGCATCTTATTCTCATTTTCTCAGGCCCTGGTTGTCCCTGCGTTTGAAACATTACGCTACAAACTGTCCATTCCGAAGACCAAGACCCAACTTCTGTCGATGTTGGACGAAGGTCTGGTGTACACTTTTAGGTATCAAGTTTGGCCCAAAGGTCATGCACCGACGAATTACGCAAAATGGCGGACCGCTATTAAACCTTATAAGGTAAAACAGTGTAATCCTCCTATGGCATAATGGGATAGTCTTAAAGCGTCATTTTTTCTCATCGGGTTATTTATGACTCGAATGTACTCTACGAATTTCACTTTCCACTTCAAGTGGACCCGGAAAAGGTTCTTTCTTCCGTACTAACTCTGAACCAAGGAAGGATATACCTTAAGTACTGCTGTGTAGCTTAATACATCATTGGGATTTGAGTTAAATTTAGGCTTAGGAGTCGGTTAGTGCTACGGTAAGAGCCTGGGTTCGGGATCACTGGCTTTTAAAGAATGCCCCGGATGTGACTGATTTGCATAGTTAGAAGTTTTGCATAAGTTTTTGATCTCTGTTATACCAACCTGAAACAGATAGTTTATTTGCTCGTAAAAAGTTCAAAGGTTGGTAACTGCCTTGACTGATCGCAAAGAATTCTAACGTTTCGAGCAAAGGTCCTTCGCCAGAGAGTGAAACGAATATCCTATCCTCATATCATTGACCGACTTCATTTGCTCCTCTGACTCATGAAGCACAAATCTTGATGGGCCTCAAGGAAGGAAAGAAAGTAGTTTTCTCTCTGCCCCAACACCGGAGATGGCCTTTTTTAAACTTTTCGGAACAAAATTGCCCCGGGTAATTGATCAAGTTATTTTTTTCTTATCCATATAATTGTTGTGGTTGATCGATGCTTCTTTTTTGTGCTAGGTCCTTTGGGAGGAAGATTTTGAGCCTTATATTGTCGTCAATAAAAATGTACCGGCCTACGACACACGTTTTGTTGGATTTGGTTGGAATAAAGTCTCGCACATCATGGAATTAGCTGTACAAGGGTACATAATAAACATTATGTAATTGTTTGTTAACATAGGTTTGAATTCAAAAGTTCTTGGCCAAGGCATAGTAGTTGCAAATCCATTTAACGGATTTTCTGAGAACCGATGCGACACCTTGTCTTTCCGCGAATCATGGATATGGAAAGATACTGGATGCATAAATTTGAAAAATGAATAAAGAGAAAGTTAAAAGAAGAGAAAAAAAGAAAGAGAAAAAAAAATTTAAAAAAAATGGAATCTGTCTATATTAAGCTTTCAGATCCAAATTTATGCCGGCAAAAGGATTTTGTTTTTAGAATGTCTTTATTTTGACACGTCATAGCGGCCCCCTGTGGATGACGCACATGCATGAGGTACATAAATACAGGTTAAGTTTTGAAAGTTAGTTAGCAGACGTAGCACTTGATAAAAAGTCTGCAGAAATGCGTAGTGCTTTGTAGTTTTACAGTTTTCTTGTTAGCATTGCTACAGTTCTTTTGAGAACTTTCACGCAGGTTTTACACCATTCACCATGGTTCACACGCTTACTGGACCTTTGGTTAAATTTTTCACCACAACAAAATCGTTATTTTACAATGTTATCCAAAACCACGACCTACCTAGTTCTCTGATGACCATTAGGGCAACTACAACTGACAGCCAGACTTGTCGTCGTCGTCTTCTTTCGTGTTCTATCCTACATGCAAACCTTCCAACCTTGTGGCTCAAATTACATGTTCTTTTTATTACAGCTACGAGTTTGATGTGCTTCCTAACGCTTTCATGGTCCATATGCCCCACAGGCCGTCATTTGATATCGCCAAGCACAGGAGTAGAGAGCAATACCGAAAGTAATTTAATAATTTTTAGAACTTATCTTGAAATTATTATTGCTTGCCATTCTCATCTACATATATTTTTCAGTTGACCTCGATCTGTCTGCCTGTGTCTCAATCTGTTTGCCCACGGGCCTGTTTGCCTGTCTTTCGGTCTTTTAGTCTTTCGATCTCGTGGTCCGTCGGTCTATCGGTCTGTTGATCTGTTTATTACTATTTCCGTCGGTGTATCTCCAGTCCGTCTTTTGGTCTGTCATTCTGTCCATCCGATCAGTCGGTGTAGTGGTCTGTCTGTCAGTTTGTCCGTCTGTCTTTCTATTTGTCATTATCTCTTCCTCTCAATCTTTCTTTTCCTCTGTTTTTCTTGACTTCTTTTGTTATTTATTCTTTCCGTCCGATCGGCACCTTTCACTCATTCCCTTTTGTACTTCCATTATTTCATCCGTCTGTGTACCATACCATTTTTTTTCACTAGGTGCATGAAAACCTTGAAAGACGAGTTTCTTGAGGATCTGAAAACTAGATACGGTGCTGTCGAAGTAGATCAAGTGCTAACAATGGACTAACGATGTTTGCGATGGACAGATTGGCTGCAGTCTCCACGTTGGCTAGCGAGGAAGAAAAGAGATCGGTGGGTTGTCTGCAAGACGTTTCACACACTTCACGTCCAAGGTCATGGAGGAGTTCCTCGCCAGAAAAAGACATTTAGAGATTTGAGATTCATTTAGTTTTCGTCAATATTTTGGCGAACCAGGAGAGATGCTTGTATGGATATCGACAATTAGCATTTATTTCAAGGACTTCATCTTGCCATTCGTTGATTCTCCAACTCAGTTAAAACAAAGCAGCTGGTCTAACAGATCAAGCAGCTTCACGAACTGAACTCTTCTTGATGAAGAGATGGAGTTAATAGTCTGGGTACTAGTTGTGCTGGTCATCTGTTATCGTGAGTGGGGGTGGTCGGCTTTGTCTGTCACAAGGCTCCAGACAATCGAACTTTAATGTGATGGACTGGACATGGTCAGGAGCCACTTGCTAACGACCAGCGGAGGGAAATCTCTCTTTTGTTTTGATGTGTTTAAAGTTGTCAATACTTACTAAACGCACATGTTGCTCTTCTCCATGTTGAACTCTCATAAAAGCACTCAACAAGCTTTCCAACCAATGACTGTGACGGAACCGCAAATGTGCAGACAGAAGAAAAAAAAAGAAAAAAGGAGGAAGTGCTGTGCACAGTCCAGCAAACGTGTGGTCAAAGCTACAATCATTGACTAATTTAGTTGGAACATTTTGAAAACTTTCCTTGTAATTACATGAAAAACGAGCATGGTCTGTTTAACCCCCGTTCCCGCTTCTCATTGTTGTTTCCACGTACATGATCATGGTAAGCGATTTGCCAGAGACTCCAAACATCCTTTTCTTGCAATGCAACATTGAATAGTGGGACGAGGAGATAGTGACATGTATACAGGTGTTTTATTCCAACAAATTTGTCAATGATTGTTGCTGGCTGGTTAACAGTGTACGAGTTATTGAAGCATTGTTGTTAGCTCTTGGCTTGTGGTGTTGATAGATTTGGGCAAACCAGAGGGACATCAGACCGTCGGGAAATAAGAAGTAGTTTTGGGTTATCTGAGATTAGAAACTTAGAATACTTGTCGTTTTGTCGTAATTTATGAAAAAGTAATGTGGAAGAATATAAAGAGAATACCACAAACTGAAACACGGACGTAATATTGATTAGAAGTATGATTCAAATATTTCTTTAACTCTTTCCAGCGAGATCAGTCTTTTATTATTTTACTTTGGCCAACGCTAGACGATTTTACTTCTTAAGGGAGGTGGTCCTGCCCGCAAAGGTTTAACAAACGTCGAAAATTAGTGAAATCAAATGAGTAATAATGTATTTAAGATCAATGTCTACGTGATGGAAAGTTAATTCAACTTCACATTACCATTCAGGTATACAGTTGCCGGATGTGCTTAGGGCTACAATTGCTGGAAATGCTTAGGGTCGTCTTTTGCATTGCAATGGGGCGGAAGGTGTCCATCGAATTCGGATGCGAATTGCTTTGGTTACAAAGAGGAGTCGAGAGGATGAGGATCCTGACAATTTAGATCGAATGTTAAAAACGAGCGTGCGATTACGCCATATACACTGATCTTGACCTGCGACCCTTCGGGATTCATGCGAATCAAAACTCTCTATTCGGTTTTTAACGTTTTACATACCTTAAATTCTTTAAACCATTCTCGTGTGTTCTCTAAATAGCTGTTGTGTGTTTCGTTTAAATGAAGCCAGAAATGAACGCTTAGTCAGGGCTAAAGAATTGAATTGATATCATCAGGAATAACTCCGAAACATTCATTCGTTCTTGAACTTCAGTAACACATATGGCAATCAAAATATTGTTTTGGTTGTACAGAGCAAATTTTCACTGCAGGGATTTATTGAAATGTTTCAGTAAACTTTTTACACTTTTACAAACATTAAAATGAGGTAGTGGACGGTAGTCCGGCTGCGGCGAAACAGGTGGAATTAAACCGCAAACTTGCGAGCTGTTACAAACATTAAATTCGACGGAACAAAGTTGACAAGAAGATTGAAGTCAGGTTGGCGACAGAGATAATCGTAGTCCAAATGGCAGCTGGAGTTAGAATCGATTAATCAATCAATCCATCAATTGTAACTACAACGCGATTTTTTCTGGACAGCGGTATCACTGTATCCCTTCCCAATCGTTTCTGTTTTGGTCTATTGCACTTTTGATGTTAAAAACTGCGTTAAAGTACTCTTTTAATTCCTTTAACCTTCGTGAATTTCCTCGTCGCAGCATGAGTAGCAGATTAGAAATATTTAAAAGTATCGGTCTTAGTGAGCAGAAGGCGAAGGAAACGTCTAAGAATGAGAACTTGGCGAAACATTTGGAAGACATCGTTGTTGAGGTATGTGCATGGTAATTTTTTTACTAAAGACTTCAAATAAACGACAAATTTCTTTATTGCATACATGTTTCGGCAAAACTCATGCCATCTCCAGTGCAAATGATAATAGGTTATTTACAAGCGATATTTATATGTGACCGGATAAACATTACAAGTGTGTGACTAATCTAATATAAATTCTCACACGTGTGTCAGAATGATTAATTACAAGGGTGCGACTAGTTAATGGAGGTGGTAGGCGTTGAAAGCAAGATGTAGAATTGTTAATGAAGTGTGGTAGACAAGAACAGTTAAGAAGAAGAAAAAAAAAATAAATACACATTTTATAAACAATTCTACCACACTTCATTAACAATTCTACATCTTGCTTTCAACACCTACCACCTCCATTAACCAGTTGCACCCTTGTAATTAATCATTCTGACACACATGTGTGAGAATTTATATTAGATGAGTCATACACTTGTAATGTTTATCAGGTCACATATAAATATTGCTTGTTAATAACCTATTATCATTTGCACTGAAGATGGCATGAGTTTTGCCAAAACATGTATGCAATAAAGAAATTTGTCATTTACTTGAAGTCTTTATCAGCACTTGTGCTTCCACGATCTTATGGAAATTTTTTTACTGTAATCACTATAATTGTGATAGGGGAAGCTGATTTTCTGCTGTCATTGTTTCAAGTGAACTATACTGCAGTTTAGGTACGCTCATGACAAAAAGTACACTGCAAGTCAAAATTACAATGCAAGTCAATAAGTCAATAATCTAGCGAAGCAATACAACATTACAATAGAGTTCTGTTTACGGATGTTAATTTTAAAATGCTTAAATTGTTACAACATAGTGATTCTGGTTTGAAATATTCTGTCTTGTTCCCTCCTTATTGGTTCAGGTATTTCTAAAAGAAAATAGCCATTTGCTGTCATCTAAGTTTAAACCACGTGTTCACACTTACCACACCTTGGCAAGCAGTTCAACTTTAATTTATACAAGCTTTCCTGAATGCAGGCTCCCCCCTGCATTGCATTCAAAAACTTGGTGAGAAATTTTCATTTCATTTGAAAATATTTAAATCAAACTATGTGGCCTGTATGCTATTTTGGAGTGATTAACCCCTTCTCCTCGGATGTCCCACTTATGTCAGTAGAAGTTGCTTTCTTCCCTTGCTAGCTAGAAATCTAGTTCTGTAATTTTTTAGGCCAAAAAAAGGACTGGTAGCTCTGTTATTGATAAAGCTATTGGTATGCTTCTTTATACATTTGCAACTGGAAATATGAAAACACCTGAACGTGTGAAAATGGTGGTGGAATATATTTGCACTAAGAAGATTGCATCTCAAGCCCAACTAACAGGTAGTCCAACATTCTCTCATTCAAGAGATGTTTGTCTTTTTAGGTATATTGCTGTATATACTCTTGTGTTCTATTTCGGGATTATTCTTGGGGAAACATGATTGGAAAATTTCATCATTCTTTCTCTTCAGGATTGAGGCATTTGACAAACCAGATGGAGAACATTATCATAGGTTAAAAATCAGAGCCCAGCAAAAACTGCAGAACTTAGGCATCATAAAATAAAATTTTAATACAGTCCTAATGTTTTGTTGCATTATCCTATGATTTTGTTATTACTCTGCTTTCAGTGGGCAGGTCTTTTTACAAGAAGGTGTGAGTTCAAATCATGTTTAAATCAGTAAATTTTTCCACTGACCATCACAGCATGCAATAACCTTGAAGTTTTCTCTCTTGTGTTAAATAACTGGCAAGTTTGACACCAATCATCCATGGCAGGAGTGAATTTTTATCTAAGCACTTAAGAATATTCAATTTTTTAGCTGCCTTGGAGTACTTGAAAGCACAACCAGTTGATCCTGTTAAAATTAAAGAGTTTGAAAGTGCTTGTGGTGTGGGTGTGAAAGTCAGTCCAGAAGAGATCGAGGAATGTGTAAGTAGTCTGTATATATTATAATAATGAGGTTACACCCAATAAACAACTACCATCTAAGTCACAAATTGTTTAACCTCATCTTATTGATAGTAATTTTGAAAATACAAAGTTCTGAAATCTTTATAGTCAACCATAATTAATAATCTCATTATTAGATTGAGAAACTGGTAGCTAAAAATAAAGAAGAAATTCTGAAGAAGAGGTATAATTTTAACACTGGAATGATCATGGGTAAGTCCTATTTGTATCCTTACTGTATGTAGATGTCCTTACCCTGTCTTATTTGTCCTTTCAATCTTTTTTTCTTTATCCCTAGCTGCTGTGTATGTCTTTCTTTGTCTGTCATCATGCTGATCTCTTAGTCTTTCTTTCACGTATTCCTTTTTCATTTTTTTGGCAACTTAAAATTCAAATTTCTGAGTAATTTTTCCAGAGATAATGAGTTAAAAATTAAAGTGAAAGGCTTCTCTTTCTCTCTCCCTCCCACCCCATGTAATGTCCCCATGTCCCTCCATATATTTTGCTTTTTCCATTATTTTCCACCCATCCTCTGCCTCTATCCAGATTTCTTTTCCTTTATACTGTCCTGTCAGATTCTGTCAAGTTTCTTCTCCCAACAGTCCTAGCCTTGTCTCTAGTGATTTCCTTGTTAACTTCATTCTTGATCCCAATGCCTTCATAGCACCTTGCAAACAAAGGCTCAGTAACAACCCATCATCAGAAATAGAAAACCTTGGTTCTTATAAAAAAGAATACAGTGAATAAGTTCACCTATGCAACTACTTAACTATGACATAGGAATAAAAGCTTGTATGACAATGTCTGATCAGTATGTACTCTGTCATGAGAGTTAATGATTATTGCTGTGGTGAATGCCTTGATAACAAGATTCTGTTAACTCCTTTCTACCTTTCACTTTTTATAGTCAATTTGCCTTCTTTTTTGGATATACCAAATTTTTTCCTTAGATTTGTTTGATGTGATTTCATATGTTTTCTTTTTTAATATTGAGTCAACATTTAAAAGACTTCAAAACACATCTATAATCTTTTTTGTTCTTTTTATTCAGGGAAAGCGAGAGAACAGCTCAAGTGGGCAGATGGCAAAGCACTGAAAGCAGAGCTGGATATGGCAGTATGTGAATAATAAAAAAGAAACTCTTGCTCTCATGTCCATCATTGCAAACATTCTCTATCTTTCATTGGTTTTTATCATGATTTACACCTCTTTCTTGATAGCTTCTTGACCTTCTCGGGCCTAAAACAGAGGAAGATATGGCAAAACCTAAAGTAGACAAGGTAACCATAAGTGGTTTTTGCATATTAAAGAATATTTTCCTATTGTTTGGCATTGTTATTTATCAGAAGTCAGTTGCTCTCATAAAATTTGAACAGATTTCCACCATGCTATTAGTACTTGTCTATTTGTTCTTGAGGGATATGTTAAATTTGATCAACCTAAGATAAATTAGTTTTTTGTGAGGAAAGAGTGAAGAATGATATGAAAACATGATCAAGAACATCTAGTTGAACTTCCATCATTAATTTAATTTTTTCTCTGTCAAGACACCTACCAAAGTGCAGTCTCACAACAAAGGTTCACCCCCCACAACAAAACCAGTCAGTAAAGGTAAGAAACCTGAAGTCTCCATTCAAGTTTCAACTTCAAGAATTAAACTTCAGAGGCCTGTACTTCAAATTAATGCTAAAGTATCAAGAAATAAAATGCTCTTTTCTTTTCAGATGTCAAAACAGAGGATGTTACTGTTGATGAATTAGGAGGAGAAGCTGCAAGGTTTCACAAACCAGGTCTGATTAGATTTCTCTTAAAAAATTCACTCAACGTATCCACGTGCTTTTTTCTTATTGTGCCTTCATCCCTATCATCATTTGCAACCTCATTTTCATCTCTTTCTCTGTTATATGTCTGTCTGCATTTCAATTACCATCTCAAACTGTCTCCATCTTCATGGTTTACTCTATCTCTTTATTTCCAACACATCATCAACTCCATCTCTTTTCCTATTCTGCCTACTTCTTCATCTCAATCCCTACCTCTATCACTGTCTTAATCTCCATATATACCCCAATGCCTTTTCCTAAACCTGCTCCCTCACCATCATTTCCATCTTCACCAACATCACCACCTCATTTGACCAATTTCAGTTAATTTAATTCATGTTACCACCAGGACTTTTACCTCCAACTCCTCTATTACCACCTCCATCCCCAGCTTTAGCCTATTCAATAGCTTAATTTCTATCTTCCTCTCTCTATCTCCATCTTTATCATCATCTCCACCTCCACCTTAAGTCCTCTTCCACCTCCACCACCCATAACTCCATCTCCATGTCAACAACCACCACCTCTACCTCAATCACCGCTACCACCACCACAGCCGCAATCTCCATCCCCATCTTCACTTCCACCTTTACTTTCGCCTCCACTTTCTCTGCCAGTATACCCCACCTTCACCCCTACCTTCACCCCTACCTTCACCCCTACCTTCACCATGAACACATCTATCTTTCCATCTCCATCTCAAACTCCAACTTAACCTATACTTCTTTCTCAAGCAGTGTATTCACCTCATTTCCATTTATATCACCAATTATTGCATATCTTCTTCTTTCACTTCCTGTAATGTTTCCTGGTCATTCTTACATTTTTTCCTCACTGTTAATACCTTGGTCAGGTGAGAACTACCTTACCCCTGGCTACGTCGTGACGCCGAAGACTATGGAACTTTTGAAGGAACATTTGAAGCAAACTGGAGGAAAGGTAAGTTCTTTACTTTTCAGGATGTTACTTCTTGGGATATCACTTCATGTCAGCAATGTCAATCGCTGGAACGTCTGTTTATTCAATTATCACGGTAGTTTGTCAGAAATCTTTTTTGTGTCAAAAAAAGCCTAGCGTTAAAAATGGTTTCAAGAGCTCTCATGATTGGCTGAATTTCTTTGCGTCATGTCGAGGAAAACTAATGTATGACATTCTCCGAAGCTTAGCAAATCTAAAAACTTTCAAGCTAGTTACTTAGACTTTAATGGGTTGAGCTGTCTAGCGTTATATTTGCCAGTAGAAGTACCACACTGTGGTAGCATACCATGACTTTCAACAAGTCTGAGCTTACTTTCAACTTTAAGTTCGAGCATGTTGCAATAGCGTTGCATATTGTTGCTACAACAGCCTGTGTTGAGTTACCTGTCGTTGAAACTATATTCCTGGCAAAATTCACTAATTCTGTCATGTCATAATTAAACGTGTACATAAATTTTGACTTACTCGTACATATTAATATGACGTAATTAATTCGACGATTATTTTGGTCGTTGCGAAGTTCCTCTGTGGATGGTTGTGAGTAAGAATAAAAACATAGCTCACCTTTATGAGTTGCGATTATGTTCCTGCGAAAATCTCTCGTACTGTTCGACTGAAAAAGGACACTGTTCCCAGTTAACCTAATTTGTTCTCCAGCGTCCCGTTAACTCCAATGTTTGAGTTCAAATCATATAATAGTCAACCAAATTTTTAGTTGACTATTGACTGCTAAGAGAATCAATAATCTTTCTCGTCCGATGGAGATTTCTGGTATTTTAACCTGGTTAAAATCAGAATCATTTTCTTCGCTCAACGCCAGACGATTTTACTTGTCAAAGGGAGACTAATTAACGGGGAAGAGTTGAATTTTCTCTTCGAAATGTTAACCTGAGAAAGAGTCAGAAATAAAATTTAAACACTGCTTATCGTCGCGTGTAAGCTGTAAATTCTTGCGAGAATTACTTGTCCACTCAAATATTTTCTATTTTCCTAATTTTCTCATAATAATGAAATTTTCTGTAACACTCCAGGCCAACTTGCGGTTAAATTCACCAGACTCTTCAACAGCCTTTCTGAAAATGGCAGCTCTTATACTTATTACTAAAATTGCTTTCTCATCATTTTGAAAAGAGAGATACGGGCTACAGAGGTACCAGGCAGGAATCGTAAACGAAGAGGAAGTAATAAAGCCCAGCAAAAAACACGCAAAATAGACATATTTAATGATCAAATTATTTTAAAATTTAAAGCCCCTATGACCAAGGAGACGTGTCAGTACAATTAACTTAATGCTACAGTCCATACCAGATCGTGAATTATTTATTTTCAATCAGTCCAAAATTTGACCCACACATTGTTGGAAAATTACGACCTAACATCTGGTCTCACAAAGCAGCCTTAATCGACACCGGAATTTTTCGCAGTCACTGCCACCCATAAATTTTCATTACTGCATGCCACAAAAACAGCTAAACACCACTTCTCAAAAAACTTATCTCCATCCCTTGTTAAGATTGCAACCATAAAAATCTCTCTCCTTCCATCACGAACCTGTCTTCTGGTTTACTTCAGCCACTCGCAAAAAGCCTCCCACGCTCTGCAGCATTTTGAAAAGTTTTAATTGCTTTTAGAAATTTAAAAAAGAAATTATCCAAAGTGGATGTTTGGCGTGTGAAAATGTGCACGTGTTGTCCGTGAATTAACAGTGGACGTTATTTCAGAAATGTCAACATAGAAAGTTACGAGGCTGGCCTATCCTTTCTTGACATGTTTGGGGACTAGGGTTAATAGACCATGACTGCAGTAGTGTAGCCGGGCGAGAGCACAGAGTGCACGTCCCCCTTAACACGGCCAGGTTTCTTTTCATCAGTTATGTTTTTCTTTTATTCTTCCGACTAGCGTCGAGACGCTCTTGCCATTAATCGAGCGGCTGACGCTCAGGCGAAGGTTGGAAATGTGTGTTTGTTTAATTGGTGGGTTTCAGAGGATTTGAACTTGAAGAAAGTTCGCGTATTGTCTTTTTTTTATAACTGTAAACCCCCGACTTGCGTTAGAATATAGGACAGTATCCCTAGCAATCAAATATCACTTCCAAACTGCTTTGTTTTAGTCGCTTGTACATATTCGTCTTTCCTCTTCTGTCACACCAGTAATCCTCTTTCTCGGTTGCTGGTTTATTTTCTCGTTGAATGTACAGATTTTTGCTCATTTTGTATCACTCCCTTTGAAAATATTCCTACGAACGTCTTCATGGTTGACAAGCTATTTTCAATAATTTTTTATTGCCTTCCCTTGTCGTGGCTTGTCATTTGAAAATTTTGAACTAAGCGATCTTCTTTGTGTAAAGTTCACTCGAGTTTATAATATCCTTATCCCTCGCGTGTTATTATTTACGTTCAAAAAGCGTCCTGAGAAGGGGAGATCTCAGGAATACGCCCGCTCAAAAACTCAAGTTCCCAAGGGATTCATTCACTCGAAAACAGATTTACTCGGTTCTGCAGAAGTGGAACACTTCAAATAATTTAATGACGCCTTGCAAAAAAATGTACTGGCAAGAAGCTTGATCATGCAGACCTTGGAAAAGCTATTGTGCCTCACTTCCGGCATGGATTGTATACCAAATTTTTGCTTCACTTCAACAATTTCCACTACCAAAAATACAAAGTAGGAGTTCATTTGATTGTAGTCATATCCAGTTGACAATTCATGGCATTAGGCGTACGTGAGCGTGTCCCTCGAATGAATGTCAAATATATGACGTCTTATTTGCATTTACTGTCTCAATTATTGAGTTTGGCTTATTAATCGATGTCGTGTTAAATATTTTAAATCTCGCTCAAGTTAACTGTTTCAGTTATATTTATTTTGTGATTCATGTTCACCATTCAGTACTGGTTCATAGAAAGCTAAAAAGTACCCTTGTAAAACCACATACAAGTAAAAACTAAAAATCAAACATAAATTTAAATTCATCATCAGTTTTTATCATCCTTGATGATAATTTTGTAGCCGAAAGCGTGCGGCTCCTTTTTAATTGTATGTAGTTTTACAGACATACTCTTTGGCCTTTCATATTCATTCTGTTTCGTCTCTTGAAGTAGCACCAAGTAACTTATATCTCGTATATTTCGTCTCTTGCCAACCCCGCAGGGTACAATGTATTTTAGCCAAAACAGGTCATTTGCATATGAATGACACTTCATTGAGCACGTGTCCTTCATCAGACAGTTCAAGATGTCGAAAACTTTGGTGGTTCTTTCTTGTTATACAAATGAATGCACCCGATGTTAAAAAAACACCCGTAAATATGTAAAGCAGGGGACAATGATTAGGCTTGTGATGAAGTTTGCTGTATTCGGAAAACATGTCAGTTTGCGCTGAACTTACTGGGGAATTGCCTGTGGAAAATTGCCTGGATAAAAATCTATTCTAGTAAGGAAGATTGTTACCCAGCAAATAGCTTTGAACAGAACCATAACACGAAATAAATTTAAAATCTTTTATTACTAACGTTTCGTTACTGCGCATAACATCATAAGAGTGACAACATACGCGCAGTGACGAAACGTTAGTAATAAAATATTTTAAATTTATTTCGTGTTATGGTTCTTTTCAAAGCTATCTGCTGGGCAATAATCTTCCTTACTAAAAATCAATTCAAAAATTTACATTGCAAATTGAGAAACTGGCAGCATGTACACTGTTTTAGGCTTTCCTAGAAGCTGGGACGCCAAGAAATACTAAACTGAGTTTACTTAAAAGGACAACAGTCATTTACAGTTAAAGCCTATAGTTTGTAGGTACCAAAGAACCTTGATCAGACCTTTCAATGAAATTTTTTTATGATAATCTGACACTGCCGAAGTCAACAGAAAAATGTTGACTCGATCCGCTGCTCTACCTGTTGAGCCATCGTGTCCACAGGTATTGGAGGCAAGTTCTTTTTATTTTTGTTTGTTTGTTTGTTTGTTTTTTTGTTGTTTTTCTCTCTTCGGCAGTGTCAGATTATCATGAAAAAAAATTTCTCTTCATATATCTCTGAGGATGATTTCCTTCAAATGTTTGTATCATCTTAACACAAACTGGTATTAGCTTGTCCTTGTGGCCCGGTTGGCAATAAGCATATTAATAATAATAATTAACTTGATTTATTTTACGGGTGTAAGTACATAAAAGCAAAGCTCACAAACCTGTAGCCTTTAAGGGAACAAACCAATAAATACATAAGAATTATAAATTAATGAGTAAAAGTAATGACATTAAAATACATTTACATTGAAATTTCAAAACTATTCAATGTGTTTGATAAAAGTGAATAAAATAATTCCTTCTGACTAGTTCAAAAGAGCTAAAGCCAGATTTCCTGTTAATGTGTTGCGGCAGACTATTCTTCATCTTCATGTCCCTTACAGGAAAGATATTGCGGCATCACTAGCATAATTGAATTTTGGACTAACAAAATTATACTATACCAGGTGCTCAGGTGTTTGCAGGAAACATTTTAGTGGTGTACGGGAGAAACTCCCTGTAAAACTTTCTATAGACTGAGGTGCATTTATAAATTTTAAACTCTTCATAAAAGGGTGCATATCCACGCTAATTTGTTAAAGTTCTCAATTCTTCTGTTCTGAATATACATCCCAAGAATTACACCTGTTGCAAAGGTTTCTGTTGTTCAAAGATTCTTTAGACCGGAGGTTGTCCTTTTTAGTGCCAGCAGTAGTCATGAAAAGTTCATCTCAGCTCAGCTGCTGTGGATTTTCGTCCCTTAGTCCCGTCAAATACCTGATATCGCATCAATATTCCTCGCTCGCGTATAACTAGTTTACTTTGGGGCGAATGAAGTATGACGAGCCCTCTGTTTCACTTATGTTCAGTTTAGTTTGTCACTCGAAGCAGTGTCAACTTCCTTATATCTCTCTTAAGTTCACTGTCGTTAATATATATATAAAGTTTGATTTGTCACTTGACATAGTCTCAAACACCTTATATCTCTCCTGCGTTCAATGTCTTTAATATATATGCAGTTTGATTTGTCACTTGACATAGTCTCAAACACCTTAAATCTCTCCTGAGTTAACTATCTTTCATATGTATGGTTTGATTGGTCACTTAAAGCAGCATATCTCATCTGAGTTCACTGTCTTACACATATTCATATTGTTTTGTCGCTTGAGGTAATGTCAAATACCTTCTGTTTCTCCTGAGTTAACCTTCTTACGTGTACTTCGTTTTGTTTGTCACTTGAAGTGGAGTCAAAGATCTGACATCTCACTTGAATTCTCTGTCTCATACATTATTTTTGAACTAGTGAATAAGAAAGCCATCACTTTCCAGTAAATTTCTTTTTCGAATATTTACATACCGTGCTTCCACTTCTATCGCTCTTATTACTCTTGTGTTTCGGTTGATTACTTAATTTATTTTCTTCTATTTCTATTTCTGTTTCTATTAAATTTTGTTCTATTCACATTGAAGATGTTACACCCATACGTAGTATTTTCCATTTTGGAACCTAACTCTGAACTTTCTATATTAAGTTCACCCAAGTTTCTCCTCATCCTACAACTACAATTACCTAAGCTGGGTCCACCTCTTCCCGAGGGAGGGAGATGTCAAGAAGAGCTCCACTCAAAACTCAAGAGTCCAAAGGATGTAACCCGTTGTTCGTTTGGTTTTGCTTGGGTCCCCATTTGACAGGTTTTGCCGACGCATCACAAAAAGATGTTTGGGCGAGAAACTCGATTGTAAAAAGACCACGGAGAAGTGATTCTTCTTCATTATCAATAAAGTTCGTACCAAATACTTGTTTCAATCATTTGAAACTCTTTTATCATGTAAAACTACATCTCACTGCAAGTTTGTGAAATTTTTTTATACTGATTGTGCGTGTTTACTAGGCGACTTCTGAAGTACTTCAGGTTAAGTAATCGGATATTAAGACATCCTCAAATCGCCCGACAAAAGCGTTTGTTCGAAAATACATACACCCGGTTCTACAGAGGCGGGCCACTTAAAGTGATTCCTGTTGACGATTTGTGAGAAGATCTTTCGGCGAGAAACTCGATTATAAAAGGCCTTGAAGGAGCAGTTCATCCTCATCATCGACGAGAATTTACGGCGATATTCTAGGATAATTTTGACTTTTTCTGACGGCACAAATACAAGGTAAGACTACTAGTTAGTGGAAGTGTTTTTTAATACGCTAGGGAGTGTACGGTAAACATATACCGTAATTCAATTCATAGCTAGAAAGAAAACTAATGTAATATTAAAAAAGACGTACGATACACAACTAACATTCGCTTGCCATTTGAGTCCCTAGAACTCAGTGGTTAGAGTATCTCGCCGACAGCCAGAGGGTTATAGTTTCCATTCCCGTCTGGAACTTAGTATTTTTTTTTTTTCTGAGTAAAAATGTCTTAAGTGCATGTATAATAAAAGCTTAACATAAATATGATGATCATGATAATTATGTTTACGACAATGTAATTATTCTCACAATATATTTAAACAAATGTGAAAGAACATTGATCACAACGACAACATTTACACCAGTATCGACAAAACCAACAACCACCGCTGCTGTAACCCAACCCCACAGCAATACAAACGCAATGAACAATATCAATAACGTGCGTAAAAACATCTTTCTCTTAGAAAATGAGGACTTTCCAGGTGTGTGGCGTTCTTTTTATCTTGATCTTTGCTATGGTTTCCTGTCATGAAGAGGATGATGGGTACAGTGAACTACTGACAACTGCCGAGGTTGACGAGACTTCAGGAATGGTCTCCGACAATCTACGTAAACCGTCGCCTGACGATCAGTACCGTAAGCCTGAAAATAAAAAACGACGCTATATGTGCCATCCTGGGTTCTGGTGTAGTGCAAACAAGAAAAGAAAAATAGTCAAGAAGAGGAGAGTGAACCGTGAAAATGAAGCCGAGTTTTACTGAACATCATGTGACCATTTGTTGGATTAACAGAGTGTAGTAAAGTTGTATTTGAATTTAAACCGGAATTAAATGTTAGAAGATACGGCCAACAAAAGTTTGTTTCATTGTGCTTCGTTTCTTTTAGTTCCAATATGCATGAAAATTTCTTATTTATTCCTAACGCACTGACGTTTACCGACAAAGGTGGTTGCGTGAAGACCCCGTTAGAAAATTCCCCTGCCAGTGAAACACTTTTTAACACCTTTTTAAATGCTTTTTCAACGCACTCTTAACGTTTTTTTAAGCGCCTTTTAAACGTTTTCTTAAACGCTTTTTAAACGCCTTTTTAGACGCTTTCTTTTTGATTGAACAGATCTCAGTAAGTACAAAATGAACAAGTTATAGCAAAGGAAGGGTTTTTGTACGTATTTACGCACTCATCAAATTTCTTATACTTCTTCTGAGTTCACTACCTCTCGTTTCTTCGACTTGGTTTGTCACTTGAAGTGACGTGACATCACACCTCAGTTCACTGTCTCACATTCAGTGTGCCTTTAAACTAAATATCTCACCTGATATTACTGTCTTACGTATATTCAATTTGGTTTGTTACTTGAGGTGGCGTCAAATGCCTTAAATCTCTCTCCCTTTGAATTACTCCTTGTTGTTTCCTTTCCTCGTTGTGAAAACGCAAAACTATCCGATATCCTGAAATCTTCTTTTCCGATTGAATCCTTTTTCCGAAAAACTGACATCCGGCATATTCGCTGTGCTTCTCCATTTGCATGAAGTATAAGGTCATTTAGGAACAATGTGCTGATTTTTTTGCCATGTAAATTCACAAGAGATCAACGTAACAACTTACTGGTGATTCCTGAAGACGTGCAGTGTTACAGCTCCGTTTCAGTCTCATCTTGTTAACGTGAAGAAAAATAATAGAAAAAAAAACATTCCCTCACCAGCAAAAGTTTTAGTAGCCTTTCCACGGTTGAGTATTAGAATATTTACGCTGGTGAAAATATTCAAGTTTCACATCTAAGTGAGAATTCAAATTTTCTTAAATCCCAAATCGATGTATTGGTCGTCTGGCGTATGACAAAAACCATTGACTCTCTCAGGTCCGAACCCGATTTTTTTAATTTTACCCTGGCTAACGCTAGACGATCTTATTCGTCAGGGGGAGACGTCTCGCACAGTAAAGGGTTAAGGACAAAATAATAAACTGTTGCCGGTCACTGGAGTTTTCAGCCGAAATCTTTGGCAACCCAAAGCCAGTGTATTTCTAAAGCGAAAAATAATTATAATAACAACATGCTTAACAAAAATGAAGTATGTTATTATTTTATGGTGATCTAAAAGATTTACATCCTTGACAGACTACTTCAGTGACATCTTCTGACATTCTGTTTTTCTTTATTTCTTCATTAAGGTCGTCACTCGATTTCCTCCAGAGCCGAATGGAATTCTCCACATTGGACACGCCAAAGCAATTAACTTTAATTTCGGGTATGCGAAGGTACAGTATACTTCAAGCCGGAAACACATCGGAGAGTTGTCATGATTGCTCGACGGATTTGCTAAATGGTATGGACACAGAATATTCAATAAGCCAGAAAAGCAACTTCGTGATATTTTGCACTCGTTTCTTTCTCGACCTACATATTCCTAGCGAGTGTTTCCACCGAACGAGTTTTGCTACATAAGACCTGACCTCTCACCAAGCTCTTTGAATTATTGTCCAAACCTCAAAGGCAACAATGTGCAGTTGTTTTTACTGAAAAAGGCAACAGACTTTAAGCTACAAGAACAAAAATTTTTCATGATAATCTGACACTGCCGAAGTCAACTGAAAAGTGTTGACTCGAGCGGGATTTGAAATCTCACCTTCGGGATACCGGTCCGCTGCTCTACCTGTTAAGCTATCGAGTCCGCAGGGATTTAAGTTAAAAGTTGAATAAGTTTCGAGGACGCTTGCCAGGAAGACGGGGGTGGTCAACAATGTGAGGACACAAACATCAGAGGTACGGAGACTGAGTTGGACTTAGAGGTTGTCTTTGAGTTAGTTAAGTATTTATTCTATGGTATGGACGAGAGGCAGGCTTCAAAAAGGTGGCTGGTAATAACGTTGGGGTTTGAGAGAACGTAAAGTTAGCAAAGTGTTTTTTTTTATTTATATATGAAGAGAGGATTTTGATACGATCATAATTATATAAACGAAAACTCTGACTGCCCCAGCCGAGAATCGAACCCTAGGTCTCCGAATCTACGTATCGGTGCTCTGACCTCTGAGCTACTGAGACACGGCTAGGACAGTCAGAAATTTTCATATATACTGAATTGGCCACCATTCTCAATTCTCGAACCGGAAGACATCTCATCTTCACAAGGTAGAGTGGAGCCTCTCAGGCGACTTCCTCAAGTAGCGGAGTGATACACGACTCTTGTATACAGGAAGCTTTGAACAACATTTATATATAAAGAGAGGATTTTGATACGATCATAATTATATAAACGAAAACTCTGACTGCCCCAGCCGGGAATCGAACCCAAGGTCTCCGAATCTACGTATCGGTGCTCTGACCTCTGAGCTACTGAGACACGGCTAGGACAGTCAGAAATTTTCATATATACTGAATTGGCCACCATTCTCAATTCTCGAACCGGAAGACATCTCATCTTCACAACGTAGAGTGGAGCCTCTCAGGCGACTTCCTCAAGTAGCGGAGTGATACACGACTCTTGTATACAGGAAGCTTTGAACAACATTTATATATAAAGAGAGGATTTTGATACGATCATAATTATATAAACGAAAACTCTGACTGCCCCAGTCGGGAATCGAACCCAAGGTCTCCGAATCTACGTATCGGTGCTCTGACCTCTGAGCTACTGAGACACGGCTAGGACAGTCAGAAATTTTCATATATACTGAATTGGCCACCATTCTCAATTCTCTAACCGGAAGACATCTCATCTTCACAAGGTAGTGTGGAGCCTCTCAGGCGACTTTCTCAAGTAGCGGAGTGATACACGACTCTTGTATACAGGAAGCTTTGAACAACATTTATATATAAAGAGAGGATTTTGATACGATCATAATTATATAAACGAAAACTCTGACTGCCCTAGCCGGGAATCGAACCCTAGGTCTCCGAATCTACGTATCGGTGCTCTGACCTCTGAGCTACTGAGACACGGCTAGGACAGTCAGAAATTTTCATATATACTGAATTGGCCACCATTCTCAATTCTCTAACCGGAAGAAATCTCATCCTCACAATCAGAGCATCGTATCGGTGCTCTGACGTAGATTCGAGCACCGATACGTAGATTCGGAGACCTTGGGTTCGATTCCCGACTGGGGCAGTCAGAGTTTTCGTATATATAATTATGATCCTATCAAAATCCTCTCTTCATATATAAATGTTGTTCAAAGCCTCCTGTATACAAGAGTCGTATATCACTCCACTACTTGAGGAAGTCGCCTGAGAGGCTCCACTCTACGTTGTGAAGATGAGATGTCTTCCGGTTAGAGAATTGAGAATGGTGGCCAATTCAGTATATATGAAAATTTCTGACTGTCCTAGCCGTGTCTCAGTAGCTCAGAGGTCAGAGCACCGATACGTAGATTCGGAGACCTTGGGTTCGATTCCCGGCTGGGGCAGTCAGAGTTTTCGTTTATATAATTATGATCGTATCAAAATCCTCTCTTTATATATAAATGTTGTTCAAAGCTTCCTGTATACAAGAGTCGTGTATCACTCCGCTACTTGAGGAAGTCGCCTGAGAGGCTCCACTCTACGTTGTGAAGATGAGATGTCTTCCGGTTCGAGAATTGAGAATGGTGGCCAATTCAGTATATATGAAAATTTCTGACTGTCCTAGCCGTGTCTCAGTAGCTCAGAGGTCAGAGCACCGATACGTAGATTCGGAGACCTAGGGTTCGATTCCCGGCTGGGGCAGTCAGAGTTTTCGTTTATATAATTATGATCGTTTTTGATGTCCAAAGTCTTGATATTTGTTATATCTGCTTTGTGATGAGAATGACGGCCGTCTTAAGAAACTACCCCTTGATCATACCGTAGAGATCATAGATAAAACTGGAGGAAGCAGTGAGTAACTGACTGGAAGCTGACATGTTGGGCTAGTTCACGGGACGTAAGTTCTGTATAGTTCCCGCTGGGAATTTTAGGGTGATGAATCTAGCCTTAAATGTTCACAAAATGACACCAGTTTTAAAGACAGGATATTTAGTGTTTTAGATCATGTTTAAGATTTAAGTTTTGAGACTTAAGAAAATAAAATATATTTTCTTATGTTTTGACTCTTAACGCTTTAGAGTTAAGTACTAAATTGATCACCAGGAAGAACTGGGCGTGAGGCATGGTGGAATACAGGGGACTGGTTCTGGGACGTTTGTCCTTCAACCGATCATGATGATATTGATAACGGCAGCGGCACTCAACTGATCACTAAATTTTAGCCCCAGTATGCCTTTAGTTTTATTTATGATTTCTGTTGTCCATTCCATTTAACCAGGGCGTCGCACGACCATCCAGTGTGTTCTCAGGCTTTGCTATGTTTCATTCTTTTGAAAAATTAATTGTTGTTTGTCGAGGAAAATGTGGAGTTTTGATGTTGATAGCTGACATTCATTACTCATTGAATTTTTCCAACTGTCTTCACTTTCCTTTTGATGCTTTTCTTGAAGGCGCATGGCGGCATTTGTTACCTCCGTTATGACGACACAAATCCCGAAAAAGAAGAGGAGAGATTTTTTAGAGGCATTCAGGAGATGGTCTCGTGGCTTGGTGAGCTGTGTGCTTGATTTCTAACTAAAGAAACCTTAATGTTCCCTTGTTTTCGTGATTAAACTACCGTATGAAGATCGCGATCAAACTTGCCCGGCCAGTGAAAAGTTTCAAAGTTTCGTGAGAAGCACTTTTCACGGTTCGTGCAGTCCTTGAAAGTCCTTGAAAGTCCTTGAATGTAATTTTTCTCTTTTCAAGGCCTTGAAAATAGCGCTGTTGAGTCGGTTCGTTTATCGTCGCCTCCAAAAATAGAAATCTCAGTTCAAAATAAGTTACCTAATGAAGATCAACGAAATTTTACGCACGACACCATAATCTTGTATCCGATTGCTTTGTTTTACAAAACAGCAAGAACAGTTGGTTAACACGTCCTTGTGGACTTAGGAAAGTCCTTGAATTCGAGCATAGAACTCCTTGGAAATCACAAAAAGATCCTTGAAAGTCCTTGAATTGATTGCCCGAAAAAGTGCATGGACTCTCTGTTTGTTTCTTTAATATTCTTTCGCTTGCCATAGCGTTTTGGCACCCACGATTAATGTCGTCTTGAACGGAACATGAACGCGAACGGAGCCAGACATCTCACTGGCTTGTTACAAGATGAGTTCACTACAAGCTTAAAGTCAGCTGATATCAAGTTACAATAGTAAAGTTGATTTCACTAAGCTGCTGCAACGAAGTTGTGCCATCAGTTTTGTTGTAACTTGGTACGAGCAGAGCCGAGGCTAGACGTAAAAACAACATACAACCGGCACGATTGATATAACAAACGCCTCATCATCTTCGAATAACCTTACGACCAACATGTAATCGAGTTGTCACGGCGACTTGGAGCAAGTCGAGACAATTTGTGACAGTTTGTGACAAAAACAGTGCAAGCTTGTTGCAGTTTGTGATATACTGGCTGTGAACGCAAAATTTGTTGTGAAAACGTAAAAGTAATGGTTAAAAATTTGGCTTCGAGAGTTAAAATCAGAAGTATCGCGTGTACAAAACCTTGGTGAAATCCGAACCTAAATGAACGTTGATATGCAAAGTTTTAATGAATTTTCTCCAGGTTTCAAGCCGTATAAAATCACTCATGCGTCTGATCATTTTGACAAACTCTATGACTTTGCCGTCGAGCTAATAAAAAGGTAAGAGATGAAATAAATGAGGTATTTTGGATATGCCCTTAGCTGAAATGTGCCAATCAAATGGCTGTTGCAAACTACAGTATACTTAAACCGAACTTAAGCAAATGAGTGTAGCCTATTGTTTAACTTGATTTACATTGAGTTCCGCTCATGGAACGTTGAGACAGGCCATGAAATTAATTAGAGAGAATAGCCTTGTGGATGAAATGTTATTAGATTCAATAATATGGTCCAATTTCGATGTACTTGAATTATTTCTACGTTCATAAGAAAAAGGACCAAGACCAATGAATAATTCAAATGGAAATGTGAAAAAGAGTTCTACATAAACGTTTCAAACTTACAAATTTCAAGTGTTTCACCCTAGTGTTGAGTGCATTGTTAATTGATAATGTTTGTTTCCTTAAGTGGAAAAAAAAATAAGAACTTGTTGTCTTACTAGGAACAAAGCGTACGTTTGCCATCAGCAGTATGAAGAAATCAAAGGCCACAATCTACCTTCAAGTCCTTGGAGAGAACGACCAATAGATGAGTCACTAAGATTGTTTGAAGATATGAGAAAAGGAAAGCTAGACGAAGGCGAGGTAGCATATTGCCATGTATTGTAATCTTTCCCAAACAGATTTTATTTGGTACAAGAAACATACTTCGATGACTACCATCTTGTAAACTCAATATTTAAGCTGTCAGACAAGGCGAAACAAATCACGGTAATATTTCGACGTAATTAAATGTCACCGTGATTTGTTTCATTTTGTCTTGTGGCTCAAATATTGAGTTTAAAAGATGGTATTCATCAGAGTATTTTTCTTGCTCTATTTCTTTAAGTTGTCGACTGGTAATGATATTTTATTCCATCGACTTCTATCTTTCGCACCAGGCGACCTTACGAATGAAGTTCACCATGGATGATGGAAAAGTTGATCCCGTGGCATATCGGATTAAATTTACACCTCACCCTCAGTCTGGTGACAAGTGGTTAGTATTAGTTGCGTCAGTAAGGTTTCTTACTTACCATTGCTAACAAAGTCTTTATCCTGTACATTTTGTAGGTGTATTTATCCTACATATGACTTCACGCATTGTATATGTGATTCCATTGAAAACATTACTCACTCGTTGTGTACCAAGGAATTTCAAAACAGGTTTGTTTTTCGTCGTGTATTTGGTATTCATATGAGTATTTCGGTGAACGACGAAGGTGCTTGTGCAGTTGTCCATACCGCTATTGTAGTCATTGTTGTCGTCGTTGTAGTCGTTGTTCTTGTAGTCATTGTCATCGTTGTAGTCATTGTCATCGTTGTAGTCATTGTCGTCGTTGTAGTCATTGTCGTCGTTGTAGTCATTGTCATCGTTGTAGTCATTGTCATCGTTGTAGTCATTGTCGTCGTTGTAGTCATTGTCGTCGTTGTAGTCATTGTCGTCGTTGTAGTCATTGTCGTCGTTGTCGTCGTTGTAGTCGTAGTCGTTGGTGTAGTCGTTGTCGTCGTTGTAGTTGTTGTCGTTGTTGTAATCGTTGTCATCGTTGTAGTCGTTGTCGTTGGTGTAGTCGTTGTCGTCGTTGTAGTCGTTGTCGTCGTTGTAGTCATTGTCGTCGTTGTAGTCGTTGTCGTCGTTGTAGTCGTTGTCGTTGTTGTAGTCATTGTCGTCGTTGTAGTCGTTGTCGTTGTTGTAGTCATTGTCGTCGTTGTAGTCGTTGTCGTTGTTGTAGTCATTGTCGTTGTTGTAACTTAGTCATTGTCGTTGTTGTAGTCGTTGTCGTTGTTGTAGTCATTGTCGTTGTTGTAGTCATTGTTGCAGTTTGATGTTTGAGAAACGTGAGAGCTTGGATATATTAAGGTAGATGAACGATCTTCAAGCTCGACACTCAGAAAATGGTTTCTGAGCTCTGGGGCTCAGAAATCATTTTCTGAGTATCAAGCTTGAAGATCGTTCATCTACCTGTAGTCATTGTTGTTGTTGTAGTCATTGTTGTTGTTGTAGTCATTGTTGTTGTTGTAGTCATTGTTGTTGTTGCTGTTGTTGTAACTTTTGTAGTGGCTATTGATGTTGTTTTTCTAACTGTAACCGTTGGTGCTGTGGTTCTCGTTGTTGATGTTGTTATTATCGCTGTTGTTACTATTGCTGTTGTTGTGGTTCTTGCTGATGATACTTATTATCAAAGCTGTTGTTTTCATTCTTCAACATTTTTGTTGCTGTTGTTCGATTTGTTGACGTCGCAATTTCTGATTGCTTATTGCTTACTGTTGTCCTGTAGACGCTCGGCGTACTACTGGTTGAACAATTCTTTGGATATTTACTGTCCTGTACAGTGGGAATACGGAAGGTTAAACCTCAACTATTCAGTTGTTTCAAAAAGAAAAATTGCAAAACTGATCCACGAAGGAATTGTCAAGTAAGTATCTGGTTAGAATACTGGTGACAAATATACTGTATAATCTGATGCTGCGAGAGATTAAAATCACCCGAATATTCGACCAAGAACCATGTGTTACTGCTTTATTGCTTGGAACGTAACTTGACAAAAGTTACCATTGTCAGCGTACAAGTTCATGAAGCAGATATACTCAGAAAATTATGTCCGAACCGCTGACAGTGGTAACATATGACTAACGTTAGAACATCCTAACCGACTGCAAGTCCTCAAGCTCGTTCGTTACCTTCTCTTACCATCTTAGTACATGAAGCTTGAGATTGGAGTTTTTTCACCTCGTGAAAGTCAAGTAAGCGACCGAGTGTGTGGCTCATAGTACCCAAACTCATACTAACCAAAATCCGTCACGCAGACATTTTGTAAAATGACAAGAGTGAACAAGCAACATAAACGTCAAAGTTTATGGTGGAAAATGTTCCAAACACCGGAATTAGGCAATCACAGCTCGTGAGCGATGCATGTTATTTTACAATAAAGAACCACCTGAAGGGTTACAGGGAGAGAAAGTATCATGGAAAACCTGTGGAGATTTTTTCATCGTGCGCTAAGGTAGATGTTAGTTGATAATTTTGCTCTGATTTTAGAGATTGGGATGATCCAAGGCTGTTCACTCTTACGGCGTTACGTAGAAGAGGTTTTCCTCCAGAAGCGATCAATAAGTTTTGTTCAAAGGTAATGTCATGTTAACGCATCGGAAATATAATTGAAAGAGATATATTTTAGGTTCTTGAGCGCAGAAATAACTCTTAAAGCGAAAGAAATACATAATTAGTATTTAGAAAGTGGGAAAAGAACGTCGATAAATTGTGGAAACTTTATTTTCGACCTCAGTTGTTCAGTAATAATTTCACCGTGTTTAATTAGGCAACAGCTTCGTCACATTTTATATCTGTACTCAACTTGGTTGGCCGTTGAATCTGATATGAAACTGACTAATCTGTGCCAAAATATTCAACGATTATCTTGACATTAATAGAATTTAGACGAAAAACCTGAATTGTCTCCTTCATAAATCACGATTTAAGTTTCCGGATGTGATACAAGACTAAGTTATTGATTTGTTATCATTATTTGAGAAACCTCCTTTGAAACGTGTCAGGAATTGGGCTGTTAACGTGATTATATATTACAGGGGACTAAAGAAGCTGAACCAGTGATGATAAAACAAAATTTACAATTGTAAGAGTTCTCAAGTTTTTTTAAGTACGGAGAGAAGTTCATTAAAAAGCTCCACTTGGCTTGGTATTTTTCGCTTATATGTTTATAGAGACTTGAGAAAAAAAAAAAACCTGCTAAGCTCTCGTTTAGTTTCATGTTTTGTCTTCGGCTTATTTTATGTAGGTCGGGGTGACAATGGCTCAGGTCACTATTGATCCCGAAATGTTGGAATCTTGCGTGAGAGATGTGCTTAATAATACCGCTGTGAGGTAAAACTTATGTACTTCAAGTAGTACAAACGTGGAGCAACGTGACTTTTGCTGGGTTGCATGTTCTTAGAAGATCGTGAGTTCATTGTTGCGCCTGTGTGGTGCGGGCCGCATGTTCAAAATATTTAACTCAAAAAAAGGTTTCTGAGTTCCTGACATAAATCCAACCCGTTACCTTCTGATTGTATGTGAGGTCCTCTAACCATTAAAAGCTGCCCGGACTTAGATGGCGAGCAAAGGCTTTATATGTTTAAATTAAGGTTTCTTTAGAATCGATGTAATTGAAGAACCAGGCGGAAAACGTGTTCGAATGATGAAAATCAAGGCCCAGCAAAAAATTCTTAAAACAGGCATATTTGTTTCAAAAGGTTTATTTAGATCTAACATTTCGTTGCTTCATTCACAAACTCAATCCTACCCTCAACCCTCAATCAAGCTCAATTCCTCTTTCCTTATTCTGATTGCCTTTACCCTCTTCGCCACCTCTGACATCTCATCACTTCCTATTTCCTCTCAAACGCCAAATGTATGCTAATTAGCTATGTAATAATATTTTAGTAATTGTCTCATCGTATTATGTCTCATTCTCTAATGATGTTGCGTCTTAAGCAACGAAACGTTAGATCTTAATAAACCTTTTGACACAAATATGCCTGTCTTAAGAATTTTTTGCTGGGCCTTGATTTTCATCATTTAAATTAAGGTTGTAATCTCAGGATTACAGGGGTGAGATGTTGTAACCATTGAGCTAAAGGTTTACATATGGATAATGAACTCAATCCATTACATGGTAACGATGGAAATCCAGTGACATGAGATTGATTTTAACAAGCATGATGTTCCTTAATTATCTTTCAGGTCTTAAGTATTAATTTTAAAACAACTGACAAAGTTGTCTAAGGCGTAACTTAATATAAGTATTCAATTTAACATCAACTATAACCACCGCTTACTTCACAGCACCAATAAGGGATCTTACCTTTTGGCTTTATTGAAAACCGAAACTTGAAAATTAAGGACCTCTTTGAAGAACCATTATGATTTTTATGTTATTTTGATTGATTTTGTTTTACTTTTGCCCCCATTTTTTCAGGGTAATGGCTGTCTTAGATCCTCTTAAAGTAACAATTACGAACTTTCCTTCGGAAAAGGTTAGTTTTTCTTGCCATGTTTACTGTTAGTACAGGAATGTGTATCACTTGTATTGCTCTTGCTTTGTAGTTGGTATGATAAAGAACTGATGTGGTGACAGTCTATACCTACAATACCTTCTTGAAAGTCTTAAAACTGTTATTATTTTACGTTTTCCTCTTGCCTTGCACCTTCAGCCAATTCAAATTACTGTTCCAAATATTCCACATGATGAAACCAAAGGTTCACATCAAATTCCTTTTGAACGGGTGATATTCATCGATAGATCAGACTTTAAAGAGGTAATATTTAGTTACTGTTTGATTGCAATCTGAATATTTCATAGCATTGCTGTAACGGGTCCTTCTTCCCTCCCTCCGTCCCTCCCTCCCTCACGACCTCCTGCCCCCCTCCCTCACGACCTCCTGACTCCCTCTCACCTTCCTACCCTACCTTACTCCCACCCTTCCCTATGTTCCTTCCTTCCTCCCTTTCTTCCTTCCTCCCTTTCTTCCATCCTCCCTCCCTCCCTCCCTCCCATGCGTCCTTTGTTTCCTTGGTTTTACTCCTCTTTCTTTCCCTAAACTCTAGCCATATAACGGGTTAACCAAACCTATATCTATTTTAAGTTAACCATGTCCCTAAGAGAAAAGACAGGTTTGGTTCATACTTTCAACTCCTTTTGAAGAAATCACTTGCAATATGTTCCGTGAAATGGATGACCGATTTCAGAACTTTGTTGAACGATGTGAATGTCATTTTACTTGCTTCTTTCCGTCATTGTTTTCCAACAGGTCAATGAGAAAGGCTACAAGAGGTTAAGTCCTGAACAAAGTGTTGGGTTACGACATGCGGGATACATCATTACTGTGAAGGAAGTCATCAAGGTATGTCTGTGGAGACCACAGCCTTCCCGCAGATCGAGTTTGCTTCAGCTACACAAAAATTGTACTTGTCATGAATAAAGGAGGTGAAGGAAATCCCAGTGGAAAACTGCTTATTGTTATTTTGCTTCATCTTCACCATCGTCGTCGCCATCGTCATCATTTTCTCCTCCTTCCTTCCCCTCCTCCTCCTTCCCTTCTTCTCCTCCTCCATCTCTCTCTCCTTCTCCTCCCTCTTCTCCTTTTCCTCCCTCTTCTCCTTTTCCTCCTCCTTCTCCTTCTGCTCCTTCCCTTTCTCCTCTTCCATCTCCATCTTCTCCTCCTCCTCTTCCTCCTCCTCTTCCTCCTCCTTTTCCTCTTCTTCTTCCTTCTTCCCCTCTTCTCCTTCCTTCGCCTTCCTTTCTTCTCCTCCTCCATCTCCCTCTCCTCCTCCATCTCCCTCTCCTTGTCCTCCCTCTTCTCCTTCTCCTTCTCCTGCTCCTTCTCCTGCTCCTTCTCTTTCTCCTTCCCCTTCTCCTCCTCCTTCTTTTTCTCTTCCTTCTGCCGTTTCTATCCACTCCTTCTCCTCCTCCTTCTCTCTGTCCTTCTTCTCCTTTTTCCTCCCCCTCCTTTCCCTTCTCCTTCGCGTTCTAGTTACTTTTATTCTAATTTATACTACTAGTCTATCCATATACAATATTTTACTGATTGCTTGTTGAGCCGTCCTCAACAAATGTTTCGTAACCTGTTTCTCTTTCTTCTTCTAGAACGCCCAAGGCGATATCGCTGAGCTAAAAGTGACCTGCGAAAGTAACACAACAGCGAAGAAACCTAAAGGTTTCATCCACTGGGTTTCATCGCCATTAACTTGCGAAATTCGTATCTACGAACGACTGTAAGTGTTGCAAGAGTGATAACAACTCAACAAATCAGAAATTTGGCATAAGGAAAAGGACTTGTGACGGTGGAATAAAATTTTTCGTGACTCATAGTATTAAGACCAACTTACATACAACTTTCATGACAATTATTTGGAGTTACATTTATTTAAAATATCCTAAAATATTAACTCTCAAATATATTTATAACAGATATAGGGATTTACGATGTTTGTTTGTTTATTTTTTTATATATTTTTAACGTCAAGATTTAAACATAAATTTCCCGAAGATGCAAACGAAGTCCCTGGTGGCTTTTTATCGGATTGTAATAAGGTATGTCTTCATTGTCTTGCAACTCTTTCTGTGAACAAAATGAATGTAACCTATGGATTGAAAATCTGCCTGCAACTATGATACGCTAACAAGACTTGGCGGCGCAAGGTTGTAACGATTCCTCCAAAAGAAGAAATATTTCTGAAACTTGTGAGCAACATCTTTGTATCCGCTGGAAATATTCTGTGACAATTGATCCCAGATAGCTCATGTCACTTGCAGAGGTCGGCGGTGAACTATGGTACGTTAAGAAGGATTGTGGCAATGACAGGACTGTTTATAGAAGAGAGATTTAATACGCCTTACATAGGAATCGAATTAGCCCTTTTCTACTACTGAGAAACCAAGTCCTATGCAACGCACGGCTTATGTAAATGTGGATTTCTACTTGGTGCAAAATATCGCTCGCGCGACAGCTGCATTGTTAAAATTGAATAGATTTCTGCTTGGTTACATTAGAGCGCGACTTTTTCCTTTTGTCTTAGCTCTCGAATGAAACCAAGCAGAAATCTATTCAATTTTAACAATGCAGCTGTCGCGCGCGCGACATTTTGCACCAAGTGGAAATGCATCTTAAGGCTTAAACCTGACGAAAGCTGCTTAGGAATACAAGTAGGAAGCCGTGTGTTGTGTTAAACGTGACTTACTTAAGACGTAAACTGGCCCATTTATGCAGGTAAATTGTGAGGAAGAGCAAGGGGAAGACGCACGAACCAGGTCATACTTATCTGGTAGAAATGGCTCAGATATTTCCTATTTTTTGTGTGATTTTAATGTTAAAAAAAAAAGAAGCAAAACAAAATGAAACATTCATTTGCACTTCATTTTTCCAGGATTCTCTTAAGGTAATTCCCAGTGCTCTAGTTGACGTCACGGTAAAGGATGCGCCAGTGCTGAGCAAGTATCAGTTTGAAAGAGTTGGCTTCTTTTGTATTGACTGTGACAGTACCAGTAACAAGGTTAGTGAAGCGGCCTGAATGGTCAAGTTTTATCACCATCACTAAAGTAAAAGCAACCGAACGTTTAACGCCTTTTTACCGTGCTAAAACCGTCAGGGAAAATATCCTTCACCTGTTCTCTACTGCCACCGTTTTTCCAGACCGAGCAGATGATGAAACATCATTTCCTGTAACACGCGGAAGTAACCGAAGTAAAACCAAGGCTTTAGGAAGTTGGTGGTGCAGTGGTAGTGAACGTGTCAATCACCACTGTTATAACGTTTTGATTCCGGCACCATGCAGTTGTCTGATTAGAGTTACGTTGGTCACATATGACAAAAGTGTTGTCTAGTTTCACTCCACCAAGCACCGCAGGTTTTCTGTGGGTAGTCCGGTTTACTTTTTCAGTAACACTGGGTCGATGAGGGGTGACCCTTAGTGGGCCACTGTGGAGAAACATTAAGCTGACAGGATTTTGAAGTAAAATTAAAGATATTAAACTTGTATCAAATTGATTGGCACTCACTTAACTTAAACCACTGAAAATAAACTGTAGTTAATTGAACATAGATTCTTATTGTGTCCCATCTCTACCAGAAATCAAACTTCTAATTTTACATACATTTTGCATTTTGAAATATTGTATGTGAACAAGTGTGAATTGCTGAGTCATATCACAGCAGACAAAATGTCATTCTTTTTACTGTACTCCAGAATATTCCTGAGAGTTACATGAACAGAATATTTCATGAATTGACCTCAGTTCCTTTCGAAATATTCTGTTTACTGTCATAGTTGATTTTTAACACACATTTTCCTGTTTGCTCTGCAAATTACCTCTGCCAAATCCATGTGTAGGGCTGTCTTGGGTTACCACATGTGCCAAAATTTGTGTATCATTAAATATTTCTTAAAATAGGCAATAAATTTATATCTTGTGTTCTTATTAGATCATTTTCAACCGCACCATTCCTCTGAAAGAAGACTCTGCGAAGAACTAGATAAAAGATTTCTCTCAGCTCTGGACATTCTGATATAGAGTTCTCCACAAGGACAACTGTCATAATCAGCTGTACGAGCTCACACTTACAGCACTTAAGAATATTATGTTCAAGTTAATAATTATTAGTTAGTAACTGCAATTGAACTGAATTTGAATTTTTACAGAAATTACATCAATTATATGAATGTCAATTACATAAAGAGCTCACACTTACATTACTTAAGAATATTTTGTTGAAGTTAATGATTATTAGTTAGTAACTGCAATTGAACTGAATTTGAATTTTTACAGAAAATTACAGACAGCTAATTGTATAATGGCAATGATATGAATGTCAACTACATAAAGAAAGGAAATGTTTTTTTCTTATGTTTAACTTAGTCTTGCTTTGGTTGTTGTTGTTACTGGCATAAGTAGTAGCAACAGTAGAAGTTGCACTTGCAGTTGTGGTAGTTTTTACTGGATTTCCTCTGTTTAGCCCTCATTCTAATAAAACCACAGTTCAGAAGCACAGAAAATAATTAGCCTCAACTTCTATTAAGCCCACATCCTTTGAAGGGTTTAGTTTTATTCATTAAAAAGCAGATATGTCCAGTGTGGAAATATGAGCAGTAAGCGACATTGTTCTATAAGTGTCAATGTAACATCTTTATATTATTATAAATGTAAGTACAAATGTATTACTATAAATCGATATATTTACTTCTATAATTATGCATTTCTAAAGAACATGAGAATTTATTCAGCCCCAAGCCTCTACTTAACCCCTTCTAATAAGCTCCCCAGGGAGGGAGGGGGCTAAATAGATGAAATATGGTACTATTCTTGTTGTTGTAACTGCTGCTGCCGTTCATGTTGTGACAGGATGCAGGCTCATATTAGTAGAGGTAGCAGTAATGGTAGTAGAAGTAATTGGCTGTATTGTTGATTTTGTTATTGTTGCTGTGTATATTGTAGTTGTTGTTGCTGTGGCAGCTGTTTTTATTTACAATGCTCCTGAGGTTGTTGTAGTTATTGTTACTTCTGCTGTGTATGTTGTTGCACGAGCTGCGACGCCTGCCATCATTACCATATGCCATCTTTACCATGCCAAATTTGAAGACAGGCACAAACTCCCAGTAAGTCGGACAACCGGCAGTGCAACATTAGCGCTCATCCTATTTGCGTAGACTGGGTTCTACTTTACTCGTGGGGAGCTGGAAACGAGAATGGTATTCACGGCCAAGTACAGCAAAATGTGGATATTTACTGCCATGACAGAGCAAAAATAAACCATGCATTGGGGTAGTCTCCCGTTAATCGAGGTGAGTTCGTTACCAAGGTTATAAAAAGATGTTTATCATAACTAAAGACATGTTTTTGTGAAATGTGGAGTTTCCAGACATTGTCAATATCAAAAGAATGCGTCGTGTTTGCGTCATTCGAGAGCCCCTTTGATCGCCATTTTGTTGAAGTGTTTTGCAAAATTAAGAGATAAAAGGGATTTCGGCAACTTATTCTCTATTCTAGGTTAGCGGGTACATCCAGAGTTATCAAAAGAGTTGTGAAGAAGACATTTTTTTTCCTGTCTAGGTTAAGAAACAATGATAAACATATCGGTTTCTCTTGAGCCGAATTTTAGAGTCTCGCGTTAATAGCCATTGTGACGGTATAAACATTGAGGCACGGTTCAACGAATGGTGACGGCGTGAAGCTTTTGTCTGAAATACGGAAATTCTGTGATGGTAGTGCTTGTCAAACTGGATCTTTTTACGAGGGTAAATAACGTAAAATCTCGAAAAAATCTCCTGGGGAAGTCATGGAAAGTGTCCCGAAGGTCGCCATTTTGTTGAATTGTCCACAAGAATTGTCCAGATGTAACGCTAAATTTTTTCGAAAAATGTGCGAAACCACGAAAGATTGGCTTAAATTGCATTGGGGCAACACTACCTGTGTAATGTAGAGTAACTCTGGCAGCTGACCCTTTTGGGGGGAACACAACTTCGGTTAATCAAAATAGACCGCCAGAAGGTATGCCCCTCTCGACACTTTCACCAGTGTATCTCAAGAAATATTTAATTCATATCGCTTAAAATTTCCTTCATTTTCAATTTGCAGATGGATGATTATGGCAGAAATAGTTTGGATAAAACCAAAAGAAACTCAAGGTTCTGATGAAATTAAGTTTTAAAGTAAACTCATTTTGAACTGGATGTCCCCCCTGAGTTGTAAATAGATGTGATAGTAGGCATTGGACATGGTTTTGGTTGTTTTTGTTAATATTCTTTCTCTTCAGAAATATTTATTGACATAATTTGAGGATGAATATTGGAATCTTTCACTTTATTGAGGAATTCTGTTGAGTCAACTTAATGTGAATGGTATAGATTGTGACCTCTTCAAATTTACAGTTGTGTGCATTTGCTGATCCAAACTGATGTTTGTAAATGACTTGTAAATTGCAAGGTGAACAATATCCATATAAAGAGAATTCGCAGCATGATATATATAGAGAAGGGTGTCATCTGCCAAGCTTTAATAGTATGGCATAATTCTTATAAATGAAATAGTGCATTAGAGAAGGACCAAATCCATAAGATTATTCTTGAAAGTGTCATGAGAAATTCAGGATACAACTTAAATTTTGAAATTTAAATGTAAGATTTTATTCCCTTTTGGTAAGAGATATTGAATATGCAAGAGCATCAGTTAACAATTCACAAAAATGCTGATCTAAAATGGACAGAAGGTTTTACTGTTAATTCAGTGGACAGTATTCCAGAGTACTTATATTTCAACTGGTTTTACAAGTTTTAATTTCCTCGTTGTTGCAGTTACAGTTTTCAATTTGATCAAAGACACTGAAAAGAAATCACACCATCAGTCTGCATTTTGTTTGATGAAAAACTAAATGGTTGATCTCGGGCAAATTGTCCTACTAACTGGATTTCTACTTTCATTCCAGATTACTGTTACTAGCAAGGATTGCTTGTGATCTGTTTTTCCCTTTAGAGAGAGTGTATACTGCATCTTCATCAATTTCATAGTCAGTTCTCATATTTTAATATAATATTCATGGATCCAAGAAGTGAGAATAATTTCTGGATTTACAGGATGTCTTCTCAAATAGTTTAAAAGTTTATATAAGATCTCTTAAGTTCAACTAATCTGTCCAATTATACTTCTTGTAAAATCTCTAGACTTATTCAAATTCCTTGTAGCAGCAGTTGCATTTCTCTTGGCTAACTGAGGCAGTGCCAAAAATTTTAATGCGAACATTGGAGTCCACTAAGAAGATTTTATAAAAGGAATTGAGAAGGAAGTACAGTAGAACTTGTATATAACGGCCACCCTCGGGACTTTAGAAATTGGCTGCTTAATACAGGACCACTAAAAATACTCGTTAGGCATGGTCAAATATCAATTTCAATAGCGCGTCATACAACACTTCATTCAAGCAAACAAGACAACGCTCTTTCAGGCGACCTTTACTTTCAACAGAGTTGCTAACTTGCAAATGTAGCCGTGCAATAAACGTAAAGTTATGTAAAGATACAATCAATTGTCCTCTGCTCTACTATGCAGTATTTCTATGACTTACAGTTCACAACGATATGCATCTCATTCTGTCATTTCATGGTTCTTACGATCAACGTGCAGATAAAACGGAAATTTTGCTGAAGTAGCGCTGTTGGAAATAGAATTCAAACCAACAAGCAACGGGAAAGTCACTTTAAAGGGCAAGCCCATATATAAACAGTGGTGGAGGTTATGGCTCGGAAATCTCGTACAAGTATACGTTTGAAGGCCATTCCTTTTCAATCACACTGCTCAAGAACAAGCTATCTAAAAAAAAGAATTTCAAGTAGAGCTAGAGGGATGGAGATTCGAAACAATATTTTTTGCATCCCGTGATTTTGTACTGCAGCTCATTGCTGACATCTGGAAAGGATTAACCATAATGAACGGTTAATTATAAGCATTAGCTTTGTCATTTCTGTAGTGATGATGGATCGCTTCTTAAACACAATCAAACATAAGAAAATACCGCATGAAAAGACATGTTACGTTGGGTTTCCGTTCAAGGGTGGCCGCTTCATACAGGTAAAAAGAACAAAGCTAGACAAACGTGGGATTACTAAAGGGTGGCCGCGCCCACTTAATACAGGTAACAATTACAGCGAGTGTATTGGCAAAAATTCGGGACTTTGAAAATTGAACGCTTAATAGAGGGTGGCCGTTTAATACAAGTAACAATTACAGCGAATGTATTGGCAAAAATTCGGGACTTTGAAAAGTGGCCGGTTAATTGAGGGTGGCCGCTCGATACAGGATCCTTATATACAGGTTCCTGTGCACGTACGCTGCACTGCGTATCAGACAAAATGAAAAGCAAAGCTGTGGTTATATAGAAACAGTTGACATTCCGACAAAAATGTTTCATGCTTTGGTTGTCTGGCTGTTTGAATTTAGATTTCAAGATAGAGATGCCGGGGAGCATTTAGAAGTGGACATTGGCCGACAGCTGAGTCAACTAAGGGAGCAAAGTAAAACCAATAGGGATAATTATGGATCTGAGCCAGATCCTTTTGGTCGTGATCCTGGTCTGCGGAGACCTTTTTTTGGCAACGATGAGGAGGGTGGAAGAATTCCAGAGGACCGGGAACAAGAGAGGTATAGGAAGATGGACGATAACCATAGCCCTCGTGAGTGGAGGAGAGGAAGAGATGGCGACATGGATCGTGGGTTTGGCAGTCACGTGACTGACAGGAACAGAGATCGAAACAGGGACTGGGGACGAGATGAGGAACGGAGGCGACCACGGGAATACGGCGATCGAGGAGAGTTCAGCGATGGAAGTGAAGGTAGCTGGGAAGGAGGTAGAGATGGAAGCAGAGAGAGGTACAGAGATCGACGAAGAGATCGAGGTCGGGATGCTGAAAGGTACCGTGGACGACGAGACCGCGAGAGGGACTATAGAGATCGAGATGATAGGGACTGGAGACGAGACAAGTGGGAGGAAAGAGATGACAGCAGACGAAGAGATTATCGAGACAGACGGCGCACTGACGTAAGTTTTATTTACTTCAAATACTTAAATCGTAACAGCGATCTTCCGACAAACTTATCTTGGTTGCAAACTGTTTCACTTGAATGACCAAGTGCTTATCCTGTGAGTGGTAACTCTTGAATAGCGTTTGCTTTATTTAACTTTTGTAGGAGGACGGTCAGTGGTCCGACTACCGTTCACGTGATCGTTACCATGACGACCGTGATTACCCGCGCCGAGAGTTCCGTTATGAGGAACCCAGTGAGGTTGTGATTCTGAAAGGACTGCCTTCTTCCATTGAGGATGATCAGGTATTCGTTAAAACTGAACCGATAATGGTAATCACCTCAGCGCATAAGCAAACACATAAAGCGAACTGGAATTAGAGTTTTTAAGGTGTTTTTTCTGGGGCTTTTTTTTTTTAAATTATGAATGACATCCCAGTTCAGGGCCACCGCGAGATGTGATCCTTATTTTGTACTATTTTTCTACAGATCCACGAACTTTTAACTGAAGCTAATCTAGCGTACAAAGACGTTCGTATTGTAAAGAACAGAGAAGGTAGGTGATCAGTTCCCTGAAGCTTTTGCAGTACTGGCAATTATTTTAAAGAAGGAAGTCTTTGGCTGAATGATCATTGTCAGTTCGTGGTTGTAATGATGGCCTAATTGCTTGGTTGTCTTTCCAAAACATTACTGAGGGTGAATTTTTGTGCTGACGTCGCTTCGAGGAAAATCTCTCGGTATGAGGTTGAACAGGAGTGGCCTCCTTTTGTTTTAAAACCCTGTCCGCATGACTTCCTTGTGAAGTATACTGGTTATAGTACGATATGTCTATCTCCTGTAAATGGCCTGAACTAAGCAGTTCACTGAGGCAGAAGCACTTTCGTAACAGGAGTTCTCTCCTTGACAATTTAAAAGTCAGTTTAGCCACAGTAAGATAGTAGAGCCCGTCATCAGTAGGAAAGTGTTCAAGTTCTTCGTTTATGAAATATCATAGGTGAATCACTGAAAGGCATGAGTTGAAATCACCGTCTTCTCAACTAAGGTTTTAAGTTGATTTCTTGTATTATAGGATGGTGGTAAAATTTTATTCAGGGTTTTCATTATTGACCGATAAAACAATTGACTGATCGTTCAAGCTGCTTGTTCGTAAACAAACGGACTAATTCGGGAGGGGGCTTTCTATCCTAAGAACAAGTTTTTTTTGCGTTGCATATAATATCAATAAAATCCATTTCCATTCAATTTTAAAAGGATTTTCCCGAGGGTTTGCATTTGTGGAGTTCCTTGATATTGATACAGCCAAAGGTTGGATAGAAAGTTGTAAGGTAAAATTTTTGACAGGTTAGTTCAAAATGTTGAAACACAGGTTGACATTAGAGGTCCTTCTAATTGGTCGCTTCATTTTCCAATAGTATTTCAGAAATGTTTAGTATTCTGTCCGAAACATAAGGTTCCACAGTTTGTAACGCGAAAAACTGCTTGCAGTCAACAAATTTAAAATATCTATGCCATTATTTCGTGTCATGTGCTATGTTAAAAATAAATGAACGTTCATCAAGCTCGTATTTCAGAAAAACGATTTCTGACGCCCAAATGGGATCAAACTCCCAACAACCTGGTATTACGTTCATGTTAAAAAGCTGACTACATACCTTTGAGATAAATGAGTAACAAATTTGATGTGAACTGCAGTAGTTTCACGTACTTTTTCTGAAGCGATCTCTGATTTATTTTTGCCGCTTCAGGGTAAAATTCAGTTGGACGGTTGTTGTGTTATGATGGATTTTAGTCGCTCAAAGTCTGTCATGGAAACTCACAAAGATTGGATCTGTAGCAAGGTGAAGCTCTGAGAAATTACGTCCATATCCTAATACTATATTGGTATGACGAGTAAACGGATGAAGGTATAAAGACTCATTCCCATAAGTATGTTGGCATTCAAAGATTTCATTATCCTGTTCCTTTTTGTTTTATATCCAGTGTGGAACTCAGAATTTCTCTTCAAAGAGACGGAATGCTTGTTTTTCTTGTAACGCTCCAAAAGACGGTAAGCGTGACTGGTATCATTTCGTAGAATGTTGAGTAGAAGTCCCTTAGTATGTTCGGACTTATCCTGTTCTTATGCCACAGTTGTTAACAACAGTTAATGACAATCCTCTTCTGTCAAAGACGTCTCCCCTCGACGAGTAAAATCTTCTGCCGTTTGCCAGAGTAAAATTAAAACCTCGGATACGGACCGGCAGTAGTTAACTCGGATATAGGGCTAGCGGTTAAGTGAACAGCCGTCATCTTTTTTGTCACCGATAGTTAGGAACTTGTTTTGGTCAATTTTTTGTTGTTTACTTGACAGAAAATGACGAACAGAAGGATGTGGGGCAGAATCCTTGTAAAGGTATGCTATGGAAAATTTATCCTTTTATGTTTTTGCCACTGCCATATCATGGAAATGATGACGGAGGATGTCCTTGTTTTACTTTTTTTTTTTTAATTAGCGCTGCGCACAAGATGGGAACTGTCCATTTCTTGAAGTATAAAATGATAGAGTTACCAGAAACTGATTTTAGGGCTTTCATGTCGTATTTTAGGTCCGTAATGAAAAACATTAAGACTGCTTTCATCCCATACGTTGTTTGTCATGTTCACCGCAGGATTTTTGCCTTTCTTTACGATTAAGGCCTTCAAATAAAAGAACATTGCGTAAATTACTCATTACAAACTTTTGGCCAAACCATTTTCTCCTGTCCACATGGTGCGCAGTTTTGCACATTCAATAAGTAGTCTCTCATGCCCTGAGGTTCGCCTCAGAAACCCAAACACAAGTAGTTCCCTAGAATTCCTTTACAGCTGAATTGGTTCCTTCGTCAGGTAAGTATTTTTAAATTTTAAGAAACCAGACTGTGAATGTCGATTTTACTATGGCTGACAAGGCTTCGAAACTAAAGGCAATGAGCTGTGCTCACGGCAAACTCTCAAAGTGAGTTCTGGCAAAAGATAAAAGATACGAAACCTTACAATGTCACCTTGCTGCATTATTACAGTTTTATTACAAAAGTTCTGTGCTGTATTTTGCTTCATAGTTCTGATTCTTCGAGGTCTGGATACCCTCACAACTGAAGAGACGGTATGTAGTATGTTGCCAGCGAAAAGAAACCTGGGGTATAGCGCATCCTCGTGGTCAGCGGTTTGGCTATCTGCTGCTATGCTTACTAGGAGCTTGATAGACGTCATCATTAGTACTAGGGTGTATTGTTTAGCAGGAATTTTGAGAATAGAAAAGAATGTAGGTCTGTGGCGGAGCTAAGAATTGAAACCGGTCATGCTATGCAAATTTGACGTTACCTAAACATAGCAACAAGTCATGCTATACAAATTCAAAATGATCTTTGATGTTCAGGTATTAAGCCTTATATATCCACGCACGCAATGGTTACTTCATAAAAATGCACGAATTAGTGGTCAATGTAGTGGTTATGCTAACCATGACTAGAAAATGCAACAAAATAATGTTATGAATATGTTTTGCCTGATACCTAAATATTGCACCTAACTTTATATTTGTATAGCATGGTCCTGTTGCTATGCATAGATAATATTAAATTTGCTTAGCATGACCAGTTGCTATGCTTAGCTTCACCACTGATGTAGGGTAATGTAAGTTTATAAAGTAGGGATGCATGAACAGATGGCGATTCCGATAAAAAAAGTCTTAAATCTTTATACTGGAGTGGTACCAAGAGTAACTAATTTAGAGCTACAACAAGCGAGATAGCCAATGAAACAGATTTTGAGAAAAAGAAAAAGTGATAAGGAGTAATTTTGGACGTCACTGTTACCATAAAAACCACGAGAAACTCCTGGTTAAAATCAGCAGAATGATTTTTGCCATGTGACATTCAGTTTTATTTTTATTCCGAAACACTTGTGTGCATATTCTAAGACCTCAAATTGGCATTTTCCATTTTTGGAAGGAATTGTAGGGAGTTCTCACAAATTCAGCTGATACACTAACAATCGTCAAGGTTAAATGTTCAAAAAAAGATGCTCCAGAGCTCCAACAAGGAATCGAACTTGTGGCCTTCTGATGATGTCTGATGGACACTTTAAATGGTGCTAAGGCTCAGAGATACTATCTAAAGATTTAATCTTGATCAACGTTGGTGTATCGCCTGATATAATCCCAAGCTCGCATGGACGTATTTATTGATACACAACACTCGTAACAGGAACAATTCTTCGTAACCAAAGTCTCAGAATTCGCCTCAACTGAAGTTACAGGCAGCATAACCAAAGCGAGATTTCTAGTTTCGAGTGATAACTCAGATCTGGCGCCAACCACTCATCTATTTTAATTCATTGTAAAAGTAAAAATAAATTAAAAAAAGCCGGAAAAGTGTAGCATACGACAGATTGCAAACTATGGCGGTCCCTTCCAGACTGTGCGAATATCGTAGGACGTGGTTTCACTTCCCAACGCAAGAGAGTTCAAGTTGTTGCTGGAGTCAAGCGATGAGAAATACAAGCATTACGGCCCTCGCCACCACTTCAATCTTCACTCATTTAGTGCCGTTATTTTTCAGGTCCGCCATTCATTGTCATCGTTCACCAGTTTACCCATCTTCGATGTAAGACTGATCAAGGACAAGTTGACCAATACGTCAAGAGGGTTCTGTTTTATTGAACTGGGCTCAGTCGAAGTGAGTAAACAACTGGGTACTGAGATTATTAGCTACTTTTGAAGAAATTATTCGCCTGAGGTTTAACACTTTGACGCCTGAAGACGGCAATTGTCGTCTTTATTAAATTTACTCTGGCTAACGCCAGACGATTTTACTCGTCAAAGTGGAAACCCCCAATCCGGCTTGAAAGGTTTCATTATAGTGTAGCATTTTGTTGGTAAACACTGTAATCCGCTATGCTGGTTGGCTAGTCAAGCGTGTGTAAATTGTTATGTTTGCACAGGATAAAGATAAAGTGCCTTTTATTTATACTGGATAACCCTATCAGCTACCTGAGCTGTTCTCCCTAGAGGTCCAGTAAGGACCACCCCTCATGGGTCCAGTGTTACTAAAGGAGGAAACTGGAGTACCGGAGAAAACCTGCGATGCTTGGTTTATTTTAGACTTGTTACTTGGTTTATTAAATACTGATTACTTGTAAAACACATATTTTAAAACTTTGTACTTGAACCTCGCTACAGTAGTTACAGTAGCGAGTGAGAGAATTGTGAAGGAAAGTCATAAGACACATCCTTACATTACCTTTAACTTTGCTGTGAACTCTTGTTTAGGAAGCCACCAAACTACTGGAAGAAATACAAAACTCGGCTCTCAAGATCGACGAGAAACCTGTTACTGCGTCTTATGCACGATTTGGTACTCAGCCTCCTAAACCCAGGTATTTTAAAGCTAATTTTTCAATATGCTGGAGGCTTTCAGTCTGTCACCGAAAGGTGAATTATGTAAACTTAATTGAACTTCCATACATGCCATACAAAATCATCTTAAATTTTTAAGGATTCTATCGTCTGTTATCCTTGTTACAGCGAGGTCGTAGAATACATTGTTTTAATGGAAAATGACCAAACATTTTAAGAAGGTTACCTTGTTCCTGTCTCTCTCCATATTACCATGCCAGTCCTATCCTAACCCCCGCCAATTGCTGCTGGTATCCATATCAACGTCGTTATCCCAGACAATCCCAACACCTATCGCTTACAGTCAACAGAACTCCGATCTGTGTTCATCTCTATTCTTAATATCTTCGGTAGATCGTAGGCCATCGTCATTTCTACTTTTGTCTTTTCATCAAAGTTCCTTTGTCCGCTTTTGTCTCTGAGACATTTTTATCATTATCGTAGTTTCATATGTAATAGCAAACAACGTGCAGGAAAAACACTTTTGCACATAAATTTTACTCAGTCTTACTCAGATCTTCCTACCACATTTTGTTCTCCTAGTGCAACTAGTCAAAGTGGTCCTAATTCCTCAGTTGGTGGCTCCAGCGGTGCGGCCACTGATCCTCAAACTACAGCCTCGTCGTCTTCATCGTCAGCCAACCAATCCTGGCCGAAAAACGACTTTGCGGCAAATGCTATTGCCCAAGCACATGCAGCTGCCAAGATGGGTAATACCACTGACCCGGTTGCACCGCAGATGCCTGGAGCTGTGGGACAGTATAGTGGTCAGGTACACGATGTACAGGTAGAGAGAAATATGCATCAAACAACGTACGAAATCCATGGACATGGCTGTAGTTCAAAACTTCATCAAGAATGACTTGAAAGTATTGTTTTTTCATGTTCGTTATCAGCGAAAAGAGGCCTTTGATTTTCATTACTGAGGGCTGTATTGGTATTGAAATAAGTAGAATTTACTCCCTCTTGCTGATGGCTAACCCCCTTAAGGTAGTAATCGAGTAGTGTATGGTCAGTTTTGGTTTGAGATGCCGAAAGTTCCGATCGAATACTTGAAAGTCTTACTCAAAATAGATGGAATTTTTGTTTATGTTTTCTGTGATAAGAAAAGCTGCAAGAGAACGCAGCTTTGGTTGTTACAAGCAAATGATTACTGCACGTATGTGTTCAAGTGGCGTGATGCCCGCCAAAAGCAAAGAGGAGCTTCGCCATGACTGGCGTCTAGGGTAGTGGAGAGCTTTGCTTGAAATATACATACTACAAGATCTCAGCTGTAAGAACGTTTTATATGTTGGATTGTTTCTTTCAGGCTGGTGCGCCCACAGTCCCAACGGGTAAGTGCACCATGTCTTATACCTAATCAGACGAAAGGTTTTTCGTTGTTGTTTTAGGGTAATGCACATATCGCATTCAGTGTCCAAAGGTTTTCAGTTTGGTGATTGTTTAAACTACGACATTTAATTCATCCTTAAAATATTACCTTCTAATGGAGCCATTTGTTATTTTGTCCTTGTCTATAATTACCTCCCATATCCCACTATCATTCTAGGGCCAGCTCCCGGATATCCCCAAGATCCATCGGTGACACCAGCTGTCCCGCCTCAACCGACTGTCTCTGCGGCGCAGGTACAAGAACAGGGCGCTGTTCCAGCTGCTCCTGCCGCTGCAGCTCCAGTGCTGTCTTCGTATGTGTACGACGCAGCAAGTGGATATTATTATGATACTACAACTGGACTGTATTACGATCCAAACACTCAGGTAAAGTAATCAGTCAGAGCAAGGAGCGAGTCTTTGGAGCCTTCAGTCTTTGTTATTACATAACCATTCGACCGTGGATTAATTTATAACCTTCCTCATTCAATAAGTTACGAAGATATTGAAACGATATGTTTTTCCGTAACTTTTCTTACTTTCTGCTACAAGCATTTCAATGCTCCACACTGGATGCTCTATTTCCAACTTATTCTAACCAATCGAGTGCTTTACAAACTGACCTTGGAGCTACCACTTAGGTGTAGTTCATTGATGTGTCAACTAGACTACAAAATCCGTCGCTGTATTGTTTCAATTAGATTATCAGCAAGTGTTTTATGTAGTTATTTCCATTTGTTTAACAGTATTACTACAACAGCACCACGCAACAGTACATGTATTGGGATGCTGGAACTCAACAGTATGTCGCCGTAGTGTCTTCAAGGTGAGTGTTTTACACTCCATCTCAGTATTTACCTGAGCTAGACTTCCCGTAAAATCTGAAATTAGCGAGCTTAAGCAACAGGCGTTCTTGAAGCACTAACGGCTTTTTCCTTCGCAATAATTTTTCATTTGCAATAATTTTTCATTCAAAACAAAGACAATGAATAATTCGAAGTCCCATGGACTTCGTCGAAGTTGTGAACGCCGTTTTCATTCTGTACAGACGTCACTGACACTGTTTTCACGTTCTGAAGACGATGTCTCCTCCTTCAACGTCAACATCTGTCAGTTGAGTTCACCGCTGACTCACTGAGTAGACACGCATCGATCTCTCGTGATATTCTTAGGTTATTCATCATCTTTGCCTGCACTCTTTGCTTTCACATTTCGCTCCAACGAAGGGCCTTCACTCGAAACGTCAGTTTCCCTCATGTATTATTTTTGGCAGTACACAACTCTTTGGCCATTTCTATTTAAAGAATATATGGCCCAAATATCTAAACCGCATTTTATGAAATTTTCCAGTTGATGTCCGTGACTCAAGAACGTCTATAGCTTAAGGTCTCTATTGAGATAAGGGCATGAACTGCAGTATAAACATTGAAAAACTTGGTAAACGACTTGGCGAATAGATGTGTGTGATATTTCACGAATTTTTTGTTTGGGTAGGAGTTAATGTTGTAGTTCGGGGGAATACTGGTGGCACATTGGGTAGTGCACGTGTCTTTCACCACTGTGACTTGGGTTCGATTCCGGCTCCTTGCAGTTGCCTGGTTAAAGTTAGCTTGTCACATGTGAGAAGAGTGTTGTCTACTTTGACTCTACCAAGCATCGCTGGGTTTTCTCTGGGTACTCCGGTTTTCTCCTGTAGTAACACTGGACCTTTGAGAGGTGGCCCTTACTGGACCTCTAGGGAGAGCAGCTTATGTAGCTGATTGGGTTATTCAGTATAAATAAAGTTACTTTACCTTTAACTTTACCTTTCGATTTCCACTTCATTTCAGTACGCCTGCACCTGGTGGTGCTGTTAACCCAAGTGCTACAACTGCACCAAATGAAGGGGAAGGACAAGCCATGAGCAAAGGTATGGTGAGTTAGGTCTCCAGCACTACAGAGGACCTTTAAGGACCCATTCACACGATACGATTGTTCGTCCTGGAGTGTGCAATGTTGTCTGAAAGGCACAATTCCTGCCTTTGATTGGCTCACTATTGAAGCAATACGTGCGTGAAACTCCAGTTAATCGGATACATCAAAAGGAACAATTTATCATGTAAATTTTACAATTTATCATGTAAATAAGCCTTAATGAAAACACCAATATTGAAATCATTTTCCAAAACCTGTTAAATTATACCAACGAGCTAGTCGTCAGGTAGGAATCTGTCTCTTTCACAGCTGTCCAGAGACTCAAGCGAGGACACCGCTGAAACGATGGACTGGAAAACACCATGAAATTGTTGTTAAATGATTTTGAAGAACTGCAATGACAATGGGCCACTGTGATAGATTTAGTTCCATCTGAACGAAACAAAATACCCACACGACAGTGACGAATTAGGTGTGGAGTTGAAATCTATCTGTGGGAAACAGATACTCCATCTTCCAGATGGCATGGTGTTCTGTCACAGGGAACGGACTTATGCTTTCAACTACTGTGTACAAGCTTGTCGGTTTGACTGGCATAGAGTAGTCGTATTTCGGGTTTCACGAGCAGTTCACAGAGTGAATGGGACCAACCAGTCGGAGAACAAACCAGACACTGTGATGGAACTGAAGTCTGTCGCAACAAACTGATTGACTTACACCGGCAACCAAGCTGGCCAGTCAAACTAGAAATTCATATCTATCAAGGCAAACCAACTGGCCCAAATAGCACAACAAAGAACGACTCCAACGGTATTCACGATTTTATGAATACCAGTATTATGGATACTGGTATGTAAATTTAGATTTATTTTATTATTTTTTTAGAAAAACAGAAAAAAGCCAAAACTTTAAATGCAAAGAAGGTGAGCGTGTATTTTTATTTTCTAGTTCCGGATGAAATTAGTCGAAGCTCATTTTCTTGGAAAATGTTTTGAAACAACTTGTGTATTGTTCTTATCTGCGGCAAAAATGGAGTTTACTCACTGGTTTAATCGAATGAGGTTGTCTTTCATTGGCATGTTGCGAAAAGTATTGAATTAAGGTTCCATTGAGAACAGCAAGTTCTAGGTACTGTTGGAAAAGTTTTTGTTCCGATTCAAAGTTTCTGGAGATTAAACTCGAAATAAAGGCCTTTGAATAATTGAATGCTTCTCCTCATTTGAATCGTCTTTCAGTACTAAAATTTGTACTCGTGAAATGAAAGGTTTACAAGAAACATAGGCGTTGCTCTCCATTAGTCAGGTTTCGCTGCAATTCTAATATATCAACCGTAATTCTAGATTGCCAAAGACATGGAAAGATGGGCGAAGAAAGTCAACGTGAACAAAGAAGCCCAAGGTGCTCGTCCCCAGACCGCTTCTTCGACCCAAGAAGCGAGCAAAGAAAGTACCTACCAATATGACCCCAATGAGCTGAAAAAAGTAAGTAGGCTTACTGGTTGCATATGTGAATAACAAATAAGAACTGAATAGTTTAGTGAAACTACCAGATGAGGAAATCCATTTGGCATGTCTTAAATAACAAATGAACAGTTCAGAGAAACAGCCTGATAAAGAGGAAACAGAATGAAGTTGCAAACGAAAGCTCCTCTACCTCCATGACTTTCTTTTAAGTAGCATTTAGGTTGCAACTGCTACTTGTTCAAGTCGGACGAAGTGCTTTTGTTCTTTTTTCACTTATTTCTCGTATTTTGGCTTATTTTATTGGCTTTCCACTGTCCTTTAAGTAGTTGTAATGCACTTCAGTCAAAAGTGTTCAAAAAAAAACAGTCGAAACTCCAAACGTAAAACCATTCGCCATATTCCTTTGTCACTTCATCTAAAGAAACATCTCAGCGTTTCTGTGTTCGTTTCTATTTTTCTTCAGACGGGAGTCAAAATGAGTTTCGTGGGCTCAAGTAATATGTCATCGCTTTCACTGACGTCATCTAGTCCGCTAGCTGCTCTGTCTGATCTTGGGGATACTAGTACCGAAACTGCTGCTCCACCAGGTATATTTCATTTTACTTTTGGTGATGTTGAGGTCACCACAGTTTGGCTTTCAGATTAATAGAATGTTAAGATGAAAATTAAGACTTTACAGAAAACGCTCTAGTATAGTCTTTCGGAGTTAGTTTAAAGGTTGTTGAAGTTGATGTTGGAGGTACTGTTGTTGTGGTTCCTAGTGAGAGTGGTTGCTTCTGGTTATTACGTGCTGTTGGTCTGTCTGGTGATGGTAGATAGTGTCCAAGTAGTGCTTCCTTTCATGGTGATAACTCTTGATAAGAGTAATAGAGAATATCAAACGGACGTGTGGAGATATGAAATTTATCTTCGAGCTTTCAGTTTGATCTGCCACGAGTGGTAGGTCAAATTGAAGACGAGAAGATAAATTCCATATCTCCTAACGCCCATGTATTATTTTGTTTATTTCATAAACACTAACGCACAGTCTGAAATGAAGATCAGCCATCTGGAAAGTTTTTGTCCGGTTTTGCTCTCAAAAAAGCCAGTTTTGTTTGCCGAAAAAGAACGTCCTGCAAACAAACTGAAATCAACAAACCGACACCGAGATACGAATTATAAAACATTGAATCTGATTGACCTAATAAAATATCTTACGCGGCTTTTCCTTGTATCGTTGAACCAATATCTTTAATAATACCGAGATACGAATTATAAATCATTGGATCTGATTGACCTAATAAAATATCTTACGCGGCTTTTCATTGTATCGTTGAACCAATATCTTTACTTTTTTAAATATTGTATCTTTCACATGTGATAAAATACGATTTTTCTCAGTGGCCGAAAACGTTGTATCACACTGAAGTTTATGAAATAAAGAACGATACTTAACAGTTACGGGTGTTGGTGTGTGATGGTAATGGTGATTAAGATTTAAGTGGGAATGGCAACTGTGATGGTGGTGGTAACGGTGGTTGCATCGGGGTTGGTAAGAATGGTGGTAGTGTTGGTGGCCATGTTTATTAAGATGTAAGTGGTTGTGGTGGTGACGTTGTTGGTGGTGATGCTGGTGGTGGTAACGGTGGAACTGGTGGTGGTAGGATCGTCAGCAGTGGTTTTGGTGGCAGAGGTGTTGGTGGCCATTGTTGATGGTGGCAGCAGAGGTGGTACTGGAGTTAGTGGTCGTGGTGGTAATGACGGTTTTGGTTTGTGTTGGTAGTTGTTGGTGGTAATGTTAATTGGAGCTATTCTATTAATGTTTTGTGGCAGTTAATGTTGTTTTCAGGAGTTACAGATGTACATTAACGTTCTTTCAACTGATCGTGGTTTTGACTTGAATGTTTTCTGCAGCTGCCGGCAGTCTGGTCGCAGAGTATGGCGGTGATGATTCAGGTGGTGAAGAGGATAGCAAAGAAGAAACTTATACAGACTGGACAAAAATGGCATGTTTACTGTGCAAGAGACAGTTCCCATCTAAAGAAGCCTTAACAAGACATAACCAGTTATCCGACCTGCATAAGGTAGACCACCGTTCAGCATGTAAAAGTAAAGAATTTTGCCTGAAGCAGGGAACTTTTAGAATGTACTAAAAGGCTGAAATGTAACATTCACTTTTCTATTCTGTCTTTTTTATTCAAGCAAAATCTTGAAGTCCAGAAGAAATTAAAAATGTCCTTCTCTGAAATTGATGACTACGAAAGGAAGCAAAGAGAAGTAATGTTTTAACAAATCACTTTAAAACCTATGTGTAGAACGTAACTTTCAAACTTATGTTAAAAGGTAAGGCCAGAAACTGAAGTATCACCCCAACGCACCCCGCTTCAGTTTGATTTCCGCGTTCTTACCGTTTTTGCTAGGCTAAATACCGTGATCGCGCCAAGGAAAGACGCGAATTATTTGGTCAGCCAGATTCTACACCTTCGGGCAAAAAAAAGAGGCAAAAACATGGCAGAATGTGAGTGTAATTTGGGATAGTTTTTGAAAGTTTTGTTGATTAATGCCACGTGTCAGTAGAAAATAAGAACTTCCTTAGCAACCGTTCTACATTTATGTTTACATGTGTTTACCAAAAACAAAACAAAAAAGCAATTTTTATGCATCTTGCCAATCACAGGAGTACTTGGAAAGTTGAAAGATTGCAAGGGCAGCATGCAGAACACAGAATGTGCCCAGATAAGGATAAGTGCAAATGCTTGTTATAGCGTAAATTATCACTTACATTTGCATTTAGTGCGTACGAACAACCCACTAAGGATGGAATCACATCAGATAATATTGGTAACAAAATGTTACAGGTAAGTGGCGAGCTCCTTGTCAATGATGGTTCCACTGACTTCATTGCCAGACTCAACATTAAGTTACTCTAGGATAGGTTTACTGCACTGGCGAAGGCCGAAGATGTTTCATTACTGTCAAGTTCAATTTCAAGGTGGTATCAGAAGTTCAGAACCCGTCTTGGTTGATTTGTGCTTATGTTTTCCTAATACACTATTGACGAGTTTGAGAATGATGTGTTCTTCATACCCTTGCAATAATTTTTTGTTGCTTCAGGCCATGGGTTGGACGCAGGGTACTGGTTTAGGAAAATCTCGGCAGGGCATTGTAGATCCAATATTGGTAAGTATTTGATGGTCATTTTACTTTCCTGAATGCCTTTTTAACACCACTTACTGGAGAGAAGACTTATGTCTACTTGAGCTATGATTTCACTCTTGCTCCTTTAGGTATATTTTGTCGTTAATGTATGTGGAAGTGATAGTGCATGATAAATAATGTTTGCGTTATTTTCTCGTTCCGTCTAGGCCAAGATGCGCAATCGCTCAGCTGGTCTTGGATTAGAAGGCAGTGATTACGGAGCTCTCGCTGGCGATAAAGAACGAGATGTTTTGAAGAAGATGGTAAAAACTGTTCTTGTGAACAATTGATATTGAAAGACGTTTGTTGTACATGTCTTGTCTGTTCTCTGTCATTTTTGCTTAGTCCTGTTTATTATTTACTTTAATTTTGTTTTATTTATATATTTACTTGTTTCTTTCCTTAATTACTTATTTTAATATTTATGTATCTCTTTGTGTGTATATTTGCATTTGATGAATCAATTTGGCGGCAATGTAGATAGGTACACAGATTTTAAAGTTATAAAGAACCCTGCCGTTTCACTCATTTGTGACTTCATGAAAACGTTAATTAATTTCTTCTGTAACAGGCCCAGTCCCGATATGAGTCATTGGAATAGTAACAGACAAGCATTCTTCTTGTGGACCAGCTGTCATTGCATTTTCAAGGCGCACATCACTGGACTTGTGAAAAGGAATCGCCACCTACGTCGAATGTTTCCTCGAATGGATCTCTTATTTCGTAGTAATAAAGTGATCGTCACGCGTTTTAACTCTGTAATACGATAAACGTTCCTTTTTTTTTATTTTCGTTTGCATTCGAAATGTACCTTTGTAAAATTTTAGAGGTATATTTCCGATGGCGGTACATGATGCTTAACGTGCACAACAAATGGTGATTTCTTTCCTGAAATCAAAGCTAATTGTGTCTTAAACATTCTCGTGATCACTTATCTATTTTACTGACCTATATGAGATGGCAAAGTCGGGCAATAAAAACGGCGATCATCGTCATTCATCGCAGTGTACGAAAGAAAAACTCAGAACTGATAGGATGACGTCTTGAGTTTTTGGCTGGATATAATAAACTGCACCGGGGTTTGTTTATTTTCCTACTTGTTTTGCCGTTTATAGTTCATTTGTTATTTCATACTGCACACTGCATTAATGCTCCGGTGTTTTTTCACTATTAATACAAGCCACAAAGTCTTTTGTGATTTTTAATAGTTCCTTCAACTAACGTTTATCGCCAGGTCGACGGACTTTTTTCTTACTTTTGTACTTAAGTCGACACCTGGTTGGAGGAAAATTTACCAACACACGATCTGAAATATCTGTCTGACAGCGCTGAGAAGTTGGGTCTGCGGACTATTTTATCGGTTGACCAAACCCTCTCGATGGTGTCCACTGTGTGTTTTTGATTATCTTATAGCGCCCTACAAGTTCAACGTTTGCAACTGTGTACCTTTCCAGACTTTCTTGCACGCACTCTGATACGCATGAATCCCCCAATTCCTTTCTGTACACGTGGTTACGGTTTCTTGCGCGCGCACCTTGACACGCTGGTGTACCCTACCGACGGGTAAATTTACACTTACTTACCCTTGCACGCAGTTGGACACGCACTTACAACCCCTAGCTGCAATTATACGCAAAATTACACTCTTGTGGCCACTCTGTAACTCACTTATCCCCGCAGATTCGCAGTTATACATGTGATTACGCTTTCTACCACGCACTCTGCATCCACTTGTAACCGCCGAAACGTAATAACTAAACACTTGTTTACACGTTCTTGCTGTGACTAGGACACGCAAAGTGTATTCTACTTCAATCGGTGATCGAAGTGGAATACGAGGTAAAAGAAGCAGTCATTGTCAGCGTGGTTTGCCAGTGAGATATTTAGTAGGAGACGGTGTTTGTGTGGTGCTAGGATCATGAAACGTAGACACCACCCACATTGCTTGGAAACGGAAATTTTTGGTACCTGAAGGTCTGAAAGAAACTTCGGTTGCAGCGTCTGAATTCTGTTGAGTATTTAACCTTAAACAAGTCAAATTTGGGGGATTTTGTTTTTTTATTGATCTTCACTGTTGCAGTAACTTAGCATTTGCATCAAAACGTTCAGAAAGTCTGCTTGTTTTCTAAATTCAATAAACATTGTGAATAACTTTCATTTTGAAATGACACGGGAACTGGTCTGTATATGTACCATGAAAAAGGAATAAGGCTGAACACCTCAATGACTCCTCATCAATTTATCAATCTCATGAAAGCAACTCGAAGTAGATCAAATGTCATAACCACAACAATAAAGAAAATAAACTCTATTTCTTCAGGCCGACCGCACAGTTCAACAGCGGTCCATCTGCATATCAAACCAATTAGTTCGAATATCACATCTTTACTGGGCGATATATGGTTCTTGGTTCACGTGCAGAAAATTCCGTTCGGTCGGTAAAATTCTTCCTTAATTGTACACGATCTGCTAAATTCAGCTGGTTTCATTCCTTTTGTTGCTTCCTTGTTCTTCCAGCCATATTCAAAGGAACTGGTGATGGGGAATTCGTATTTATTTTCAGGAATAATAGTCTTCCTCTTTTCTAAATAAGCATATCTTCCTCCACCATCTGCACTGAAGCCCTCGTACAACAGTTTCCTTGTGTAAGGCGAAGCGGGGCGCATTTCTTTAAGGAAAGTATGCGACTCTCTTGGTTCCTTGATGCTAACTTTCTTCTCTTCCTCCTTCTGAGATTTCTCGTGCGTCATTAACTTCAGTTTTTCCTCAAGGTTTCGCATCACCGGCTCAACGTTGATGCTAGCTTTCTTCGCTTTAGTCTTCCCGAAGTTACCGCGAGCGAACTCCTTCGAGTATTGCGTCTGCCAAGCAAGTCGCACCATGGCTTCTTTCTGAATAGATTCTTTCCAAAAATTTTGGCGCTGGGTGTCCATGTTCAACTCTCGCACCATCTTGTGACCTTTCTGTAAAAAAACAACCAGAAAATTCCAGCTCAGACAATCTGCAGCTCTTTGATGAACTTTTTGGCAATCCACAAGTGGTTGCTATGGTGATCACTTTAAACGAAATCATCTTAGCCAGCGGCTTCATTGTCTCCCTCAAGTTGCCAAGTATGTTAGCATAAATTAAAGGATAATGGCAACATTTTTCAATCGATTATACATCGAAAGGACACATATGAGTAGTCTTCGATATGATGTTTTCCTATACGCTCGTATATAGTGAGCAAAACCAATGAAATGTACCAGCGTCGGAGGAGAATTTAAAAAAACGAAACTTGATAGAACCCGAAAAACGTTATTCCTGAGACATGAGATTGGTTTGAAAAAGGGGGGTAGTATTTCGGCATGAAATTGACTATGAAAATGATTGTAAGACAAGGCCGTATTTCTTCGAGTTTTAGTTAAAAGACGAAGTTGTAGTTCCTCAGAAAGAAGTTCTGACTTGATTTTGGCTTTTTGAAGTGATTACCATGGTTTTAACGGATGTACATTGCAGTATTTCTTGCATAACCAATTTCGTGATGTAAATGACGAAACAGAGGGCCATCCAGGGTCAATGCAGAGAGACTTAAATGATATTTGCCAGATGCTTTCTAACTAGCTTCCTGTTATCCTTTACAACTCATGAAGGCATACGTGGGTTCCACATTCTTTCAAAAGCATGCGCTGAGGACCAACCTTTCTCTGAAAGAAGCGTGAAAAAACACTGCTGAAACCAATCTCACGTCCTTTCAAAATATCTTGACCCGAAACTAATCATGCAACTATCCGAAAGACGAAAATACTATTGTCTCTTGGAGATATTTGGGACTTTTTTGGCACTGGTGACACCAGTGGGAGCAGAGTAAGTCTTGTTAAGAGTCTTTAATACACGCAAGGATGATTTTATTATACAAATATATGTACAAACAAAACGAGGAAACAAAAGAGAACAACGTTAGTGCATGTTCGATGCTCTCGGAAGAAAAAGGGAAGAGATTTTTACAGTCCAAATATGGCTTGTCATATGATTACAATACATGATATTAATTTAACATGAAGTTTAGAGCGTATTTCAAATATACATCTATTTTAACAGGTCTCGGCCTACAATGCCTGCATACGAGAGATCTATGTCCTCTCCGGGAAAAGTTCTTCATTTGTCGATCGGGAAAATATCCGAATTATCAGCTTTCGAGCTGAGATCGAAACACCTTAGTCACATAGATTGTCAGAATGACCAAAATAACTTCCTAATGACTAAAATTTCAAAAAGTTCTAGACCCTGCTTTAGCCCTCCTGTTAAGGACGTCTACTCATGCGTTGGGGGGATCTCTTTCACAGCCCTCGACTCTTGCTTGCTTCCACAAGACCTTTCCGTAATCGCCAGTTGACGAATTGGTGTAAAAAGGGAAATTTACTACAGTTATTAATATGTAAATGAGATGGATTTTAAGCCAGGCCGATGATCTCACACATATTTCCCATCGCATTTCAAGTTCTGGTTCTCATTTTACTTAAGTCACAACACAGATATTTCCCACAGCGTTTCAAGTTCCGTAGGTGCTCATTTACTCTCATCACAGCACAGATGTTTCCCATCGCATTTCAGGTTCTCGTTCTCATTTTACTTTTGTCATTGCACAGACAGTTCTCATGACATTTCGAGTTCTGGTTCTCATCTTCCATTTTAACTGAGTTGTCTGTTCATGTCATGCACTAATATCTTGCATGTCTGTGCTTGGAGTTATTCGAAAAGACAGGCTTCTTAATAAGAAAGCGTTTCCTGATCTCCAGAGGAAGAGATCAAACCAGCAACGTTCTAATGACCGGCGAGACGCTGGATCCGTTGAGTAACCGGGAGTCATAAGGGGCTAAGGTGTTGCTTGGAGGCATATCTGCTGTCTATACAGTAGCCACAATGTGATGGTAAATATTAATAGAAGACATGAATCTTATACCCAATTTCTGTGGGCACAAGAACTTGGTATGATAAGAGACGATATGTGGACGTTTGCCAAGCTTATTCCCAGAGAAAAACAACTTCTGGGCCCCAGACAAAGAATTGAACCCACAACCTTCTGATGACCGTTAAGACGCTTCATTGAGCAACCGCGATTGGGATGGTTAGCCCCATATGACCGTGATCAGGGTCAACTTATCATCTGTGATGCATTATACCGGGGTCTGATTGTTTAACTCTATGGTCATCAGAAGGATTCGAGTTCGATCTCTCGTCTAGAAGTCAGAATCATTATCTGAGAATTCGACCTTGACGAACGTTCGTGTATTGGTTGTTATAACTTGAAGCTCGCATACACAAATGAAAAAACGAATATGCATGACTTTTATGACATCTATTCAATTAAAACTCATTGTGCATGGCGAACGGCTTGAAAATTGGTTCCTGGGAACGGGAGCTCTTAGTACAATTGGAATGTTACAAGGACTCGGCTTCAGGTTCATCTCCACCGTAAGATCTTCGGTTAATTACAACGATCCGTTTGTCTTATTTCCCAGCAGTGTGGTGTGATCGGTCCGTAGATGACTTCGCGTGCTCATTTGAACGTTGACTTGCAAGAGGAATTAAAAGCCGGAATGGGGTTGAAACTAAATGCCAAGACGTTAAAAATGTTCAAAATATGTGAAATTCAAAGATGGTTGTGCATGCACTGGACTACGTGCTTGGCCAAATATCTCTCTGACTCAAATAGTAGACTAAGCTAATATTTATTGAAATTTATGAGTTTGTTAGGCTCACTCTGGCCTTGGGATAAAAGCAGTAAGAATGTTCCTAGTTTTTATTTCGAATGTTAAAATCCAGCACAAGAACCAAAAGGATTTTCTAAGTTTTGTACTCACGCAGGTGGCCTTTCATGAACATCTCGTCAAACTAGTCAGAATCTGGAAAGAAGGCGGACCCTGTTTTAAAAGTCGTCATACTTGTATTCAACCCAATTTAACGGGTCGCTCACCACTGGGGTTATTCTTCACAGAAATTAAGTCGGCATCAGCTGTGTGCCGTCGCCGTCTTCGAAAATCTACTCTTCTGGCCCTCCTCGCTTCACGGCAGAAGTAACCTGCCAAGGCGAAGTTTAAAATACCGGGCTATGTTTACAATATTCGACAAGTTACAACGCTGTAGTGTTGCCTTAAATCCGCAAGTCGACAGTCCTTGGTCTTGGTTCATCACTCTTTCATGCTTCCTTGCTCATACTGTCACATTTGGCATAACCTATGCATTTGGGATATTTTACGTTGTCTTATTGGAAGACTTCCCGGGACAAGAAAGCCAAGCAGGTAAGCGATTGACTTTAGTCTGGCATAGTTCTTAAGACTACCGGCTTATTAATTCATGACAACTTATGTAAATTTCGTGTCGGAAAATTGACGCTGGAAGGCGTCGTGGTTTATTCAATGTATTACTCGTAGAGCTAATTCTGTGTTCAGAACATTTACACATTTATTTCCGACCCATTTCCAACGAGATTTCCTTTAGTAACTCGAATTTTGCTGCTGATTTCCACGTGAGCAAACTTACTGTTATAAACGCGGCCTTCATGTTTGTAAAAATACCTACATCTATGCAGTGAAATCCTCGAAAATTGTTTGTCAATTTTCAACGCTACCTTATAATCTGATTTAAATACAGTTTCCTTTAACCTAAAACCCAGCACAAAGTCTGTTCAGTTATCAAAAAACCGCTAGCCAACCATTTTCATTTTTAGGTCGGAAAAAAAAACCGGTTTTCTTTTTCAAATGGAAAACAGCATTGACATTGGAGTTAATTGCACGGCCGCTTGCAATGCCTTTCGAACGAGTCGATGTTCTGATGAGGACAATCTTCGGCCATTTTTATCATTGTGTTTTGGATAATCTCGCGTAGGTGGTCATTCTTTGAACATGCTGGAGTTAGCTGTCGCCTGAGCGACAGAAAGGCTTGAATATATATTGCAAGCGCAAACCTGTTTCATTCCGCATGAATGATTATCGCGTGATGCTGGATTATTCTCGATTAGCAACAACAAAAAAATAACTGCAGCCGAAATAAAATACAAACTCTCAAACGAATTGTCCACAAAGTCGGGCTAATGCTCGTATAAATCGATCTCTCACGGCTTGTGTTAGCTTGGGCTTATACACGCACCACGGCTTGCGTTCTCTTCTGTATATAGACGACCCTATTTGCGTTAGCCAAAAACCAATCAAGGCAATTGTTCCTCCAGCGTGGCACGAACCGGTATTAACAAGGCCGTAGGAGCTTCGAGGCAGAATTTTATTTTATTTCTAAACGATTGTATGGTCTGGTTGCATGTAAGAATTTCAGCCCAGTTAACCGCATTGAAATTTCAAATCTATGAAGGTTAGAGAACTGCTGAAATTTAGAATTGGACGTTTGACGTTACGGGTTGCTGTAAGACTCCCTACGTAGCATACTAGTTTTATATCATTGTTTGAAATTTCTAATGCTGGACTTAAATTTTCACCCTGTAATGGTAAAATAACTTTTTTCAGTTTAAAAGAATTCACGGAGTGCCCGGGCCGATACTTCAGCCAGACTGATGATGTAATCAGCTCCTACGCCATTTTTGAGCTATCTTTAAACTGTTGTATATTAAAAAGCAAATAAAGTATATAGCGATACTAATTCCTGTGGCCGTGATAAATCCAAGTTGTTTTTTTCCTTCAAAAGCCTTAGCAATTTCTTTTTTGCCATTCCATATTGCTTGGATACACAAATTGTCTTGGTAGTCACGCAGTCGGTCGAGTATTATGCAATATGTATCAGATTAACTCACTGGAGTTTTCCGGTCGTATTGTTACATTAGCGAGCGAATCAAAAGCAGGAATTGTGCCTTGAGACAACAATGCATACCCCAGCACGAACAACTTTATACGACAATCTTATCGTGTTAATGTACCCTGCACCTAGGCTAAATTTTCGAAAATTGTTGTATAATATTTGCCGACATTCTTGGCTCATAATGATTGAAATAGCGATTGAAACAAACATTTCTTGCAACTCATTATTTTTTGGGCAAATTGTTTGGTCGGCAGCAAACTTTCATATTTCCAACATTTTTTTCACCAACAAATGTTAGCCAACGTTACCGAAAAATGTTGTAACGTCTGGCCGAACCTTACCGTTATTCACTTAATGTGAAAATGAAAACGACGATTTACGAAGTAATAATGCAAAACTTTCTTTGGCTAAACCAAATACGAACTTTATGAAAAGAAGCTTTTCCTATAGAGCTGTAAAGTCTTCGAACGATCTACCAAGTGAACTTACGAATACTTTAACAATGTTGGCAACGTCATTTAAGCGGAAACTAGAGCTCGTAACTGATTAACTAGCTTCATTCATACTGTTTGGATATTTCTTGAATAATTTGTACAGTTTTGTATGCAATATTGTATTCATCCACTGTATTATATGTAATCATGGCCCTTTGAAAACCACCTTTTGCTGAATTGGCTAGTGTGTTAAAATAATTTTAATTAAAGATTAAACGTGGTAGAACTACGAATGGTCTATGTCTGTTAATGAAAATTTACGTTTCAGTTCACCAACTATCATGACCAAACATCAAACTCTTGTAGGCATGCAGACATGCAGACAGTCAGGATTTTTGTAATTATTTCACTGTGGCAAACAACAACAGCTTGGAGTTTGAACAAACATTTTCTAATATGTCATCATTCTGTTTTTCCATAGCTTGGATTGTCAGCATTAATTTAAGCGCAGTTATGATATTGAGCCCGCTGACGATCTCTTTGTGTCGGCGGTTCACACCAAGAGTCGTGTGCTGTTGCGGTGTTCTGCTGGCTTCAGTTGCTTTCTACTTAGCTTCAATGGCGACCAACATGTACATGCTGTGCCTAACATTCGGCGTCATGTATGGCGCTGCTTCCAACTTCATATACCTACCAACCCTTCTTGTGGTGAAGACCAACTTCAAGAAACACTTAGCTGTGGCTTACAGTGTAGGGATTGGCGGAACAGGCGTTGGTGCTATCGTTTTCAGTTTCATTATCTCGTCTCTCGTTGAAACCCATGGCTGGCGAGGCGCTATGCGCGTTTTGATCTACCCTTTGCTGGGCTTATTTGTTTGTGGCCTTATTCTTTTTCCAAGCGAGCAGGAAGCCCGCCCGACGCACTGGAAATCCAAGGAGGCATCCCTATCACAAAAAAAGTCGATTCTTGCGAGAATACGGAGATCAGTTTCGTCATCTTGGCGTAACAAAGCATTTGTCATGTCGACTGCTGCTTTTTTTCTTGCATTCTTTGTGATTCCCATACTATACTGCCATATCGTAAGTATTCGGATATGAGTTTTATGTGATTGATCTTCTCTACCAGTAGCATACCATTTCATGGAATGATATAGGAAGGAGATACTACTTCATACTATACGTATACATATGCACATATACATACACGTATTTTATATATATGTAAACACATACACGTATACATAGTGTATGCTTTTACATATTCATATGAATATACATATACGAAATGCATATATGCTACACTATTACGTCTTCATGTCTATATGTACATGTGTAAAGATGATACATAATACATTGACATATACATCCACACATATGTATACATATACATGTACTTATGTATATGTACTAGCAATGAATTGTCCTCTGTTCTTTCACGTTCACTCCTTTCTGTCTGGATAGTTCCATAAATAAATATTACTTTATAGACAATCGAGAATCGATTCTGCTTATTCCATGACCGTCCCTTACCCTAGTAGTCCTAAGGTAACCTTTGCTGCTCGTTTAACCTTCCAGGTCAACTTCGCCATTAAACAAGGACTTAGTTCTTCGAACAGCAAAAAGCTACCGCTATTTCTCGGAGTTGGGTCGACAGTTGGCCGACTTACCATCGGACGGATTTCAGCTATACCTGGTATGAACCAGCTTTTCTTGACTCAAGGCATTTTACTCGTACTTTGCGTATCAATAACATTGGCTCCGCTGGCCAGTTCCACGGCTCCACTGATCATTTTTGCTGTTGTGTTTGGTGGTTTTGACGGAGCTGCAACAGTACTGCTTCCTATTGTGGTGGACTATGTGTCTTTTGATCAAGCGCAAGCTTTACAGAGTCTTGGCAATTTATTTGCAGTGCTGAGTGTTCCTTACGCTTTGGGCTCTCCGCTTGCAGGTAAAGTGAACAAGTGTTTGGTAGAAAGTAGACATAAGTTTTCTTCACGCACGAGTGCTAAGTATGATTTATTATTTTCTTATCGTTCAGGTTGGCTGTTTACCATCACGAGAAGTTACAATACGGTGTTCTTCAGTTGTGGTGCAATCCTCTTTATTGCTTCGTGTTCGATGTCTTTGGCTCATTTTCTAGTATCACTGCCTGGCTCTACCGCCACCGCCGTCGACATGCAAGAAAATACCGCTGGCTGGTCGGCGAACTACAGCACGCCGAATAACATTCTGTATTTAAGTAACGATGGATTAATGAAATCAAGAATGTGCAGTTTGCCGGACCTTTCTGCAGAGATATATTCCGAACCTAGCAACACCGCGGATGACAGGAGCTTGAGCTCCTTTCCACCATTATTCTCTCTTAAATTTACGGAACATACTAAACCTGTTAATCAAGATTTACAGACAGAAGTATTGGAGGTGAAATTATTGGACGAACACCTTTACACTGATCTAAACGATCAGATTTCTGGATTAATCCGGAGTGAACACAGCACAAGCTCTTCATCCACTACAACCAGAAGACATGCTAGTGGGGTTGAGAATGTTAAATTCGAAAGATCTGTAGACTTAAAGGAGGTTGATAATGCTTGCGTTTCATTTAAAGATCGCATGATCGACATGAGTTCTGAGGATATCGCTTGTGATTCCGTGAAAGATGGTTGCGTTAACATCAGCATTGATGACCCTGGGTATGTTTCGGCAATAAGTTCTTACGGTTGATTTGACGAATCACAACATGCAGTAAACGGCGAAACCGCCTGAGACAAAACACTGGCGTGTGGGAGACCAAGAAACAGAAAGGTTTGACGCCAATTACGGAACGCGATAACGAAGTCTTTGGCGAAGATTTACAAATGGTCGGGGTATAACTATTAGTGGCAACCATAGTTAAAGTATTTCGTTACTGAAGTTGCCCTGAGAGGCCATAGTTACTGGCTTACATCGTAGCACATTTGTATACTGACTTTGTTTTGTCACGATTTAGTCATTTTCGCGTTGGTTTTGGTAAGTCACTGTCTGTTGCTGGGTCAAGTTAGGTATTGTAAAGTTCCAATTATCTTTCGAGTGTCGAACGATTTACTTATGGCAATAGAGAACTTCATTCGCAAGATGTAAGAAAAAATATTGGGGAGACAAAAATGCATGGAAACTGAGGAAGAACTGATGACAAGCCATTTTGACATTGAAGTTAGTCCACCCATTGAATGCGATAATACAGAAGTGAAGTTGACGCACAAAATTCAAAACTTTTGATAGTATTAACTCTTCTTCGTCGAAACATCTCCCCTTGACGAGTAAAATCGTCTGCTACTGGCTAAAGTAAAATAATTGACAGGGAGCGTGGAGCAATTTAAAAAGTGGTGGGGCTAGGGAACGATCTATGGAGCTAGTATTATATAGATATATAATAGAGATAATAGAGATATATAATAGAGATAATGGAGCTTGAAGAAACGGGAGCTTCAGGAGTCGCCTTCCAAAATTTTTTGGAATGACGCCCTTTAGACTCTCGGAAAGTGCACTTTCGATGTAAGAAGCACGATAAGATGGCACAAGAATGGATGATTAATTGAACTACCAATGGCAACATTAAAAAATAAAAACGAAAAAGTTTACATCTGCTTATATTTTGCACCACACTCGAGATAAAATATAGTGTCATTATCAATATATTCATTGATAAAGTGTGTACAGTAACAACTTTAATTTTGAACTGAACTGAGGATATAGATATCAAATCAGTACCACCAAAATTATATAACATTACTCAGCTATATCATATATGTTTTTTCCGGGCTGTCTTTTGTGCCTTGTTTGGAACTTCAAGACCCCACTGCGGCAGTGATTATCTGATTTTTTGGGGGAGTTCTGTAATTTATTCGCGGTCAGCTAGGGTAAATTTTCCAAAACTTCGATCTCGGTTGCTGTTCGATACAAAGTCGTTGGCAATCTTTGTAAGTTCAAAGTTATCAGTTCGGATCTTATCGCTACTTGGAATAGCTGCGCTGTTAAATCTTTCTTAATTCATTTTCGATCTCAACCAAGTTTTCAGCCTCTTGGACGATGAAAACAATCTTTCGCCTGCGGTACTTGTTGCTTCCACTTCAATTTGAAGTTTACTTCGCCGGGCCAGGAAAGGGTTAAGCTAAGAGCATTTGAAGGAAGCAGTTGTTGAGGCTCGGGACCGTTCATTTGTTGTGAGAGTTTGGCGATCCATCCAACTCCGCTCAAATATCCTGCGTCTATCTTGGACATTTTGAAAAGTTTTTGTAACCAAACTCCAATGTAAAATTAGACGAACAGGTTAGTAAATCAATGCTAAAATGTCCACACAATATATGCCAACTAATGGCGGTTGACGCTTCTAACGCAGTTGATAAACGTCTTATAAGCTTACTGAAGAAATAAACACAATTTATGTATTTAGAGAGCAAATAAGATGCCAGATATTACAGTAAAAGATGCAAAACTAAGTTGTTAGGTGAAGCGGTGTTTATAGTGAATAAAAAAAACATCAAATTTTGCGTAGAAGTTAAAAACAGGTTTTTTTTTCAAGAGGTTGCCTTTGTACAGCGGAAGAAGATTAGAAAAGTTTATGACTGGATTTTCCAGACGTGGTGCCGCAGGGAAAGAGTTAGAGGAGAAAACGGGTTTAAAGTTTTCAAGCATTTATGCTTTTGATGAAACATTTCCAAACCAGATGCTGTTCCTATTTTCCTTTGTATTTATCTCATCAATTGTTTACTGAGTTTAAGATTTTAAGGTAAATATGATTACATAGAATTCAAAGAAACCACTGCGCATAGACTATTCCATAGACTATTCATGACATATATATATATATATATATATATATATATATATATATGTCATATATGTTATGAATGGTTGTATAAGAAGAACTATTTGCATATAGATTTTATTATTACTATTTTTAAGTTAACTTTATGGTATTAGAGTGTTAGTGGCATTTTTATGTAAGTTCTTTTATTATGGAAATTTTAGATATGCATGTATTTATAGGATCTAAATATTGTTTTTAACTTACTCCACTGAAGAAGCCGTGAAAGGCGAAACGTTTGGAGGACTTTGAACAAAGTTTTTGTCTGAAGAAGTTTTTCTCTCTTTTATTCAACTATCATCCAGACATGGTGTATAAGACACATTCATATATATATATATATATATATATATATATATATGTTTTATGTCAGGGAGAGAGAGGGAGAGAGAGATGTCACTGAAACGAACCCAAAGGCTGATGGTAAGAGTCGGTGGGTGTGTCCGTAGGCATTGTTTTATACTCATACACATTCTCCTTGGTTCCGCGCCTTGCCACGTCTGGCGTCCTCGACGTACAAGCGAGCACTCCTTGGTGTAGAGACGAAGTTGTAGATTTGGCAAAATCTTGTCGAAGATCATGTCTTCCGAGGTAGGATATCATCGTCCTGATCAAAAGAAGTTGCAGTTACTTAACGATATCGCTAACAAGCTGCGAATCCACAGTATTGAATCGACGAATGCGTCAAAGTCAGGGTAAGGATTCGGTACTGATTTCCTGTGTCGAAGCTGTCTAGACGTGTTCTTTCCTTAAAAACATCGTGTATTTTTACTTCTTTAGACATCCGACGTCATGTGCATCCATGGCAGAGATAATGTCAGTGCTGTTTTTCCACACAATGCGATACAAAGGTACAAAGGATGAACTATTCACATTCTTATCACATTCTTTAAAGTTGTTTACCGTTGAGTGATAGCTACCACGAGGCTTAAAGATGCTTTTGAGGGTTTTGACAAAGTGCAGGTGCATTGGATCAAATACTGGATCGAGAATCGTTTTGCATTTAATCGTTATTTCAAGCCTAAATTTTCCTTAGTGACCTCGTTTGCACTGAGATAAGTTGTCTATTCGTCATGCTTCTATAAACCCCGAGTTATATAACTCGATTCCAAATGAGTTTTGATGTTATCATGCAGTTTACGATCAACATTGCCTTTATCTTTATTTTGAAACGATTTCTGAAAGTCTTTTCCATACACGAGATCAATTGTTCGCAGAAATTAGTTGTGGATAAACATATAAATTGCTGTTATTACACACAAAATGATTTTAGGGCGCCGCCCAATTAAATACCATATAAAATTATGCTGAATGCTGTTGTTCCTCATTCTCTGATGTTTGTATTGCATTGTGCAACTTTTTGTTGTGGTGCCCAATTTGTTACATAACTGTGTGTAAATTCTTGAGTTAAATTATGTAAATTCAGTGTTCAGAGTTTTTAATGGAGTTGATCAAGTAGAGGAATAGAGGGAACGTTTCTGGGGTGAAATATCATAAGATTGTTTGTACAGTACAAAAAGACATTTTTGGTGCCTCCTGAAGAAATTACCATTTAAGTCATAATTTAGTCTTAAAATTCCAAATGTTCAAAATATTAAAAGCCAAACATGAAATCTTCACTGTATTTGTAGTTTAACCCATTAAGGGGCAAGGGCACACTTTAGTATTTTACTCTGGCTAATGTCAGTAGGTTTTACTCATCAAAGGGGACGAGCCTTGCCCCTTTAAGAGTTAAATAGAAAGAATTTGAACATGAAGCACTCAAACCAGGCAGCTTTTGTCAACTTGTTAAATGCTTTTACCATTGCAAGTTCATTAGATTTTAGGATTTGTAGTTAAAATCTGTGTAAACTAAATGTTTTCCCACTTGCTATGCTGTATTTCAGTCTGCTTTAGTGTGGTGTACAGTATTTTGATGGTTGATTTGAACAAGTCTTAATATTTGATCTTCTTTTCAGTGTCTGATCCAAGAGATGCATCAAGTGATCGTTTTGTCTTGTCAAAGGTCAGCTTATAGCATGCATTCTTTTGCATTTCTTTGAAGATTCAAATAAATTTACAGGAAAGTGTGAAGGGTTCTCTGGTTAGAGCTGAGGATACGTTTCTGTGCAGGACATGTGAAAGAGCAGGTGATGAAGAGGATAGGAATGTGGAGGAGAGCTTGGATCTGGGAAATGGGGTTCACTTAGAGAATGTTGGAAAGTTTTGTTACCTGGGTGATATGCTGAATGGGGGTGGAGGAGTGAATTCTGCATCCCTGGCAAGGGCACGTTGTGCATGGAGGAAGTTTAAGGAGTTATCAGGGATTGTGACAAGGAAGGAAGTGTCACTTAAGCTGAAGGGGAAGCTGTATGTGATGTGAGGAATGGTATGCTATATGGAGGTGAAATGTGGGCTATGAAGGCCGTGCAGAGTGGGAGATTGGAACATACAGAGATGAGGATGGTGAGATGGATGTGTGGTGTATCGCTGAGGGATAGAGTGCCAAGTGCAGAGCTGAGGGAAAGAATGGGAATTGAATCAGATGGTTGGGACATGTGCTGTGGAAGGATGATGATGATTGGGTGAAAAAGATCATGTGGTTTGAGGTGAAAGGTAAGAGAGGATGGGGAAAGCCAAGGATGACATGGAGCCAGGTGGTGGAAAAGGACATGAGAGAGTGCAGGTTGAAAAGGGAAGATGTGAAGGATAGGGAGAGGTGGAGGAGGCTGCTGTGTAGAGCTGCTGGCCAACCCCTCCGTAAGCAGGGAAAACGGCCATAAAACAACTGTTGTTGTTGTTATTGTTGTTGAAAGTGTTTTATATTAAAGGCACAGAAAAAATTCTAAGTTATCTTCTTGCCCATTAATGGGTTAAAATTGGGTCATGATGACCAGGATGCATTGACAAAGCTATTAATGGCCAGGAATAATTTAAAACTGTTAACATTAGGATACTTGGAGATTTGTATTGTGTGTTTACATAATCTGATGTACTGACAATTAATCAACTGTTTAAAATGATCAATTGAGTAAGTATACAGTCCTATCAGTCCAGCTCTAAATGGTTTCATGTGGGATTTATATGCTGTCATTAACCCTGCTTGTATCAAAACCTCAAGGTATTGTTATATAATGAGGTCTAATTGTTTTATTATATTATTGTTTTTCAGGGTCATTCAGCTCCAATTCTTTATGCTGCCTGGGCAGAAGCAGGTCTTTTCCCAGTTTCAGATTTGTTAACATTGAGAAAAATTGACAGTGACTTGGAAGGACATCCAACTCCTGTGAGTAATACTTTTGTCTTTTTTGTGAATGTAATACTTCTTGAGCTTGATCACCCAGAAATTACCTCTAACCCTCTAATATGACTTTAAACCATTTTATCCTGATTGTTGTTGAGGTACGTAAAGAACTCACAACAAGTGGCAAGTATTAGGTTATGGTTCAGTTCATGTCAAGGGCTTAAAACTTATTTACAAGTAAACAAATTTGAGAATAGAGTTTGAATCACTGTTAGCCTTAAATGCTATGTTTCAGCTTCCTTAGCTGTTATGTATTGGTCTATAATTACATTCTTGGCTCCCTGCTAGCCTAACTACTTTTAAAGAGTAGGAAGTGTGAACTTAATGATTTACGTATGGTACTTTTTATTTAGCGATTAAACTTTGTTGATGTCGCCACTGGTTCATTGGGTCAAGGCTTAAGTTGTTCTTGTGGCATGGCTTATGTTGGAAAGTATTTTGACAAAGCAAGGTATGCTGTACATTGTCACTTTGCATATTCAATTTCTCCTCAGTTGTACAACTGGAGAAAAAGGGTGTCAGAGATAAGTGAGGAAAGTAGGTTTAGGCATGGGAGATGAATCTTGCACCATCCTTCCAGGGGTTGTAGAATGTTAAATCAAACTTCTCTAACTTCCTGTGGCACTGTAGTTTTTCTTTGAGCCATGGCTAGCAAAGGTTTCAGTTTGTAGTTTCAGGTTCCTTATCCAGTCATCTAACCCACATGTAAACTATATTTTTTAGCTATCGCATATATTGCCTCATGGGTGATGGAGAATCAATGGAAGGAAGTGTCTGGGAAGCTGCAGCATTTGCAAGTTATTATAAGTTGGACAACCTTGTGGGAATCATCGATGTCAATCGTTTGGGTCAGAGTCAACCAACAAGCTTACAACATGACATGAATGCATACAAAGCAAGAATGGAAGCCTTTGGGTACGCATACTAGTTGCAGTATTGAAGAAATTGACTGCTTCTTCTTCAGTTATTAAACCTTTAACTAACTGAATTATTTTAATCTAATGAAGTGGCTAACCATATTTAACTGATGTGAAAATTATTTTTTTATTGAACTGTTGAAGTTCAATCAATTTCACAGTTTAATGTTTTCAGTTGTAAACTTGACAATACCCTTAGTGCTTTCAGAAAACCATTGTTAACCCATGTTTACCAACAATATTTGCATAACTGATGTACATTTATCTCATTCATAATGCCATTTTAATTTTAGGTGGCATGCAATTGTAGTGGATGGTCACGATGTGGAAGCATTATGTCGTGCATTCCATGATGCTAGCAACACCAAAGGGCAACCAACATGTGTTCTTGCTAAAACATACAAGGGAAAAGGCATGACAGGTAAATAGTGTGGTCGTCCCAGATTTCCTGCCAGGATTGAACCCAGCATTTCTCAGGCTGGTACTGCCCCCAGTGGGCATTCAGAGATTGTTAGGGGAGTGGAAGCAAGGCAGCAGAGAGGGAGACATTAGGATGCAAATGATGGGTGTTCATTCCTCATTCATCACCTCACCATTTTTAGGTTTCTTATTGTCATTTAGTGTTAAAATGTAACACTGACTGACTAACACAGCAATGCTAAGCTGAAAAACTATATGTTACAGTTATTATGTTTGGTATTACCCTGGGGTTGGGCAATAGCTTGGGTATAGAACTGGGACTGAGTGTGCTCATTAGGACAGTGGTAAAATGTTTCATTTTGAGGAAGGTGAGAGCATTCATCCAATAAAGGTTGAGAACCACTGATATCAACCATTTCATGCCCACCTGAGTGTTCCCTCTGTTCCATAAACTCATCTTATGTTGGTCCAAATGAAATCTTTCAAGTTGACCACAGTTGTTGAGAGTCCAACGGTTAATTCATTCATGCCTGAGTCAGCCTTTGTTATTTTACTGTGGGTAATACAAGGTGTATTTTACTTACCACAAGAAGGGCAAAGCTGGGGCCACATTTTCCAAGAATGTGTCAAATATATCCACATTCAAAGCAGTCCTTCCTGAAATGGTCCCTCATGTTACGCTGGCTAATGCCAAATTGGTTTTTGCTGTTACAGGTATTGAAGATCAAGAAAACTGGCATGGAAAGGCTTTGGGTGACAAAGCTGGCAGCATAATTGATGAGATCAACGCACGCATTCAAAACAAAGGAAATCACGGTCTTGGGCCGCAGCCAGTGGTCGATGATGCACCAGCTGTAACCTTGTCTGTCAAGCTCAGCGAACCTCCTAACTACACCTTAGGACAAAAGGTGAGATACATTATATTACAGAAAATCATGGTGCAAAACAACTGGTCGGCACAGAAGAGCTTAGTTCAGGGCCATGCAAGAGTCATCTTACTAATTCAGTAATCATCTTTCAGATTGCCACACGGGAAACGTATGGCTCAACTTTGGTCAAGCTGTCGAAAGATTGCAACCGAATAATAGCAATGGACGGTGACACCAAGAACTCGACCCATTCCTTGAAATTGAAGAAAGCTCACCCTGAACAGTACATTGAATGTTTCATCGCTGAGCAAAATTTGGTCGGGGTTGCTGTCGGTTGTGGGACTCGCCACCGCACTATTCCCTTTGCCAGCACATTTGCTTGCTTCTTTACCCGGGGTTTTGATCAGATAAGAATGGCTGCTATTTCACAAGCCAATGTGAAGTTTTGCGGATCACATTGTGGAATATCCATTGGTTAGTAAAACATGGAGTATAAGTGATATCATGTCATGAAGGATATTATTTGATAAAGGCTCCTTTGCAGTTCTGCGCCAGCTTAAATGATATTTATATTAGCCCTGGCAAATTTAATTATCTCATGGAATTTTTGGGCTCATGATCTAATTGTCAAATATAGCGCCAGAGGTAATGAACTTGTAGCTCCTTTGGTCAAACGTGACGTTGAGAAAGATTCTTTTTGTAGCTCTGGACTCGTGAAATGCTGTTATGAATATCTAGTTTGATATACAAAATATTCCTAAGTATCGAATTGTAATACAGTACAATAGTCAGCTAAACGTGTGAAAAGCGAAAAATTGTTTGGCATAATGATTTTCTAAAGTTCTTACTATTGAAAAAAATAAATAACTTGTTTTCTTGTAGGCGAGGATGGTCCATCCCAGATGGCTTTGGAAGATCTAAGTATGTTCCGAGCTGTTCATGGTTCTTACGTGTTTTATCCGTCTGACGCGGTGTCGATGGAAAGAGCAGTTGAATTGGCAGCAAACACCAATGGGATTTGTTTCATCCGTTCAAGCCGCCCAGCTACACCAGTCATTTATAAAAATGATGAGGAGTTTGCGATTGGAAAAGCTAAGGTAAGTGGATATTGTATGCGCTCAAACATAGAAATTGTCGTGCAAGGTGTGCATGCAGAATCGCACTGCCGCACACCCTCTCGCTTACACCATTACTCACTCCCACTCTGATGTTCTCATACTCAGTCCTACCCTCACACACTCATCGCACACTCACACACTCTAACACTGTCACTCACATGTACATCTACACAGTATCTCGAACATTCATACGCTCAGTTGCGCACACTTTCACATGCATTCACTCTCTCCCCCCCATACATTCTCAGTCACGGTTTCACACTCTCTTTCTGTCACGTTCGTACTCTTGCATACATACTCACACACTCCGACACCGCGCAATCACATCTGCAGACGCTCACAATTGCTTTGAAACTCCGACAACTATAAACCAAGCTTACAAGCCCGGAAAATTAATGAATAGACGGGTTATGGACAAATCATTAACCTACCAATAATTAGTAGCTGTTATATTTTACTTGCTAATCCATCAGAATCTTCTTTCGAAAGCAATTTTTTTGCGGACAAACCTGGAGTATTTCAGCACCTGCAAATGGAAATTCCGCTCTGCTTCGTATTTATATCAAAAATAACAACCTTAAGATCGTATTAGATTTGATTTCCGTTGAGGTTCCGGGGAAATAGGTCACCAATAGTAAACACTCCGTAAATAACAACCTACCAATCCGTACATTATATGCCGTTACGAATGTGAACAGCGTGGGTTATACCTTCATTTTACAAATACAGCTCAGTTAGGAAAAAAACATCACTTTGTATATTTATGCTACTACTGCAGATGTTTGCTACAAATTTACTTTTATGCCCTGATATAGGTTGTCAGAAAAAGTGATAATGATAAATTGGTTTTAATTGGCTGTGGTATAACTTTGGTTCAAGCCATGGACGCTGCCGACGAACTGGCCAAAGGTGGAATATCTGTGCGTGTAATTGATCCATTCACTGTCAAACCAATTGACGGGGAAACCATTATTGCGAATGCCAAAGCTGCTGGTGGAAAGATTATCACCGTTGAAGACCATTATCCAGAGGGTATGTTAAAAAATTCAAAGTTTTTGCCCTCTGTATGAGAGAGACGTTTTTCTGCTAATTCACAGGTCTCCATTTTCAGCACTTTGGAGCCCCAAGAGAACGTAGTTAGTGGGAAAATTGCATCGGACTTCTGAATGATATTATATTTGGGAACTGTTATTAGCATTTCTCAAACGCGTTTATTATCTGTAAACGATAGAAAAAAAGATGCATTGTTAATGACCATTTAGAAACCAGAATGGCAACAACTTGTCAAATTTTGTCAACTTCGGTTCCAAAACGTTAGCCAGCATTGGATTAACTGGTGCAATTTTATTATTGGCTCTCTTCAGTTACTCTTGTTTCCATGTGTAGTAACATGGGGCCCCACGAGGGGAGCCCTTACTGAGCCCAAAGGGAGGACAGTTGAGTTGGACAAAAACCATGACCAGCCGACAACTTCAAAAAGTATAAAATAAAACATATTCCGAATGACATATTCAAGATGACATTATTCTTCGGAATATGTTTTATTTTATACTTTTTGAGTTAGACAATAGGGTTATCTTGTATGAATAGGAAATGCTTGCTTACGTACTTTTTACCAGCTTTAAGAATCTATAAAGCTTTAGTCGTGTCATTTTTTGCCAGGTCTGCATAAATTTATTTTATTGTATTTTATCGTTCAGGTGGTTTGGGGGATGCTGTGTGTGCCGCTGTGTCACACGAGACTTCCATTACTGTTCACAAACTTGCAGTAAATGGATTACCTCGCAGTGGTCCGCCAGCTGCTCTTCTTGAAATGTTTGGCATCAGCAGCAAGAATGTTGTCGATTTGGCGAAGAGCCTTCTGGCTTGAATCACGGAGGAACGACCTTCTCCTTGGGTAGAATATTCCTCACTAGGAATATAGTGTTTATTCTTTGGTAATTACAATAGTTCGTGATTTCTGCTGGTCTAATTTGTCATCCCACATTATTGTCTTACGAATCGTCCTGTAGACAAGGAGTGTATTCATCCCTATACATTGCAAAGTCGTCACTGATTCGCGTAGTGACTATTAATTTTTCATTTAGGATTAAAAGAATAGAATAGTTATTTTTGTGGTGCTTGTTTCTTGACCAAATAAGTAATTGTTCACTTCAGTAGTAACCTGATAAGTGGTGCTTATATCCCTCAGCGATTTATTAAGTGTTTAAGTGATTTATTGAACGGAGGGCGAAACCAGACGGTTGATATGCCGCTTCAACACCGATATCAAGGAATATACCGCACTTATATTATTGTTTGCGAAGTTTAGCCCGGAGTCTCTAAATTGCGCAAAAAATATGGAGAAATGGTGAAATTTTTTTTTCATAAGTAATGAGAGAGAACTTGATTAGTGAGATTCAACATTGGGAAGAGGGTTTCAAAAACTATACGAGGATGTTTGGTGAATTCTCCTCAAGGTTTGTTCGAATGGTCTGACACTCATGAGTGTTCATACCTCTTATCAAACAAAGGGGTGTTTCAAAAAGAAATCGAGATTAAAGTTCGTCGATTTGTAAGTTTTTAATCTTAGTATCAAAACAGCTTTCCATCATGACTTTCTATTGCATTTTTCTCATGAATTAATAACGAGTTATACAAGACTGATTCTCCCTTAACCCCTGCCCAAGCGTATATATCTGTACCATTTGATACATGCAAATTAGATTCGTAAACAGAATTCGACAGATTTTCAAAGGAATTTCAAAGTGATTGAATAATTTAAAATTTCTTTAGAGAAATCTGAGATCTATAGGGTTGACCCATTAACCCCCAACCGTGCATATTGATGCGGTTTAATATGTTCAAATTGGATGCATGAACCGATTTCAATAGAGTTTAAAGGGGTTTTGAATGGAGTGAGTAATTTATTTCTTTAGGAAAAAGTTAAGGGTAAAAGGGTTAACAGGTTGAGATGTAAGCCAAGACAGACATTGAGCTTCTTATCGTCAAATCAGACTTCTTTTTACTTGTTCACGGAAAACGTCGTGCTGGAAAGAGTTAGTGATTCAGATTGGTGGCAGTTTTCCTATTCGCTGGATGTTTAGTTGGTTTTCCTCACAAGATAATCCGACCGGTTAAAGTGCAGCTGCTCAGAATGACGTCATTTTCCTTTTTGATTTTATCGCTGTGCATGGTAACTATATTAAAGTTAAAAAGATAGATGAACGATCGTCAAGCTCTATACTCAGAAAAACCATTTCTGAGCCCCAGACGGGGATCGAACCCGCAACCTTCTGATGACCGGTGAGACGCTCTAACCATCGAGCTACCAAGACTTAGATGGCGAGCTAAGGTGCAAGTTCGATATATATGTGCGACCTAAGCGGAAGCCACTATATATTAATGATTTAACATTTCTAAAAACATAAACTGCATCATTCATTGTTGATATATTGTGGCTTCCGTTTAGGTTGCACATATATGTCGAACTTGCACCTTAGCTCACCATCAGTCTTGGTAGCTCAATGGTTAGAGCGTCTCACCGGTCATCAGAAAGTTGCAGGTTCGATCCCCGTCTGGGGCTCAAAAATCGTTTTTCTGGGTATAGAGCTTGACGATCGTTCATCTATCTCAAGATATATCCAAGCTCTCACATTTCTAAAAACATAAACTGCATTAAAGTTAAAGTTTTTTAGACGGAGTGAGAGGTACGTTTACAGTCGCTGGGAGAGATTTTACCCTAACCTCAATCCAAACCTCACCGTGACCCTAATCGTAATCTTAAACCTAATCCTAACCCTAATCCTTTTCCAAGTTTCCCCCAGAAAGATGATATTCTCAAAATTGATGCTATTTATCTTCTCGGGGGTGAGATTGTTGAAATACACCTTTTGCTGTTCATTATCAGTAAATATACCAGCATTAACGCCAAACTCTAAGTCATTAAAACACAAAAATTCATTTTATTCAATCGACATTCACTAGCATAGATACGCAACCACTCGCGTCAAAAGGCATACCATAGCGCCAACCGACGACAATTAACACCATTCTGCTATACATTAGGGCTAATAAAATTTCAGTTATGCAAGAGAAATATCTTGCCTAATTGAAATATCCCTAAAGTATAGTAGAATGGTGTTAATGGTCGTCTGTTGGTGCTATAGAACGCCCTTCAGTGCAAATGGTTGCGTATCTACGCTAGTGAATGTCAATTGAATAAAATGAATGTATTTTTGTGTTAACGAGTTTGAGGTTAGCGTTAATGATAGTATATTCTCTGGTAATGAACAGCAAAAGGTGTAGCTGACACGTGCAGTTATTAGTCGACTGTTTCCTTCGGTAAATGACCGCATTGGTCAAACATCTATCAATTTGCCCTTCGTCACGCGTGATGCACCATTTTCGTAAACGGGCATGTACGGAATTAAGTTTGGGAATTTACACTTATATTTTTGACTTCCGTTGTGATATTTTAAGAAGAGCACTTCATGACTTTCCAGACACTAAAATTAAAAATGAAAGTACTGGGAGATACCAGAGTACCGGGAAATGGTTCTAGAAAGGTCCAAAGGTCGTATCGCTAACTCGTCTGGACATTGCTTCGATGCAACACGGCAATTGTAGTTTGCGTGGCTACAAAGGCTCAAGTAATCACCGGAATGCTAGAGGCATAAGACGGGGGTATGTTGGAATTTACCGAAGAACTTGACCACTTTTTAGTCCACTGCGTCCCTTGTTGACTTTCATTATTCGCCCATATATGGTAGAGGAAGGCGTGACGAAGGTGTCCACGTGACGACACTGTACGTCAACAAAGTTTGTTATCATTAGTGAGCTTGAACACTGTAACATCGATATCCACAAGAATACGACGAAGTTCGTTGGATAACAGTGGTTATAAAGAGCCCAGCACCGAGTAAAATGTCTTCTCCATCTCCTGGGAAAAGACGCATGGACACAGATGTTATAAAGCTGTATCCTTTCTCCCTACCGCATGCAACAGCGTGGAATTCGAGAGATTTCCATGCCCTGCTTCAGTTGTATGTAAAGTATGGTTGCTACACACATGATTTCGTTCATTCCTTAACTATATGTTTGACAGTATTGAAAGCAAGCATGAAGTGACCATTCTAGGAGGATTAAACGAATTTGTTGTGAAGTTTTTTGGACCTACAGGCAGTAAGCAAACCGACTAAGCGTAAATTTTATTTCATTTTAAATCGACATGGATTGCACTATATTAGCTTCTTTTCTTTTTTTTTTTTTTTTTGATGCTTATCAGTGCTTCGTCGTCAAGTGAACGACTTATTCGTTTTGTTTAAACAAACATCTTTGCAATGCTCTTGTACCCGAGTTCGAGGTTTTGTTTTTCTTTTTTTTTTCTTCCCGTCATATGCTTGAATTAATAATACATTCTGGTAGCCATTTTCAAGTTTTAATGTTTCCCTTTCAATACTCGCTTCATTCTTTGTCAACTGAAAAACTAGGTGTAAATTCACACGATCATTCCACATCACTTTTATTTTGCTTGCGAACATTATTGTCTTCAAGCCGAGCGTTAGACAGTGACATACCAGATCAATTCATATCGAATATTTTAGATAATATCGAAGACTGTATTCTTAAAAGAATATCGTATCTCCTGGCGCAGTGAAACAACTTGGGATCTCGTATATGTCCTTGTGGTCGAGCTATAAACTCCAAAATAACGCCATTAAATCAGACGATTTTTTAAAAAAAGTAATTGTTTTGATTATTTTCCAGCCCCCGAGGCAGTCATGTCACGTGACACTTTGTTCACCAATTTCTGCTAGTTGATATTAAAGTTATAAAAAGGCCAATTCAATTTGTAACACTTTTTTCAGTGGAAGTATTTCTCTATTTCAGATTTTATTTTTCTTAATCACATATTTTGATGAATGCTAATTGATATAAAAAGATTCAAGTAATAGATTTGTTTTGTTGTGATGAACTTGAACATATAAATTGAACAAAAGGTTGTTGTGAGTCCTTCCTCTTTAGTGGCACCTGCCTTGCTGGATTACAAAATTAATATTTGTAACGTATTGTAATTTCTATGGGACTTTTCCAGAAGAATTCCATGTTCTCCAATCTTATGAAAACTTTCATTGTCTCAAGTATAGATAAAAAAATTAACATGAGATCTTTCTTGTGAATAACTGAAAGTATAGAAGATATTTCTTTGTTACATGGTTAGGTTATAGTTAGGTATAGAAGAAGTATGTGGTAGCATCTTTTCTGAAGAAAATTGATCCCAAACATACAGTGGATTGTTATATAGCCTAACAACTGAAGATCTTTGGAAGTGGAACTATTTGTGGTTTAAGAAGAAGTGCAAGAAACATATTCCCTATGCAAGGTTTTCCTATTTCAAGTGCATTGTATTTCAACTGTAACCAGTACCGACCTATTACCATATTGTTGGCTAGTTGTTGTGTGCCCCATAGTCTTATTTTAAAATTTCAATCAGGCCCTTAATGAAGGTGGTTGTCCATGATTATTTAAAAATTCATAACTGCTGGCTAATTGTAGTAAAATTGCTATGTTTTTTTGAATCTTATTAGTAAGACTTCACAGTGCATGTATTAATTATCCAAGGAAAGATGTGAATATTAACAAGTAATTCTAGCTTTAAAATATATGATGTCCTGATATAATTTTAGAATCCTGTTCTTTTGTCTCTTTTTATAGCCTTGTATGAAGGTGGTGTGTGGAAAGTTCGTGTTGATCTTCCAGATAAATATCCTTTTAAATCACCATCAATAGGTATCTTTGTAATTGTAGTATTCCCACTAATAACAATAAAATGATTGGATGTGTGAGAGAAGATGTTGTACAGTTATTTATAACTGTATCATCTAGATAATCAGGTATAGTTGCAGAATACAAAATTAAATATCACATACCTGTGATTTTCAAAGTTATAAAGGTAAAGATTAAAAATCATTAATCTGATAATTCAGTTTTTTAGTTGCTGTCAGTTTCATATAGAAAAGCCAACTGTGCTTAATTTATACATTAGAATTCAAAAGAATGAATGTATGGGTTGTTTATTGATGTGTTGCCATTTATTTACACCTTAGGGTTTTTAAACAAGATTTATCACCCAAACATTGATGAAGCGTAAGTTTAAAATTACTATCTTGATGTAGAAAATGTTAATGTCCAATGCCAAATATATACAAGCCATTGAACACAAAATTGTTCGTGTCCAGTACAAAATACAAGCCATTGAACACAAAATTGTTCGTGTCCAGCACAAAATACAAGCCATTGAACACAAAATGTTAGTGTACAACACAAAATACAAGCCATTGAACACAAAATTGTCTGTGTCCAGCACAAAATACAAGCCATTGAACACAAAATGTTAGTGTACAACACAAAATACAATCCATTGAACACAAAATGTTAGTGTACAACACAAAATACGAGCCATTAAACACAAAATTGTTTGTGTCCAGCACAAAATGCAAGCCATTGAACACAAAATTGTCTGTGTCCAGCACAAAATACAAGCCATTGAACACAAAATGTTAGTGTACAACACAAAATACAAGCCATTGAACACAAAATTGTCTGTGTCCAGCACAAAATACAAGCTATTGAACACAAAATGTTAGTGTACAACACAAAATACGAGCCATTAAACACAAAATTGTTTGTGTCCAGCACAAAATGCAAGCCATTGAACACAAAATGTTAGTGTACAGTGCAAAATACAAGCTATTAAACACAAGAATAAAAGGATGTAATGTTCATATAATCTAATATTCAATTGTTAACATCAGAACACTTTTGGAAATTAATAATTTGGAAATTGATAAAATTGTAGTGTACCAGGGTATGTAACCAAAACTTTTTAATGTTGGAAATTTAATGGTGACCATAAGTTTATCAAAAATAACCTGAGGATTTGCCTATCAATTTAATGTTCTGCTTTATTTCTGTTAGCATACAGTATATACTATTTTAGTATTAGATTAATCTAAAATAAATAGCTGCTCAGATTTTTTCATTGTAGTACCACTTGAAGATAAGTGAACTTCTAGTTGAGAAATTTTCAACAAGCTAGAGAGAATTATGATTTTACTTACTGGTAACATTTGTTGATTCTTTGTGTTTTTCAGATCTGGAACCGTGTGTCTAGATGTTATTAACCAGGCATGGACAGCTTTATATGGTTAGTTTCAAGTCATCAATTTAAAAATTAGGAGTGTTCAAACTTGTTAACTTATTTTATAAAAAAGATGTATAATATCAGCTTGGAGAACTTAATGGCATAAGTCTATGGCATTTATTCCTTCTAGTTTGTACTGGTTGTTTTAGATGTGGCCCTGGAGAAGATGTTTGTTTCCCAAACTAGTTTGTACATGTCGTTTTATTGTACTCAAATGATGTCAGCATAGTGGGTAAACAATTTTTTATTGGTGCATCACAAAAGTTTGGTACCTATTAATCTATAGTGCAGATTTCAAAAGGAACAGAAAGAGTATAGTTTACTGTTCAGTTGATCCCTTAAGCAAAAGTGTTAAAGGAAATAAAAGGAAATAAAATTTAGCTTACTTTAGTCCTGTTTCTAGAGGGGTCCCTACATTTTCTATTACTACAAGATGTATGGTTTTACTAACATTGAGCATTAAATTTTATGGTTTAGATCTTTCAAATATTTTTGAGTCATTTCTCCCACAACTCTTGGCATATCCTAACCCAGTAGATCCATTAAATGGTGATGCTGCTGCTCTCTATTTACACAAACCTGAACAGTACAAAGACAGAATAAGAGGTACAGAATTGTCAAATGGCTTGTGTATTTGGAGGTTATGAAATATGCCATGGTCAGTTGTAGTTGACAATTGTAATTGACTGGTAAAATCAGCCACATGCCTATTTTCAATATTCATTATAAGTTAAGGGCTGGTTTGTCCCTTGACCAGTATGAGGTGATGATAATCTGCAGGTGATACATGTAAAACACTCTAATCAGACAATCAAAATTGCTGTTAGCCACAAAAAAATTAGGTGAAGACAGATGTGTTTTTAAGAGTTTGGTCACAAGCAAGTGGTGACTGACTGAGGTGTTGATTGGCTGAAAATTACAAAACAATGGTAACTCCAAGTGTTGTTAATATTTTTATTGATTCAATAAAGTCAGAATACTTGAATACATAAAAATGTTAACAACATTTGGAGTTACCATTGTTTTGTATTTTATGAAAATACTGAGTGGTTCCCACAACTCATGTTCAGCACAACCAGTGATTTTTGACAAGTTAATTCTAGGCCTGCATGTTATCTTAAACCAAAGAAATACCAAATGGGTTCCTGGGTTTTGATATTGTGATCCAAACACACAGAGTGTTGCAAGAGGTGAGAAAAAGGTACAAAAACACAAACCACTAGGTGAGTGTTTTTAGCTATTTGAAGTGTAGAGCACTTAGGATGTTCTTCTTTAATCTTCCATCAGCCAAGAAAATAGCATGAAAAGTTGTTATAAATCAGGAGTTGTATCATATATATAAAGCATGGATTGTAGTATGTTTATGGCAAGTCATTAAACTTTAAATTCTGTTGTGTTTTCTTGTCTAATTATCAATGAGTATTATAATTTTTCATGCACCAGAAAAGTGTTCAAGGATGAGATCTTCTAAGTAAAATAACATAGTAATTAACAGCAAGTGCCAATATAACAGGAAAAGTAGTTTAATTGTTTATCTCTGTATCTCCAGATTACATAAGGAAGTATGCAACAGAAGAAGCTTTGAAAGAACAAGAGGAAATGTCATCATCTAGTAGTGAAAGTTCTATTAGTGACTTCTCAGAAGACGAGGCCCAGGATATGGAATTATAACGTATATAAATAAGAAAATAGGTCATTTTATAATAATAGGTTGTACAAACAAACTTTCATGTGCTTTGGGCATAGGAGCCATGGCAGATAAAATATTACCAGAATTCATTTCATACCTATCAAGCAATTAATCATTCTGATTATCCAATTATGGTCAGTTCTGTTTTAGCATGCATACTAAGGTCTTGTAAGTGGCTCCTATGCACTCAGTATTTTGTAAATAATAGGCCAAGAAACTGGAAGTTTTGTATGTTAACTTTTTTTTTTTTTGAATTTCTGTTATATAGCTGTATGTATGATAACTCTCTGTATACCTCACTGCTGCTGTTACAAAAAAGCAGAAAAATATTCTCAATTATTGAAACTTCTCATTATTTAAATGCAGATAGACAATACTGCTTAAATATTAAATTTAGAACAACAGGAAATAGAACACTAGACAAAGTTGTTTTGCAGGTTGGTGAACAAGGAAATGATCTTGTGTGGGTAGATGAGCACGAGTTCCACCAGTATTGTATGTTGAATTAGGGTTGGTTTGAGATTGTTCTTTGTGTAGCCTGAAGGTTCAGATAAAAAAAAAATGGAATGAGTAACCATGTTGAGTTTAGAGAAACCTTAGAGAATTAAAAGTAATTATATTTCATTGAGTGCTTGCCAATAATTGTTTTGTGGTACATCCAAAAGTGCCTCTCAGTTGACTATCACTGGCAAGCTGATGGAGTGGGAAGGCAGAGCAGCACTTGAAGTTTTTTTATTGGTTAATTCACTGAAAGTGGACATTTTGTCATGTGGCTTGGCAGGGGCATAAAATGATAGCCTGACATTGTTCAATTGTCCTGGCTAAATTGGCAAGAAACCCATTTTGAGCAGCCAGAAAAGTTTGTCAGTTGTGTATAACATGTATGAAGTGAAATGCAAGAGCACTGGTAGAAAGAAAACTCAATGAGTATCTAATTGATCTGTCTGACTGTAGTATTCCCCTGCTGATTTATTGTTTCTGAGCCACATATTGTTATTTATAGACACTTGATCAAAGCTTTGTGTAAATATGGAAACATTTAGAACAGAGCTACTTGAACTAGTACAACTGACATTTGGAAATTTTTATCAAACAAACTCTTCTGAAAGTTTTCACTACTGTGCAAAATGATTCAAACACTTTATTGAGGTTATCTTCAATGATACCTTTGCTATTCTTAGTTCAAACTTCGATTTAATTTCAGATTTTTCCATGGTTTTTGGAAGACAAAAATATTGAAAAGTAAAAAGAAAGTTGTAATTCTAATAAATGCCACGCTTGGGTTGCCTATGGTCTTTGTCTTTAGCCTCCCCCCCCACGTCTGTAATTTGACGGCCATATTGCTCCGTTGATTGTTTCACTTTGTTAGAAAACTCTCCGTCAGGTAATTTCGTCAATATTTGCATTGCAAATTTTTTTCCTGTCTATTAAGCTGATTGCATTTGTCATTCATTTGTTTCTGCCTTGACGAGCGTTGAGGCAACGAAAAAGACTCGCGAGGGGAAAAAGCTTAATGTTTATTATCTTTCGTACAACGTTCGTCAGCTAGACGTGGGTTTCATAGTTCTGTATAGTTTGGTCTATTCTCACAATGTCCTTGCTGTTTCTTCTCGTCGTAGTTCATGCCGTTGCCGCACATCTGCCAGCATGTCCAGAGGTACAAGAGTACAACATTTTTATAAATTTTGAAGTATAGAGCTCGAAAACCTGTTCGCAAATAGTTCGTTTGGGTGGATCTTCACAAGTATAATCAAACATTTTCTCTGTGATCTTTTCTCAGGGTAAATATCGGTATGAATTCACAGAATGTGATTCGGCAGGTGGAAGATGGCGGGTCGCCGTTCCACGTAAACCAGATGAATGTGAAGTCATTGGGCTAGAATCCGTCAGACAAAAAGACTGCAGTAAGTAGAGTTAAAATATTGTTGATGCTAAGCGAAAGTTGTAACTCATCTAGACAGGTGCTCGAGGCAGTGTACTTCGTTTGCTTCCCGGTAGTCGTTAGATTTGAAGTGTGGTTGTTTTGTTTAACAACACGTTTCGTTGAATTTTAAATATATTTTAAGCTTAGGTCGTTGGACCAAACCGTACGTAACGAATCACATTCGTTGCATGGTGTAATGCCGATTGTCGTTTGTATATACGAAATAAAAATTGAACCTTTCTGAGTGTATTTTTTACCTCCCTTACACTTCACAACCTATTCAAAGATTGTTTGATATGTTGGGACAATAATTATGGTAATTTGAGAGCCTAAAGTTTGTTTCGAGGTGGCTGTAGCATACAGTGTGATGTAGTTACTTCTCGGTGGTACGGGGAAGGGGGGTTGGCATTCAATAATACCCATTGTTGCCTCAGACATTCTGAAATAGTGCTGTATGGCTGTGAACACCTTAGTGTATCAGAGATACTTGACATGAAAGATGCCACCTGGGAATATTTCTGCCCATACACCAACTGCTGTTTGTGAAAACATGTTAAAATTCACAAAGCTACTCTGGTTAAAATCAAGTTGAAAAGTTTGTTTTTATAATTAAAAAAAAATATTACCATAACCTTTGAGCTCAGACTAAGATCATAATTAAGGGAAGTAATATAATGAAGATAGAAGCATTGACATGGGAAGTGCAAAATTACCAATTATGGCATCATTATGTTTCTGTTAAATTTAGCATCAACCTGTGGTCCTGGACAGTTCTTGGATGTGAACAGTCCTGATCAGAACTGCAAGGCATGCCCAGTTGGTCATTACAGTTTAGGTGGGGATGTCAGTTATAAAAATTGGACCTCCATTCCAAGTGGCTTTGAGACCCAATCTTTTGATAACAGCTATTCAGAATGGTCAAACAACAAGAAAAGAGGCAATTGCACAAAGTAAGAATGTAGTCAAGTCTCTGACTGATTATAACCAAAATGATTACAACTTGACCTTTAATTGAGCACATAAAGAAATTTTTATCTTTTTGTTTTAGATTGTTTAGAATTCCTATGTGTATTAAACACACAAGGATGATTATTAGTACAGATATTTAAAACCATTTTGTCTTTGTATTACTGTAGCTCTGAATGGAAGGCAAGAGGCATTCATCTGGTATCTGGATATGATACATGCACGTCGCAGTTGACTCTTGCTGTTACTGTAAGTACATGTATCATGGATCTCATGAAAAAAAAGAAAAGGAAAGTCAAAACAGTGTCAAACTGGACCTTGTTGTTCCATACTTGAGAGAGAAAACACACCATTTCATTAAACCTGGTTTCTCTTTTACAAACCCCTGGGCTATCCAAAAATCTTTGTTGTCAGAAAAGATCAGATATAAATGACGATTGCATTAGACAGTGAAATATCTTTAGCGAAACCTTACAAAAGTAAAACACAATTAAGTGAATGCAAAAGAAACCAACACAGGTTGACATTTAGCTAGGCTTAATTTCAGAATAAAATTAATTTCTGTAATTTTTTTTATGTATATATTTGTGAAAATTACAATAAAACAGTAGAAAAGTTCTTTTAAAATTACATGTCCTTCTTTGACATTAAGCTATTGTTTAACAGAGAGATCATACTTTCAACCCTGAAAAGAAATTACCAAAATCTCTCATTTTTGTAATTTCTGTAATTTATCTGCTCTGTAAACAGTATGACCAATTAACTTTTTTGATCCAAATCTGACTTATTATTTTGCCCTGGAAGTTTTAAGGTGATTTTACTCATCAGTTGGAAACATCTCAGACCAGAAATGGTTTAGATGATCAACTCTTTCTGGTCTGAATTTTCACTTTGGTTTTATTCTGGTTAGTGCAAGATGGTTTTACATGTGAACACGAAGCATCTTGAACTGGAAGTGGTAACTGTGTTTACTCATTAAGAGGCAAGGGTACACATTAGTATTTTACTCTGACTAATGTCAGACAATTTTACTTATCAAAACGATGAGCCCTGCCCCTTGGTGGTGAGTTAGTCCACATCACAACTGGGTACAGTTAGCCTGTTGTGTTAGGGAAATCTGCCATCCATGAAGTGAAAAAGCCCAGTGGACAGATAATAGATAGGCAGTGAAAATTGACTGCCAGCTCGCATACCTCTACATCTAGTACCAATGACAAATCTTAATAATTGTTGAATTAATGGTTTTATTTCTAGCTGAAGAAGAATGGTTATTTGACTTTTGTGTATCAAAGTACAAATGATGAAGTCATGTTTAATGTATATGTAAGTAGATACCAGATGTAGTTGTGAAGTAGAACAATTCTAATGATCTGCACTCTTCCAATGAGTTCTTTTTTGTTTCATTTTACAGTATGGTGCTCACATCCTCCATATTCGTGTTATTGCAGTCTATTTTAATTAACCTTGGTTAACCCTAATAAATAAATTAACTTATAAATACTATGGAACAGAAGCTGATGAGAGGTGAAATTTTCAAAAACAATTATTGATTCTTTTTTTGCTAGGTTCGAAATGAACAGTGCATGATGACCACAGGAGAACATTCGTATCTGTACCCAAAAAGGACCAAGAACTTTGAGTGGAACAATGCCACTGTATGTGTGATGAAACATTTTATACCCTGTTTGATGGCCTTTAATTATATTTACTGCTATGCTGTCAGACATTCTGTTAATTATAAAGTCAGTTGCATGATAACCTCTTCATAAAGTGAATTAACATCTTTGTAAAGAATACTGACATTTCATTAAATATGCTTCAAGGTTAACTTAACACCTGGACACAATCTTATTGTGTGGGAAGCATCTCTGTATCCAACCAATCATGAAAGAACACAAGAACCACAACCTGTCTTGATCAAGTCAATTGAAGTTCACGGTAATGAACCTGTTTGTGGTTTCATTTTAAGCTATTTGATTTTTTTTTCTTCTTTGAGGTTTAATCCATTTTGTTTTAACCCCTTAATTCCTGTTTGACCCTTGTATCTCAATAATGACATGTGTACACCTCTTATTTCTTGATATTAGAAAGAAGTGTGTAATAAACAATAACAATCTCAATAGAAAAAAACCCCAAACAAAACAAAAAAGAAATGCATAATGCTTTGATGCCATCATTCTTCCTAGTCTGTGACTCCAGACTGAAGAGAAAAAAAAGTAGAAAACTGATGAAATCACGAGAACCATCTTATTTTCACCTGCTCTGTTAGTAAACAAATTGAGGCTCAACATCAACTATGGAGAAATTCTGTCTGATTTGCTATGTACTTTGTAGAGTCAATACCTGCTACTAATTGTAAAATCCATTGCTGGTTTAACCATTTCATCTTCAAGGAATCAAACACAGGATAATTTGCAGATGATTAATGAACATTCCTCATGCCCTAACCTCAAAAAAAAAACCCCCAGAAAAAACAATTTCTGAGCCTTAGATGGGGATTAAACCCACAACCTTCTGATGGCCAGTGAGATGTTCTAACCATTGAGCCACTGAGACTGAGGTGGTGAGTTCAGGTGCAAGTTGAACATGTGTCACGGCACATATGTTGCTATTGTTACACATATGGCAGCATGTAAGTCAAACTTGCACATGAGCTCATGACCTCAGTCTTGGTAGCTCAATGGTTAGAGTGACTCACCGGTCATCAAAAATTTGAAGATTTGATCCCTGTCTGGGGCTCAGAAATCATTTTTTTGAGTTTAGGGCTTGACTGACATTCATCTATCATCTAAGATATCTCCAAGCTCCCACATCTACAACATATGTAACCTAATCCAAAACACAGGTTGGTAAATATAATCTTCCCATAAGAATTGGTTTGTCCATTCTATATCAACTTTTTTCTGTACCGCAGGTGTGGCTTATACCTCTGAATGCACTCCATGTCCAGCAGGAACTTACAGTAACACAGAAGGTGCTAAAAAGTAAGTTGAATGAAGAAGAATTTTTTTATGTCCACCATCATAGCACTTCTTGTTCATAAAAGTATCTAGCTCCTTCAATATTTGAATTGGCATCCCCAAGCACACTCAAACATTTTTGCTTCTCTACAATAACTGATAGGTTCCAAATGACTATTAAACTCTAAAGTGCACGGATGAGTTAAAGTTTGTGGGCAAACTTTTTATTATAGGTGTACCCCTTGTCCAGCTGATCATTTTTCCTCTGAAGGAGCCACGGAGTGTAAGCAGTGTGCTACACAGACAGATTATGCCAGTAGGTATTTCAGTTCTTGTGTGACGATGGTAAACACGATCTGATTTATCAAAAGGGGCGAGAAACTCCATGTAGCTTAAGTGAAAAATTAAAACTCAATTTTAAGTGTATCAACGCATTGTTTACGGCATGTGACAAAATTGGTAGCATGTGTAGTGCTTTTATGAAGCGATTTTCATTTTTATACTTTTTTTTACAATGTGTAGTCCTGATCACAGATTTTCGTTAAAGAAAAGGGTACATCACGCTGTTTGATGCGGGCACGTGTTTATGCCGTTCACTGTGAATAATGGCCAGTTCTCCTTATTACATCAGCTGAATACAAGTACCAGACATTCTGCATTATTTTTTCATTTTCATGCAAGCATTGAATTCCCAAAACGAATGGAAAGACACTTGCTGCGATTAACATTACAAACAAGATTTCGAAAGGCATTTTGATAGTTGTATTCAGCAGATGTATAAGGAGAACCGTCCATTAATATTCTTCCTGAAGTGGCATTATTAGATAGTTATAAACATGGCTATCACATGACTAAAACGCATGTGCGGTGTTCGCTGGATTTCATTTTATGATCGGCCGACATAAACCGGACAGTTCCTGGCCAGCCCCTAACGTAGCAAACACACCTCATTATTATTTTACGGACGATGTGTGGACGATCGTCAAGTTCATATCTCAGGAAAACGATTTTTGAGCCCCAGGCTTGGATAGAGCCTGCAGCCTGTGGTGGCATAAGTATATCGTTCAGTGATATTACAAGCTCGCACCAATTCGTGTATGTGTAAAATTCATGTAGCAATCTTTTAAGTTTGAAAATTAGACCACTTGCACTCATACGCCAAACAACCCATCTGAAGGACAACTTCAAAGCTCTGACCTTCAACAGATGGAATAATTTATGGATAATCTTTTGTTTAGAGGTATTTTTCCTCCAACTGGGGAATAAATGCAAGTGGTCTGTAGCAGGGTAAATGCTGAGGAATAAAAACGTCCATTAAGATTTGGAGAAAGGATAAATTAAGTAACGAAAACAAAGGCATTCAGTTAGTGTGCGAAAAGCGTCTTCAACAATAACACAGTAGTTAACTTCAAGTCCAGTTTGAGACGGCCGTATAACCGCCATGATCTAGAGACCATTTTTTTTCTTGTACATCTTTAGGACCCGGGTCAGCAAAATGCAGTAAACGAAAACCATGTAAAATCAATGATTACATTGAAATTCACAGTGAATGTGATGAAAGTAACCAGGTACAGTAAAATTCCGTTCTAGTACATAATTTCCACTTTTTTGTCTGTCAAAAGCGCATGGACGAGTTACCGCTGGACTGGTGGCGCAAATAACGTCTCAAAATCAAAATGTTTTCATGAGTTTCATATCAAAGCTGCAGGGGCGGATTCAGAACGTTGAGAAAGGAGCTGGGGGTGGGAAATTTTGTTTTTACAAATTCATACGACTATGTGGCATTCTAGTGAAAGAATTTTAATGCTAGTGTCTTTTCTTGTGTGTGTGTGTTTTTGTTTTTTTTTTTTTGTTTGTTTTTTAATCTGTGTTTCTTCTACCCACCTTTTCTTTTCTTTGCTGTTTGTTCCGATTCTCTTTGAAAATAATCATCAATCTTCTTGGTGGTCGACATGTGTAATACTTGTGTTTAGTAATTGAGCAAAAAGTCACATGACAACTAGTCAAATAGGAGGGCGCGTCCGATGCGCCCCGCCTAAATCCGCCGCTGAAGCTACTCCCCCTGGTCAGTAAATGATTTATGATGTTTCTTTCGTAAAATCATACATTTTCAGCACATTTTCTTAATTTAGTTCAGGTATATTAATTGAATAACACTTTTGTCATCCATAGCCGAAGTTTTCAAACCATTTATTTCTTTTTAGTACAAAAAAATGTTCCAGTGGATCGAACCGAAAATCTGTCGCGATGATGTTGACGGTGCCACTTCGCTTCCTGTGTCTGGTGTGAAGGAAAAATGTCCACCTTGCAATCCTGGCATGTTCAAGAATGGTAGCACATGTGACTTCTGTCCACCAATGACATACAACGATGGCAGCAGTGAAAGTGAGAGCAGCAATCCGTACTGTTTGTTCTGAAATATCGTGTTATAATGCTCTTTACAAGGCCTTTGTAACAGCGGCGGCTTGGCCCACCGGGACATTTCCCGGTGGGCCCTAAGAGTTTGTACCGTGTGGGCCCCAGTGATTTGTAGGCAGAAGGCCCTTATGTAAAGCGTTTTGTTGGATGCAAAAGCAGCATAGACGTGAATTGTTTTTAGAGTTATGAAATTTAAAACTCACGTAGGCCCTGTAGGAGGTCACTTTTAATCTTAAATATTTTATTATGGACGCATTTCATGATGTCAGTTGTTTCTTCTAAGTTTTTATCTCAACAAAACTTAAGGTTTTCGCATCTACAGTTCACTTCCTATTTTTATTGGCAGCAGTCTCCTCACCCCACCTTACACCCCATGCTAAAAATGGGCTCTTAGCATATCATTTCCAGGCCCCTATTTGAGAGCCACGCCGCCACTGCTATGTAGTTGCACCCTGCCATTTCACATACGAATCTTGTTCCCCATATGAAAACTTTACCTTAAAATCCTGCTCTGGTAGTGGTTGATTATACGATATTTTTGTTTGCAATTAAAAATATGGAGAAAATACAAAGGAAGGTCGAAATCGTGTTCTGCCTTTAAATTTAATCGAAAGACGTTCACTCTCCTCCTCAAATGTTTGCGGCTTGGAAAATAGTGATTTTCAAACTTTCTACCTGCATTGGCGTATAAAGGCGCTCGCATTTGACGTCTTCAGAAAACTCGCAGCACATGCTTCATTGGATCTAAAACACTTGTCTGTCACCTCGTGTCTTAAATCCGATGAAAGACGGAGACTTGTACAATTAAGGTGGCTCAACAAAGTTTTGTCAGCTTTTCATACCTCCCGTGTCCTTTGAACGTAAGTCTTGAATGGTTATAGAGATCATATTTCCAAATCTGGCCATCTAAGAAAGGTACGAAGAGAGTTTAAGTTGGTAGGATAACGATATTGCGCATGTTCCCTGCTTCCAGGTTAAAAATAGCCAGTAAAATCAACCTCGGAAATTCAGTTTTTGTTAATGTTCAGAAAATCCTGTCAATAAATTTTCTTCTCGAGTTTGAGTAAATTTTAAAGTAAGTCTTTTTCTGCGCGCGGACCTAGCGAAGAAGGTTAATGAGGAGTTTATCACACGCATTGTTTTTGGTCCACTTTCGTACTTTTCTAGCCATTATTCCGTTTACTCAAGTGGTAGTTCGTCCAACATTTTTTAAAAGTAATGTCTTTTTGAAAACTTTTTTCTTCACATGAAATTTTCAAAAAAAACCCAAAAAAACAGCTTACCAAGTGTGGCTAAGCAATTTGATTTTGAAAAGAAACAAACTGGAAAATTTGCGTCCAATTCACGTTGGTTTGTCATGAATTCAACTCCGAATGTTTCATGCTAAAACATTTTGGGTGTAGTCATGGGAAAATCGGAGGTTAGCCAAGCTATTCGCGTATGTTACATTTTGTACGGGGGCCAGTTGGAAAACTTAGTGACCTGCCATTCTACAAGATATGTCTTGGCCTCGGTTGCAGGTTAAACTTGATTGACAGAGGCGGTATTATCTTTACAGTAACAAAACCTCTGCGGTTTATTTGCAGCTCTAACACTGGGCACATCTCGCTCTTATTTAGATTGCACAAAATGTCCCGCTTCTACTGAACCTGATTATGGATTTGACTTTCATTGGTGGAGGACTTGGCCTTCTAATTTTGTGCGCATATGCAATTCTGCATATAGTAAGTAATACTTGATAATAGTACATATGGTCGGTAATACTTGGTGATTGTACCTATGGAAGGTAATACTTGATAATTGTACTTATGGTAGGCAGTATTAAATAACTACACAAATGCTAGGTAATATTTCATTATACTACATGTGGTAAGTAACAGTTCATAATTGTACATAGGGAAGGTAATACTTGATAATTGTACATATGGTAGGTAATACTAAATAATTGTACATATGCTAGGTAATATTTCGGACTATGTTCCACGATGCAATTTTTAATGTAACTTTTCTCACGTTGCCCCACACGTTGGTTGATATTTCCATGTCGTTTGTATTAGAACGTGGTTGTGCTTCAGATGGTGGTTTTCAGCTTCATGGCACGTACATTGACAGCGGTTCTGGCCATGCTGACGATGCCAGGCTACTTCTCTTCCTCAATACTGATGGTTTTAGGACAGGCACGTTGAGCTCTGGTCATGGGACTATAACATTCGAGTTTGAAGTGGATTGTGCAGGATCTTGCTATCTGAAATTTAATCAGGTAACAACTGTCCCGTCTTACTGTTCGGCTGTTCAGCAAATGTGTGTGCTTAAGAAACCAGACCGTACCATCTTTTCTAAACACTAACTCACTTTTTTTCCTAGTTTCGTTTGGTAAATGGCAAGGAACGCTACGAGGAGTTGAAACGATGGCAGGGAAAACAACTGAAACAGAAGTACTCGTAAGTTGATAGTACCGTACACTGGCAGAGGCACCTGCATGATGTCAACCACATTCACTGAAGTATATTTGCTTCATAACCAGCCCGTTGGTAGCTTTTCAGGATAATTCGACAGCTCCTAAGCTTTTTGATATCTATATATCTGTCTGTCTATCTGTCTATCTATATCTATATTTATATCTATATCTATATCTATCTACACCTACACCTACATCTATATCTAGAGCTACAGCTACATCTATCCATCCATCCATCCATCCATCATAAATATAATTACTCCAACATACACGGCTTCTAGGAAGAACAGAGTTAAGAATTTAAATTTGTAATTGTTAATTCTGATAGAACCACCGTGTTTAAATAAAAATTATCTATCCATCTATCCATCCATCCATCCATCTGTTATCTGTTTATCTATATACCTGTGTACCCCAGGGTTCGGTATTAGGACCATTATTATTTTTATTATACATAAATGATTTACCCAAGTGTTTGAACTATGGTGTTGGAAGACTATTTGCAGACGATACAAATATGACTTTCACTGGCTGTAAAATTGAATCTATTCAGTTTGAAATGAGCAGTGACTTAAATAAAATCTTTGAGTGGCTTTGTGTTAATAAATTAACACTAAATGTTCTCAAAACAGATTTTATGTTAATTGGGTCACACCAAAAATTGGCAGTTTTTGAAGGAGCTTTAGAATTGTCTATAAATGGAGTCTCATTAAAACAAGTTCAATCAGTCAAATGGTTGGGAATCATTGTTGATCACAACTAGGCAGTTGCGGTATTTAAAAAAAATCGATATCGATATATCGAAAAAAATATCGATAATATCGATATTTCGATATTTTTTCGGCTATTTAAAAAAATACGTAATCCTAACGCTCACATCGTTCATTTTACGAAACGGCATAACGAACATCAAATACAGCTGTAATTGTACAACAAATGTTCGTGCATGACTTTGCTTCGCGTTGCGTCATATAGTTTGGCCACACGTTCTCTCGAGAATGAAGAGTTAGCTGGTATCTGGTAACGGGGCTCTAAAACGTGGAGTAAATGTTTGAAGCCAGGACGTTCCACAGCATTAAACGAAGTACTGTCTTTCGCCAAGAAGTATGTTATGGCGTCAGTGATGTCTTTAGCGCGTTTGTTGGATGACTGGAGTGGGGTTTGCTTTTCCAGGGCTGCGAAAATCGTCGGTTGTGAGTCTTTCCCGCGATATTCGGAATATTCACTGTCTTCGTGATTTGTCGCGTTCGTAGCAGTATCTGAGTCGCTGGCAGTGGTTGAGGATACCGCGCTGCGAACTGGCGAGGGCGAATGTTGCGTTTTCTTTTGCATGCAATTGTAAACCATGAAGTGCTTTGTCTTCAGATGCGCCATAAGGTTTGAAGTATTTCCTCCCTTGTTTTTCACAGCTTTCCCGCAATTACGACATACGGGATTATCGATTTTTGCCTTTTCGAAGTGCTCCCAAACAACGCTCGGCATGACTTGTCGTTATTAGACTTCTTTTCACTCGAGAACTGTTGCTAAGTGTAGCAATTTCTTAATTTCATCGTATGTATTTATTGCGTGGCTGGTGATGACTCATAGATCAAACACGTTGGGAATGCATTGCATTGAAACTTAGCAAGAATTGCCAAGAAAAGCAATGCATACTTGCTAATTGCGCGTGCGATAGGGATTTAAAAGTCGTTAATAAACTTGGGGTAATTCTATAACACCGAAAATATCGAATTTATTTCGATATTTTTGGTATATCGAAATATCGATTAACCGAAAAAATCAATATCGATAAACCGATATTTAAAAAAAACCCCGATATTTATCGATATTTCGATATACCGCAACAGCCTAATCACAACCTAACCTGGAAATCCCACATTGAAAGCATACGCGTTATAGTTTCTCGTAATCTTGCGGCGCTCAAACTAGCTAAAAAAGTGTTAAATAAACAGTGTTTGATATCCACATATAGAGCAATTATTGAACCATATTTTATATATAGCTCTATTGTATGGGATAACATTAGTGACACTTTAGATAAAAAGCTACAAAAATTGCAAAATAGAGCAGCTCGTATAATTACAGGAGCCTCTATATACGAATCGTCATCGAAATAGCTCTCCGAATTAGATTGGGTTAGTATAAAAGAAATGAGATGGAAACAAAAAGCAATTTTGATGTATAAAATAATGAATGGTCGTGCACCTGCTTATTTGTCCGATATATTCGCATTTTGTCATAGCTCTGAAAATTATCATCTTCGTCAGTCTAATTTAAATTTAGAATTACCCAAAAATAGAACTGAATATTATAACTCGAGCTTTGCGTTTAGTGGTGCAAAATTTTGGAACTCTCTTCCCGAACATGTAAAAACAGCTCCATCATTACGGGTATTTATTAAAAGGCTTGAATTGCTATCTGCACTAAATTAAACTTGTAAATATATTTACTTAGACTGTGGTCTTCGACCACAGTCTAGTGGCCGAAAGCTCGTCGAAATAAAATATAATTTTGGTCAGAGAACGTCTCCAATCATTATGCCTCTACCTGACCGCGCATCATCCATATTTGCAAATTTGTATACAGTTTATTTTATTCAGAAAAACTCAAAAATATGTACATTATATGTAGATATTTACATTTAGTAATTAATATTAGATATGTAAATAGCACACGACTTTTAGGAAGACCAAACTTGTGTTATATACCAAGTTTGATAAAACTATCGTGTATAAATAGACATCACTGTCTGTCGGTCGGTCTGTCGGTCGATCGATCGGTCTGTCTGTCGATCTGTCTGTCGGTCTGTCTGTCTGTCGGTCTGTCTGTCGATCTATCTGTCTGTCTGTCGATCTATCTATGCCATTTGGAAGAATGCTATACTATTATAAAATGATCAACTCAATTTCCCCCCCCCCCATGTCAAAGCAATCACCAAATGTACTTGGTGTTGGTGATAATGAAGCATCCTCCCTTTACACAGTGGGGCTTCCCTGTCTGGTAAACTTCGTAACAGCTATGATATAACATATTCCCACGACAAGTCAGACTTTACTATGATTTCCGTGGCTGTGGTGTAATACTTCGCCACTTTTAAGGGCTGGATGCACATTTGTTATTATCGTTTCTGTTATTGTGTTAGGTATGCAGCGTCGTCTAAAAATATAAAAGGATTTTACTGGGTTTTCGCCAAAAATCTTGATGTCGGAAGAAGGTACAGCACAGATGAAGAAGACGATCATTTCAAGTACCGACATGACATGTAAGAAATTTCCTTTAGTCCCTTTGGGTGGTATCTATGTGTCTTCCGTTATTTAACGTCAAGCATTCCTCTTTTACCTCCAGGGTCAAGATTTATTCTATCAAGGTGACCAAAACCGTGGGCGGTGGAGCTGCGAAATGTCTGGACTGTCCAGTTGGAATGAAGGAAGAAGGGTAGGTGTTTTTTAGAAAAAAACAGAGATTATCGGAAACATTGCGACCCAAAACATCGCCAAGGATGACAGCGCAAGTGCAAGAGAAACAAACCATATCGTGACGAACAATATGGAAAACACAACGCAGCGCAGTGCTGCATTACTCAGCGTAATACAACACAATATAACACAACACAACTGCAAAGTGTAGCACTGCATTACAACACCATTCAGCGCATCCCCCGGCAATACACAGCACAGCGCAGCACTACGTAGTAAAACGCGACACAATACAGTACAACATTGGACTGCACAGCACGACACGATATAACAGTACATTACAATGCACTACACTGCACCACACTCTACTCCACCACAACTCCACGCCTCACCATCACGCCTCACCATCACGCCTCACCGCCACACCACACACAACGCCACGCCACAACACCACGCCACACCACACCACACCACAACACCACATGACACTACACTGCACTAAACCACACCACACAACACAGCAGAACTCATCAACTCAATGAAGGATCAGCCACTCAGGAGCACAAGATACAAGAAGGACCGCTCTAACAGAAGTGTAAAATTTCAATTTTTTAGTTGTATTCCATGCCCACATGGTAATCGTATCGTTAAAGACAAGAATGGCAAAAGATCTTGTGATCCGTGTCCAGCTAGTAAGTTATCTGCTGTATAGTTGGGGCAAGTCTCCCTCTTTGTGGGACCAATGAAAGTAGTTCTATAGGGTCACTCCATTTACATTATGTAAAAAGCCAGAAGCGTCGGAGAACTGTCGAAACGTACGAGAGATACTTACGTTTCGAATGAAGGTCCTTCGTCGAAGTAAGAAGTCCATGTTTGCTTACAAGTCCTTCAACATTGGTACGCTACACTCTACTTTCATTTAGAACAGAGGTGTGCCACCTTTCAGGTTCTACGGGTCAAATTTCTGTCTTAGAGTAGCTCGCGTGCCACCAGTTTTTGCTTTCGTCTTCCACTTCACTCTGTGAGGTCGATTGCTTTATTGCAAAGATGCTGCTTTAATTTATAACCTGATAACCTTAAAACTCCTACCTTTGAGTTAAGCTAATTAGGGTGCAAAATTCTTTTGTGGAAAAGTTCGATTCTGACCTTTATTACCGATAAAAGTTTCTAATTTTTAGTATAGAAAGTATTTATTTTTCAACTTGCAAGTCTCCGCGGGCCGCAGGTTGCGCACCCCTGGTGGGTTTTCGTGGGTTTAGATTGCAGGCTCGCCTTGTTTAGCGAGGTTACCAACCACAAGGGAGAACTAAATTAAATCATGTCACCAGACGTGGGGAAAGAAGTCTTTGGGATGCCAAGAACCAAAAACATGCGAGCACTGTTCCCTTACCATTCTTACAATGCTACGTCGTTTCTGACTCCCAACGAGGCAGCTTAAATAATTGTTTTCTTTCTTGCGTTTTCTCCACTGCTCAGATACCTACTTGAACGTCACCGATCCTTATGGAGACAAAGCGTGCGTACGATGTGGTCCAGGACTTCACAGGTTTGTGGCAACTTGGTAATCATCGTAAAATTGTAGCATTGTTTCAGGATCATCCTCTAAATTAGACAAGAAAATTTCATGGTTAGCGTATACTGACCAAGTATACCGGAACATGAGTTGATTACAGCAGGGTTTTCTATCAGAGTCCTTTTTAATGTAAAGTGAGCGGGAAACTCCATGATTCGATATATTGATAGTTGAGGTATCATGCGCAAACGCACACTTGAGGTTAGTTGTTCTACCAATTTCAAGTTGACTTTAACACACTGTCTTTAACTCGCACAAGGCTTTAACGCTGACCTTTCGTTTTCTATATATATCTTATAGCGACAAAGGATCAACTGAATGCATCGCATCATGTCATTACACCAGCAAGGAAGGAAAATCATACAATTTCAAGCCGGTTTCTGGGTATGTTCTAAGAGCTGGTACATGTTCAGTCGTGTTCTGCCTTAATTATTCGAGAATTGCCTTCCATGGTTGAACAATGAATGGATGATATAAAGAGTCGTTCTCTGACCTGGAATTATTTTATTTTCGAGCTTTCGACTGTCTGGCTACAGTCTTCAACGGTAGCCAGACAGTCGAAAGCTCGAAAATAAAATAATTCCAGGTCAGAGAACGACTCTCTACATCATGTATAAACCTGACCGCGCATCCTCTATCTTTAAATGAATGGATGATTTGACCCACATTTTCCGAATTAAAATCGTTTTAATTCCTTGAACGTTTGCATGGCGGTTAAAGCGATAGGACAATTTGTAGTAATCACCATTTGTGTTTGTAAACAGTCGAGCTTTTTGCATGAGATGTACTATTTACAAACACAAGCCCATGGCAAGTGACTTTATGTCCATTAAGACATCGACGCAACTGTTGTAAAGGACTTATGATAGGAATGCGTGGAAACGTTCTTGTTCTTCAAAAATGGCGAAGATTCCAACAGTTTTAATCGGTAAAATGGCACGAAAGGTTCGTGTAAATCAGGTATTTCACAGGTACAACACTTGTGTTGTATCACCATTACAACGTGTCATTAAACTTTAAATTTTTCTGTATAAATCGTTTGAGTATTATGAGAATATTATTCACAACCAAGGTGTGGGAACTCAGAGATATCATGATAAATGCAGGGGCTAATGATGGTTCACTGATCTGTACGGTTCTTTGCAGGTTTCATGGTGTGAAGACCAGTGCGCTGTTTACGACCAAAGGAACTAAGTACTACCACCACTTTAACATCAGTATCTGCCAAAATGACCCAAATGCACGTGCATCATGCTATAGCAACGTCAGTTTCTCGAAAAGTGAAGTAAGTTGATATGGTAACAGTGGATGTAGTGCGTAGATAGATGATTGACGATGTTCATATACCTTACTTATCCAGTCTCTGACTAGACTTGTGTATCAGTTACTACTGTATGACATCCTGAGTATTGTCAGTTCACAGCCTGGTAACTGGGGTGCATATTGTCGGAGAAGACGTCTAGAGTCCAGCGAGAACTGCTCGCCAAGCCGGGGGGGCGTAGTTAACCCGTTTTGATTATGGGGTGTCCAGTGTAATTTCCACGAATGTTGTGTCCTTTCAAAGGTCATCCGAATTTAATTTGACGCACATTCAGGTCATATATGGTGTACCCACACTCCCACAGCCCTAGTACGTAAGTTCAATACAAAATAGTACCCAACAGGGATGTTGACCTACCTTACCAAACCAAATTTTGCCCGAATTTTGTGTTTTTTCAAACTTTGAGGGGTGTCACATACCCCATCAACTACGCTCCTGCGAAGCCGTATTGAAGAAAAATCCCTCAAGAATACCTTATAACGGTCCAGGAAAGGAATAATAGTGAGGACCAGGGTCTACCCGTCGGCGAAGATTAAGTTGTCGTAAAGCAAGTTAAAAAGATCTCCATAATTTAACTACGTCGTGGTTCAAGATCACTGAGACCATTTGACTTGTCACCCGGCCTTGAGTTGTCGAGTATTGAGGACCCAACATAGGCCTCATGCAAAAATGGCAGCCATATGTAGTACAACATGCCAGTTATATTTAAAACCGAACGGGAGTGCTTTATCATATTAGGAACACGAGGAGACAGACGAATGTTTTAGATTTGATAAAGCACATGCTGCGAGTTTTTAAATACCTTCAGGAACGAAACCCTTATCACGCTAATTCGCAAAGGAAGTTTGAAAATTAATGTTTGCTAAGCTGCAAAAATTTGAGGGGAAAAGTGTGTTTTTATCACATGGAAAGACACGACATGGGTATGATTTTTCATTGTATTTTACCTGTGAATTGTTAGTGCATTTAAATCAGCCCAACTAGCCTCGTTCTCGCTAGTAAATTAGTTTGCAAGGACTAGGCTTGGATAATATCGCTGCTCCAAGCGAACAAACCCATGCCGGACAAGTAGAGAAAAACTCTATTTGACCGCGGCTGGGATTCGAGCTCGCGACATTCGGTTACTAGTCCGACGCTCTACCAACTGAGCCGCTTAAAAGACCAAGCCGGGAGCAGGCCGTGGGATGATGGTATTTCTATTTCTCCTTCTTCTTCCTTCGACCTTTATTAATCCCACTGTATAGCAGGGTCGGCCACTCAAGTCTTCCTTCTCCATTTATTCCTGTCTAGCACATCCACTTCTCTTAGTCCTAGATCCCCCAAGTCTCTTCTCACTACGTCCATCTATCTAATCCTTTGTCGTCCCACACTTCTGCTTCCTCTGACTAGCATATCCTTTGCTCTTTTTGTTTGCTCATTCTCCTCCCTTCTTGTCACATGTCCGAAGTATCTTAGTCGAACTTCTCTTGCCTTCTCCTTAATATCACAAATACCACACATCCTTCTTATATCTTGGCTTTTTCTCCTTTCCATCAATGATATTCCTGCAATCCATCTTACCATCCTCATTTCTGTTCTGTCCAATACCCCTTCGTCTTTCTTCCTTAATGCCCAAATTTCTGCTCCATACAAAAGTACTGGTCTGACCACCGACTTATATACCTTCATCTTTAGTTTCAAAGGCATTCTCTTGTCCAATACAACTCCACTGACTTCTCTCCACTTTCTCCAAGCTCCCTTCGCTCTGTGTGTAACCGCCTTCTCAGTGCCTCCTTCAGCTATTACTGATCCCAAGTATTTAAACTCATTATTCTGTTTAAGCCTCGTACCATCTTCTGACTGTATGTTTACTTCTTTATACCCTCCTCTGCAACTTAACATCGTTTTTGTCTTTCCTAGGTTCACTTTCAATCCTCCTCTTTCTAAACTTTTCCATGCCAGGAACCTTTCTTGTAGCTCTTCTTCTGTGTCTGCAATAATAACCAAGTCGTCGGCAAACAACAATTCCCAGAAATCTTCATTGTTCCTTAAATCTGATGATATTTCGTAACTAACTAGTGTAATGTAACTTGTAGCTCAATTGATAGAACGTCAGACTAGTTACCAAAGGTCGCGGGTTCGAATCTCAGCCGTGATCAAGTAGAGTTTTGCTCTACTTGCCCGGTATGGGTTCGTTAGCTTGGAGTAGCGATAATATCCTTGTCCTTCACCCATGTACATATCTCCACACAATTACATAACAAGGCTAGTTAATTGCCAAGCAACTTTAAACGCACATGAAAGATTATTAAAACCCGCAGCCTACTTTCGCATCAAACCGCTAAAATCTCGTTCATGAGTATCATTATCTAGTAATTTTTATTTATTTATTTATTTATTTATTTATTTTGTTTTTGGTAAATCTCAATTCATGTGTTACGTTCGCAGGCTGACCAGACGTACAATTCCAGTATATGTCGTATGACGATAATTCCACGAAAAGGAGCTCTACCGTATGCAGTTCAACCAATGAGGTACTCGTGTTCTGTCATTTTCTCCCATGACAGCTCCTGATGTGATTCGATGATTGGCCGATAAAGTCGTTGAAAAGTTTTGGGTATACCTTACGACTCTTCAAGTGAAAAAAGCTTGTAAATTTGTGTATTACGGCATGGTAAATAGTGCGGAGATAAGCTCGATTCTTTGGTAGAAATATCATTCACGTAGCGACTATTTTAGAACAGACTGACGTTATAATATATTTGTATAATATTTTTGTCGAGTAGAGTTTAATTACTTACTCGTGACATTTCTTCAACCAAGACGTTTTCATTAATTTCAAATGTATCATCTCAGGTAATTTGCATGTTTGAAGGAGAACAATTCCAAAAAAATACGTTAAAAGAAAAACAACCAACAAGCTCCTAAATAATGATGTTTGTATTTTAACCCCTAACTGAACATAATTTTATTTGTGAATTAATCTTTTTGCCCAAAACGTTTAAAGATTTTCCCGCTGACATGTTGCCAATGTCTTTTGTAGTGTTGGTGAACAATTGATGGGAATTTCAACAAGAAAAATTGCAGCAAATGATAACATCTTGGAAGGCGAAGGTGTCGAGAATACTACCGCTGTCTCTTTCCACTATAAAGCCAACGAGTGAGTGATAAAAAAATCTGTCCTGAGAGTTATTGACCTGGCTGATTATTTAAAATGCACTAACCCGGGCAGTCACGTACCCAGACCGCATGGGGGGGGGGCTGTTCTCCACTTTTTGAGTTCGAGCAAAAACTTCTTATTGCGTCGTCAAATGGCGATTCTCTTAGCATTTGGCTCTTTGACTTCTGATGACAACTTTCGTCTACTTAAAAGATTTTTTGGCCAACACCAGACGATTTTGCTCTGGCTAACGCCGGAAATGTTTATTCAGCAACAAGGAAATGTTAGCCGGCATCAAAGACTTAAAACCAATCTCCACGAGTCCGTCAAACCTTTGACTTCAAAGAACTACATTTGTCAACTTTGAAGATTTTCTGGGTAGCGCAGGACGATTTTATATAACAGGGGGAAAGCCCAACCGGTATTAAATGGTTCAGTGTTTTTCTTTTTTTCTTTCTTTTTTTTTTGTTCTTAATCATTTAAAGGTTGAATTCGTTTTCTTTTGTTTGTTGTTCTTTCATTGTTTTCACTTTGTTCTCCAAAAATGTCTTGTTTCTGGTGTACAGAACACTTACCCTGAAAGGATTAAATCACTTCAATATTCATTTTTGAAAATTGTACCTTCCTTTCAAAATTTCAACATCCGTCCCTTATGAAAGAATAAAAAAATAATAAGACTTTCTGTGGTTTAAATGAAATATGTGGAATCTCTTCTATTAATGTAGGATCACTGAAGCGTGTCCCGAAGGAAGGTCGACCGTTATTCATCTGGTCTGTGATCCACGCCACGAAGAGGTGAGTGTTGTCCATCAAACGGAAAAAAAGAACTCTAGAAACTTCATAACCTGATAGGAAACAAGTGAAATTTGAACGGTTTATGGCTGGTGCTTGGCCATCATGGAGAGACACTCGAATACCTCAGCTAAGTCTGGCTTTTCTTGCGTGTATTCGCTGAAGCTTGGTTCACACTAGCGGCATAAGCATAAGGACAAGATCAATACGGAAACAAGGCAAGATATCTCCTCTGGGACATGCAAAGATAAAACAACAAGAATTTTTCTTTGTTTCGTCTTTTGTTCGACTCTTGGCTAATGCTTGAACCATGATCTTATGCTCATGATTATGACGATCCTTATGTCGCAGGCTTGACTTCGCTCCTTTGTTTTGCCGTTTGATTTGTCCTTATGCTTATGCTTATGCTTACGTGTGAACCAGGCTTAAACAAGAAATTTCTTTGTGTAGGTGAAGGTCGATGTTCCCATCAAGTGTCCAGAAGGTACTTGTGATGGTTGCAGGTAAGATTTCTGAAAATTTTTAAAGGCCTGACGGGTATTCTTAAACATACGGAAGCTGCAATGTCTGTGGTATAAACTCTTCGAAAATTACTTCTAACACTTCCAATCGCGTGAAACAGATTCCCCCCGAATGTGTTATTAAACCATTAGCACTTGAATGTTGTTGCTAATACTTCTGGATATAAAGAAATCGTCACTTAACCATTAAGAAGGCAAGGGAGGACTTTAGAACTCAATTCGGTTCATGCTCTAAAATGGGAAGATTTCTCAGACTACAAAAGTGTTGACAACGTCGGCACTTCCTCCTCCCTATACTTTGTAAAGTGTTCTCACTTTGTAAAGTGTTGCTGCAATGTCAGTTTAAAAGTAATTTCTGCTGGTTAATCTGTAATTTTAGTTTTCATTTCATCATCCATACCTCCACCGCATGCCCACTGTGTACTAAAGATGATTACGAAAAAATCGTCACTGGTTGTGTGGTAAGTTTAAGTTTACATATTCAAGCTCTGGTTTGTGGCAAGTTTCAGCTAGCCACAGCAGTCTTGGGAGCAAAACGATTGAACCTTTCTTCTGTGTCGTCTAAGACTTCTCTTAGAAAAGCAAGAGCTTCTTTACGAAAATAGAGTATAGATAACTGGGTTTCCATTTTATTTTTTTTAACTGTTCGTAGGATCGTATGAAGAACATAACTTACATGTGGAAAAGGCCAAAGTACGTCCCATTTTGTTATACGTCAATGTTTTAAATATTTATCTTTAAGAGATTCAACGTACTGTGGCGTCAAAAACTCTTTGTTTCTTCTTTTTACTTTCATTAAAGGATTTTGTTTGAACTGACAGACTTCTTCAAAAATAATCTTTCTAGAGTATGTGAAGGAGGAGTGGAATTGCCCCCACGAAATTCGACTGCATGCAGCTTTCTGGACAGATCTTTAAAAGACTTTGCGGCAAGTACTGCTTTGACAACATTGTTCGCGGAAACGTAGCTCTAGCCTCGTAACAGACCCCAGTTTTGATGTTTTTGCTATCCAGTTTTTATATTCAAAATACCTGCGCTTGGTTTGTCTCATCTCGTGCCAAAAATATTAAAGTTTATGAAACATTCACTGGACCCATGAGGGGTGACCCTTACTGGACCTCTGAGAAGAGCAGCTCAGGTAGCTGGTAGGGTTATCCAGTATACATAACACTTTTGCTTTTGCTTATGCTTTACAAAAAAAAATCCACAAAACGAGGAATAGGAGATAATCTTCGGAATAGCAATTTTCTTACGCTGTATATTTTTTTATTTTTGATTTAAAGATTGCGAGGAACGTACGTGAACTGAGCTTAATAGGAATTTTACTTTTTTTGCAGATTGGCCTGGCAGTATTCGCAGGTTTTGTGATTCTCATGATATTGGCTGTGCTGGTTTTATGGTTCAAGAATAGAAGGTACTGATGTATGAGAGGCGTAAGAAACGTTTGCCTCGTTGCTCTTTTAACCCTTTCCCAGTAAGATGTCTTCCTCTTGACGGGTCAAATCTTCTGGAGTTAGCCAAAGTAAAATAATGGAAGACTAATCTCGCTGGGAAAGAGTTAATACGCTAATTCGCGAAGACAATCTGAAAACTGTTTTCCAAGCCGAAAAATACGAGAAAAGTAAGCGTGTTTTATCACATTTTAAGACACGTCACGGTTTATGATTTTCCTTTGTATTTTCCTCATGAATTCTTATTGAGTTTTATAAGGGTAAATTTTAAATTGTGTTTTAATGGTTTCTATACTCTAGGTTGGAGTATAAGTATCATAAATTGATCCAGAATGCTTCAGATCGCTCTGGAGAGTTGCCTGGTGCGCCACAGTGTGTCGGTGATGATGATGATGAGGAGGAGGAGGTGAGCTGGAGGGATATCAGGGGATCAACTGGCCTACGAAATTTCAATGTGTATTGAGCTTTGTCCTTGTTTGAGTTGGTTAAATAATGCTTGAAGTGTGCTGACTTCCGGTTATTCTTAACGGTGTTTTAAAACAGGTTCATTTTAAAGGAAGTGGAAATGCAGGTCGTGGCAAGAGATTTCTGAAAAATATCAAAGACAAGTTTAGTGGTGAAGGACACGTGGCGGTGAGTTCTAGTCAAACTAAATTGGATCGAAGAAACAGAAAGTGAATTTGTAGAATGTGCTAACATCCCTCAAGGTTTACATTCAGTTTCTCAGCACAAACTTCGAAAACAAAATCTGCAATCTTTGGTTATAGTGCCAGGGTTAAAGTACTTCGTTTAACCAAACTTATTGAGATCTGGTCCCGGTGGGTCAAAAGCCGATTAAATTAATCTACCGGGGCGCAACTTGGGGGGGGGGGGGGGCAGCTGCAGGGCACGCGACCCAGCCCTTTTTGTAGAAGATCTTGTGTTTGCTTTGTTATTGACAGCTTTCCCCCCTCATTTCTCAAAGCTACGTAGATCTACTTCCCTCGAAGTGATGGAAATTGCCCCAACGGTGCCGTGGTACTGCAATCCGACTCATGCTTTTTCGAATTCCTGGCTGCCTCGTAATGTAGGATTGGTGAAAACTTTGTGGAGGCATTTGAGCATGTTGTACAGAAATTTGGAATTTTCTTTAACAGATTTCGGGTGTATGCAAAGAGATTTCATGCAGTGAAATCTGAACTAGATTGTTGAATCAAAGTAAACGAAACCAAATCATCAGATCAGCTGAGTAGTTCTAGATTAGCGTAAATTGTGCTTTGAACAACTAGCCGTGGAGAATGAGACCTGATGCTAAGTACCCCGAACATTGTGTTTTAGGAGCAATATAATTTCAACAACTATAGCGATGATGACACAATTGACACCATCGAACCAACTGCCAAGACTCCGTTGAGTTAAAGTGGTAAGTAATGTGCTTAAATAAGGATATTCATTACTAGCATCTAAAATTCTGTCAGTGTTATGTTTTCAATAGACGTGTCCCTGTAGGGGTCTTCTCACTTTTATTTTTCTTAAATTCCAACAGAGTCGATTGTGCTCGAGTTCTGCAAGTAATTCACCAAGGGCGAAAGAATTAGTTCTAACTAGTCAGAATATATCTGGTTAGTTGGTTATAGTGATCAAACTAAATAACGTCATCGAGTTTAAACCATAGCTTATTAAACTTCAAACCCACGTGTAAAACCTGGAAGTGATGAGTATAAGTCAATTCGCTCGGCGATAACTGAAACCCTACCAACAACGCGAAACTGTTTCACATGTTTGTTTTACTGTTTGTTTTATTGTTAAATATTGATACTATAAAAGCTTTAGCTGACACTTGTTTGTGATAGTCAGTTTACTAAATTGTTAAATGTGGATGATGTGAAAATTTAGTTTCGTTCATATAAAAAAAACCCAAAAAAACAGCAACAAAAGAAAACAAACAAAAAACAAAGTAATAAAGGATGAGATTTACTGCCTTCCATATTTTATTTCGTTCTTCAAATATTCAGATTTAATAATAGACACAAGTTATTGCGGTAATGAAGGTCATGATGTTTCATGAGCTTTCGTTCTGGAAACTTATGACTTCCTCAGAGTAAGATTAACGTTTTTAACGTCTTCTGTTTCTTTTTTTTAAAAACTGACTTAGTTTTCATGTCATAAGCATTTTAAGTTCCCAGTTAATTTTATTACTTGAACTTCAGCTTTCCTCCTTCCTTTTTCTTTCGTTTGGTCTTCCTAATGAACTCGTACAAAAACTGTAGATTTAGTTCGAACCTTTTCTTCATATTCTTGCTTTACGCCGTCATTCTTCGATATAAATAAAGTTGAGAATGGTGACTATTGGTATCTCTAAATTTACTAGAAACAACTATTGCCTTAAATTTACAGTTCGCAGCGAATCTCTGTTTTACCAGTAGTGATCCTTGTATTGTGAATGCAATTGTAAAATGGATTGACATAAACAAAACACGAGGCTATTTCGATGCAGTCGATTATTGGGTGAAACACCATCACTTCAGGAAAGGGAGACGTCGTGTTAAGTGTTTTCGCCTCTCCCACACACCTACTTTTTGACGGTCGAATTTTGAAATATTATTCATAGTACGTGCACATATACATGAAGAAAGTGATGCAGTGCCAAAAGCACTATTAGGTAATTCTGTGCAAATTACTGTATTACCTTTTTTCTGCACTGTGTCACCTTGAAATTGCACTGCTCTTAGCCAATCGGAATCGAAAAATTTTTTCATGTATATTATTAATATTGGAAATGAACTGATGATGTCGTGGAACGACGACAGCTGTGACAAATCCAACTAATAACAGCCACAATCTTCGCCTCATTTGATATCAAAAAAAATTGTGTAAAAATGCTGCCGAAGGACCATTCACTACGAACTTCATTAATGTAAATAGGTACAATAAGCAGATTTATGTCACTGCTCTGATGTCCAGATTTGTAGTTGTCATCAGGTATGGCTTGGGCCAAGTCAAAAAATGTTGGTGGCCTACCGGAGAAATTTACCTTGGTTTTTACTTTAATATGGTTATGTTCCATCATGAGCCTTGGACACTGGTTACGATTCAGACCAAACTAGGAAAGTAACGTCACTCGCATTTATTTTAAAATTATCCTATGATAGCGTAGCATAATATCTCAAAAGAAGTGGTTTTCGACATTAAGGCTGTCGTGAATATAATGGCAAATTTATGATGTGTCTACAATTTTATAATAGAGGGAATTTTACCATTCCACGTGCCTTGAGGTAGGTACGAGAGTTGGGACAACTCCCTTTGATAAATTGGTTAATAAAACGGAGTTAGCAAGAAAAACCTTGGTCTCTTCGGTAAAATGTAATCAAGGGTTATTCAATGGGTTGTTAACGGAAGCACCAGAGCGCTACATATACCCAGACCCTTGCGCAGTGGACAGACCAAATGACAGATCATTGCAGACAAACAGATTACTCTGCACTTGCTGCGCATCCACGGTCAGGGTAAAAGATTAACTAGAAATATTGATCTGTTAAATCAGAAGCGGCAGTCCAGTGACCGAGAATGGTGTTCACTTTCTGTACTCGTGGTTCACGCAAACTGGAAAACCAGCCAGCTGAAGAAAAGGCTGAGACTAAGAAATCGAGCGATGTGGCTTCTTATTCTCGTTCTTCCGTGCGCACGCCGTGTTATACCCGTAGAAAAATGCGATAGAGTAACCAACCCCCGTACTGTGTTAACACCCGTGCGCAAATCACGCGTCGAGTGAGCGACCGAGTGCGTTGCGTGCAAACGAGGCGTGCTTAGCTGAGGAACAAAAAGATAGATTTTCAAAATGGCGGAGGATTTATACTGTATTTGTCGGAGACCTTACGACCATATGCAGTTTATGATTCAATGTGATGCTTGTGATGACTGGTTTCATGGCAGGTAAAGTCAACTGACTTTTAGTTCCTGTTGTTTTTGGGTCCTATCATGTCCGTATTTCACAATCTTACTGTCTTTGTGTAGTTGCGTTGGCATTGAAGAGTACCAAGCGAATGACATTGAACGCTATCATTGCCCAAAGTGTTCTCCTCGATACGGTCCCCTGACATGTAAGAACATGGTAGTTTGCATTTTAGAATAGATTTATGCTCAAATGTCCAAAAGCGGCTCGTGTCTCCCCAGTGCTGGCTTTAGCATAAGTGACAACGTGAAGATTGCACTTCTGAGTGGAGTTTAATACACTTTCAGCTTTAAGTGCAATACTCTCAGCTGTTAAAAGATACTTTCTCTCCGCCATTTCAAGCTTTGGGTGATCTAATTGAAGACAGCAGTAAAGGGACAAATGTTTTAAAGTTTATTATGCTGGAAAGTTAAGTAAAAAAAAAAAACTTCGCATTTTGAGGAACATACAAGTCGAGCCGATGTTGTGCAGGTGTTCTAATAATGAATGCCTATCGCCTATTGTTATCGATAAACATCACACGCTCCGAATTATGTGATTGTTTTCGAACATTTAAAAGTTTGCGTCAGCCTTACAAACCAAGCTAGGTGGTTCTAGGCATACTGTAGATTACGCATTCTGTGAACAAAGAATTTGTTCTTAGAAGTTAGTGTTTCGCTGGTTTCATTATTTGGGCCATTCATGGCAACTTTAGCGATAGTTTATTTGATATTCGAAGTGAATATTGTTTAAACGGGCTCACGGTTTGGTGAAGTGTAATTACATTATAAGCTGAAGGTGTATATTGAAGTGACTTTAAATTATAATTATGGTGGTTATTTGTTGGAACTGGTTATTTAATTCTTTTGTTTGTGAACTTGAAATATTTGCTGAATATAATTTTAGTTGTTTACTTTCGTTTTGTACTTCATGACAGCGACTACTATTGAAGTCAAACTTCAACCATGTTGACTAATGTCATTGGCTTGTTGTTTATTACATTTCATTTAGAAAAATTGTTTCAATGAGAGATGAGCATTGGGGAAATCCCCATTTAAGTTCTTGTTAATATATTTAAAGAAATTTTGGAGAAAAATGAATATATTCACTTTCATATATTTTCCTATAGATATAATCACAGCACAATGAGGATTCTATAACTTTAGTATGATGTGTGGTTCTGAAATTTATTATTATCAAAGCAGGGTTTGGATAGTGAACTTGGCTAGATTCATACCAAAATGATTTATCAACCATTGCTTCTTATCAACATCCTGAGAGATAAGGAGTTTAGGAAGTTTTTTCAGCTGACAAATTCAAGAGTGTTTGGAACACTAGTTAACTTGGCATATGAAACTTGGAAAGGATTATTTTCTTTCTTTTTAAGTATCCTGAGCCTTGAAACCAGCACGAGAGTTTAATACTTTGCATACATAATGTCTTTTTTATTCTACCCTGTCATACTTGTTAAAGAATTAGCCCCCAGCAGGTATATTTGTTTTTTTATTTAGTAAAAAAGCGTCAAAATTTTCACCGTCATGATTACAGTGACCACAATGCAGATTCAAAAGTAAGTGCTTTCTTAAGAAGCTGTATCTTCCACCAGGAGCAAAATATAAACTAGCTTCTTCACTGTTACAAGACATCAACAACTTGATGTTTGAGAAACGTGAGAGCTTGGATATATTAGGGTAGATGAACGATCTTCAAGCTCGATACTCAGAAAATGATTTCTGAGCCCCAGACAGGGATTGAACCTGCAACCTTCTGATGACCAGTTAGATGCTCCAACCATTAAGCTACCAAGACTCAGATGGTGAGCTAAGGTGCAGATTCGATATATATGTGCTCATCATTTTAGCTCACCATCTGAGTCTTGGTAGCTCAATGGTCAGAGTGTCTAACCAGTCATCAGAAGGTTGTGGGTTCGATCCCTGTCTGGGGCTCAGAAATCATTTTCTGAGCATCGAGCTTGAAGATCGTTCACATCAACAACTGACAAAGCTGATCAGTATTATTGAGTTTGTGCTCTGAGGTCTCAATGTCTCTGAATTTCATCCTGTTAATCAGGAGTAGAAGTTTAGAATTTCCCTCTGTTCCTCCTGTTCAGGGTTCATTGTTCCAGATTATTATGAAAACCCTTAGATTATTTAATTCACCAATTTCTTTTCTGATTTTTCAAAAGACTTGTCATAAGACATTTTATTATTATCTTTGTTTCATGAAAAAACAGATGTTAAAAGGAATTGTGAAATTTCTATTATTTTTATGACAACTAAAAATAGAATTAACTGGATCATGTTGCAGGCTTGGGAAAGAGCAGTGATTTTGTAAGATGTCACAGTACAGTACTTCCTTTTTCTAGATTGATATATTTTGAAACCTCCATCTGTATTACCCCTTTTATTATTACCTAATTTACTGTTCACAAAGACTGATTTGCATTTTTTTAGGCTGTGCAGGCTGGAACTGTAGTATTTATAAAACAATTGAAAACTAAACAATTTGCAAGGTATAGTTGACATAAATGGAATTGAATTAGACTGTAATATTTGAATTTGTGAAACAACTGGAAGTCAATCCATTTCACTTTAGTACAGTAACTTTTGATCATCTTCTGTTTAACATTTATCATAACTTCATTTTGTAAATACTGAAATAACTTTCTACACCTAAAGCAGTCTTTTTTCCTGTTTTATATTTATAATATAATATTGATCTATTTTTCATGATGGTTTTTTTTTATTTTCTTTTAGTCCTGAAAACATTCTTCAGAAATGCCAGGGTAAAGATTTAACCTTGGATTACTTGTCAAAGAAAGGATTTCGTAAACCTGTTCTTGTCGAGAAGAAAAATGGTCTTGGTATGATTGTCCCAGATTCAGCATTTTCTGTGGGAGATGTAGAGAAATATGTTGGTAAGAGACTGCTTTTTTTTTGAAAGTTATCTTTGAGAAGAATTTAATTTTCTTAGATTTTATTAGTGAGCTATTACAGTGGTGGATTAAAAACAGAGCCAGTAATTTTTTCTTTGCCTTGATTTTTGATTGTTGAGGGCTTTCAGTGTACCTATCCAAGAAGTGCCAAATCAGAGTGGCAAACTATATGTAATGCACACCACAAATACAATACTTTGTTTGGTTTTACAGTACTGAAATATGGTGTGTGCATTCTTTTTTTCTAGTTACAGCAATATTACTTATTATGTGGAGAAACAAAAGTTTGAGTGAATGAGTATATATATGTCTGCAGTTATAACTTTTAGTCAATCTACTCCATATTAAACTGTTAATTACAAGATAATTGTAGTGATACATTTATTGAAATTCAACTTCATGATCGGATTATGGTAGCTCTGTGACTTACTTTTTAGACATAACTTCTGAAATTTCATGTAATTTCCCTAAATTATAGGTCCATCCATTGAGTTAGATATAATTGATGTGACAAGACAGGTAAGGCAAAACATCAGTGAATGAAAAGTTTGTTTCTAGTTAGGAACAGCTGGATTTCATCATAGATCTATTGGTAATAGATAACCTTTCCTTGCTAATAGGAAGAATTATTTTAAGGATGGGATTAGTTGCAAGCTTCTCCACACCATTGGTCCTTTTTTCAATTGTACAAAAAATATGGTGCTACATTTTACAGTAAATTAATGCCCTCCAACCATTACACAGGGTGATATGAAGATGAAGATGTGTGACTGGACAGCATATTTTCAAAGTCCAAGACGCCACAAAACCCTTAATGTCATCAGCCTTGAATTTTCTGGTACGAGGTAGGTAACAGCTTGATTCTAATCCAATAACATTAAAAAAAGGAAAACTAAAATCAAATATTGAATATAAGGTATGGAATTGAGAATCAATAAGCAGTTTTGAAATCAGTGATACAGTATACTGTTAGCACTATTATTTCTATCCCAAATTCTATCACCATCCTCATCCCCATAAGAATCTATGAGGATTCCTGCTCTAACCATTCAGTACTTTTAACCCTGTTTGTAACCCTACCTGTAAATCTTCTATCTCAATCTCTAGTCCTATTTTTATCACTTTGTGTATCTCTATCACTGTCGCAGTCTTGATTGCTTCCACTCTTATAGTTTTTTACTCCACCCAATTTTTTGTGTTTGTTGGTCGCTCCTTGTACTGTAACACCAAGTAATGATCTCCACTGATTTTGTAGTTTATCTCAGCTGGTACGTGGACCAAGAATTGTTAGAGAAATAGACTGGGTTAATCGCTTCTGGCCAGAGCATGCACCTGATGAGAGGTGAGGTTGCTGACGAAGGTGGCTGCAGTTTTGACAATTTAATCAACACTCCCTGTTACAGAGTTAACAATGCTTCTCTTAACTGTTCAGTTTCCTCTCGAACACATCACCCACTGAGAGTGCCGTCACCCAGCCTGTAACTCTATCTGCTTCATAAATTAAATAATTATATGAAGAAATATACAGCACTTTTGTTGGCATTCTGAGTTAGTTTGTTGTTTTGTCTAGTCCTTGTCATCAAAAGCCTTGTGTTCAGAAGTACTGTTTGATGGGAGTCAAAGATGCCTACACAGACTTTCATGTTGATTTTGGTGGCTCTTCAGTCTGGTATCATGTACTCTGGGTGAGTTAAGTTAACTTTGCAAACATCAATCTACCCTGTACCTAATTATGCCACATGTGTTTTAAATTTTGTGTCTGTTCTGTTTTGTTGTGCATAAGTCACTAGCTGCATGTGAAAAAAACTAAAACACAGAAATTGTAAAAAAAGTATTCATTTGTTGTTTTTCAGAACTTTATGTATTTGCACTTTAAAATGAAGTATGAGCAACTGGCTAAAAATATTTCTGAAATGCTTGTTTGCCTTATCGTTTAGGGTGAAAAAATTTTTTACTTTGCTGAACCAACTGAAACCAATTTGAAGCTGTATGAGAAATGGGTTTCCTCGTCAAACCAAAGTGAGATGTTTTTTGCTGACTTGATCACAAGATGCTACAAAGTACCTGTAAAACCAGGACAAACATTGTTTATTCCATCTGGTGAGTCAACAGCAGCATGATGTACATAAATAAAATATTTATAGTCTTCCAAATAAATTTATAAATTGTAGGTGTGTATCCAAGTCACTGAGAAGTACATCAGGTAATAATCTGCTGCTGTTATTATGAGTAATTCCTCAACTTGAGGGAAATTAGCAATTAAATATCCCAATAGATACATGTAAATGTTGTACTATGTATTATATACATAATAAATATAAATATTATTCTTTCCCAAACTCTAGCAGTTCAAAGTTGTAATGATTTAATCTTTAAAATAAATTCTCTTTCCAGCAGTACTATGATATGATATCTCAAGATGTTTACAGTTAACTCATACCTATTGTCCTTCTCAAGAGCTTACATTTCCACTGTTGCCTGCTGTATTTGTGTTGTTCATCCACTAAAAGTTCACATTTAAGCAAATGTTCTATATTTATAAACAATTTTTGTGTTCTTAAGGTTGGATCCATGCTGTCCACACTACAGTTGATTCATTAGTATTTGGTGGAAATTTCCTACATTCCTATAACATTGGACTACAGCTAAGGTAAGGATGCTAAATAATTGTGTCTAGTGAAACTTTTTAAGTTATTGTTTGGAATCAGTTTTTTTATTTAATATTTTTTGTCCTTTTTCATATAGTATCTATGACATGGAATTGAGACTTAAAACACCAAGCAAATATCTGTTTTCATATTTTGAAACTGTCCATTGGTATGCAGCTTCTGGTCTCATTGATGAGTTAAAAAGTAAGTTTTTTAAAGAACTTTATGAAGGAGAAAGGAACACCTTCCACAGTTTATCCACCTCCCCCTTCGTTCTTGAGTTAGTTCAATTTATGAGACAACCTGTGACGCCATTTTTGTCGATGTGACGCTTTGGCTAATTGGAAAATGTTGTATCTGCTTAATTATTCAACGAAATCACCTGAAACTTCACTCATTGGTTCTGTTCACAAACTGAAAAGATTCATATTGAAATGTTGTTCGTACAATGTATAAATTAATTTTGTGACCCCTCCCTCCTTACAAAAGTAATGTTTTTCCATGACAAGACAAAGCAAAGTTTTGTGTCTTCTTTCTCACGTGCCGTATTTAGTTGAAATACTGAAGGTAACATGTCTAACTTGTAGCGAATAAAAACGATCTCTGTGAACTACTGTAAACAAAATTACATTTTTACAGACTTAAGCAGCACAGAAACTGAGACATTACTATGACGACCATCTTTCAAAGTGGAGCTGTTTATTTTCCATCAAGTGAACCAATCTGTAAAATTTCAATTCACTTCGAGAAGCAACCTTACTCTACAGCTAGTTAAAACGCGGTCACAAAATGACCAGAGGTTGCCGAATCTTGGTGTTTGCCGTTGACTCTGATTGTTTGCCACTGGATTTGCAGCAGATATCCACATGTCGAAATTCGGCCCGATTCCAAAGGGGGGACCACATGGCTCAGGTGGTCCCCCCTTTGCAAAACCAGGTTTCTGCAACTCTTTGAAACTTCCCTGATCTTGTCAGGAAAGGCCAGGGGCAGCCAAATCCTGGTGTTTGGCGTTGATTCTGACTGTTTGCCACTCGATTTGCAGGAGATATCCACACATCGAAATGAGGCCCCTTTACAAAACCAGGTTTCTGCAACTCTTCGAGACCTCTCTCATCATACCAACAACAGCTAGAGGCGGCCAAACCCTACTGTTTGGCGTACTAAACGAACCAAACTATTTGAAAAACGAACTGAACTATTTCAACTGGCGTACTAAACGAACTGAACTATTTCAAAAATGAAGTGAGTTATGTAAACACTGAAGATGGTGTTCCTTTATAATTTACTTCACAATTAGTGAACTACACTATCTATTTTAAAATGCTCTTTTGACAACTTGGCAGCATTTTTGTTTTTTTTCGTTATTCTGTGATGTATTGTCACAGTTTAGTTTACGATTTATTTTGTTTTAGATTTGCACGACTCTGGTGAGAAAAAGCCACAGTTTCTTATTGATGGCGTTCAAGCACTGCTAGATACTTTAAAAAGCTGGATTGCGAAGAAAGGTGTAAGTAAACTTGATTGAAAAATAGTTTTGACAGTGAATATGTACAGTACCTATGGTGAACAAATGTCACAAATCTCGTGTTTTATTCTGTCAGGGTTCTTTTGAACGGCACAAATCATTCCTTCCTGAAGGCATGGACTACAACAAAGTGATCAAGACCCTATCAAAGGAGCTCAAACAGGCCGACGTACGTTATTATAATCTAGTTTTATGTCATGGTATCATAGTATGAATAATTTGTACTTACGCTTGCAAACGATCTTTTACAGCCCAACGATATCCCTAGTGCGACGTTTTTAATTTAGCGAATATAGGATATTTTACAAGCCTTAGTTAATCCTAGAATCAAAGTAGGAGTTTTTATGGAATAGGAAACTTCTTAGAGGTTGCTTTTTTCGAATTATGTAGACCCGCGAAGGTTGTGGTACGGTAGCTCGGCTGAGTCATGATGCAAAGACTAGTTATTGAGACTAGTTCTATTTCTTAAAACGACCTGTTTTCATTGTGCACAGGATTTGCTAGTTTCTCATCTTCTCTCTCTTAAAAACACCATAATTATGGTATGATGATATTACAATACATCACTGGTTTATATTGAGTCCTTAATTTAGTTTTTACACAAAAATAAAATTAATTTTCTATTGTGGTTTTCTAGAAACCAACTGTGGTAGTTCATGACCAAAAACCAGTGATCAAAATTAAAAATCCCGTTCCCTCTCCGATGAACACGACGGTCAAAAAGTCTGTGGAATCACGCAAGAATTCCGACAAGAATAACCAAAAAAATACGAAGAAAAAAAATCACAATAGTATCCCTTCCAGTGCAGGACCTCTGAAACTGAAAATATCGAAGAATAAAGAACCTGAGATTTCTTCCAGACCGCCGTCTTCTGATCTTAAACTTGTTGTCTCTAATGGGCGGATTGTGAGGTGAGATAAGAAAAATCGCGATTCAGAGATTAGCTAGTCTAAATTCAGGATTTGAACTGGAGGTCTGAACAGTGTTAGTGGGGTGGTAGCTTTGTAACTTAATACACGAAATGTTGAGCCAGAGTTACCAAAAGTTGCGGGTTGAACGATCTTGTAGCACAATTGCTAAAGTGGACTCTTACGACCTTCAAGTTTATGGGTTACGTGGCTTGCTAGTTTAGTTGATAGAGCGTTGGAGGTGATTGCTAAAGGTTACAGACTGGATGACGTCGTTTAGTTAGTGGTAGAACAGTAGAAGTTCGTGTCATGTCGTTTAAGGATTGAGTGGGGTGGTCTTCAGTAAAAATAGCGAAGATTGTCGGTCAGCTGCTCCACTAAGAATTGCAATTCCCAGTCTGGGTGAAAAGCTTTTAATGATCTTTCGATTTATGCAGTGGTGGCAACAAAAACAAGCATGAACCTGAAGTAACCAAAGAGTTCAGCGAAGATCCCTTATCAAGAAGTGCGTCGTACTCATGTCAACAATCTCAAGAACAACCCCTGAGATTGACTTTAAAGTCTTCAAGTAAGAATATTGCAAACTTTTAGACTAGAATTTAACGACATAACGTTTGTTTTGATGTTTCCTTTTATTCTTAGTTTTTTCTTTCTTTCTTATTTTTAAGTGAATGGAAGAGAATCTTCTCAATCTGACAGCGATGTCAACATCGAAGACGAAATTACGTCGTTCACCAACGGCCATCAAGTGCAGCAACCTAAGTCTGTCACAAGCCGTGGCCAAACAACGGCAAATGCATCAAGAACAGTCATCTCAAGAAGAAATCCACCAGTATCTATTTCGATTCCTGCTCATCAAAGGTGGGATGTTATGAAATTGTAATTTTTTTTTCACTGCAATATTTGAACACGATCAAGACTAACGCCACAGTCTAAGGTTTGAAAGTGAAGCTCGTATTAATAGAACAAGCTTCCTAGACTTCAGAAGCCCCCAATTCCGAAGTTACTTATCCAATGATATATCAATGAAGCTGGCAGTTCAAAGCGTGTTTTACCAAATCTAGGCAGGCAATTCTTACTGAAGTGGCCACCTGTATCGTGGGAGATTGCAAAGAAAGTTAAGGGTTTCTAGGGTTGCACAATAATTTTATTTTATGCCCTTAACTATTTCTCGGGGGGGCGTCACTTACCTATTATTACAATAGACAATTTTCTTTGTGGAGGGGAGAGATCTAGGAGGGTAAGGGACAATTATATTTCCTTTCTGTGACGGAAACGTGACCCAGTGAAGTCCACGGTTTGTTTCCGTGACAAAGTTTGAGATCGTCACATCTGTGGTAGGCTTAATCTCACCAATCAAACGCCGTAAATTTCGTTTTCTAGCGACGAGCAACTATCCGAAAGGTTCACGACACTTGAAGACGGAGGTAGACGATCTCGGCTGAACAGTCCAATTGAAGATGACGATGAACTAATGGACCAGTATCCGAGTGATCCTGAGTTTAGTAAGAGAACGTTCCGTAAATTTTCCTGAGGTTTTAGTCTGCAGAAAGTCTTCTCTAGTGAGAACATTTTAACAGAACAGTCTTCTCTTACTTAAAAAGTTAAAGTCTCGCTTACGCTATAATTTAATTATACAGACATCGCCTACAGACAGACTCCAAGATAAACACTTTCTCGACACGGACACCATAGTTCAATTGGTTCCAGGCCTGTCTAGTGCTAGGAGTAACTGGCCTTGGCTTGCACGATAATGACGATGTGTCTTATTAAACGATGAAATATTTTAGTTTATCCGACCGTTGAGGATGAGGAATTTTCAACAAAATTAAAATGGAAACCAGGTATGAAGAAGAAAAAAAGCGAACGTGTGGATGCCACCTGGAATCCAAAAGGTCGGTAGCTATTTCTGTCTTTCCTTTGGTGTTTTTCAAACTGAATCTCTGTCACATTTACGAAACTGAAAAAAACAATCTTTGTGAAAGTTTCCCTACCCACTTCGACTACAATTGCGGGAAAGTTTTCTACACAAGCAATATAGTGTTTAATATCCCTGATGACTTTGAACTAAAGTCGAAAATATCACGGTTCAAAATTGTCTCCTGATTTATAACTCGATTCTTCAGTTTTCAAGATGACTCTTCTTTTCGGAATTTGTTTTGTTTTATACATAATACTGTATTTAATCACATTCTAATACTTTTGTAATTGCCAAATAATTCGTTTATGACATCTAGATGAGGAATTTTGTTTCCATTGGTTCTGTTTAGTCTTATATCGTAACGAACCAGATCCTTATTAACTAGTGTAGTTTGTGCTTTCTTTCTTGGTTTTACCTCGACTTAACACATCCATGTTCCTTATGAAATCTCCTCTTAGGTCGTGTCGTCAACTCGCCACTAAAAGGAACTCCCCGTCCGGTGAGATCCGTTTCAAGAAAACCAGAATTCGAATTACTCAATCCTCCTTTCAATAATGACTCGGTAAGTGAGCGGCTTTGATCTTTCGGATTAGGGCAGTCGTGGAAAATATTGGTTGGTTGTGGTGTTTGTGGTTCTGGAGGTGTTTGTAAAAATGCGGTAGTGGTCCTGGTGGATGTGAGGTTGGTGGCAGGGGGGTGTTTGTGGCTGTGCTTGCGAGTAATAATTGTCGTGAGGAGTGGTGGTGATGGTGTTGGTTCTTGACCACTCTCGTTGGTAGTGATTGTCCCCTGCCCCTTAGAAACAGGACTGACGCCCTTACTGGAATTTTCTCGTACTGTATGGCTTAGTTTAATGAAGGAGTGTTGCCTGCGGAGCACAGAACTTTTATTTTAACTTGTCACTTGTCTTACGTTCCCGTACATTCCGGTTTTGTCCAGGGCAAAGAAAAATCCACGATATCTTTGGAATCCGACTCCCAAAGCGGTTCTAGCAAAGGCAACCGACCTCCTTTGCGGCCATCGGGTGCAGGAAATCAACCAGAAAATGACAAAGGTACATAAAGGACCTTAGGTGAACGTAGGTGAAAGGTAGTGATTAGCTTGGATCAAAGTTGAACATCTGTATCGGCAAAATTGGGGTACCCCCCTAAGCAATAGAGCTGAATTACCTAAAATTTGAATCCTGGTAGAAACTGAACTATATACGCCAATTAACGCCATGGGATTGTCCCATCCAATTCTTCCCTGGCATATGGGGTTACCTCTAAAGAAAGATATCCCTGTTCATGATTTCTACGCTGGTGTTGCAATACTTGCTTGAGAATGTTTTTATTGAATCATGTGCCACATGATGAACGATCATATGTAGTAATGGCACCGTGCACACTGCTTTGACTACAACAAAATTTATTGACGTTTACCTTATAAGATTTCCAGTTCAAGGGAATTAGGAGACTTCTATTTGTGGAATACTTCTAGTTTACGACTCTACCTAATACTGAGCTATAAAGCGAAGGTTTGGAGCTCTAGCCATAAAAACTTATAAGTACCATATACGAATAATATTTCTAATTGTATAAATTTTTAAACTTGGTCAGGTAATTCATCGAAGCGAGGACGCAGACCGATGCAACTCACTACAAAACAAAGACTTGCCAAGAAGTTAAAACTTGACAAAGGTGGCATGTTTATGCGATAGAATATTTCTATTTTTTTATCCCACTCAGTAGCTATACAAGTAGCTAGAAATAGTTATGGATTATTTATTCACGTTGGTTCGCTAAGGTTATAGAGTTCACCAAATCGTGAACTGCGTTATTCAAATTGAATGTCTTGACAGCAAATTTAGAAGGAAATTTTTCACTGTCAAGAGGTGTGCGCAATGTCTTGGACAATGTTGTGTCAATGATGATTTTGCGATAAGCCGAAATTACGATATGCGGTCTCTTGTATTGCTGTATCATAATACGTCTTTCGATGTTGGAAAAGTTTAAAAGAGACTAAAGTATGGCTTTCTGTGAATTACCAATGAAATATTCCATAATGTTTGAGTTGTTTGCTGCAGGAAACACAACACGCCATAGTGACTTCACCTACGAATTTCTTACGACCACAGTGTATACTGCTCTGAAGACGACGGAAATTATTAAAGTCAACCTCAGACAGGAAGCACAATACGCCATAATTTCCCCTACGCATTTCTGTTGACCACTTGTTCCTCTTTTGAAGCCACGCCGCAGCTGTTAGTTTTACGGCTGCGGTATTGCTTCAAGAATTTCTAATTATTTTAAGTCGTGTGTTATTCACCGCAGTTATCATTTGAAAAACCTTCACTGTTTCAAGTTAAAGAGTGTGATATATTTATCTAATGTAAGACTGTGTGGGTACTATAAACAGAGAAGACGTTTGGAGGTAGAGAATATGGAATTATTTAAGTCTATATATACGAAAAATCCTAAATTAGATATAAGTTTGATTAGTGATTGAAATTTAATTTTTTAAAGCACTTTTTACAATCCGTCTCGTGTGGATTGCAGGCTCGTAATCCAACAGAGTTCACATGCATGATTGCCTTGGTATGAAAGACTTTTTTAACCGTTAATTCAACTACATTATATTTTCACAGTACCATTCAATTATTACAACTAATTAATTTCACCTCACACTGGTAGTTTATCGATCTTTAAATTATCACCGCATTTTTATCAGTTTTATATAGTCACTTAGAGGATAATATTGAGGTTTTTATCTGTAAATATGCGCTAACATAAGAAAAGAAACGGAATAGTAGACATACCGTACTTACCCTCGCATAGAAAGAGGCTGTCGTTTGGCATCGCACTTCAGGTTTAGGTCGAGCCGTAACCACAGAAACTGGACCATATCTCGAACAAAGTTGTTCAACGTCCAGAGGCAAAGACAGAAAACTAGGACATAAAGAGAGAAATCAAACATTGACAGTCAATAATAAACAGGTGTGATACCTTAAAATCAACTTAGTGCGTTTCTACTAGGGTATCCAGACGAAATTTTTATTCTTCAATTGACGATCGAAAGCTCGCTTCTGAACGATTTTCTTGGCAAAATTGCCAAAGCATCAAGTTGTCTCGATCTATCACGACGATAAAGAGTTGGCCATTCTATCGAAAGGAAATGAATAAAACTATGTAAACAGACGAGCAAGTTTGCAAGAACGGAGTGAACAGAAGGTAGCAAGTCTATAGCAGTATTTTCAGAGTGGCAGAAGTGCGGTAGCTTAAATAATTCCCCATTTCGCTGCCCTGTAGTAAGGTAAAGTTTGTTAAATGGTCGTCATGTGCAGTCACAGGAAGGGTTGGTGTTTTCGAATTGGCATTTGTATCGAAAAAAAATTCAGTTAAAGAATGACAAGCTTATTTTGTGTCCGGGTAAGTACGGTATTCTTAATAGTTACTGGGGTTGTATAGATGCATGTTTTTTCTTGTATGGCTGTATTAGATCATGAAATTATCATATTGTTATAGTAATTGCAGCCCAAACTTTGCAATAAAAGACTAAAAAACTGGGTCAGTTTGTCCTCGTATGCTGCCTTTAACCAACAGCTGATCCTTGCCCGGGTTGCTGCCTGTATGCACCCTCAGCTGAGATAAATACAATGACTAAGCATCGATGCAAAAACTAAATTATTTGCCTGTCGAAACTTCTTGTAATTCTTTAATTAAAATATGACGCGCGACCGAGTGACCTAGACTCTGTCCCAGTCTCTCACACGTGGAGTTTCAATATGGCGTCTCGCACAAGCACCCGCAGGAAGATTCAGGCGTTACTTTCCAGCTTTCTACACGACAAAGAGGAAAGTTTTAACGAGAGGTAGGCCGTATGTTAAATTACTACGTATTTCTGAATTAAAACTCGTGGAGTTGCATCATAAAGTTTGCGTGCATTATGCAACGTACGTGATAACATTTTGCACTATTCGTAGAAAAGGTTCAAGTCATGATGTTTCAGAGAATCCTGGTGTCCTTTCAACGTTATGTCAACCAAGAAACAGGGAGAGTTTTTATAATCGAGTGGAAACATTTTCTATATCCTTTTATTAATTTAGCCAGGTTTAAATGGCCTGTTATCTGTTAATGCCTTGAACAATTTATACCTCTAAAAACAACTTGTAGCTGCCATGAACAACTTGGACTTGCACATGTGATTGAGCATATTGTCGTAATAGGAACTGTTTTGCCAAGGTTTTGAACGAGGAAACGTTGATTGGTTATCGATTTATACACGTCAAGTGTCTTCTTAGAAAAAAAGCCATTTAATATGCCTTAAACCAGGGGTGGGCAATTAATTTTTACAAGGGGCCACATGAGAAACCTGAACTGTGTTGGAGGGCCGAACCAACAATAACTTTATTCTGCTCAATATTCATTATTCACGTGTGTATTATGCAATGTGCATAATATACATGTGTGTCACGTAAATAAAACAAAAATGGCACGATTTTCAAAATAAAAGCAACACAATTGTATAGCATGAACATCATAAATTATATTATATAATATTTTTTCATTCATGTTCTGATTGACCTCACACTCATGTGGGCCGGACAGGGACGTCCAAAGGGCCAGATGTGGCCTGCAGGCCATAAGATGCCCAGGTCTGGCTTAAACTAACATTTAATTGGAAAAATGAACTGAAATTTTGCTTTATAACCAATCTATGTTGTTTCTTCCTTGGGAACTTCAGGGTAATAGGACCTGCTCTATTTCACTTACAGAAAGGCATATGTCTTACTATGCCTTTGACACGTTTATGGTTCTAGGTGGTTGCTCCTCCCTCCTGACAGGTTAAAAATAATCACTAATGGGTCCTAAAATGTAGACAATGCCACAGCACTTAAGTATGTTTTTCTCACCCAAAATGACCATGATATTTGGGGTCTTTGCTATTGTTTACCTTCCTTTAAGAGCTCAGGAAGTTGTGTTTTCATGGAAAATGATGTCACTGGGTGAATAGGAAACAAGATATTGGCAGTATCAAATGAATAGCATTGGTTTACCAAGTAATTGTTAATTTTTGCCAGACAAGATGGCTGAGTTAGTCCAACCTTAAGGTATTCTAGTCACATCTGTTTTCCTTCTAAAAATTAAAACATTTTCTCATAATACATTTTAGAAATCTTGTTTGAACCCTGTATGTTCAGTGTATGTCTGATTCTATTTGAAGCAATTCTTTCTTGACTGTCATTCACCCATATACATGGTTTATGAAACCATTATACTTATCACCGCAACATTGTGCTCTGTATGGTTGGGAGAATACAGATGTTGATCTTCTTACTTGTGTTTCATGTAAAGCTACACTTGATGGAACTGTTGGCTCTGACTGGGACACACACATGTGTAAGTGTCTTTAAATGGGGCTCAAGCATAATTACACACCATATTACAAGTATATGTCCATATATGTATGGGGGGAACTGGGTGCTAATGTCAGGGAATGCCTTTTATATCATAATTTTTATCGGTTGTAAGACATGCCCCTTGTATAATTGTAAAAGAAACTGTACACAAATATTACAGTGTTTATCTTATATAACTGGTGAACACATTTTATTCCAAAATTCATCAGCACCATTTTGTTTATCATAACTATGAACGTTTTCATTTGAGAGGATTTGCAAGGTTATTTTTCAAACTTAACTGAACATTTTGAGTGCAAAGGTGTTTGACAAGTAGGACAGTTATACTAGCAATTCTGAGTTCTATCTCTTGGTGGTTATGTATTTCAAATATGTATCTGGAAGAAATGTTGACATGTTAACTTTTACATTTATTTCACCTCTGGGGAATATTTACTCTTTACCAGTCCTCAGCATGACACATGTGACAGTATTTTATTCTGGCTACTGTTGGACAATTTTGCCCCTCCTGCAGAAAGCATTAAGGCAACAAACTATGAAAAAAGACAATTTTTTACTTGTCATATACTAGAGTTATTTCTTCACCAGTGCTTAAACTGGTTGATTCTTAATGCCACAAAGCATTCTGTATAAAAATACACCATGGTTGATGGACAAGTCATTTTTTTTTTCCTTTCTGACAATACGTTTTGTCTCTAATATGTCAAACTGTATCAACTTTTCCTCTTCTTTCATTTTCAGATAACTCTATTTGTATTGAATTAAAGGCAAACATCATTGATGGACATTCGAAGTTTTGCCCATGGAAAGACAGTCCTTGTCCAGGTTTGTTCTTTGGAACATTGTTAATAATGCTAATGTTTTGAAGAAACTTTTTTTAAAGTCTATACCCAAAATTGAACTTGTAATGTTCCTATGACTGAAAGTGCTAATTCATTGTCATTCAATAACAAATCTATTTAACAGTGACACCACTTCAATCTACAATCACTCATACTTAAGGGTCCATGTAACATGTTGGGCTCACTCTACAAGTGTAGTTGCATGATAAGTTAAGTGTACTGTTGCTGTTTTGGGGATAATTTCTCATCCACTTTAGTTCAAGAACTTTTCTCCTTCATGTTTTAAGAGTCCTTTCTGAGTCTACCTGAGAAGACCATCTTAGAATGGAAGCAACACTTCCAATTAACTTGCCAAGACCTCCTAACATTTAATGATAATTTGCCTGTGCTGAAGAGAGAAGCTTTTCAAGAAATGGTAAGATAGTTGTTCGCAGTGATTGCTCTAAATTTGTTACAAGTAGTTGAATTAATTAGGACAAATAATGTTAATACTGAGATTTCAGATCCAAATTCACAAACTTGGTATGTGTTCACCCCAGTGGTTTTAATTCATGTTATAGCCTTGGACATTATTTTGCTAAATTTTTATTCTCATATTTAAGGAGGTAACTGAAGAGGTTTTGTCCATTTTATCAAGTAATATATCAGAGGATAATAAAGAATCATATCACCAAGATATTGTTGATACAGCATGTGTCATGGCATTGTGTGGCTGGAATGCATGGTAAGGGATCAATCTTCTGTTATCCCAGTCTACTTCTTAAGTGTACAGGAACTAGAAACCTGGACATTTTTAAAAACTGAAGCCAAAATTCTGAAAATTTCTTGGAAAAAAATCAAGAGATTTGTGTCATTATTCATAAATGAAGGTCATGAATATAACTTAGCAAGTCTTGCCAATGTAGCTGTAAGAATTCCAACCATGTAAAATATCAGTGGCATTGGGGTTGAATAATTTTCTAGGAAGAACTTCCTGCTAGCATAAAATAGAACAAATAATCCCGAGTATCTAAATTTTGTCTGAACTAGCTGCCTTTACACTGAAAGGTAAATCTAAACTGCATGACTTTACGGTTTCATCATTGCCTAGTCCTTGTGAAAAACCAACTTTGTGTCAAGTGTCTTCAGTTATGGCTTTATTTAAAGAGTAGTTTATTATTCCCACCCACATTGCAATTTTGGATTCAAATAAACACTTCTTTAAATTTTCAATATGGCGTATTTTCACCTTATATTAATAAAATAATGCTCATTTTTATTACGTCTTATCATCAGACAGAAGATTGTTTTACGGTATATTTAATATAGAATAAATATAAAATAGTTTTGTTCTTTTTTTCTTTTAATATGATTTGACGTTAGTGACAAAGATAGTCCTGGAATATTGTCCTGCTCGGCTTGCCATCGGGAAGCTGGATTGTGGAACTTTCTCTCCCTAAAAAATCCTTCAAACGTCGACAGTGGAGCAAACGAACCAAGTAGCGGTGAGCATGGGACTGGAGGAGATACTGAGTTTACTCAGGCATCTGAGAGGGATGGAGAAAGCGCAATACCACTGGAACGAGATGTCACACTGGTAAATGAGGCCACCCAGAGATTTCCCAGAGAAATAGAGGAAGAAGAAATGACTTGTGAACATGTGGCGGCAGTGGACACTCAGAAGGAAGACTTGAGTACTGAAGGGGAGATACAGTGCGAAGATGGGCTCACTGAGGATAATGAGCAGACCCAGAGAAAGGAGCTGGGGACAGAAGAGGAAATGTCGTGTGAAGGGGACGTTGTAAGGGGTAACGAAGACACACAACGAACAGGAATGGTAACGGAAGAGGAAATGGTATGTGATGATGGGATCGCAGGGGACAGTGAGTACACAGAGGAAAAACAAAATGAAACTATTTGTGAAACTAATAACGAGGAGAGTCGTGAATCTGGGATGGGGACAGCAGGAGTTGGATCATGTGAGGATGGGACTGCAAGGGATCATGAGTTGGAGAGGGAAACAGAAGAACCACTACCACCGGACGACGCTGCATTGGAATTGAAGAATAAAGATAAGGAAAGGACAGAAGGAGGAAATGACCAAAGTTTGGCCCATGATGTCAAAGGAAATGGGAATGCGACTGAATCTTTGTCAACTTCATCGGATGTTCAAACACAGGATGAGGCTTCCAAAAAGATTGATGAACCTTTTCAAGAACCAAATCCTGAAGCCAAAGAAAACTGTTCTTCTAATCAAACTATTCCAAGTGATGCTTCTTCTTCTGAAGACATTAAAGAAATCAGTCGTCCAGAATTATTTTCACAAACTGCAAGTGGTTTCGAATGCGAGGCAGAGACCCAAAAGGTGTCCGAGGTTGCGTCTAAGTCAGAAGAATCCCTGGATGGTAACCCGAACCCGGCGGTAGAACAGCTCCGACTGGCACAAGGCCATCCTTCGGACCAGACCGCTCACGATATCAATGAAGAAACACAATGTGACGGCAATAGATTGCAGACAGACAATGAGGGAGCTACATCTGCGAAGGAATCTCAAAACGATATTTTAAGTGGGTTCCTTCACGAAACTGAGTCACATTCAGAACTGGGTTCTTCTGTTGAAAATGTGGAGTGTTTTTCAGAAACCGGGACTAAGAAAGTATCTCAGCAAACTGAAACTTCTGATGAAATGCAGGTCAAATCAGACATGATGTCAGACGAAGGTGAAATGAATAAGATTGCTGGTGACAACGAGAAATCGAAATTTTCTGAGACACATTCGGAGAATGCATCGCAAGCCTCGTCTAATCCTTGTTTGGAAGGAGATAGCGATGCTAGCCACTCAAGAAATGCAGCGGCTTATGAACCTTGTCGCGTTTCCATGGGTATTGAGCCTTCTAAACTTTTTGGAGTGATGGTTTCTTCTCCTGCTCATAGCCGACAAGACTCATTGATCGTTGAAGTCGGAGATGACAGTTTACGCGAGAGGCTGGAGTCCATCCAGTCAGAATTACAAGACGCCGGTGAGCCGTTCCCAACGATCCAACCACGAAGATCTTTATCAGGGGAAAGCGAAACTGATGAACCACGAACGAAGAGATTAAAAACTCAGGTATATCTAATTGTAAAGATCTTGTGTGGTATGTCCTTGGCTTGTTCTTGTGTGGATATCCGTAAGGAAACGTTTTGCTCAATTTACCTTAACGTCTTCCAAAGTCTGTTGAAGGGAACTGACTTTCTTTACAGTACTAGAGGACTAAGTGTGATGGGGCCAAATCGCTGATTGAGGGGTTGCTGGCGGCACAGTAACAAAGTACGTGTTTCTCACCACGATGACTAGGGTTTGATTCTGGCACATTAAGTTATCTGATTAAAGTTACCTTGGTCACATGTGAGTAGAGGGTTGTCCAGTTTGACTCTACCAAGCATCACAGGTTTTCTCCGGGTATTCCTGTTTCCTCCTGTAGTAACACTGAACCCTTGAAGGGTGGTCCTTACTGGACCTCTAGGGAGAACAGCTTAGCTGCTAGGGTGATCCAGTATAAATAGGGACACTTGATGTAGAATAGTTAACTGATCAACTCAACTGGGAGTCGAAGTTCGTGGTACTTTTGGGCAGGCAGTCTGTGTCAGTTGAGATAACTTTTGTGTAGACCAGCGATTTGGCCTAATTCGATCTTAGTCTTCTTATTCTAATTATCTCGCTGCAGAAGGACAACGTATTTATTTCTCTTGAGCATTATCTCTAGAATTACGTTTGAATATTTTTAACTTTGGGTATTTTTGAACAATAAGACGCAACTTTGTTCGTATGCTCAGTTGACATTACATTATTTTCATCAAAGAGAACTCTGCGGCCATTTTTATACATCTAAACTCTCTTTTTTCTTATTTAGGATATCGAGCGAACAGAGTTTGATGTGCTGGCCGAGCATCGCAACTGGTGTCCCTGGGTCACACCCGTGCCCAGTCTTAATCCGAAAAACGCTGCTGGAATGGTTCAAAAATACCCTGGATGGCAAATACTTCTACAAAGTTTAAAACAGTGTAGTTACTCTGGGAAACCTGGCGACAAACAGCAGGTGAGAAGTTGTGATTACGACTCACCACATATTTAGTTGCCAACTATCTTTATTTTTGGTGGATAACCCTGTCTGTTAAAAGTAAAAGACAAATGACCCTTTATTTTCAAGACGTAGGCTGGGAAAGAGAGGGCATTTCTAAAAGTCGCCGGACTAACGCTCTTGGTCCTGTCACAAATCTTCCCCTCTGAAGCGGGGAGATTTTATGACAAATTCCCCTCGAGTCTTGGTATTGCAGTTTTTGGAGCGAAACATGGAAACACTCTCCGGAGCTACACATGGGAAATTTCACCCCGGGCTTAATCCCCACTCCGTTAACCGTAGTGAAAACTCAGTCCAGGCTTAAATCCTTTCATCTAACCAGCCCGTCCATGATGTCTGTGTAGATTGACGACGATATTCTGGATGTGTGGCCATTTCTGTGCGTCTGTCTCATTTATTTTTATTGTTTTGCATGAAAAAAATTCTACGGCAAAAACGCTGTCCGTAAATCAAAAAACATCTCTAGTATTTCCAATTTTAGTCATATTCTTCGCTATTTGGGATATATAGAACGTTAAAACAGGCTAATGTACCCCACTGGACGGCATTTTGTTGGTTTGTAACCCTGAGGATGGCTAGATAGCCGGAAACGTGTGGTTTTATAACAGATTTTTTACAATTTTTGCTTGTTTTAAAGATCTACATTTCCAATTTTATTATACGTGCACCTTCGATAAGAGGGAGTTCACTCGCAGTCTATGGCATCTGTGAGGAGTGAATAAGTAAACTGAATTTTCCAGTTGAATCAACGGAAATGAAGGATATTAAATGAAAAACTAACTCATTTTCTTCCAGACACCGCCATCCCAGGTGTGGAAGTCCGTTCGGCGCCTCTTTCACGATTGTCAGACAACATTGTCGCGCGGGACTGGAACCAAGAATCACGGCCTGGAAAGGAAAGTGTCATAACGGGCAAGTATTTACCAACAAAATGATGTTACCTGAGATTTTACAAATAGATCTGGGTTGAATTATCGTTAGAGAAGGACAAGATTAATAAATGTGGGTGATGCCCTAAACTTTTTAATTTTGGAGGTTTTTTTCAATTTTGACGTTCGTCTCGAAGCCTCTCGAAGTTTACGCCAATAAACCCTATCATTACTGCAAGGCCGACTTCACTCAGTGGTTGGACCAAAGAGTTAAGCCAAAGATGGCTGACAAAGAGGCTTGTTTGGACGATAGTAGGGACCTTAACATCCACGACGTCAACGTGAACGATGACGTCTTGTAAAATTTCGGTATTTAAACAAACCACGATTTATTGACCACCGTACTTGACACTTGCGCCTTGTTTTATGACCACTAAAACGCTCCAGTTCTCCTAAACGGACTGTATTCTCTGGCTGAATTCAATCTTAAGTGACAACTTTTTTTACTCCGTGAGCTGAAGTCGTCCTTATGACGTTAAAATGATCTGGGTGACGTTGTACGCAGAACGACGACGGCGTTGAGAATGCTCTGGAGAATAAAAATTATTCATTCTCTTTGTTTTGCATGAAGAATTCTTTTGTTTACAAGAACGTCGTTGCTTAAGTTGACTTTGTAGATCATAAAGTACCTAGTTTCAGATCTCCACGCAGCAGTTTAGTTAATCCGGCTCTGGTGCCTTAGAGTCATTAAAGTCTTAACAAAGTAACTGATACCACAGCCGGAGTCTTTTAATGAGTATTCAATGTTACGTTTGCCTTGAAATTGCCTTTAATAACAGTTTGGACAGCAAGAATTTGAATTATGCTTTGATTTCCTTTTTAAAACCGTCTCTGTACACAAGGTATGGTTTTGTCACTCGGAGAAACATTTCTAACGTAGTTAATCATTGCTGATCATTATAAATTATTTTAGTAGAAACGTCGTAGTGTTTTAGTGCAAATGCTGTGGTCGTATTAGCTGCCTAACTCGAGTTTCAAACTGTCGATAGATATCGCGCAGCGCCAAGTACAATAAGGCAGAGTTTTTCGACCCAAACCAGCTCTTATACCTAGCTCTTCGTATTAAATTTGAAAAACTAACATCAGCTTCTACCAAAACAATTAGATTATCCGCTTTCATTTCCCATCACTTCATGATCTAATTGTTAGATAGACCTAGTCTGTTGTTCATTTTTACTGTGAGAAACAGAGCAGTGGTTATTTTGTTGTGAACCGTTTAGTTTGTGCGTCCTTAATGGATATTCTTGCCATTAACTCTTCGAGGCGGGACCTCTCCATTTCACCAGTTACATCGTCTGACGTTAGCCACAGTAAAATAATACATGTCTTATGCCGCCGGGAAAGAGTTAATGTAATCTGTAAGGATGATCGCTCTCGGATTTCGTTACAACGCAACAATTTTTTATTTCGATACCTTTTCAAGTCAGCTTAACTACAACTCTCGCCGCGTCCACTCCTATCTCAGGTTACAATTTATAAGTTAATGTCAAATCCCTTACGAAATTCTCTACACTCCCCCGGATTGATTCACCTCGCGAATCAATACACTAATTATCTAGGTTTTCTTTCTTCTTTGCAACTCTCCTCTTTCCGCTGCCTTTCGCCGAGGACGAGTATACTTTGCTTCATTTTCTTGACAATCAAGGACCGTTTCTTCGGAGCTGGGCAATGTCGTCGCGTCTAATCTCAATTGGATACAGATGTTGGATAACTCGTCTCAGGAGACGTGGTCTCCTTTGGCTGTTAGCTTCCTGAACTAATGCTGCTCGGACGTTTCCGTCGTTACCGTGAATTAATTCTTTCACCACAGCAAGTTTCCAGAAATTTCGGGAAGTAGAATCGTTCTTAACAATAACTACATCACCAACTGAAACGATGGGACGTCGCTGTTGTTCTGCCTTGCTTGTGTGTTGTTCACGCAGTCCAGTAGGATATTCTTGTCTCCATCGGTAAGTGAAGTGATGCAAAATGTTCTTCTGATGTTGAGCTCTTCTGGTTAGGGTCTTGTAAGTATTTACAACGTCAAAATATTCTGTATTGGGCATCTTTGTTATCCGACGACCATTTATTAAATGCGATGGGGTAAGAGGGTATGAAATTGACTCTGCATCATCGTACACGTATGTCATCGGACGAGCATTAATGACTGCTTCAGGTTCAGCTAAAAGAGTTCTCATCTCAAAGGTTAATGATGCTCTTCCTATAACCTTCTTTAGGGTTCTTTTAACGGACTTGACGAGGCGCTCCCAAAATCCACCCCACCATGGAGCTCGTTCAATAATAAAATTCCATACAATTCTGTTATTCGCCATGTGACGCTTAACTTCATCTGATCTGATAATCCTGCAAACTTCTTTGGATGAAGACTTGAAACTTCGAGCGTTATCCGACAACAAAGTTGAAGGCAGTCCCCTTCGGCTTGAAAATCTTCGAAATGCTTGTAGAAATGATTGAACATCAAGTCCTAAAGTAAGCTCTAAATGAACCGCTCTCGTTGACTGGCAAGTAAACAAGCAAATGTATGTTTTGCACTTTTCGCAGTCCGTTTCGAAGGGGTATTCCAAGGGCCGCTTCACGAACAATGGACCTGCAAAATCCATTCCTACATGACTAAAAGGTGGATCTTCCGAAACTCTGGTGGTTGGTAAGTCCGGTGGTAGCAAGGCTTGAAATAATGGTCCTTCCAGTTTTTTGCACAATACGCAGCCACGTAGGACTTTCTTTACGGTGGCTCGTCCCCTTAAAATTCAGAATCTCTCACGTATGGTGGATAGAGTGTCTCTTATCACACCGTGCATTATTGTCTCATGAACACTGAGAATACAAAGATTAACAAAATGGTGCTTCGTGGGAAGTGAAATAGGAGTCTTGGTGGACTGACTTAGATGGGCATTATTGATTCGACCTTTACACTTTAATATACCGTCGACATCAACATAGAGGCCGAACTGACTGAACAAAGCTGGGAGGTTAGTTCGCTGTTTACCAGAGGTACAATATTTCCCTTCCAGATGCTGTCTTTTGAACTGACTTGATCCAGTATACTTCAGCTTCGTTGATTTCCTCAGCCGTCAGCTCCTTCTCTTGATTCAATGGAGACGACGATTTGCCATTCCGCAACCGTTTGAAGGATTTTACAGCCCTTAGCACACGTACAGACACTCGAAGCAATAAGCGTAATTCACCAAATCGCTCGCAATCAAACACTTGGCCGATGTCGGGTTTTTCTTGTAGATCATTGCTGTTGACCAGGGCATGAATCGCCAGAACGGGATTCTTCACCAGCTCTTCAAACGCCTTATCCTTGATGATTACTGGGTTCTTTGGCCGCTTATCTTCCGACTGAAGAAGGAAATCGGGACCACACAACCAGAATGAGTTATCAGTTAAATCCTTACCAGATATGCCTCTTGATGGGAGATCTGCAGGATTTGAGGATCCAGGACAAAATCGCCAGGCTTGTCGGTCTAATAAACGACGTATTTCTTGTACCCGATGTTGAACATATTGCTTCTATGGTTTCTGGTTCAGAGGAAGTCACCTTAATATCTTGATCTAATGCCTTCAATACTGTGTCGACAAGCCGTGCTAGAATAACTGCTCCAAGCAGTTCTTGTCCAGGTATACTTTGCCTTTTGATGGGTGCCACCTTGGACTTTAATGCCATAAGTCGAACTTGCACATCTCCGTTGTCGTATACGGATCTCGTATAAACTGCAGTGCCAATTGCCCCTTCTGACGCATCACAGAAGGCATCTTGGAACTCGAAGGTCAGTAATGTGTTGTAGTTCGACCAAGAAACTTAGATACCGACTTCGTGATTCACCGATTAACTCCTCATCCCAGTCGACCCCTTCTGTGCATAACACTTGGAACATCATTTTCATCTTAATCGTAAATGGACTGAGCAGGCCAAGAGAGTCGAAAATCTTTGCTGTCAATTTCAAAAAGGTTCGCTTGCTTACAGGTAAAGATTTGGCTTCGCATGTCAGCTCAGACAGATCGAAAAGGAATTTATCGGATTCAGTATTCCAGTTTATTCCCAGCAATTTGACTGAATTGTCATCTTTATGGGTGTATGGACCTATTCTGTATTCAGCGTAAGATTCATCTTCTTCTGTAATTGTAGACTGGTGATTTTGTTGTTGCCGATCAACCTCTTCTTCCGCCTTTGCGATGTGTTCCATCAGATTCTTGGAGTTGGAATTCCACAATGTTGTCTGGTCGTTTGCTGATCCACTCACAAGATCGTCCAAGTAAAGTGAATTCTTGATAATTTCGACAATATCAGGATAGCGTTCCTTGTAGGATTCTAAATGATAAAGGATAGTGCTCCCTAATAGTGAAGGGGGACATCTCGGACCGAAAACAAGTCGACAGAAACGCATTTGCACTAACTCTGGATAGGTATTCTCTGGATTTTTGAACCACAAGAACCGTAACATATCACGATCTTCCTTCCGTACTCCAACCATCAAAAATGCTTTCTCAATGTCAGCAATTAAACCCACTGGATTGCCTCGAAATTTCACCAAGACGTCGAACAATTTTGGGATAAAATTTGGTCCGGTTTCCAAACAGTCGTTTAATGAATGTTCTTGCGAAGGAGATTTGGCAGAACAATCATATACAATTCTTATCTTTGTTGTTTCTTTGTCATCTCGGATTACTGCGTGGTGCGAAACGTAGTGGACATTTTCAAATGATTGGTCCTTGACCTCTTCACTTGGTACTTCTTCTATAATCCCTGATTCCAGCTGTCCTCGAAGGATATTGTCATACTCTCGAAGTGTGTCCGGTTGCCTTTTAAGCTTGTAATGCAGCGATCTCAATCGGTTGTGGCACAGTTCATAATTGGTACACAATGGCGTGCCTCCTCGTCTCCACGGTAGACCTACTTCGTAACGTTGATTGTCGTACCGAATATGTTCAGTAGCTGGATATGATGGTTGATGATCCTTCTCGCATATGCCAGTTGATTCAACAGCCCAAAATTGTTTCAATGCGTCGACCAAAGGCTCGTTTTGAGACGCTGCTGATGCTTGATGGTAGTCTCCAGAAATAATTAGATTAGAATTCACCAAGTTGTGGTTGACGACTGAATTCTCCAGTGGACCAGACAATAACCAACCAAACTTGCTTGCCACAGCAGTTGGACCACCTTCATCTCGGATTGTTTCTCCATTAACAAACTCCTAATAGTAGTCAGATCCCACTAGGATATCGATATTTCCAGAGTTGTCATCAAAGTCATCGGCAAAATCTAGTCCTTCCAAATGCGGTTGATCGATTCAAATCTTGGATGGAAGAGGAGAACAAATAACGGAGTAATCCAGCGGTATTATATCGACTTCTCGGTCTCGCTTCTTTAGACGAAGCCTCAGGACTTCACATTTTTCCTTCCGGTAGTTGCTTTGACCAAAGGTATTCAAATGCAAGGCTTCTGTTTTGATTGGCTTCAAACCCAACCTCTTCTTTAACTGAGATGTAACATAACTACGCTGGGAACCATTATCGAATAAGATTCTGACCGGAAAAGACTTCGAATTTAGTTTGTTTACGGCAAATGCGTTTGCAGTCTGCAGCAGGACAGTCCTTTCAGTTGTAGCGCGTGTAGTGACGGTCTTCGTTTCAGAATCTGAGTAATAATTGTTTCTTTCAGGTAATGTCGGTTTCGCCTCTTTCTTCTTGATCGAGGTATCAGCAGTTTGGGAGGGGCAGATGGACTGATGATGTCCGCCACTACAATATCTACATAATTTTGTATTCCTGCAATTCTTCGTTTGGTGCCCCTTTCTGATACAGTTATAGCATCGCCCTTCTTTATATAGAATATCCCTTCGCTCTTTAACACCAACCACTTCCTCGCATGACACTGAGTAGTGTAATCCACCACAATAAACACATCGTATGTTATCCGGCGGTGCATTCTTCGATCCCATAGTGAAGGCTCCAGCTGTCGATGTCGTATTTTGGCGCCTGGAATCAGCCCCGGCGTTTTCTCGGCGATTTTCGTTAATCTTCACCAAATCACTAGCTTCCCTTGCTTCCACTTCAATCTTGATAGTGTGAAGAAGTTCATTAACTTCCCAAACGTCCTTCGACGCTTTTCTAGCGACCAGTAATCGAATTTCGCTCGGTAATTTCGACATAATTATCGGGATCAAGAGGCTTCCATATTGATCGGAAGAGACGTTCAAAGTCGATAATCCTCGGACGTGTACACTGATTTTGTGGTAAATGAATCTAAGAGACGAAGGTCGGTCATTTTGACAAGGTTGTAACTTCATTAATTCATCCATATGTCCAGAAATCAGTTGTGGTTTTCCAAACCTCTCGGTGAGAATTTCAATAGCTGACTTGTAGTTAGCTTCAGAGATAGTTAGTCCTTTAATACAACGTGCGGCTGTGTCTTCAAGGAGCGAGTTAAGATAATTAAATTTGTCGATGTCTGATATATCCTTGTTGTTGTGGATCGCAGATTGGAAAGAATCCCAGAACGTTTTCCAATTTGTTATATTTCCTTTAAATTTCGGCAGCGAAAGTTTCGGTAAACGCGTTCTAGCGGCGGATACGGTTGGGCTTGGTATCGTGTTGTTGTTTTGGGCGCCAACAACTTCTGGCACCTGTGATGGCTCTTGAACTTGCGATGCTTGCAACTGTTGCAACTGAACTTGACTTGATTGTAACAAATTCTGCGATGATGAGGATTGTTCTTGTGATTCGAACTTACGCTGCATTCGGTTATCAATTCGTTTTCGACACTCCAATATTTTCGCCAAAATATCCTCGGACTCCTCGATTTCGTATTCGATGTCTTCGACGTTCAGTAGACTTAGTATTTGTTCGTTAATACCTTCGAGAACTTTCAACTTGGTCGCGAGTTGATGATCAATTATTTCAAGACGATTTTACGGTTGTTTCAGCTAGTTGATCTTCTTTATCCAAATAATTGAATGCTTCATTTGAAAGCTTGGTCACAACACCACGATGACCTCTTCTGATTGCCTTCAAGCGATCGACGTTGTTAGAATTCTCTTTTCCTTGTTGTTCGGTCATTTTGTTCGGTTTTCAAGCTTTGAATGGACTAGTGCCCCACGTTGGGCGCCATGTAAGGATGATCGCTCTCGGATTTCGTTACAACGCAACAATTTTTTATTTCGATACCTTTTCAAGTCAGCTTAACTACAACTCTCGCCGCGCCCACTCCTGTCTCAGGTTACAATTAATAAGTTAATGTCAAATCCCTTACGAAATTCTCTACATAATCTTTCACTAATGCATTCATCTTCTGATGTATGAATTCAATGATTTATGTATGCATTAATGTATACGTGCATCAATATGTACGTCTGGTTATATGCTGTGCCGTGTTTATACGTTGGTACATGTACGGCTGATCTTTGAATGATCTTGAGGTTGTTGTAGTTTGACAGCCTTTACCACTCAATCATTGCTTGCACTTCAAAGATCTGACCCTTGTTCACACATAGTCCAGGTTGACATACTAGAACTTATGAATCATCTCGTAGTATTATTCTCACTCTCTCATAGTAGTATTGTTGCTATTTTCTCGAACTTCCAAATCGCGAACTTCGTTGACGAGGTCGATTTCGGTGTTGTGGCTGATTTTAGTCAATGCTGTAGAGCCCCATGCTTCCACTGCCGCTACCGCTTCCACTACCAGCTCCTTCACCTGGAAGCCAGACGTATCACAGATTGGATTCGAATAGAATGAAATGAAATGGCAGAGAGAGAGAGAGGGAAGGTAAAAGGAAGTGGAGTGATATAGACTGCAAGACAATGGAATAAAATGGAGGAAAGGAAAGGAGGACGTGGAATAGAAGAGAGGGAAGCTGAGTTGGTTTTTTTTGGGGGGGGTTGCTTTTTTTGTTTTGTTTTTTTTGTTTTGTTTTGTTTTTTGAGATACTTTGAGGTGTCTGGATTGAAGAAGAAAAAGTTTTTTCGAGTGTTTGACCTAACTTCTCAAACAATTCCCCAAAATCAGGCTGAAAGTTGTCGAAATTTTATGCTAATTAAGTTCACGTATCCCAACTAACTTGTCGGTGTTAAATTCCCTTGTTTTTATTTTAAAAATTGGTAATGAGTCTGAAAGGAGACATTCAGATTTGTCTGATTTCTCTCGATGACTTCACCCGTTTGATTGTACGTCTTAATCTTTACTAAAATCGTGCACATTTTATGGGGAACTTGATTCTCTTTCTCGATTACCGATTCTCTTTCAACTTGAAAACTGAATGTTCACCAATTCAGGATTAAGCTGATAGACTTATGAACTACCGAGTGTAGGGCGGTGATTGATTTCCCATCGATGAAGAAATTGTTTTACTAACCTGATCCTGACCAAGTTGTTGCTCCATCCGTTGTTGTGCTGCTGGGTTTACTCGTAGGAGCATTACGGCGGAGTCTCAAATGCAGAGTGGCTTTTACCCTTTCTTCTGACTCGCCCTCGATTTTAACTGATCGCGCGATCCCTTTTAAAGTATGGAGACAAGAATTATTATTTTACTTTTTACGCGGGCAGTAATATTTCATGACATCGTTTGAACCTACGTTTATTTACCTAAGCTGGTTAAGGCTCCTTCGTTTAGTACAATTGCCGCATAAAGTTCTTCCATAATCCCATAAGGGACTATTTACATGATACCATTGTCATATGCGATACTTAGATTTGGTGCATTTGATTAACTCACTGGAGTCGTTTTGGACATATTGGTACCTTAGTGAGCGGAATCAAAAGCAGGAATTGTCTTTGAGACAGCACTGCGGACCTTAAGATTAACGACGTCAACTTAAACGACGACCGTCCTTTAATCAAAAGAATTCTTCATGCCAAACAAAGAGAATGAATAATTTTTATTCTCCAGAACATTCCCAACACCGTCGTTGTTCTGCATACCACGTCACCCAGTTCATTTTTACGTCTTGAGCAAGACGTGAGCTCGCGGAGTTAAAAAAACATGTTACTTGAGCCTGAATTACACCCGTGGCTAAAGTGAACTTAGGGAGACTGAAGCGTTTTAGGAGTTATAAAACAAGCCATAAGTTGTAGTCAGTAGACCATAGTTTCTTTGAATGCCCATATTTTAAAGGACGTCTTCGTTTAAGTTGATGTGGTAGATCTTGAGGTCCCTATTACATACCATAGGACAAACAATTGTATACAACATTCGTGTCGTTTAAATGGGCCCTTGGAGTACAACTTCTGCTTATGATTCACCCACGAATCTTGCAATACTTCGTGAAAACTCTACTGACTACGTCATCGCACACGTCAACACGAACAATGATGTGGGACAATAGTACCACGTCGACCGGACCCGAAACATTTTGGTAGAGCAAGTTGGGACTAAGAAGTAGGGAATGTTTTGTTGACGTGAAGAATAATTCCTTGTCATCAAGAATACCAATAACTGGTTCACACAATTTGGTTAAATGGGTCGGATTTACCGATCACGAAAATCCTGAATGTCTCTAAAACGGCCTTCTCCAGCGATCGGATGCAGTGACGCTCAGATATCTGGATGCCTCAAATCATATTCCGAGTATCAGTTCCATCTTGAACTCAAAATTTGAGAAAAGCAAGTGGACACAGTGTTCAATAGTAATATTTCGAATTTATTACAAATTCATCATCAGACTGATGATGAATTTGTAATAAATTCGAAATATTACTATTGAACACTGTGTCCACTTGCTTTTCTCAAATTTTGAGTTCAAGATGGAACTGATACTCGGAGTATGTTTTCTACTTTATTTTCTCAAATCATATTAAGTCTACACTTTTAAAGTGACCTTCCAAGAGCCAGAATCAAGACATAGATCTGAAGAACGTTTAGAAAGTAACATTTGGAGCGTTTGATCCGACAAACGAGATCACTTGGGCACCTAGCAAATGACCTTTTGACATTGTTCCATACCACGGGGACACGTGAACAGTCTGATCAAAGAAATCAGGTCATGTGAGCACTTGTGAAGTGACCTTATGGCGTCGATAAATACGATCAGGTCACGTGAACACCTATAGTGACCTTTGGACAGTTGGATGACGTGAACGATTTTAAAGTAACCCATTGGACCGTTCGACCCACAAAATAGGATCATGTTTAGATCATGTGAACACGATCTTTGGAAAATCGGACCCGCAAAATTAAATCATGTGAACACCTTTGAAGTGACCGTGGACAACTGGAGCCACAACATCAAATCATGTTCACGCCATTAAGTCGAACTCCCAATAAAATCGATTCAGTGCATCAAATTGTGAGACCGTAATCCTCTCCTGGTGGTGATGGCTGATATAGAAAATAACACATGAAATTTATCTTCTCGTGTTCAGTTTGATCTGCCACAAGGTGCAGATCAAATTGAACACGAGAAGATAAACTCCATATCTCTAAACTTTTCTTCAGATCGTTGTACCAATATCTTTACATGTAAAAATATCGTATCTTTTATTTGTGATAAAATACGATATTTCTCAGTTATATCACAGTAAAGTTTACGAAATAAAAGTGTTTTATCCTGAGGAACACTAGACGGTTTTACCTGTGAACGAGACAGCTGTATCCACCAAGTCAACACTTCAGATTGTACAACGTGCGAGTTAGTCACAAGTAACAAGTGCAGAGAAGGACTTACGTTCTTCCATGTATGTTAATATCTGGATCATACCTTTGCAGTCCAAACCACCTGATATCTCAAACAACACCTACTGTTTAGTGACGTATCTACCTGGGGAGCCGACCCGCCTAAAAAATTGCTGGGCCACACCAACTTGTGGAGTAATGTCATCATCAACCTCCATAAAGTTGGATATTTCAACAATAGCAGGTGTGTAAAGTGACATATTTAAGGGGTTTGAGAGACATTCTCTAAAACCTGAACTAGATGGTGCCACGTAAAATTTGTTGAATCACTGTTAGAGCCCCGCACTAGAACCGTCCAAGTTACACCGCTGCTATTGTCAGACTTTCCTATGTAAAACACAGAAATCTAACAACTTGTTCACTTAATGTATTCGCGCCATGTTTGAAGCAGGTCTGTGAACAAGGTTATGACAACCTACAGCAAACTGCCAGCTTCTTGTAGCAACTTTTCGCGGCGAAAAGACATGCAAACAATATCAGACTTGTTAGAACAACTTTTAACAAGCCACACAATTGTCAACCTTGTTACATGTTTCAAACTACTCCTTCACGATTTGGTAAGAAATGGGAACAAGCACTAGGAACACATTCTGGTGTCGGCTTGATGAGATAGTTGACGTGCAACAACACTGTTGTAGGTTTACAAGTTGAACATTTTTTCGTACGTACGTCCTTTAATTGTCATTTAAGTTTGTGTAATAAAATCATGAGTTACAAAATACTTAAAAATAATTTATTTTCTTACCAATGTGAAGCAACAGTAGGACCAATACAAAGAAACCCATTTTACTCGATACCATTTTCTTCTTGACGTTCTCTCGTGAAATTTTCCTGTCAAAAATAAAGTAAAGAAAGAAAAAAGTAAAAACGGATTGTTGCGGATTTGAGGACAAAGGTGTCTGGTCACAGTGTAACTTACCTTCGTCAGGCAGTGATACTTAGAAGCTTGGATAGCCAAGCTTAAATATTCTTAACATAATGTCAAGATGATTTGTCCAAGCGGATTCATTGTATACCTGGGCTGAATTGTCCATGTAATCACTCCCTTTATGCATGACTAACTTAAATATTTGATATAGGAATAATTTATAAAAATTGTCTTTTAATGAATTATGTAATTTTATAATTAAATTACAAAAAGGAATAATACTTCACATTCATATCTTACACAAGAAGTATTTCATCACACATCCAAACACAGAACTTTCTCGAAAAGCGAGGCAATGGCCGAGTTTTTTTAACCAACTTCGAGGTGTTCAAATATCTGATGAAACACTCCTTTTGAGTGAGTTATATCACATCTAAAACGTTTGTCTTTAAAGAGAAAATAAAGTTAAAGTTGTCGATATTTTGTGGTAACAGCGATCGAATATCCAAACGCCGTCTCAGTACTGATTTCCTATGTGTATTGGCCATGAATTAAGCTTTGAAAACTTTGTTGAAATTGCTTGATGTTATAGCAAACCCTTTAAAGGTTGAATTGGTTTTCTTTTGTTCATTTTTCTTTCATTGTTTTCGCTTTGTTCTTTCACCTGTTCTTTTCTTTGTGGCCTGTATACTGAACTCTGATCCTTTAAAGGGTTAACGTATACCAGTTAGTGCTAAAAGTATTGAATGGAGGAATACCGTGAGCACTTACTCCGTAAGACACTCGATCTTTTGATATGGAAAGTTCTCCAAGTTTTAACGAGGACACATTGTGGCGGAGTCATTGTTTCCTTGCAATGTTTCCCGAACATGGCTAGTGAGAAACATTCAAGAGCGATGTAAATTGGTTGTATACAACACATTGTATACTGCGAAGTCCTGACTAACTAAGCAACATTGTTATTCGAATGAACAAACGAAGAAACAATTGTTAAATAAGAGGTAGTTAGCTCAGTAGAGTCACGCTTTAAGCGAGGTTACGGGATCTTTACTGGATCACAAAACAATACAATAACTAATGGTTCGTAAATGTTCAATTACTGTTCAGTCCAGCTAGTAGTTCTTCCGAGTCTGAGTTCTCTTCTACTGACTTCTCAACTCTGCTTTATCTGCTCCTCTCTTCTGCTTTCTCTGTGGGCTCTTTTCTGCTCTCTTTTGTTGTTGTCTGCTCTGCTCTTCTGTTGGGAAAGGAGCATCTCTTTTTATGCTTTTGGTGGGCAGTTTTGGTTGACAGTAAGTGACATTAGAAGTTGACCAATCAGATACATTCTGACCAAGTCTCTCGCTCTGCCGGGCGAAGGCGTTGTTTGGAATGTAACATAATTAACAAGGGTGTTTGAAAAAGATCTTCCAGTACTAAACGTATATAGTTCTTTGTAAAATTATAATGGTAGAATCAGAATATACTAACTCTTATCTCAGTTATGTTATTTCACAGTTTCACATATTTCGAGTTCAAATCTAATCCGAATAGGATTACATCATATCTGGAATTCTGCAAGGTATTCAATCAATATAGGCGGGACTAATACAAACCAGAGCGAGAATTTAACAATACCAACTTGTACCTTGACCTTACATTCGATAACATAGACAGAAACCTTTTAAGCCAGATCGGTAACTGACATTTTCGAGAGGACTAATTATGGTGCTAGTTACAAAAATAAGATAACTTCACATGTGTAAAACTAGACAAAACTCAAACAAACATTACAACTTTTGTGATACGATCGTCTACCTATTCATAGCAGCTATCTTCATAATAGATTACGTTGACGTTTTATAGATTTCATTTAGTTCATAATAAATCGCAGACCACCAAGTTAGTTGATGGAATATGTGTTTCATAACACAATGTTCCCGAAACCAGGGCCGGGAACCAAAAAAAACGTTTCTGAATTCTCTGAGAAGCATTGTTTGCCTCCCGAAAAGCAAAAACTTGGCTTCTTCAGCAATGTTTTCACGGGTTGGGCCAAGGTAAACGGATAAACAGTCGGGAAAACATCGAAAATCTCAAATGTTTCCGCATCAGTGTTTCTTCGTTTGCCCGGGACGTATGTTTTGAGTGTTGATCGAGGTCTTATATCAACGAGTTCTTCGAGCCTCATAAAAGATATCTTCTTTAGTATCTGGGTAATTTGTCCATCCCGTTTTAGAAATTTGTTTATCTGCCATTCACCAATGTTTACCGATACCTTGTCTATTTTTACCTGCCGAACACACCTAAATGTTCGACCTCAGGAGGTCATGCCATAAATTACGTCGTTTGATCCAAATTAAGAAGTTACAACCTTTGTCAAAGAATTCAAAGAAGCTCTTTCATGAGCTGTGAATGTTGTACAGTAGGACAAAATAAAAATCCCGATGTCAATTTTTATGTTTGAAAAACAGAACTCTGGAAGTTCGTTTTTACTGGAGCTTCATAGTCATAGTCTTATAGTCACAAATAGCCGTGAAGTTTGTTTTTTTTGAAAGGTGCAAAATAGTCATGAAGTTGGGCTGCAGAAGTTGTGGGATGTAGAAACTTAACATCTCAAACTCATTAATAATTCTTGAGCAAAACACAGAGGAAATCAGTACCGAGACGTAGTTTGGATATCTGATCTTAATTAGCATGAAATTTCAACAACTTTAAACCCGATTTTCTCTTTAAATAAGGATTCGTTTGAGATGCAATATCGTACACTCGAAAGTCGTGTTTCATCAGATATCCAAACACCTCGAAGTTGGTTAAAAACTCGGCTACCGCCTCGTTTTTCAACTCACTTCTCGGTGTCTGGATATCTGATGAAACACTCCTCGTATATGATATATTACATGTATCTCTGTATTTCATCTGTAAAGAACTCTTGGTAGATCACAAAGAATTGTGTACTACTCAAGATTTTAAGTATGTCTCACTATCCTTTCAATACTTGAGTATTCGTGCTAGTAATGAATACCGGTAGTTACCAAGTATTGAAATTGGTAATTACTGTTTTCGTAAACTTTTGTTACTTTGTCTCACCAAAAAAATCTTATTTATTTTGTAATGTTGCATGCCGAATAAACTATGTGACCAGCAGGTATTTTTACAGTTGTCGACCCCAAGATTTTTTATTCTCTCGTTACGTGTTTCGTTCACTGCAAAACCGTGAACTTCGTGTGTTATTTCGCGGTACTGTGAAACCTTTACATAAAATGCCAAAAGATTGCTTATTCCAGGTAGAGGAAAGAACAGTAGCTCGAAACAAGACCCAAAACAATCAAAAGAGAGTATGTTAAAGAAGGTATTTACGGAGCAAACTTAGTTGACACACTTACCCGAGCGAATATTATTAATGTGAATTCATACTCAAAACAATATAGATTCAGTGGTTGGTTACAGGAAAGAATTTCAACTCGGCAAATCGGCAAAAACATTCGTCATGTAATCGAACTATAACTTTTAGAGAGGATTTCTTTGTGAACCCTGGCTGAGATTTCAGCTCAGATGACCAGACCGAGCTTTTCATTCTACGGGTTCAGTGCCGTAGGATGAAAAGCTACGGGACAGACACTGAAGCAGAACAAAAACTTTCGGAGACCACGTTATTGTAATAAACAGCATGGATAGGAAAAACTGGGTTTTAGAAAGTTGAAGGAAGAGAAAGCCGTAGAGTGTTTTATGTTTAAGGACAGAGGCGATTTCCTTTAGCAAAATTCGGAAATTGTATTTCCTGTTAACGTTAGGATATGAATTGTGAAGCCACGTGTCATTTAATGCTCCAAGACTTTCGTTTTCATAACCGTGGTAAATGATTAAAAAAAGAGTTTAAATGGTAAAACTTACCTGTATGCAACTTTGACTGTCCTTCTCATCGGCAGTATTTACCGTGACTAAGTGTTAGCGAGAGGCACTCGGTCAATGGTATGTTACACGATAAACTATACGTTGGACTCGACCATTTAACACCCGCTTGCAGTTTGTCGGGCAAGTTAAGAGGGAAAGTTCGAGTTACTGATGTTTTGCCGATGAGTTCCCCAAGTCTTCATCAATCTCATTGAGCTTGCTAGACCTTGCTTGGGTTTTTAATTGGTTTGATTCGTTTTATTTTAAAGGCGTCTTTTTTGCTCTTTGTCTAGTTCGTGTGGTTGGTAATTGCACATTATATAATTTTACAAGGTTCTTTTCTTTCTTTGATTCAATGAGGACGTTTTTCTGACTTGCCGTAGTCGCTTCCCACGCAGTCTGTCTTCGCGAACACGTTACACGTTGCTGATGATTTCAATTAAGAGAGCGGGCAGTGGTTTCTGATGTGTCCCCACATAAAAAACGGTCGTTTTGCACTGCTGTTGCCAGGAAGTGCACTTTTGCAGTGTTTTGGGGCTTTTAAGTCATTGATTTTTTTTCTCCGACAGGTCTCTGCGTCCTCTCGTCAGTCAGAGCAAAATATTCTCCAGATTTTGCCCCAATTCCAAAATTCGTAATTGCGCCCTGCTAAAGATTCAACGCCACATAGGATGGTATCAGTAATCATTATACTTCAAGCTGTACGGAAACTATGGAAGTAGAGTAAAATTATTGTATTATATCAAAAATCACACTTTAGGGCGGTGTTCCATGTAATAACGTCAAAAGATATTGGACGAATTTTGATTTGTATCAAACATTCCATCAAAAAACGCATGTCTCCTTTGTTCTCGTTATCACGAGTGTGATTTTGTAAGACTCGTTTAACGTTTTAAAGCAAAGCTATTCTTTCGAACATTGTACAGAATTGGCCATCTTTGTAGGTATAGCGATGTTATATGATTACCATCCTATGATTTCCCATGTTAGTTGTAATGTTTTGCAGCCTGTATGTATGTATGTATGTATAGGCGCGGGGGTCCAGGGTAAATAGCTTCGATAAAACAGCGGCGTTCTTGAGGTTATACACTATCGAAAAGATAGAAAAAAAGCTTCTTGACGTTTCGAGCGAAGGCCCTTCGTCAGGAGATTAGTAGCATAGAATACATAAAAACACGTGGGCTTTTATAGTAAAACTAAAAAAGTGTCACGTGACAAAAATGAACCAATAGAATGAATGTGGTCAAAACAAACACAAAACAATGAAAGGGAAAAGCACATGACAAATTATATGTGAAACTGGAGAGCAAAAAAGGCGAAAAATAGCGCGTGGATAGAAAATAATAATGTGGGATAGCGAAGGAAGGTGAGATGATGAAATACAGTTGAGAGCTAAATGTGGAAATGAGACTCATTTCCTGACTTTTGCGGCTATCATTGCTACCGGATATCATTCCTACTTCCAAACTTGGAACACTCCACCCCTATGGTATCAACGAGCGATTTTCTTACATTTAGCTCTCAACTGTATTTCATCATCTCACCTTCCTTCGCTATCCCACATTATTATTTTCTATCCACGCGCTATTTTTCGCCTTTTTTTGCTCTCTAGTTTCACATCTAATTTGTCATGTGCTTTCCCCTTTCATTGTTTTGTGTTTGTTTTGACCACATTCATTCTATTGGTTCATTTTTGTCACGTGACACACTTTTAGTTTTACTATAAAAGCCCACGTGTTTTTGTATTCCATGCTACTAATCTCCTGACGAAGGGCCTTCGCTCGAAACGTCGAGAAGCTTTTTTTCTATCTTTTAGATAGTGTATAACCTCAAGAACGCCGCTGTATGTATGTATGTATGTACATATATATGTACGTATATATGGTAGTTTTACATGTACTTTCAGTTGCTACTCGGAGTTTCACATGTTAAATGTTCGTTTGCTTTCGATCAAACATTTTGCCCTGCAAATAATGATGTACAATTAATGTTGAATCCTGTAACCGCTTTTCCAACATTACGAACCAGCAATGTTTGTCAATTGATTTATTCTCAGTTGTTTTTGGATACTTCTATGCAGTTTATTTGCTTTGACTTGCTAAGTTTGGTCCCGTTTTCCCGGGACGTCTTCAGAGCTTAATCGTTTGGATTTGACTACGTCAGAAAATAAACTACATGGAAGTATCCAGAAGTTACTGAGAATAAATCAATCATTGGTCCATGCAAAGTTTCGCAGAACGCAATGTTTGTCAATGTTCTACCAAACTGTAGATTCACTTTATACAAGGCAAATAAGACAAGATTTACATAACGTGCGTCTTACGAAAGGCATGAAAACCTTTCATGAACAAAAAAAAAACTAAAAGATAGAAAAAAAGCTTCTCGACGTTTCGAGCGAAGGCCCTTCGTCAGGAGATTAGTAGCACGGAATACAAAAACACGTGGGCTTTTATAGTAAAACTAAAAGTGTGTCACGTGACAAAAATGAACCAATAGAATGAATGTGGTCAAAAACACAAAACAATGAAAGGGAAAAGCACGTGACAATTTATATGTGAAACTAAATCGTCATGTGCTTTTCCCTTTCATTGTTTTGTGTTTGTTTTGACCACATTCATTCTATTGGTTCATTTTTGTCACGTGACACACTTTTAGTTTTACTATAAAAGCCCACGTGTTTTTGTATTCCACGCTACTAATCTCCTGACGAAAGGCTTTCGCTCGAAACGTCGAGAAGCTTTTTTTCTATCTTTTAGATAGTGTATAACCTCAAGAACGCTGCTGTTTAATTGAAGCTATCTACATTAGACCCCCGCGCCTTAAAAAAAACTAAATATATTAACGTCTTAGAGGAACAATGTCTCGGGCCTCTTCTACATGGTACGATTGTTGTACACGACTGGCCGTTATGATGTATACTATTTAGTTACAAGTGTCCTCAGGAGGTATGGCAATATTCGTAAGCGAATAGCAAGAAAGGATTGTTCTTTCAATCGTAAATTACATACGCCAGGATGAAGGATCGAGTGAGACAATTGTATCGTATTCGTAGTATAAATAGCTCAATTCGTGCCTTAAGACCACATTGACACAGTACGATGTAGGGTTTGTAATTTTCTGGGTTAAAACAGACGCTTGATGTCCAGTTTGAAGTCCAGATAAATATATGCCTGGTATATAGGCTAATGTATGGTGGAAATGTTTACACAAAGGTTGGATAGCTCGGGGACTCGGCACTAAAACGTAGAAAGCCGAACGGAACTGAAAGTTGTTGGGTTTTTTTGTATATCACGTTTAATTTCTACAAGAGTATTCCAGTTTTTATTTTTGTTAGGTTTGTGCTTAAAGATGTCTCACCAAACCGGCATACAAGGTAAAAAGTCGTTGAGTGTTGTTTGCTTCGTCTATTGCAATCTTTTGTACCTGCTTATTTATACTTCCGGATAACTTCGGCAGTCGTACAAGTCTACATTAGCAATACTGCTTTCTGTATTTATTTATTTATTTATACTTCAGTCTTTAGTTGGAATACGTGGTTAATATAAATGTTGTGCATGTGTCTACGTACATGAAGTGTATATTTTTGTCCATTAAATCCAAACCAGGATTTACTGTGGCACATTTTCGGCCTTGACATTGTCTTGAAGTTCTGTCAAGTGGTTACGTACTGGCGCCTATAGTTTGTTTCACCGGGTGATATTGATTGATTACCTGTTATATTACTGCCTGAACAACTATGTATTGCTAAGGTAATCGAATTCATTCATTGAAAATACATGTATTAAACCTCTGAACGTGCTGAAATGTTGAAGGAAGGATTTACAGATGTTTCGGTGAGAGGTGGAGTTGAGCAGACCCTATACTAGAAATGGATGATGGAGCCCATCAGAACAAGTCCAGTTATTCTAATTATATCAGTAAATCCTTCAAGCTAGAATTTACAGCAATAAGCAAGAAACAGTTTGTGATATATTGCAATGCTGTCTATGTTGAACTTTTCTAACTTTTATTTTATGTAGCCAATGAAGAACTGCTCAAAGTTTTTGCTTCTTCCAAGGATGGTTCTCTCCGTGTTATCAAAATTTCCATAGAAAATGGTACATGTTTTATTAGGTAACATTGATTTTGGAGGAGAGTAAGCCATGTATTGATAATTCTGTGGCTGCATTTTTAGAGCAATTGACATTAGCAGGAAGTGTTTCTCCCATCGACAGTTGGATTGATGATATCCTTTGATATTTTTGCAATATTTTATGATCAGTAGAACAAAAAACTGATTTTGCTCCAGTCCTTGGCAGGTAATCACTGCATTTAGTTAACAGTAATATATGAATACACTCAGTGATAGTCTCAATATTATTACAGATCATCATTTTCGGACTGTATTGGCTGATATTTGCAACTATTGCTGAAAGGTAAACTCTATTCATATATGGAGATGCAATTGAATTTATATCTGAGTAATAACAACAAATAACTCTGTGAAACACTAAATATATTCATGTTATGTCTAAACTTTAATTTAATTGATCCAAGACTTCATCAGCTCTCATGAAAATCTTATATGAATCCAGAGGTTTGCTGCTTGTAAATCATAGTCAAATTGTCTCCCAGGTATCTCCCATTGCTGAATAGACTCCTGCTAATTTAGCCAAAAACCCTCGTTAATAGTTAAATAATTAATTGGGATTGTTTTTAACCTTTTGAATTTCATCTTGATGTCACTATTTGCTGAATAGAATTATCTCAAATTAGCCAGACTGGAATTAACAACCATCTTAATTCCAAAGGAATACTTTGCGATTGAAGAAGGTTAATTTTGTACTGCATGAAGAAAAGTTTACCTTCCTTGACTTCCATGCAAACTATGATTCAAGTGTTCTCTCCAGATTAGAGGAAAACCAGCCATGTTACATCCTTTATCGACTGGACTCTGAAAATAACCAAGGCTATGAATGGCTTTTCATTTCATATTCTCCAGATAATGCTCCCGTAAGTTTTTCTATTTTTAAGTTGGGATGAAGATTTTTTAACTCGGTATCTTTGAAATGTCATATTTGAAAGTAACTTCTCTTTGACTGTTGGTATTTTAATTTATTAAGGGGCAAGGCTCATTGCTTGGACAAGTAAAATCATCAGGCATTAGCCAGAGTGAAATATTAGATTGTGTCCTTGCCCCTTCATGGATTAGTGTACCTCCCATTTAAATTTCTGAAGGGATATAACATTCCCAGGTACCCTTACAGGTCTGCCTCTGCAACACTTAAAGCTGATGTAATGAACTGCTTTACAGTATGGTCAGAAACCAACTGTTGCTATGCCAAAGTAGTGTGGTTTTATATGTGCACAGCTAACAGCTTGCCCAGGGATTCCAGTATATAATTTACCTTCTTATTTTCAGAAATTGAGCCAACAAAAGGCCCTTGTCTAGACATTCTTACTTTAATCCTCCATACCTCTTTTCAGGTTCGAGAAAAAATGTTGTATGCTGGTACACGTGCCACTCTCAAGAGTACGTTTGGTGGTGGACATATCAAGGATGAGCTTTTTGCCACAAACACCGTATGTAACTGCCTTGTTGGCCAGAGCTAATAGTGAAACTTGCATTTTTCAAATTACTGTGGCTTAATTTCAGGCTGATGCTAGCTACAAAGGTTATGTCAAACATCTTGAGCATCAAGCAGCTCCTCCACCTTTGACCGATGCTGAACATGAACTTCACCTTGTAAAACAGAATGAGGTAAGTACTACTCCCAGTACAGTGTCCTGCTTTTTAGTAAATTATTCCTGGAAATGCATGCAGCCTTCCTCATTCTTCACCAAAAACTGAGGGTTCTGTTGACACTGCCCCTCCCTAGTCCCCTGTCATACATATAACTTCCTATGCATCCTCTCTTTCCTCATATCCCTCCACCCAAAACTACCTAGACACAGGATACAATTCACCTACACATCCCAACTCTATACCTGTCATCAACACTCCCCCATTTCAACTGCACATTCCTCCTCAATACTCCTGTTTGTACATTATCCACACCGTCGGTGTTCATTTATCTTACCCATCTTCTCTCTTCTCAGCCTGTCCACCATCTTCCTCCCCATTCACCTTCTATATGTCTCCTGTATGGTAAAACTACCTCAGAATCTCCACCACTACACTCTAATCCTTGTTTTTCCTTTGTATTTCCCATTCTACATCCTTTTACACTCCCCATATTCTTACTCACTTTTCTTTCCTTGAATTCCTTTCCATATTCTCTATCCTACTCCTACATTTATACTCCTTTACCGCTGCTCCTCCTTTTTCACTCCTACTTCCATAATTTTATATCCACTCCTTCCTCCACTCCTTCCTCCACTCTCACCCTCATCACTCTGACTGTATTTCCTCCCAAACTGCAAGAATACATTGCTTCTGTACACCATGCTCCACGTTCCTCCAACCCACTTGTCCTCAGCACTTGCACTAATCCTTTTGTACTCCTTCCTTGCACTCCATTCAAAACTTGACACTACTCCAAAACTCCTCAGTACTCCCTTTCAAACTGCTTGATCTACATTCCTCCCTCCACATTTCGTTCCATAAATTTTATTTCGTGCTAATTCTCTTTACTTTTCCCTATACACTCCCCCTCATAACAACTCAATCCACACCCCTCTCCTATTACCAGACCAACTGTTAATCCGTAGTTAGCTCTAAATGGTTTTGAACAATCTAGCCCAGAGGTTTTGGCCCCAATGGTGATCTTACCTGTAACTGTGCAAGGCTTTTAGTAAACCGTTAACGTTTTTATCTATGTCTTCAAGAATCGCGCTGAAATTGGTATTCATACTCGTCACAACAACCTTCCAGGAGTTAACTTTCCTATCTCAGAGGAAGCCTTGTCCAAACTCTGTGAACTTCGCGACAAACAAATCACCTTCGTGCAACTGGTAAGAGAAATCGTTCTGGCTTACTGCTACAGTTGTTGAGGTGTGAATTAAGGCGTCGGTGCAACCTTAACGTGGGAACAGAGTTTCCTCCCAGGGCTGACTTACTGCTTAAGTACCCGTTTATACCACACGATTGTTGGACGGTATTGTCCTGTTGGTGTATCCATTGTAGTCTCGATGGCACAACCCCTGTTTACGATTCACCTGCTAATCTAAAAATATATCCTCAAGACTCCAGTGAGATAATTCTATACGTTCCACGAACAATCTTATGTGACACCCGAACATGGAGATATATTTCTCTTGTTCGTGGTACTTCGAGCAAGTGGGGGACATTTGAGGGTGCTCTGGTCTCTTGAGGGCAATCAAAGATCGTTGGCAAGCCATCGCCAGTCTAAGACGGCCCGCTAGACGACTACTGCCATTGAGGGCATGGTTGGACATACCTCCTGAGGGCGGCGATAGCGGGTCTCTTCCACACAATTAATAATTAACCGAAAAGTTTAACTTGGCGTTGGTGCCAGTGATGTTTGTGTCCTCACATTGTTAGACGCCCTCATCTTCCAGGTAGATGTCATCCAAACTTGTTCAACTTGGAGTTTAGACGCGCTAATAGGTTTATAGGGGCCACGTTGTTCCAAAGGCGATTAGCTTAACCCAGGAGTAGCGAAAACATTGTGGCCAACTTCCCGATCATGTGGCAGAGAAAAGTTGGAATTTTCTTGTCTTTAACAACAGATTATGTAGTCATCCTAGCCCATGGTTGATTGAACATTCTGTCTTTCTACTGTGAAGTTCCGCGTTGGGAACACTGAGTGTGTCGAGTTTTTCCGTGAGAAGATCTTAGCCCGTACAGTCCGTGTTCATGTCAGTTAGGTGTCCAAGTATTTTATAATCAAGCTGAAATCGTAGTTGAGTTTTGGTAAAAGTGGAATCAGGTCCTGACTTGGATATTATGACACAGTCGAACACATGATGACAAGCTTTGTCATTTTGCCGTCAAATGTTTTTGTATAAATCTGAATAAGTCATAGTTTAGTTCTGAATTATTTTATGTTGTTTATCATAGAGTGTTGATACAGAAGCTGAAATGATTGAGCTGTTGTTTGCTGGTGATGCATCGACCGACGATATGGCGAGCAAAATGCCAACGGACCACCCATGTTATAGTTTCTTTGTGTTTAAACATACACACGAAGGCGACTATTTAGAATCTATAGGTAAGGAAAAACTTGGTACATTACGATGCAATTGTCGTCCATCGCAGGTCGAAAGCATCAAAACATAGTTTTAGTAAGGTTTACGACCCACAAGGGCCAACCCACCAAGATCATGGATTGTAGAACTTTTTTAGTGAAATGTTTCCAATTTTCCTCTTCGGTGAATAAAGCGGGGAAAATGCATTTGATTTTATCTCGTAGACGGAATTGAATAAAGACAGAAGGATGAAAGAAAAAAAAAAGAAAAACAAAAAACAACGCATGATCTGTGCAGTCTGTGTAGCGGCAACGTTTTGCAACAAGGTTTATGGTACAACATTTTAGCTTAACTCGAAACTGGCCTACTAAAACACCAATAGAGCTTACTTCAAATGGATGAAAGTGCCGCATAAAACTTCACTAAGGAAGAAAAAAAAAACAACATAAAAGTAAAACACTTATCTTCCCAGGATTCCCTTGATTTTTGCAAGGAGTAGCGTTTTACAAGCTGTGGAAATATAACTTTCAATTCTGTCTTTGTTAGTAACTTAGTCATTTGTTGATTTATAGTGCGAGCAAAACTTTAATCAGCGCGAATGTGATGCGCAAAATAGACTTTCACAGCTTTTTGTTGCATCATTGCTTTAAATGATATTCAATTAGACATTCAGTTCTCATTTTATATGATTGTTTTTCTTCCTGTAGTATTTATTTACAGTATGCCTGGTTATAAATGTTCGGTGAGGGAGCGCATGTTGTATTCCACGTGTAAGGCACCATTACTGGCTGGACTTGAAGATCAACTAAAATTAGAGATTGTAAAAAAGGTAAATCAAAACTGGGTGACATAGTGTCTCCAAAGCACATATAAATAAATCTTAAATTGAACGAGTTTCAATCGGATGATTGGTAAATGTACTGCATATAGCTAAGCTCAAAACGTACGTAGTCCGTTTCAGCTGGTGTTCCAACGAAATGTTATTCCTATATACAATGATAGATTAAGTTTCTGCAGAATATACTTGCCAAAAGTTGATACGTTTATGATATTCTTTCGAGTGATACATCTAATTTGAGCTAACGATTTTTACAGAAGCCACAGTAAAATCTGGACTTAGTTCCTTCCTCTTAGATTTCGACGTGAAAGAACCAAGATTGATTTGTACCGGAAACTCTCTTTTTTTCGTTCTCTGTCATTTATCTAGTCTCCATTATCCAGTCTCCATTATTTATCTAGTCTCCATTATCATTATCTCCATTTATCTAGTCTAGTATCCAGTCTTCAGAACTAAACTATAAATGACGTTAATTTCTGTATGTTCAGATTGAAGTAGAAGACACAACCGAGATCACTGAGGAATTTCTCCAAGATCAGCTTCATCCAAAGCAAAGTCTTCATCGTCCCAGGTTTGCCAAACCCAAAGGACCCCCCGGCCGAGGCGCGAGGAGAATGGTTCAGCGTAAAGGTGAAAATGGTGAAGACTGAATAGAACCTGTGATTTCGATAAACAAAAGCCCAAACTTTTCAGACGGTGTGATTTGTAAATTGATATGTGCCGATCCTTGCACTCTTTACTAACTATTCTATTCTTATTCGTATGACTTTTTACTCATATCAGTTTCTGGCAGTTACACCGGTTGACAACATTGATATTATACTCTTTGCTTGCAGAAAGCAATTCTTTTCGTTCGGCATGCGTTCAAGAAATAGAACTAATATTACACAGATCCAGAATTTCTGCTAAATATGATGATTTTTTGAAAACTACTGCAAACTATTGTGGTTAATTGCTGCATTTACAATAAATGCGGTGAATGATGGAGGAGGAAAAGATAAGAATAAATTGCCATTTTGATGTACAATATGTATTGATTTGTGTAACCCTTGCTACTGATTTAAGATTTATTTTTTAAAGAAACGAACCTTTAATTATTAGCAACAGTTCTTAAACTGACTGCAAATTTCGGAAAATTTTTCGAAGGTAAACTTGACTTGGGACGGCTCTTTGCTTTTGGTAATATCTAAGTTACAGAAAACGCCAGTAATTTATGAAAATATGCGATCATAATGTGAAGACACCATAAACTGAGACACTGGTTTATCATTTTTCACAACGATGGTTAGTCTAGTGCCGACCAAATCACGTCAACAAGTTATTGTTGTGGACAACAACAAAGTTAGTTGAAAAGCTCTTCGTTCCCGATGTAGAAGACTCGAGATGGTTAAAGGTGGCTCAGTTCGTCGTCTTGAGATGTGGAGGAATATTAATTTTACCGTTAAGAAGTGGGAATAAGTCTTTTCTGGGGAGAATGGAACACGCCAAAGACTGAAAAACATCTTTGGTATCAAACACTACTTGGTAAAGCGTTTAAGCAGTTGGTAAGTCAAAAACGACGTTTCAAAATGGTGTCTACCGTTCGACTTAATTTAACACCCAAACTAACACGGTCACCTCAAGATTATTTCATTAAAATTTTTCTTGATATCAGGGGGATTAATTAGCAGGTGATAACAACATTCTGTAATGGTTTGTAATGTGCTAATGGTTGCCAAGGTTGGGGAAAGAACGTCCAGGCGTCGACCAATGACACTACCCAACATACCGTATGTAAATTGATACCTTAAAGAATATGTCGGTCTGTAGAACGCTTCATATCTCCAGGGTACGGGGAAAAATATTTGTCTGATCCGTGCTCAGGTATTTGTGCTTTGTGAACTGAAATTTAAAGAACCATCTTTCCCATGAATAGCAGTAAAAGTGAATCCTTATGAGTCATGAACGCGAAGATACGGTCTTATTTTTAACGATTCGTGATATGCAAAACGTCTTTCCTTGAAATCGTGAGAAAACACCCTTCCGCTCCTCCCGGTCGGTACTCGTGGAACGTGAGAAACAAAGTTTTCTGAAATGTCAAACACAAGCGGATTCGTCAGGAATTCGAGGCTAAAGTTTGTTTAAATAACGTACAAAAATATTTAATTTGGTTTGAGTGGACGTGCATGTTCAGAGGGCGCTTACTAACACCATACATGTTATTCTATAAAGTAACGTACAGTGTGTCGGTTCATCTGCTAGTTTCTTCGATTAAACAATACCTAGTAAGTTACCAACATCTTGAACTTTTTAAGAAGCAGATTAACATAAGAGGGACCTCCAAACATAGGCGTTTTTAAAGTGAGGGGTAAAGGCTTCCCATGGGGATCACAACAGAGGATCCCCCAGTAAGAGATCGGTATTCGCGAGGCATAATCAGTAGCATTTTTACAAATTACTCTTCAGGCACCACGTTGTAGGATTACAGGAGTGTCGTTCACGTTTAATCCTGTGGTGCTGTACGTGTTAGCATCAAAATATTCAAGTCTCACGCCAAAGCCAGACACTCGTGGAATAATTGTCGACTAGTTAATGGGCGCAAAACTTCCGGAGGGTTCTCTTGTCTGAAAGAGGAAGCCTTCCTCCTGACCTCTGGGTCAAACATGGCTGACATTCGAGAAGAAGATTTCAGTCGTTTGCAGGTAATTTTACGTCGTTTCAAGATAGTTTTTGTGGGAGCAATAATACCGTTAGTAATGTGTAGTTTTGTTCATCTAAACAGGCTCAAATAATTGAATTAAGGACCACAAATTACGATGTTGAAGTCAAATACCAACGTCAAAATAGTGGTAAGTGTGGGAGTTGTGACCAACATTTGCAAGTTTAAATTGATAAGAATTCTTCTCAAGTTTGTAGAAATAGAAATCTTGCAGGCCCGATTATTTCTTGTGCTATAGTTTGTTTCAAAAATAGGTTGTTTATGAAACTGCGGGTTATTTTTGTACATGCTGTTATCTCAAATACTGAGCATAATTTGGATCGTCCAATATACCTCACTGATTATTGATTGTATGCGACTTTTTATTACTTTTAGAATGTGAGCAATTACGAGAAAAAAGTTCACAGCTCGAAAAGGAGTTAGAGAAAAGCAGCAAGGTAGCAAGTCGTGAAGATGTTGCCTTTTAATTTAATATTTGTTTAATAACTTTGTGATCAGGAAATAAAGTGCAACCACACAATATGTCGTACTTGTTTTGGCCAAGTAATGATTTTGCCATGGAAGAAGAAATAGTTATGTTCCAAGTGGGTCACTGACAATATCCTTTCTACTAGGTGTGACATATTTTGAGGCTTACCGTGTCAACTGTTTTAATGCATGATAACTGTTCATTACTTAGATGAAGGATATATTAACTCTTTCCTAGCAGGAGTCCTCCCTTTGAGTAGAACTGTCAAGCATTAGCCAGAGTAAAATAATAGATTTACACTGCCAGGAAAGAGTTAGAGAAAATGAATGTGTTGCATGCACTTGTCAGATTTAAAATACTGCTAAGGGGCTGTAATTTGTAATGGGTTTTCTGGGTCTAAGGCATGGGAGTCTTATTTGTTAAATTTTCATTGGTTGGTGATGTCTCATTTTAAATGTTTTTCTTTAGATCATTCAAAAAAGCAAAAACAAAAAGGTAAACTTAATATTTGTATTTATTTGTTAAGCTTAGGAATCTTGTGTAGTCTGGTATTCTAACAAGGAAGTTATCAATTTAATTTAAGGAATATGCATTATTGCTGGAAGAAAATGAAGGACTTCAGCAAAGATTGAGGGTAAGTGTCACATTAAATGTTGGTAGATTGATTGACAACTCATTATCACTATAGCATATATACTTAATATAAATATCTTCCAGCTAAAGAGAATTGCATTTTGTAAAACTTAATTTTGTTTATATGCATTACTGAGTTTTAGGATCATGAAGAAGATTTCAAATTACAAAATAAAACATTACTTGAAGAAGTCAATAGGGTAAGATTACCTCTGATGATTTTCACAACATTTATTGAGTTTAGAGTTAATTGGTGATAAATATATTGATATATAATAAATTCCATTGGACTTCTGTCATTTAAATTTTAGAATCGACTGACTTGAAATGAATGGTTTTCCTTAAATTTGCTATGCATGTTTCATTTGTCATATTTACTGATTTAAATTTTACTTTAATAATGTTGGCAGGATTTTGCTGAAAACCACTTATGTGACAATGACATGAGTCTCCTGGATGAAAAAACAAATTTGTACTTAACTGGGATTAATTGGAAGCAACTGGAATCATTCCTTTTTTTGTGCCTTTGTACATGTAGATTGAAGATGAAAATAAGAAACTTGTTGAAGAAATAAAGAATCTAAAGACAGGGAAAGGTGACAATGGATCATCTCATGAAGCTGAGTTAAGGAGACTGAAGGCTGAAAATTCTGCACTTCAAAAAAGTCTTAAAAGTGAGATGAGAGTTCTACTGTATATGTTTTCTGAAAGTGTCTTTTTAGCATCAGATAAACTTCACTCACAATCCTTTTTTCACCAATACAAACTATTGCTGCTCTGACAACTGAACAATAACAAAGTAAATAAACAAAAAAAATAGTTGAAAAGAAATAAGAAGAACAAGCAGATTAGATAAATATATGCACATTAATAAACAAGTAAATGAGTGTCAGTTACTTTTCAGATACACAGGAACTGTACGAAGCTGAAGTGGTGAGATTTAGAAAAAATGAAGAAGAGACATCATGTGGACACTCCACTTTGGACTGTAAGAAGTTAAAGGAAAATAGTGAGGGCAGTGGAAATTGTGAAGATGTTAAGGATGAAAATAGTTTAACTAAGGGGACTGATGAAAAGCAACAAAAACTGTCAACTGAAGAAAAAATTGAAGAGGAATTAGTAAATATTATAACTTCAACATTTGAAACATTTTGTATTAGTTTGAGAGAAGATAACAGGACTGATGGAAAATGTACAGAAGAATTAGAAAATTATGGTGAGATTTCAGAAACACAAGAAACTACTTCAGGTGAGAAAGACAGGAAAAATAATTGTTGGCAATTCTCAGATGAAGATTTCAGCAGCTTGAAAGAAAACATTGTGGGCAAAGTCCAAAGTTTGCTGGAGAATCGAGGTAGGTCATTTACATTAAATAGAACATTTTAGTTTAGTTATGTAAGATATCAAATGAAAAAGGTGGCCATGTTGATTTACTGGTACTTTACCAAAAAAAATTAATTGGAAATTTAAGCATGTTTGCCTTGTGCCACAGCAGCCCATTTTGTGTTTGCTAGATAAGTACAGATTTTCCAATGACTTAATTCATTAGACACAAACATTGCTACCATGCTGTTTGTTCTGGGTACAACATTTTCCTTTACACCATCATTGCATGTCTGTGGTTCCACTAAGTGTAACTCTATCTCTATTCCACTGTAGATATTTGTCTGAAATCAAAATTTGAAATCAATGAGGTACTGTAAATTAAGAACAGATTTTCCTTTAAAACCTGGACTTCAATGTTTCTTAGTAAAGATTACTAACTTATTACAGAATAAGGCTGATGAAGGGATTGCTCATATGAAACATTCAACACAACTGACAGGTAGGCAGAACACTATGATGTTGTAGTGCCTTACTTAAATACTTATACTGCCAAGATTTTTGGGCAGTTTAATGATTGATAACAGACCTAGCCAAAACCTAATTCATACCTATCCCTAATTCTCACCCTAATCCCAAACCACCATTAATTCAAATGTTCTTAGACTGTTTTTGAGTTGACAAGGTCAGCATAGTGCAGAATAGTTTTAACTAACATTAGCCCTATCTCTGTCCCATCTTTGTCTTTCTGTACCTTAGTAGCCCTTCTATTTCATCATTTCTTCCCAACCATTCCTGCCCATTCCCTCTGGTAATCACCATGCTTCTTTATCCATTCCTTCCTTCCTGATCCTTCCTAGCAATTCTTTTTGGTCCTGATCCCATTCATACCTTCTGTCTTATGCTTACCTACACTGCCATACATAGTGAAACTTAAATTATCTTGCACTAACCATATCATACCCTGGCCAGCTTTGTATCCTGCTCCATTGTTTCTTTTTACCTACCATATTTTACTGTTCTTTACATGATCCAGTCACTTCCTGCCCATCCAGTCTACCTTCCCTAACTAGTCCCACAGTCATCCATGATATCTTATTATTACCTCATTGTCTCCAGGTTTGTTAGCCCACACCCAATGGTCATAGTTATTGTGTTAATGCTGATGATGATGGTCATGGTAATGTCTGGTGGTAATATTGATAATGATTATGATGATGATGATGATAATGACCATAAAAGCAATGATGGTGATGATCGGTGATTGCTATGTTTCTTACAGAACTCCATCTCAACTTGGCAACTGAAAGAGAAGAGAAGAAGCTTCTGGAAGAACAACTGCAAAACCTGGAAGTTAGTTCTTTAATTGATTTATATTTTTTAGGATAAAAGACAACATTAGTAAAAGGTAAAATAATTATCAAAAAATTAAATAATGGCATCTTAAATAACCAAAATTACAGTGGACAATGTAGTGTTATATGACTATCTTTCTAATAAAATCTTCACTTTATATAGAGATAGGTTATGATAATTGTAAGAGAATTACTCAAGTTGCTAAAGAATAATTTTCATAATTATATTACAAACAAGATCACAATTGATTCTAATTCAGAGCTTAGGTTCTTAAGATGTCAATATTTTCAGGATTTTTTTTTTTCTGTATATTTAGGAACTCTTGCATCAGTAGCACAACACCATGCCCAAATGAAGGCTCCTAACGAACTCTATAATTTCTCCCTTGAAACAAATTTAGTGAAGGTAGTTATTGGCTGATATCTAGTCATTTCCGTTGATTACTATATACCGGTGTTCAAAGAACACAAAATACTGGTATTTTTGAAAAAGATAGAAGAAACCATCAATAACTGACCCATTTTCAACTGTAACGCGTAACACAATTCGAGAGGTGAAAAAATTGAAGGCGAAATTCATAAAGCATAATGATCGCTGCTACTGACCAATTAAAACCACCACCAAGTCATTGGGACCTACATTCAAGTAAAATTTCAGCACTTTGGCTTTATTCTAACACTTAAAATAGGCTAGTCATTCTAGAGTGTCCTTCATGTAACGCTGTCTATTGAACATCGGTGGAATACAAACTTGTTGTCCCAGACACTCGAGCTTGACAGCTACGAAAATAAAAATACATCAACTGAATCCTCATTCCTTACACACCAATTTGGGAAAATTTTGTTTCAAAAGCGTAATTTATAGCCTGAGAAATCAAATAAGTTCCTACGGTTATTAACAGTGCAATTGCACTATAATCTCTGCACATTTATTCTTTCCTCTGGCTTTTTCATTTAACCAGAGTACAACTGGCTTTACCAACCAAGCTGATCCGAATGCTCATTAGTTTTTGCGTTTGGTGTCATAATTTTATTTCCATAGCTTTCAAAAGGGCAGAATTATTTGGTTTAATTTCAGTTCGCTACGATTTTTGCTATAATCACTTCCGTTTGCTAAAGTGTAAACTGCTGTGAACGCCGTCGAACAATCTCGAATCCTTTTGTTTTTCATTGCATAAACGACATGTTCTACTTCGATACGTGATTTACAGCTTCAAATAGAAAGCTTTGTAACCTGTCCTTATCAATGATTGCGGGGGGGTGGGTTAACGTTTTAAGAGCGGGAAATTGTGTTAAAATAAAAAATGGCGGGCCCGTTTTCGTCAAGCATATTTAAAGTGGTTTCAAGACGATTGTTTCAGGTCGGTGCCATACTCCCACGGAAGGTCAAAAGAAAATTTCAAGAATTGAGGAGTAGAGGAGAAAAAAAAGAGAAAAGAACAGACTAAAAAAACCAAAAATGCAATGAAAACAATCGTGAGAAAAGAGCGGCATATGCCAAAGAAAAACGAAAACAAAAGTTAAGTGCCACAAACCCGCCGTCAATCAGTACAAACAGCTATCGAACGGAAGGTGCAACAAGATAAAAAGGAAAAAAGAGTTCTTTTAGAAAAGAAAAGAGAAAGAAGAAGAGAGCAGACAAGAAAAAGAATTGCAAAACACTGGGAAAAAAAATAAGAATCTCGTTACTCAAGAAGAAAGCCTTTTCGTCGCTAATTCGGTTACTCAGGCTTTTAAGAGCAGAATGGCAAAAAGCAGGTCTTTAAACAAGATTAAATCATTGTACATATCTACTATGATGTTTGAGTGGTGAAGAAGGGCCGAAAACATGTGCTTCAAGTGCCAATAGTGCTAAATGAGGAAATGTCTTCAGTGTAGATCTTTAGTGCAGAAAACATTCTAACATTTTTTATTAAGTCTGTAAGCTCAAAACTACGCTAAGCTTATAATATTCTTTGCATGTAATGAAGTATGGGAAAAGCAAAATCCCACAAATCACTAGAAAAAGTATGTTCTTTGAAAAATCTAAAAAGAGTATTAATTTCTGGTATAAAACAAACTCAAAATAGCAACTTCATCCACATTACAAAAAATTTTGTTTTTGAGGTATGTTACACAACTGGCCTTGGTCATTGTGCTACTGATGTTGGTTAATGTGCGATTTTTAAGAACACTTAAGCCTTGGAGACTATGATATTTGTGAATATTTTTTCTTAAATTGTAAACATTTTTCTCATATTTCAGCATTTTTCATTTGTTTGATTGCTTTCTGTTGCTGGGTAATCTTATCATGACCACTTTCCATCAATTTTTTTTTCTTTTTGTCTTTTTTCAGCTCTTCTTGTCTTTCATTTTTGGGGTACTGTATGCTTCTTTTCTTTTTCAAAGGGAAATTTAAAAAGAGAAATCTCAAAGCTTGAGGAGGAAGTACAAAAGGTCATTAATCAAAGTCCAATTTAGAAACTGAGATTTTATCAAAAACCTTGTTTTATCTCAGAGTTTATTTTTAAATTGCAGTTAACAGAAAAAGCCAAGCGGAAGCAAGAGAGGTTTGACTTTGCACTGTTTAAATAAATTCATTTCAAACTAAATTACCTGAGTCAGATGGCCATAAATTAAAGAAATGTGTTTCATCCAGTTCTTTAATTTAGTGCTTTTACCCTGAATTTTGGCTATTTAAACATTGAAAAAATGTGTACCATTTAGTTGAGTGTACTCAGAAATACAGATTCATGATTATCATCACACCTAGATATTCCTTAGAATTTGAACAAGAAAAATAGTCTTTGCATGTACCAGTTACCGGTTATATAATGTTCGTGTAGGTTAGTTTGGCAATATTTTTATTTTTTCTTATAGTTTTACCCAACTTCAAGATGAGAAAGAAAATCTTTACAATGAGAATAGGTAGTAACAGCTGATCCATAATTCAATTTTATTAACTGATAGACCTAACTATTTACTGTTCATGAGATGTTTGCATCAATAGCAATTAATATGCTTAGTTGAAGATTTACAAATAAGTATAATCATATGATGATATTATTGGTAATCTGCAAAACTCATACCTTGTTGTAGGAAAGCAATTGATGAAATGAAGCAGTCCCATTTAAAAGAAGTCAAGGTTGGATTGAGTTTTTGCTTCATCTGTTTTAAATTCTCTCACACCAAATGGGCACTTTGAAGTTTGGTTTTGACTAATGGGAGACAATTTTGTGTTAAAAAGCTGCATGACTATTACTAGTTATTTGATAAATTTTTGCCAGTCATTGGTCTAATGTGATAGGCAAAGTAAATGAAACTAATTACAATGTTCAGCATGTTCTCAGCAGGATAAAACTTTTTTATTTTACTCCTGCTAATGCCAAATGATTTTACGTGTGATGTCAAGGTGAGATCTATTGCAGTGAGAATGTTACAAGAAGAGGTCAGATTAGGGAAATAAAGCTGAAAGTCTGTTCATGTTTCAGTTGAAATTTGTATATTTCTATCTCATTTTATTTTGTGTATATAGCTCCTAACAGATCAAACAAGTCAACTTAGTAAAGATCTTGAAACTTCCAGAAAGGTGACCTGCTGAAAATGTTTAAAATCATCATCATCATCCTGTCACACATCTCATGTGCATAGAGATTATCATACCAACAGAATCTTCTCTCCTTCAGTTATTTTGACAAGTGTTCATATCTGTAAATGGTTTGAACCTGGGAGAATCGTGACATGTTTGAGGAAGTTGATCGTCCAGGTTAGTGTAGTCTTGAGAAAGACTGTTGGTTGAAGTGACTGACTTTTCGACAGCCTTAGCCGCGGTCATCTTCAGAGTCAAAAGGAGAGTAAATGTCAGGTTCGCCTGTATTTGTATCTGGCTCGTGCGTGATAAGTGGGCGGTCGTATTAGTCATGGAGGTGTGATGGTTGGTGAGAAACAATGGGTGTGGTTGTGTAGGCGTTAATTATCAGTTTGTCGAAGTGTAAGTCTATTGGCTGCTCGCACGTTTGACTTTGTGAATTAGTCGTTTGTAAGGTCCCGGTAATTGTTGTGATCGGTTTAATGGATTTTGTTCTAAGTTCGTATACCAGCTTTCTAGTGTGAGTCGCTGTTTGTAGTTGGTGCTGTACGTAATGCATTTTGCCGATTCCCAGTCAATGTTGTGTTTGGTTTGTCGGTGGTGTTCGGCAATGTGGTTGGTTTTGTCTCCGTTTTTTGTCGCTCGTTTGTGTTCTGTGAGTCATCAACAATCTCAAAACAGTACAAATACCACACAACCACAAGCTAGTGTCTTTTGACGTGAAATCACTGTTTACCAGTATTCCGCTTCAACTGGCGCTAGAATGCACCAAAACTGCCATCAACGAATTTACTGACGCACTTTCTTTACCTACAGGGGACATCGTGGAACTACTGGAACTTTGCCTCACATTAACTTACTTTCAAGACAACGGTAAACAGTACAAACAGTTACATGGCACAGCAATGGGCTCACCCGTTTCTGTTGTGGTTGCTGAAATTGTAATGCAATCCATAGAGGAACGAGCTCTTGCAACTTACAAACACACGTTGCCTTTTTGTTTTCGTTACGTTGACGACACGATTACTGCACTACCCGAAGACGAGATTAACGAGTTTCACAAACACATTAACGAACAGAACAGTCACATACAATTTACCAAAGAGATTGAAGAACACGGAGCTATTCCGTTCCTAGACTGTTTGGTAAGTCGTGACAATAACAAACTACAGACCACTGTCTACAGGAAACCAACGCATACTGACAGACTACTGGACCAATCATCGTACAATCCAACCTCACACAAAGCTACCACCATCAAAGCATTGACGAGACGCGCACAACTCATTTGTAACTCACCCGACGCTCTACGCCAAGAAAATGACTATTTACAATGCGTTTTCCACAAAAACAACTATAACTCTGACTTCATCAAACTTAACACTTACAAAGACAATGAACGCGACGAAAACAACAGTCCGACAACAACTACAGCAACGATACCCAACATAAAAGGTACGTCTGAGATTATCTCGCGTATCTTACGACCATACAACATACGAGTAGCGCACAAACCGATCACAACTTTACGACATGTACTGACTAACGTTAAGGACAGAGAACAACCACACGAAAGACAAGGTGCAGTTTACAAAATTAATTGCTCCGACTGCCAAGCCACTTATATAGGTGAGACTAGCAGAAAATTAAATATACGACTCACAGAACACAAACGAGCGACAAAAAACGGAGACAAAACCAACCACATTGCCGAACACCACCGACAAACCAAGCACAACATTGACTGGGAATCGGCAAGATGCATTACGTACAGCACCAACTACAAACAGCGACTCACACTAGAAAGCTGGTATACGAACTTAGAACAAAATCCATTAAACCGATCACAACAATTACCGGGACCTTACAAACGACTAATTCACAAAGTCAAACGTGCGAGCAGCCAATAGACTTACACTTCGACAAACTGATAATTAACGCCTACACAACCACACCCATTGTTTCTCACCAACCATCACACCTCCATGACTAATACGACCGCCCACTTATCACGCACGAGCCAGATACAAATACAGGCGAACCTGACATTTACTCTCCTTTTGACTCTGAAGATGACCGCGGCTAAGGCTGTCGAAAAGTCAGTCACTTCAACCAACAGTCTTTCTCAAGACTACACTAACCTGGACGATCAACTTCCTCAAACACGTTCATATCTGTATCTCTAATTGCTGTTTCTGTAGCTTTGTTACTTTTTATACAATTATAGAATACCTGGCACTGACGACATTAATGCATAATGGCTGTGTGGCTGTGAGGTAGCTGCATAGGTATTATGGTCCAATAGTGTGAGGGTTAGGGTAAGGGTTAGGTTCAGGGTTAAGATTTGGGTGAGGTTTTAGGTTTAAGCAGGGGCAATTTCACTTGCCAAGTATTCTATTCTAAAATACTGTCATACATGTTACTAGAACTTTTCTAATCAACAGATTCAGTCTAAGTAAACCTGGATTGACTTCTTAAGCTTCATGTCAAACTTGTATGTCATGCAAAGGCTATAAAAAATCCATCAGTTGTCAAGCAGAGAAGTAATACATATGTTTGATAAATCTTTCTAAATTTGTAATAATATAACTCAATATTAATCTTTCCTTACACATCACCTGGTAATTAATTGGAGAATAACTCAGACTTTTCTCATTGCAAACATTTAGTGTTTGTACCATGTCATACAACCATATGTAAAGATTCATGTACAAGGACCTTTTCTTGACCATTATGCTTTAAGCAATTTCTTTTCGATTTTCAAAATATGCTAAGCTTTATTTGTGCTCCTAAATTTAGGAACTGGCTGAATATCAACTAATTTCTGAGCATAAAATCAAGGATTTGAATGAAAAACTTGTTGCTCAGGAGAATCAGGTACAGTATTGCCAGATCTGTAAAATATAGTTTCTCTTCATTACTGCTTCAATAGAACCCAATTGTACTTATGCTAAATAGGTAATAAAATTACCTATTTAGCATAGGTACAATGGTGGTGGTGGTGATGGTGATGGTGATGGGTGGTAGTAGTGGTAATGAGGCAGGTGATGGTGATGGTGATGGTGATGACAGTTACAGTGGTGATGATGATCATGGTGGTAATGACAGTGGTGGTGGGGATTATGGAGATATTGGTGATAGTTATTGTAATGGTAATGAAGGTAATTGAGGATTGTCAAGATGCTTATGATGACAATTATTGTCATGACAGTGTCAGTAATGATCATGATCTCATACTGAATGGTCTGATAATGGTGATGATGAGGGTGTTGTTAATGGTGATATTATAGTAACTGATATGCAGCTATGATGAAATGACACTTAGTTTACAGCTCATTCACTTTCTCCTTATTTCTTCCTGCAAAGGCAACATCAAATGTTGAGGAAACAATTCAGGAATTGGACAATGCAAGGTAATCTCACATTCATTTGAATTTTAATTCATGTATTTATTTTTTTCCCCTTCAGTCATTTGTAGAGAGGCAATAAGATCTTGCTTGACTTGGTAAAAAAATATCATCTGAAGATTTATGTTAATTTTGCCCTTATCTGTCACACTGTTTAACAAGTTCATTTCATTCCACAGATACTTAATTTCTTATACGTTTTTGCTTGCACTTTTCTGTATCTAAGTGGTATAGAACTCTTTGAAATCAAATAGCTTACTGTCATGAGCTCTAGAGGTCTCAGGGTCATTGATTTTTGTAGTTATATCCTGAAGATGACTAATTTAGTTGAAAATAATCAATATCTTTTTAGAAAAAACTGAAGACTTTTATTTTAGAGATTTTAACCTTTTTATATGTGTGTGTATATGTGCATATATATGTGTACATGTGCATGTATATGTGTGTATATGTGTGTGTGTATATATATATATCCTTTTTGTGTTTTTACTAGAATTGAAAACAGTTCTCTGTGTGAACAACTGCACTCACTTCAAGAGGTAATCAAGTTAAGCTACACATGAAACCTATATAAAGAGTCCTGCAAATCCAAATTATCTGTTTAACCTGATATAGTACACCTTAATTACGATTACAAAGCATTAAAGAAGACTGTCTTTATGTTTGTTTACAATTACTGTAGTTTAGCAACTGATTTGAATTATAATCAAGTGTATTTTCATAGAAATGAAACCATTCTTGGGAGTTAGCATTTACAGTAGTTTAACATTGGCTTCTTTGTGAATGTTACTTCTTAGTGAATTTTGGAAATATGTATGATATTTCCCTTCAATATTTCCTTTCTTGTTTTATACTTATTCAAGGCTTGTGAGTCATATCGTAATGAAAATGAAGACCAAAAGGTATAATCATTCGAGCCATTGTTATGTAAAAGGCCAAACCAATATGCGATATAAATTTGACAATTTTATTTCCAATCTTTGATTTTTGATAGGCAATGCTGATAGGCATTCAAAACACAATGAAGGAATTAGAAAAAAGAGAAGTGATATTGAAATTAGACAATGAGAAACTCAAATCTGAAGTTGAGGTAGTGTATATTGAAAATTTCTCTAGTGGTTATAACCTTGAGGTTGCTTAGCCCTAGCTGACAACAATTTTTGTTCAAAGTACCATATTTACAGATGGCTTATGTAGCTGGGAAACATTTATTTGGCAATTTCAGATAGCAAAAATTACAACAATTAGTGTTGTAGGTCAATTTTGCTCATGCCAAATCTACTAATATTTTAAGTAAGCTATTTTTCAAATTTCTAGGAATCTGGCTTGAGATATGAGCACTTACGAAGGCAAATGGATGAAATGATGAATGAGAAAGAGCAATATTTGCAAAGTACAAATGAAGCTACCAAGGTAATTGTTCCACACATTGACTGTCCACTGACTGGACTGTCTGAGAATCTGGATGTTTGCTAGATTGTCAATTTATCTGTCTTCATCCCTTGATGTGTTTGGTTGATTGGATATACCTATCTCTGTCAATCTTGGTTTATCCGTCTTGCACGTATCTTACCTGTTGGTCTGGATAATATTGTATCTATTTATGTACAATTAACATTGGGATTCAGCCTGCAATGTATGAGAACATTGAGGAAAAGAAATTTTTACTGCAAACAGTGAATCAAAGGCTCATGATAAGGCTCTCTGAGAGCCTTAAGGTGGGCCTTTTGTTAATTTCCAACTTGCAAATATACTTTTACTGGATTCTAATTACCTGGCATCCCCTTCCACCCTATAGATATGACTCATGAGTGTCCACTCCTGGTAGCAGCCTTCCTGGCTTACCTGGCAGAATTGAATTAGATTTCAAAGGTTGTGGGCATTACTGCAGAAGGGCTTTTGGAGTAGTTCTTTTTTTTTTTTTTCAAATGGTCTGATTTGGGCCACACATATCAGCCTGTTTTACAGTATTGTCTGCCCACTTATAAATCAAAAAATATAAAATAGTAACAGAATGTCTTGATCCTCCTCTAGCTGGCAGAAAAGCGTAAACAAATGCTGGATGAGTTTTCCATTGAACAGCAAAAAACTGTGACTGAGCACAAACAGCAAATGAATAAAATGGAAACAAGCTACAAAGAAGAAGCAAAGAAGAACCAAGATGAATACAAGGTTTTTAAGCCCTTTTATCTTCTCCATTAACTCTTTTCTAGTGGCATAAGACCTTTATTTTTTTTGCTGCGTGATGCCAAATGATTTCCTTTTGGTTAATGCTGGATGATTTTGTCTCAGGGAGAGCTCCTGTTAAGAAAGAGCTAAATCACCTCCTTACTCCCCTATTAGGTCTTCCCCTTTCTAGTGCAATTTAATTACATGTAAGTTCCCTCTTTCCATTAAGCTACTCCAATCTCACATTGAGGTCTTTGAGTCTATCAAACAATATTTTCTTGGGAACAAAATTAGTAATTTTAATCTACATTGTATGAGACAGTACCCATAAGATTACAGTAACTTTTAAAGTCCTTTTCATCATTGTTATGGTATTACAGCTAAAATTATGTACCATAATTTGTTGAACTGCTGTGTAATTTGACCTCAAACTAAGATCTCATTCAGTTGGCTAAAGACAGGAATACCAGCTGGGCTCAAATTAACAAAAGTTTATTTTTCACTTCATTTTAGTCAAAGTGAGGAAAACTGAATGAGGCTGTCTGTGTGTTTTAAGTTTAGTCTGACATGTCCTTTTTTTTCTTTTTCTTTTTAGAGAACTATTGAAGACCTCAAGACCCAGCTTCAAGGTGAAAAGGTAAAATTGATTGCAACAGTCAGTGAATCACAAAAACAGATTGATGTAATGTTGGTTTGAAAAGATACATAGTCCAGTTGTAACTTATCTTACTATGGTATTTCACAAGTTTTCCCTTAAAAAAAAAGGAATCATTCAAAACATTCCCAAGACAGGTGATCTGCAAGTGTAGAATTTGAGCTACAGACTCTTCATGGCAAAATCCTTTATTGGTACTAAGTTACAGTCCAGTCTAATACCTTATGACTGTTGGTGTCCTTGGTGCAACAAGATCTTGTCTCCAAACATAATTAGAAAAGCTTACACAACTCAACAACATTAGTAATTCTAATGTTTAACTTTTTGGTAGAAATAGTTCAAGTGGTTAGTATCACAATGGATCTATTTGTTTGGTAAATTTCTCTCAGAAACTGAAGAAAGAACTTGAAGAGAAACAACAAAAGCTTTCAGATGTTACTACCCAGCTTACTGCTATTGAGAGCAAGTGTGGCTGGTTTGAAAGAAGACTGACTGAAACAGAGGTAAAAATAACAGCTAATAAGACATAGGGACTTGCAGGTTAAAGTTCACAGTGACAGCTGCTATGTTTTTGAGTCCGTCAACCATTTGCTGTGGTTTGGTAGCCATCATACTTAATTGTAGTTTGGGAAATCTGGATTTAGTTTCCTGGTCAGACCACTAATCAAGGTCTTGAAAAAATTGAGAAAGTACTGCTTTAGTATCCACATCAGCAAATAGCTAGGATTTCATGCTTTTTTTAGGGGGATAAAAATATTAAATCCTTGGTCCTTCGAACCTGATCAATAGGGCATCTCACTTAACGGTGATATCCACGTAAGGAAGAGTGAAATAAAACCGAGTAAAAAAATTAAAGGCATTGTGTTTTGTCACGTGAAGTCATTGGGACATTCTTGTGTCTGTGTTTGGTGGGTTCATGGTGCAAGATGTAAGATTAAATAGTAAAATGAGTCAATTATTTGTTTCATCTTGCAGTGATCATTCTATCTTTTATCCCTCGATAGTGCCACTTTTAGGCAAAGGCCCTACATGTATGTAATGATGTATCTGACAAGTATGGTTATATGTTTCTAATAAGCAGCATTTTTTAGGAAATATTGAGACAGGAAAAAGAGCAAGCCAGTGAAACTATCGAAGAGTTAAAGAAGCAACATGATCTAAATATGAACGAGACATATGCAAAACATTTGACAGAACTCAAGGTAAAATGGAATATGCTGTATTTTTTAGCATTTATTCTATTCACTGTGATTATGCTAACTACAATGATTGAGCTGTGATTTGGAGTATACTTGATAATTATGAGTAAGGGGCACTATTTGTCTTACAATATGTTATTGCCAAGTAAAACTAATGATAAAAGGGTAAAATTGTTTGAGGGCAGCAGGATGTAGAAAACAGGGTGAACACCATGAGGGGGCAACATTAAGAGACAAAAAAGGGTGAAGTAAACAAATGTGTAAGGTTGCAGGAAAGAGGTGAGAGGACTTGAGTAGATAAATGTTGGCAGGAGGTGAAAGAGGGGATAGGTTAGGTGGTTATGGATTCAAGTTTTACAGTTGCTGACAGACACAGCATTGTTTCTGCTTCAGGTACATGCATTGACTTATGCTCCCTTGTAAACAGGCTTATTTATGTCCCACTTAAGCCATTTTTATCTTCAAATTCTAGGAACTCAGTCAAAAAATTAAGGTGATGGAGGAGGAAAAGAGGGAACAGATGAATGTCATTGAAAAATATAAGCAGGATATTAAGGATAAAGATGTGGAAAATGTAATAGCTGGAAAGAAAGGGGATCAGTTGGTAAGTCATATGCATGAATAACAGGGTTGGCACTAGAATGTAACCACAGAGACCAGGTAACCATGTGGAGACTAGAAGTGGAAAATTAAGTATTTTATTGACCTGATAATATTTTTTGAAAAAATCATTGGGGTTTACATTAAAATGTCACCAGGGGAAATGTGTCAATGGTTAGAATTAGAGTTAGGATTTGGATCCTAACCATGACATTCAACATAGTTCTGAATCATAGTTGAGAGGATATCAGATAAATGAAACATTTAATTTTCCAGTCCCAGTCTCCACATGGTTACCTGGTCTCAGTGGTTACGTTCTAGTGCTGACCATATAGGACTCATGGATTGCAGACTGATTTCAGTTGGTCAGTGTTTGCATATTGGAGCCAGGACTCTTTAATTCTTGCCTGCATTATGAAGTTTCATGAGGTACTTTGAGTGGTAAAAGGTTCAGTACCAAAAAAGGCTTAGATCATGTCCAGAAAAAATGGTTAACATAGAAGTCAGCAGTCTTTGCTGTTAGTTAGAGATTTACATCTATTAAGTATGCAGTACTTTCCTGGGAATAACAGTGATATGATTATAAATCAGATTCCAGTGTTGAGGGATGAAAATTTCTTTGGAGCTATGTTTTTGAAATGTTTTAGGTAAAAGATTTGAAGAGACAGCTCAAATCAGAAAGGAAGAAAACGGAGCTACTCCAGCAGAGATTACAAGAAGCTGTATCAGAGAATAGAGCAAGAGAAAGTGAGTACAATAACAGGATAAAGGGAACCTTGGAAGAAGGGGTTGGTCTTTGACAATGCTGCACAAGTGGAGAATTGATACCAACAATTACAATAATTTCTTTTAATCTTCCATAGATTTTGAAAAGCTGTTTGACCCAAATGTTTCCAGAGAAAACACAAGAAGGAACAGTGGGTAGGTAACCATGATATAGGTGGCCACCTGATGTGGTGGTATTGATGAGTGAGATCATGTTGAATGGGGACTATTTAGTGTCTTCATGGTATGAACTGGAGTCCAGAAAGAAATGTCAAGCTGGGAATGGGAAAAGGGCAATATGAACTTATCACTTGTGTATTCCCAGTATGGTTCACTTCCTGAACTACTCAGTATAATCACATGGCACCCTATAAATGTGCATCTCAACTCTTGCTAATCACACAGTCTGATCTGATGTTAGCTATACTTTTGATGCAACTTGTCCATCAGTGTTTTCTTCCTGTTTAATTTTGTACTTAACCCATTGAGGGGCAAGGCACACTCTAGTATTTTACTGTGGCTAATGCCAGACTATTTTACTTGTCAAGGGGACAAGCCCTGCTCCTTAATGAGTTAAACTATTTATTTCTCTTTATTGCGTTGAGTCATATACTAGAAAATCAATATTTCACCAGCCTAATGAATGTCATCAGGCATGTTTTTCTGAGAGTATAAGAGAAAGGAAATGTTCGTTCTCTGAACATTAAATATTACCCAGTGGTAGTAAAAAAGTTTCCCTGAGTACAAGTGGTTAAAATGTCAGCCCTTAAAACATTAAACATAACAGAGTGGTTGTGCAAATAATTTCTTTTGCTCATGAGCATCAGGTAATATACTTGGTATACTTTTATAAGACATGCATGCTACTTGAATGTAGTTCATCAACCCTTCCCAGGTGAGATGGCTTGTTTATGCCTTGCCCTGTTTGACACACGAATCACCCTGATGATTTTTTATGGAATGTACAGTTGAACCTTTATTGTCCTGACCTTGGTAATCCAAAATTTCCTAAATATGTGGACCTAATCATTGGGTCCCGTCTATTAATATTTTCAGTAAATTTACTTCTTCATATATTCTTGGATATCAAGACTATAAATCATCCAGGTTTATTTGGTGTCCACAAGCAAGTCTGAATAAAGTGGGTTCAACTGTACTCGTCAGTACGTTCCTACCTTCCTTTAATTTATTCTGGCATACTTTATGCACTATACATTTGTACTGGTTAACACCAAGTCTCTCTTATTTTATTCTAATGTTAGGATTTTTGTGGCCGGTGAAAGGTGACTGCCAGCAGTCTCAGAAGGGTTAAATATGATTCACATGTTGATTTTGTTTTGATAATTCTTGATCTTCAGGGATTCGTCCATGCTGAGTGTTTCATCATTGACTTTTGATAATCAGGTAAATGAATGAATTGATCTTGTGATTGTCACAAAATAGCCATGTTGAAAATCCTAACAAAACATGATGCAGTAATAGGAATATAGTAAATTTGGTTGTAACTTGGTTGCACAACAGAACCATTATTTTGATTAAAAATCATCCACATAAATCATGATCATCATAATTATACTACATAATATGGTGATGAAGGTTGTGGAACTGTCAATTGTAATGGCAAAGCAATGCTATAGTTATTGGTGTTATTAAATGGTAATAATCATGATACTGATGATGATAATGATAATGATGGGGATAATGAAAATATAGCTCTTATAATGACCAAGTTTAGAATGAGATATTTAAAATCATTGACATGTTATGTTTGTCAAGGAAATCAGTCCTGATGCATCAATTAATATCTCTGTGAATGATGAAACTACTGACCTCATTTCTCGTGTGGCTGACTTACAGCAAGAAAAGTGGCAACTGGAAGAAAGGGTAAGCAATTCTTACAGGGTTTTTTTTAAAGAAAAGATTGGGGCATTAGTTTTTTTCAGAATACGGTAGCCAAGCTATGATTACAGTCAACTTTTCTGTCAAATCTCCATCAATTTGGAAGACAAGGTCAAAGGAAATCAGTTGGTTTGCAATTGGTAGAGACACTAAGTTGAAAAATTAAAAAATAGGTCTACCCACCTCACTCCAACGTTTAATAGTCTCATGGGACAAAATTATGCTTGTAAACAAATAAAATGAACTCTGCTAAAAAGCAGGGACTAGAAAGTGGGATATATTTTACTTGATTTCTACAGTGTTAGTAAAATTATTGTTCATCTTGCACCTTTTACCAGGTTCGTCATTTGGAAGAAAACTGTTCAGCAATGGCAGAAGATTTAATGAGAAAATCTGCTGTCATTCAACATTATGCAATGGAAACAAAACTTGGTATGAGCGCTTTGATGCTTCATCAGACACAATATGATGCAACTCTGGCTTAAAAGTTTATGAATGCAATTTAAAAAGCTACTGTTCATAAACTATGTGCAATGCACAGTTTCGTTGGCTGTTATGCATGTAGTACGATGCTACTCTGGCTTAAAAGTTTATAAACACAACTTAAAAATCTACAGTTCATAAACTATGTTTATGAGCGCAACTTAAAAAGGTCCTGGGTAATGAACAGTAACTTTTTAAGTTACGTTCATAAATTTTTAGGCCAGGATAGCATCATACTAAGTTTGATTCTTCAACTGGCTGCGTTGGGAACTTGTTCGTTTGATGCTTCATCTTCACCAGCAATTATTGACAAAATTAGTTGGTATTATAAGCCTAATATATTCCACTGGCCGTCATTTTGAACTACCGTGAATCACATCTGTAAACTAACCTTTTGTTCCTCTTCTACTCGTTATTTAAAAATATAAATAATCAGTACTCAATTTTTTTGTTGTCTCGTAAGTAAAAGATAAACGGATGATATGGCTGTTCACACATGTGATCTGTAAAGAGACAAAATGACTGACAACGAGCTTAATCTACCAGGTATGGGGGGGGGGGTCAATATTGATATGCCTTACCTATAGACAGTGCCTTTGGTGGTAATGTGGATTAGTCGTTATAAAAAGAACTTTCCCGAGCATTGTCTAAATACGTTGATCACCGAAGTCACTGATTTAGGGAATGGGTGTACTGTGTATCAAGATTACTTACCAATACCTCCATTGCTATTATTTTTTAATCTTCTGCTTTAGTTTTTATGGACAAGTTAAGTTCAAATTCGTCAAAATGAAGCCTTAGCATGTTCCTGATACTGAATAAATCTTTTGCATTAACCAAAATGAAATCGTGAAGTGTTGCTATGGAAATAGAGGAATTAATAAAATAGAATTTTTGGAAAAATATTCTGAAAAATTGATTGAGGAGTTGTGTTTTTATGGGAAAAAATGTGTGCATTATTTTGAGCCTGTTGTTTCTTATTGATGACGTGGCCTTACCTTTTTTCTCAGGCTAATGCTAATGCCAACTGATTGCTTGCCAGTACCTCCATTGCCTAGTGTGGCATTTTGAGTATTTCAAGTATTTTAGTTGAGTGTGAATTGTTGATTTTAAATGTTTGTCTGCTCTTTTTTATGGCAGACTCTTGGAAGGAGGTCACTATTAATGCGTCTGAATCAAACTTCAAATCACGCGTCAAAGGAACATTTAACATTGGTAAACAAGAGGAACTGTTGAAAGACATGAATAAGAAACTTCAAAGAATGCTTGAAGAAACGCTCATGAAAAATATACAAATGCAAAAGGTATGTCCAATTGGTTAATGTTAACGCTTGGTACAATAATAGAGACCTCAAGATCTAAGACGTCGACTTGAACGATGACGTCCTTTCAAATTTCGCCATTTAAAGAAACCACGATTTATTGACCACCATTTTTCATCCATGTGGGTTGTTTTGCGACTACTAAAACGCTTCAATCCTCGTAAAGCAAATGGAGGCTCGGGTTGAGTTCAATCTTAACTAATAGCTTTTTGCACTCTGCAAACTAACTTCTTCCTTAACACGTGAAAATGATCAGGGTACCGTTGTATGTAAAAAACGACGACGGTGTTGAGATTGCTCTGGAGAATAAAAACTATTCATTCTCTGTGACGTCGCAGACCTTAAGGTTGCTAATATACTGCAATGAGAGCTCCTGTGGAAGATTTAGTTGAAAAATTTCAACTGAAGCTATCATTCAAGCGAAAAATTAGCAATATTAACCTTTGAGGACACATTCCAAATACAATGTAAAGTTCAGTTGATGAAAACATGATGAGTTTCTCCTTTCTCCAAGTCTCGTGTATATGTGTCAGGCATTCCAAAATGAATCACAACGGTTCGAAATTCCGATCAATGTTTAGGAAAACGCGTTTACGCCAGGGTTACTGCAAACTTTACCACAGACATACACGAGCAGTGGTTGACAGAAAATCATGATTATAAAGTTAAAGCTTAATTCTTGTTTAATGTTATAACATTTTCAACAGCTTAGTAATAGTTTAGTCAAATAGACTACTTTAGTCAAATAGACTAATGACCAAGCTAAAGTCGGTAATTTATTATTTTCAGCCAGACAATGATAGAAAGTTCTTTTCTAATTAATAATTTTTCTTACTTTAGGATATGGACATACTTACACAAGAAAATACATCAAACAGAAAAGAATCTTCCTCAGATGATAATGATGGTCGAAGTAGGAGATAATAGCAAATTAGACTTTCAGTAAGTAATATGGACATAATGTGTAGAATATAAAAATTACTATCTTATTTTAATATTTAGTTCTTACTGTACACTTCAGTTTCAAAAGCCGAGAGGAATTAATTGTAACAACAGCAACGCGGACATGAAATTAGAAATACACAATGCTAAGTGGAATTATTTTTATTGCTAAAATGTTGGTTAACCTTTTGACATCCAAATATTTTTCTTTGTTTAATGAAATGGCAAAATGTCTGACACAATAAGATTCTTGCAATGCATGTAAATTCGAAAACTTTTGCTGAAAGAAAGTTACTTTCAAAAAAATAAGCTTTTGAATTTCCAGGATTTCAGAGGAAACACAGCTGTAAACTTTGTGAACTCTGATGATGAAAGATTTGTTCTAAAAAGTCTGGCGAGTTAATACTGAAATAGGAAGCTAACCTATCCAACCGTGCAAGTGTAGAAATTTTTCGACTTTGGCTATTGGTATTGCTGTTTTTATGACCAATTTCACATTGTCATATAGCAAGCTCTATTCTGGGCCTGCTTGATTAAAAGCAAGTAGGCCCAGAACCAAATAGACCACCAAAGCTGATGAACTGTGTATTTCATGACAATACTGTGGTTTATTATATGGCTAAGGTTGTTTTTCGGCCGTTAGCAAAACTTCTCACGCCGATATGTTGCTTAATGGTCTGATATTTTACGATATTGGACCGACCGGTAAGTTTTGGCAAGAAAATCTTTGAAGTGATTTTGATAAAATTTGAGAGTTGAGCATCTACCACAAAAAATTGCGAACGATAAAATGCTTTGTAGCTCAAATTGTACAGAAGTACGACAAATGAAGGTTTAAGTGGTGCAAAGAAGCTGGACACCAACAAGTAATAAAGTAAGGTAAACAGCAACATCTGATTACGAAAAACACAGTTAAATATGGGAAAGGAAACCAACCAATAGCCATGTAATAAATTCCTCATTAACCTCGTTCGTCGACCCGTAGGTGAAGTGTTTGCTTCAATCTTTTTGGCACGCACTCTCGCTCTTTTGTCGCTCGGTGTACCTCGAAAACCTCAGGCAAGCACTTCCCGTACGGTCCTCGCTGTTGGTTTACAAGTATTCAGTATTATTTGTAATCATACCAGTTAATTATTCAGTACACTTTATCCTCTAAAACTCGAATTCTTTAAGCAGAACAGAGATTTCTCGAACAAAGATTTCTGTAAAAACTTTAAAGGAATATCGTAAATTGTGTAGTAATGGTAATAACATGAAGAAAGCGAAGATTACATTTTTAGTGATGTCTGCTTTGTGTCGTGTTTTATTGAGAATTGGACTTCAAATTAAAATACCTCCTTGTATACAAGCACTGAAAAGGGCAGCCGCGGTCTCTTCGACCTGCTTGTAAATGTGTCGTTGGAAGCTTTGTGCCGTCTTCAATGGCTACTTTCTCGCAAGAAGAGAAGATTGGCAGCATTCATCGGCCTTTTCTTTCTTTCTTTCCCTTTTTTTTACAATACACAACACAAGATTTTAGACCGTTGGGTATCCTGTCCTTAAAAGAAAAGAAGTGTATCTTTTTAAGTGTCGATGCTGTATAATGCGTCGTATGTAGGCCAAACAAGCCGACTTCTCCGCACACGGATTGCTGATCACTTGGGTATCTCAGCCCTTACTGGCAAAGAGCGTGCTAACCCCTTTACAACAAACATTCTATCACATCACCACGAGACTGGCCATCCCACTACATCAGATGATTTCACCATCCTCTCTCACTCCTCTTCATCTTTCACTCATGAATTCCTCATCAGAGAAAGCTTACTCATTCACAAACTCAATCCTACCCTCAACCCTCAATCAAGCTCAATTCCTCTTTCCTTATTCTGATTGCCTTTACCCTCTTCGCTACCTCTGACATCTCATCACTTCCTATTTCCTCTCAAACGCCAAATTTATGCTAATTAGCTATGTAATAATATTTTAGTTATTGTCTCATCTTATTATGTCTCATTCTCTGATGATGTTGCGTCTTAAGCAACGAAACGTTAGATCTTAATAAACCTTTTGACACAAATATGCCTGTCTTAAGAATTTTTTGCTGGGCCTTGATTTTCATCATTCGAATACGTTTTCCGCCTGGTTCTTCAATTACAACAGAAAAATGGGATTTTCACCGATTTTGACTTGGTGTAACAAACCCCATGGGAATTAATCAATTTTTTTTTCAGGGGTATGTCTACAGGGGAGTATCATGGGGTGGAAATTTATTGTCTTGAAAAAAAAATATTGAATTTTTGACCCTTTTACTTTTTGATGAAATTTTCCACCTCAAAAATCTCTTCGAATTTTAAGCTAAAACGACTGGAATCGACGCCAAACTAAATGATTTCGCCTAAACTGTCATATTTTAGGCCTATTTCGAAACTTTAAATTGGTCGAAAAATCGTCAAAAACCATGGGTTAACCCCTTTACTTTTTAGTGAAATTTTCCACCTCAAAAATCTCTTCGAATTTTAAGCTAAAACGACTGGAATCGACGTCAAAGGATATAATTTTGCCTTAACTGTTATATTTTAGGCCTATTTCAAAACTTTGAAATTGGTCAAAAAATCCTAAAAAACCATGGGTAAACCCCTTAACTTCTTGGTGAAATTTTTCGACCACAAAATTTCACACAAACATTACGGCCAAGTCCTTCAAATAAGGGTAAAACTATGTTATTCGGCCTAAACTTTCATATTTTCAATTTATTTCGAAAGTTTGAAATTGCTCGAAAAATCGTCAAAAACCGTGGGTTAACCCCTTTACTTTTTGGTGAAATTTTTCGACCTCAAAAATCATCTCAAATATTACTGTAAAGTCCCTGAAATATGGCCAGAACTATCTTATTCGGCCTAAACTTTCATATTTTCGCCTTATTTCGAAAGTTTGAAATTGCTCGAAAAATCGTCAAAAACCGTGGGTTAACCCCTTTACTTTTTGGTGAAATTTTTCGACCTCAAAAATCATCTCAAATATTACTGTAAAGTCCCTGAAATATGGCCAGAACTATCTTATTCGGCCTAAACTTTCATATTTTCGCCTTATTTCGAAAGTTTGAAATTGCTCGAAAAATCGTCAAAAACCGTGGGTTAACCCCTTTACTTTTTGGTGAAATTTTTCGACCTCAAAAATCATCTCAAATATTACTGTAAAGTCCCTGAAATATGGCCACAACTATCTTATTCGGCCTAAACTTTCATATTTTCGCCTTATTTCGAAAGTTTGAAATTGCTCGAAAAATCGTCAAAAACCGTGGGTTAACCCCTTTACTTTTTGGTGAAATTTTTCGACCTCAAAAATCATCTCAAATATTACTGTAAAGTCCCTGAAATATGGCCACAACTATCTTATTCGGCCTAAACTTTCATATTTTCGCCTTATTTCGAAAGTTTGAAATTGCTCGAAAAATCGTCAAAAACCGTGGGTTAACCCCTTTACTTTTTGGTGAAATTTTTCGACCTCAAAAATCATCTCAAATATTACTGTAAAGTCCCTGAAATATGGCCACAACTATCTTATTCGGCCTAAACTTTCATATTTTCGCCTTATTTCGAAAGTTTGAAATTGCTCGAAAAATCGTCAAAAACCGTGGGTTAACCCCTTTACTTTTTGGTGAAATTTTTCGACCTCAAAAATCATCTCAAATATTACTGTAAAGTCCCTGAAATATGGCCAGAACTATCTTATTCGGCCTAAACTTTCATATTTTCGCCTTATTTCGAAAGTTTGAAATTGCTCGAAAAATCGTCAAAAACCGTGGGTTAACCCCTTTACTTTTTGGTGAAATTTTTCGACCTCAAAAATCATCTCAAATATTACTGTAAAGTCCCTGAAATATGGCCACAACTATCTTATTCGGCCTAAACTTTCATATTTTCGCCTTATTTCGAAAGTTTGAAATTGCTCGAAAAATCGTCAAAAACCGTGGGTTAACCCCTTTACTTTTTGGTGAAATTTTTCGACCTCAAAAATCATCTCAAATATTACTGTAAAGTCCCTGAAATATGGCCAGAACTATCTTATTCGGCCTAAACTTTCATATTTTCGCCTTATTTCGAAAGTTTGAAATTGCTCGAAAAATCGTCAAAAACCGTGGGTTAACCCCTTTACTTTTTGGTGAAATTTTTCGACCTCAAAAATCATCTCAAATATTACTGTAAAGTCCCTGAAATATGGCCACAACTATCTTATTCGGCCTAAACTTTCATATTTTCGCCTTATTTCGAAAGTTTGAAATTGCTCGAAAAATCGTCAAAAACCGTGGGTTAACCCCTTTACTTTTTGGTGAAATTTTTCGACCTCAAAAATCATCTCAAATATTACTGTAAAGTCCCTGAAATATGGCCACAACTATCTTATTCGGCCTAAACTTTCATATTTTCGCCTTATTTCGAAAGTTTGAAATTGCTCGAAAAATCGTCAAAAACCGTGGGTTAACCCCTTTACTTTTTGGTGAAATTTTTCGACCTCAAAAATCATCTCAAATATTACTGTAAAGTCCCTGAAATATGGCCACAACTATCTTATTCGGCCTAAACTTTCATATTTTCGCCTTATTTCGAAAGTTTGAAATTGCTCGAAAAATCGTCAAAAACCGTGGGTTAACCCCTTTACTTTTTGGTGAAATTTTTCGACCTCAAAAATCATCTCAAATATTACTGTAAAGTCCCTGAAATATGGCCAGAACTATCTTATTCGGCCTAAACTTTCATATTTTCGCCTTATTTCGAAAGTTTGAAATTGCTCGAAAAATCGTCAAAAACCGTGGGTTAACCCCTTTACTTTTTGGTGAAATTTTTCGACCTCAAAAATCATCTCAAATATTACTGTAAAGTCCCTGAAATATGGCCAGAACTATCTTATTCGGCCTAAACTTTCATATTTTCGCCTTATTTCGAAAGTTTGAAATTGCTCGAAAAATCGTCAAAAACCGTGGGTTAACCCCTTTACTTTTTGGTGAAATTTTTCGACCTCAAAAATCATCTCAAATATTACTGTAAAGTCCCTGAAATATGGCCACAACTATCTTATTCGGCCTAAACTTTCATATTTTCGCCTTATTTCGAAAGTTTGAAATTGCTCGAAAAATCGTCAAAAACCGTGGGTTAACCCCTTTACTTTTTGGTGAAATTTTTCGACCTCAAAAATCATCTCAAATATTACTGTAAAGTCCCTGAAATATGGCCAGAACTATCTTATTCGGCCTAAACTTTCATATTTTCGCCTTATTTCGAAAGTTTGAAATTGCTCGAAAAATCGTCAAAAACCGTGGGTTAACCCCTTTACTTTTTGGTGAAATTTTTCGACCTCAAAAATCATCTCAAATATTACTGTAAAGTCCCTGAAATATGGCCAGAACTATCTTATTCGGCCTAAACTTTCATATTTTCGCCTTATTTCGAAAGTTTGAAATTGCTCGAAAAATCGTCAAAAACCGTGGGTTAACCCCTTTACTTTTTGGTGAAATTTTTCGACCTCAAAAATCATCTCAAATATTACTGTAAAGTCCCTGAAATATGGCCAGAACTATCTTATTCGGCCTAAACTTTCATATTTTCGCCTTATTTCGAAAGTTTGAAATTGCTCGAAAAATCGTCAAAAACCGTGGGTTAACCCCTTTACTTTTTGGTGAAATTTTTCGACCTCAAAAATCATCTCAAATATTACTGTAAAGTCCCTGAAATATGGCCAGAACTATCTTATTCGGCCTAAACTTTCATATTTTCGCCTTATTTCGAAAGTTTGAAATTGCTCGAAAAATCGTCAAAAACCGTGGGTTAACCCCTTTACTTTTTGGTGAAATTTTTCGACCTCAAAAATCATCTCAAATATTACTGTAAAGTCCCTGAAATATGGCCAGAACTATCTTATTCGGCCTAAACTTTCATATTTTCGCCTTATTTCGAAAGTTTGAAATTGCTCGAAAAATCGTCAAAAACCGTGGGTTAACCCCTTTACTTTTTGGTGAAATTTTTCGACCTCAAAAATCATCTCAAATATTACTGTAAAGTCCCTGAAATATGGCCAGAACTATCTTATTCGGCCTAAACTTTCATATTTTCGCCTTATTTCGAAAGTTTGAAATTGCTCGAAAAATCGTCAAAAACCGTGGGTTAACCCCTTTACTTTTTGGTGAAATTTTTCGACCTCAAAAATCATCTCAAATATTACTGTAAAGTCCCTGAAATATGGCCAGAACTATCTTATTCGGCCTAAACTTTCATATTTTCGCCTTATTTCGAAAGTTTGAAATTGCTCGAAAAATCGTCAAAAACCGTGGGTTAACCCCTTTACTTTTTGGTGAAATTTTTCGACCTCAAAAATCATCTCAAATATTACTGTAAAGTCCCTGAAATATGGCCAGAACTATCTTATTCGGCCTAAACTTTCATATTTTCGCCTTATTTCGAAAGTTTGAAATTGCTCGAAAAATCGTCAAAAACCGTGGGTTAACCCCTTTACTTTTTGGTGAAATTTTTCGACCTCAAAAATCATCTCAAATATTACTGTAAAGTCCCTGAAATATGGCCAGAACTATCTTATTCGGCCTAAACTTTCATATTTTCGCCTTATTTCGAAAGTTTGAAATTGCTCGAAAAATCGTCAAAAACCGTGGGTTAACCCCTTTACTTTTTGGTGAAATTTTTCGACCTCAAAAATCATCTCAAATATTACTGTAAAGTCCCTGAAATATGGCCAGAACTATCTTATTCGGCCTAAACTTTCATATTTTCGCCTTATTTCGAAAGTTTGAAATTGCTCGAAAAATCGTCAAAAACCGTGGGTTAACCCCTTTACTTTTTGGTGAAATTTTTCGACCTCAAAAATCATCTCAAATATTACTGTAAAGTCCCTGAAATATGGCCAGAACTATCTTATTCGGCCTAAACTTTCATATTTTCGCCTTATTTCGAAAGTTTGAAATTGCTCGAAAAATCGTCAAAAACCGTGGGTTAACCCCTTTACTTTTTGGTGAAATTTTTCGACCTCAAAAATCATCTCAAATATTACTGTAAAGTCCCTGAAATATGGCCAGAACTATCTTATTCGGCCTAAACTTTCATATTTTCGCCTTATTTCGAAAGTTTGAAATTGCTCGAAAAATCGTCAAAAACCGTGGGTTAACCCCTTTACTTTTTGGTGAAATTTTTCGACCTCAAAAATCATCTCAAATATTACTGTAAAGTCCCTGAAATATGGCCAGAACTATCTTATTCGGCCTAAACTTTCATATTTTCGCCTTATTTCGAAAGTTTGAAATTGCTCGAAAAATCGTCAAAAACCGTGGGTTAACCCCTTTACTTTTTGGTGAAATTTTTCGACCTCAAAAATCATCTCAAATATTACTGTAAAGTCCCTGAAATATGGCCAGAACTATCTTATTCGGCCTAAACTTTCATATTTTCGCCTTATTTCGAAAGTTTGAAATTGCTCGAAAAATCGTCAAAAACCGTGGGTTAACCCCTTTACTTTTTGGTGAAATTTTTCGACCTCAAAAATCATCTCAAATATTACTGTAAAGTCCCTGAAATATGGCCAGAACTATCTTATTCGGCCTAAACTTTCATATTTTCGCCTTATTTCGAAAGTTTGAAATTGCTCGAAAAATCGTCAAAAACCGTGGGTTAACCCCTTTACTTTTTGGTGAAATTTTTCGACCTCAAAAATCATCTCAAATATTACTGTAAAGTCCCTGAAATATGGCCAGAACTATCTTATTCGGCCTAAACTTTCATATTTTCGCCTTATTTCGAAAGTTTGAAATTGCTCGAAAAATCGTCAAAAACCGTGGGTTAACCCCTTTACTTTTTGGTGAAATTTTTCGACCTCAAAAATCATCTCAAATATTACTGTAAAGTCCCTGAAATATGGCCAGAACTATCTTATTCGGCCTAAACTTTCATATTTTCGCCTTATTTCGAAAGTTTGAAATTGCTCGAAAAATCGTCAAAAACCGTGGGTTAACCCCTTTACTTTTTGGTGAAATTTTTCGACCTCAAAAATCATCTCAAATATTACTGTAAAGTCCCTGAAATATGGCCAGAACTATCTTATTCGGCCTAAACTTTCATATTTTCGCCTTATTTCGAAAGTTTGAAATTGCTCGAAAAATCGTCAAAAACCGTGGGTTAACCCCTTTACTTTTTGGTGAAATTTTTCGACCTCAAAAATCATCTCAAATATTACTGTAAAGTCCCTGAAATATGGCCAGAACTATCTTATTCGGCCTAAACTTTCATATTTTCGCCTTATTTCGAAAGTTTGAAATTGCTCGAAAAATCGTCAAAAACCGTGGGTTAACCCCTTTACTTTTTGGTGAAATTTTTCGACCTCAAAAATCATCTCAAATATTACTGTAAAGTCCCTGAAATATGGCCAGAACTATCTTATTCGGCCTAAACTTTCATATTTTCGCCTTATTTCGAAAGTTTGAAATTGCTCGAAAAATCGTCAAAAACCGTGGGTTAACCCCTTTACTTTTTGGTGAAATTTTTCGACCTCAAAAATCATCTCAAATATTACTGTAAAGTCCCTGAAATATGGCCAGAACTATCTTATTCGGCCTAAACTTTCATATTTTCGCCTTATTTCGAAAGTTTGAAATTGCTCGAAAAATCGTCAAAAACCGTGGGTTAACCCCTTTACTTTTTGGTGAAATTTTTCGACCTCAAAAATCATCTCAAATATTACTGTAAAGTCCCTGAAATATGGCCAGAACTATCTTATTCGGCCTAAACTTTCATATTTTCGCCTTATTTCGAAAGTTTGAAATTGCTCGAAAAATCGTCAAAAACCGTGGGTTAACCCCTTTACTTTTTGGTGAAATTTTTCGACCTCAAAAATCATCTCAAATATTACTGTAAAGTCCCTGAAATATGGCCAGAACTATCTTATTCGGCCTAAACTTTCATATTTTCGCCTTATTTCGAAAGTTTGAAATTGCTCGAAAAATCGTCAAAAACCGTGGGTTAACCCCTTTACTTTTTGGTGAAATTTTTCGACCTCAAAAATCATCTCAAATATTACTGTAAAGTCCCTGAAATATGGCCAGAACTATCTTATTCGGCCTAAACTTTCATATTTTCGCCTTATTTCGAAAGTTTGAAATTGCTCGAAAAATCGTCAAAAACCGTGGGTTAACCCCTTTACTTTTTGGTGAAATTTTTCGACCTCAAAAATCATCTCAAATATTACTGTAAAGTCCCTGAAATATGGCCAGAACTATCTTATTCGGCCTAAACTTTCATATTTTCGCCTTATTTCGAAAGTTTGAAATTGCTCGAAAAATCGTCAAAAACCGTGGGTTAACCCCTTTACTTTTTGGTGAAATTTTTCGACCTCAAAAATCATCTCAAATATTACTGTAAAGTCCCTGAAATATGGCCAGAACTATCTTATTCGGCCTAAACTTTCATATTTTCGCCTTATTTCGAAAGTTTGAAATTGCTCGAAAAATCGTCAAAAACCGTGGGTTAACCCCTTTACTTTTTGGTGAAATTTTTCGACCTCAAAAATCATCTCAAATATTACTGTAAAGTCCCTGAAATATGGCCAGAACTATCTTATTCGGCCTAAACTTTCATATTTTCGCCTTATTTCGAAAGTTTGAAATTGCTCGAAAAATCGTCAAAAACCGTGGGTTAACCCCTTTACTTTTTGGTGAAATTTTTCGACCTCAAAAATCATCTCAAATATTACTGTAAAGTCCCTGAAATATGGCCAGAACTATCTTATTCGGCCTAAACTTTCATATTTTCGCCTTATTTCGAAAGTTTGAAATTGCTCGAAAAATCGTCAAAAACCGTGGGTTAACCCCTTTACTTTTTGGTGAAATTTTTCGACCTCAAAAATCATCTCAAATATTACTGTAAAGTCCCTGAAATATGGCCAGAACTATCTTATTCGGCCTAAACTTTCATATTTTCGCCTTATTTCGAAAGTTTGAAATTGCTCGAAAAATCGTCAAAAACCGTGGGTTAACCCCTTTACTTTTTGGTGAAATTTTTCGACCTCAAAAATCATCTCAAATATTACTGTAAAGTCCCTGAAATATGGCCAGAACTATCTTATTCGGCCTAAACTTTCATATTTTCGCCTTATTTCGAAAGTTTGAAATTGCTCGAAAAATCGTCAAAAACCGTGGGTTAACCCCTTTACTTTTTGGTGAAATTTTTCGACCTCAAAAATCATCTCAAATATTACTGTAAAGTCCCTGAAATATGGCCAGAACTATCTTATTCGGCCTAAACTTTCATATTTTCGCCTTATTTCGAAAGTTTGAAATTGCTCGAAAAATCGTCAAAAACCGTGGGTTAACCCCTTTACTTTTTGGTGAAATTTTTCGACCTCAAAAATCATCTCAAATATTACTGTAAAGTCCCTGAAATATGGCCAGAACTATCTTATTCGGCCTAAACTTTCATATTTTCGCCTTATTTCGAAAGTTTGAAATTGCTCGAAAAATCGTCAAAAACCGTGGGTTAACCCCTTTACTTTTTGGTGAAATTTTTCGACCTCAAAAATCATCTCAAATATTACTGTAAAGTCCCTGAAATATGGCCAGAACTATCTTATTCGGCCTAAACTTTCATATTTTCGCCTTATTTCGAAAGTTTGAAATTGCTCGAAAAATCGTCAAAAACCGTGGGTTAACCCCTTTACTTTTTGGTGAAATTTTTCGACCTCAAAAATCATCTCAAATATTACTGTAAAGTCCCTGAAATATGGCCAGAACTATCTTATTCGGCCTAAACTTTCATATTTTCGCCTTATTTCGAAAGTTTGAAATTGCTCGAAAAATCGTCAAAAACCGTGGGTTAACCCCTTTACTTTTTGGTGAAATTTTTCGACCTCAAAAATCATCTCAAATATTACTGTAAAGTCCCTGAAATATGGCCAGAACTATCTTATTCGGCCTAAACTTTCATATTTTCGCCTTATTTCGAAAGTTTGAAATTGCTCGAAAAATCGTCAAAAACCGTGGGTTAACCCCTTTACTTTTTGGTGAAATTTTTCGACCTCAAAAATCATCTCAAATATTACTGTAAAGTCCCTGAAATATGGCCAGAACTATCTTATTCGGCCTAAACTTTCATATTTTCGCCTTATTTCGAAAGTTTGAAATTGCTCGAAAAATCGTCAAAAACCGTGGGTTAACCCCTTTACTTTTTGGTGAAATTTTTCGACCTCAAAAATCATCTCAAATATTACTGTAAAGTCCCTGAAATATGGCCAGAACTATCTTATTCGGCCTAAACTTTCATATTTTCGCCTTATTTCGAAAGTTTGAAATTGCTCGAAAAATCGTCAAAAACCGTGGGTTAACCCCTTTACTTTTTGGTGAAATTTTCCACCTCAAAAATCTCTTCGAATTTTAAGCTAAAACGACTGGAATCGACGCCAAAGTAAATGATTTCGCCTAAACTGACGTATTTTAAGCTTATTTAGAAACTTTGAAATTGGTCCTGAAACGTTGAAATTGGTCGAAAAATCGTCAAGGGCCATGGGTTAACTGGTCTTGTCCTACATTTTCAAAATGCAGACTTTACTAATCATTATCCATTAAAGGTGCAAGGGGAACACTTCAGTATTTTTACTCTGGCCAACACCAGACAAGTTTACTTGGTCACATGGATGGTCTCTGGGCATTAAAGGGTTAAGATAACCCTGCAACTAATCAGACTCCTGGAAGAGCCTTGTAGTTGGTCAGAGGTAGCCGACCTATGAAGGAGTTAACAAGAAATACCCAGTATCAATAAGCCATCCACAACTTGGAAATTATTCAAATAAGTTAGCATACTAAGTTAGAGGTCACTGAAAGCTTTAGGAATTTATTTTCAGGGTGTGTAGAGACTTCCATTAAAAAGCAAGAAATATTTTGTTTCTAATTACTGTTGACTTGGCACACCATTTACACAACCCTTTTTACAAGTTTCAAACCCAAGCATTTTAGGTCTTGCTAATGCGAGACAATTTTAGCCATCATCAAATGGGAGACCTGCTGTCAAGAAAGAGTTAAAAATTGTTTTAGCAATCAGAGGAAGCTTTTTACAGAATGAGTAGTAATACTGATTTCACAAGACTGTTTAAGATGTGCAGGCATGTCTTATATTATGGCCAGATAGGTGTCTTCATTCAAGGGTAAACACACTGAGTGACACTCTACAGTTTGAAAATACTTAATAAGTGTGGACTGGGAGTTGAACCCAGTAAAACCCATATGGTCTTCATACCTGAACACACTGTTTTTTGTTGGTTTTTTAGCACTTTTTTGTGCTTGAAAACAATGCCAAAATTTTCTTGCAGAAAAGTTACGTTCTCCACATCTGGAAACAATTTGTTGCTTCCTCCTGTTTTTATGCTTGAAAACAATGCCAAAATTTTCATTGCAGAAAGCAATTATAGTGTCCATACATGGAAACATTTTTTCTCCAGTTTTATGCTTGAAAACAATGCCAAAACATTTTATGAAATTGCAGAAAACAATCAATGCCAATGAAATATGCCAGTAGGAATGGCTTATGTTTATATTTTAGTTAACTTAAAGGCAGGGCTCATTCCCTTTGAGTGAAATTGTCTGGTGTTAGCCAGAGTAAAATAATGTAATGTGTACTCTTGCCTCATAATGGGTAAATTTATTATGAAGTTCAACTTTGTTTCAGGAGAAAGGTGTACTTGGAATTTATTCAAACTGGATAAAAACCAATACTTATTCTCAATCTTGCAATGCAATCAGAGTTAATTAGTCCAATGTAATTTATTCATCCACATCTTTGGTACATGTGGGGCATTATTGCTGGAACAAAAAAACATGACTAATTACCTTGCAAGTACATCAATTTCAAACATCAAACCAACCAATATGAGCAATGTTTTTGAAATGAAATTTGACTCTTTATTGCTTAAATTTAGGGGACAGATATCATTAGCAACTCCAAAACAAAAATTTCTACATATTATAAGACCAAATTTGAAGCTGAGATCTTTCTCTAAGTTTTTCCTAATACTTGATTAACTTTGTGACAGTTACCAGTGGAAATGTAGCTCCATATTTTCCAGTAATTCACTGAGGTTGCACAATGTAGTATAGGGTAACTTATAGATTTGCATGTTTTGTTTTTTTTTCTTTGCTTTCAAAGAAATGGAATGTCTGAAACTAAAGATAGGATGTAATGTGAATCATTGTGAAATGTACATATACATAAAGACACCTAGAGCTGAAAGAAAGAAACAAAGCAAATACAAAGAGATGACAAGAAATAAAGGAAAAATATATATTTATGAAAGGATTAAAAATAAAAACAGCCATACTACTTAAAAAAATTAATGCTAAATGATAATAAAGTTGGCACTTAGCAAACTTCAAGCAATCAAACTGAAGCACTCACAGGCCTTTTCTGTGCACATACATATGCTTCATTAAACGTACATTATAAGGAACTTTTGTAACAATTTTTTCCTTTAAAAAAACCATCTAAAAATTAGGATTAGCTTCATGTTAGTGTTTAAGGGTTAGTATTAGTGTATTAGTGTTAGGGTTAGAGCTACAGTTAGGGCATGGATTAAGGTTAGACTTTAGATGGTTGATTTCATTGAAAAGGAAAAAAAATAATTATGCACTTCAGGTAAATGATGACCATACTCAATTTTACTGCAGCCCATACAACCTTTATTCACCACAGTCAACCCTCCCATAATTATATCATGTTCCTGCTAAGATGTCATGTAGCTAAACTAAAATACCAATTACTTTGATGCAGTTGTTTGTCAATTACAATTTAGCCTACCAGTAATTATTTGCTACTTGCCAGCATTCCACTGAGATATATGTTTACCAGAAGAGCTGACATTTATTTGCTTTATTTTTTGTCAAATTCAAACCTAAAACAGAACAGAAATCATAATCAGTAGAGTGTTCACCTTGCTTTTTATAGTTTTGGGAATTCTAATGATTATCCAGCATTGTTGTAGCCATCAAAAACCTATGAAAAGAAAAAAGAAAGTAAAGAAAAAAGACAGTTATGCTAGAAGTAAACATACAATGAGGTTAGCTATGGTTTGTTAATAATAATCTGCTCTTGAAATATTTACATTATTTTGAAAAGCCTTCAGTTTAAGAAAGAGATGCATTTACTAGTTCAAGTACAATTACTTTTCTCAATATACAAAGTTGCTATTTGACGTCAATAACAGGACTAAACAAACTTAAATTTTAGATCTCTTCGGAGTTGTAACAAAAAGCCGAACCTCAATTCTCTCCTTACCACACAAATAGTGCCTGTGCTGAAAAGACATTTTTGCATTTTTATCATTTATATCACTCTATATAATTATTTTGCAAAATGGGTAATTTTAAAAGTTCCACCAGCAATTATATAAAGGATATAAATATCAACCACCATCAGATTAATATACAATTCAGGATTTAGCATTAAATTCATGCAATAGAATTTTAATAGTTGTTATAACCAACATGCCCAAGAAAAACACTGGGTGAATCAATATAATTTTTATACACATTAGAATTATTTTATAATTGAACATGTCATACAAGAACAATTAAAAATCAAGATCCCAAGACAAACTTTATTTTGTATTTTTATTTGTTCAAGTCAACTAACAGAGACAGGAAATAAAAATTGTCCACTATGCACATACACAATTGAACAGATTCAAACCATTTGTTTTATCTTTATTTCACCATGACCAACATGTAGCTATTCATGAAGGCCATCATTGACCTGTTTATCATGAGAAAGCCATCTGGCATTATACAGATAGATGTAAACCAATCAATCTGAGACGTTTTGAACCGTGGGATTACTAAACAAGAATGAATTATGACTGTTTAATTTAGGATGAAGCATTCAAAAGTTAGAATTCTAATAGTCAATTATTATAACCCCTTAAACATGCAAAAACATTTTGCATAGCAACTAAAAAAAAACATGCATATTGGATGAATTTTTATAATGTTGATTGTCATAAGGCAAAGAACTGTAGTTTTGGTATTTGATTCACTTCAAGTCAACTACAACTATCAACAAAAGATGACATAATTGTCTGCAATGAAGAAAAAATGAAACAGATTCAAGTGTTTTTTTTGTACTTTTATTTTATCACCACACTTAATTATTAACAAGAAATGCCATCAAATTGTTTAATATGAAAGGATGCCATCTGGCATTATGCAAATGTGATCAAAAATATGCAAACTTTAGGTGATTTCACCTAATTCACCATTATTCAAAGGAGAAAAAGTATTTGGCACAAGAAATATGTGGACACTTGACTCCTCACACAATTAGGACTGATATAAGTTAATACTAAAAAATCAATGTTTTAACTTATACTAAAAAAGCATGAGATCAACAACTGAGAAACCTTCGTTTTATTCAGTACCATATTTCTGAACCTTCAACTAATTTACAGAATTCAAAATAAAAAGGCTGGTTGTGTTTTACACTCACAATAACTAAAAAACTTTTGTTTTTAAATCATGCATGACTGGTTTTCAAACAAGTGAAGGAAAATTCCCCACAACATAAACTAGTTTTGTTATTGTTAACACACATTTGGAGACATAGTAAGACTAGTCTTTATTTAATTTGTTTCAGAATGATTACCTATTTACAACTTAGTACAGATTATGCAGAGAACCACTAAAACTACACTAGGAAGGTGAGAGTAGTAAGGAGTTTTCATTTGAGGATAGTCATAAAATTTGTGCTGTCATTAAGTAATTTGGAATAAATTAATTTGGTTGTTCACATATGATTGCAGAGATTCTCAGCTCAGTACATCAGGTGTACATTTGTTAATTTAAGAACTTTAGGATGACTGACAGTTTAATGACAATCAAGATTCAACCACTTCACATTCACACAATACATTGCAGAGAAAACTTTTTCTCTAGGATTTTGTTATGCCACTTGTTAGCAAAAAGTTCATTCACTTGTTAATTTCACGGGCAGTTTTGCATGTAGACAATATGTATCATATGTGCAGATGTAAAAGTATCCTGGTAATAGTGTACAGTGATTTATATTCTGCATTTTATTTTTGGTTCAGGATTTTTGTTTCTATTTTTTTACAAAGAAATTCCTCTATAGTGATTCACACCTAAAAACATGCTCCTGCTCATCTATAGTGATATTAGTTTTTGTAATTTATATGCAAGGTGTTGCATTTGTATGTGCAAATGTTCAACAAATTTGGTTTGCCTGTTTGTTGCAGAGTCACTTTATATTATTAGCTGGCACTTGTAATGAAAATTCATGTTTCTTTATATAATTTCTACAAGAACAAGATTCTACTCATGGTAACTTATTGGTGTTATAACATTTGTGTGCACTTGCCAATCAAATAATTTTACTTGACTGCAGATTGAAGGACATGGAGAAAAAATATAGAATACACCACACAAGACAGCAATCGTCCCAAGTTTATTTACAGAAATTGTCACAAATTAATACAATAATTACTATTACTGTAGATTAGCTGCTCCTAACCAAATACCTTATGTGAAGTGCATCAATGAAACACCCCAGCAACTAATGTGTAGATGACCAAATGCCCTAGCAAACGCTGCAATTTATCTACTAATCCTCAGGAACCATCAACATGTTTTGCTTTGTAGTGAACAATGTAAAACAAGTCTCAGGATCGAGGATAATTGATTTTCTAAATTTTTAGGTAATACATCACTGTATACCCATGCGGATGGGAAGGACACACCCACAACTAGCTACATATTAAGTTATATTTAACTACCAAAGATCAACTCATGAATTAAGCCACCATGTAAAGTTCTGTCGATCCCTCCACATGAAAGCAAAACTCATAGGATGATCTACCATCCTGGTGGCCTGCCAACAAAATTACAAGGAACACTTTCCAAGCACATCACCAGGAAATGAATCCCATTTCCTTCAGTAACTTGGCTAGTTTTGTTCCTGTTACCCTAAACAATTACTAAACCCTGTCTATCTGATAAAGTTTCCAGCCTACTTTCTAAGAAAAATGCATTAAGAACACACCTGGAATCCAAATGAGATGATTGATGACCAGTTCCACGAGTTCCAGATGTCCAAAGTTAGGATAGGCAGCCACACTCAACAATTACAGTAATTTAAATTTAATTTCTTAAAAATATACTATCATTTTGAATAAATACCTTATCACTTATTCAAATAAAAATACTCAGAAATTTGCATTTTATTTCTTGCCAATCAAAAGTTCTTTTTTTACTTAGTACCTCCTGATATCTAAATGAGATTTTCTGCTAGCACACCTATGACCACAGAGAAATGCTTGGCAATTTGCTCACAAGTCAGCATCTAGCTGCAGATAATTGGAATGTACTTGAAACATTTAAATTCATGCTTTTTGATTTCCAGACAGCACCCAACATTATCATCACCATCGCATGGTTTAATCGTACTTTTCATAAAAGACTTTTTTCCTTTGCAGTTGCTGCAGCAGAACCTTAAAACAAGTTTGCTCATAGACAATAAATAGCTCCATGACATATGAACCTTGAACTAGGCCTCAATATCTTAATTTTTCTTTTTAATTAATATATATAAATCAGTTAAATAAGTAGATCAATTGTCTTCACCAGAAGACAACCTACCCTGAAGATGGTATCCAGAGTGAAGGATGAATTCCACCAAGTTTGTTGACTTCCACCAGGAGACAATGGGTACAATTATACCCAGTTACCTATCCCAAGAAAAGGTATACTAGTTATGGAAGGAGTTGATCCTTTCACATAACTTGGTACAGCTTTTCTTGTCCTGCCTGACTGCTCTACCCTAGCCATTCTACTCTAAACCATCATGCCTTAAATATTTTGCCACCAGGATTCTAACCTTTTGATTGCACTTTGACCTTTTGATTCCACTTTGCTTGTCATAAAATGTTGTAAGTATCCTGACCTCCAACTCCATCTATTACTTGTAAAGATTATATATCCCTGGATCCATAATCCAAATACAATTTAATCCAGCATGTAAATGTCCTTTATTATCTAGTAATCCATGATAAATATACAGGGTTCTCCCATAACAGTTGCCAGTTTTGATATTAATTACTGCAGCACATTGCAAGGTTGCAGTTTTTGTTGTTTTTTTTTCTCTTTGCGTCAAACACATATTGTCATGTTACAACTTCCCTAGTTGAGCAGACATGCATCATTTAGGATTAAGTCTCCTTCACAGTAAAATTATTCAAACAACTTCCTCCTCATGGCCAATTCAAAGGTATATTGATGAAGTTTATTTGCTCAATTATTGGAATGTAAATGTCAATGAGCAGATTAGACAATTTTTGCATACCAGAAGCACAAACAATAAATCTGTTGGTTCACTTATCAGAACACAACACTAGAAATATTTGGACTAACTAGCCACAGATCTTTTCTAAAGTTGCTAAACTTAATCATTTCAAAGTCAATGCTCTTTTGGACAATAACAATTAATGGCCTTTACCATGTGCTGAGGAGGAAACCAGGTTCATCAAAGCTAGTATCAGCTACAGTTATTCTTAATTTTGATAATTTCAGCACTGGTATGAAATCATAGGCCTTTTGTTGTACTGGGTAGTACCTATGCTGGATTTCTAGGGTCAATGAAAGTGTCTCCTGATTTTAAAATAATTCAGACAAGGCCTGGCACATATTTGATGTAAGAACAAAACATGAATGGCTTTCATCAGTTTGTAGAATCAAACTTACTGAAGTTTTTTTCATGAAAAATCCATGATGGGCAATTTAAAATTCTCTTTTCATCTGAAAAGTGCTCTCATCAAAATATATGGGTACTATTAAAAATTTTTAGGGAGAACCCTGATTCTTGGCATCGCAATGCAGATATCCCTAAACATAACAAAAGGTTAAGTTTAACACCCAGCAGCCTTCTTTGCATTTATGTTGGTATAATATTATCTGTTTGACATGCACCATTATGTGTGTGCTCCACTGTAAAGTAATGTTTCTAACAGCGACAATGATATTTCAAGATGTATGTTTTAAAATGTATGTTTTAAAATGTGTAGAAATTCACCAATGCAATGAAACAGTATGTAGTTTGGAACCTATAAACAGTTGAAAGGCCCACAAACAATACTCAAACGGCAAGTATTTGTAGCATTTAGTTATAGTTTCAAATGAATGAGCAAAGCCATGCACAGAATAATAAAACAAGACTGTGAAATACTTATAAACAACCTAACTTTTCTTGTGTAATTATTTACTCTAATCAAAATACAAGATTGTAGCATTAATTTTGAACTGACAAGCTCCTTAGATCGAAGAAAACTCCCAATACTACCAGTTCGGTAATAGACAACTAAGTCTTCAGCACGCGATATTTTGCTAGAATCCATTTAGCATCAAAGCTTCGGTCTCAAGGCCACAAAATAAATCCTTTAGTTCAAAAATAAGCATTCACTTACTCTTTCGGAGGAGAATGAAATAATTACCGGGACATCTTGAGGTGTTTTAGTAATGTACATATTTTGAAAGACACGTGGGCAGTGCACGCGCTGTAGGTCGAAGTTCACTTCGGACATAAGCGGTATTATCTACCGAAGATATTCAAGTTAAACGTTCTTCAAGTAAAAAGGACAGCCAGTGTCGTTTGTTAATGCACCAGAAAACCTAAAGGTGGAACCCGAAGCAAGTCACTGGACGACCTCCTGGTCAAACGAAGTTTACACCTCAAGTAGCACACAAATTTAGGAAAATAATCTCACGAAACGCCTTCGAGGCTGGTTTGACTTTTATTTTCGTTCGAAAAACACTTTTTAAATTCGAAGAAACTTATAAATGAAACGTGAATTTGGTTGTGTACAGCTGGGTCCGAACGAACCGTGTACGCAAATGGCGGACTTATTAGAACTTGGAAAGTTTTCGAATAAAAATTCTGATATGAATTCAGAAAGGTTCCACCAAATTTCTCAAAAAGTGTTTCTGTCATTTGGAAAGAAGAACAGCGAAGAACTAACGAAACCGGATTCAAAACTGCGACAAGAACGAAGCGGTCGTGTCCACCAACTACCGAACAAGGGTCTACTTGGGAATGCTAACATTTCTCGGCAAAATTTTGTCGAAAATTACGCAGAAAAACCCTTGAAAGGTTGATGGTACTTCCAAAGACAAATTTCCTCAATTGTAGCTGCAGAGGTAACGAAAAAGCGAGAAAAACCGAGCACAAACTTTCAATGATCTGTTGGTGCGGGACGGACTTTCTCAGTTCAACGGAAAATTCAACAAAGAAACAACAACGTGAACACATACCTCACAACGTCTCGTTGAAGATTTCAAGACCATCGTTCTTTACTCTTCGCAGCTGAGGGAGTGGAATTAAGGCAAAAAAAAAACACCGTCCAGCAATGGCGTACAAACTTTTGCCCTTCTTTCTTCTTCGAAGACAACCGAACTAATGCAGAAACTGAATTTTGCACATTGTGGCGGCTTTTCGGTTCTCCATCCTCATTGGCCAATATTATAATTTTGACAGTTGTGATTGGCTAATGTTGACAATTATTGTTCTACATGATTTGTAGACCGATTGGTTGTGTTTTTTGACCAATGAAACTCAAATATAGTACTTTTCAGTGATTTTCAAGCTCAAAAATGGTGCATCCCGATTCAAAGTTGTTTCTTTATTGTACTGAGTGCGAAAATATGAAGCTCAGGAGTGAGCATTCTTGACCTCAAACCTTATAGAAATGAAACATAACTCCGTATCAATAGTGAACTACCGTGAAACTCGACTTCCTAAGTTCCTTGCCAGTAAAATATGGGATATTAGTCAAAATTCAAAACAAACAGAAATTGTTCAAATATACATTTGGCTACAAATGAACAATTATATTGACTTCCCCATCGAATTTATCAGCAGTATTAAATCGAATTAAAAATTTTTTCAAGAAACATTGTAAGAAAATTGGAACAAATACAAGTAAAAGTTGATATCCAAGATCCATGTATCATTTAAGCATGTATCCTCTCTAAATATAAGAATTGGATCGTCTTTAAAACCTTCTCCATTTAAAAATATACTTGTGGAATGGTATAGAAATAAAACGGTTCAACCAACTTCCTGCAGTTAATGGTACAATGCTTCGAAGTAAGAACAGTTACACTGTTCATTTATAAAGGAACGGGGGATCAAAATAATCATCGAGGACGGTCAAAAATAGAGATGACAAGCTTAATGAAGGATAGAGCACTGGGTGGACCTCTGCGAAGACACCAGTCACCGTTGCTACAGGAAGTAAACTGCACATTTTTGATCCGGTCAGGTTAACAAGCTCGCACCCTTGCAGCTTTGGCTTGTTTGAGCCAAAAATATCACTATTTCTCCAATACCATGTCCACATTTCGACTACAAGAGAAACATACGACGGTGTTTTGCTAGGATGTATTATAATTCTTGAGCAATGGGTGCCAGTGTAGGTAGTCGAGGATAACAAGATGCAATAACTTTGGGTGAAGTAACTACCTGAAGTATACGAAACGAAACTTCGACGTTTCCAGCGAGGGCCCTTCGTCGGGAAGTTAGTAGCGTGGGTCGGGAAAACAACATGAGCTTTTATATTGTTGAATACAAAAGCGATCACGTGATAAAAAATAGACCAATAAGATGGATTTGGGTAAAAACAAAGTATAAACAAAAAATGTAAATCACATAACAGAATATATTAAGGAGGAAACTAGATTATAATTGAATAATATGCGGTTTTAAACAAGAACAAAATGGAAAAGGTTAGTAATACAGATACAATAAACTAACATCGGGCCTAGACAAATAGACTTAAACATAAGAAAAAAGCTCATTAATACCATGGAGGTGGACGGTGCCGAGTTTGGAAATGAGACGCATTTCATGTCTTTTGTTGGCTATCATTGCTACCAGAAATGGGACAGAGGGCTCGAATTTTCATATCTGAAACACTGTGATTACCAGCATTGAAATGTCTGGCAACAGGCTGGTTAGCATCGCCACCAATGACAGCTCGGCGGTGCTCACCAAACCTTGTCCTCAAAAGTCTTCCAGTTTCTCCAGTGTAAAGCATGCCACATCTACTGCAGGAGATGCAGTAGATGAGATGGGAGGAGGTGCATGTGAAATGGTGCTTGATATGATACTTAGATTTAGGCGCCAGAATGGTGGTGGAAGAATCTATGAAGTTACAAGTTTTACATTGACCCACACCACAAGGAAACGTGCCGTTTTGTGACGACGAATCCTGTGGTAGGGAGCCATGGACTAAGGTTTCACGGATATTTTTGCTGTGTCGAAAAGAGACTAGGGGGTTACTGGAGAAAATGGAAGATGTTTCAGGGTCGTTTTTCAGGATATGATAATTCTTCTTAATGACATCTCTAACTTTGAAATTAAAAGGATGATAAGTTAGAACTAGGGGAAACTGGAAGACTTTTGAGGATAAGGTTTGGTGAGCACCGCCAAGCTGTCATTGGTGGCGATGCTAACCAGCCTGTTGCCAGACATTTCAATGCTGGTAATCACAGTGTTTCAGATATGAAAATTCGAGCCTTCTGCCCCATTTCTGGTAGCAATGATAGCCACAAAAGACATGAAATGCGTCTCATTTCCAAACTCGGCACGATCCACGTCCATGGTATTAATGAGCGTTTTTCTTATGTTTAAGTCTATATGTCTAGGCACGATGTTAGTTTATTGTATCTGTATTACTAACCTTTTCCATTTTGTTCTTGTTTATCTGCATATTATGCAATTATAACCTAGTTTCCTCCTTAATATATTCTGTTATGTGATTTACATTTTTTGTTTATACTTTGTTTTTACCCAAATCCATCTTATTGGTCTATTTTTTATCACGTGATCGCTTTTGTATTCAACAATATAAAAGCTCATGTTGTTTTCCCGACCCACGCTACTAACTTCCCGACGAAGGGCCCTCGCTGGAAACGTCGAAGTTTCTTTTCGTATATTTCAGGTAGTTACTTCACCCAAATTTATCGCATCCTGTATTATAATTCGTCCAAGTTTCGAGGCTAACCTTCACTTATTTCTTGAATAATTCTTCAATAACAAAAAAGTGTTCATGTTTCAAATTACAGCGAGATACCATTGAAATTTTATTGTTTCTTGCAGTTCAAGCCGAGTTAAGTTTTTCAGATTCAAAGGAACTCTCAGTGGGCTCGAGTTCTGCCAGGAGTTCTGAGTTTTTCTCAGTCTCATAAATTTAACAAAGTTTAAACAGCATGAACCAACGAAGTTTTAAAATAGGTGTTGTCTAAGTCTCTAAGATGTTTTGTCTCAGTATATTGACGGACCCTTGGTGTGAGCCATCATTTGTGCACATTTTCCCTGTCCTGGAGGCAAAACATAATTTCTCGTTTTGTACAAGAAATTCCCTTTCCTTCCTTCTCTAATACAACCCCAGTGGGGCGGATCCAGTGTTGGCTGTTCCCTAGGGTGTCAACACATGGTATAGATGCCAGGGAGGAATAAGATGCATTTTATAAATTTAGATATAAAAGAAGGAAAACTAACTAATTTTTGACCAGGTTTTTTCCCGTTATTTCCCCTTGTTTTACTTAATATCCCAAAGAGATGTGGTTTGTCAAACTCATGGCCTATTTACCGGATAAGATTGTCGTATTGCTTTTTGAAAAAAATGAAAGGCCCGAAAGAAATATGTTGGGTTATGGACAAATTTTGTTGACATAAGCTGACCTTGAGCTAAATTCATGCTCTCAGTTGCTGTCAAAGTAAAAGCATGGAATTGAGTAATACCATGCAAGACAGCTAATTAACAACGAAGGTTACTTAAGGCTATAAATCGTGTCTGGACTGTTTAAGCCATATGTCAACCTGAGGGCATATCTCGATGGTTGATATATTGCTTAAACACTGAAGTCAAGATATGTAACTTAATTATATCATCGTTAGTGAAGTTTAGCAAAGACTCTTTAAACTGTCCGACAAACATGTAGATATGGCGAAATTTTCCCAAAACGTACACCAATACCTAAATGATGTTGATCCTCCTCTGGACAACAACACCAACAATGACGTACGTCCCAGAATGCTATTGTTGACGCGGAGATTTTATGGAGCACGCAGTACTGGTTAATTTATTCACCCTTGTGAAGTATCTAGAGAGTTTGGTTGGGTTAGGGGCTGATCATATTGAGCGAGCCCGCCCCTTAAAAGGACTAAGGCGTTTTGTCGAGATCTCGCTTTAAGCCCGTTTTCCACTAGGCAAATTTTGTCGCACAAATCGACTTTTATTTTTTTTTAATTGAACAGATCCATCATTAGTTCCAGCCGAAAGCTAATGAGACAAAAAAAAATGTCGCTTCGCGCGAAGAAATTCGTCTAGTGGAAAATGGACTTAGGTCCTGAGGTAGACTGTGGAATTTAATTTATTTAATTTAATAAAATTCTTTATACAGACGGTCTACATCACCATAAGGTGCTTTACAGTAGAGCTCTGTAGTTCTAAACGATAAAAGAACGAAAGTTTCTGCGATCGTATAGTAAGCCAGCCAGCCCACTTTACCGAGATCCCAGCTTGGATCGACTGGGATCGCGTATCACCAGGCAAGCCTGGCTACGACTTCACTGCGCAGGCGCCGTAAAGGAAGAAAGCGAGCTCCACCTCGGTTAACTTAGATTATTTTCTCCAATGACTGCACAGAAAATGTCAGCCAAGTAAATTGAGCCAACCCAGTCAGCCAGACTGACTCGCTCCATGCAACCATCTCCTTAGCTCCCTTTTGAACACAATGGAAGGCGAAAACAAGTGTTTTGTCACTAAGGGGCTCAGGCATTCAATAGATAAATAGATAATCTCTGTTTAAACACGGGATAACTTCATTTTCACAATGATCTCCCAGTGAGCCGTGTACTAATTACTGAATATAAATATATTAACTACATACAAAACTACACTACATAAAGTTTTTCTGATTTCTTAATATAATTTAGCTAAAAATTTTACCACAAAAGTTCTTTAAAAGATCTCGGGCTGACATGTCTTTTTACATTACTTGAAAGACCTTTCAAGAGGACCACACTGATCGAATCCCTTTTTGTGGCGACATATGTATTTTCCGTGCGGACGATTTGCGCTTAAAATACATAACCAAGCCCAAAAATCTCACCCGTAAATGTTGCCAATATCGTTTCAGAGAATCTAGATTTTAAAAGTTCCTCGCAGTGCATGCCCCCAGACCTCGTAGCATTCCTTGTGCCTTCGGTGCTGCCATTATCGAACCTGGTGACAGAGCTGTTTGACAAGGATTTAAATCTGTGTAAACATCGATTAAACTTAAGCAAAGTTTGTGGTTAACCTATTAGGTAATCCGGCAATGTCAAGATGTTCAATCAACACGGTCTGGAAAAGATAACTTGGAATATCACGCACGAAGACTAATTCGACAATTAAGCTCTCCATTGTTCTGATGACCTACAGCTTTCATCTAGTTTTCAGTCTTTGCCAGGAATCACTGAGATCCTGTTTTAATTAGTTCCTTATTCTTGTTGTGGATACTATGAGTTAATATTCCTTGAAAGTCAAAATCAGAATCCAGCTAATTTATCGCCGTCTTCCAAGTACAACCTTGGTTTTCGTCTTGACGTTTTTGGTCAAGACCAAAAATATTGTATTCAGCCAATTCCATTGGTAGTTTTGGTGTACATTATTTGCATTCGCTAGCAGCGAAGCCCTCGTCCCATTAGCTGGAGATTTCATCGTGAGTGTAATGATTAAAAAAAATTAAGCAAAGATATTGTTGATAAGAACAAGGAGTCTTATTCACGCAGTCAAACAGACTGCTGAAATTGAAATGTATTGCGCATTTTCATACTGCAAAAAGCTCAACATAGTGTATCTTTTCTTCTATTCTTTTTCCTAGTTACGCGTTTTCTCTTCATTTTTGTATGATATAGACGGTTTTGTTGAGCCCATATATGGTGACTTAGAATGCATACGAATGCCACATTTTAACTTAATATTTTCAAATTTTCCAAGGTAACTTAAAAGTGTCGTGCTTGCTCTGCGAAATTTCAGTCAGTTAATGGTATACTAATCACCTTACGGAAGAATATTTGCGCTACGTAAATGCTTCCGGACATTAACAAGTTAATTATCAAATTTCGCTTTTTTTCATCATATAAAGTATGATAGCAAACATGCTGAATGGGAACATAGTTACATAGGGCTTTAGTTTTTTCGAGGTGGGAGCTATCCCTTTTGAGCAAAAAATCGTCAGGCGTTAGCCAGAGTAAGGCTCAGTTCAACTTTCCATGTGCGGAACCAAATTCAAATCAGTTTGAACAAAGATTCTTGCTCATTAACATTAGATTCGGCACATGAGAAATTCGGCGTTTGAACTGGGCCTAAAATAATAGAAGTCTTATTCTCCCCGGAAAGAGTTAAGCCTGGTTCACACTTGAACATAAGCATAAGGTTAAAACAAAAGGCAAAACAAAGGAAAGTCAAACCTGCGACATAAGGATCGTCATAATCATAAGCATAAGATCATAGTCCATGTATAAGCCAAGAACCGAACAAAAGACGAAACAAAGAAAACTTCTTGTTGTTTTATCCTTGCAAGTCTCAGAGGAGATGTCATGCTTTGTTTTCATATTGAACTTGTCCTTGTGCTTATGTCGCTAGTGTGAACCAGGCTTTAAGGAAATCATGAAATCCACGACGAGATCGTTCTTGTTTGCGCGTGCTAGACTGTTACTGGATCCACCAAGTAGTTTTTACAAATGTTGTTGTATAATTTTTTTTTCTCCTTTAATAATTAACTCAATTTCATCAGCAGCTCATGATTTCATCCTTAGTTCTATACAGTATATGTTCCCTTAAACTATGAGGTAAGTTTCAAATTATAAATTCAGAAAATACTGATTAAGTTATAAAGAGCCACTGACATTTGGTTAAAAGGCACACGGTTTGCCTTGAAATAGGCCTCCACTTCAACTGGACGGATATTTGTGAGAGATTATGTTCGTCTTAAAAGTATTGTATCTAACTGAGAGCTAATGTTTATCAAAATCCTAACTGACAATTAAAAATGGCCAAAATTTCACCTGTTAAAGTAGCATTCAAGTGCCCACATCACAACCCTCACATTACTAGTCACAAACTGACCTGAGGTGATCGTACTTTTTAACTTAAAGAGGCACTCCTTGCCACTGAATTAACGTACTTCAAAAGCACGGAGTTGACGAACACCATTCACAAACACTAATTTGACAATTAAACTTCCAGTCGCCCGGTTGAAGTGGAGTATTTTCCAAGTTTTAATTCCATGTAAGCGTTGGTTGAGGTGTTCTTTTAAGTCACTCTTTATTCCACCAAGTTGTAATATGGCTTTCACAGTTCAGGATCCATCGAATTTATCCAGCACTCCATGCAAATCTTGAGATTTAACACAGACTGTGGCAGATTTACAGGCAATGACTGCAAATAATTAAATACTAAAACAAAACTCTTAAAGTTTGACCTTTGATTTCAACAAGGCTTCATAAAACGTCACTGGAATTTCAGTTCATTTTTGGACTAAGCTATTGGCGATTAAGCATGAACACCCAATTGCCTAAAAACTAAACTGTCAATTAAGGTTGGTTCACCCGTGTGAAGCAAGCTCAGATGCAAGCACAAACGCTAGTGCAAAGACAAGACGTGCCAACCACAGTGACGCAAACGCAAGCGCAAGCACAATAAAAAGAAAATTTTTTGTTTTTCTTGCGCTTGCTTCACTGATTTTTGCCGTGTGAACCGGGGTGAAGCAAGCGCAAGAGCAATGGAAACAAACAACAAAATGGTGAGACAGGCTGAAATGGACGTTTTTGAGAAGCTCAAAAACGCATGGAAGTATGAAGAAGTCCTCTTTTCATATCTATTCTCAAATGTCTTGAGAAACTAGTACAAACTCTCTTAAAGTAAAACTCTCGATCAGAAAGCTGTAATTCTCTGCCCAGGTTGTGATGATCTCCTTGTTCTCTTCGCCCTGCTAATACGTCTCGTGACCAAAATTTTCTTAGCCTCGCTCGCGTTCTTAATCGCCTTTTCCTTCTTTGTCGGATGATATAGAAGGCTAGCCAAGCCATTGAACGTATCAATGTCATTGCCCGCCATCTTGCAAAAAGTGTGTGAATGGGCATGCGTATCTCCAGGTTATTCTGCTTGCTTTCTTTGTGTGAACGTTCTTGTGCTATCGTTTGTTCTTGCATCTGCGCTTGCTTCACACGCGTGAACCAGCCTTTATTCTGTAGACGTGAAGCTTTATCTGGAGTATTGTTTCAATTAATATTTCATTCCCCCAAACCGTAAAATGGCTTCAAACATCTTTATACCATTAAAGAGAAAAGGGTTGCAGTAAATGTTTGAAACGAAACCAGTTTCAGATGCCAGTAAAAATGAAAATAATGGAGTGATTAAGACTGCCAGTCAGTTGAAGAAGGAAGCCAAGAGACAAGCCAAATTGGATAAAGTTAACAAGAAAAAAGAACAAGAATAAAATAATTCAGTAGCTTCTATGCAAGTAAGAAAAACAAACCGGGGCGAGCTCTACCTACATATGACTGGTCCTCTTGATCGAAACATGTCTTCTTCATAATGCGCTGTTTCTGACCTTTTTTTTTCGCTTTCTAGTACATCCTTATTTTAGAGTTCCAATCATTGAGTTCCAAATTAGTAAATTTGGCCACGATAAACTGATTCTGTCACTTAAAATTGACGTTTCAGTGTGAGCTTTCTCAATCAGGATAAAAGATTAATATACGTGTGATAAAATGTTAAATGAACAGAACAAATAATATTTCGTGTGGTTCTAAGTATTCATCGACAGCTAACTGATTTTCTCCAGGAATATTAGATAAAACAAACATTAGTGTTCAAACAGCGGATCATAGCGCTTTGTTTAACTCCTACAAGATTTTAAAGTTCGTCGATAGCCTGGTCCACTAATTTTAAATCGTTTGACGTTTTATTATGGAAATACAATAGAACGGACAATGTCAAACAAAAACTCTCACGAAGCATGACTAAAAACACTTTTTTTAATAACAAAAGAAGTCGTTGAAACATTTCAATCACACAGAAATAGGCAGCTTTAACTTCACTGACATTTTAGTTTGTTCGACAGTTTAATTCTGACCATCAAGCAAACAAGCACTGGTATTTAGCAAGCTAGTCCTGAAAATGAATGTACTCCTTGTTGGGGCCGTCTTGATCCTCGCCTTGACTTCTTTTGTGCAGAGCAGTGATACTGACAATGAAAGTAAAGAAAAACGCTGGTTTAGGGTAAGCAGAAACCATATAAAGTAACTAGCTGGAATATAGGAAAAAACTCGTAGGACCTCACAAAGAAACGTAAATTTTTTTAAAAAATGTTTTTTAGGCATTTAAGCGGTCCTTATATGTCCATCCTTTCCCGTTATGACGAGTACTGCTTTTAGTTTATTTTTCTTTTTTCATTTCTCAACACGTCGAAGCGTGGTTCTTCTTTCGTTTTATCAATTATTCCGATTATCTTGAAATCTCCGAGTCGGCAACACCTTCCAGCAGTCTGGGTGGGTGCCCAGAACATTTGTTCTTTTGATCGTTTAGACCAACATTCTTCTTTTTCTCCCTTTCTGTTGGTCTGCATTGTTCTTCTCCTATGAGGGTGTTTATATGAAAGGCGAGCTAGCCCTAGTAAAAGAGCTGAATTTCACCTCGCCTTTACATGATAATCTTCTGTCCCGTCTCTCAGGACTACATCTACCGAACATATGTTCATTCATTTGTCCCAGCCCTCCTAAGAGGGCCAGACCTTCTGAGTGTGTCTACATGGAGAATTTCCAGTCTTCTTAGGCGAAACCTCGGCTAGTCAACAGCAAAATGTCACTTAGGAGGGCTGGGCTTCCTCTCATGTAAACGAAAACAAAATTTACAAGGGATTTCACCGGGAGACGAGGCTCGCTTCTATGTAAACACCACCCATGTCAACATGATCACGTTTCTTACTCTCAAAACTTTCAAGAAGATGTCTTATCTCTTGATATCTTCTCTCTTTCCCTCCTGTTTTTGAAACATGCAAAGCTACCAAGGAAATCTACGTCAGATTACTGCAAACTTCGTTCATGGTTTAAACTGTTCAACTCTTCTTTTCTATTGCTATGCCAGCTACGTGGCCATATCAAAACAGCCATGCAAGCGTTCGTCAAAAAGGGTTTTCTGTAGAACATGTCAAACGTCATCTGGATACTCATGTTTAACTTGTGCCAATGTCATTTCTTATTTTAATTCTTTTTCCTGTCTCCTTCACTCAGGTTTCTCGGTCTTTAAGTTTATTCTCTCTCAAGGTGAAGGAAAGGAGAGCGTCTATCTATCGCTCTGCGTATTAATTTGGTGATTTAATGTTGTATCAATAACCTTCTCATTTCAGTTTTGCAGATGGCACAGCCGCTGCGCCAGAGGGGAATACTGTAGGAAGAAGGGTTACTTCGGAAGATGCCAAACAGTTCCTCGTTGCCTTAAAGGAACATCTTGTCCGGCCGGACTGTCATGTTCCAAGTAAGCCATTAACTATCATGATTTATAGAACTAGAAATTACTAATGGAAAGTGAAGTCCTGCGAATACGAATAGATGAGCAGGAACAAGTGTCCATGTTTGACATACAAATGGAGGGGTGTCCAATGGTAAATCACAGACTTTCGATGACGCCGAGATCCGGAGTTTCAAAACAGCTCGGAAACCGGACAGTGTTTTTAAAGTAATTTTATCTGTTTTTAATCAGAGATGTGATAAGTCATGCATGTTTTACAATGATGTCATAAGACCCTAACAAGTGTTTAATGAACTTGTGATTTGTGAAAGAGACAAACATTTAACAGCGGCACCAACGAGATTAACGAAGCCGGATGTGCCACTCTAGGACATGGTGCTTCCTCGTTCAGAATGTTGGGTAGCGAGGGTAAGATCGCACGCACGTCCGTATTCACAAACCAGAGCCAACGAAGTGAATCGAGCAAGCCCCTGACTTGGAAATTAGGTTGAGCTCGCGGCAATTAATGTAATTCTACACGTCTTTTCATTGCTAACTCATCAACACTCTCCGCAAGAATCGTGGGCCAGTGACGTCACTTCACTGGCATTGATTATGAATTACTTCTGTTCAGTTGACTGTTTTCGTATGTTTTTATTCCTCAAAATAAACTTCCCTGTAAACTTTCAAACTTTTTAAAGTGTTTTTGTTTTATTGTCTATTGCATAAAACAAATACATTTCATTTTGCCACAGTTTGTACAGTTATAGATGCAGAGTTTCTAACTTGGTCTAAGTTCAACCTGATCTTTATTTTATCGTACACTCTACGGTGGCACAATAATTGCACTTGATATAACATGTGAAATAACGACGATCTTGTAGCTCATTAAATTACGAGTGTCAACCATGTCGACTTAGTTAAGAACGATATTCGAATGTAACTATAGGAAGACTCTCAAGAAACCAGACACTACCCGCCAGATAACACTTTCATCTAGCGAAGGAAAACAATTTCTAGAATACTTCTTAATGGACCATCACAAATTCCATCCCTGCGCCGGCGTTAAGCTTCATAACTTGCCAGAGGAGTATGAACGCTGTTAAATAGGAAGAGAGAAACAGAGAATGACTAGAGTGATCGTCCCTCTAACAAAGAGCTGAAAGTGCAACAAGATCTTTCATTATAGCCATAGTTATATTTTCATATTGTACAAATGACAGTAATAAAGATCTTTTCTTCTTGCGAGCTCGAGTGTGTTCCTGAGCTAATCCTTAATTAAATATCAACCATGCACAACATCACGGTGGAGAATGTAGAGATAGTGGTTGACATTAACCTAGTGCCATAATAAGCCTTGACTTTTTACAAGCTTTAAAAGCTTTGCTGGCGTGGCTCAAACTCATGCAAAAGTTATAAGCCTGTACTAAACGAATAGTGCCTAAAAGGGTTTTAATAAGACGAGCCATCTTGACTCCACTTGTAAAGTTTTGGTGTTATGTGTGTCTTTGAAAACGTGAAGTTAGTAGATGAGTCAAGGGAAATGTGGGGCAAGAGCGTGGTCAAAGTTAGTAGATGGGTTCAATACAAGCACGAAGGGGATGGCAGCCATACTGAGGTTGGACTTAGCATAGCACAGATTGTAATAGAAATACAAAATAACTTTTTTCCAAGATCTGTTGTATATACTAATAATTAGGTAAGCCTTTCGTTTAGGAGTAACTGGACATCATTTGAATGGCAACTCACAAAATCCTGTGTTTTGCTTTTATCCGCCTTTAAACTTCACGAAATTCCAGCAGTTGCAAGAAAACGTCTCACTGGAGTACATCTTTCTTTGGTTGTTTTTTCAGAATCTCAGGGACCGCAGAGCGGGGGAAAGGGGCAGGTGGACAATTGCCCTTCCACTTTTTGGTGACGTTATTTGTTTTCCATTACCAAATGGTTATCAAATTGGTGAACTAACGTCTTAATTGTGCGAAGAGGAATTTGACCTATTCCCGCCACCTCGACAATTTTTCTCCCGCAAGTTTTGCCCCTACCCAACTTGGAAAAACGATCTGCGGTCCCTGTAAAATGTCCGTCCTAAAATAAAACATTCGCTGTTGTGGCACTCCTTGTCTGTGTTCTTTTTCTAATAGAGAAACAGGATATTGCCTGAAACAGAAATTGAAGTACTGCTTTGTACTATCACCAAAAAGTTGTGACAGAGCTACTGAGTGCTGCAAGCTATTCATACGTTCGCTTTGGATTGGTACTTGCCAGAAGCGTCCTTCAGAAGGAGATCGATGCCCTGTCCTGGTAAGATAATTTTAGCAATTAACAGTCAGTAACCAAGTAGTAAGATAAACAGAGGTGTCGAGAAAAAGACACCAGGGAGCGTTAGTTGAAATTTTAGGTGTAGATTTCTCGAAAACATGAGATGGCTCGTGAAACTCTCTCTTAGTTCACCGATTTCCTCCTTACAGGGAAAGTTGACATGGCTTGTTAGGATAAAAAAAAAACAAACCAACAAACAAACATAACTCCGCCGATAGTTTAAGAGAATACAAAATAAAACAGATTCTGAAATGTCACACTTAAAATTCAAGTAGAAAAAAAACTGGACGGGAATAAATGTGCTATTTCTCTTGTCCATTCTTTTTCACTTGAATTACAGGTTTAAAAGAATGACATTTTTAGGCGTTTCTTTTATTAAGTAAGGATAACCAGTAAAGAAAAAAAAACTGTTTTGACGTCGAACATTCCATTTTATGAGGAAAGAGTTCATCATCTGTCGAAGGTCGTCAGTTTTCTCCGAGTTTTACAGTTTCCTCAATGCCCACAAGGAAAGTTGACAGGGATGGTTGCAATCAGTACCTCTGGAAATGAATCATAAAAACTCTAAACGTAAACAGTCGAAGATATGAAATAAAGAACTCGCGAAATTGACATAATTAATCGCCGGTTGAAAAGCCCTGTTGGAGAACGGCCTGACAATACTTAATTTACTCGTGGCTTCGAAAAATGAACTTTCCGGAAACCCACGAAATCTGTCAAGCTACAGGGCCGGCTGCATAAATGTTGGGCCTCGGTGTTGGCAGTACAAGACCGTACAGCCGAATGATTTACGGCATCAGTCGTTCACTATAACGTCTCACGTAATGAATCTTACGATCGTACGTAATGAATTTTACGACCTTACGACAAAATGGGTTGCACCAGTTAGAAGTGAACAAACATAAATTACGACAGACGTTGATCTGCAGTGACAAAAACATACACGTATAAATTCGTAATTTTCATACTTCCGAGTCGCCAGATCAATGTTAAAATATACCAACGCATCAACAAAGGCAAAAGTAGTAATCTCAGACCACCAAAATCACTAATTTTCATTTATAAACAGAATAAAGTTACTTAGTGATTAAACTTTCATAATAACAATTTCATTTTTAATGTGAAAAAGAATTTTAATAGTTATATAGAGGTATTATGACCACTTTATGCCTTCTGCCTATTGGACGTAATATTTCTTAAAAAAGTGCCAATGTTTTACCCGGGGTTACGAACAAGAGACGACAATGAACATCACGAGGCGCTGAACCGAGTGATTTACATTGTTCTCGTATGTTTGTAAAACATGAGAGGATAATGAAAATCACGAAGCCGGTGACCGAGTGGTTTTTGTTGTTCTCGAATGTTTTACAAACACGAGAGAACAGTGAAAATCACGAGGTGGTAAGTCGTGTGTTTTTTATTGTTCTCAAGTGTTTGTAACCCCTGGTAAAACACCAGATACGAGTTTATGAAATAACTTCTCAATCGTCTAATTTGATTTTATAATTAAGAAATATGGTAAAAAACGGTTCTATGTGTGGGCCATGTATTATCTCATTTCTTAATTATGAATTTGGTTTACGCAACCTTTACCGGGTTTCAAAACACATGTACATGACCAAATATTTTAAGTCTGGTTGGTTGATTAGGTCATGAATTTCTGAGTTTGAGAAATTTACTTCTCGCCTGGCCCACATTGGACATTCGCAACTTGGGGCAACTAAGTACGTACTTCTCATTTCACGTCAGAAGTTTTAAGGATTTTTCAGTTTGAAGTGCATTTTGTGTAATATTAAAAAACCGAGCTAGAGTGTTTTGTCGGGATACAAAAACGAGGCGATGGCCGAGTGTTTCAGATCCGATAAAGCACGTTTTGTGAGTTGTTTTAAACGTTCTTAATACGCACGCTCTCAAGCTGTTCTCTCAGAAAAACTTTCTGAGTCCCTGACGGGAATCAAACCCGTAACCTTCTGATCATCGGTTAGTGCATCTCACCGGCGATCAGAAGGTTACGGGTTCGATTCCCGTCAGGGACTCAGAAAGTTTTTCTGAGAGAACAGCTTGAGAGCGTGAGTATTAAGAACATAATTACCAAGCTACCACATCATATCATTGTTTTAAACGTCTTAAAAAAACAAACCCCTCAACACGATAATTCGCAAAGAAAGTTTGAAAATTAATGTTTTCTAAGTCGAGAAAATTGTAGAAGAAAACTAAGTGTGTTTTTATCACACATAAAGAGACGACACGGATATGACTTTCCTTTGTATTTTCCACAGTAATTTTTAATGAGTTTTTTTTAATGAACGTTCATGCACTTTGAAGTCTCCACTAGTCTCGGGATACAGCTTTTATTCAACTGGCCCTTGGATTCCATCATCTCAGCCAACACGTCATCAACTTGAAAGTTTTACTTATCCTAACCTTTTCCTTGAAAAAATTTCACATGCGATTTCACATATGAAAATAATATTTCATACGTGAATTGTTTAAGTTCCATAAGTGAAATGAAAATTTTATATTTGAAATTAATTTTCATGTGAGAATCTTCCATTTCATATGCGAAATACATGTTTCGCGTACCAAGATTACACACGTGAGATGAAAATTTCACGTGTGAAAATGTTCCAATTCTTTATGGTTTCACATGTTTAATGTACAAATACACTGCATAGCAAATGTTACCTAGAATATTTGAAAAACGCAAGTTTACATATAAAAGAAAATTTAAAAAGAGACAATAAAAGCTAACAACTAAAATGGGTGATCACCCCGATTTTTTATACACATAAGTATAAAACTATTTTTAAAACGCATAGTCCGACTCCTAAATAGTTCAAGATTACGTGGGTGTCGCAAGTATCCAATGTCTCCAATTCGGTATCAGTTCGTTCAGCTTACTAGTAAGTTGTAAAATGGAATGGTAAAAACTTTTACAGATTTCATTTCTTCTTTCGCTTAGCAATTGGAGCTTAAGCTCAACAATAGCTTCGTTATAAAGTTTTCCAGGAGCAAGACTTTTCAAGGCGCGTTTTTGAATTTGTTCAACATCATAGCTGTTTGTCAAGGTCTAGGAAAAATGCCACATCGTACATGCGTACATTTCACATGTGAAACGATATGCAAATTTTTCGTAAAGGTTACCGCTCGCTAATCTACGAGTCTATCCCTATCCTTCCCTGACCTTCCTCAACCCACTATCTCTACCTCTACCTCAACACACGAGCTCCTCCCCTTACTATAACCTTTGGCTGAAACCTCTACATTGACCTAATCTTTGTTTTTTCTCCCAGACCCGCGACCCATGCCGTCGATGTGCTGCTGGATATTACTGTCAGTTTGGATGGTTCGTCAGCAAATGTCGACCCATCAAACCAACCACACAACCCACTACAATTACTGGGTCTGGAATGGCGCAAGATGATCTGACTGTCGAGTTATAACCCTCAAGAAAAGTTCCTTTATGTTCAATTTAGACAGTATGCATTGGTTGTGACGTAAATTAGTCCCATTCAATATGGAAAATAAAGCATTGCAAATACAACCTGTCTACGAAATTGTCTTAAAGATGACCACGCAAAGGGGGAACACACATTTTTGAAAAGGGGGATTGGGAAGACGGATCTAGAAATTCGAAGGTAAAATACCGCTTAAGGTGGCTGGGTATATTTTCTTCAATAATAGAACATTTGCAAACATTTGCACTAATATTCCGGAAGAAGAACAAAACTGGATGATTCGTATGGAAAATCATTCTCCAAACCAAAATTCTTATCAAATAAAAAGTTCGATTACTTTCTCTTACGACGGTGACGTTTCAAAATGGCTCATAATTTTACGGTTTAGCCCAAACAAATCATGTAAAACTAGAGAAGGAGGAGGAGGCACGGTGGCCGAAAATTGGAGTGAACTTGAACGCCGCCATTTTGAATAAATTTGGGGCAAAATTACACTTCTCCAGGCCCTTGTCCGTCTGTTGGAGAACCTCCAGATGGAACAACTAAAGTTTAGGGAATTGTTTCGTGTTTGCTTTCGCTAACTGAATGGCTGAAAACCGCTTCTCTGGTTATTAGTCTGCTAATGTATTTATTACTGACTGAATTGTTTTACATTCTTTTAAGAATACCAAAAAGAAAAGAGACAAAAGTGAAATTGCCTTTGACCATGACCTTGAACATCTCATTCGGCCATGTTCGTTTTGCCGTCCAGTTTGTCCAATACAGGAACGATCAATTTTCCCCCGCTGAATGAAATTTAGCTGCAATGCTCCCTCTAGTTAATATTTGATCTCTATAGTTTTGCCCTTTCCGGTTTGAGACGTGTAACGTCGTCAGGCGTTAGCAAGAATAACAGTGACACAAGTCAGGTACGGACCGAGAAGGGTTCTTTTAATTTAATTTCAAAAAGAGTTTGGTTAACCCCGTTTTTATCCCCTCGCCCACCGGGACCTGTTGGGTCTTAAAAAGTAGAGGTATATGGGCACTCGATATTTCCTTCAATAGTATTTGTCAACTTATAATAAAGCATTCGAAGGAAAGCTGCTAATATGTTTCTAAATATTCTCTTCACTTAATCGGTGTGCCCACCACATAAATACTGATCTCGTGGCCATGCTCGGGGCAACGGCCTCTGTAGCTCAGTTGGCAGAGCATCGCGCTAGATTCGCGAGGTCGCGGGTTCGATTCCCAGCCGGAAGGCCAAAAGTTGCATTTTTGCAACAGGTCCCGGTTGGGTCTTAAAAAGTAGAGGTATATGGGCACTCAATATTTCCTTCAATAGTATTTGTCAACCTATACACATACATACATATATATATATATATATATATATATATATATATATTATATATATATATATATATATTATATATATATATATTATATATATATATATTATATATATATATATTATATATATATATATTATATATATATATATATATATATATATATATATATATATATATATATATATATATATATTATATATATATATATATTATATATATATTATATATATATATTATATATATATATATATATATGAAGCTTGGGTTGTTTCAAACGCAAGATTATTGTATAGATAAATCTTTAAGTTTTGACAACAAAAAAGTAAACAAATCTAAGCATAACCACTCACATATTCAAACACCTGAAGAGCTTTTATAGCAAAAACGTTAGTGTTCGAATAAAAACTCTTCAGGTGTTTGAATATGTGAGTGGTTATGCTTAGATTTGTTTACTTTCTTGTTGTCAAAACGTACAGATTTATGTATTTCTCTCTCTCTCTCTCTCTCTCTCTCTCTCTCTCTCTCTCTCTCTCTATATATATATATATATATATATATATATATAGTCTATTTGGTTAATGTCTAAGCTTTGAGCAATATTTATATACTAAGCAATGCCACTCAAGTAGCGGTTTGAGCGCTCTGGCTCCTTATTAATCCATATTCCTTCCGAGCTGCACTGATAAGCTGTGGTACAGCGAAACGTACGTCTGCAGATTGAACATGTATATATATATATATATATACTGTATATATATATGTGTATATATATATATTGTCTATTTGGTTAATGTCTAAGCTTTGAGCAACTTACGTTACACGGTGTTTCACGCATACGCTGTCATCAGACGACTAATTACATTTAACTACGTTGTCCCTTATATGCTCATCAGGGCGCGATGGCATCATCCTTCAGGAATTTGAGGAATTTGCTGATTGTCCGGCGGGGTGTCTTTATAGTTGCGGAGGAGGAATTTGTTTATGTGACGGCAATTCGACAGCAGTTCGTTTCTTTTGTTTAGGAGTGAGATATTTTGGAAATATAAAAGCTCTACACCTTAAAGACTATTAAAGCTCTACACCTTTGTATTGAGCACTCTCCTTTTCAGAGACCCAACAGCTACATACACACATATATATATATATACATACATATATATATATATATATATATATATATATATATATGTATGTACATATACATATATAGTTCGATTTCGCTTAAGAGTTCATGGTTTCTACTTCGATTGTCACGCGGATGCGATCTTCAGACAACTGAAACAGCGTCGATTCATGGTCTCCTTTTTCTCTGTTCATTGATGTCATAGATTGCTGGGGTTGGATGATTCATCGCTATTATCTTCCTATGGCTTGTCTTGGTGATGAGAAATCTGTTCCGGTGTCTGCATTTCGGACATTCGTCCTTCATCAGTTAAAAAGCTCGTTAAAAATTTTTTTAGAGGAGACCTCTATATATACAAAATCATAAATAATTAACATACTAATTTACATTAAAATGAATACCCTACTTATTATAATTATAATTAATACGTGTCTTTGCACGGTACTCGCACCTCTTATTCAGACCAGTGGGTTTCAGGGTACCTAATTGGGCAGCCCAATAGGCCTCCCTAATTAAAAGCGTTTCTTCTTTTTCCTGAGTGTTAATAACCTCTTCAATAATAATAAACTCAAAATCTCTCAAGGAATGAGGCGTGTTATTAAAATGAACGGCGACCTCACAGGTATTTTTACCGGTATTCATGGCCGATTTATAGTTGCGAAATCTAACTTTAAACTGGTTGGAAGTTGAACCAAGGTACTGCAACTTACATTTCCTACACAATACCAAATAAACAACATTAGTAGAAGTACATACAATGCAGGGCTTGTTTAATTTTATAAAAACGCCCCGTAGCCAAACTTGCAAATCTATCACTTTCCACTAAATAGTGGGTACATAGATCACACTTCCTTTTACATTTGATAGAACCTACTAGAACCAAATTGGTACATTTAACTGATGAAGGAAGAATGTCCTATACGTGTTTTTTTAATGAAATTTATGGACCAGTGAGAAGTTTCTCAGTCTCTCTTCACTTTATTCGCAATACAATATCGTTCAGAGAACGATATATATATATATATATATATTGAATATTTTTCAACAATATTTTTCAACGTATTTTTCAACAACTTTATTCAACATATCTATCTATCTATCTATATATATAAATATATATCCATAGATTCCGGCAAGGATGCCGTGTGCAGCTCGGAGACTGGTATGTTGTTGACCAAACCTTAGGTTACTTAGGTCAGTATTGAAGTAAATCGAATTGGTCTCGTTATTTTTTATTTTTTTTTTTTTGAACCATTTTAGTGAACTTTGGTAATCGATACACTGATTTTAAGAAATCTGGCATGGATTGAACTTTTTTCTAAAACTCTAAAACACGATATTTCCTTGAGAAGAGACTTCGATCGATAGAATTTTGATTACCTACTTCATTAAAAAAATTAAGTATAAAAAAGGGGTATTATCCGTAAATTTTTTTCTTGAAGTGCCTTTTACACAATGAACTTGAAAGGAAAGCAACAAAAACCCCCAAAAAACAAAAAAAAAAAACATAAAAAAAATCCCCAAAAAACAAAAAAAAAAAAACAAACCAAAAACAACTCTTCTTTGTTTCTGTAAAAAAGAACCACGTTTATCACCGCTTACGCGTACGTGGGTCGATGGATCCAAAATACTTTCCCCCATGATTCATTCGTTTCGACTTAATCAACTCTTTAACTCCTGTTAGGGGCTAAAGTGAATAGAAATTTTTCATGATCTGACACTGCTGAAGTCAACTGAAAAATATCGATTCGAGCGGGATTTGAACTCGGACATTCGGGATACCGGTTCGCCGCTCTACCGAAAGTGCGAGTTCAAATCACTACAATCGAGTTTTTTACTGGCTCTCATTGGAGTAGTCAAAAATAAAATTTTTACTTCACAAGATGGTGATTTTTATGACCATACCTGGATTTGTCCTGAACGTAAGTAAGTTCCATTTTTCAAGGCATTTTTTTCCGGTTGAAAAGACGTCATTCATGTTTCTATCACTGCACAGAGGCACTCAAGCAATTTTCTGTTTGTTAAATAAATTTCCCTGAGGAATCACATAGCAGAATATTATAGAGGGTTATCGCGACAACGTTGATCCAATAAAGTTATAGTGGATCTTAAAGGAAATTAAAAAGCTCATCAGTAATAATCCTTTATACTAATGAAACTTGTAACCACGCTGTTTCTTTAAATGTAATCATAAACGACACGCGTGCTTTCCTCGGCAAATTTTTACGGCTCAAAGAACACTCATTTTAGGAACTTTCATCGTAAATTAGTGGTCGACTTTTGAAGCCACTCAAAAAAAAAAAACTCTCAGTGCGGGATTTACCGAATCTTAACATTTCACTGTCGCCTTGCATCTTATGTCTCATTAAGCACTTCTGCATGTTTTCTAAATAGCACAAAAGAATTTTAAATTTCAAAGAAAATTTAGAGAATTAGAAAGGTTGTTACACTTTTCCTATCTGCTCTATTTTCAAAGTTTTGAGGACGTTCACTAATCCAAACGTTCAGAAAATTAATATTGCATCGATGCAAACGGATCCCGTCGTGAGTGCACGGAAGCTATCTTAGATCGGATGTTCGGGGTCTACGCTTACTCCTTTTCGTATCTTTGTACTCAAACCAAGCACTTAATTGCTTTTCTAAATTTTATTATATTTTCATTTTAGTTTGTTTCAGAAAAATATTGAAACGTTTTCGTTACCATGCCACTGTATTTTTCAGCAACAAGCATAATAAAAAAATATTATCGTGACTGTTTTTTCATTGAATTTAGGGTAGCAGACATTTTCCTGGTAAAATTGCTTCAAACTCTTTTATTATGGATCCCAAACAGTTCACAACTAATGAATGTCAACTACTTTCACTTACATATTTATATCTCACCTCGTTACATTTGAAGTAAAGTTTGCCCATATTTTCCGGAGGAAACAATCATAAAACATAAACACCACTAAGTTCGGCTACTTTAACACATCAAAGGGGAAGTCTCAATTGGCAATAAGCAAAATAATTTTGTAATAATCAATTGCCCAGGTATTAAAAAATATTGATTTTGACATTAAAAATACCACACAATAGATCTTCGATCAAAAAAGCAATTTAAATTGTCGTAGTTTATGTTGATCAAAATAAAGCTAATCCTCAGTTCTCGAATTGACATTGTTCTGTTGAGAAGATCCTGGATTGAATATCTTTTCAAAATGAAAGCGCATGTCATCGCTCTTGTTTTGGTATCAATTGTGCTTGCGCGTGCTGCAAGAATCGATGTTGAGAATGAGGTACGTTCTCACAGACGAAATATTCGTCGCAATCATAAAAATTACGTAAGCGATTATATATGTCTCGTAAAACGGTGCGCAATCTTAAAAATTCCAACTTGAAAATAAAGAAAGCAACTTGAATTAAACCATTCGAGAAGTCTCCCTTTGACGAGTAGAATCGTCTAGCGCTCGCCAGAGTAAAATTAAAAACTCGAGCACGAACCAGAGAAAGTTAAACTTCATATTTAATCCACATCCATTTCTCCTCTCAATGAAGACCACGCGTTTGCTATATGTTGCCTAGTCGATCGTCATTAAAGCAGTTCGGCAAATCGTTGTGATACAACTCATTTCTAACATGGCCTTAGAGTGGCATGCAGTTCATTACATACATGTAGTTTTTAATAGAGACAGGTGAAAGTTGCAACGAAGTAACTTTCAAGCAAACAAGCAACTGTTTTGGGAAAATTTGCCCAATTTGCGAATGGCGTAAGTCTGTTCAAAAAAAACTGTTTGTCCAATGTCAATGTGTAAAATGTTTAGTGTCCCGATCATAATTCACCTGATCTAGCTGCAAGCTCTAGGGTTCATATATCACCATTATTCAAAGTAAAAAATGACTAATCTGCTCCATTTTATTTCTTTCAAGTTATAACTTTATATGCTATCGTGTGACATGTCCACATGTATAATTTATCATTAATTTAAAAATTATGATCGCACTGCAGATCCACAGAGGGCAAGATGGAGAAGCACCATGTCCCTACAGACCTGGAGAAGGAGATCAATGCGAGCTTAATGTATGATTTAAAACGTATATTCTGTACAGGGTTATGATGCATTTCTTAATTGTACTGTTGGAAATTTACATTTTTCATTCTCTAAACAACTGCGGTTGTTGCAACAGGGACAATCACTATGCATATCAAACATACACACACGCGCGCATTACTTCCTGAATTTAGGGGGATCTTGTTTTAGGGAGACGTTTGTTTTTCCTGATGTATATGTATGTGTACGTATGTATGTATGTACGTACGTGTGCATGCATGTAAGCATTTTGTGTTTACACTGATTTATGCGTACTTTCGTCATATTCATTTGAAACGTCAACATAAATAAGCCGAGTATATTGCTCACGTAAGTTGAACAGCAGTTGAAAAGGCGGTCGACAGAATTCGATTTAAGAGATGCCATTTTACGATGGCTGGATCCATCTGTCGGCCGGATACTTTAAAGTCAATTAAACACCTATAGTTTTCAAAATGGACAGAAATAGGATTCCTCAAATCGTGGCAACATATCTGATGTTAATGTTCCTTTATCATCATGTCACTGACGTCAAGTCATTGTTTTTCCAGACGCGAGATCCTTGTAACATATGCAAAGATGGTTTCCAGTGCCATCTTATTGGTGTGTGCATACGAATAGAAGAGCCGTTCCTTGCGAGTGGCTCAGGGAAAATCGAAGACCTTGGTCAGCAAATGAACGAAGTTTGAAGAGGTTGTCCAGCAAAATATTTCATGTTGAAATGAATAGATTGCATATATTCAGCGGATTCTTCCAAATATGGAGTTATCTAAGGGTTCATGTTAAAATACTGGCAAAATAGAAAAATAAATGAGAATTAACCAGTTTAAAACTCTTCTGCTTACTGTTACTAGTATTTCATCGTAGTTCCCGTAAAATGAAAAGCTTGTTGTCTTTTATTATTTACCAGGGGGCTGAAAACTGCTGATTCCAAGCCAATTTTAGGTCTATAGGACTCCTTATTTCTTTGATCCAAAGACTGTAAGAAAACACGGGAAATGCTACCTCAGAGAACCAGAAATTACAGTATTTTCCTTAGGAGCACGGCCTGCGACTATACTCAGTTTCCATGAAACTGTGAAATATTAACGCCCTCCAGAGGTTCAAATATACCTGACCTTCACTTTCTGATCTATCCTCACCTTAGTGCATCATCCGGACTTGTCAAAAAGAGGCAAGCAGTCAGGTATAAGTTACAATTACAGTCCAGTCTATTCAAGGTCATTGTTTTCGTTTAAAATTCTGCGGTACCTGATTTATCAATGCGTAAAGACGCCGCGTAAATCTTTAATTAGTTCACAAAAGCCTTGCTAAGACATTACGGACACAGAATAATACCAAAGTCCCACTCAGTGTCGGTACCTCTGATGTACATGTCTTCGCGCATATTCCCTCGCGCATGTTGCCTCGCGCACACAGGAAGTTGAACGGCGGCCATGTTCTTGGAGGGTATAACTGAGTCATTTTCAGAAGGAAACGATATGGGGTAGTTCAGTTTGAAGGGATCTGGCTAAATTTTGGACGTCGGATGGCGATTCTACCACCGAGGCCGGTTAAAGCAAAGGAAAACTGACTGTTTTTGTTAAAAAATTTCCAAATACTACGCTAAAACTGATCACAATTAGGCAGTTTAACAATCCTTGTCTCTCAGTGATTCACCACATCAATAGTCTAGTAATCGGAAATTTATTCAAATAATTTGAACTACATTTACACTACATTTTTACAGTCACACTACAATTTCTATTGACTAGCACAGTTTTTAAAAGTTACCTAACAGCCGTTGTTATATGTGTTAAATGTTTGACTTGAAATGATTAAAACTCGCTGAATGTGTGCATACACTGCGTTACATTATTAGGAGCTAAGAAATCTTTGAAGCTACAGTAAATCAGTTAAAGAACATCTACCTATAAAACTATTTATGCCTTTCAGTAAAGATTGAATCATCTTTCAATATCTTAAAAGAGTTTCGGGAGAAGTAACCGACCCCAGTGAAGTTTGATAATGTACATATGGTACGTAGACTTTGGCTTACAGTTTCTACTCAGAATTTATGCGTATGTATTTGTTTGTAATGGTTGGAAAGGCCTAAACTTTAATCATCGACAGCATACAGTGCACAATTTAAGTTAAATAATTTGGTTAAATGAGGTGAAAGTCTACATGTGTAGTATGTAAATAACAAACTATAATGGCAGTTGTAATTTATATATTTTATTCTAGCATAATAGGCGTGTTCGTTAAAGTACCCATCCAAAATACAATTGGGCACTAAGTGTAAACATTGCCTAAGGTTGTCTATTTACCCATTCAGGTGCAAGGGTGCATTGGGACTCATCACTTAGGTGAACAAAATTGTTTGCTGTTAGCCAGAATAAAACAGTAAAGTGTGCCCTTGTCCCTCAATGGGTTAAACATGCTATGGTTGATTTCCATGTGCAGGTAAGACCATGCAAGCATTGCCAGCAACTAATTTTGACATCTTACTCTATAACAATAAAATTGATTTTAAAAATGATGGCTTTCTGTCTTACAACTTACAGTATGAAAAATAAGAAATTAAAAAGAAATGATAACAGGACTTGGTTTTTGGGAAGTGTACAACATTTTATTAAATTTGCAATCTCTACCAGTAACGTCAATGTATGTTTATTTAACAGTGGGTGGCAATGATCCTTTAGAAATGCTGTTCATTATTAGAATTCAGAAAACTACTTATTCAGGTTTCCCAGTCTTTGCCATTGCATTATAATACAATTTAAATTTTAGAAATAATTTGTTATAAATATAACAACCATATACTGTAGCTCATAAAAAATCATTTTTGTCTTTATAAAGTGTCCCTGAAAGGCACTTCCATGTTTTAAATGTTTCTTTCTACAGTTTGAATTCTCATCAGAAGGTAATCCTCTGTGTGCTTGCACCATACTGGGTTAATCTGAATGACCTTGTAGTTGAGATAGGAATGTAAATAAACTATAAGACACCAAAGAATAATCTGGCCAACACTACAATTCTCCAAATGAAATTCCAGCCTTTGCCTCCATATTGACTAGTACATTGTAAGTTTTAAACAGACACACTGAAACAGGACCTTCACCATCGGTGACCATGTCACTATATAAAGGAAAAGTTATAAAAAACCAATCCATAAAAAACTTCATATTCTGAATTTCCTAGTATCATTATTAAACAGGGTTCGTACGGATGAAAGGTCACAAAATTCCAGGAGTTTTCCAGGGTAGCAACGCTACTTTTCCAGAATCCAACCCCTAGTTTTCTTCTTTGGCAAAAAGAGCAAGAATGTAATCTTCCTTATGACAACAGTACAACATTATTTTGTTGGTTTCAATATAAGAATTAAGCAATAATGAACTCACGATTCGATTCAATTTGGATTTGACAGAAAAGCAAGGACAAAAGCAAACAAATCTATTTTGTGTATGAAAAAAGGAACTTTTGTGAATGTACGAATTGGCAGGTCTGGATTATCCGGGTTCAAATTCTTTACAAAATTCCAGGAGGATTCCAGGGGAATTACAGGAGTACCCAGAAAACAGCTGTTTTTCCAGGAGTTTTCCAGGGCCTGGAAAGAACCGTATTAAGGGCTGAGAGCGACTGAGGTGCCGGTGAACACAAGCTAAATTCTACTCGAAAAAATCGTTTATACATTACCAAACTTATAAAAAAGTAATCGCTTACCTCCTCTTCAATAGATTCAGAAATGTAATGAAAATCGTCCTCCTACTTTTCCAAATACAGCAGTTTTAGTGAGCCAACTTTGGTTTTTGCCATATTGTTTCTAGTTAAAATGCGCTGAGTATACCCTCCAAGAACATGGCGGATGCGGACATGCGCAGTTAAAAAAGTGTGACAAGTTTCCTCGCGAGTGGGACTTCTGGTATTATTCTGTGTTACGGAGTTACTACAAGGATGCAGGCATCCTTTACGTCGCATTTATTTTTGAATTGATTACCCTCCAAAAGGAAAAGCCTTTCAGGTAATAAAAATGGAAGCCAGTTGACAATATCCGGAAACGTAGCAAAGGTAAGGTGAATATGGTAAGAGTTCACTAAGAGCTGCTACAAAAAATGTTCTTTCACGGCCCGCAGCTGAAACGATACATATAGCACTGCAAGAGCAAAGAGCTATACTTCAAAGCATTGTGTTTTTGGCTCAAATGTATGTCTTCAAACTAAATTCATTCCTGTAAAGCAAATATCATACGAGTATGAAAAAACGTTTATCATCATTTCTGATCGCCATGATTGGCAAAATAATAATTTATCGACGTCTTCCAAGTACAACCTTGGTTTTCGCCTTGACATTTTTGGTCAAGAGCAAAAATATTGTATTCAGCCAGGAGTCTTATTCACGCATTCAAACAGACTGCTCAAATTGAAATGCATTATGCATTTTCGTACTGCAAAAAGCTCAACGTAGTGTATCTTTTCTTCTATTCTTTTTCCTAGTTACCCGTTTTCTCTTCATTTTTGTATGATATAGACGGTTTTGTTAAGCCCTTATATGGTGATATAGAATGCATACGAGCCCTCTGTCCCATTTCTGGTAGCTATGATAGCCCCAAAAGACACGAAATGCGTCTCATTTCCAAACTCGGCACCGTCCACCCCCATGGTATTAATGAGCGTTTTTCTTCTGTTTAAGTCTATATGTCTAGGCACGATGTTAGTTTATTGTATCTGTATTACTAACCTTTTTCCATTTTGTTCTTGTTTATCCGCATATTATTCAATTATAATCTAGTTTCCTCCTTAATATATTCTATTATGTGATTTACATTTTTTGTTTATACTTTGTTTTTACCAAATCCATCTTATTGGTCTATTTTTTATCACGTGATCGCTTTTGTATTCAACAATATAAAAGCTCATGTTGTTTTCCCGACCCACGCTACTAACTTCCCGACGAAGGGCCCTCGCTGGAAACGTCGAAGTTTCTTTTCGTATATTTCACGTAGTTACTTCACCCAAAGTTATCGCATCCTGTATTATAATTCGTCCACGTTTCGAGGCTAACCTTCACTTATTTCTTGAATAACTCTTCAATAACAAAAAAAGAGTTCATGTTTCAAATTACAGCGAGATACCATTGAAATTTTATCGTTTCTTGCAGTTCAAGCCGAGTTAAGTTTTTGAGATTCAAAGCATCTCTCAGTGGGTTCGAGTTCTGCCAGGAGTTCTGAGTTTTTCTCAGTCTCATAAAGTAAACAAAGTTTAAACAGCATAAATAAACAAAGTTTTAAGATGTGTTGTCTAAAATGTTTTGTCTCGGTATATTGACGGATCCTTGGTGTGAGCCATCATTTGTGCACATTTTCCCTGTCCTGGAGGCAAAACATAATTTCTCGTTTTGTACAAGAAATTCCCTTCCCTTCCTTCCCTAATACAACCCTAGTGGGGCGGATCCAGTGTTGGCTGTTCCCTAGGGTGTCAACACATGGTATAGGTGCCAGGGAGGAATAACGTGCATTTTATAAATTTAGATATAAAAAGAAGAAAAACTAACTAATTTTTGACGGGGTTTTTTCCTGTTATTTCTCCTTGTTTTACTTAATATCCCAAGGAGATGTGGCTTGTCAAACTCATGGCCTATTTACCGGATGAGATTGTGGTATTGCTCTTTGAAAAAAATGAAAGGCCCGAAAGAAATATTTTAGGTTATGGACAAATTTTGTTGACATAAGCTGACCTTGAGCTAAATTCATGCTCTCAGTTGCTGTCAAAGTAAAAGCACGGAATTGAGTAATACCATGCAAAGACAGCTAATTAACAACGAAGGTTACTTAAGGCTATAAATCGTGTCTGGACTGTTTAAGCCACATGTCAACCTGAGGGCATATCTCGATAGTTGATATATTGCTTAAACATATGTAACTTAATTATATCATTGTTAGTGAAATTTAGCAAAGACTCTTTAAATTATCCGATAAACATGTAGATATGACGAAATTTTCCCAAAAAGTACACCAATCACTAAATGATGTTGGCAAGTAATTTATCCTCCTCTGGAGAACAAAGCCAACGATAACGTACGTCCCAGAATGTTTCTGTTGACGTGGAGACTTTATGGAGAACGCGGCATTGGTTAATTTATTCAACCTGGTAAAGTATCCAGAGAGTTTGGTTGGGTTAGGGGCCAATCATATTGAGCGAGCCCGCAAATTAAAAGGACTGGGCCGTTTTTGTCGAGATCTCGCTTTAAGCCGGTTTTCCACTATGCAAATTTTGTCGCACGAATCAACTTTTATTTTTTTTAAATTTAATAGATCCATCATTAGTTCCAGCCGAAAGCTCATGAGACAAAAGAAAAAGTCACTTCGCGCGAAGAAATTCGTCTAGTGGAAAAAGACCTTAAGTCCTGACGTAGAATGTGGAATTTAATTTATTTAGTTTAATAGAATTCTTTATACAGACGGTCTACATCACCATAAGGTGCTTTTCAGTAGAGCTCTGTAGCTCCAAACAATAAAAGAACGAAAGTTTCTGCGATCATATGGTAAACCAGCCAGTCCACTTTGCCGAGATCCCGGCTTGCATCGACTGGGACCGCGCATCACCGGGCTAGCCTGACTACGACTTCACTGCGCAGGCGCCGGAAAGTAAGTAGGCGAGCTCCACCTCAGTTAACTTACATTATTTTCTTCTATGTCTTCACAGAAAATCTCAGCCAGGTAAATTGAGCCAACCCGGTCAGCCAGAATGGCTCGCTCAATACAACCATCTCCTTAGCTCCTATTTTGAACACAATGGAAGGCAAAAACAAGTGTTTTGTCACTAGGGGGGCTAGGGCATTCGATAAATAAATAGATAATCTCTGTTTAAACAAGGGATCACTTAATTTTCACAATGATCTCCCAGTGAACCGTGTACTAATTACTGAGTATAAATATGTTAACTGTATACAAAACTACACTACATAAAGTTTTTCTGATTTCTTAATATAATTTAGCCAAAAATTTAACCACAAAAGTTCTTTAAAAGATCTCATGCTCACGTCTTTTATCATTACTTGAAAGACCATTCAAAAGGTCCACCCCGATCGAATCCCCTTTTTGTGGCGACATATGTATTTTCCGTGCGGAAGATTTGCGCTTAAAATGCATAAGCAAGCCCAAAAATCTCACCCGTAAATGTTGCCAATATCATTTCAGAGCATCTAGATTTTAAACGTTCCTCGCAGTATATGCCCCCAGACCTCGTAGCATTCCTTGTGCCTTCGGTGCTGCAGTTACCGAAACTGGTGAAAGCTGTTTGACAAGGATTTAAAGCTTTGTAAACATCGCTTAAACTTCTGCAAATTTTGTGCTTAACCTATTCGACAAACTGGCAATGGCAAGACTCTCAATCAACACGGCCTGGAAAAGATAACTTGGAATATCAAGCACGAAGACTAATTCGACAACTAAGCTCTCCATTGTTCTGATGATCGACAGCTTTCATATAGTTTTCAGTCTTTGCCAGGGATCACTGAGATCCTATTTCAATTAGCTCCTTATTCTTGTTGTAGATACTATGGGTTAATATTCCTTGAAAGTCAAAATCAGAATCCAGCTAATTTATCGACGTCTTCCAAGTACAACCTTGGTTTTCGCCTTGACGTTTTTGGTCAAGAGCAAAAATATTGTATTCAGCCAAGTTCACTGGTAGTTTTAGTGTACATCATTTAAATTTGTTACCAGCGAAGCCCTTGTCCCGTTAGCTGGAGATTTCACCGTGAGTGTAATGATTAAAAAAAATTAAGATACTGTTGATAAGGACAAGGAGTCTTATTCACGCATTCAAACAGACTGCTCAAATTGAAATGCATTTTCGTACTGCAAAAAGCTCAACATAGTGCATCTTTTCTTCTATTCTTTTTCCTAGCTACGCGTTTTCTCTTCATTTATGTATGATATAGACGGTTTTGTCAAGCCCAGGTAACTTAAAAGTTAACAATGGCGAAAAATGGAAGATAAGCTGGACAGAAAAAGTGTCAAATGAGAAGAATTGAGGAAAATATCAGAAGAAAGATCTTTGATAAAGACTATTAAAGAGCGACAAGTGAGATGGTTAGGACATGTTTTTAGATACGATGGCCTTCTAAAGACAATTATAGAAGGAAGACTGCTGGGAAAAAGAAGTATAGGTTGACCAAGAAAGGGCATCTTAGACAATATCAAAGAAAGAAGATCATATGCCAGCATGAAAAGAGCGGCCTGTGATAGATCTGGATGGCGGAACTCAAACCTGCCATAAGGCAGAATACCAGAGAGAGAGAGTGAACTTAAAAGTGCCGTGTTTGCTCCGCAAAATTCCGGTCAGTTAATGGCATGCTAATCACCTTACTGAAGAGTATTTGCGCCACGTAAATGCTTCCTAACGTTAACAAGTTCATTATCAAATTTCACTTTTTTTCATCATATAAAGTATGATGGCAAATATGCTGAATGGGAACATAGTGACACAGGTCTTTAGCTTTTTCGAAGCGGGAGCTCTCCCCTTTTAGAAAAAAATCGTCAGGAGTTAGCCAGAGTAAGGCTGGGTTCAAACGTTGAACTTTCCACGTGCCGAACCAAATGCAAATCACTTTGAACAAAGGATCTTGCTCATTAACATTAGATTCGACCCATGAGAAGTTCCACGTTTGAACTGAGTCTAAACTAATAAAAGTCGGGAAAGAGTTAAGGAAATCGTGAAATCCACGACGAGATCGTTCTTGCTTGTGCGTGCAACTCTGTTACTAGATCCACCACGTAGTTTTTACAAATGTTGTCTATTTTTTCTCCTTTATTAATTAACTAACTTTCGTCAGCAGCTGATGATTTCATCCTTAGTTCTATACAACATACGTTCCCTTAAACTATGAGATAAGTTTCAAATTATAAATTCAGAAAACACTGATTAAGTTATAAAGAGCCACTGACATTTCATTAAAAGGCACACGGTTTGCCTTGAAGTAGGCCTGCACTTCAACTGGACGGATATTTGTGAGAGATTATATTCGTATAAAAGTATTGTATTTAACTGAGAGCTGACGTTAATCAAAATCCTAACTGACAATTAAAAATGGCCAAAATTTCACCTGTTAAGTGGCATTCAAGTGCCCGCATCAAAACCCTCACATTACTAGTCACAAACTGACCTGAGGTGATCGTACTTCTTAACTTAAAGAGGCACTCATTGCCACAGAACTAACGTACTTCAAAACCACGGAGTTGATGAACACCATTCACAAACACTAATTTGACAATTAAATTTCCAGTCTCCCAGTTTTCCAAGTTTTAATTCCGTGTAAGCGTTGGTTGAGGTGTTCTTTTAAGTCACTCTTTATTCCACCAAGTTGTAATATGGCTTTCACAGTTCAGGATCCATCGAATTTATCCATCACTCCATGCAAATCTTGAGAATTAACACAGACTGTGGCAGATTTACAGGCAATCGATGCAAATAACTAAATACTAAAACAAACTCTTAAAGTTTGACTTTTGATTTCAACAAGGATTCATAAACTTTACTGGAATTTCAGTTCATTCTTGGACCAAGCTATTGCCGATTAAGCATGAACACTCAGTTGCCTAAAAACTAAACTGTCAATTATTCTGTTGATGTGAAGCTTTATCTGGAGCATTATTTCAATTAATTTTTCATTCCTCCAAACCGTAAAATGGCTTCAAACGTCTTGATACCATCAAGAGAAAACGGCTGTAGTACATAATTTGACAAGTAAAATAATTCAATAGCTTTTATGCAAGTAAAAAAACAAACGGGTGTCCTCTTGATCGAAACATGTCTTCTTCATAGTGTGCTGTTTCTGGCCTTTTTTTTCGCTTTCTAGTACATCCTTATTTTAGAGTTCCAATCATCGAGTTCCAAATTAGTAAATTTGGCCTCGATAAACTGATTCTGTCACTTAAAATTGACGTTTCAGTGTGAGCTTTCTCAATCAGGATAAAAGATTAATATACGTGTGATAAAATGTTAAATGAACAGAACAATTAATATTTCGTGTGGTTCTAAGTATTAATCGACAGCTAACTGATTTTCTCCAGGAATATTAGATACAACAAACATTAGTCTGCAAACAGCAGATCATAGCGCTTTGTTCAACTCCTACAGGATTTTAAAGTTCGTCGGTAGCCTGGTCCACTAATTTTAGATCTTTCGACGTTTTATTTTTTGAAATACAATAGAACGGACAATGTCAAACAAAAACTCTCACGAAGCATGACTAAATACACTTTTTTTTAATAATAAAAGAAGTCGTTGAAACATTTCAATCACACAGAAATAGGTAGCTTTAACTTCACTGACATTTTAGTTTGTTCTACAATTTAATTCTGACCATCAAGCAAACAAGTACTGATATTCAGCAAGCTAGTCCTGAAAATGAATGTACTCCTTGTTGGGGCCGTCTTGATCCTCGCCTTGACTTCTTTTGTGCAGAGCAGTAACACTGACAATGAAAGTAAAGAAAAACGCTGGTTTTGGGTAAGCAGAAACCATATAAAGTAACTAGCTGGAATATAGGAAAAAACTCGTAGGACCTCACAAAGAAACGTAAATTTTTTTTAAAAATGTTTTTTAGGCATTTAAGCGGTCCTTATATGTCCATCCTTTCCCATCATGACAAGTACTGCTTTTAGTTTATTTTTCTTTTCTCATTTCTCAACACGTCGAAGCGTGGTTCTTCTTTCGTTTCATCAATTATTCCGATTTTCTTGAAATCTCCGAGTCGGTAACACCTTCCAGCAGTCTGGGTGGGTGTCCAGAACGTTTGTTCTTTTGATTGTTTAGACCAACATTCTCCTCTTTCTTTCTGTAGATCTGAATTGTTCTTCTCCTATGAGGGTGTTTATATGAAAGGCAAGCTAACCCTCTTGCAAGGACTAGCCCTAGTAAGAGAGCTGAACTTCACTACGCCTTTACATGATAATGTTCTGTCCCTTCTACCACGGCTAGATCTACTGCGCATATGTTCATTCATTTTTCCCAGCCCTTCCAGAAAGGATAGACCTTCTGAGTGTGTTTACATGGAAAATTTCCGGCCTTCTTAGGCGAGACCTCGACTAGTCAATAGCAAAATGTCACTCATGTAAAGGAGAACAAAATTTACAAGGGATTTCACGGGGAGACGAGGCTTGCTTCCATGTAAACACCACCTATGTCAACATGATCACGTTTCTTACTCTCAAAACTTTCAAGAAGACTTCTTATCTCTTGATATCTTCCCTTTTTCCCTCCTGTTTTTGAAACATGCAAAGCTACCAAGGAAATCTACGTCAGATTATCACAAACTTCGTTCATGGTTTGAACTGTTCAACTCTTCTTTTCTTTTGCTATTGCAGGCTACGTGGCCGTATCAAAATAGCCATTCAAGTGTTCGTCAAAAAGGGTTTTCTGTAGAACATGTCAAACGTCATCTGGATACTCTGTTTAATTTGTGGCAATGTCATTTCTTATTTTATACTTTTTCCTATCTCCTTCACTCAGTTTTCTCGGTCTTCAAGTTTATTCTCTCTCAAGGTGAAGGAAAGGAGAGCGTCTATCTATCGCTCTGCGTATTAATTTGGTGATTTAATGTTGTATCAATAACTTTCTCATTTCAGTCTTGCAGATGGCACAGCGACTGCGCCAGAGGCGAATACTGTAGGAAGAAGGGTTACTTCGTAAGATGCCAAACAGTTCCTCGTTGCCTTAATGGAACATTTTGTCCGGCCGGACTGTTTTGTTCCAAGTAAGCCATTAACTATCATGATTTATAGAACTAGAAATTACTAATGGAAAGTGAAGTCCTGCGAATACGAATAGATGAGCAGGAACAAGTGTTTATGTTTGACATACAAATGGAGGGGTGTCCAATGGTAAATCACAGACTTTCGATGACGCTGAGATCCGGAGTTTCGAAACAGCTCGGAAACCGGACAGTGTTTTTAAAGTAATTTTATCTGTTTTTAATCAGAGATGCGATAAGTCACACATGTTTTACAATGATGTCATAAGACCCTAACAAGTGTTTGATGAACTTGTGATTTGTGAAAGAGACAAACATTTAACAGCGGCACCAACGAGATTAACGAAGCCGTATGTGCCACTCTTGGACGTGATGCTTCCTCGTTTAGGATGCTGGGTAGCGAGGGTAGGATCGCACGCACGTCCGTATTCACGAACCAGAGCCAACGAAGTGAATCGAGGAAGCCCCTAACTTGGAAAATAGGTTGCGCTCACAGCAATTAATGTAACTCTACACGTCTTTTCGTTGCTAACTCATCAACACTCTCCGCGTGCATCGTGGGCCAGTGGCGTCACTTCACTGGCATTGATTATGAATAACTTCTGTTCAGTTGACTGTTTTTGTATGTTTTTATTCCTCAAAATAAATTTTCCTGTAAACTTTCAAACATTTTAAAAGTGTTTTTGTTTTACTGTCTATTGCATAAAACAAATAGATTTTATTTTGCCACAGCTTGTACAGTTATAGATGCTTAGTTTCTAACTTGGTCTAACTTCAACCTGACCTTTATTTATTTTATCGTACTCGCTACGGGGGTACAATAATTGCACTTGATAAAACATGCGAAATAACGGCGATCTTGCAGCTCATTAAATTATAAGTGTCAACCATGTCGACTTAGTTAAGAACGATATTCGAATGTAACTATAGGAAGACTCTCAAGAAACCAGACACTACCCGTCAGATAACACCCTCATCTAGCGAAGGAAAACAATTAGTAGAATACTTCTTAATGGACCATCACAAATTCCATCCCTGCGCCGGTGTTAAGCTTCATAACTTCCCAGAGGAGCATGAACGCCGTTAAATAGGAAGAGAGAAACAGAGAATGACTGGAGTGATCGTCCCTCTAACAAAGAGCTGAAAGTGCAACAAGATCTTTCATTATAGCCATAGTTATATTTTCATATTGTACAAATGACAGTAATAAAGATCTTTTCTTCTTGCGAGCTCGAGTGTGTTCCCGAGCTAATCCTTAATTAAATATCAACCATGCACAACATCACGGTGGAGAATGTAGAGATAGCGGTTGACATTAACCTAGTGCCAAAATAAGCCTTGACTTTTTACAAGCTTCAAAAGCTTTGCTGGCGTGGCTCAAACTCATGCAAAAGTTATAAGCCTGTACTAAACGAATAGTGCCTAAAAGGGTTTTAATAAGACGAGCCATCTTGACTCCACTTGTAAAGTTTTGGTGTTTAGTTATGTGTGTCTTTGAAAACGTGAAGTTAGTTGATAAGTCAAGGGAAATGTGGGGCAAGAGCGTGGCCAAAGTTAGTAGATGGGCTCAATACAAGCACGAAGGGGATGGCAGCCATACTGAGGTTGGACTTAGCATAGCACAGATTGTGATAGAAATACAAAATAACTATTTTCCAAGATCTGTTGTATATACTAATAATTAGGGAAACCTTTCGTTTAGGAGTAACTGGACATCATTTGAACGGCAACTCACAAAATCCTGTGTTTTGCTTTTATCCGCCTTTAAACTTCACGAAATTCCAGCAGTTGCAAGAAAACGTCTCACTGGAGTACATCTTTCTTTGGTTGTTTTTTTCAGAATCTCAGGGACCGCGGAGCGGGGGAAAGGGGCAGGTGGACAATTGCCCTCCCACTTTTTGGTGACGTTATTTGTTTTTCATTACCAAATGGTTATCAAACTGGTGAACTAACGTCTTAACTGGGCGAAGAGGAAATTGACCTACTTCCCCCACCTCTACAATTATTCTCCGGACGTTTTGCCCCTCCCCAACTTGGAAAAACGATCTGCAGTCCCTGTAAAATGTCCGTCCTAAAATAAAACATTTGCTGTTGTGGCAATCCTTGTCTGTGTTCTTTTTCTAATAGAGAAACAGGATATTGCCTGAAACAGAAATTGAGGTACTGCCTTTTAAAATCATCCACATGTGACAGAGCTACTGAGTGCTGCAAGCGATTCATACCTTGGCTTGGGATTGGTATTTGCCATAAGCGTCCTTCGGCAGGAGATCGATGCCCTGTCTGGGTAAGATAATTTCAGCAATTAACAGTCAGTAACCAAGTAGTAAGATAAATAGAGGTGTCGGGAAAAAGACATCAGGAGCGTTAGTTGAAATTTTAGGTATAGATTTCTCGAAAACATGAGATGGCTCGTGAAACTTTCTCTTAGCTCACCGATTTCCTTCTTACAGGGAAAGTTGACATGGCTTGTTAGGATTAAAAAAAAAAAAACAAACCAACAAACAAACAAAATAAAACAGATTCTGAAATGTCACACCTCTAATTCAAGTAGAAAAAAAATGGACCGGAATAAATGTGCTATTTCTCTTGTTCATTCTTTTTCACTTGAATTACAGGTTTAAAAGAATGACATTTTTAGGCATTTCTTTTATTAAGTAAGGATAACCAGTAAAGAAAAAAAAATGTTGTTGACGTCGGACATTCGATTTTATGAGGAAAGAGCTCATCAACTGTCGAAGGTCGTCAGTTTTCTCAGAGTTTTCCCATTTCCTCAATCCCCACAAGGAAAGTTGACAGGGATGGTTGCAATCAGTACCTCTGGAAATGAACCATAAAAGCTCTAAACGTAAATAGTCGAAGATATGAAACAAAGAACTCGCGAAATTGACGTAATTAATCGCCGGTTGAAAAGCCCTGTTGGAGAACGGCCTGACAATACTTATTTACTCGTGCATTCGAAAAATCAACTTTCCGGAAACCCACGAAATCTGTCAAGCTACAGGGCCGGCTGCATAAATGTTGGGCCTCGGTGTTGGCCGTACAAGACCGTACAGCAAAATGATGTACGGCATTAGTCGTTCACTATAACGTCTCGCGTAATGAATCTTATGATCGTACGTAATGAATTTTACGACCTTACGACGGACGTTGATCTGCAGTGACAAAAACATACACGTATAAATTCGTAATTTTCATACTTCCGAGTCGCCAGATCAATGTTAAAATATACCAACGCATCAACAAAGGCAAAAGTAGTAATCTTAGATCACCAAAATCACTAATTTTCATTTATAAACAGAATAAAGTTACTTAGTGATCAAACTTTCGTAATAACAATTTCATTTCTAATGTGAAAAAGAATTTTAATAGTTATATAGATGCATTATGACCACTTTATGCTTTCTGCCTGTTCGACGTAATATTTCTGAAAAAAGTGCCAATGTTTTACCGGGGGTTACAAACAAGAGACAAGAATGAACATCACGAGGCGCTGAACCAAGTGACTTACATTGTTCTCGTGTGTTTGTAAAACATGAGAGGATAATGAAAATCACGAGGCCGGTGGCCGAGTGATTTTTGTTTTTCTCGAATGTTTTACAAACGCGAGAGAACAGTGAAAATCACGAGGTGGTAAGTCGTGTGTTTTTTATTGTTCTCAAGTGTTTGTAACCCCTGGTAAACACCAGACACTAGTTTATGAAATAGTTTCTCAATCATCTAATTTGAATTTATAATTACAGTGGAACCCCGCCTTACGACCACCCCGTTAATGCGACCACTTTTTTTTCCCCCGAATAAGAGCTAACTTTTTTCCTTATCTGAAAACCTCGTTAATACGACCACCTCGTTAATACGACCAACGACCATATTTTGATGTCTCCTACTGTTTAATACGACCACTCAACGTGTTGAGTAATGCCTTTTTGATATCAAATTCTGATATGCGGTGTATAATTATCTTAATCAATTACACATACGGCAAATAATTAACACTTAAACGTTTTTCAATATCCATTTTAATTTTTATTAAACAGACAGAACGTGATTAAATATGTTTTTGGGTCATTTTATCTTTTTCTTGCCTTCTTTTTTCTGCCACTTTCCTCTGCTGTTCTCTTTTGGCCACATTCCATTTCGACTCTAACGGATAGGTTATTCGGGATGTCCAGCAATTTGCTTAGCAAGTCAATGTTCTTTTCCTGCCTCATAAATTTGTAAATGCATGGAATATCCATTCCATATCCCCCGCCCCGATTGATACCTGTTCCAATAACTTTAGTCTCTGCTTTAATTTTCGAACAGAAAGGAAATTCAAAAATGGCAAATGAACTCGCATGAGTAATCTTCCAAGCTCAAACCGATTGGCTTGGGTGTCGGAAAAACCAACGGAAGCTTACAGATATTTTTAAACCTAAATAAATTTAAATAACTAATATAGGGGTTTATTATCAAGGTTATTCGTCTCATTTGGTTAATTTTGTTGAGTTGTGTTCAGTTAATAAAATTTATTTGTGGATTATTTTGTGGTTTTAGCGTTATGCTAATTGAAATCTGACTCCGTTTGCCATGACGTCATTTAAAAAAGCATTTGTTACGTATCTGATCCACCCCGTTAATACGACTACCCCGTTAATAAGACCAAATTTTTTCGGACCAACGGTGGTCGTATTAACGGGGTTCCACTGTAAGAAATATGGTAAAAAAACAGTTCTATGTGTAGGCCATTTATTACCTGATTTCTTAATAATGAATTTGGTTTACACGACCTTTACCGGGTTTCAGAACCCAGCCACATGATCAAATATTTTAAGTCTGCTTGGTTAATTAGCTCATGAATTATTGAGTTTGAGAAATTTACTTCTCGTCTGGCCCACATCGGATATTCGCTATTAACTCAACTTGGCGCAAGTAAGTACCAACCGCTCACTTCACGTCAGACATATTAAGGATTTTTCGGTTTGGAGTGTATTTTATGTAATATTTAAAAACCGAGCAGGAGTGCTTTGTCGGGATACAAAACACGAGGCGATAGCCGAGTGTTTTAGATCCGATAAAGCAAATATTGCGAGGTTTTTTAAACGTCTTAAAAAACAAACCCCTTAAAACGATAATTCGCGAAGAAAGTTTGAAAATTAATGTTCTCCAAGCCGAGAAAATTGGAGGAGAAAAGTGAAGCGTGTCTTTATCACATTTAAAGACACGCGACACGGTTATGATTTTCCTTTGTATTTTCCTCACGAATTATTAATGAATTTTTCATTGAACTTTCATACATTTTGAAGTCTCCACTAGTCTCGGGATACAGCTTTTGTTCAACTGGCTCTGGACAGCAGGCAACACGTCATCATCTTGAAAGTTTTACTTATCCTAACCTTTTACTTAAAAAAATTTCACATGCAATTTCACATATGAAAATAATATTTCATACGTGAATTGTTTAAGTTCCATATGTGAAATGAAAATTTTATATTTGAAATTAATTTTCATGTGAGAATCTTCCATTTCATATGCGAAATACATGTTTCGCGTACCAAGATTACACATGTGAGATGAAAATTTCACGTGTGAAAATGTTCTAATTCCATATGTTTTCACATGTGAAAGTTACCACTCGCTAATCGACGAGTCTATCCCTATTCTTCCCTGACCTTCCCTAACCCACTACCTCTACTTCTACCTCAACACACGAGCTCCTTCCCTAACTATAACCTTTGGCTGAGACCTCTACCCTGACTTAATCTTTGTTTTTTCTCCCAGACTCGCGACCCATGTCGTCGATGTGCTGCTGGATATTATTGTAGAAGAACTGGATGGTTCTCCGCCGAATGTCGACCCATCAAACCAACCACACAACCCACTACAATTACTGGGTCTGGAATGGCGCAAGATGATCTGACTGGCGAGTTATAACCCTCAAGAAAAGTTCCTTTATGTTCAATTTAGACAGTATGCATTGGTTGTGACGTAAATTAGTCCCATTCAATATGGAAAATAAAGCATTGCAAATACAACCTGTCTACGAAATTATCTCAAAGATGACCACGCAAAGGCGGAACACACATTTTTCAACAGGGGGATTGGGAAGACGGATCTAGAAATTCGAACGTAAAATACTGCTTAAGGTGGCTGGGTATATTTTCTTCAATAATAGAACATTTGCAAACATTTGCACTAATATTCCGGAAGAAGAACAAAACTGGATAACTCGTATGGAAAATCATTCTCCAAACCAAAATTCTTATCAGATAAGGAGTTCGACTAGTTTCTCTTACCACGGTGACGTTTCAAAATGGCTCATAATTTTACGGTTTAGCCCATACAAATCATGTAAAACTAGAGAAGGAGGAGGCATGGTGGCCGAAAATTGGTGTGAACTTGAACGCCGCCATTTTGAGTAAATTGGGGGCAAAATTACACTTCTCCAGGCCCTTGTCCGTCTGTTGGAGAACCTCCAGATGGAACAACTAAAGTTTAGGGAATTGTTTCGTGTTTGCTTTCGCTAACTGAATGGCTGAAAACCGCTTCTCTGGTTATTAGTCTGCTAATGTATTTATTGCTGAATTGTTTTACATTCTTTTAAGAAAAGCAGACAGAAAAGAGACAAAAGTGAAATTGCCTTTGACCATGACCTTGAACGTTTCATTCGGCCATGTTCGTTTTGCCGTCCAGTTTGTCCCATATGGGGACAATCAAATTTTCCCTCCCCCGCGGAATGACATTTAGCTGCAATGCTCCTTCTAGTTAAGAAGGCTTCTTCTAATTTAGTTTCAAAAAGGGTTCGGTTAACCCAGTTTTTATCCCCTTGCCCACCGCGCGAAGCGCGGTGCGAGGTCCGAGCGGGGGAGGGCACTAATCTCGACGTGCGTGGAGTCCATTTATCTGCTTGGTGACTAGAGAGAAAAATTGTCGCAATGTGTATCTATCTATATATGTACCTATATATATATATATATATATATAGTTCCATTTCGCTTCGGAGTTTATGGTTTCTACTCCGAGTTTCACGCAGATGCGATCTTCAGGCAACTGAAACATTCACGTCATGGTTTGCAGGGCTTGGATGACTCATCGCTTTTGTCTTCGTATGGCTTGTCTTCGAGATGAGAAATCTGTTCCAGTGTCTGCATTTTGAGATGATCTCTGATCTTTTGTTGAGAAGGTTTTTAGGCGTGCTTTCATGATGCAAAGTTTTTCCTCTATACAAAGGTTACATCTTTTTGTTCCGATTGTGAAAAGGGCCGCGGCCCTTCTCACAATGGTCCATTTTATGCCGAAAGATCGGTTTTTCGTTTTTAAGTCCCATATGTATTTTGATAGTTCTGTCTCACTAGAGTACTTTGAGTCTTCGAAGGATTTGATGTGGTTCCTGTATTGAAGGAACCACACCAAGCAACCTTAGGTTACTTAGGTCAGTATTGAAGTAGATCGATTTGGTCTCGTTATTATTTTTTTTTACTCGAACCATTTTAGTAAAGTTTGGTTATCGATACGCTGATTTTAAGAAATCTGGCATAGATTGAACTTTTTTCTAAAACTCTAAAACACGATATTTCCTTGAGAAGAGATTTCGATGGATAGAATTTTGATTACTTACTTCATTTAAAAAATTAAGTGTAGAAAAGGGGTATTACCCGTAAATTTTTTCCCTGAAGCGCCCCTTACACAATGCACTTGGAAGGAAAGCAACAAAAAACAAAAAAAAAAATTTAAACATAAACCCCCCTCCCCCCTAAAAAAAACCCAAACAAAAACAACTCTTCTTTGTTTCTGTAAAAAAGAACCACGTTTATCACCGCTTACGCGTACATGTGTCCATGGATCCAAAATACTTTCCCCCCATGATTCATTCGTTTCGACTTAATCAACTCTTTCATTTCTGTCAGGAACTAAAACGAATAGAAATTTTTCATGATCTGACACTGCCGAAGTCAACTGAAAAATATCGAATCGAGCGGGATTTGAACTCGCACCTTCGGGATACCGGTCCGCCGCTCTACCGAAAGTGCGAGTTCAAATCACTACAATTGTGTTTTTTACTGGCCCTCACTGCAGTAGTCTAAAATAGAATTTCTACTTCACAAGATGTTGATTTTTATGACCATATCTGGATTTGCCCTGAACGTAAGTAAGTTCCATTTTTAAGGCATTTTTCTCTGGTTGAAAAGACGTCATTCATGTTTCTATCACAGCACAGAGGCACTCAAGCAATTTTCTGTTTGTTAAATAAATTTCCTAGAGGAATCACATAGCAGAATATTATAGAGGGTTACCGCGACAACTTTGATCCAATAAAGTTATAGTGGATCTTAAACGAAATTAAAAAGCTCATCAGTAATAATCCTCTATACTAATGAAACTTGTAACCACGCTGTTTCTTTAAACGTAATCATAAATGACACGCGTGCTTTCCTCGGCAAATTTTTACGGCTCAAAGAACACTCATTTTAGGAACTTTCATCGTAAATTAGTGGTCGACTATTGAAGCCACTCAAAAAAAAACATTCAGCGCGTGATTTACCGAATGTTAACACTTCACTGTCGTCTTGCATCTTATGTCGCATTAAGCACTTCTGCATGTTTTCTAAATAGCACAAAAGAATTTTAAATTTCAAAGAAAAATTTTGAGAATTAGAAAGGTTGTTACACTATTCCTGCTTGCTTTATTTTCGAAGTTTTGAGGACGTTCACTGATCCAAACGTTCAGAAAATTAAAATTGCATTGACACGAACCGGGCCGTCGTGACTGCAACCTACTTTATATCGGATGTTCGGGGTCTACATTAATCCTTTCCGCGTCTTTGTACTCAAACCAAGCGCTTAATCGTTTTTTAAATTTTATTATATTTTCACTTTGACTTGTTCCGCAAAAATTTTAAAAAGTTTTCGTTACCATGCCACTATAATTTTCAGCAACCAATAAAATTAAAAAAATATTATCGTGACTGTTTTTTTCATCAAATGTGGGGTAGCAGACATTTTCCTGGTAAAATTGCTTCAAACTCTTTTATTATGGATCCCAAACAGTTCGCAACTAATGAATGTCGACTACTTTCACTTACACACTTATATCTCATCTCGTTACATTTGAAGTAAAGTTTGCCCATATTTTCCGGACGAAACAATCGTAAAACGTAAACGCCACTAAGTTCGGCTACTTTAACACATCAAAGGGGAAGTCTCAATTGGCAATAAGCAAAATAACTTTGTAATAATCAATTGCCCAGGTATTAAAAAATATCGATTTTGACATTAAAAATACCACACAATAGATCTTCCATCAAAAAGCCAATTCAAACTGTCGTAGTTTATGTTGACCAAATAAAGCTAATTCTGAGTGCTCGAATTGACAGCGTTCTGTTGAGAAGATCTTGGAATGAATTTCTTTTCAAAATGGAAGCGCATGTTACTTGTTTTGGTATCAATAGTGCTTGCGCGTGCTGCAAGAATCCACGTTGAGAATGAGGTACGTTCTCACAGACGAAATATTCGTCGCAGTCATAAAAATTATGTAAGCGATTATATATGTCTCGTAAAACGGTGCGCAATCTTAAAAATTCCAACTTGAAAATAAAGAAAGCAACTTGAATTAAACCATTCGAGAAGTCTCCCTTTGACGAGTAGAATCGTCTAGCGCTGGCCAGAGTAAAATTAAAAACTCGAGCACGAACCGGAGGGAGTTAAACTTCATATCTAATCCACATCCATTTCTCCTCTCAATGAAGACCACGCGTTTGCTATATGTTGCCTAACCGATCGTCATTAAAGCAGTTCGGAAAATCGTTGTGATACAACTGATTTCAAACATGGCCTTAGAGTGGCATGCAGTTCATTACATACATGTAGTTTTTAATAGAGACAGGTGAAATTTGCAACGAAGTAACTTTCAAGCAAACAAGCAACTGTTTTGGGAAAATTTGCCCAATTTGCGAATGGCGTAAGTCTGTTCAAAAAAAACTGTTTGTCGAATGTCAATGTATAAAATGTTTAGTGTCCCGATCATAATTCACCTGATCTAGCTGCAAGCTCTAGGGTTCATATATCACCAATATTCAAAGTAAAAAATGACTTATCTGCTCCATTTTATTTCTTTCAAGTTATAACTTTATATGCTATCGTGTGACATGTTCACATGTATAATTTATCATTAATTTAAAAATTATGATCGCACTGCAGATCCACAGAGGGCAAGATGGAGAAGCACCATGTCTCTACAGACCTGGAGAAGGAGATCAATGCGAGCTTAATGTATGATTTAAAACATATATTCTGTACAGGGTTATGATGCATTTCTTAATTGTACTGTTGGAAATTTACATTTTTCATTCTCTAAACAACTGCGGTTGTTTAAACAGGGACAATCACTATGCATATCAAACACACACACGCGCGCGCGCATAACTTCCTGAATTTAGGGGGATCTTGTTTCAGGGAGACGTTTGTTTTTCCTGATGTACGTGTGCATGCATGTAAGTATTTTATGTTTACACTGATTTACGCGTACTTTCGTCATATTCATTTGAAACGTCAACATAAATAAGCCGAGTATATTGCTCACGTAAGTTGAACAGCAGTTGAAAAGGCGGTCGACAGAATTCGATTTAAGAGATGCGATTTTACGATGGCTGGATCCATCTGTCGGCCGGATACTTTAAAGTCAATTAAACAGATATAGTTTTCAAAATGGAAAGAAATAGGATTCCTCAAATCGTGGTAACATATCTGATGTTAATGTTCCTTTATCATCATGTCACTGACGTCAAGTCATTGTTTTTCCAGACGCGAGATCCTTGTAACATATGCAAAGATGGTTTGCAGTGCCATCTTATTGGTGTGTGCATACGAATAGAAGAGCCGTTCCTTGCGAGTGGCTCAGGGGAAATCGAAGACCATGGTCAGCAAATGAACGAAGTTTGAAGAGGCTGTCCAGCAAAATATTTCATGTTGAAATGAATAGATTGTACATATTCAGCGGATTCTTCCAAATATGGAGTTATCTAAGGGTTGATGTTAAAATTCTGGCAAAATAGAAAAATAAACAAGAATTTACCAGTTTAAAAGTCTTCTTACTGTTAGTAGTATTTCATCGTAGTTCCCGTAAAGTGAAAAGCTTGTTGTCTTATATCGTCCATCAGGGGGGTAAAACTGCTGATTCCAAGCCAATTTTAGGTCTATAGGACTCTTAATTTCTTTGATCCAAAGACTGTAACAAAATACGGCAAATGCTACCTCAGAGAACCAGAAATTACAATATTTTCCTTAGGAGAACGGCCTGCGACTATACTCAGTTTCCATGAAACTGTGAAATATTAACGCCCTCCAGAGGTTCAAATATACCTGACTTTCACTGTCTGATCTATCCTCACCTTAGTGTATCATCCGGACTTGTCAAAAACAGGCAAGCAGTCACGTATAAGTTACAATTACAGTCCAGTCTATTCAAGGTCATTGTTTTCGTTTTAAATTCTGCGGTACCTGTTTTATCAATGCGTAAAGACGCCGCGTAAATCTTTAATCAGTTCACAAAAGCCTTGCTAAGACATTACGGAGTTACTGTAAGGATCCAGGCATCCTTTACGTCGTTTTTATCTTTGAATTGATTACCCTACAAAAAGAAAAGGCTTTCAGGTCATAAAAATGGAAGCCAGTTGACAATATCCGGAAACGTAGCAAAGGTAAGGTGAATATGGTAAGAGCTCACTAAAAGCTGCTACAAAAAATGTTATTTCAGTGAATCACGGCCCGCAGCTGAAACGATACATATATAGCACTGCAGGAGCAAAGAACTATACTTCAAAGCATTGTGTTTTTGGTTCAAATGTATGTCTTCAAACTAAATTCATTCCTGTAAGGCAAATATCACACGAGTATGAAAAAACGTTTATCATCATTTCTGATCGCCATGATTGGCAAAATAATAATTTATCGACGTCTTCCAAGTGCAACCTTGGTTTTCGCCTTGACGTTTTTGGTCAAGAGCAAAAATATTGTATTCAGCCAATTTCATTGGTAGTTTTAGTGTACATCATTTATATTTGTTACCAGCGAAGCCCTCGTCCCTTTAGCTGGAAATTTCATCGTGAGCGTAACGATTAAAAAAAAATTAAGATATTGTTGATAAGGAAAAGGAGCCTTATTCACGCATTCAAACAGACTGCTCAAATTGAAATGCATTGTGCATTTTCGTACTGCAAAAAGCTCAACATAGTGTATCTTTTCTTCTATTCTTTTTCCTAGCTACGCGTTTTCTCTTAATTTTTGTATGATATAGACGGTTTTGTTAAGACCTTATATGGTGACTTATAATGAATACGATTGTCACATTTTAACTTAATATTTTCAAATTTCCCAGGTAACTTAAAAGTTAACAACGGCGAAAAATGGAAAAGATTAGCTGGACAGAAAAAGTGTCAAATGAGGAAGTGTTGAGCAAAATATCAGAAGAAAGATCTTTGATAGACTATTAAAGAGCGACAAGCGAGATGGTTAGGACATGTTTTTAGACACGATGGCCTTCTAAAGACAATTATAGAAGGAGGACTGCTGGGAAAAAGTAGAGGTAGACCAAGAAAGGGCATCTTAGACAATATCAAAGAAAGAAGATCATACAGTATGCTAGCACAAAAAGAGCGGCCTGTGATAGATCTCGATGGCGGAGCTCAAACCTGCCATAAGGCAGAATACCAGAGAGAGAGAGAGAACTTAAAAGTGTTGTGTTTGCTCTGCGAAATTTCGGTCAGTTAATGGCATGCTAATCACCTTACTGAAGAGTATTTGCGCCACGTAAATGCTTCCTAACGTTAACAAGTTCATTATCAAATTTCACTTTTTTTCATCATATAAAGTATGATGGCAAATATGCTGAATGGGAACATAGTGACACAGATCTTTAGCGTTTTCCAAGCGGGAGCTCTCCCCTTTCAGAAAAAAATCGTCAGGAGTTAGCCAGAGTAAGGCTGGGTTCAAACGTTGAACTTTCCATGTGCCGAACCAAATGCAAATCACTTTGAACAAAGGATCTTGCTCATTACCATCAGATTCGACACATGAGAAGTTCCACGTTTGAACTGAGTCTAAACTAATAAAAGTCGGGAAAGTGTTGAGGAAATCATGAAATCCACGACGAGATCGTTCTTGTTTGTGCATGCAAGTCTGTTACTAGATCCACCACGTAGTTTTTACAAATATTGTTGTTTATTTTTTCTCCTTTATTAATTAACTAAATTTCGTCAGCAGCTGATGATTTCATCCTTAGTTCTATACAACATACGTTCCCTTAAACTATGAGATAAGTTTCAAATTATAAATTCAGAAAACACTGATTAAGTTATAAAGAGCCACTGATATTTCGTTAAAAGGCACACGGTTTGCCTTCAAATAGGCCTGCACTTCAACTGGACGGATATTTGTGAGAGATTATATTCGTCTTAAAAGTATTGTATTTAACTGAGAGCTGACGTTAATCAAAATCCTAACTGACAATTGAAAATGGCCAAAATTTCACCTGTTAAGTGGCATTCAAGTGCCAGCATCAAAACCCTCACATTACTAGTCACAAACTGACCTCAGGTGATCGTACTTCTTAACTTAAAGAGGCACTCATTGCCACAGAACTAACGTACTTCAAAATCACGGAGTTGACGAACACCATTCACAAACACTAATTTGACAATTAAATTTCCAGTCGCCCGGTTTTCCAAGTTTTAATTCCGTGTAAGCGTTGGTTGAGGTGTTCTTTCAAGTCACTCTTTATTTCACCAAGTTGTAATATGGCTTTCACTGTTCAGGATCAATCGAATTTATCCAGCACTCCATGCAAATCTTCAGATATAACACAGACTGGCAGATTTACAGGCAATCGATGCAAATAATTAAATACTAAAACAAAACTCTTAAAGTTTGACTTTTCATTTCAACAAGGCTTCATAAACTTTACTGGAAATTCAGTTCATTTTTGGACTGAGCTATTGCCTGGCGGAAAACGTAGTCTCAGGATAAAAATGAGAGCCCAGCTCAAAATTTTAAGGTGAAGAACCATGATCACAACAAGGCGAGACAAGTTAAAACATTTTGAAAATAAGTTGAATTTTAACGTTTCGTTGCAACGTGCAACATCTTCAGAGTGTAGTATTACAAAGTTATTAGTGTCTATATATAAGTATATTTATATGCGAGAATGAATAATTATTTAGCGCCCAACCAATCAAAAAAGGTGACAAACAAGAAGCTGAGTGAGAGACTAAAACAAAGAAAGAGGTGTGGAAGAGATATTTTCGTTGAGCGGAGGTTTCAGCTTAGAAATAAGTAGGCTTTCCCGAAGAAGAAGTTCAAAATTAGAATTGGAACGGCAAGAAGAGACAATGGTGAAGTCGTCGGGGGAGATGCTATGTCCGGTTCGACGAGTATGAGTAAGAACGCTCGACAGTGAATGAATAGGCCGTTTCTTTCCCGTCAAAGGCGAAACTCCCATGTGCTCCGAGATACGTGTAAGTAAATGGCGGTGTGTTTGCCCCAAATACGATGCACCGCAACATCGACACGTGTAGTTACAAACAACACGCGATCTCATTAACATGGGAATCCGGTCTTTGAAGGGAAAGAAACTAGACAAGCGCCGGCAAGATTGGAAAATAAAGGGTAAAGGGAAATCTGGGAAGGCAGAAGAACACAATTTTATGATTTGTGTTCGGATCTGTAGAGAGTGAGATCCTGTGAAGGGAAGAGAGAAATTGATAACAGTTTTATGAGAGACATTTGTATCGTGAGGGGGTGGACAAAACAGCCTGTCAAGAAAGACACGAATACAGTAATCAAGGAAAACCTTGGGGTAACCATTATTGAGAAGTATTTTTTGCAGTTTAAGTATTTCAGAATGGAAAAGGTGGTATGACGAACAAATTTTAAAATAACGATCGAGTAGAGTACAAACAAGACCACGTTTAAACGATAAGGGGATAAAACTATCAAAGTTCGTAAATAAGCCGGTGAAAGAGGGTTTCCGGTAAACTGAGGTGGTAAAGCCGTCAGTGCGGTCAATCGAAACGTCTAGAAAAGGTAAAGTGGATTTGTCCTCTAGTTGACAAGTAAGCATGTTCGCCTTTTTAAAGATTATCTTAATTCACAACACCCTAGTATTTCGTTTACTTGTCTACTAGAGGACAAATCCACTTTACCTTTTCTAGACGTTTTGATTGACCGCACTGACGGCTTTACCACCTCAGTTTACCGGAAACCCTCTTTCACCGGCTTATTTACGAACTTTGATAGTTTTATCCCCTTATTGTTTAAACGTGGTCTTGTTCACACTCTACTCGATCGTTATTTTAAAATTTGTTCTTCATACCACCTTTTCCATTCTGAAATACTTAAACTGCAAAAAATACTTCTCAATAATGGTTACCCCGAGATTTTCCTTGATCGCTGTATCCGTGGCTTTCTTGACAGACTGTTTTGTCCACCCTCTCACGATACGAATATCTCTCATAAAACTGTTATCAATTTCTCTCTTTCCTTCACATGGTCTCACTCTCTACAGATCCGAACACAAATCATAAAATTGTGTTCTTCTGCCTTCCCAGATTTGTCTTTACGCTTTATTTTCCAATCTGGCCGGCGCTTGTCTAGTTTCTTTCCCTTCAAAGACCGGATTCCCATGTTAATGAGATCGCGTGTTGTTTATAATTACACGTGTCGATGCTGCGGTGCATCGTATTTGGGGCAAACACGCCGCCATTTACATACACGTATCTCGGAGCACATGGGAGTTTCGGCTTTGACGGGAAAGAAACGGCCTATTCATTCACTGTCGAGCGTTCTTACTCATATTCGTCGAACCGGACATAGCATTTCCACCGACGACTTTACCATTTTCTCTTCTTGCCGTTCCAATTCTAATTTTGAACTTCTTCTTCGGGAAAGCCTACTTATTTCTAAGCTCAAACCTCCGCTCAACGAAAATATCTCTTCCACACCTCTTTCTTTGTTTACTACACTCTGAAGATGTTGCACGTTGCAACGAAACGTTAGAATTCAACTTATTTTCAAAATGTATTAACTTGTCTTGCCTTCTTGTGATCATGGTTCTTCACCTAAAAATTTTAAGCTTGGCTCTCATTTTTATCCTAAGCTATTGCCGATTAAGCATGAACACTCAGTTGCCTAAAAACTAAACTGTCAATTATTCTGTAGATGTGAAGCTTTATCTGGAGCATTATTTCAATTAATTTTTCATTCCTCCAAACCGTAAAATGGCTTCAAACGTCTTGATACCATCAAGAGAAAACGGCTGTAGTACATAATTTGACAAGTAAAATAATTCAATAGCTTCTATGCAAGTAAAAAAACAAACGGGTGTCCTCTTGATCGAAACATGTCTTCTTCATAGTGTGCTGTTTCTGGCCTTTTTTTTCGCTTTCTAGTACATCCTTATTTTAGAGTTCCAATCATCGAGTTCCAAATTAGTAAATTTGGCCACGATAAACTGATTCTGTCACTTAAAATTGACGTTTCAGTGTGAGCTTTCTCAATCAGGATAAAAGATTAAAATACGTGTGATAAAATGTTAAATGAACAAAACAATTAATATTTGGTGTGGTTCCAAGAATTCATCGGCTGTTAACTGATTTTGTCCAGGAATATTAGATACAACAAACATTAGTGTGCAAACAGCAGATCATAGCGCTTTGTTCCACTCCTACAGGATTTTAAAGTTCGTCGGTAGCCTGGTCCACTAATTTTAAATCTTTGGACGTTTTATTTTTGAAATGCAATAGAACGCACAATGTCAAACAAAAACTCACGAAGCATGACTAAATACACTTTTTTTAATAACAAAAGAAGTCGTTGAAACATTTCAATCACACAGAAATAGGCAGCTTTAACTTCGCTGACATTTTAGTTTGTTCGACAATTTAATTCTGACCATCAAGCAAACAAGCACTGGTATTTAGCAATCTAGTCCTGAAAATGAATGTACTCCTTGTTGGGGCCGTCTTGATCCTTGCCTTGACTTCTTTTGTGGAGAGCAGTGATGCTGACAATGAAAGTAAAGAAAAACGCTGGTTTAGGGTAAGCAGAAACCATATAAAGTAACTAGCTGGAATATAGGAAGAAACTCGTAGGACCTCACAAAGAAACGTAAATTCTTTTAAAAAATGTTTTTTAAGAATTTAAGCGATCCTTATATGTCCATCCTTTCCCGTCATGACGACTGCTGCTTTTAGTTTATTTTTCTTTTTTCATTTCCCAACACGTCGAAGCGTGGTTCTTCTTTCGCCTCATCAATTATTCCGATTTTCTTGATTTTTCCAAGTCGGTAACACCTTCCAGCAGTCTGGGTGGGTGCCAATACCATTTGTTCTTTTGATTGTTAAGACCACCATTCTCCTCTTTCTCTCTTTCTGTAGATCTGAATTGTTCTTCTCCTATGAGGGTGTTTATATCAAAGGCAAGCTAACCCTCCTGCAAGGGCTAGCCCTAGTAAGAGAGCCGAATTTCACTTCGCCTTTACATGATAATCTTCAGTCCCTTCTAGCAGGGCTAGATCTACTGCGCATATGTTTATTCATTTTTCCCAGCCCTCCCAGGAAGGCTAGACCTTCTGAGTGTGTTTACATGGAAAATTTCCAGCCTTCTTTAGCGAAACCTCGGCTAGTCAATAGCAAAATGTCACTTAGGAGGGCTGGGCTTCCTCTCATGTAAACGAGAACAAAATTTACAAGGGATTTCACCGGGAGACGAGGCTCGCTTCTATGTAAACACCACCCATGTCAACATGATCACGTTTCTTACTCTCAAAACTTTCAAGAAGACCTCTTATCTCTTGATATCTTCCCTCTTTCCCTCCTGTTTTTGAAACATGCAAAGCTACCAAGGAAATCTACGTCAGATTACCGCAAACTTCGTTCATGGTTTAAACTGTTCAACTCTTCTTTTCTTTTGCTATGCAGGCTACGTGGCCATATCAAAACAGCCATGCAAGCGTTCGTCAAAAAGGGTTTTCTGTAGAACATGTCAAACGTCATCTGGATACTCATGTTTAATTTCTGGCAATGTCATTTCTTATTTTAATTCTTTTTCCTGTCTTCTTCACTCAGGTTTCTCGGTCTTTAAGTTTATTCTCTCTCAAGGTCTTTAAGTTTATTCTCTCGCTCTGCGTATTAATTTGGTGATTTAATGTTGTATCAATAACTTTCTCATTTCAGTCTTGCAGATGGCACAGCGACTGCGCCAGAGGCAAATACTGTAGGAAGATGGGTTACTTCGGAAGATGCCAAACACTTCCTCGTTGCCTTAAAGGAACATCTTGTCCGGCCGGACTGTCATGTTCCAAGTAAGCCATTAACTATCATGATTTACAGAACTAGAAATTACTAATGGAAAGTGAAGTCCTGCGAATACGAATAGATGTGCAGCAACGAGTGCTTATGTTTGACATACAAATGGAGGGGTGTCCAATGGTAAATCACGGACTTTCGATGAGACTGAGATCCGAAGTATCGAAACAGCTTGGAAACCGGAAAATGCTTTTTAAGTAATTTAATCTGTTTTTAACCAGAGATGTGATAAGTCATGCATGTTTTACAATGATGTCATAAGACCCTAACAAGTGTTTGATCAATTTGTGATTTGTGAAAGAGAGAAACATTTAACAGCGGCGCCAACAAGATTAACGAAGTCGGATGTGCCACTCTTGGACGTGATACTTCCTCGTTCAGAATGTTGGGTAGCGAGGGTAGGATCGCACGTACGTCCGTATTCACAAATCAGAGCGAACGAAGTCAATCGAGCAAGCCCCTAACTTGGAAAATAGGTTGCACTCACAGCAATTAATGTAACTCATCACCACTCTCCGCAAGAATCGTGGGCCAGTGACGTCACTTCACTGGCATTGATTATGAATTGCATCTGTTCAGTTGACTGTTTTCGTATGTTTTTATTCCTCAAAATAAACTTTCCTGTAAACTTTCAAACTTTTAAAGTGTTTTTGTTTTACTGTCTATTGCATAAAACAAATAGATTTCATTTTGCCACAGTTTGTACAGTTATAGATGCAGAGTTTCTAACTTGGTATAAATTCAACCTGACCTTTATTTTCTCGTACACTCTACGGGGGTACAATAAATGCACTTGATATAACATGTGAAATAACGACGATCTTGTAGCTCATTAAATTATAAGTGTCAACCATGTCGATTTAGTTAAGAACGATATTCGAATGTAACTATAGGAAGACTCTCAAGAAACCAGACACTACCCGTCAGATAACACTTTCATCTAGCGAAGGAAAACAATTAGTAGAATACTTCTTAATGGACCATCACAAATTCCATCCCTGCGCCGGCGTTAAGCTTCATAACTTGCCAGAGGAGCATGAACGCCGTTAAGTAGGAAGAGAGAAACAGAGAATGACTGGAGTGATCGTCCCTCTAACAAAGAGCTGAAAGTGCAACAAGATCTTTCATTATAGCCATAGTTATATTTTCATATTGTACAAATGACAGTAATAAAGATCTTTTCTTCTTGCGAGCTCGAGTGTGTTCCTGAGCTAATCCTTAATTAAATATCAACCATGTACAACATCACGGTGGAGAATGTAGAGATAGTGGATGACATTAACCTAGTGCCAAAATAAGCCTTGACTTTTTACAAGCTTCAAAAGCTTTGCTGGCGAGGCTCAAACTCATGCAAACGTTATAAGCCTGTACTAAACGAATAGTGCCTAAAAGGGTTTTAATAAGACGAGCCATCTTGACTCCACTTGTAAAGTTTTGGTGTTTAGTTATGCGTGTCTTTGAAAACGTGAAGTTAGTAGATGAGTCGAGGGAAATGTGGGGCAAGAGCGTGGTCAAAGTTAGTAGATGGGTTCAATACAAGCACGAAGGGGATGGCAGCGATACTGAGGTTGGACTTAGCATAGCACAGATTGTGATAGAAATACAGAATAACTTTTTTCCAAGATCTGTTGTATATACTAATAATTAGGTAAGCCTTTCGTTTAGGAGTAACTGAACATCATTTGAATGGCAACTCACACCATCCTGTGTTTTGCTTTTATCCGCCTTTAAACTTCAAGAAATTCCAGCAGTTGCAAGAAAACGTCTCACTGGAGTACATCTTTCTTTGGTTGTTTTTTTCAAAATCTCAGGGACTGCGGAGCGGGGGAAAGGGGCAGGTGGACAATTGTCCTTCCACTTTTTGGTGACGTTATTTGTTTTCCATTACCAAATGGTTATCAAACTGGTGAACTAACGTCTTAATTGTGCGAAGAGGAATTTGACCTATTACCCCAACCTCGCCAATTTTTCTCGCGGACGTTTTGCCCCTCCCCAACTTGGAAAAACGATCTGCGGTCCCTGTAAAATGTCCGTCCTAAAATAAAACATTAGCTGTTGTGGCACTCCTTGTCTCTGTTCTTTTTCTAATAGAGAAACAGGATATTGCCTGAAAAAGAAATTGAGGTACTGCCTTTTACAATCATCCGTATGTGACAGAGCTACTGAGTGCTGCAAGCCATTCATACGTTTGCTTTCGATTGGTACTTGCCAGAAGCGTCCTTCGGCAGGAGATCGATGCAGTGTCCGGGTAAGATAATTTTAGCGATGAACAGTCAGTAACCAAGTAGTAAGATAAATAGAGGTGTCGAGAAAAAGACACCAGTAGCGTTAGTTGAAATTTTAGGTATAGATTTCTCGAAAACATGAGATGGCTCGTGAAACTCCCTCTTAGCTCACCAATTCCTTCTTACAGGGAAAGTTGACATGGCTTGTTAGGATAAAAAAACAAACCAACAAACAAACATAACTCCGCCGATAGTTTAAGAGAATACAGAATAAAACAGATTCTGAAATGTCACACTTATAGTTCAAGTAGAAAAAAAACTGGACGGGAATAAATGTGCTATTTCTCTTGTCCATTCTTTTTCACTTGAATTACAGGAAAAAAAAACTTTTGTTGAAGTCGGACATTCGATTTTATGAGGAAAGAGTTCATCAACTGTCGAAGGTCGTCAGTTTTCTCAGAGTTTTCGTATTTCCTCAATGCCCACAAGGAAAGTTGACAGGGAAGGTTGCAATCAATACCTCTGGAAATGAATCATAAAAGCTCTAAACGTAAATGGTCGAAGATATGAAACAAAGAACTCGCGAAAGTGACGTAATGGATAACCAGTAAAGAAAAAAAAACTTTTGTTGAAGTCGGACATTCGATTTTATGAGGAAAGAGTTCATCAACTGTCGAAGGTCGTCAGTTTTCTCAGAGTTTTCGTATTTCCTCAATGCCCACAAGGAAAGTTGACAGGGAAGGTTGCAATCAATACCTCTGGAAATGAATCATAAAAGCTCTAAACGTAAATGGTCGAAGATATGAAACAAAGAACTCGCGAAAGTGACGTAATTAATCACCGGTTGAAAAGCCCTGTTGGAGAACGGCCTGACAATACTTAATTTACTCGTGCATTCGAAAAATGAACTTTCCGGAAACCCACGAAATCTGTCAAGCTACAGGGCCGGCGGCATAAATGTTGGGCCTCGGTGTTGGCCGTACAAGACCGTACAGCCGAATGATGTACAGAATCAGTCGTTCACTATAACGTCTCACGTAATGAATCTTACGATCGTACGTAATGAATTTTACGACCTTACGACGGAATGGGTTGCACCAGTTAGAAGTGAACAAACATAAATTACGACAGACGTAGATCAGCAATGACAAAAATATACACGTATAAATTCGTAATTTTCATACTTCCGAGTCGCCAGATCAATGTTAAAATATGCCAACGCATCAACAAAGGCATAAGTAGTAATCTTAGATCACCAAAATCACTAATTTTCATTTATAAACAGAATAAAGTTACTTAGTGATCAAACTTTCATAATAACAATTTCATTTCTAATGTGAAAAAGAATTTCAATAGTTATATAGAGGAATTATGACCACTTTATGCTTTCTGCCTGTTGGACGTAATATTTCTCAAAAAAATGCCAATGTTTTACCGGGGGTTACAAACAAGAGACAAGAATGAACATCACGAGGTGCTGAACCAAGTGACTTACATTGTTCTCGTGTGTTTGTAAAACATGAGAGGATAATGAAAATCACGAGGCCGCAGGCCGAGTGCTTTTTGTTCTCGAATGTTTTACAAACACACGAGAACAGTGAACATCACGAGGTGGAAGTCGTGTGTTTTTTATTGTTCTCAAGTGTTTGTAACCCCTGGTAAAACTCCAGACATAAGTTTGTGAAATAGATTCTCACTCGTCTAATTTCAATTTATAGTTAAGAAATATGGTAAAAAACATTTCTATGTGTAGGCCATTTATTACCTGATTTCTTAATAATAATGAATTTCGTTTACGTGACCTTTACCGGGTTTCAAAACCCATCCACATGATCAAATATTTTAAGTCTGCTTGGTTAATTAGCTCATGAATTATTGAGTTTGAGAAATTTACTTCTCGTCTGGCCCACATTGGATATTCGCTATTAACTCAACTTGGCGCAAGTAAGTACGTACCCCTCACTTCACGTCATACATTTTAAGGATTTTTCGGTTTGAAGTGTATTTTATGTAATATTTAAAAATCGAGCAGGAGTGCTTTGTCGGGATACAAAACACGAGGCGATAGCCGAGTGTTTTAGATCCGATAAAGCAAGCATTGTGAGGCTTTTTAAACGTCTTAAAACACAAACCCCTTAACACGATAATTCGCGAAGAAAGTTTGAAAATGAATGTTCTCTAAGCCGAGAAAATTGGAGGAGAAAAGTAAGTGTGTTTTTATCACTTATAAAGACACGACACGGTTATGATTTTACTTTGTATTTTCCTCACGAATTATTAATGAATTTTTCATTGAACTTTCATACATTTTGAAGTCTCCACTAGTCTCGGGATACAGCTTTTGTTCAACTGGCTCTGGACAGCAGGCAACACGTCATCATCTTGAAAGTTTTACTTATCCTAACCGTTTCCTTAAAAAAATTTCACCTGCAATTGCACATATGAAAAAAATTATTTCATACGTGAATTGTTTAAGTTCCATATGTGAAATGAAAATTTTATATTTGAAATTAATTTTCATGTGAGAAATCTTCCATTTCATATGCGAAATACATGTTTCGCGTACCAAGATTACACATGTGAGATGAACATTTCACGTGTGAAAATTTTCTAATTCCATATGTTTTCACATGTGAAATGATACGCTAATTTTTCGTGAAAGTTACCGCTCGCTAATCTACGAGTCTATCCCTATTCTTCCCTGACCTTCCCTAACCCACTACCTCTACATCTACCTCAACACACGAGCTCCTTCCTTAACTATAACCTTTGGCTGAAACCTCTACCCTGACTTAATCTTTGTTTTTTCTCCCAGACTTTAGACCCATGCCGTCGATGTGCTGCTGGATATTATTGTAGAACAACATGGTTCTCCGCCAAATGTCGACCCATCAATCCAACCACACAACCCACTACAATTACTGGGTCTTGAATGGCGCAAGATGATCTGACTGGCGAGTTATAACCCTCAAGAAAAGGTCCTTTATGTTCAATTTAGACAGTATGTATAGGTTGTGACGTAAATTAGTTCCATTCAATATGGAAAATAAAGCATTGCAATGTGTATCTATCTATATATGTACTTATATATATATATATAGTTCGATTTCGTTTACCAGTTTATGGTTTCTACTCCGAGTTTCACGCGGATGCGATCTTCAGGCAACTGAAACAGCGTCTATTCATTGTCTCCATTCACGTCATGGTTTGCAGGGCTTGGATGACTCATCGCTTTTGTCTTCGTATGGCTTGTCTTCGAGATGAGAAATCTGTTCCAGTGTCCGCATTTTGAGATGATCTCTGATCTTTTGTTGAGAAGGATTTTTAGGAGTGCTTTCATGATGCAAAGTTTTTCCTCTATACAAAGGTTACATCTTTTTGTTCCGATTGAGAAAAGGGCCGCGGCCCTTTTCACAATGGTCCATTTTATGCCGAAAGATCGGTTTTTCGTTTTTAAGTCCATATGTATTTTGATAGTTCTTTCTCACTAGAGTACTTTGAGTCTTCGAAGGATTTGATGTGGTTCCTGTATTGAAGGAACCACACCAAGCAACCTTAGGTTACTTAGGTCAGTATTGAAGTAGATCGATTTGGTCCCGTTATTTTTTTTTACTCGAACCATTTTAGTAAAATTTAGTTATCGAAACATTAATTTTAAGAAATCTGGCGTGGATCTAACTTTTTTCTAAAACTCTAAAACACGATATTTCCTTGAGAAGAGACTTCGATCGATAGAATTTTGATTACGTACTTCATTTAAAAAATTAAGAATAAAAAAGGGGTATTACCCTTAAATTTTTTCCCTGAAGTGCCCTTTACAAATGCACTTGGAAGGAAAGCAACAAAAAACAAAAAAAACCCCCAAAAACATAAACCCCCCTCCCCCCTAAAAAAAACCCAAACAAAAACAACTCTTCTTTGTTTCTGTAAAAAAGAGCCACGTTTATCACCGCTGACACGTACGTGTGTCGATGGATACAAAATACTTTCCTCCCATTATTCATTCGTTTCCACTTAATCAACTCTTTCATTCCTGTCAGGAACTAAAACGAATAGAAATTTTTCATGATAATTTCAATCCAACTGAAAAATATCGAATCGAGCGGGATTTGAACTCGCACCTTCGGGATACCGGTTCGCCGCTCTACCGAAAGTGCGAGTTCAAATAACTACAATTGTGTTTTTTACTGGCTCTCACTGGAGTAGTCTAAAATAAAATTTTTACTTCACAAGATGGTGATTTTTATGACCATATCTGGATTTGCCCTGAACGTAAGTAAGTTCCATTTTTCAAGGCATTTTTCTCCGGTTGAAAAGACGTCATTCATGTTTCTATCACAGCACAGAGGCACTCAAGCAATTTTCTGTTTTTTAAATAAATTTCCCTGAGGAATCACATAGCAGAATAGTATAGGGGGTTACCGCGACAACTTTTGTCCAATAAAGTTATAGTGGATCTTAAACGAAATTAAAAAGCTCATCAGTAATAATCCTCTATACTAATGAAACTTGTAACCACGCTGTTTCTTTAAATGTAATCATAAACGACACGCGTGCTTTCCTCGGCAAATTTTTACGGCTCAAAGAACACTCATTTTAGGAACTTTCATCGTAAATTACCGGTCGACTATTGAAGCCACTCAAAAAAAAAACTCTCAGCGCGTGATTTACCGAATCTTAACACTTCACTGTCGTCTTGCATCTTATGTCCATTAAGCACTTCTGCATGTTTTCTAAATAGCACAAAAGAATTTTAAATTTCAAAGAAAATTTAGAGAATTAGAAAGGTTGTTACACTTTTCCTATCTGCTCTATTTTCAAAGTTTTGAGGACGTTCACTGATCCAAACGTTCAGAAAATTAATATGGCATCGATGCAAACGGATCCCGTCGTGACTGCACGGAAGCTATCTTAGATCGGATGTTCGGGGTCTACGCTTACTCCTTTTCGTATCTTTGTACTCAAACCAAGCACTTAATTGCTTTTCTAAATTTTATTATATTTTCATTTTGGTTTGTTTCAGAAAAATATTGAAACGTTTTCGTTACCATGCCACTGTATTTTTCAGCAACAAGCATAATAAAAAAATATTATCGTGACTGTTTTTTTCATCGAATGCGGGGTAGCAGTCATTTTCCTGGTAAAATTGCTTCAAACTCTTTTATTATGGATCCCAAACAGTTCACGACTAATGAATGTCAACTACTTTCACTTACATATTTATATCTCACCTCGTTACATTTGAAGTAAAGTTTGCCCATATTTTCCGGAGGAAACAGTCGTAAAACATAAACACCACTAAGTTCGGCTACTTTAACACATCAAAGGGGAAGTCTCAATTGGCAATAAGCAGAATAATTTTGTAATAATCAATTGCCTAGGTATTAAAAAATATTGATTTTGACATTGAAAATACCACACAATAGATCTTCGATCAAAAAAGCAATTTAAACTGTCGTAGTTTATGTTGATCAAATAAAGCTAATCCTGAGTGCTCGAACTGACAGCGTTCTGTTGAGAAGATCCTGGACTGAATATCTTTTCAAAATGAAAGCGCATGCTATCGCTCTTGTTTTGGTATCAATTGTGCTTGCGCGTGCTGCAAGAATCCACGTTGAGAATGAGGTACGTTCTCACAGACGAAATATTCGTCGCAGTCATAAAAATTACGTACGCGATTATATATGTCTCGTAAAACGGTGCGCAATCTTAAAAATTCCAACTTGAAAATAAAGAAAGCAACTTGAATTAAACCATTCGAGAAGTCTCCCTTTGACGAGTAGAATCGTCTAGTGCTCGCCAGAGTAAAATTAAAAACTCGAGCACGAACCGGAGGGAGTTAAACTTCATATCTAATCCACATCCATTTCTCCTCTCAATGAAGACCGCGCGTTTGGTTTATGTTGCCTTGCTGATCGTCATTAAAGTAGTTCGGCAAATCGTTGTGATACAACTGATTTCAAACATGGCCTTAGAGTGGCATGCAGTTCAGTACATACATGTAGTTTTTTATAGAGACAGGTGAAATTTGCAACGAAGTAACTTTCAAGCAAACAAGCAACTGTTTTGGGAAAATTTGCCCAATTTGCGAATGGCGTAAGTCTGTTCAAAAAAAACTGTTTGTCCAATGTCAATGTGTAAAATGTTTAGTGTCCCGATCATAATTCACCTGATCTAGCTGCAAGCTCTAGGGTTCATATATCACCAATATTCAAAGTAAAAAATGACTTATCTGCTCCATTTTATTTCTTTCAAGTTATAACTTTATATGCTATCGTGTGACATGTCCACATGTATAATTTATCATTAATTTAAAAATTATGATCGCACTGCAGATCCACAGAGGGCAAGATGGAGAAGCACCATGTCCCTACAGACCTGGAGAAGGAGATCAATGCGAGCTTAATGTATGATTTAAAACATATATTCTGTACAGGGTTATGATGCATTTCTTAATTGTACTGTTGGAAATTTACATTTTTCATTCTCTAAACAACTGCGGTTGTTTAAACAGGGACAATCACTATGCATATCAAACATACACACACGCGCGCGCGCATAACTTCCTGAATTTAGGGGGATCTTGTTTCAGGGAGACGTTTGTTTTTCCTGATGTACGTGTGCATGCATGTAAGTATTTTATGTTTACGCTGATTTTCGCGTACTTTCGTCATATTCATTTGAAACGTCAACATAAATAAGCCGAGTATATTGCTCACGTAAGTTGAACAGCAGTTGAAAAGGCGGTCGACAGAATTCGATTTAAGAGATGCCATTTTACGATGGCTGGATCCGTCTGTCGGCCGGATACTTTAAAGTCAATTAAACAGATATAGTTTTCAAAATGGAAAGAAATAGGATTCCTCAAATCTAGGCAAGATATCTCACATTAATATTCCTTTATCATCATGTCACTGACGTCAAGTCATTGTTTTTCCAGACGCGAGATCCTTGTAACATATGCAAAGATGGTTTCCAGTGCGATCTTATTGGTGTGTGCATACGAATAGAAGAGCCGTTCCTTGCGAGTGGCTCAGGGGAAATCGAAGACCTTGGTCAGCAAATGAACGAAGTTTGAAGAGGTTGTCCAGCAAAATATTTCATGTTGAAATGAATAGATTGCATATATTCAGCGGATTCTTCCAAATATGGAGTTATTTAAGGGTTGATGTTAAAATACTGGCAAAATAGAAAAATAAATAAGAATTAACCAGTTTAAAACTCTTCTACTTACTGTTACTAGTATTTCATCGTAGTTCCCGTAAAATGAAAAGCTTGTTGTCTTATATCATCCATAAGGAGGCTGAAAACTGCTGATTCCAAGCCAATTTTAGGTCTCTAGAACTCTTGATTTCTTTGATCCAAAAGACTGTAAGAAAATATTGCAAATGCTACCTCAGAGAACCAGAAATTACAGTATTTTCCTTAGGAGAACGGCCTGCAACTATACTCAGTTTCCATGAAACTGTGAAATATTAACGCCCCCCAAGAGGTTCAAATATACCTTACCTTCACTTTCTGATCTATCCTCACCTTAGTGCATCATCCGGACTTGTCAAAAAGAGGCAAGCAGTCACGTATAAGTTAGAATTACAGTCCAGTCTATTCAAGGTCATTGTTTTCGTTTTAAATTCTGCGGTACCTGTTTTATCAATGCGTAAAGACGCCGCGTAAATCTTTAATTAGTTCACAAAAGCCTTGCTGAGACATTACGGAGTTATTACAAGGATGCAGGCATCCTTTACGTTGTATTTATCTTTGAATTGATCACCCTCCAAAAGGAAAAGCTATTCAGGTCATAAAAATGGAAGCCAGTTGACAATATCCGGAAACGTAGCAAAGGTAAGGTGAATATGGTAAGAGCTCACTAAGAGCTGCTACAAAAAATGTTCTTTCACGGCCCGCAGCTGAAACGATACATATAGCACTGCAAGAGCAAAGAGCTGTACTTCAAAGCATTGTGTTTTTGGCTCAAATGTATGTCTTCAAACTAAATTCATTCCTGTAAGGCAAATATCATACGAGTATGAAAAATGTTTATCATCATTTCTGATCGCCATGATTGGCAAAATAATTAAAATTAACTGCTGGCTTCTTGGGTCCAACGACAACTTACCTTCTCCTTGACAGAGCAAAATATGTGGACTTTACCCAACACAAAGGAAAAAGAGAATGCTTTGTGTATCATTGACAGGTTGTGTATTATTAATACTATGCAGAGATGCAGCCATCATAATTAAATTACCTGTCAATTTTCTCTTTCACACCAAATTCTATATTCTGACAATTTTACTGCTTACATGAACTTCTCGAGAAGCGGTGGCAATATCGCTTATCTCAAGTAGGACAAGGTTGTCTGTCTAAATCGCGTAGCCTCAAGGTCACGTTTTAAAAACTGACTATTTCTTTTTCACTTCTGAGTTGAATACAGATACCAGAATGGAAAAAAAATATTGCATGATATCTAGGTGGAAGTGTGTCAATATTTTATATTTTCAGTAAATAACAAAGAATGAGATTGTTCATTTCAAACAAACCATGATTTAAACAATCGACTATTTGTATCACTCTTTGAATGTCCACAGATCCTACATTTAAATAACTAGCATATGACATCCCGATTGAACAATATCACCCGTCTTGAGTGGTTTACATATTATGGCGTTACGGTTTTCATTCGAGCCAGAGGCCGAGGTTGAAAACTTATTTCATTACTTAATCCTAGACCTCTACAAAAATAACGGTATTTTCTTTCTACTACAGCACGTAAATGGACAATTGCTTTCGATAATTTGAGCAGGAAATCTCAAAAATGGAGGAAAAGAAGCAAGAATGGGAATCGTTCGTGAAAACAGCAAAAACTAAGACCGGAAATCATATAAAAATGGTTCGACTTTACAATACTATCAACAACGTCATGATATTGTCCGTGATTTTGCTATCTGGTTGGTTGTTTATAAAACATATTACTCTTGTCGTATACCTTAGAAAATTTCTGTATCTCTACTCACTGTATCAATCTCCATCGACCACTATCTCTATTTCCATCGAGACCTCCATGCCATTTGCGTCGCCGTATCCATCCTTGTCTCTCCAAGTCCCCTGTCTCCCTCTCCAGTCTTCATATCCTTCTTCAGCTCTTTCCTAATCCTCATCTTCACACTCCCAGCCCCCTCTCCCTCTCCACCTCTGCCTTCACTCCTGCCCCTATATCCTCATTCCCTTCGTCTCCATCTACGTCGTCCCACCGCCAGCCTCATATCTACCACCATCCTCATATCTACCGCCATCCTCATACCCATCGCCAGTTTCATACCCACCGCCAGCTTCATACCCACCACCAGCCTCATATCCATCGCCATAATCGTCCCTTCTCCGTGTCTTTCTTTGTCCAACACTACAGAAATGTCTATTTTTATTCTAGGAATTCTGACCTGCGCAGTACTTTTGGGCGGCATAAACAAAATGATCTTAGGTGCTCTAAGTGGATCTTGTACAGTCCTTACAGCGACATCGAAGTTTTTGGTAGCTGATCGCAAGAAAGCTGGTCACAAACGATTTGCTAAGCTCTTTCAAACGCTGCTCATCCGCATGGTGAGGTGCCAGACCTCAGCGGAATACAGCACGTTGTGGCATGAACTACACGAAGCTAACATTAAGGAACCACTGGTTTTAATTTGTCAACGACGGAGCAAGAAGACTAAAATCACTTATTCCATGGACCCATGTTTAGCACGGGTACGACAATGACCACAAATTCAAACTGTTTTGATAGAATTCAAGAAATTTTCATAACTTTATTGTAAGCAATTTCAAGGCACGGAGAAACTAAGAGAACAAAATTCCTCATACATAACATCACCGTGATATCATCTGATTTGTGACAGGAATTTGAAGGCAAAAGTGACAGTGATCCCAATAACTCGGGTACTCAACTTGGATATAAAGCGCCAAGGAGTCATGAGCCAAATGAGCTTAATCAGCACGATTTTCATGCCATGACATCCACTGACCGACCTTCCATTCAGCAGGTATTATGTAAGAATATCCTACTCTATTTTACGATAGGCTTATCTCTGATATTATTTCAACTCATATCAAGCTAAGGGAACTATAAAAATAGGATACTACGTGGACAGTACTGAATAACGTACCAATTCAAAGGCTGGCAACTGCCGTAACTGACCGCAAAGAATTTTAACGTATCGAGCAAAGGTCCCTTGTCAGAGGAAGAAATACTTCTAGTTGACAATTTAATGCCTGATTTTTTTTATATTTGTTTTCTCGTTATTTTTGGTTTGCTCTTCCACTTGTCATTTTATTCTAGTTCTCCAATAGGTCGGACACTCGGCATTAAAGAGTTAAAATATGCACATTGTTTGATTTAGGCAATTTAAAGTTACGCCATTGCATTGCGGCTTATCTCGCCTCGTCTTAATCTATCCAATCCTGTAGTATGTAATGTTTTATTTTACCATTGTGTCACATATTATTCCGCCTAATTTCATCCAATCTGATTCATGTAACTTTTTATGCTTTCTAACCGAACCCAAACCACCTAACCAATCCTAACGTATCCTACCCTAACCTTACCTAGCCTATCTATCTTATGCCATCCAAATCCATACTATCCTAACCTAACCTAACTAGATCCGATCTCTTATCACACCTCGACCATCTTATGTTATTCTATCTCATCTTAATGACTACTTTAGATAGCCAACAGACGCGACGGATACGTGGCCATATCTGGTTTTGAAGACAATCAAACTAGAACAAGTACAAATGAAAACCAGGACAAGAACGTCGTGGTGGTAGAACAGGTGACTATAGTTTGAGAGAAATCCATCGACAATTAACGTTAACTGACGTACAAAATAATAATGACAGGGACAAGAAACTCAGCATGATTACAGGGGTAAACGTTGGACAGTCATGGTCACGTTTTGAAGATCAAAAAATCTCTAACATTTTAATAAAAATCCTAGTACTAGCCTCATTTTGCTATAACTTTGGGTGAAGCAACTACCTGACATATACGAAAAGAAACTTCGACGTTTCGAGCGAAGGCCCTTCGTCGGGAAGTTAGTAGCGTGGGTCTGGAAAACAATATCAGCCTCATTTTCTCTATTCTATTTCTCTATTCTCATTTTCTCTTTTCTAGCCTCATTTTCTCTATTCATCAAGTTCTGTATTTTTAGATTCCTGAAGGGCAGACGGCTTTTATTCGTTCTCCTAGTAAAATTAGAAGGAAAAAGATCAAAACGGAAAGTGAAAAGGTACTTAGCTAAAAAGCCGTATGGAATTTTCTTCGCGGTATTTCGCGTTTTTATCATAGAATTCTGCTACTAACTGTAAGCACTTAGTCAAGCCAAACTCGTCAAAAGGAGACGTTTCGGACAGGAAAGGGTTAAAGGGGATATGCAATTAAGGTCTACACAATTTCCTCAGTATGTAAGAACGAGGAAATTATATACACCAAGAGGCGAAGAGGTTTAGTTCGTAGAAAATCACTAGTCTAAATCTATTTTTTCCATAGTTCCTCGTTTAAAGAAAATTAGAAAAAGCAAGGTCGGAGGACAGAGTACGGAGGGCTCTTGCCCCCGCAATATTTCTAACGAGGGGGGTTGGGGGTAAGGCCACGTGAATTTTTTTCGCCTTAGGGCTGAAAAATTGTTGACTTGCTTTACCAATGGTATAAGAAGCTGTAGAGCATCTATTGTGTGTGAAAATAAAAAGCATTTCCTTTTTTAAAAGTAAAATATGGAATTTGGTAGCATTTTGCAAATAAAAGAATACTCTGACGCAACTCAATATCGCAGTTTTCTGGGTATAAACTTTAGAAATATTTATATTTCATCCAGAATATTGTCCTAACTTTAAACACCCACACGACTTTTGGTTCTAATGCAGATATTTTCTGCTACAGTGCTTTCAGTCAAGACAACATTACATCGGCAACTCCTCTCAAGGAACTTTAGACGAAACCGAGGAAGAACAAGTTGAGGAGATTCAGGTATGCCTTAGTATATCCATTGAGATTGCCTGCCTCGTTAGTCTTTAGTGAGTTGATCTTTAATGGGGAAGAGAATTACCAAGTTTTATCGCTTCTCAATCCACTCTTTTGAGACATTTTGTAATTTGTCGAACCAGTGAACGTTGCTAGTAACTGTGCCTGGGGATATTAAAACTGCCTAACATGTGTTCAAACTTCATGCACAGCTGGAGCACATGAAATAGAAACAGGAAAGGAGAACATACCTTTCTCTACAATGGCTGGTCCCCCTTATACATCTGCTGAATACAACTACCAGAACGATTTTCGAAATCTTGTTTGCAATGTTAATCAAAGCAATAATCTTTCCATTCGCTTTGGGAATTCCATTTTTCGCATGAAAACGAAAAAAAAAAACGCGAAGTATTCTAGTAGCTGTCATAATTTTACCTCTTAATGCTAAAGGACATGGCTTTTTGTTCACCAGCAAATGAAGATTTACATAATTTCATGTTGTTGAGGTAATAGGCAATCCCAATTTACGTGCCTTTAAACAGTTTTATGTTTGAAAGGACCTGTTTTCTCTTTGTCTACATAGGGTTTTATTCAATATTCAGCGTCTGAGAAAACTAGAATTCTATTCCAGCAACAATCCATGTTAGAGGAGATTTTCCGCTATTTATTTTATAGAATTTTATCAAACTTTATATGAATTTAATCGAAGCTTGAATTTGAGAAGATTTCATGTCTTTTACATCACATAGAAAAAAGCGTTATCTCAATGTAAGATTCTATTTCTGAATCATCCTCACGGTAACATGAACAGAATATTTCATCATGAAATTCCCTCTTCATGTTACCATGAGGATGATTCTGAAATGGAATTGAGACACTACACATCCTCACTGATTTAATGCGTTAAGTTGTCGCGAGAATCTCTCGTGCACTTAAAATAGGTTGAACGAGCATACTAGTCCCAGTAGGCTTGCTGGCTCAACTGGCAGAGCAGCGGTCCGGAAACCCAAAGATGCAAGTTGTAATCCAGTTAAACTTGCATCTTAGTTCGCCATCTGAGTCTTGGTAGCTCAATGGTTAGAGCGTCTCACCGGTCATCAGAAGGTTGCGGGTTTGATCCCCGTCTGGGGCTTAGAAATCTTTTTCTGAAGTTAGAGCTTCACGAACGTTTATCTATCATTCAAGATATCTCCAAGCTCCCACATTTCCACAAATATATCTCTCATTAATAATATTAATATATAGTGGCTTCCGCTTAGGTCGCACGTATGTCGAACTTGCATCTTAGCTCACCATCTGAGTCTTGGTAGCTCAATGGTAAGAATACAAGATGCGATAACTTTGGGTGAAGCAACTACCTGAAATATACGAAAAGAAACTTTGACGTTTCGAGCGAAGGCCCTTCGTCGGGAAGTTCCTAACTTCCCGACCTACTAACTTCCCGACGAAGGGCCTTCGCTCGAAACGTCGAAGTTTCTTTTCGCATATTTCAGGTAGTTGCTTCACCCAAAGTTATCGCATCTTGTTATCCTCGACTACCTACAATGGCACCCATTGCTGAATGGTTAGAGTGTCTCACCGGTCATCACAAGGTCGTGGGTTTGATCCCAATCTGGGGCTCAGGTATTGTTTTTCTGAGGATAGAGCTTGACGAATGTTCACCTGTCATTTAACTTTTCTAGTTGGCTTTTGCAGCGTAAACTTATCATGAAGTATTCTAAATGTAAGACTAGTTCCTGTTTTCTCGTCATTCGTAGTTCGAATGGGATTTGTTTGTCTTCTCAGAATATCCCGGAGACTAGGGACTCCGTTTCGCTCACTGAACAACGAAAAGGAAAGCAAACGAAAGATCTACATCGTCAGGTACAATAAAGTTTACTATGTACGTTACTTTATCACGGTCAGCGGCCTCGACAGCGGGGTAACTGGCTAGCAATATTAAACTACAAACTTATGATTGCCAAAAGACATCGCTGCACAAATAAACGTTTTTCCTCAGAACCTTTAAAAAATCACAAATTACACTTCGAACGACATTCAAGTTATAGTTTTTGGTACTTTTATGTCGAGGGCAATTGGCCAGGGGGGTTAACCCTTGAAGCTCTGTGAGACAAACTAATTAGAGATTGGGATCGCCCCCGCTCCTACAACTTTATTGTCGTTCCGACGCCTTTGACCAGGGTTCATTTTATCATGGTACGTCGTTGCTGCTTACGTAAGAAAGAGTTTCCAAAACTACCAAGGATACTACCCCAAGCAAACTGAAAAATCTACCTTTACTTTGATCAATATCACATTACGAGCACTACATGCTTCGCCAAATGATACTTCGCCATTTTTGACAACCTGTAGTCGATGTCCCCTCCACTACAAGATCTTCCTCTACCTCCACCTCCACCTCCGATGGAAGAAGACGAAAATGAATATACAGAACAAGAACCTCAACAGGTACATTTTTACACTTCTTTATAATAGATTCAATATGAGTGGCGCTGTTGTCGGATCGGATATAAACACTTTACTGGATCTTTCTTTTAAAGTAAATTGTTTTGACTGACACGTTACTGATTTTACCTGGCATGCTGTTTCTCGACTTTTTTTTTTTTCCGATCAAATTAAGTAGTCCGTGTAAATGTCATGTTTCTTTGTATCCATGCAAAATTTTGTATGACCTCGAGGAGTAATGAGATTTCTTCTTATTTCAAGGTTCAAATGGGGAAAATAATGCCCTCTTCCTTCAAGAATGTTCGTGGGATTTCGAACAGACACGATCGATCAATCGTCTATGACGAAGAAGAAGAGAATGAACTGTCTGAAGATACAGATGACTTTGATGAAAACGAAAATGTTTCATATACACGAAACTAACGAAAGAATTTATTCAAAAAGTTTTAGTAACATTTAAAAAGAGAGGAGACGTTCAACGCTACTCAGTGAGCCAACTTGAAGTCTTAAATGTCCATAGGACAGTGATTGTAATTTAGCGTTACAATTTTAAGATGCCCATTACATAAGTCGGGCTGGCTCCGTCAACCAGGCTCCTTCCACTTGTGCTATTTTATGCGGGGGAAAAAGTGTGCAACGTCGTTTTTTTATTTTTGTTTTTTTTTTTTCAAAATGGCTTCTCTTTACGTTTCAAAGGTTCTTCATTAATTTGATTTTCTAGCTGCCTTGATGCTTTAACTATACACTTCGTTACTCGTGTATGTAATTTACCGACATGTAATTAAAACATTATTTACTAACCATTCATTAAAACGAGGGCAAGGCACATGAAAATGAGAACGTTTCAAAGCAAAAGGCAATGTCAGTTTTGATCTATCACCTCTCCCTACTTGTTCTTATCTGCGTTGAAATCCGAACTGCTGTAATACAATTTGCAGAGAGCACTTGAAATTGTATTATCTGTATGTCATCGAAGAGCACATAGGAAGCCCCAAACCTTAGATTCGCAGAGCAGTGAGCAGAAAGGCTACGGCAGAAAGAACAAAGACATGTGGACGCACTTCAGCAGAAAAGAGAGAACGAAAGAGTGAGAAGACCTTCTAACTGTTGAAAGCCATTTACAAACTGTTATTATCTTAAAGAACTGATATATTGTAATTCATTTTGTTTGACATGATAATAAAGATCCTGTTCTACCTAATAACGAGCAAACCATCCCCAGTCTAACAGTGATATATTATCAATCAATCTGCTTCATGCCACCTGTTTCAGTGGTTTACTATTGACTAAAACAATCACGTCTCCCAAACTCTTCATGTCAAAACAAATCGTTTTATCAGATTGGGATTTCACCAGAGAAATATGACATCCTCTCGAAGGTAAGCATTCCCCATTCTTTGCTTTCTTCAAGGTAACTTGGTACTTGGACGTCAAGGTCAGTGAAGCAGCAGTAGTGAGCAGACGGTGGGAAAGCAACTCCAGAACATCAACAAACATCGCATGTGTCGCATTAAACCGGGGTGTATTATAGCCACAGTGAACTACTGAAAATGCTAAGACGATTAACCAGCGGGGACACTGAGGGAGAACAATCCAACTTAACTGATGAAGATATTTTTCTTCAGTTAAACTTGTCATCATATTGTTTGGAGTAGTCCAATGTTCTTTAATTCCTCACGTCTCAGCGTCATGGAAATTAAAAAGGAAATTGCTGTTGAAAGAACCACTTAAATGGATAAACAGAAAATGTTTTCAAAGTGTTCGGATCGTATCTAAGGCTTTAGCTCAATGAGTACTACTGATCTTGAGAAGCCGTGCTGAATTTCTATCATAAGCTGACTAAGCTTCATTAGTTTAGGTATCCTTAACCATCAAAAACATTGGCCAATACTAATAAATATATAGTCATACCACAAGCCATCAATACACTTAGCGATGTCAACTAAATCCTGTTGTGGAACTAATTCTGCACCATGACTTTGGCCTGATGAGAGTTAAAAGCACAAACACTCATCTGACAGGCAATTTGACCTAGCCTAAACTGATCAATGATTTTTGTATGTTATGAAGATTAATGCTGACTAAGTAAGGTTTTATCTAACAATACTGACAAGGAGAGCAGCCACTGCGTACAGCTTCAGTCATTTTAACAAGAGCCCAAAATTTTTAAAATGTCATTTTAACATGGAAATAACATAGTATTAGCATGGAAACAAATTGAAAAGGGAATGGATTTCAAGACTTTGCAGTAATGCCTTGTTTTCCAGCCAATTTAATTTCCTACACTATTTATAGTTATTCATGATGTCAAGCAAGTCCTCTTTTAGTAATAAACAAGGTCAGACACAAGCCAATCTTTCATGACTGAATAAAAATGAGAACACATCAAGTAAAATATGATGACCTGCATTTTAACTTGTCAACATTTCCAAGAATAGACAAAATAAATCTAAATTAATTCATAAACCTATCATGTTTCCATTAAACTACAGTCCTTTTATTGTTCAGTACAGTTCAGGTAGAAAGAAAGTTCAATTATTTAAATCCAATTAAGTATTTGTATATAACATCAAGTCAAAAGAACATCATAGTTCTATTGAATAACAGTTCTGGAAGTCTTAACAGATGTGTGTGCCCTATGGGATGCACAAACCCCATTACTTTGGTTGGTTTTAACACAATTATATCAATAGCACTAAACAAAGGTTTCTGACTTGTGATTGGTTGAAAACCAATCACAAATTACAACTATTATGACCATGTAAAAAACTTGGCTAGTAAACCAATTATTGTAATTATGCTAAATTATAAAAATTATGCAAATTTTGGTAATTACTTTGCCATATGATATTATTTAGCAATCAGGACAAGATACCAGCCATGGAAGAACAGTGGGAATTTTTTGTGGTGAGTGCAAAAGACAAATCAGAAAGTCATACGCAGGCAGCAAGATTTTGGGGAAGGGTTGACACATTTTTTGGATTGGCTTTAATTTTCTTGTCAGGTAAGAGATGTATATAATAAAGCAATGTCGTCAATAATTTAAATATAGGAGTGGTTGCAGCAATTCCACTTTGACACATACCTGTTCTGAAAAGCATTTTCACAAAATGCAAGTAGCTATATAAATAAGAGGAGCCTTCTTGAAAATATATTGCTGGGCAAGGTGTACGTCATGTAAACTTTCAAAAGTTTGCATTAGTTTAATACCAATTAGCACTGAAAAACTCCTAGGGAGAAATGTAAGCTGAGCAAAACACTAGCCAATTGGAGAAATATTGCTAAACAATTTGTTAGAACTATACTTGTCAACTGGTGAAGATGATTCTAGAAGATGATATTTTGAGAAAGTGGTACACAAATTTCACTACATGTACCTTACCACAGTTTATCACTAAAAAGCATTTAGGGTCTGTTTACACAAGGAGACCTGATGTATTCTACATTTGATGTCGGCAATATGCAATAGCACTTCAACAGTCTATGACCTCCTACAACAGCTGAGAGCTTCTGTGTCTCCCAGAAAAGCTGATATACATCCAGTTAGAGAAAAAGGTTGTTTGATTAGTATCATTATCACTATCATTATAATTATAATCAATATTATAATCCAAAATTTCAATCATTTAGTTTAAATTTTGGATGTCTAACCAACAGTATCTTTGCCTTAACCATATAAATTTCTCCAAAGCAGAGATCACCTTGGTTACCTTCCTGACCAGCGTTCCTGGTTATGTTGTGATATAAGTGGAGATAACAAACCAATGTTCTTTGTTGTATATTTAATATTTTCTTTTAGCTAGTACAACAGCTACAGCCCTACTTCAGGGTGTCCCAAATGAAGTGGTGGCTGGAATTGGGGCAGTCTCGACAATGCTTGCAGCTGCAGCTTCATTTTTAAAGTCTGCTGACAGAAGGCAAATTCATGAGAAAACATCGCGAAATTTCCGATCGTTGATGGTGAAGATGATCAGTTGTGAAACAGACAAAGACTATGAGAAATTATGGGCTGATTTTAATAGAGAGATAATGGACGAACCCATTATGCCAAAAAAATTTGCAAAGAATTTACGGATAAAATTTACAATGACTCCAGAGCTTCGTGAGGTAAGAAACGCAATACAGCCACTCTCGAGTCAATAACCCATTCCCCAATAACAATAAGTTTAATTCTTTCAGTCCTCCTTCCTTCCTACATCCCACATGGCATATCATTGCGGACATTCCTTTCCTTTTTCTTCGACTGCCCACCCAAATACACTTCCTTTACTTCCCTCTAAGGACCAACACTCTCTCTAATACTGTCACATACTTCTCTGACCGTTCACGTCTCACCTCACCAGGAAGGAAAGACCTTGGTTATGGACCTTTTCCTTCTCTACACTAAATCAATACTGGACACAGTTGCATTGAGAAAGATTGAGGACTGCGAACGAGAAACGAAATACATTGCGGTTGTTTAGATCATTCCAACGGTAAAAATTATCCTCCAAGAGACAGTGAATGAATAACCAAGAAATACGTAAAACTCTCCCTGTATTTCCATTCTATGTGTTAATATTACATGCAGCAAACGAATAATGTATATTTAGTAAATACTTACGTCTCATTCCTTCCTGAGGACTCTCGGTTTGTCTTCGGTAAAGTTGCAGGCTTTTTGACTCGCTTGGCACTTCTGTAGTTCAAACATTTCACACATGTTTTGTCTTCAAAACTCGAACTCCCTGAACGACATAACTTTCTTTCTGTAAACAGTCCAACGTCCGTCAAAGCTATGCAAAGTAAAGTCCAACTGAGATAGTGAAAATCAAGACTTTATTATCTCAAACAGCTGCATATTCTTTAACTCAAGTACCTGCCGTATATAAACTATCCAATGCACTATTGAGAAATTCAAACCATGAAGAGTGCTTTGCTTTTATTCAGTGGAATATTGAGCCAATGAAAGAACATTAAATTCGAAGTCCACGGCCATTATTCAAAGATTTTCGCACCAAAATAACAAGAAACGAGAGAAGACTGGTTCGAGTATATAAATTATTTTATTACCGAAGCACGTGATCCCAATATCAATACCGGTTAATATTTCAATAACTGTCCATTTTGTTTGTTATATTCATTGTCTTGGGTTGTTCTTTTACTTAAGCGACCTATTAGGACACTGAACAGTATTTCTTTATTTGACAATAAATGCACGTCAGTAAATTAGCTTATTATCAAATATCAATCTCAGCTACAGATTAACACTGGGGTCGTATTTAGCAATGATGTTTTCCAATTAAAAATACAAGCAAGATTTACGTTTTTACCAAGTACTTTTACGAGAAAGGCCTCTGTACTACCTCTAAGGCGGTACTAATGGCAAAAGACGCTTGTTTCAGGATGACTCCAACACATTTTTAGGTCTGGAATATCGTTTCGGGAGCATTCTAGTTCAATAAGCATTTTGTGAAGAGTAAGAATTAGAGGTATACCTGAGCCAGCAACTGCTTGTTTTTGTTTATAATATCCATCACACTACAAATGGATCATTGCTTGGATCGGCTGTAAGTGCCACCCAAATGCGAGGCAGTTTGTCCCACGCCTTAACGGAGCAGAAACACGCCCGCATTTTGTACAACCTACTCTGGATGTGCAGAAATCTAAATACGTTATCTCAAGTCTACTTTGCTCATTCAAACAAGCTATTGCGGGGTCATTTTCAAGCCTTTTAGTTGTGATTCTGAAGCAAGCCTCCTGTAATTACGGTGTAAATGATTTCTTTTTTAGATTCCCTGAGTAGTAACGTGTGCTTCATCCTTTGTACCCATATACCCTCTTACTGTCTGGACTTAAAAAATAAATTGCTGAGAAAACAAGTTAAAGCAAATTTTCGTCGTAACTTTAGCATTGATAGTCTCATTTTATTACGAAAGAAATTCTCGCTTCTCAAATTTCGAGAAAATAGTGACTTCTAAATATACCTGAGGGCTAATAATTTCGAATTTTATTCTGAGACGTGAACGTGTACGAGAAGCATGTTGAGGATTGGTGTCAATGAAATGGTTCAATCGCTTCCACGTAGTTCCCTCCACGCTCCTCATCTGAACCCAATATAAGACGTTCGGAACTGTTACTGGAGTTGTTTATATTCATTTAGGTGGTCGAGGAGAAACAACTTGCGATAGCGACGTTAGAAAATAAGAAAAATCAAGAACTTGAAGCGGCTGAACAAGCTGCAGAAAAACTAAGAAACAAATCAGAAAATATAGCAAAGACGCCAGAAGAAAACTGGAAAAGTATCATGGAAATTCCAGAAATTGCGTCTCATGGTAACGGCTACATATCCGAGAAAATGCTCAGAAAAAGCAAGAATGAAAGTGAAGAACCTCTAGTTTGAAATGATGATACGATTCACAAGATTAAGTCAACGGGGGTTAAACACTTATCTTAGGATAGGATAAGCAAGGATGAAATACCAGGTCCCTTATGTACACTTTCGATACATCCAAATGTAGCTAACATTCTGCAGCAGCTACATATTTATTCATCTTAACATCACATATCCTACATTTTTCATACCATCAGATACTGCAATTGCAACACTTTGATACATTACAGTAACGTAATATGCAACAATTTTGATACAAAAAAATTCAGCAATGCAAATGACCAGTAATTTTGCCCAAGTGGATAGTTCTACATATATCTGCAATAAACATGTAACTTATTTTGAGAAATTTCCTTCACTTTTCAATCAGCTTTCCTGACATTAGCCATTGACATGGTTAACCTCAACCAGTTTATGGTAGAACAACCAGATCTGTCTGACCATTGACTTTGTCATGGACAGTTCTCAACTTTATTGTAGGACCATGCCCCCTTCAAATAGGACCCTAAAACTAGCACAGAAAATAACACCAAATGGGGGAAAACATACTGAAGTACAAAAAATAAATGTTGTATAATAAGTAGGTAACTGTAGCATAAAGATTACTGACAGATGGGTGAGCTTTGCAAAGGGTTGACCAACCTTCACTTTTGGCTACAAAAAGACTGGGAAACGGAACAAATCACTAGTATTCCACTTAGCCTAACACAAAAATTCTTAGGACACACCTTGCAGATCTCTCTCTTAACTTTCGAATGCTTAAAGTCTCAAACAAGGCTCAAAATTCTATTATGTTTGAAAATATTGTATTTTTTCACTTTTTTAATTTAGACCCATCTGTTTTAAATAAGTATTTATAAATCCACAAACACAAATCTTCTATGCAGATGAATTCAGTTTGTATCAAAAAAATTCTGGTTGTTTCAAGGCACAATATTGATGTTTGACTAAGTAATATTTCCTTTACTCTGATTCTTACCAACATTTGATCAATCAAGCATACATTCCATGACTGTGAAACATTTATCTGATGATATTCACTTAAATACAGTATATTCAACCTTAACACTAAAACACCTCAGCTGGGCAGGAATTCTTTGACACCTAAGCTCTGAATTTCAAGGGCTTTGTATCCCTGATGGTTTTGCTTGTACAGTATCTTAAACAGTTTGCCAATGATTTGCTTTTGAAATGCTGAAAATAGCATCCCATTTGTTGGAGGCCAGTTATTGTAGGGTGATACAGCTACCATTATCCCAATCACTGAACTGCAAACATATCTTTCTGTAAATGAAGCTGACTTTATCTTGGGATTCTTCTAGGAAATATTATGAACCACAACTCTGACTCTGATAAACTCTACCACTACAAATTCTGTGCCATTTGATTTTAACAAAAAACAAAACATACTAAGTTGGCCAACAGTGAGAATTTGTCTCCCAAAACTGCTTCATCCATGGCAGAGATCCCATGTTGTATTCATGTCCTCCAATTAGCTCTATGAATTGCCTATGGTGAAGACACCACACTTTCCATGTGACCACTGTCATTGGATACTGACCTTTGATCCAGATGTGAGTTATCATTCAACATTAGGCACTCCATATGGATATCATCTAGGAGATCTTTTGTCCTTTCAATGCTGATCTTAAACACAGACACACCAGTATATGGAGAATTCCAATTTGTTCTTCTCCCTGATCTTCGTGGTAAAGGACATCCAAGCTCACAACAAAAATAACGTAACATTTCACGAATCAAACCCTTGTGGCTGACCACAAGTATGTTGGCCTTGTATGACTCTCCATTTGGTTTATGTTCATTCTCCAAAATCATTACATCACATATTTCCTGGAAAAAGTCTTCTGCCCTGTGTCGTATATCATCCAGTGTCTCAAGTTTATCAAGAAAAGAATTATTTAAGTTTTTAATATTTTGCTTTTCTTGACTGTCTTCAAAAGACCTCTAGAAATTAAATAATAGATGTGATTGTAAAATATATCAACAAGAATAAAAACTGACAATAACAACATACTTGATACCAACAAGGAAAATGTTACTTAATAATGCATGACGGGGATTTGCCTTTTCTTGCTCTTGGAAAAAAAGACAAGCTCCTCATTGTAAAATCAGATAGTCTGTCGACCACAGATTGCCAAGGATTGTCTACAAGTGGTCAACCTGTAAATGCCGAGAAAACATATGGGACAAAAAAAACATTTGAAATCAGAAGACATGATGCCTTAGAATGGAAAAGAATTAACAATCTTGTGGTTTGAACTCACCATTTCTTCCAGTCTTGGATCCTCGTGAATGGGCAACTTTGAACAAAACCTGTTGTGATTTGCAATCACCACAGCAGTCTGAAAATAAAAGCATGAAATACCATTCAGCAGGCAGCTACAGAAGACAATTCCCACACCAGTCATGCACTAAACCAATGGCTCTGAAATTGAAGGTCTCTTGGCATTTTTCAGAGGAATGGACTTGAATTTGAACTATTTAACAGGATAATTAACTCATTAAGGGACAGGGCTCATCCCTTTGACAAATAAAATCATCTGGCATTGGCCAGAGTAAAATATCAAAGTGTGCCCTTGTCCTTAATGGGTTAATGTCAAAATTAATAACCAAGCCTTGCTATAATGCAGTATATAAGGCCCACAGTCAGAAGCAAATTATAGCTGAAGTACATTACTCAAAGGAACGATATTGAAGAGTATTTTATAAGTTCATAATTCACGAGTTTTGACCGACAACTAATGACCTACTTGTGATGGAAGGTTTACACAAAGAAATTTTTGTAGAAGATTTCTATACAAAAAGTGGTAATAAAAAGGCATTAAATCTAGGTCACAAGAATGTTGGGGTTCCCAGGGGTGACAATGCCATACCACATCATATACTATACTACAGGACAGTATAATATATTATTGCAAGGCTCCAATATAATCAGCAATTCCCCAGTATTGTGGTTGTTTCATATGACTTTTTCCAATGGAAGCACAGGGATGTAGCAGAAATGAGAGATTGGTAAATTTTTTGACATTTGCTTAGGAGACACTTGAACAAAGAGTTGGAAAAGTTCTGTAATGAATGTAGAATAAGAATACACACACAAACACAGAGTGAATGATCAGAAGCTTTCAAAATATTCTGTTTACCACAACAGATCCCACTTAAAATATTCTAGTCTTCACTTGGAGTTAACCAGGTTAACTTATAACACTACTTTGCAAGATGGTATACATTTAGTAGGTAATAGATAGTCACAACAGAGAAACAGAACATGGGGTTTATAAGTTAAGGCCAATCACCTATACAAAAAGCTAAATACAAAACACAGCTCTCACCTCTTTTGCTTTTGAAATATCACTGCTGTATATATGGGTGAAATTTTCACATTTTAATCTTTGTCCTAACAGGCCTGCTTGGCAATAACCTTTATGAGATAATGTGTTTTCTTTACTATCTGAAAAGTAGACAAAAAAAACCCCCAAAAAAAACCATATCATCAGGCAAACAAACAATGGGAAATGAGCCACCAAACAAAGTAATATTCAAGTGCCTAGGATAGCTCATATGGCAGATACATCTTCTCCATACCATTGGATTTAAATTCTGTCCAGTGGATAATTACCTCAGAAAGAATGGAGAATAAACAAAAGTTTAAAGGTAATGCTCTGCCAAAATACAAGAAAAAAGGATATAATGTTTTGAGTGAATACCCAATAATAAGGGTGAAATGCAAACCTTTTAATCTAATCAGAGGCTTTTTCTTGAAACATCAGTATCTCATTTTCTCATTACATTTCTTGTAAAGGACTGCATTTAAATTCTTTTCATTTTATTCAAGATCATCTACAAAGCACGTTGTTTTTCATATTACAGGGAATAAATAAGTTGTTCAATGCACAGATAGCAGAATTTGTTCATTCATTTTTGAATAGCCATCCTGTGAATCTAAATTTACCTTTTTTTTTATTTGCACAACCCTGAGCACCTATGTTTAATATTACCAAGCCTATCATGCAAAGAGCAAAACAAAGTATTTGAAAAATGGGGCGCAGCAGACAGCACAACTGAAGACGTGACAGATACCAATGGTAAAGAATACATGTGTGTTCGCTAAAATTGAATATTCAAACTTGGGATTATTATCAGGCTAAGTAGTGACGCTTCCAAAAGCCTGGTTTTCCTATAAAACCAAAGTAAATTGGACAGAATACTATGTCATGCGGCCTAATTTGATAATAACTGCCATTTAGGCTCGTTAAAATACTTTCCAGTTCGCAAAAATGTAAAACATGTGATTATTAGATCAATCCATGATCTTAGGGTCTCTGATGTTTTGCGGCAAGATTTAAGTTCGCAAGCGTTTTGCACACCGAAACAAAACAAACCAATTTTTAACAGTCATAACCTGATAGAAAGCGTCAAACACCATATCATGTTGTTAAAAAGATGATGTTGGTGTTATACGGGAAATTTCCGTGGGAAAAACTCCCCAAAACAGGGGATTTTGAGCAGCTGATTGACATTGACCTTCGTTACGTGACATCGATCACACAACATGAAAGCAACTTCTTACATTCAAAGAAAGCGTAAATTAGGAAGTTACGAAAATTTTTCACCAATGGAAACTTTTCCACGAAACGTTTTTCACAGAATATCAAAACGCAAAGCCATTTAAATGCTCGTCCACGGCTACACGTGAACAAAACATGACCTCGGGAAAACTTTGAAGCCTGTCCTGATGTTGGCGGTGTTTCTTGAATTACTCCATCGATCTAGGTACAGCATTTTAAAATACACCTATCTGAATGTCTAACAAGACAGTTTGGTCACATATTGGAGTAAATTACTCGCAATGAGACATCATAATTAGCCGAAGGTATCAAGGTACGAAAGTGACAAATAATTACTTCCATACCTCAGAAAGCCACAAACTGTTCCAAAATTGAAACGCGACAGAATTTAGGAAAATTGCGAAAAAAGTTAACGTAATGAATCTATGTCCAGCCATAAAAATTACCTATCTATCGACTTACCAATTGCCTTGGAAATTCTTTTCTTCGCATCAGTTGTACCACTGCAAATGAACGTATTTAACAATGGTTTTTTTATGGGAACGAACAGGCAGCAATACGACACTCACACAATAAAATGGCTAATGAATAAAATGAGAACGTTTACGCTACTTACTGTCGGACTAGAGTTAGTAAAAACGTCGTCATAGCAAAATTATTGGACATAAAACTCAGTAGACCAACGACACCTAGTAAATCGCTGACTTTAATCTCGTTTTCACAGTAATCTTTGAGTAATTTTACTGGACGCATGCGCATTGCTGTGATGAATGACGTAATCCTGGTAATAGAATGTTCCATTTACTTCCGTTGTAAACAAGGCAGACGTCATCGTGCAACGCGCATGTGAGGTACATGTGAAAATAATGAAAAGAATCAGAGAAAAGCTAGATATCTAAGGCAACGTCCCTCATTTCTACCAAGAATTAATTTATTTGTCTCAATCAATCATCAATGTCTTCAGTTTACATAATTTGCATTGACGAAATGAACACCGTTTAGCTCGCTCACGATACAATATACCCTTGGCGCCAGCTTCTTTTGAACAAAACAGAATAACAACAATATAAAGTGATAAACAAGTTTAATTATTTAAAGAAAGTCGAATCTTTAAACTCTTCCAATGGTGTCCGCACGCTAGTCATTTTCACTCTTTTGTACTTTATAAAATAGCTTGGTCGTATCATGTCGCGAAAAACTGGCAAAGAAAACGTAGTGTAACTAAAATAAGTCAACAGCGGAATATTTAAACTGCTAAAGGCCTAATTTTAGACGTCGAGGCTCTTGAAATAAGTGAGCACTTCTAAGTGCAGGTGGCAAAACGTGTGATACTTTTGCGGTCTCCCGATTTACACGAAATGGAGTCAATTTCAGAGTTTGCTTTTCTAAGTAAACGACAAAGATGTGAAATACTTTACAACTCTTAACAACAATTGACGACGATGATTTTTAGATCAACGAGTTGAAACAACCGTGTTGATTTGAATGTTGCATTCAAGAAGTACGAAAGGAGCTTAACGTAAATGAGAGCAAAGGAGCCAACTATTTTACTTCTTAGATGGGGTGACTGTTACATCTATTTTTTTCCATAAGATATGCAAGTGCATGATATTTTTGTTTTCAGTTAACCTAAGGTTTTTCTCACCAGTAGTGTGTGCACGATATGTTTTTAATTGATATTCCTTCGCAAGTATGTGTCCAAATGCCAGTAGCTCTTAGTGATATTTGCTTTCTAAAAACGCCCGCTACGTCCTATTCTATGTTCTGATGTGACGTCAGAGCAGCAATATTGGAGAATAGTATCAAAGTTCTGACGTTCAATAAGACCAATAAGCAATGGAAATACTTTTTTATAAGCTTTTTCCCGCCAGCATGGGAATAATTGGCATGAGATCGGAACAAACAATACTTTGGGCAAACTGTCAAGCCCTCACGCAACGTTGCTGTACGAAGCAGGTGGTTAACCCCCCGGTTAAAGTCATGTGCCCACCTAATACCTGGAAAGTGAAATGACGTCCAGTTTAGTGTTGTGGTCCCTTTCCCCAGTTTTTAATTTTTTCGATTTTAATTTTGCTCGAAAGTTTTAACACTGATTATTTGCAATGAATCTTCCGAGATCTGAAGAATCGAGCGCGACGAATTCCGTGGAAGAGGACTATTACAAAAGTTTCAGTCGCTCTGAAAGTATGACGGTGACTTTGATTGGAAAGGTATGCCGACTGTCGTTGGTAAATAGCTTTTTTTTATGAAAGTTAATATTGCAGTTGTATTTCTTGTTGTATGTACGTGGTTTGGGGCATTGTCTTGGCATGAAATGACGACTGACCTACAATAAACGGTCCAGTGAAAGAGATGGGAAAGCACCACATTATCAAGCTGATGGTTCTCACGAGCAAAATCCCATATTTACGTACGCAAATGGGCGAAAATTGCACATTTTCCGGCTTAATTTGTGGTATTTCTCAGTGAGGCTTCCCTGATCTTATATCCCAGTCACTCAGAATATTAAGTGTCGTGTTTTAAGTCCGTTGAGTATATTGTCCACTTCCTCTTTGCAGATGACTAATTCACGTAAATTGTGACCGGAAGTGCCATGGTTACTGATCGTAGATAGTGTCGTTTGAGATTTTATTTAAAGTTACAACAACGGGTTTTGATACAGATTTCCATTGCAAGATGCTAGGTCTCTTGTTCAGCCATAATAATTATATGATGGAAAATGGTACACTTGTTATTCCAGTAATCTGTGCATTGGCCCCTAGGCCTTGTGCTAGTAGCAGTAATAAACTCTTTAAGTTGCAGGGTTCCTCCCGTTGACGAGTAAAATCGTCTGGCATTAGCCAGAGTGGAAGTATAGAATGTGCCCTTGCCCCTTGATGGGTTAACTCCAATTCAAGAAATTAATGACAGACATTGAGCTGATAATGATGATTGATCATGATGATGACACTGTGGCCTGTGTTGCAGACACTTGTGTCAGGAAGTGCAAAACAACACAAGCATCTGCTCTGCAGACTAATGACAATGGTGATGAAGAGCAATTTTAAGGAAAATATTTAACTTGGTAGTTCAGGTAAAGGAGGTTCACCTAGTTGGAATAACAATCCTCTACTTCAGTTTGTTATAGTGGCTTATGTGGTACATCCCTAGGTCTCAAATTGCATTGTTAACCTGGCAACATGTGAAGTAGCAGGTGGGGATACAGGTTATGCTGTCTTAGTTATACTTTAGGTGATTGTTATGGAAAGGATTTAATCATTATGTTTATATGGGACAGGTGATATGTATTCCCATTCTATATCTAGATATTATAGTGAATTACAATTCTGCTTGTTTTATATACTGAATGTAGTACCTCTGAAGCAAAAGAAAACAATTCTTCAGTAAGTTTTTTTACATATATAGATACGTACGTTGGCTGGTCTTGAGAGGAATGAATGGATCTTTGTAGTACTTTCTGTTTCATGTATTCTGGTAACAATGGGACTAACCATTGAAAGACTGGTGACAACCATCAAATCAGATTCTGAAGATTATGTGTTTGGAATATTACTAATCATTAATGCAGGTAAAGTTAAAATATATTTCATTTACATTGCCACAAAGGGTTTGGCATTTCCAAGAAAGATAATTACAGTCAATGGGTTGCTTTATTTTGGAGGATGCTCTTTTCATCAGGTCAGCTGAGAACTTCAGCATTTGAAATGTCAACAAATTATAAATTTCATGATGAACAATGCATGCAATCAGCACTGATGAATATTTCCAGAGAACAAAGAAGAGTAATTATATCCACCTATGGCATGCATATGACTTAGAAGCATCACTTCTTTGACTGGCAAAGAGATGCTCCTAAAGATTGTGAAATATAATATTTTTATTTTTTAATCTGCACCAGGTTTTTGTCTATTTTACACTATTCATGGTATTTTAAGAGAGAGAGAATTTGAACTTTATTGCCTTATTGGTGCAATCATCCTCGTCTCTGTTTATGTTATTGTCAATTTTGGAATGAATGTCAACTCATTAAGCAGTGTTAAGCTGGTAAGTTACTTGTATTAGTTTAATCTTTAATAGATAGCCTCCATGCTTTGTACCTTGCTATTACTAATTTTGGAACATTAAAAGTTTTGTGTCTTTGGCATTAAAATATTGTCCCTATCACTGTTGTATATGTAATTTTGTAACATGTTGTACAGTTGACTTATTACAGTCAGTGTTATTTCAACTGGTAATTAATTCCACTTTCCAGAAATGAACAAAAACTGTTGTCCATAATAAAACCTACCATTGTATTCCTTTTGTAATGGAGCTAATTAAAAATTTCTTTCAGTTGACAGGAATGATGACTCAATTAGATTAAAACTGGAGATCACTTAGTATTTAAATTCATATCACAAATTATTACCTTGTTTTTCTACCTTTGAATCTTGGATGACATTGTAATTCAGGGTTTTCATTAAGATTTAGAGTAGGAGGTTGTATGAAAATAGTAGGCAGCTGTGTGGAATTGTAGTGCTGAAGGAACCACCATGCTAGGGGGTCTAGGGGCATGCTCCCCCCGGAAATTTTTGAAATTTGGACCCTCTTAAATGGCATTTCCAGCTATTTGGGAGAGTTTTTTGGGAAATAGTACACAGATAAAAACTGAAAGCTAATTGATTTCACTTTTACTTAAACTTGAACTTTCAAGCCAAAAATTACAATGTTGATCAACATATTTACCCACTTAGGAAGAAAAACATACACTAATAACAAAAGCAACACAAAACTCTTCATTGATTCTCTGTTCAAGATCATCTTTTGATTGCCTCTTGAAAAAGGTATCAATATTCATATTTTGTCCACACTCACGCTTACGTTTGGATGCCATTTTGACTTTTACTACTTGAGCAATATGACGCCAAGTTCTTCCCCAGGAACATGCAAAAATCATCTCATTTTCGCGATGCTTTTTCCGTCAAAAAGCTGAATACATCGTTGTAGATAAAAAGAAAAAAATCAAGAAGAAAATTATTTAGGTACTTCACTAAACTAAATTACAGCTGCTGGTAAGCCGCCGGTAACTGGCTTCTATTGAAAGCCCTGTAATTGGAATCAATTGAAGTCATTGATTGGAATTAGGAATTAATTACTTTCGAAAATGTTTATTCCAGAATAGTTCCTTTGGGAAGTTGCAGTAATTTCACAGTGTAGTCTCAGCTTTTTGTTACCCCTAAAGTACATAACTTTTGCACTGTAAAAGTTCTGCATGAACCATAACTTGACTCATGTTGATTACTTTAGAGAATATTTTGTAATGTAACTGGAAAAAATACAGGGTGTCCCAAAAAAATTGACATCATTTGAAATGTGAGTATCTGAGTAACTACATGTCCTAGGCAAACGAAATTACATAGGCTTCATGTTGAACAATAAAAGATTTACTTATCAAAATTTCAACAAGAAATTCAGAGGGATGTAGATTTTATAACTGATTTCACAAAGCTTCACAAATGGCCACCACATTCACCTGACTTGACACCTTGTGATTTTTTTCTATGGGGCTATGTGAAAGAACTGGTCTATATCCCCCCTCTTCCTACAAGCCTAGAAGAACTCGAGCAGAGAATCACTGAGGTGCTGGAGAATGTTATACAAGACATGCTACAGCGTGTTTGGCGGGAGCTGGACTACCAACTTGACATGTGTCATGTCACAGGTGGTGCACATATTGAACATTTGTGAAGCTTTGTGAAATTGGTTATAAAACCTACATCCCTCTGAATTTCTTGTTCAAATTTTGATATATAAATCTTTTATTGTTCAACATGAAGCCTATTTAATTTCATTTGCCTAGGACATGTAGTTACTCAGATATTCACATTTCAAATGATGTCAAATTTTTTGGGACACCCTGTAAAATCAGCTAAGTTGGATAGTAAATGGAGGTACAATCATTGACATTTTTGGCATTATCATGAGGTCTAAAGATATTAAGTTTATTATGTGTTCTTATGCACATTACAGGCTCGTGTCATTCTTATTGTTCTTGTGGTTCCAGTTATCATTGGTTTTGCATGGGTGGTTGGTCATGGTTTTGGGTATTTGGAGTTTAGAACTGTTGGGGCAGGAGCTGAAGTGCAGGGTAAGGTTAAATGAAATTCAACTCATCCCATAAGTGATAATCCTCAAGTGACTTAATAAAGTTAATTATATACTATAGACCTTTCTGAGCAGTGAAGGTCAAACTGTTACTTGCTACAAGTTGTTCCATTGTCAAGGCAGAAAGTTTTCACTTAATGTTTTAGGACTGTGGCGATATTTGTATCAATGAACACGTATTTCATTGAGAAAATAAAACATGTTTAAAAGTAATAAAGAATTAAAATAAAGTATGTTGGTAAAAGTTGGGCTTGCCTTATGACTGTTGATATTCTTAAGGACATACTGATGTAAAACACATATTTTTTTTTTTTGTCTCATGTAAACAGCCATATGAATGTAGTCATCTTTGGTTTCCAATACTTCTGATTTCAGCAATGTACAGAGCTGCCAGTAGGTTTTCAGGATTACTCAAATTTGATTATCAACTTACAGTAAGTGAATGTTACATAATATATTATTTGCCATTTTTAAATTACTTCACATGTGAGAAAACAATAACATAAATCTTAAGGCCTTGTATTATTAAAAACATGAACAGCAATGCTGTATTAGATTTACAAATTCAAGTTGGAAGTTGGATATTGTATGTCTGATACAAAAGACATTAAACTGAGTACAGTAATGATCACAACTCATGACTCAACATTTATTTTGTTTCACTTTCAGGTGATCTTGCTCGTTCTTACAATTGAAAACTGCAGTCATTTAACGTATTTTTCAAAATGTAGCATAGCTGCTGGTATTCCTTTACAAATGCTGTGGGCCTTGATTGGATGGATTGCTGTAAGTTTTTAAAAATGAAAATCCAACAGTGTGAAGGGCACACAGCTAGTAACTTCATGTGTGAAGGTATCTGCTGACATGGCAAAGGATGGCAACATCTGCCCCCTTTTTAGCAACCCTTTGGATCCTATTATGATAAATTACCATATATTTTAAATAATCACACATGCATAACTCTGGAAACATATGGGGGAGAAATGGACATTTTAGTGCTAGAGACCTAGTTTTGTATACGATAGTGAATTTTGTGCCGATCCAAACACTAAATGACTGATTCTTCACAATTTCAATATTTCATTTTGTGCACAAAATTTTTCTTCCTCTTATAGCAAAAAGTGTCACAGACAGCTTCATGTCTGTGTCTAATTCAATTCCTGTTTCCATCCTCAAAATTTTTTCCAAAAGTCGTTTGATTTTTTTTTAAATGCTGGTAAATTTTGAAGTAATTCTATTTTCTAGATGAGGACTGAGCAGTTGATATTGGTTTGGCCATTTCTACTTTTGTGTTTAGCTGAACCAATTTACATAGGCCTCAGGATATCACAGGTACATTGTACATTGAGCCCCAGTACAAACTTTATCATCACTAAGGTCTGAAAGAACCAGGTTGTAAGAGCCCTGCTAAGACAAAAATATCGTAATATCTGAAGTAATACCGCGTTAAAATACCCGACATTGCATCCCAAAAGAGTGGACGCTTTGTATGGCATCAGACCTCGGACAAAAACTGTGCGACATTGGTCAATTTCCAACGCTGTATGTGGAAAGAGGTGGAACGGCATGGAAATGTAGTTTGTATTCAATAATGGCAGTTCACGTCTAATTCCTTCTTGAGAATATGATTTGACCTTTTAGCCGCGTCTTCAAATTTTAATTCTCTTAATTTTAAATATAATAACGAGGTTACGAGAACCAACTTATATCCAAATGAGACCAGAATTTCATCGTTAGTTCAGTTTTGTCAATGGCATTCCACCAATTCTTCTTTCTGGTTTTGATCCTTTTAATGTCCTAATGTACATAGGCATAGTTCATGTGAGAAAATTGAAATTTCTTTTTCAGTTTGCTGAAAGTTGGAGCCATTACAACTCATCTGAAATAAGAAGCCTCACCTACTCCTTTATTGCGGCAGGTTGGCCTTGTCAGATACTTTCCTCTTCTCCGTGAATAGTTCCTGCTTGATAGTTGCAGTAAATGTAGTTGTCAGCGGTTTGAATGTCTGTAACTGCGTTACTTTCTGTATTTATTTTTGCGCTAACTTGTGCGATACATAGCTTTAAGCCATGGGTAGAGGAAATGCAAATCACATGTCAATTTACACCAACTAGTTGTAACTTCCCCTGAGTTAATGGATGATCAAGAGCAAAAAAACTATGAAAATCAAAGATAACCTTTTAACTCTTTCATGTCTCCTGAGGTCTCTCTCTTTGGCGAGTAAAATCATGTGAAGTGAGCCAAAGTAAAATAATCTGGGATAAGCCAGAATAAAATAGTAGAAGAAATATTAGGACAGACAGGAATTCAACTTCCTTTCAATTTTGCACCTGTTCGAACTGACTGCAAGTCATTTACAAGCTGATGTAAGTTGGTCGCCAGACAAGAGGCAAGTTAAAACTTGCAGTGATGATCATTCTTGGGTAGCCTTGGCCAAGGACTCGGTCGTAACACCCTGAAGTACTAGGCTGTTCGAAAGTAGAGGTCTGTACTACTTTCCCATGTAATTTAGGTTCTCAATCTTTGCTTTCGCTACAGTGCTACTGGTACATGTGCTCGCTCTTTGCAGTGATTCTTTTCAAACTGAATTCCTTGCAATGCAGTGATTAAACTTGACATGATCTATCTACAAATCACCAACATTACCCGACTGGTGTACATGTTTTAGTCGAAAGCCTTTCATAGTTTGATTGAATGAACTTACATATTCTGCTAAAAGTAGAGTGCCAAGTAACCTAAAAATGTCACTAACCATTGAAACTTTAGCGTTAACTACCCTTAATGAACGGGGTTTAGTGGACCCACATGCAGTTGGAGAAACGTTAATCATAATCGGATCGTTAATTTTACCGAAATGTGTCATATGAGATTGAGATAACCTGTACAAGAATCGTGGTTTGAATTTTCAGTCATTTTGCTCTTTACAGCTGCTGGTGCGATTATTGTACGAATTTTAGTAGTGTCTGCTTTTTACGTTGTGATCAAGAATTTTGGCAGAGGACTTAAATATAAAGGTTGGTAATTAGACAGCGTTGTCGTTCTATTTTGGGGGAATTTGGACCAATAACTTACCCCTATCATCTACGACTACTCCTGGGATATACTGTTCACATGCCTTACAAAACGGGTTTTCAACTTAAGTGTCCAGCACTCGGTGGATAAACAAAACTATCATTCTATTCTGCCTACTTCCTGACAATTTCATCAGTGGCGTAACCAGACCCGGGCCTACCCGGGCGTCAGCTACGAACATGGGCGTTTCCCATAACGTATTTGGCATATTCAACTGAAAAATACACGACAAATTTTGCATAATTTGATATCAGCCCTTTAAGTTTGGTCCACGAATGGAATTTCTTTGCGCAACTCTTTCTCTCACGCTAAAAATTCGCGCAATTTGTTCTCATGAATGAGATATCTCGTGGTTTTAAAAGTAATTTGGAGGATCTGTACGATTGAAGCCTTCGAATCCAGCTCGGTGCCGCAGCCTAAAAAACGGGAATAGCGCCCTCATAATGCAAGAAATAGCCTTTCAGAGACCTAAGAATTCAAACATTTTCCGGGGGAGCATGTCCCCGGATCCCCCTAATTAGCATGCTTCCTAGGCCCCCAGGCATCACAGATTATCTGGCTACGCCACTGAATTTCATTCGTTAAAGGGACATCTCTTGGTCGTTAGAGAATTTTTGATCTTACTAGAGCTCTCCCTCTTTCGTTTAGGGGTTAATTTCAATCCACAAACTGTCAACAAGCTTTCCTTTCTTTTCTGTAGTTTTCCAGTTACCAATGAACAGAAATGATCCTCCTGTGTTACCAAGCAAGAGAGACATGAAGAAATGCTGTGGCATGGTTTGCTGTGGACCACTTGGCTAACAAACAGAACTAGAAGCCGCAGTCATTTCATTTAGCGAAGTCATTTTAGATAAAGTGAGCGCATGATTCACGTAAGAAAATACCGAGAGCTATCACCTTCCACTGCTCGAACTACTGCTGCCTCCGTAAACCATCGCGATGTCTCATGGGAAGGTCAGTCAAATACCTGCGAGGTCGTGTAAAAATTGGCACGGAATAAATTTGTATTATTAACGACACACACATGTCGACTTAGGAACCCACAGCAAAGGTTTGATTGGACTTGATTTACAGAAAATTTAACGGAGTTGCCTGGGAAAGATTTGTAGATTTCGTTTGAAGATTGGGTGACGTGATCATTCTGATCGTCACACGTGATTAATCAACATTTTTTTCGGCAAGTTCTCGCAGACCGCCAAAACTGTACGCAACCTTCCCATCATACACCGCGCAGCCAGCTGACGTGGCTGTTGTGTGGTTGTGATAAGCAGCACTGGGTGGAACGTCACCCAACACTAGATTGTTCTCAGTTGATGTTGTGACATCAAAAAACCTGCTTCGTAGCTTCTAAATTAAAATTAATCTAGACTTCGAGTTAAATTTAGAATTAGGGTTAGAGTTTGGATTAGGTTCAGTATAAATATCAATCCTGGCAAATGACTGGGCTCAAAGAATAAAAATAACAGATATTCATTGGTATTATTCTCTGAATGAAAGAACTTTCCACGTCTTTGTACTCTGAGTCTCGTGACCGGGTTGAATGCCAATATATCTTGAAAGGAAGTGAAAAATCGGAAAGGTCTGAGTAATGCCGAAATGTAGAGTAGTTTTCTAACGTTTCGAGTGAAGGCCCTTCGTCAGAGAGAAACCGTAGGAGGAACGAAAAACACGGAATATATATATACATATATATATTCCGTAGGTAATATATATTCCACAGGTCCATAGGTAATTCTTATGTAAATAGGTAATTTTATCCACAGGTTCATATTTTATGTAATATATTCTATATTAATTTCTTAACTGATTTGCTTATATATATCACTGTAAATAGTTTTAACTTTTAGTCTGAGGATCGCCGTGCAGCGTGAAACTCGAGTCACAGGTTTTTATATTTTTATTAAATTTCCATTAAACGTATAATATAATATATATATATATATATATATATATATATGAAAATGGTCATGTGACAACAAATGGCCAATCAGAATGGAAAAACGAAAACAAGTGTAAATGAGATGGTGGCTCGTCACTCGCCTAAAATATCACCGATCAGCAAACCAGGTGGGTGTGTCAAAAACAATATGAGTGAGTGAAAGCTAAACACAAAAGAGATAAGTAGCTATTGTTTACGTTCACCTGTGCAAAGCAAAATTATTAGCCACACAGGGATTAAGTAAAAGAAAAACGTTCGTTGAGTCCGTTGAGGGTGGATGGCTCCAATTTTAAAGAAGAGACGCTTTTCCTGTCTTTTGCGATTATTATTACCACCAGAAATTTGGGAGATGGCACAAACTTTCATGTCCGAAAGATAATGATTGGCACTATTAAAATGTGAGAGGAGACGTCGACAAACCTGTCGCCCGACATTTTAATAGTGCCAATCATTCTCTTTCGTTTTCTTTCTGACGAAGGGCCTTCGCTCGAAACGTTAGAAAACTACTCATTACATTTCGGCATTACTCGGACCTTTCCGATTATTTCACTTTGATTTCAACAGTGCCTACGCAGCACTCTATTTTTGTTTCATGGTTTGGGTATCTTGAAAGGACGCGATTTACGAGATGTAGAGTTTTGTAATTGCAAAATGAGATGATGGGTAAACGTTCCTCTAGCCCTAAGCTAAGAAAAACGATTTCTGAGCCCAAAACGGGGATTGAACCCGCAACCTTCTGATGAAAGGTGAGATCCCCGTCTGGGGCTTGGAAATCGTTTTTCTGAGGTTAGGGCTTCACCAACGTTCATGGATGACCACGGGTATGCATCCTAATTCTCCTGGCTGTCTGCTTCGCTGAAGTAGCGTCTCTTGTGACTGTACAGACCAATGTGAGACCGAAGTTCATTGATCATCTAACATATTACCAAGCTCCCACATTTACAACACATTTCTCATTAATTCAAAATGTTTTCTATTTTGCCGTCGGACCAAGTATTTCGTGTTGAATGGTTCAATCTCAGGCGTAACTCGGGCTGAAAGTTCTGAGAAATTTAGACAGAGAAATTAATTCGTGCGGTAACACGGTCTTGTTCGATTTCTGGTGGTGGACAAGAGCGGTTGGTGGGCACATGATTTACCAATATAAGGCTCCCACAAATGAACATGATTTTTTCCTGAAATACCCAATTTTTTTACTTAAATAAAGTAGGATAATTTTTACCATCACGTAAATTACATTATATCTATTACAGTTCTCAGGAAGAAGTAAAATTAATTTTTAACGAATAGTTTTAAAAGATTTAAAATCATTGATTGTAACATTCATCAATAATTTGTGAAGGTGAAACATAAGAAACAAATGTTTGATTTGTAATCACTCGTTAGAATATGGCAATATTGGCTTCGGTTGTTTGCATGGATTTTAAAAACGTTTAAAAAGTCCCTGAGATAGCGAGTTCTTCATGTCGTGAAAAATTATGGAGTATTTAAGTCTTTGGTAGCGTTGCAGTGATGTAAACATATGACGCCACTCAAATGAAAAAAAAATTTCTCGACGTACGCCCCAGCAACAATGTCTTGTAACTGTAACAATGTATTATTACAGGTATTGTTAATGACATACGAACATATTTAAGATAGCATCAGTACACGTCTGAATACCCATTGAGACCAAAATGCCAAGTAAAAAATTTTTCCGATTGAAATGATGTCATTCATGGTTCTATCACAGCAGAGACACTAGAGCAATTTTCTTTCTGTTAAATGAAACTCGAAAAGTTCACAAATCGATAGGCGGTTTAATGCCGGTGTGATGGATAAGTAACTATACCCATAGTACCTCGGGGACTCGTATTCGCAATCTGCCATCGCCACTCATGAGCGAGAAAAAAACCCCAAAAAAAACAAAAAACGAATGTTCAATCAGTAGTTCTAGGTGTGGTACAAAATTATCGTTGTTTGGATTAAAAGCAAACGAGTACTAACGCTTGGTTCTATTAAAGTACACTTAATCCAAATCATACATCACGTTATCTTTACATCAGCTAAAATTTTGACATGAAACATTTCAAAAATATTCAAATTCCATTATGTTAGAAAAAACGAGGGATGTTAGTGAATACTCGTTATGAAAAGTCCCGTGGATGTTGCGTTGCAAATTGATTATCTGACGTTAATAAGGCAACCACATCCATTACAAACATCTTTTTGGAGCCATTCATTGATAAGATTGATAACATCTCCTCTTTTCACTCCATCAAGTTCAAGGATTTTCTTAAAACTTTCTACATTATTTTTTTCATCACCTGACCACTTCTGTAAGTAGTCACGTGCTGCTCCAATTCCACCTTTCACGTCATAGGTTTGAGTGGTTTTTCGGATCTCGTCAGGAGAGAAACTCATATAAGCTGCCAATTTTCTAATATCACAATTGATAATGTTTCGATCCAACATATCGCAGATTTCGTCAAAGGTGACAGTCTCAATTTTGTTCAAAGTCCACAACTGTTTGTCTTCAGGAAGTCGTCTTAATAATCCCTTTTTGTGTTTTTTCTTACAACTTTTGCACAAGTCCTCATTAGTCTGGTTATCACTGGAAAGGTAAGCTTCGTTTTCTTGCTCCATCACTTTTGAAATTTGGGAGTTCTTGAATAACCCCGTTTGACTAGCACCATCACCTGTCTCAGTGCGGTTAAAAGGTTGCAAAGAACTTGAAGCGTAATTATTCACTTGTGATTGAGAGGATTTGTCACACTCAGATCTGGTATTCACGAAGTCATCCTCTGACGTAAGACTGTTGCTTACCTTCCTCATTGCAGATCTTTTCTTTCTTAAGTGCTGCGGTCTAAGCCCCTCAGGAGCTACCACTGAAAGCCTCAAGTCGCCCTTTTGGTTTTTTATCAAATTTGCAGCCTCGGTTTTTTCCAGACATACTAAATTGTGACCGTTGACTGACATGAGACGAGCACCAACTGGAAGGTTTGCTCGAGCAGCAGGAGTACCCTCAGTCACTTTGCCCACAATGTGAAAAATCTCATTTTCCAAGCTGTTTTTCTTGAAGGAAAATGTAAAAAAATTAAAGAATGATGAATAAATAATAAAATCAAATCATTTTTTAAAAAGTTAAATAGGGATGCAGGTATTCAGGCAGATAGGAAGGTTGGTATATAGATATGTAGGTATATGCCACCAGAGGCTGCAAGATTAGTAGAAATCTAGGTAGGTAAGCAAATAGCTAGGTATGTGTCTTCCTATCCAATAATTTGATGGACAAATATTTCAAAAAATATGACTTGGATGAAAAGCAATAAAGAAACCTTACTCTTGTATTGCTGAGAATCTGAAATCCAAGAGTTGACTCATTCGCATTAAACCCAACCTCTTTCTCTTTCTGACTCCAATAAATTAGATCTGGTGATTTCAGAGCAATTTTCCGTAACTTCTCTGAAAAAAATCCAGTAAAACTGTGAACAAACAAACCTTGAAACAATGAAGCATCTTGGCATTTTCTAATCATTTAGCTGCAGGAAAAAAAAACCAAAAAAACTGTTTCTAACCATCAAGTTCTTTTCTTGTAATTATTGGTTTAATATCCATAACAACAGTTTTTGTTGGTGGCTGAGAGAATAAGTCATAGATATCCTTCAACTTTTTACCAGTCAGACGTTGTCCATTGACAGCCAATAATTCATCTCCTCTATAAAGTTGCCTGTTAGTTTTGGACTTGGTTGTTTCTTCTGAATTGATGTCAAAGATAAGAATGCAGTCTTTAGTTTTGCCACTTCTGTCCTAAACCATAAAAGCATTTTAGATCAAGTTAAAAATGTGTCATGTCATGAGCAGTGTGTCAAATGAGTAATTTTATGTGTTGAGTGAGATATTAAATTTGTGCAAGTTTGTTTTAAATGTGTTTACAAAAGACAAATATTTCCACCCTTGCAAATAATTACTCCTTGCATAAAAATGTGCAAAATATATTGAAAAACTTGAATTTGTATCAGATTGAAGAAGGTTTATTGAAGACTTAATGTAACTGATACTGACATTTAAGACTGATCACTAAAATTGCATTCATATACTTGGATGAATAAATTTACCTTTAAATAAAAGTGAGACAGACGAAATCCAAGGCCCTTTGAGTGATCTTTTAATTCCACTTTTCTTTCTTTACTCCATTCTTTTATGCATGCCAGGCTGTCAGTTGCTTTTCTGATGGTTAAGTGCACTTTGTCTTTTCCATTCCTTGCCAAATCAACAAGTTCTGTGCTACCTTTAACATTAGTGGTGGGTTTCCCATCAACAGCAACAATCCAATCAAAGCACTCCACTTTCCCCAGTGCAGGCTTTCCTCCTTTAATTTGCTTAACAATGTTGTAGCATATTTTAGTTTCAGGATCCTAAAACAGGTTGAGATCATTTTACTTAGATTGTTGAATGCCACTCTAATATAAAAAATAAGATCTTGTGTTTTAAATATTTCAAAAATAGAGACTGTGCCTGGAATATGTTGAGGGAGCCACCAGCTGTACATGCAATGCAGGACATACCCTCAGGTGACAGGGTTCCATGATATCACTCAGAATAAAACCACAGCACCTGATAGACCATTTAACTTCTGAAAATGTTCCAACCCATTTTGAAATCTTTTGTTCTACACTGCAAAATAACTGGCATTTAAGTCTATTTCTTTCCCTTACTGCATAATCCATAATTTTACATAACCATAATCTAGGGAGTGGAATGTAAAGTACAACACTATGAATAATCATTTTAATGAGGAAGGATTAATGATATCAATTCAAAGAATGAATGATTTTAAGCTGTCTGAGCCTTTTTTTTTTTTTTTATCTAATAATTAATCCATTTCTTCACTCTAACCTGTATGACAGTGGAAACAACTCCAAGATCATTGTTTTCATTTCCTCTTTCAATTTCAACTTCTTGTTTGTTCCCCCATGGCAACAAATCTGGCCAAATCAAGCAATTTTTGTCCCCTTCTTTGAAACAACTCCAGTCTGGTTTTTCCTGACTGTGAGCACTCATTTCCATGATATCTGTGGTTGATTTAGTCTGAAAAGAAAAATAAATAAACCTTAAGTACAGTAGAACCTGAGTTATGTGACCACCCTTGGTTCTTGTGAAAACAGTCGTAAATGACAGGTGGTTGTTAACACAGAGTTGCGAATGACATCATAATTTCTTAAAAATATCAAACATGTTTTTTAAATGCTAAAAACACCGCAAAAGCTTTCGGCAATTTTTCTAGCTGAATCTCCCTGATTGGAAAGTTTGATCACACACATTCGCTCATCCAACATCATGACCTTGCATTTCTTGTGCACATGAACCATAGCCATAGTGAAAATTAATATGTAAAGACAAGAGACTATAGAACTGCTAGGTGTTGAGAACTTTAGCGAACCGATAAAAATGAACTAAAAACACTGTTATTTATATGCAAAAAAACTGTAACATATTTACATAAGACGTGATGACATCATGACACCTTTTACACCTTGACAGGTGATGTGTGCCATTTGATTTCAGAAAAATACAAAAACAAAATTCCATACATATTAGTGTAATGACTCACAAGTCATGTATTTAAATTGAAATGTAAGATACAACATCATGTCATGAGTTTTAGAGTTTGCAAGATGGATATAGACACTTGTAGACAGGAAAGGCGATGTTGTTTTGAAATTTGAGTATCTTAATACATTAATACATTGTTTGTGAAAAATACAAACTCTTGTCTCTCAGTATTCTGCATACATGTTGGGCATTTGAAGTGAAAATGGTCGTTAATGACAGGTAAATTTCTTGCTTGGATGCAAAAAAGTGGTTGCTGGTCACATTGGTCGCTCATTACAGGTACTTTTTAGCTACAAATTGTCCGTGCCAGAAAATGTAGTCGTATATGACAGGTGGTCACGAAACATGGGGGTCGCATAACTCAGGTTCTAATGTATTATAATTGGCAAACATCTGCATAGCACAATGTAACATTTTTTCACCAAATGTTGGCTGCAAATTCCAAGAACATGAAATACTCCTAGAAAATAACCTTCAAATTTAGGTTCAAAGCCTTTTGCATTTTTTTTTTTTTTTGTAAAGCCATGTCTTTGGGGAATCTATGGAACTGTGAATCTCTTAAGGATTAGCACTTTGGGTATATAATAAAAGTAAGCAGCTTTTTTTTTAGCATTAGCATAAAGAAATGATTTCAACACAAATTTCTACATCATTTTCTAGTTCTTCAGCAACCTCTGTACATTGGGAATCCTTTTACACCATCAATTTTGCTAAATTAGTGTAACTAGGAATCATGTTCATCAACAGATGTGGGTTTAAATACCAATATCTTCTTTACAGAACTATACCAGACATCTCTAGAATAGTTTTTGGGACTTATAGACTAATCTTAACCAAATATACTGTACAGTCCAAGGGCATCTATAGATCAATCTCAATAAAATATGCAATTATGCAGTACACTGAATGATTTGATGACTAAGAATAGCATTCTGTCAATTGTCTCATTACCGCAGAGATAGGGAAGTTCCCTTGTAACATCAACAAGTGCGAGACCTAAAAATTATCTTTTTCGAGCCAATATTTTAAGAAAGTAATTTCTTCATTAGATCTCTCACCCATGCGAAATTTATTACGAAATTTATTACGAAGTTTATGAGCCACAGGTCATTGCGAATTCGTTTACATTGGTGAGATTGCACACTTGTGGTAACAATTAGAGAGCTATTGCTCGAATCTCACTTCCAGCAAATTAACACTCTTCAACGAGTGAGGGATAAATACTTATACCTTTCCATACATAGCCCTATCAAAATTCGAGTATCTGAAGTCAGGGTCTTCTGTATACCTAATGCTGATGGCTTCGTAAACCAAGTTTCACTTTTGCTGAGGTATTACTAAGCGAAAATGTATTGTGAGACACAGTCTTTCAATATTTGATAAATATTACCCGTGTTTAACAACGAACAACTACATGGTCATAGTAAAAAGTAACATTAAGAGTGCAACAAACCTTAAAACTTGTAAAAATATCTCCAGATCTCCAAGAAAGCCAAAACACTTGACAAAATAACGACGTACACTACCTTGCTCTTAAAGCCGGAAACACTTGTGGGGGAAATGCGAGTGCGCAGGACAGGGGTGCATGGCTGGGCATTAATCCAGTTAGTAGGGGGGGGGTATCAATTATTTCAACAACACCGTAATGAGCTCTCTGGGAATAACTATAAGTAGTTTGGAAGAAGCCAGGCTGGTTGTTGATAAAAGTCCACTGGTTCTAAGAACGCCAATTCTGAAAAATGCCGGGGAAAACTTCGGATTGGAAGATTTTAATAAAGTGCACTTCAAGTTGGAAAACTTGCAAAAGACGGGTTAGTGTAACGGGGCAATGTTGACAAGGGTGACCCAAATTTATGGGGTCATTATGGAGGCAAGGGTACAGAGGATGATTGTGATCAACACACAATGCATGGAGTTTTTGAGCTAATATTTTACTCCCTGTTGAAGATCTTATGGCGACTGAAGTTCAGCAAACTGGTCCTTTGGAATTTTATTCCAACCAATGTTAGATGTTTTTGAACAGTGGGATGTATTTGAGGGGTGAGGAGTTGAAACATTTCAGGACTAACCATGTTGAGAGAGGCTAATGATCAGTTATTTTATTAAGCAAAATGAAACACATGGTGGTTAATGGATCAATACGACTGTGGTGTCTAAAGAATTTTAGACTACTTAATAGAGAAGGTTTAGAAATATGAAACATATTGGAAACAAAGTGCAATAAACAAATATGAAAATAATTGGGAAGAAAAAAATACTATGCCAGGTTGGGAACTATGCTAGTGACACTTTTGGGTACGAGGCACGGTTGATTATATTGTTTAATGTCATATTTTAGGCTCTTTCAAAACCAGAGGACTTGCTAATCAATTAGCTCATTTACCACCCAAAGTGTTAAAGGAGAAGCAAAGATTGGTAGCCATGTCTGCAGGGAATTATGGAAAAGCATTTGCTTTTGCAGCAAAACAACTTGGTCTTCCAGCCACAGTGTGTATGCCTGACACAGCTCCTGTTAGCAGAGTCCAACTTATCCAGGTATGAGAAACATCATTTGACATTACAAGTAGTTTCAGTGATATGGTTTGGTAGAAAGTTTTCCAGTACCATCCCAGGTTATCAAGGTCTAATTCTGGTGACCTTCAAATAAAAAGATTTTCAGAATACTGAATTCAATGACATGACTTCTCCACAGAGCTATGGTGCTGATGTAGAAAGAGTTCCAGTGAGTCAACTAACTCAAATTGTTGATAATCATGTCAAGAAAGATGGAATGTACTTCTTGCATTCCTTTGATGATGTTGACTTGATATGTGGAACTGCCAGGTACATTCATTTTTATTAACAATAAATTATTCAATATATTATGTTTGTAATCAGGTTTATTTGAAATGAATCAAGTTGCAATAGGAAATGACAATTGACAAGTTATTTTAAGTTGTTAATGTTGATCTTTTTGTACTTTTCTATTTTTGTTTTCTCTGTATTCTTTGAGTTTTGTTTTTTTTTTAAATTTGTTTCTCCAATGTTATTTTTGTTAATGATTTACTGGTACTAAAGTGTTGGATATGAAATACTGGAGGAAATACAAGATCCAGACATTGTAATTGTTTGCTGTGGTGGTGGTGGATTATTAGCTGGAATTGCAGCTGCAGTGAAACTTTCTAGGAAAAAGACCAGAGTATTTGGAGTTGAACCAGAAGGAGGTATCACAATCTTCTTCTCTGAGTGTATTCCTACATTTATCATTTGAAGTTTATTTTAATTAAAGAATTTCTCAGATTTATTCATCAAAAATTATGAATTTGCAGCCCCAAAAATGTTCAGAAGCAAAAGAACAGGAGAAGCAGTGGCCTTGGACTCAATAAACACAATTGCAGCTGGTCTTGGTCCACCAATGGCTGGTAAGCTAACTATGTTAATTATATAAGAGCATTGACAATCAGCAGACATCTGTTTAGCACAAACACAAAGAAAATATTTGTAAGTGGCAATTAAATATGCAGTTCATAAATATGGCATAAAGAGACTAGTTCCTATTGCCACTTATAGGAAGACAAACATTTGCTGTCATAAAAGAATTTGTTGAAGATATCCTGTTAGTGTCAGATGATGAGATTAAAAAGTGAGTGTTTTTCTCCTTTATACCGCAAGTTTAGTAATTAAACATTGGAAAACTGTTATACATAAGGCTCAGGATGCCAAAATTTGGCCAGAAACCAAACTAGTTTGACCTAAATTAAGTCACCAGTAAGGTTTTGAAGAGAAATCCATCAAAATGCAGGACACAACATTGTGCCAAAAACATATTAGTTTTCTAGTTGAATCTGTTCTTTTTGTGATGTATAAACTTTACAATAATTAATGTATTAACTAACTGTTAATAAAAATACAATGCAGTGCTTTTTTACCTCTGACATAAAGATTTACATCTTTTTCTAGGGCAATGAAGGTCCTTTATGAAGGTGGCTTAGTGGTTGAACCATCTGGTGCTGCAGCCTTTGCTGCACTTCTTAGCAAAAAAGTTCCAGATATTTCAAAAGGATCACAAATTGTTGTACTTATAACTGGCTCAAATGTTACTCTAGAAGAACTTAATGAATTCATTTCCTGAATGAAATAAATAACACTATTTATTTCTTTAATTATTACCATAATTTCTTGATTTATATATGTACATGTAGGGATAGGTGGGGTTTAGCATATAGGCATTGTGTTACTATAACTAAAAAAGCATCTTGTAGACTGTGAAACAATAATTAATTGTAAAAGAGAATACTGAGATTTTAGAATTCATAGTTATTGAGTTTGTGTTGAAGGACATTGCAGATTATCTCCCAACTAGGTAAAGCAGTATGGTCCATGGTGAAGTGTTCATTGCCATAGAACAAAGAAGGAATAAAGAAATGGGGGGGGAAATTCATGCACTAAAGGATCATGTGGTCCATCAAGCATCCAGACTAAATTATACAGTAGTTCAATGACTGGAATTTTGCATTAAACCATTGCTACATTACTTTGTTATCTAACAAAGTAAATTTTGTGCTATGTGATCTTTTCAGGGAAAGGGCTCATTGGTTCTAATTATTTGTAACAATTTTCCTTCTGAACAGGGCAAACTAGTGTGACTTTTCCACATCAACATCCACTAAGAAGTTAAAACAGAATTTATTTGGTGCTGCTGAAGTTTACTGATTGGCTCTCTTAAACAAAGGAAACTGAGATACAATAATCATCATATTATATAATCAAACCAGGTGATGTCTAATGTCAATTTTTAAAATTTATAACTTGATCTATTGATAAAACAGTAACTATTTTATGATTATTTAAAATACTTTGTACATTTAATAAACATTCCATGCCTATTTCTAAACTAAACCAAATCTAACAACTATTTCACAGTGAATGACTTACCATACTTGATAAGTATTAACATCCTGATTGTACTGTTCTGGTGACTAACATGATCAACAATATTCTAAAGTTTAAAATCACTGCAACTAGCAACCAAAAACTGAGATCTTGCATACATGTAAGATGAAAGTGGTGTGCTTATTTACTGTTATTTGCAAATGAACCGAAATCTGAAAAGCATTTTCTTTTCTTTCATGTGGGTAAAAAGGGAAGTTAATTTTAGAAGATAAGACTCATCATAAATCTAAATTTAAACCTAAGCAAATCATATTGAATATACCTTTTGCGTATTTACATGCATGTTTCATGCTAGGATTGTTTTTCCCACGATTATCATGAACCACATTTAGAACCAGTAATCAGTCCCATTTAACCTATTCTTGCTAAGATGGCCAGCTTTTGACCTACAGTTCCTTTCACTTGGTATTCTGGCATTGGCCAGAATAATAATGAAAAAGCCCCTCTTGAGCAGGAATGGGTTAAGCCCATTCCTGGAGGTGGAATTTGTCAGGTAACTTGAGTGACAAAAAAAAGTTATAGCCAAGTAGTTTGTAAGACACGAAGGTATGTTACACATGCTAAATTGTCAAAATTTTGCTGCAGTTGCACCTAAAAGTAAAACCCAGCCTTATGAGCTTCAACTTTCCTTGCAACCGGCAATTTTCAAAAAATTAGTCACATTAGTTCTGTTACACATAAGAACTTTTTGTACAACTTGCATCTATGTTCTGGTGTGTCACAAGTTGAATGAAAAATTTTAGTTTACAAATTTTGTAAACATGGCATCTACTTTAATTTTACTTACGTTCATCTGAAAACTAAAGATTTGCAAGTTGGACAAACTGCTGCAGAATGTAGCATACATAATCCTTCTCAAAAATCTTAACTCTTCCCTCTCTTCCAATGTATGCAATCGATGTCCCAATTGTTGTCAACTGCATCTGGTCCAGGTGAATCTTAAAATGTTGATAAAAATGGGACTCCAAAGACTTCAAGAATTTTGAAGCTTCTTCACTGGTGAAAAAGTCTGCTCTAGAGCTGTGAATGGAATCCCAAATCTTTTTCACATCTTTTGCAGCCATGTCAAAGGAAATGGTTTGTAATCCTGGTACCTTTGGTGGTACACTGTAGGTTAGTTCTGTTGAGTGCAAAGGTTCACCAATCCCAGAACACAGTGACACCAGCCATGAAAGATCAACTGGAGAAAACAAAAGAGGTGAAACTCTGCAACCAAACTGAACCTCCAGCCACTGAAGAAACGCCTCCCTGAGTAAAACGGTACTCTTAATTAAACAAATTGGTAAAGATGTTAGTTCAGTATCTCCATAAGCAACCATTGAAACAATTCTCTGTCCCACAGTTTGGTCAACAATTGTTTGTCTTTGATTGTTTCTCCCGCAGCACAATAGTGCAATCAATTCAGCAGCTTCTTTTTTTCCACTTTCTTTTCCTTTGTTGGAAAATACTTTAATTTCAATACCATAATCATTATCCGACTCACCCTCAACTTTTCTAAACAACGTTCTCTTCTTCACCTGTGCTTCTGTTCCGTTAGAGCTTTCCATCAGAAGCCAAGTGTTCAACTGTCTCTCGTAAATCTTAAAGGAATTTCTGTCTAGCTTTAAGCGATAAAAAGGAGAAGCACGATAAATTCTCCATGTTTTTCCAACAACCAGGTAAGAAACACCTTCGGTGTGTTCTTTACGACCATTATCAGGGTCTTTGCGCGACGGTTGGCGATGTTCCTGGTTTCTTGCGTTTGGTTTACGTTGTTGTGACGGCAAAGCTGTCCTTGATACATGCTTAGAATGTTGGCTGGATTTTTTATATGGTGTGTACCTTCTCACAGTAAAAGGAGTTCGAGCATCGGACTCATAATCCCCTGACAAACGACGACAAACATTCATTTCAGACGTCTCTTTCGTCGCCATGTTGATATAAATTTTAAAAATTTAGTAATTTACGCGCATTCCATGACTAGTACCAGTCTTCTGTTGTTGAAGCACTCGCGCTTTTTCTATGAATTTTATAAATTGATTGATTGATAGATTTTTTTTTCGGGTTTCACGAATGAGCTTTCGTCTAGTAGTAAGTTAAAAAATCTCTGGAGAGTCTTCTGTGAATAAGGAAAAGTGGTTGGAATAGAAAGTTTACAAGCGTTTTCACATAATAATGCACCAATTAACAGAGAATGCTGAGGTATTTCCCAATCGATCATGCCAGTATGTTTCTATTGACAATCTTTGTATTTCTTTGCGTTTCAATCTAAATCTCATCAGAGAGCGATTAAAACAATGACGCGATTTTTATCCTCACTTTCAACCATTTGCTTCCAGATGCGTGAAATCCTTTACACGCAGGACTGCAAAAACAACTCCACGAAAACCTTTTTGTCAAGTAACGGAATAAGTTGTCCTGGAGTCAAAAACTCCAATAAACAGAACAACATTTTCTGTGGCTTCCGCCATTCACAAATAACTGACGAAAAAGTTGCAACTTTTTCATGTATGTTTACCTTTGAAAGGTGCATGTTTTTTTCATCAAACGTTCAAGTTTGATAAAGATGATATTTTCCTGCCAAATCATAAGATTTTGTGAAGATTAAATATATTAAGAATTAATCATCCGTGTGTGTCTGTGTTTGTCGCAGACTTGGAACAATTGGTTATTCGTTTGTTAGTTATTAGGTAGTCCGCTGGATGGTGATATGGAAACGAGGCAAGTGAGGGCTCAATGTCTTTTTGCCACGTTTGGATTTCAAGATCAAAAAAAAAGAGACGAAATGGTAATGAGCAATCATTGATGGTGTACTTGGAAGCGAAACGCTGCGAGGTTCGATAAAGGTTTTTAAAGATAAGCTCTGAATTAATTGTTTGTTCGTTATGCAGGTCTCCGTGACAAGTACAGTTGATACTGCACATGAAGATATGATTGTAAGTGAAGTGTTATGTTACTTCGTATAAAATTTGGCTGGCTTACAGTATATATATTATTGTAAGGTTAAATCGTGTTGGTCTGCTTTACCATTAGTTTCAAAATTTTTTCCGGCAATTTCTATGTTAACATGCGTCATATGTTTTTTGTAACAGCTCTGAAAACAAAATAATACAATAAGTGTAGTCAAAATGCAATATCAATTATTAGATTAATCATTTGTAACATCAACAATCGGTCTTTACTTTGGATTGATTATCAGGTCATCTTATTCACAATTGCAAAAGTTCATCATGAACCAACCATTCTTTTACCTTAACACTGACCTTTTGCATGGTTCAGAAAATAAAGTAAAAAAAAAGGGATGGATTGATTGGTTGCACACATGATTACTATGAATTTTATTATTGTTGTAGCATGATGCCCAGATGGATTATTATGGTCGTAAACTGGCAACTTGTTCTTCTGACCGTACTGTCAGAGTGTTTGAAGTGAATGGAACTACTCAGAACCTTGTGGCTACATTACGAGGGTGAGTAGAATGTTACAGTTCTATTTTATTTTTTATATTTTTGTAAGCTACAAGTAATTGGAGTAACAATTTTTCCTGATTGTTACATTAATGTCATTTTTAGTCATGAAGGTCCAGTGTGGCAACTATCTTGGGCTCATCCTATGTTTGGTGGACTGTTAGCTTCCTGTTCTTATGACAGAAAGGCAAGTAAAGAGGGAAGGAAAAATCTGATTGACGTGGGAGTTTATCAGAGTGTGCAGCACCAAGTTGGCAAGACAGAAACTTATAACCACTTTATACATTATAACTTGCTGGCCTGATTTGTGATAGCTTTTTTAGTGTAAAAATGTCTTATCGCAGGCTTCTTGAACTCAACCAATTTTCTTCAAAAGAGCAACAAAAGTTCAGGCCTGCTTATCCTAATAGGTAAACTGGTTTTTTACCATTGTCTAAATTTACATGATGTTGAGTGGAAATATAAGTTGTTTATTACCTTAAAAACTTTAAAAGAATTAATGTTTTAAATATTTCAGTGTTCTCACTATAAGCCACTGATTGCATGGAGCAAACAGCACTCCTGAAATGCCATGGCATGATATCATGATCCCAAAACTAAAAAGCATTCACCAGAAAAATCACTCTGATCACAATTAGGATCCCATTCAAAAACCAGTGCAATGGCTGTAAATCTCAACAGCTACAAATAACAACCATACCTCTTAAATTTCCAGAGATTTTTTCCTAATAAATACATTCCTAATTCTCATTTTTAAACAATGCTGATTGGCTGTTGGATCTTTACATCTTTCTATTCCACAACCTGCCCTTTTAAATTCTCATTAAATTCACAAGATCAGTATAGGAATCCCTAGACTGTTTACTGAGGTTGAAAGGATCCTACATTTACAATATTTTACCTCTAATTCATTATTTTCTCTCAAAGGTAATCCTTTGGAAGGAAACTAACAATGGCTGGGTGAAACTTCAAGAATTTTCAAATCATGACTCATCAGGTAAGAACTAAGAGTTGTATCAGTATCCAGTAAGAGGCTTTTTTTCAAGAGGAGTGTAAAGAACATTGTATACCCAGATTACTGGTAGCATCAGTTATGTTATGGTTTGTGTTTTTGTAGTAAACTCTGTTTGTTGGGCACCTGAGGCTTTTGGTCTAATGTTGGCTTGTGGATCGTCAGATGGAGCTGTTTCAATAATTTCAAGTGAAGGTTAGTAGACATACTATCATTTTATGTAACTCAGCTTCTCAGCCCTCTTGTTCCCCAGGGCTCCTTATGATTTAAAATACATCCTAGGAACCCCTAACTACTACAGAATGGGTTGTAATCCCATGGCCTGTTACATTACCTGGCACTGGTTTGAACAGAATACAAGCAGGCAGCCAAGGGTTTAATTGAGATAGTTTTTGACCTCTTGACAATAGGTGTGAGAACTCTTCCCAGAGCTGAATAAAATTGTTTGGCCTTAGACAGAATAAGATAAAAAAGACACACACAGTCAAGGGGCTAAATAGGATGTGTTAAAGTTGATTATACGGGTTATTGTGAAACAGTTTTCAAAAGAACTGTAGGATACATTTGATGATACTGCAACAGTAGGTTCAAACTGTTTACCCTCACTATAACAAGCAAGGAATCATTGTAAACAGTCATTTTATCCTTATTTGATAATGTTAGATGAGAAGACAAAATGGTAGTTCATGGAACCTATGGTTTTATTCTAAGGATAAAAATCATGGTTTTATTCTGTGTTTTGTGCTGGGCACATTATATATATATATATATATATATCATTCTAATATGACATTTTCATGTTTTAAATGATAATTTGGATGACTTTGTATTACACTTGTAGGAGATGGACAGTGGGAAGTAAAAAAGATAAATAATGCTCATACAGTAAGTTACTGATAAACCAAATAAAATTAATGATTATTGCAGCATTAAGCAATAATTATTTTTTAGAGTTGTTATCCTGAGGAGATTTTAAGTTTACAAATGTTATTATTCTCAATGATCACTCTTTTCTATGGTGGGAAACTAGAAGGATTGTGTTTATCTCTTCAATGATATTTCCACCTGTAGATTCAGAGTAAAATTTCAGCCTGATACTGTTCACATGCTTGATGTTCTCACCATGGTCAAGTGTGCTGTAATTATCAGGAACAATTTTATAGCTTTGGTACAATGATGTTGGTTTATGTCTGCAGGAAGTGAAAACAGTTAGATACAGTTTTCCATATATATTACTCTATACAGATATGTGCAGCATGGGCAGAGGAGACAGTTTGTGATTCATGTCTGTCACATAGGATAATGAGCACCATCAGATCACCTCTTCTTTCGTGTGATTGTTAAAATCATCACAAACATCATTAATTGAACGAAACAATTTTTAATTTCAGATTGGCTGTAATGCAGTGAGCTGGGCACCAGCTGTTCATCCTGGATCATTGTTTGATGTAAGGCAGTATTTCTATGTTTAGTTGTGGGGAAAAAAAAGTCCTGAGTGGTATAGTTTGATATGGTGCAAAGCATCCTTAGGTTTTATATGGTATACTGTAGTATGTCTACATGTATAGTATAAGAGTACCAGCACTTTGTTGAATTTCAAGTTCTGGCATTTCATTATTCATTTGTTTAGTCATCTTTAAAGCTTAAAATCAGTTCATTTAGCCATTTATGTTCAAAATAATAACTACTTGGTTTTGTGCTTTTGGATGTATTTTTGTGGAACTTCTGGTTTGCAGTACACTGTTTAAGAAAAGCATAGACTAGAAGATATTTCATTTTACTTTTACGGTACATATTTTTGAAATTTATTTGTTGAATTTCCAGTCTGCTGGCCAAAAACGAAGTAAAGTTGAAAAACGTCTAGTGACAGGAGGATGTGATAATTTAGTAAAGATCTGGAAAATGAGGTAAGTCTATAAGAGTGCACACGATTTGATGGCTACTGAAGTCTTATGATCTCTTTCCTTGGAAAGTGAAAATTTTTCTGGCTCTACCACCACTACAAGTGTGTCCCTGGGTACTCCAGTTTCCTCCTGTAGTTACACTGTACCCATAAGTGGTGGCCCTTACTGGAGCTCTAGGGAGAACCATCAATTATAGCTGATATAATGATTGGTCAATGGTTTCTTTTTTAATCATGTGACAGTATGTCATATCATTCAATCTTTTTTATTCTTAGGGAAGCAGATGGAGAGTGGGAAGAGGAAGAAAAGTTAGAAGCCCACAGTGATTGGGTCCGTGATGTGGCCTGGGCACCAAATATTGGTTTACCAATAAGTAAAATAGCAAGTTGTTCTCAGGTTGGTTTTCCCAGATATGATTTTCCTTGAATTATGATGATGTTGAGAAGGTTATGTTCCAGTAGGTGAATCTTATTGTAAGAATCAACGTTTCTATATAAATTTAATAGATCTCTCAGTAGATCCAGCAAAGAGCCTGCTAGATAAGTGATAAGGTCCATTTGTGCGAAAAAAATAAATGAAAAACAGGCTTTTTAGGACAAGTTGTGGGTATGCTGAAAATGGAATGAATGGGTGCAACAAATGAGAGACAGACCTTTCTCATGTAAACCAAATAGAATGTAAATACAGAACAAAAGCACATCAAATGCAGTAATTTATCTTCTACCTAATGAGATTTTTACCTAATGAGAAATAAAGTTTTAATAATAATAATATGTGCTTCTTAAAGGACTGTCATGTTATTATTTGGACCAAAGATGAAACAAAACCTGGCCAGTGGCAGCCTGTGGTATGTTGTTTCTGTTAATTTTTTCCTTTTCCCCCTTATAATGTATCCATTATAGTATCATTTCCTTACTTTCTCTTAGCGTTTACACAAGTTTAACGACGTCGTGTGGCACTTAAGTTGGTCCTTCGCAGGACATATCCTGGCAGTCTCAGGAGGTGATAATATGGTAAGCGGGAAGAGCTCTTTGATGACCTAATGATATACATGAAAAAAATTCTTGATCCTGATTGGCTAAGAGCAGTACAATTTAAAGGTGATAGAGTAATTTGCACTGAATTGACTTACTTTGGCACTCTACTACTTTTTTTCATCTATATCATTAATTGGCAACAGCATGATTTCTCATGCAATTTGGAAAAACATGCACTTGAGTTTTTCAAAGACTTCAAATAACACTCGTCCTTCAGACTCGTGCTATTTTGATAGTCTTTGAAAAACTCACTCGTGCGTTGTTTTTTTTTTTTTTAAATTGCGCTCGAAACCATGCTATCACTTATACTCAGGACCGCTGAGAGGGAGGGGGGCAGGAGGGGCAACTTGCCCCGGGCCCCCTAAAATGTTTGAGCTTTAGGTTTTTGACGTAACGAGGATTAAAGACAGTGACATAACGGACGGCAGTTGGGTTAGAGCAATGGTTACTGCCCTCAAAATGCAGAGAAAGAGCGTTTCAGAGCGTTGGAGCCCCAAAAGGGACACGGGGGCCCCTAACACAAACTTCGTAAAGGCCCTCATCAGCTCCATAATTACGTCACTGATTTATGGTTACATGTATGACGTCATCAAGGGCCCCTAATTGATATTTTGCCCCGGGCCCCACAAAACCTCTCGGCAGTCCTGCTTATACTAACAGTCTTACTGATGTTATCATATACATTAGTCTATCAAAAGTTTATTTCAGCACATTTCATTGCTAGTGACGATGTTTTTTTGGGGGTTTTTTTCATTTAAGTTTGCGTACTGTTATTAATGACTTTCCCTTCAATTTTCGTCTTGTATTTTTTTTTAATCGCTCCAGGTGACTTTATGGAGAGAGACAGTTGATGGTTGGATATGTGTGAGTGATATCAACAAAGGCACAGGACAAGAGCCTGCGAAGTAAAGAACTGGAAATGATGGTGTTAAATGGACAGCTATGTTGCTGCTTCGATTTTCTGATTAAAAAAGTGAAGAAATACTTCTGTGGAAACTTGGAATTGTCGACGCCGAGTGATAAAGTTTTGAAGTCATGAATGATCCTGTTTAGAAGTGAACTGTGGTGTTTCAACTTTATGAACTTTCTTGTTGAAGAGTTTCAAGATTTTAACAAACAGCTAAGCAGTTATGGTTACTAATGTCACACACGCCTTCCTATAAGCACATCATTTTTTATTTCAGGTCAAAACAGTTTCAAAAAAATTATTTACTGGTGTATAATATATTAGTAAGAAATTAAAAATGTTGGAGTTTAGTTTATACCCATGCTGGTTTATAAAGCGTACATCAATATCTGGTATGTTCGAAAAAAAATAATACAATTTCATCTTGGAGAAATGAGACGAATTTTGGAGTGATATATACTGCCAAATTCAGGTTTCATTGATTTTCTTTACTGGAGAAAAGTTAGAAATCAAGAGTGTTCATGCGTTAACCCATTTAAGAAATTTGGAATCCGGTCTAGATCATGAATTGCAAGCTGGGTTCTGATCATCACGCGAACTAAGTAAAGGCGCAAGATTAAAATCTACAGTAGTAAGACCAGCGTAACATTTGCAAAGTGCTATTGGTGTGTACCGGCAAACAAATCAAACATGTCGCCTTTTTGATTTTCTGATTAACAGTTTGAGCTTAAATTTCTAATGCACAACTAAACACCCTTTCAAGAAGCTGTCGTCAAAAGGATGTAAGGTGTCTGTTGATGTTTATTAACTATTTGTTCAAGAGCGTTTCCAGAAACTCGGTATAAAAATCGTATAAAAAACACTAATGTATCATCCAAATTACAAAATTTCCATCAGTAAGTGTAAATATATGCGATGAAATACATCTCTTTATCCTCATTTCTCATTCAACAACATGGTGTGCTTTTTGTTAATAACAGCGCTACGTTTGGAATTTATAAGCTGGGAGATTAATTGACCAATGGCGGTGTGACGTTCCTCTGATATTTATCTTCACATGTTAATACTCTTATGATATTTCTATATCCATAGCTATATAGCAGGTGCAATAAAGACGTTTAATATGATCATTGTGTCTTGACGTATGAGTAAATGAATGTTTCCAGAATTGTTTAATCTTTATGTTGGGAAGACAATATTTCTCCAGTACAGTTCTCAAAACCATGGGGATGCTATCGTTTGGAGACACAAGACATAAGCAATTTCGCTAACAAGAAAAAAAAACATCGCAAAGAAAAATGGAAATTAATTAGTGATGAATGGTGACGAAGTGGTAAGAGGAAGATAGCTTTCTCTAGGTCTTCTCCAGCCGTAGAACCAGGCAAAGAAGCAAACTTTCTTTTTACTTTCTACTTAAAATACCCTTCAAAATCTCAAAAGGAAACTATAGACTTTAAAATTCCCTCTGCAAAACTCTTAGAAGTACGTTAGATGTAGTAAACGCCATGTGAATCAGAATTAATCCTCTCATTTGAGTGCACGAGTATTTAGGTACAAATATCATGAGGGAATAAGACATAATATGTTGGTAAACCTTTTCTGGATTCTACAGTAACGTTTTTTTGACGCTTCACATTTCTAGAAGGTGCAATAAATTTGTAAACTGCTACCATCACATGAACGGAGAAAATCATGAATTAATGCATTACAGTTGACCAAAACCAAGATCTGATTTCCATGTTTAAAAAGTGATCTTCGTTTGGCGCTATCAGATGGAAAATGAAGAACATTGTTTTTCATATTGTTGTTCCCCAAACCGATCGTTTCGCAGCACTGCGTAAGCCAGAACAATTAAAAAATATTACCTCTTTAAGTGCCAGATAAATCAATGAGATCAGCCTGAAAAAGAGAGGAATAGTTCTTTAGAATGGGATCCTAGGATGCTCATGTTTGGCGTAAGTTTTTGTCAACCAGAAATATGAAGTTGCGTTAGCACATACCTATTGTTCAATTCATGGTTGCTAAGATAAGTTTGAAAGTCTGAAGTGAAGGAACTTTCTGATTGCACTGTGCCTTGACAAAATCCTGTTTATCAATGTGTCGCACTTACTTGTGGAACTGGCTTTGGTTGGATGGGAATGACGTCAGGCATTGGTGTGACCGCACCGTCCAACTGGAGCAAGTCATCGACAGATTGAGCGGACTTTAAATATGTGCTGGTAGGAGAGCTGTCATCGTCATACATTTTCACAATCTCTTTACTACAATGGTTTAAAGGTTCTTTCTGAGAAGAAAAGGAATTAGATTCGAGTTAAGTGGAAGAAAAACAAGTCGACAAAAACTCAATAAAGGTCACACCAATCAGATGATCTCTGACCGGAGTATCTTAATTAGTCCATACAGCTAGTTTTAGGAAATTGTCCGTAAAATACTGCTTTCTAGCTGTATTTAAGTTGATGTACTTTGTGACATGAATTATGACGTATTTACAAACCATCTGATGAATGTGTCATTTAAAGCCCGACAAAACGGAGCTATTTTGAAACGCCTATTTCTATTATTAAAACAAAATTGCCGACCGGCGGCGGAAAATAATGGGCGCACAAATATCGCCATGACTAAGCCTTGAAGACAGACGAAAAGAAAGACATTCTTTCAAGATTAACATGATCGTGCTACTATCAATGAAAAATTTGCAGGAATGAAAACGAAACACGAGTCTTAACATCCCACTTGCCATGTTCATCCAAAAAGAAACAACATTGAGATGAGAGACGTGGTTTATATTCACCACACATATTTTATGCAGTAAAAGGAAACTTTCTTATTAAACTGTTTCACCTAAACATTTCAATGACTGCATTTCGATGGATAATGTGGAATAACATGAAACATTGCGAGGGAATACAATGATTTCTTGATTTCAAATGTTTATTTGTTGTGGGAAACGGTAAATGAGAGACATGTTTCAATAACACAAGTTATCAAACACTTTACCTGGATTCTCGCAGCTGGAGTAAGTGGCAATAGGGATGGATTTTCTGACGAAGTCCTCGCTATCCTGTTTGTCATAGGAGATGGAGTACTGTGGCCTGGGGTCGGTATGAAGGACCTTCGTTTTTGACGACCCAAAGAGGGCTGTGTTTTCTTAGTTCGAACTATGACAAAAAAAGACAATAATGATAATGACGCTAATAACAGAAAGGTTAAATCCAATGATAATGACAGTGATTATGATACTGATGATGATAATGACAATAATAATGATAATGACAATGATACTGACGAGAACGATAGTGACCGTAACAGTGATAGAGATGATGACAATAATAACGATAATAATAATGAGAGTGATTAAGATAATGTAAATGAAAATGATGATGATACTGTCCAATTTGTATGAAGTGGACACGCTCAGGGAATTCTTTCATCTCAGTTTAACAGAGTTGTTTGCTTAAATTCCAGACCTATTTAATGTTAGACACAGCCTCAAACGGATCTCTAGCGAAAAACACTAAACCAATATGTAGTACTTACAACACGGGAATACATTTTAAAAAAACAAAAAAGCCTGAGGCTGTTTCTCTATATCTCTGTCACCGGGCTCCATATCAGAGTGATCTTGAAAACGTTACATCTCAACAGAGGGATTTGCGATCTCTTCGCTTATTATACTAATGGTGTCTGATAAATAAGGCTTAAATTTTATAAAATACTAATTTGCGATTCAGTTTGAGACTTTGGGAGCAGTACACTTAATACAGAGTGTCCGTTTAATAAAGAACCGTTTAATACACTGGTAAGATAATGATAATGATAACAATAAAGATAACGGTAAAAATAATGATAACGATAATGATAATGATAAAAATAATGATAACGATGATGATAACGATGATGATAACGATAAGAATAATGATAAAAAATGAACCTGCATCAGTCGGTGTTTGAGTGTTCAACGTAAGAGAGTTTGTCTCTCTTCTTGGAGTACTTTTACTGGACTTCATACTAGATGTACTTGGACGTCTAACACTTGACCGTCGCCTGGAAACTGGTAATGACGTCTGCGACTGAGGCGTGGCTGACATTGGAATCTTATCATCTTTGGCTTCATCACTGGGGGGCTGCATCTATGGTTTAAAGTGACTTGTGAGGGTAATTTTGAAAGACTAGCATACCAAGATCCAGGTTATTATTCGAAACATGTGTTCAAATGGCAAGTGTCGCTATTTCTTGATTAAATTTCATTTTATATTTCGCTAACGTATATAAAACTTAATGCTGGGGTTTTAAGCCAAAGTCTTGATAAGAGTGAACCGTTAAAGGAGGAAAAAGCCGGAAAAGCTTTTATATGAACTATCCGGCGAATTGAAGTGACCAATCAAATATGTGAAAAACTAATTGGAATTAGTAATATCATGAAGTTGAACACCATCTGCTATTTTTATTGTAGATCAAAGAACAAAACGGAAAAGGAACAAGCAATCAAAAATGTAATCCAAAAACAGGAATATTTTAGTAACAAAAGATAACAAAGACATTGGTCTGTACTGTATCTGTAGCACTTATCTTCAACCTATACCAACCGTAGTTCTTGGGAGATGTGAAGACTGCGATTCCACGTTGCTGTTTCTGGATGATTTCATAACTGGTCTTGCGAGTGCCTTCATGGGTTGTGGTTTTTTATCACTGGAATTATCTTGAATTTTCGAACGTCGGATCAAGCCAAGCGGGAAAGACGATCCAAGACTAGCTTTGGTAAAAGGGACCTGTTTAGTGATCCTGAAAAAAAATAAAAACCAATCATGAAACAGAGACAAGAGTGAAGTGGACGTGCGATTGTGAGTTATGTCGATGAACAAAAAATGAGAAATTATATCCATTTATTTATGTGTTGTGTTGAGCATTGATATTTTCGTTAAGCACAGAAACGTTTTCTCAGGAACGTAGCATAGCTATCATATAATGATGAGAAGTGGCTCTCGGTAAGCAATATCACGAGAGTAGTATGGCCACCACCTGTCAAACAACAGATTTTTAAATCCATCATCAGTGAAAGCAAAGTGAGACAGCCACTCTTGAACAAGTCAAAATATCTTACAGTTCTGAACAAAGTCTACCAAGCAGCATTTATACCAGATCCGATGAGAGTATTTCAAAGGTCGTACCTGGTTGATTTACTATGACTTTCGTCTTGACTAAGTTGTGACTTGGGAGAGGATGAAGAAGACTGGGATGAGACTGATGACGTTGAATTGCTTCTCCTTCGACGAGGTTTTGGCCCAGGAATTTTACTCTGCTCTGGTACCGGTAACTAAAACGACAGTTATAAATTTGCATATGAACAAAACACACGTCGAATATATTCCTCAATTAAGGGAGGGTTTATTATTCCCACTTAGGGTGAATATTTCAGAGTTGCAACAGGTTTCGTGGGTATTAATGGTAAAGGTACACATGCTGTTTCTTTGATTTCCAATTATAGATTTTTTGCATGGACTTGAGTTACCTTGGATGGATTATTATCCTTGGTACCGTCTTTAGTAAGTGAGTCAGTCGAACGAAAAATGTTCCTGAAACAACCAGAATAGGTAATCAAAAATAGAGAGTGAAGTCAGCTAAACCATGTCGAGAGTGAAAAAAGTGGTTTGTTTTTAAATAGAAATAATGATAATGATGGTGAAATGTCCTTTTATACCGTTTCGCTAAAGTTGCCGTCGATGATACTCTGGTCTTGGTCGTAGACTGTGTGGCTTTATCACGAGGAAAGCTCTGATGCTTAGATGAACCAGATTGCTGATAAAGAAGATACATTAAATTATGTAATATTACCATTTTGGTATTAGGGGTCAAAGTTACTTTACAAAATGGAAGAGTTGATAAGAATTCGAGTTAAGTAAGTATTGGGGTTGCAATTAGAGAATCAGAGAGGTGGAATTAAAGTTTCAGTTCGAATTTGACAGCTAAGGAGTGGGGAATTGCATGTGGAATTAGAATCAAAATAAACTTCAAGTTACGAGTTGTAATTTATTTGCTGTGACATGTTTAAATCTCCAATGGCTAGAAAAGAGGTTCACGTTCATACAAAAATAAGTTAAAACATCCGATGCGAAAATGCATACTAAGTATGAGCCCTAGTATCACGCGGGGTGAGAAAATTACAGTGACCCTTGATGACAGTAACATAATAGCAAAGAGCATATTTCATTCCCATACTTACACTTAATCTAATATCACGGATGTGGCACAGATGCTACACTGAGTTAAAACATGGCCCTTTACATCATACCTACAGAATCAATACCAACATGTTCCAGTATATTCTATCTGGACTTCTGTATTATGGTGTATCTTTATAGGGACTGTGACAGTTCTGTGGAGAGCATTGCTTGTATTGCCTGCCTCGTTAAACTGTTGTAGCACTGACAAACCAGCAGACATGTCACTGTCTGTTGGTTAGTCAGCGCTGGATCGGTTTGATACGATAAACCGATAAATTAAATGGTTTGAACCTGGGAGAATCGTGACATGTTTGAGGAAGTTGATCGTCCAGGTTAGTGTAGTCTTGAGAAAGACTGTTGAAGTGACTGACGTTTCGACAGGCTTAGCGGCGGTCATCTTCAGAGTCAAAAAAAAAAAAAAAAAAAAGACTCTGAAGATGACCGCCGCTAAGCCTGTCGAAACGTCAGTCACTTCAACCAACAGTCTTTCTCAAGACTACACTAACCTGGACGATCAACTTCCTCAAACAAACCGATAAATGCACGTTTTCCGACGACCTATGGTAATAAATATGAGCGGATGATATAAACCAACAGCTCCAATAGAATACGCTGGGGCACGTTGGCATCAATTCTACAAGTGTCGTGCAACATACCATATTGGTATGTTAACCCAATCTAACACTAGTGTCGCACTTTGACATTGTCTTCATACACTTCCTTCATAAATCAGTACTTATGTACTCTGACGCCATCATGACGTCATTGACAGTAGCAACAGCTTTCTCAACATAATATGTTCTATTTCAACGCAGTCTAACATAGTGCCGCAGTTTGACATTGTCATCGTATATCTTTTATATCAAAATTGATGCACCTTAAAGCCATCGTGTCGTTATCAGGAGTAGCAACAGCTTTCTCGACATAACGTACCCTGTTTCATCGCAATCGAACATAGTGCCGCAATTTGACGTTCTTATCACATACTTATGTAACAGTACTTATGCAATCTCCTGCCATAATTCCGCTATCAGGGGTAGCAGCTCTTTCAGAATGCAATCTAACACAAGCGCCACAGTTTCGACGTAGTTATATACCTTTTAGTCCAGTACTTATGCACTCTGCCGCTGTTACAACTCTCTCAGCAACTCAGTATCAGGCCATATACATAGAGTTCGTTTTTGTGTGGGCAATGTTCGTATTTGGTGTCTAGACTCATTATCAATGATAAGGATAATAGAGAGAAAAATTTCGAGTGCATATGGGAGGCCGAAAGATCTGTTTTTAATATGCTCTCAAAATTCCTCTCCATGATCCTCGTCATCTTAAGACTAGCTTTTTTTATGAAATATCGGTTAGTTACAGTAATATCACATCCCGTACCCCTAACATCCAGTGTCTTCAACGATGACCAAAATTAAAATTTTACCGTTATTTGTTGTGATTTTCTTCTCCCCGATTTCTCGATACTTTTTACATGAGCAAGGCTACGTGTTTCTATATTGTCAGCTTTGACATTACGACCATACTCTGGTGCCTTGATTGGCTGAAATAAAACTAACCAACAAAGACGATTCACCGGAGGTTGACAAGCATTGCCTCTTATTAAACTACGCCACAACTAAGCCATGTTTAGGATTAGAATACTGCGTAGACAGTTATAAATAATGTAAAAAGTTCGAAGGTTGATAACTGCCGTGGAAGATCTCAAAGAATATCAACGTTTCGAGCAAAGGCCCTTCGTCAGAGAAAGAAACATGTTCGAGCAAAGCCATCCGTCAGGAAAAAAATGTGTTCTGGCAGAACACGTTTCTTTCCTGACGAAGGTCCTTTGCTCGAAACGTTGATATTCTTTGAGATCAGTTACGGCAGTTAACAACCTTTTAACTTTTTACTTAAGTTATGTTTAGTTATTGCAGTAGGTAAAATACTAGCAGTCGACGATTAGGAACGTTGCTTATGAACACTACGCACGTGCTCTTCGGAATGTCTTGGAGTTAAAACAGAACAGACGGTATATCTGTAGGGTAAAAGACAGAGTTATCCTCAGGGGAGCATATTAAAGGAAATTTTTTCTTCAAATCAGTATCGACGTGATGACATTCATAATGTACTGTACTTTAAGAATTTATTGGACGTATACGAAAACACGACGCGATTGTCCAGTATGCGGCCTCGCAATAAGACTTCTGTTCACGCCGAAGTATTCTTCACGCCGCGCTGGCTCTAAACAAGATGTGAAGTAAGACTGGTATTTCCACGCTTTCACGACGACACCTGCTCTTAAAACACGTAGAGCTTTCAGCTGTATTCAACGAAAAACGTTAATCAAACAACTAGAATTGCTTGGAAACATTTAGCAGAAAGAGAAGGAACATTATAAGACCGTTTAGCAAGTGTGGCTTGATTCACGGCCGTGGCATTCAAAGCAATTTGTTTACTTGCTTTAACCTACCCTAATGTCATATCGAGGCTGCGGCTTATATGGTGCATATGTGTAACCATGACTGGACTCACCTGAGTCCCAGTTGCTCAACTATTACTGATTAAACTTTCTCTCATAGTCACTTTTTTTGTGAAGGTTTTGAGTTTTGGGCGTGTTCGGCTTTGTTATGTTTAAACACAATGACGAACGAACCACAAATGAAGTGGTATCAAGGAAGATACTGCAACCAGCCTGCTTGTGCTTATAGCCTGGTTTTTAGGGAAATCTAGATAAAAGTTCGCCAGCTTCTGACGCGGGTGGAGACGATCGTGATAGAGCTAATTGGCCGATGCCAATTTTTAGCCACCAATCGCAACTTGAGACGTCATTACGTTAAATCTCTTGTTGGAGTGGGCAATTATCAGCCAGTTGTCAAGGGGATGAGATAATAATGAGGGATCAGAAACAATTATAGAAAGGTAGAATTGGGGCATATGACCATCAGCATCAATAAATGTTATCAGTTCAATGGAAATTATTTTGATGAGTTCTTTTAATTAGAGTGAAGTAGGCCCAGAGAGGTGAGGGGGTGCTGGCAGTCGGCATTTTGTACATAGGTAAAGCATTTATGTTGTATAATTATAATATACCGTTTGCTTATGGTTTAGTCTTCATTTAAATCATTATGTGTCTGCCCAAGAGAAGAATACTGAATACAGTACAATATGTTGTAAACAGATTAATATGCGAGCGAATTGAGTATTTTTGACAATTTCACAAATTTCTTACCTTCCATAACAAATCTCCCATTTTAGAACCTTAGCAGAGTGTTGTTATTGTGTACACTAACTGGTTATGACTTACAAAACAAACAGCAAACTGTCAACGTCTAACAAACAAAAATCCCACCCAACCAACCAGTACACTCAGTATGCTCATAGCTTACAGCTATAGTTGAACTACCACAATTGCAATCATCATGTCACCTAAGTATTTACTCATCTACAATGTAGCCAACTAATATGTACTAAAATATGCTCATACACCAAACTTACAGAGTTGAAAGCACTGACTGACTTTTCAGTGTTCTTGGACTTTGGAAGCTTTGATCCTCTTGATCCTGACCTAGGTAAACTTCTTCTGGTCTTCACTACTGGTGTGTTAGGTTTTAATGGAGCCAAGGGACTAACTTCCTTCAATTTACTTCCCTTAACGTTCATCTCTCTTCCAGTTTCACTCATTGTATCACTTCCTTGAGCAGTCACTGACACAGGTTGGAGATTTTCCTTGTCATTTTCAACCACATCTGACTGGGACTGCTTCCCTTCTGAACTACCACTTGAAAATTTCCCGACAGAAACCTGAGACAGACTGGATGATGATGAGCAGTTTGAAAGTACGAGATGTGAATTTGACACTGAACTCTTATCAGAGCTAACATGTGACTGATTTAGATTTTTTTCTGAAGTTTGTGTGGAAAGCCGTTCTATATGTAAGGCTATTTTTGTAGCTTCAGTGAAAATTTCCACAACTTGTTCTCCACTCAAAGGACTGAGTGGTTTGAGATTTCTATTGTCTTGAAGTGTAGCCAACCGGCTTGACATGCATTGCTCCATAAAACCAACAGGGCCAAAAAATACTTCATCATCACTTTCATTTGCCTTTCCATCTATCCTATTGGATTAAAACAAGTTTGTAAACATAAAAGATTATTTCTAATAAGCTCTAGGCTTATTACTTTGAAAGAGGTTTGGAGTGGGTTTTGTGAAATATCAACTTAAAAGTTGAACAGAGAAAGGTCCCTGGATATGAAGTTGTGGTGCTATATGTGCAATGGCTTTCAACCAACAGATAAAAATATTTCAAAATACATACTGGACAAACTAAATTTGGTACTTCTTTGACCATTAATAAGCAAGGTTGTACTCTAAAATTTTATTCTATTTCATGCCAGGCAATTTTATTCTGCAGAGTGAGATGTTTGCACCTTAACAGGTTAACTGCCTACTTGATTAACCCATTAAGCAAAAAATGTTCAATTTAGAATTTTATTCTAGCTAATGCCTGAGCAGTGCAAGATTATAATGGGGAATTGGGTTTATATCTGATTGATATAATCACCTCAGAGATAGCAAGGTAATGATGGAAAAGTGAGCTAATACCAGACAAAAGGTTTATGAATAACTTTAATTTTTTTCCAGTTAAATTAATTGGCTAATAACCTTGGCCAAGAAATATAATTTTAGATTCAAACTTATGTTTAAAAACACTTTGAAATGCAACATAGTAGAAATAAGAACATGTATTAAAATTTAATTGATAATTTAATTTCCAACTGCTGTTCAAAATTCACTACATTATAACAAAACCACCATAAATAACTTACTTAGAATCAGGAAGTGTGGGAGACACAGGTAAATCAAAATCAAACTTTTCATTTTCCAGAAAATGGATGTCTAAAATTAAAGAAAGTAATGACATACATTGAAATAGAACCAAACATTTACTTACCAAAGATTTTGAATCTTACAAATATTAGTAACATATTGTAATTGTAATTACTCTTACTCGAATATATATATATATATATATATATATATATATTTATATACAGTATGCACACAAAAACATATTGTAAACAGTGATAACATGAGGATTCAACATGAATAATATGGGAATGCATCATTTCCAAAGAGATAAAATCTTGGACTCCACGCGGGAAAGAATTTGATGAAGTTTTCCATCAAATTTTCACAAAAGGTATTGTCCCCATAGAGATTATAAAATGGCGATCCAGTCAGAACTCACTTGCTGCTTGGATTATTAGCATTGGAAAGGAAGAGTTAAAACTGAAGCAATAATACGCTACAAATATTTTCACAATAATAGTTATATGCTATTTCACATCAAAATTTATAACATTTAAGTTTCTCATGTTGATAACAACAAATATTAAAGTCGAATGTTCAACTTTTGGGGCTTTCAAAATAAATTCCAGCTCTCCAACAGGTAACGTCTTTATAACACAGCATGACCACGTCATATTACAACCAAATAATATGGCACTAACCTGAAGACGCGTCGACTAAAATTTTATCCATTTTAGGTAGAAAAAGATCAAGAAAAATCGTAAAAAAATGTCAGCACTTTTGAATTAGGAAGGCTTTTTTCCCTCGTCAATTTAAATGATCACGTGATGACAATGAGCGCGATTATTGGCGCGTTAAGCGAGGAAACTGGGGAAAGTGCCAGCGTGAAGATCATGATTTAGCCAGCTAGAAATCTTCGTAAAATGTAAATTCTTGTCTTTTTACTAGGATTAACAATATTATTGCAACTTTAACTCCCATCAGAGGACCAGAATAACAATGACAGAATGTGAGTGATATTCTTGGAAAATGATAAATTGTTTATTTCCTCGGTTCACAGAAAACATGACATGCGGGGGCAAGTAACGTTTGGTTCTCAATCCAGTTGTTGAGGGTGAAAATCCTGGCTCGTTTCGATAAAGCATCTCAGTATTTCTAAATAAGGTTCTAACCTCCTCACAAACATCAGTTCACGTTTAATTTTTCGAAGTAAAAGTGTTATTGAATCAAGGACTAATTTGTTGTACGTATGTCTACCATCCAGACGAATCAGGACATAAATGTAACCTTCGCTCACCACCTGAGTCTATGTAGCTCAATGGTTAGAGCATCTCACCGGCGATCAGAAGGTTACGGGTTCGATTCCCCTCAGGGATTCAGAAAGTTTTCCTGAATAGAACAGCTTGAGAGCATACGTATAAAAAATCGACTAATTTGATGTCATCAAAATTCCGTGGTTAACAACAAAAGGTCTGGGCCCTAGCTGATTTTAATTGGTCAATAAGTGTTTCCTGTATGTTTCACTTGGTTGTACGTATACTATCTGGTACTGCTTGATACGAACTTCATTTCATCTTCTTCACCGGACGAAAAGATGAGTTTGTTGCGATGTCCTTTCTTGGCTCGTCAGCCTATGTCTGTAATTCGTACCAAGAGTACCAGCTTGATGAATTTTGCTAAAAAGTGCCCGATCATGTCTCATGTTCTTCACTCCGTACATCCAGCTGCTGAAATGCATACTTCAGGTAAGGAAAAGCGATGCTAACTTTTTCATCCGATCTTATGTCTTTGAGTTTATTTCCTCAGGGAGATTTGTATTTGTGTTAAAGTTGATAGTTTTGAAAGTTTAGCCTAGTGATTAGATTTAGCGTAAGTATATTGTCATACAAGAAGCTGGTGGCGTGAACGACAGAAATTCATCTGAAGAATAATCGCATGACTGAAATAGCTGGCAAAATCGTCTTTAAATCGCGTCTGATTTTTGCTTCTGGAATTCTTGCACATCTAAATGTTGTTCATGAAAATTCATCTTGTTTGACTAGCCTGTTGTTAATTTATAGTTACGAGCTTTACCCGGTTAAACGGCTCACCGATTTCGATTTGGGGACGAAAATTATTCTTCGGTAGTACAAGATAGTTTGAATTACCTTTGAGCTATTTTTTGTACACAAGACAAACAAATTTCACAAGTTCATTTGCGATTTATTTTACAGCCGTAGTGAGATATCTTCGTCAAACGATTCTTCATGACTGACTGGGTTGAGCCCAGCGCCTGAACTGAACTGAAACTGAAACTTTTATTTAAACACGCTACCCTCATCATCAAATGATGGTTTTCATGAGGGGCGTCACACAAATTGCAAAGATAACACTGTTCATAAAAAGAAATAATCTAAGTCCTATAGTGTACCGATGTTTAAAAAGATAAAAGTCAAAGATGCTCGATGTCTGACTCAGTCATAACACTTATTGAATCAAATTTTTGAAGCTGGTTGTAGACTCTGTCAGCTTCGCCTAACAACTTTGCCACGACGTGACGGGAAAATTGAAAGAAAAATGTTTAACTGTAAACTTTACATTCACCGGATTAATGGCACAAGAGTTCCTCGACCTACACAAGTTACCAGGCATTGAAGGGTCTCTTATATTCAAATATTTACTCAACCATTATGTAATCCAAAATTATGTAACTGTAATATTGTAGTTGTTCTAACTGTAATGGCAGCCTAAAATTATGTGGACTTTTGCAAACTCATTTCCTCAAAAATTTTTTTTTTTAATCCAATAAAATGTCAAGGACTCCATAAACTATAGCCTTAGAAATGTTTTCAGTGTGTTCAACTTTTAAACTGCTTCACTGTGTGTTTAAAAAGCCACAACAAAATTATTCTTCAAGTCAATTGACAGGTATTGGCTGATACAGAATGTTGAGAAGAACAGTAGAGTACAAATGAACTTTTTTTTCAGTTGAAATGTTGCTTGCTTAAGCACTTGTCACACCCATCTCCTGGCAAACACAGGTGTGACACATGGCTGAACTCATCAAGCTAGCATATATATTACAATCATTAAATCAAAATAAACATAGTTTGTATCCATGGTTCACCAGCTGATACTGGTATCACTATTGTAATGGTTCAAGTGGCACTGCAGCCATCCAGAAGACAACGGTTTACTCCCAGTCTAATGCTTTGCAACACTTGACAGGGATTTGAGCCTTACAGTTATTAATTTAAGGATTATGTACTGTTAAATTGTTAGTGATTCATGTCTCCCTGTCCCTTTTTAGTTCCAAGAACCTCAGCTTCTAGCTCTGAAAGTGGTGGTGAGTAAATACTTGGCAAGCTAAGAGTTTAACAACTGAATGAAAACTTTGAACATATGTTCAGAAAAAAATGAAAGGGTGATATTTTTCATTCATCAGGTGGCCACACACCAACTGAACTCCTTGTTAATAGATAAGCAAAATGTTTTTCCAGTGTCATCCAAAAATGAGACTTGTATCTTAAGATTAAAGAGAATGTATTTGTTCAAGCAGTCTTAAATTTTGGAAAGGAACTGTAAACAATAATTAATCTTCAATATTTTGTAAGTTTGCCATAACCCCAACCTGACTAAGATATTTCTTGACAAAAATGATTGTTAGGGATTGGCCTAAGTGGGGTAAGTGCTTAATATATTTCAAGATCTTGTCTCAAACAAGCATTGTTGTTATGGTGTATAAAAGATTATTGGTGAAAGACTGATCTCGTATGTCATTAGAGAGTCCTTATTGGGAAAGTATTGACCTTCTCTCTATATAAAACTTACTGTACCTGCCTTTAGTAATCTGTTAATGGAAAGATTTACAACAAATAATTGTATTTTAGACAAAAGAAGCTTTGCTCAAGGTTTCAATATGCTGATAATGGATTGCATTCTTTGCTTGGCATTTACAAAAGAAAAAGAAAACTTTGTTTAAAGATTCTCTCAGCTTATAATGCCCTAACATGGCAACCTCTCTGTAAACAAAGAAAAAACGCAAAAGCTAAAGAGATCTTTAAAGTCTTAAATAATATGGCTCCAAAATGCCTTTCTGAACATTTTACGTACACAGATGAAAAGTCAAACTATGACCTCCGAGACTGAATCCAAAATTTGTTTGCCACAACCTTGCACAGACAGCATGAAAAAGAGTTTCATATACAATGGGGCATTTATATGGAACTCTTTACCCAAAAAAATAAGAGAAAGCAGTTCCCTAACTGATTTTAGTCATAGAATTGCTACTCATATGTTTTAGATTATGTATCCGTATCTTTATACTCCATGTAAATATCAGTATTTAAGTTTCAATGTATACTGTATATAGTTCCTTCACTATTCGTATTGTCTTTTGCTATATTACTTTCATATATTAACTATGCATGCATGCCCATCATGGAAATCAGCTATTGTTGTCAATGTTAGCATGGATAAATAAATATATATTGATATTGATTGATAAGTAAATGCAGGGTTTCCTAAATATGATCAGTACATCTGTGTTGAAATAAATTCCAATATGTACAGTATTAGGATTAGAGATCATATAAAGATAAAACCTATGTGGCTGTTGTCATGATAGCTTAGTATTCATAACCAGATATAATTTGAGTATCACGTGATTTGATTAATGTATTTAAACTGGAGTTGTGATTGTTGTAAATATATTTAAAATGGATATTGCTGGACAAATATTACAGCTCTCAGTGATACTTTCCAGAAACAACCATATTTGTTTACAGTTACCATGAGGAACTTCAGCTGTTATCTTTAATGACCTGACTTAGTGTAAGGATGCTTGTTCATTTGCAGCTGTGAAAGTGGCAGATTTCTTATCAACTACAGGTAGCTTTCTTCCAGATGATTATTTTGACCAAGATGAGTTCCCTTATTTTAGAAGTTTCTCATCTCTTATATCATTTAGGCCATTACATAATCTTATAATATGATGTAACCAGTGTAGTGAATATTGTATGTGTGAGCAAGATGGTAAACTTTTACCCAACATGCACATACCAGATGACCTTTTTGACTGAGACAAGCCCTCTGTTTTTGAAGATTTTCCAAGTAATATTGCAACTATTACATAATCTTAGATTATAAAACAAGGTCTCATGTAGCAAAAAGCCTGCTTAGGTGAATGTTAATCCTGTCTGTGCAAATAGCTGCATTCATTTTAGAAACTAAACTGTTATTGATAAATCAATGAGAATTAATGCATTATGTACTTGCTTTTGTGCAAAAATGTTAAAATGACCATCATCTTCACATGATATAAGACAAAAACACATAGTAACATTATGGCAATTGTTGCAGTTTGACAATGATTTCCAGCGGTTCAACATCATAATAGAAGGTTAGTTGATATTGTGTCAACTCATATGCCACTAATTTTTCCACTTTGCTTTGGCAATCAGACACCATTTTTTGTACACAAGAACTGCAGTTACTTAATACATTTCATTTTTTTGCCTCTTTTGGAATTACATGAGTTTTTGTTCAGCTATCAAGAAATTATACAGTTCATAGGAAAATCATCACATTCTGAGCTATTTCTTTTCATTAGCACTGTATAAATATAATCAACCAAACCAAACATGCAATGAGTTTGTTCTGATAAGTTTCCCTCTTTTAAAGAGTTTCTCCAATTGTTGGTTCAACTCTTATGTAATCTTACATTATGTAACTGATGTGATGAATATTGTACACATACCACCTTGGAATGATGTTCCATTTGCTGACTTTTTTCAAATTCATATCATCAGAAAATGTTTTTAAGTCTAAGGAAGACTCTGAGTACCAAACCAGCTGAGCATCAGAAACATTCTCTGCAAATTTAAATTGATTTGCCTGACATGTAAAAAGTTGCCTAAGCAACTCTGTTCTAGTTGTAGGCCGATATTGGCTGATGTAAAGCCAAGTCAACTTTTTGTGATAGACTTGTCACCTGCCTGACATTTTACATCTTGTGGAAATTGGTCTCAACAAGTCTGGTAATTAATTAATTATACCTGTCAGTCAAAATGCCATTGATAGATCCAATATAAGACAACTAAGGACCGACCAGAGTAGATATGTTTTGTGAAAAAAGTTTACACTGTGCTACTGACAGAAGCTTATGTTCCTTGCTTATAATCTAGAGATAAGATTCCCATGGGTTTGATCTTTAGAATTAACTGCTGTTTGATAGAAAAAACAATGAAATAAATACCATACACCTAAAATAAATCCTGCACATTTCTGTTGTAAAGCATTCCAATGTCTGCAATATTAGTATACAAAAAGCAGAGAGAAAAAATGAGTGCCATCAACTATAGTGTTGCTGTTATAAAATTTGGATGGTATTTTACAGTGATCTTTTACACAACAGAAAACAAATCACACCTCTTAATGTAGTTTGAGGCAAGTTAGATTTGTTAATACATTCAAAATCTAAGTCAGGATAGCAATTTCCTATGGCAAACTCAGATTTGCATTTTGTTGTGTAAACTCAACTTATTGTGACCAGATTCATTGCTCTGTCATCACCTGTGATGTGAAATTCTCTTTAGAAACTACTGGTACTTGGAACAAATGTCCATTTTTGGCTGAGTCTGGTGTCAAGATTCAAAAAGCTGACAAGAATGTCTTAAAGGATGTTGTTGTGGAAAAAAGTGACCATGGAGTCTTTCAAACTTCAGCCACCCCACAGTCAAGTGAAGGTAAATTTCTGTTTAATGGCTAATATAAAAATCCAGTGAGATAGGAATTGATCAGAACAAAAAAAGTGACTGTTGAGATTTAATCCAAATTTCATTCTCAAGCCTAACCAATAGATCTCAGATCTTATTCAAACGTTTTTGTGAGTGTTTATGTTTAAAAAAAATGTCCTTTCCTAAGCAGCACATGCAGTTTGGAAATCCTTTGGAAAAACATAAAATGGGAAGACTATAATTAATTAAGTTCAATGTCATTAAAATGTTGTTCCAGTTTCATAAGTACTGTTTTGGACAATTTGGCTCAAAGCAATCAAAATATTATTTGAATTTCATAAGGACTGGTTTAGAGATGAAACGAGGGTTTCCTTGACATATTTTTTCTTCTGCAATATAATTCTTATATCAATAAGGATCGTTTGCCTCAAGGTATGGAAGAACACCCGACCACAGTCAGTTCTGAAAAACAAACATCTGAAAATAGCAAAAAGGAAAAACCAAAACAAAAAACAAAACTAGTGGTTTTAACCAGAAGTTGAGGCCTGGGCGTTAACTAAAGTAGATAAATCCTTTAGCAAGCTGTTTACTGTTAACCAGAAATGGGACACGGCTTGTCCCCTTGACGAAAATCAAGACGTTAAAATCGTCTGGCGTTATCCAAAGTGAAAATAACAAAAGTCTTATCCCGTTGGGAAAGAGTTAAAATTTTGCGTTTTTGTGCTAGTAGTTTACTGTAGACGAATGGTACGTTCCCTCCTGCACGTCATCACATATCACTTCAAGACGCGCACCCACTCTCAGTTTTCAACAAACTAACTGCTGGCGCATTTTTACCGCGGAGTTGAAGTTCGGCCGGCAACCTTTCTTGATTCAAGTGATTGGTCACCATGTCGCAGTTACCAAGAGCTGGGTGTTCAAAAGCAAACAACTTGCACGACAAATTGCCTGTTTGTTTCACCGTTTCCGCCTGGTAATTTTTACTACACAGCCCCTTTGTAACACCGGGTACTTTCAAATTACTTCCTGCTATATTTTTGACTTTTGAATATGCTGTAGAAGACTTTCTCAAGGTCACTTTCTCTAAGCGAATAAACTGATATTTAAGAATTTAAGAGTTCTGGCATTTTTGTTACTGGCATAGAACTCGCGCATTAAAACATAGTGATGTACACCGAATGACAAAAAAACCTATTCTTCCATGACAAACTACCAACAGACTAGACAATCAGAAAGTGGTCAATTTCAAGCCCTAATCGTTCAAATGTTTTTTTTTAATTTATTTTAATTTACAGAGAAATGTCCATTCAGTTCAGGCGCTGGTTCACATGACAAACTGAGGCCAGGTAAAATTTCCACAATGTTTCTTATGATATCCACCTGTGACCAACATCGCTTTCAAAGGTTTGCACTGCGCGCTTGTGTGAAACTTTCAGCTTGGGAGAGAAAAGTGAGGAAGAGCCATATATTCATCAGTAATTTTCTACGTTAATTGACAACTGGGGTTTGAAAATTGCGTATGATTTGATAGATAGTTTGTGGCTAGATCTGAGAAAAGCGGGCAGTAGAAAGGTTTTACATCGGGCATTTGCTCATAGTAATGAATGTTGATCCGACGTGATCGCAAACATTTTGAACATTATATTTTGATGAATGTATATGTGATCTTCCAGCTAGCATACTTGACTTTAATAAACTCCACAGTTACGGCGGAATAAAGTGAGTATCTCCAACATGAGCGAAGAAGACCATATTGATAAGTGTTCATATCTATTGCGTAGAGACTGCATTTGACTACGAGCAATTTTTTGGCATGAAGATTGAGGAGAAGAAGAATGATCAGTCTTATCGTGTCTTCAACAAAGTGAATCGTTTGGCTAAAAATTTCCCGTACGGTGAGTCATATAGCCATGGCAAAGAAGGAGAGGAGATTTCTGTCTGGTGCAGCAATGACTATCTTGGCATTGGCCACCATCCTGAAGTGCTGCAAACAGTCAAGTAGGTCCATGTCCATGGTATTTCTGTGTCTGTTTATCTTTCTGTTACGGCCTTTCAGTCTCTTATTGCAATTGTATATTTGTCTGTCTACCTGCCTGCCCTTGTCTGTCTATTCGTCTGGAGCATGTAAAATTTGCCAGGTTTTGAATAGCTTAGCACCATCGTACCTTTCGGAGCATTTTTAGTCCAGCTCAGCTTCGCAGGAATATGATCTCAGGGAGAGAAGTGATGCACATGTCGAAACCTAAGTTTAAAAAAAAAGACAAGTTTTTTTTTGGAGTAAAATTATGGAGTGATTTTACCATCAATACCAAAATTTTCAAAAACCCACGAAATCTGTTTTGCAAAAATTACTCTCTGTCTGTCGATGGGTCTATATCCATACCCATGTGCTCCTCTAGTTCTGTCTGTTTACAACTTTGCATCTCTCTTTCTGCGAATTTGTTCATACTGTACTGTATTTTTTCTGTTCCTACGAACATATGTACGTTTATGTATGTGTACAGAGGTGTGTATTTATATGTAATATTTAAAATCCGAGCAGGAGTGCTTTATCGGGATTTAAAACACAGGCGATAACCGAGTGTTTTAGACCCGATAAAGCACAAACTGCGAGTTTTTTAAATGTCTTATGAAATTCACCCCTGAATACGCTAATTCGAGAAGTAAGTTTGGAAATTTATCGTTCGTAAGCCGAAAAAAATTGAACTTCTTCGCATATAAAGGCACATGTATCTATAGATCCGACACGCTTATGATTTTCTTTTGTTTGACAGTACGCACTAGTAAACTTTAACATCAGACATATTTTTATTTAGAAAAACGATGGAAGAGTATGGCGTTGGAGCGGGTGGAACTAGAAACATTTCAGGAAACAGCAAGTTTCACGGAATGTTAGAAGAACGTTTGGCCAAACTTCATCAAAAAGAAGCTGGTCTTGTGTTTACCTCCTGTTATGTAGCGAATGATACAACTTTGTGTACGCTGGGAAAACTGTTGCCAGGTAACGCATGATAATTTGAGTGAGGGGGGGGGGGGCGGTACCCCTGTGACTTACAGAACGAACAATTTTTTCAACTCACTTGCAGAGACAGAACAAAGGATAAGCGTATTGAGCAGGCTCTTTTCCAACGTGTGAAAATACCAAAAGTGCGCCAGGATGACCGAATTTATCGCTGTTGTGTCTGCTCCTTTTTTAACATTTTTTACATCGTGGTAATTTTTGGTAGTGATATCTTCTTTGGTCATGTCGTTTTTATCAGTATTGTTAGTTTGTATGTTTGTTTGTTTGTTAGTTGGTTTGTTGGTGTGTATGTGCTGTCGTTGTGGTTGTTCTTCCTCTTATTGATTGTGCCGTTGTAGTTCTTTCTCCTCTCCTTTTCTTTTATCTTTTTTTGTCTGTTCTTCTTTGTTTCTTTTTCTTTTTGTTTCTCTTTTCTTCTTCTGACATCTTATGAGATCAATGCTGTGTTGTGTAGGTTGTCTTATTTTCTCTGATGCTGGTAATCATGCCTCCATGATCCAAGGCATTTGCAACAGTGGAGCAAAGAAGTTTGTGTTCCGACATAATGACCCCGAACATTTGGAAGAGCTGTTAAGAAAAGCTGATCCAAACGCACCAAAAGTTGTGGCGTTTGAAACTGTTCACTCCATGGACGGATCTATCTGTCCTCTGGAAGAACTCTGTGACGTAGCTCACAAATATGGAGCGTTGACATTCGTTGACGAGGTACACGGAAATAATTTAACAGCAATAGGAAACGCCATGCTAAGAAATCATAACGTACATAGTATATATTATTCATATACATCCATATTCGTTGATTACGTGTTGTGGTTTTTATGCTTTTCTGTCGGCTGGGACACCTAGGAACATTCCAACGTCGGAATATAACTTGAATCATTAACTCTTTCACTGCGGGTGTTCTCGCCTTGACCAGTAAAATTGTCTGGCGTTAATGAGAAGAAAGTAATTAAAGCGTTATCCCGCCGTGAAAGCCTTAATGTACCTCCATTGCCTTCACAGGTCCACGCAGTTGGTATGTACGGTCGCCATGGAGCTGGTGTCGGTGAAGAACGAGGGTTACTCGATCGAATGGACATCATCAGTGGAACCCTGGGTAAAGCGTTCGGATTGGTTGGCGGTTACATCGTGAGCTCGGCGAAATTGGTCGACACTATCCGAAGCTACGGTTCGGGATTCATCTTCACGACTTCGCTACCTCCGATGGTTGTAACTGGAGCAATGACGTCGATTGATATCCTTGCGAGCGAGGAAGGAATGAAGCTGAGAGAAGAACATCAGAGGAAGGCCAAGATGTTACGAAACAAGATCGTTCAAGCAGGTGTACCTGTTATCTTTGCGCCCAGTCATATCATTCCTGTACATGTGAGTAGATATGGCAGATCTTTGTTTAAAATAGTTACCTTGAGGTTGAGCTTACAAACTCGGCTTATGTGAACCATAATAAACGCAATTCCGAGAATAACGTGCATAATCAAAATTGGATTAATGAAGCTCAATTTTAATAATTTTAATAATTTTAATCTTTTATTAGTAATATCATGAAATGAGGGAAATTAGTGATTAAATTTTCTCCAAAATTAAATCCAAAGCATTATCGTTCGGGAAGGGAATAGCGCTGTCTCATGAAACAGTGCCGTTTTGATATTTTTACTAATTTTCCGTTACAATGGGAAAATTAGTAGAAATTTGCATGCTAATGAGGGAATTCAGGGATTAAATCTCCACTGAGGTCATCATGGTATTATTAATTTTAATATCTTTCAATAATTTTAAAGTATTTAGTGATTTTGCTTATGCATTGGTTACGTTTACCGACTATTTCGGTGAAACTAGCCATTTCAGCGAAATAAATCGAAGGGAAAATGTCTGTAAATGAGGAGTGTGTATCCGATTCACAGCTTTAATTAAGACATCCATTAAATCAGGTTTTCATTTCAGGTTGGCGATCCAGAGAAATGCACTCAGATTTCCAATGATCTGATGAGGAAATACAACATCTATGTACAAGCCATTAACTATCCCACCGTCGCCCGCGGTGAAGAACGTCTGCGGATCGCTCCCACTCCTCATCACACGGATGAGATGATGGACGAATTTGTCGCGTCCTTGGTGAAGATTTGGGAGGCGAATGGGCTTTCCTTTGTTTGGCCTGTTTGCAGTAATACCTGCGACTGTCAGGCCCACTGCAATACCGCTAAACAGCAAGGTCTCATCTCTGAGCATTACTCTTTACCACTTGCAGCATCTGCATGAAGAAATGGCTTAATAATTTGATGGGGCTTTTTAAAATTGAAATGAACTGTAGCTTAGTCTTTATTATGTTTTAATGGGTGTGAAATTGAATGAAACAAGCTCGCGCATTGAATAAAATGGCTCATTAACCAGACGATGTATCACTTAATTTTCCGATATTAACTACGTTTTGTAACTGCTCATTCAGGGAGGTGGTTAAATAGGATTAATTACCTCGCCATAACTCTACTTTGCAGTGTTCCTGGTCATGGTACTTACGTACTCAAAGATAAAGTATGCAGGACTAGAACAAGATGAGAAATGAGACGGTCTAACCGGCATGGTATAATCAATCGTATGATTTTGCTTTTCAGTATTAGAGAATCACAAAGTTTCCTATTTTCAAATCAAGTCATTTTCATGCCCCATGTTATCGGAAGTGGCTGTGTGCTTATGGGCGGCATGTCACATGGCTCGATAATTAAGTTTGCCTCATTTGAAAGAACTTTTGAAGTATTAAATATCCCCACAGCTCTTCAGTATTTCTCATCGTCTTTGAGTCCTCAAATTTCAACCAGGACTGGAATCTCCGGTATCGTTCAGTTTTTATCTGTTAAATGTATTACCAGCTGATCTTCAAGAGAAGGCTGCAATATGGTCATTTAAAAGATAAATCATTCAAAAACATGTTTTTAAAGAAGCTTGTGTACTACGAACAAAATCTGTTTATCCAACTGCGTCCAAACCACGCATTCCTTGTGCTTTCTCATCAACAGTAAGACGTAAATATTGCGCTGCATGCAAGGACTGGGTAGTGAGAAAGTACTTGAATTGTACTTGTGTTTGAGTGTTTGAGCAATTGAAGTAAAGAATATGCAGGAACGGCGGAGTGGAATTACGAGTGTGTGTGTGTGTGTGTGTGGGGGGGGGGGGCTTGAGATAAAAATGCAGCATTTTGTATGCTTCTCTGGGAAATTTCACAAGAAGTGTTTTAAAGCGTAGTTGTTTCAACATTATATTAGGGAAAAGAAGAGGGGGGCTACAGCGCCCGCACCCCGTGGCTCCCCGTCCCTGATGTGAAAAATTTGCAAGTTTATTTTCGTAAAAGTCTTGATATCGCGTTTCTTGGACGACTTGCAGACGCATTCGTAACATTGATGTGAGAAGAAAATTATCTTCTAATTCAGTGCCGGGAAAGAAACCTGAAACCTTGAGACGATAAACGAGACGATCTAATCATGGCATAATCAGTACATACTTACATCATTGAAATATAACGGACATGAAATAGCGTAACTTCGTGCCAAAAAGTATATATATTACATATTATATATTACAGCTTGTATATTACATATTAGCAAACCAGACCTTTCTCAGTCTTGCCATCAAGCTCAATGACTGGAGTGTCTCTCCAACCATCAGAAATTTCACCAAACGTTACGACCAGTCACGTTGCTTCTTGGTAGTTATAGGTCTTTGACAGCAGACTGAACAAAAATTGATTCCACGTATCCTCAACAGGTAAACAATTCAGTGATTCTGCCGACAAAGGCTCCGACGAAACTTGGCATCGTTCAAATTCGTCAAAAATTTTCAGCCTGACAACGGTAAAGTCGCTGGCTTCGAGGACAATGGTCCCATAGACCTTCAACACATTGGTCGCTAGCAAAATTTTTTGACAATAAATTGCACCAAACTGCCAAAGCTTTCCTCGACACTTGCTATTTTGAGGATGCTTTGCGAGCTTCAGGTTGGTCAGATAATTATTTTAAACTGTTAAGGACCAGCCATGGGGATATTTTGCAGTTGTCATGGAGGCAGACGTGGTTTCCAAAGCTGACCCTTACGTTGGTTTCGTTTCTTAAAAAACAGAGGATGTAATTGACTGTCAACCGGAACACTTTAGTGCCACATCCTGACCTTCATCGCCCCTCCCCAAGATATCAATACATTATTTGCATTTATATTGCTCACGAACTAAACATTGACTCATTCACTAACAGACAGCGCCAGAGTACAGTTCATCAAGTTGCCTGGATATTTCTAACAATGAAGTTAGCTTCAAAGTGTCCCTTCCTTGCCCGCATTCCGAGGACTTTCCTTCGCCATTGTGGCTCTTCTTTGCCATATTTCGCAAGCCGTTGTCCAGTTATGGCGAATGTTTTGAACGATAAGAGAGGACTCCGTTCTATTCATACCGAAGGTAATAAAAGAAAGTTTCTTGTCAACTACTGAAGTTTGAAAAATACTTTTGAACTACACGTTATCCTGTACTTCATACTGCACGTGAAAACAGTTAACACTTTTCCTTTACTATGATAATGAAATAAACGTATAACATCGAGATCAAAACAGGATAAAGTTGTCTTGGTGAAAAGCGTTGACCTAGAACAAACACTATCAAATGGGCTTTCATTCCTAATAGACTGACAAAATTGATAGTCTTTTCACTTTCCATGGTTTCATCGCGTGTAACCGTTTTACACATACCTTTATATGATATCTGAATTTTTTATTTACTTATGCTATTAAATACCTTTATTCTGTATCTAAATTGAATATATTGAATATATTTTTACGAATGTAAAGAAGTACATTTTTATGCATATACATACCTTCGTACGTACGTATGTATATATGTGTATAGTTATGTGCGTGTTTGTATGTATGTATGTACATGCGTATGTGTGTACGTATATGCGTGTCGGTGTATCGCTGACTTCAGGAGACATCTAAGTTGAATTAAATTGCTTGTTAGTAGCGGAAATAGAATGCTAAATTACTGCTAGACTAAAACAGTTAAAAGCAAAAAATACGCTTTAGTTATATGTATTTAACAAAAGAATCTGAATTCGAAGTCGTTTCTTGAAGTACAATAATTCCTTTTTCGAGTTTAAGTTGACATTTTGTCGATAACTGGCGCAATTTTCCCAATAAATTTTATGACCTTAAGAGTCAAAGAATAATAATTGGTGTAAGGAACGACAAAGACATTTTGATAAATTGACGTCACTTTGAAGTGAAATTTGCATGGCTGACTTTCACTTGAACTTTCGGCACAAATGCGACACAGAAATCACTCCTGAAATTCGGAAAAGAGAAGTTAATCAGGTTGCCGTTGGGTTTGCTGACGTAGTGGCCAAAGAAAGTAACTTTCATGCAGGCAAGACATACAATAATACATGGACCATATAACCTTTCCTGTAAAAGTTAACAGAGTTCTTAGTCGTTATATTCTGTACAATAAAAAATGGACAGATTATTTAGTCATAATTTGTCAATGCTTGCTGTTTGGAGAAGCGATCAGAAGTAATAAACTTCCGTTAATTTTGTACATTTAATTAATGGTTAATTTAATAGACCAACTGAACTGAGAAGTAAGAACTTTTGCGGCTGATGTTATGGTACCATGTATAACGCCGGCATGTTTATTTGTTTCTCACTTTCTTTACAAATCATTTGTATTTTAAAGGAACGAAGTCTGTTTCCCAATCCACCTTTGCTTCAGGTACGTCAGCCAAGCCTCCAGATTTTATAAAAAATTGTTTAAAAAGACTTCAGCAAGTGTCTTTTCCTTTATCTCCTTGCCATCATTAGGTGGACTCAAAGACTGTCCTTTTATCGCGAAGAACGAGGTGAATATCGTGCAAGCAAGTGAAGATGTACTGAAAGACTCAATTACCGAAAGGGATGAAAGTTACGGCCAGGCCGGAACAGGTAAGATGATTGTCTGAAAAATAGATAAACATGCACAGTCCAAGTACATGGAATATATATATATATATATATATATATATATATGGAGATACAGAATAATTCACAGAAATAAACTAATAACCATGCTGGTGGCAGTATTTATGGTTTCCGTTGAACAAGCATTTTCTTCCTTGGAGAAGTACTTGAAAACAATGTGTATGATACACCCCCACCGAAAGGAAGTGTATAAAACAAAGAGTCTTGGAGTTGTTTTGAAACTTTTTTCAACCACCTACATTCTGCAGCAATGCTATAACAAAGACTTTTCAGAACACTTATTTCACTTGAATGGCGTCAAGAAGCCAACTGAGATTGATTCTGTTTCATCATTAGATTAGGAGTAAAAAATTTCTGTGGTGATGGTTGATGAGGGTTAAGCCAGAGTCAGGAATTATAACAGGGTAATTTAGCGCAAATAATCTGATAGCTGTAGGAGGAACTAACTTATGTTGGTTGATTTTTCAAATTATATCACACAGAAATTGGTATAAGCATTGTTTTTGAGCGAAAAACATGTCCTTATTGTTACTACTCGATATCTATCGACAATTATATATGTATAATATATAAATAAACCGCAGTGGGTAGGTGGCACTTGATATATATATATATACATACTGTACATATGATTGATTTATGTATATATGTATGTATGTATGTATGTATGTATGTCTGTTCCAAGAGAACATGTATTATTTACTCATTATCACTTAAATTTAATATAGCCATCTCAAATGACTATCATTTTCATTTTATATTAACCTTGTTGATTCAAACGTTTCAGTTGACAAGTCCCGATCCTTCGACTATCGAGGCTTCTTTGATCGATCAATTGAGAGCAAGAAGAACGATCATTCGTATCGTATTTTCAAAAAAGTGAATCGCCTTGCTAGTAGCTTTCCTTATGCCGAAGCATACGGCGATGGAAAGGACGGAGACAGGATTTCTGTTTGGTGTAGTAACGACTATCTTGGAATGGGAAGTCATCCTGAATTGAAGAAGACAGTCAGGTATGACCTGCAAATGTTTCTCTTATTGTACATGAGCAGAAACGATGATAGAAATCTAAAGGAAACAACTAATTTTGGATAAGAGTTGTGAAGTTTGACCGACAACATTGGTAAAACGGAAGTATCGTGGATGCAGTCATGGATACGTTGTTTTCTCAGTAAAGTGAGGGTCACACGTTCGACATAATCATTACGATAACGACATGCGCAAGCGCAGTAAGTGCTTCATGGTTAGTGAACTCCTTTGTCCTTGGGAAGTACGAGTTTAGTTGACCGTGAGGTGCTAATTGGGCTTGCTTATGTCGTTATGATTATGATTATGTCGACGTCGAACGAGTAAACCAGGCATAACCTACTGAACTGTAAAAATTGGGACCTTGAAATCTACGACGTCAACTTGAATGACGACGTCTTGTAAACAAAACAATTCTTCATGCAAAACAGAGAATGAATAATTTTCAAACTTCAGAGCATTCTCAACACCATCGTCGTTCTGCGTACAACGTCACCCAGGATCATTTCCACGTCATAAGGACGACTTCAGCTCCCGGAGTGAAAAAAGCTGTTAGCTAAGATTGAACTCAACCCGAACCTAGATTCGTTTTAGGAGGACTGAAGCGTTTTTGGAGTCACAAAACCAGTCACAAGCATCAAGCATGGTGGTCTATAAGCCGTAGTTTCTTTGAATGCCAAAATCATCGGATCTTTCATATCCTTCAGGAAACGTCAACACTTTAGCACAATTGTTTTCATATTGATGTTACTCTACAACTTCAGTTTTAAGGATTTTTTTACGAATTAGGCAACGGAATGAACACAACTAGTTGCCCGACCATTCCTGGCGGGTATTTCATTCTTGTCTTACACAACTAATATAATTAACCCAAAAGTGAAAATTTTTATACTGGAAGAGAAAATTTCGTCTTTCAGATCGCTAAGTCTTGCTTAACACTCAACAACGGCTGAAAACTCACGAATATTTATTTTTCTTATGATTTTTCACTCAGAGAAACGATGGAAGAGTATGGTGTCGGAGCGGGTGGAACTAGAAACATTTCAGGAAACAGCAAGTTCCACGGAATGTTGGAAGAACGTTTGGCCAAACTTCATCAGAAAGAAGCTGGTCTTGTGTTTACCTCCTGTTATGTAGCGAATGACACTACTTTGTATACGCTGGGAAAACTGTTGCCAGGTAATAATGAAAACATTAATAAGTTAAAAAAATAGTTGGTTTTCCAAGGAAAACTTTATTGTGGCTGTAATATGTTAATATAATTGTTGCTTATTATTATTACTACTGTTGTTGCTGTTGTTGTCCTACTACAACAGGTGTTGATATTTCTGCTGTCAATCACCGACTTATTTTTCGATGTCGTTGTTGCTTTCGCAGTGGGTATTGGTGATGTTCCTGTAGCTGTTGTTATTGTTGTTCTTGGTGTTATTGTTGCTGTTATTGACGTTTTTGTTGTTCGTCGTTATTTTTGCTGTCGACGTGATTATTTGTGATATTGTTGTAGCTGTTGTAATTGTTGTTCTTGGCGTTATTGTTGCTGTTGTTGTCACTGTTTTGCACGTGGGAACTTAGAGATATTCATGGATGATCGTTAGACGTTCGTCAAACTCAAACCTCGGGAAAACGATTTCTGAATCCCAGACGGGGATCGAACCCACAACCTTCTGATGACCGGTGAGAATCTCTCACTATCAAGATACCGAGACACAGATGGTGTGCTAAGATGCGAGTTCGAAATAAATGCCGGCTGTGCGGAAGCCACGATATGTTATTGATAATGTTCAAAAAACGTTGTCATTGTTGTTGTTGCTGCTGATATTTTTGTTGTTGTTGTCAGTGTTGTTGATTTTGTTGTTGTTGCTGCCGTTCTTGTTTTTGTTGCTGTTGTGGTTGCGATTGTGACAGTGGTGGTTGATATTGTTGTTCGTTGTCGTCGCCTTTGCTGGCGCTGTTAGCATGCTTATTATTGCTCTTCAGTATTGCTGCTGGCCTTCCTGTGTGTTGTTAAAGGTGACTGTGCCTGCCATGGCTGCTATCATTCACACATCCTTTTTCTCAAGGTTGTCTTATTTTCTCTGATGCTGGTAATCATGCCTCCATGATCCAAGGCATTCGCAACAGTGGAGCAAAGAAGTTTGTGTTCCGACATAATGACCCCGAACATTTGGAAGAGCTGTTAAGAAAAGCTGATCCAAACGCACCAAAAGTTGTGGCGTTTGAAACTGTTCACTCCATGGACGGATCTATCTGTCCTCTGGAAGAACTCTGTGACGTAGCTCACAAATATGGAGCATTAACATTCGTTGACGAAGTATGTGGAAGTTATGTTAAGTCCTTCCGGCTTGTAAAATCCAATCCTTGTTTATTTCAAGTAATATCATGTTTGCCTCAATTTCTTTTGTTTTTCCAGGTGCCATTAATAACTAATTTACCTCATTAAGATTCATTTGTACTAATACTACCTCCAGTGACGTCAAACAGGGTCGTATTAGTCCTAATACGACCCGGTTTGACGTCACCTAAGGCAGTATTAGTTGAATTTTGGCAAACAAATTACAAAGTAATCTCATGAAATTTCGGTGCATTAGCTATTAAACCTCACGCTCGATTGGGGTCGTTTAGTAAAATTTACTCCGGCCTTCGGCCCTCGGGAATTTTACTATGCTGATGATATACAAATATTTGCTTCCTCGTGTGATCCTGTTGAATTAGCCTATAACTTGAACTCAGATTTAGAGAATATAATGGATTGGTTAGCTTTAAATAAACTCCAATCTCATTCCTCAGAAACCAAGTTCATGGTTATAGGATCTAAACCTAATTTGACATCCAAAGTTGCAGATTTACATTCCACAATAACCATGAATAATAATTCAATATCGCCTGTTACCTCCCACAAATGTTTGGGAGTCGATCTTGATGAGACATTGACCTTTGATATTTATATTGAAAAACTATGCTTAAAGATTTGTTCTGGCATAGGTGCTTTGAGGAGAATTAAACCATTTGTTCCCTCATGCTTTCTTGTCAAACTGTACAAATCTTTAATTCAGCCATATTTCGATTATTGTTCTCCCTTGTGGGATACATGTAATAAGAAATTAAAAGACAAATTGCAAACGCTTCAAAACCGTGCTGCCAGAGTCATTACAGGAGCAGGACATGAAATTAGATCGAATGAGCTTCTGGAAAGTTTACAGTGGGACTCTCTTCATGTAAGGCGTGCTAAATTGAAGAGTGTCATGCTGTATAAGGTTCTCAACCAAAACACGGCACAGTGCTTAACAGAAAGCCTTGTTAGACTTAGAGATCTGAATAGAGGGTATGACTTACGTAATCTTGAAACTGATCTAGCACTTCCAAAGCCGAAAACTAATTTTCTTAAGCGAAGCTTTAGATATAGTGGCTCAATGTTATGGATTAATCTTCCACTAGAGGCTAAAAAAGCGACTTCGCTTCGTCAATTCAAAAGCAGCATTGCTGACCTGTCTTTCAAATGAACCATGTTGACTTGAATATAGTGAATATACAATTTGTAATTATTTTTAATCTAATTTTTATCTAATTTTATGTAATGTAGTATTATCTAATTTTATGTAATGTAGTAGTATCTAATTTTATGTAATATAATTAAAAGTATGTATTAGTAGTAGTAGTGGTTAGAATAATTTTATTTGTATTTATAAGGTATCACGCCCCTCCTGTAAATCAGCTTAGTTCAAAAAGTTGTGAGAGGCTAGCGTGTGTAAATAAAAGAGATGTCTGTCTGTCTGTCTGTCTACTAAAAGACCCTCATCGAGCGGCAGGTTTAATAGCTAATACACCTCATTTCATGGTATTACTTATAATAATATTGTAATGTATCCACGATATAATGTAGTGTGAAGGTGAAGAAAACTCGTTTCCCGATAAACTTTGAACGAAGCACATTGTGAGACGCAATGAAAATCTGTTCCTAAAACTCAGTATGAATAGTTTTCCGCGGAAATCCAAACCACGACCCGGGGATTCTAACGTGAAACTCTGCATCGACAGAGGATGTGGAAGGTTGAGAGTTTGCCTGTGTTACTGTTGATAACGATTGTCTCAATGTCTTTATTTTTAAATCTGGTGTAATGTCATTTCCAATCACATCTCTAGGTCCACGCAGTTGGTATGTACGGTCGCCATGGAGCTGGAGTCGGTGAAGAACGAGGGTTACTCGACCGAATGGACATCATCAGTGGAACCCTGGGTAAAGCGTTCGGATTGGTCGGTGGTTACATCGTGAGCTCGGCGAAGTTGGTAGATACTATCCGAAGCTATGGTTCGGGATTCATTTTTACGACTTCATTGCCTCCCATGATCGTTAAAGGAGCGGTGAAGTCCATCGACATTTTGGCCAGTGAGGAAGGAGTGAACCTTCGCGAAAGACATCAGAGAAACGCGAAGTTACTGAGAAACAAGATCATTCAATCTGGCATACCTGCCATTAATGCTCCAAGTCACATCATTCCAGTTCATGTAAGTGAATGTCTATATGGGATCAAAGTTATAAAAACTGAAAAGAAAGGGGAGGGGAGCCAGGAAAGAAAGAAAGAGAAGAGAGAGAGAATGAACGAGGAGAGAGGACGGAAAGAAGGGAAAAGAAAGAGTGATAAAGATAGAAAGAAAAAAGAAAGAAAAGAAGAATGGAAGAAAAGAAATACAGAAAGAAAGGAAGAAAGCAAGAAAGAAAGGCAGAAAGAAGGGAAGAAAGCAAGAAAGAGAGAAAGAAAGAGAGAAAGAAAAAAAAGAAAGAAAGAAAGAAAGAAAGAAAGAAAGAAAAAATAATGAGGGACAATCGACTGCACTGGGAACCACGAAATACATTAAGTCATACATAGAAAATGTTATTAAGAATGTGTCCCTTAAAAATTGTTAATTTAATTCTCTCATTGTTCATAGGTTGGTAATGCCGAGAAATGTACCCAAATCTCCAACTACCTGATGAAGAAACACAACATTTATGTTCAGTCCATCAACTATCCCACCGTGCCACGTGGCGAGGAAAAATTACGAATTGCACCAACACCACACCATAGTGAGGCCATGATGGACGAGTTTGTCGCCTGCCTAGCGGATGCATGGAGCACCAGCGATATTCCGTTTGTTTGGCCAGCATGCAACGCCAGTTGTAAATGTCAAGCGCACTGCGAAACTGCGAGGAAAAATGGCACAATCTCTGACACTTACAGCTTACCGCTGACCATGGTTGCCTGCTAGACTTACCAAAATCTTCGAAAGCGTAGAAAAGTATCACATTATAAAACTGCACCTTCAGTGTCAAAATGTAAATGTTGTTTTTCCCAGAAAAAATAAAGTTTCACCAACCGTGTTTGTTTTAGGGTTCACTTATAAAAAATATTAGGAATGCGTGACATAGATGGGACATTTCAAAATTACCTTTATTCATCTACTCTGCTTCGTCCGGCACCTTCCATATGAAAATGAGTTTTGTTTAGAAGTGAACGAATGCTAATTGCCCATGAAAGGCTTCGCACACCAAGCCTCGTTTCAGAATTGACGTAAAATGTAGTTCGGAAATGGCATAATGAAATTACAGTTTCATTCCAAATCATTTTACTGGTCAGGAAAATATCACCCAATGCATGCTTTGCAATAGTTTATGCCGAATGTAATTTACCATTAATTATGATCAATATAATAACTAACGCTACATTATGAAAGTCGATTTTCTGAACCTTAATTACTCTTCTTACTACAAGGAAATTTACGCATTGATTAAATGAAGTCAAAAAATTTAAATTTTCCCAGAGTCAAACCGAAAGGCAATGAAATGTTTCTTTACCACACAGAGCTTTGCTAGACAACCAGTGAAGTTCGGAAGCAATAACTTTCATATCTGGCAGAGTTTTCACCAAGACCTTGATGTATTCCGTCTTTTCTGGAGGTACTGGAGTACACTAGTATTTGCTGCCTGCACGGAGATCCGAAGGATCTTACTTTGTCTGGCTATTACGCCATTTCTTCGGTTCTGGAGACCAGGAATGGACAGAAATAGCTGAAAAGGACAAAATCAACAAAACATCGCGAGTATCTATTCTGTACCCATTGCCAAGACACGATATGATATGGTCGGTTTGAATTACAGTGTTATCATGTAAAATGTAGACGACACTCGGGCCCTCATTCTTAATAGCTAGTTACTTTGCCGCACGCGATTAAACATTTAACGGCTCCGTGAAGATTACCTTCATTTCCCTCAAAACGACTGTCAAGCTAACGATTGTTCGTAAAATTACTGTGAAACAAGTGATAGCAAAATAGGGATGTGTTACTACATTGTTCAACGGGTAAATGTCAGAATTTCAGAGCTCCACCCTAAGATGGTTTAGTAAAATTATTTACACGCATGAAACACACTTGTCCACCTTGTAATCCCACACAAACGATGCCATTTGAAGCACAAGCTATAGCTAAAACAAAGCGCTCAAAATGAAACTCATCAACGAGAACTCCCGTCTCCAGACTCCACAACTTCAACACTTTGTCGCGTGATCCAGACAAGAGGTAGGCTCCACCAGGGACAAACGCCAGGGCTCGGATATCGTGGGTATGGCCACAAAGTCTTCGGATTTTGTTCCCGGAGTAAAGATCCCAGTGCATCAGATTGTGATGGGATCCTTTAGTGACGACGTGTCCTGTCGGTAGGAAAATCCTAGCCACTTGCTCTCTCCCAGCTCCTCCATGAACCCTCTTGAGCACACTGCCATTGTCCAAGGACCACTTGACCACACTAAAACCACGAACACAGGCTGCAATCAAACAATCGCCAACAACACGGAGGGCAGCAATACCATAACTTTTGAACACGTAACTTCGCACGATCCCAGTGCCGTTTATTCGCTTAACGTCTTTGCCAGACGAACCTGCTACGATGTCTTCCGAGCCAGGGATGAATGCGAGTGCGGTCACAGGATAGTCGTGGACATTTTCACAGGACCATAAATTGATCCATCTCGGGGTTTGGGTGTCAATCAGAAACCAAAGTTTCACTGATCCATCCTCATAACCGGAGACGAAATACAAGAATTTATTACCGGTTCGGCTTGCCAGTTGGGTTACCGCCCCATTTGGGCCTTGATGTGACCCACGGATTCCTGCCGTGTCAAACAACACAAATTCACCGTTCTTGCAGCCAACCAGAAGAAACTCTGAGCCAATTGCACAAACACTGGTTATCTTAGTGGAAGGTTGCCCTAAAACAACGCACTCTGTATCGTCCAAGCTTCTCAACTCGACGGTATTTGTTTCATCGACGAAAGCAAAATGAAGGTCGTTCTTAAGAACGGCAACAAAACAAATACCTTTTCCAATCCTTGTATTCTCGTAACACTTAATTATCTCAGAAGACTGAAGATGAACCTGAGAAAGACTTCCTTGGTTACTTCCGGAAAGTGCCAGTTCTCCATCGCTCGTGATGTCAATTGTTGTGACGAGTGCACCACTAGGGTGAGCAGCGTTGTAGCGGATTTCTCGCCAAGACGAGAGCTCCCAGTAAATGAAAAGGCTTTCAGTCATAATGCCGGAAAGGATAGCTTCACCATCTGGTAGTATAATCATTGAAGTGCGACCTGGGTTAGGTCCCTGGCTCACCTTGGAAACGTTGTTGTTAGCAAGCTCAATCTGACACACCTCATCATTTCTACTACATGTGTACACAGTATCCCCACGAGCAGCTATTTCCATTGTTGTGAAGGCAGGTAACACAACAGACCGAGGAAGGGCTCCTTGCCGTTGCCAATTCCAGATAGACACTTGGTTGTTCTTGCATCCAACCAGCACTAGCTCGCCAGTCTGGTTAAATCGAACCAGTCGGGGTTCGTTGTGCATTTCAACCCCAGCGATCATTTCACCACGCTCCAGGTTCCACACCTTGACAACAATAACAAATATAACATGTATAGCATCTCTAGCAATTATGAAAATGACAATACCATAATGGCAAATAATTACAACAACAACGATAATAACAATGACAAAGATATTATAGATGAAGGAGAGCGTAGTCCCAAAAACGTGCGTTATAAGTATATGATATGGCTTTATCCAGAAAGGGCTGTATAGGTACATACATTATATAATATATATAACATTATATAATGTATTATTATATGATACTTTATATAATTACAACATTAAAATAATGACAGTGATAATAATAATAATATAACAGGGACATGGACAAAACGACAATTTAATAAATTCTTTATACTTCTATGTCATCGTTATTCTTTTACTTAAATTAATTATATGGAACTTTACATTTTTAATACAACTAAGATTTCCGCCTGGTTCATCGTTTCCAAACATATTTAAGAACAAAAGAGGTAGTTTCGTTGTGACGAATTGAAACAGATCTCAGTTCCTTCTAATGATAAAGTATTACCTTGATCAACGAGTCTTTTCCCAGAGATACCAAGTGGGTTCCATCAAGTGACATGGCCACGCTCACCGCTCGTTTACAATGACCTCTTAGAGTATATTTCTCTTCTGCCTTCTCACAACGCCAGATCTTCAACGTTCCGTCCATGGATGACGAGGCACAAACCGAGCCATCGTCTTTGACTACAATATCCATAACATCCGAAGTGTGTCCGAGCAATTCACTTTCCTTCAAAGAATTCGTATCAAGATCCCATACTCTGAAACTTTTATCTTGCGAGCCAGACAGTGCTTTAGAACCATCTGGACTAGCCATAACAAACCTAATGGATTGGCTATGGCCTCTGAAACAAAACAACAGCTTTCCCGTGGCCAAACACCATAACATGACCACCATATCCTTACCACCTGAGATTATTCTTTCACCATCAGGGGTCACACCGACACTATAGATTTCTTCTTGATGACCACACACAGTGCGAAGTTCTTGGAAAGTCTTGAGATCCCAGATCTTTAAAGTCTTGTCCCCCGAAGCTGACACCAGAATGTCGCTGTCCTTAGTGGCTGTTACAGCATAAACTGTGTCAGTGTGGCCCAAAAGAGTAGCTTCGTGGTTCAAGGTTTCAGCATGCCATAGTTTGATTGTTTGGTCAAGGGATGATGTTGCCACAAAGACGCCATCCAAAGTGGTGCAAAGACCACGAATGTGGCCTTCGTGAGCGGGGATAGAGCGAAGGAGGTCACCCTTAGAAACATCCCAGACTTTTAAACTACCTGCAGAATGAAAGATAGAAATATTATTTTAAGTACTATTTACAAAATGAGTATCGGTTCTATATCGGGATATTCAGGGAGAAAGGGAGGTGGATGAAAGAGAAGGAAGAAACGTAAGTGCGAGGAGAAGGGGATGAGGGAAAGATTGGAAGATGGGGAAAAAAGGAGTGGAGGAAGAGGAAGAAAATGAAGAGACGAACAGTTGAAGGGAGAAAATGAATGGACGAAAAAAGGGAGAGGGGTAAGAAATAAAGAATATGATAGGGGAAGTGGGTGGAAAGAAGAGAGGAGTAGAAAAACGAAAAAGGAAGAAAAGGGGAAAAAGGAAAGGACACACGGATTAGGGATGGTCGAGTATAGTCAATTTAAAGTGCATGTGTGATTAGACTAATCACAGTTCTTATTCATGTGTATTCTAAATCTGTACGACCGTAGTTTATTTACCCTGCTTTCTTATTCCACTTACCATCGTTTGAACCAGTAAAAAGGCGATTGTCGTCCGCGCTGAAGTCCAAAGCATTGACATAGCCCCCACGGCCTTCCAGCACATGAACCTCCATATAGCTGTCTAGGTCCCAGATCCTCGCAGTTGTGTCGTAAGAACCGGACGCAAGAAGTGTTCTTCCGTGAGATAAGGCCAAGCAATAGACGGTCATCTTGTGGCCTTTGAGAACCTTTAGTTCCTTTCCCGTTTCCAGCTCATGGACTTTGATCAACTGATCTGTCGATGCGGAAATGACGACCGTGCCAGAAGCACTGTAGGTAGCCGCAAGTGATAACACTTTATCATTGTGTCTGTTGAAGATTTTTATCAGCGGTCCTACAGGTTCAGTTAGGCACGAATGCAGTGGAATTAGAAGGCGTTTATTCAAGCTGCTTTCTCGAACTTGTTCCAATAACTCTTTCACACTCGGATTTTCATGTGAACACGAAGATAGTCTTCCCAGCAGCTGCGCGCCCATTGCATCGGGTTTCTTATCGAGGACATCAGCTGAGAGCATCAAGGAAGATTTCACAAGCTTTAGTTCGTGCGACGAATCACCCAGAAATCGGAAATCTGACAACAGTGAAGCTAAGCTGGTTACTTTTACTTTTCGCTGAAGCCACTTGAAGTCAAAAAACAGGTATAGAAGATCTTCGTATTTCTCCGCGGAACACAAGTGGTAAGGTAAATACGTGAACACATACTCATCATTTCTGGGAAAATTTGACCACTCACCGTCTTTACATTGGTGACGAAAAATTTCTAAAAATCTAGCCTGAACATCGCTAATTCGATGACCACCTTGGCGGAGTCGTCCCCGGGCAAAATCCAGAAGTAAGTCGTGGACACGGTAGGTCTTCTTGCCTTCATGTGATGGACCTTTCTGAATCAATGAACGTCTTTCTAAAACATTCAGAATGTTCCTCGCCTGCCGAGCACTGCACTTGAACCCTCCAGTATCACATGAAGACCAGAACATTTCGAGAATTGCCGACGGGATGTCGGTATCTTCAGGAAAGATGCCGAAATCTAGGAATTTCTCTCGGTGATTTGGTTCCAACCGCTGGAAACTCACGTCGATGGCGGCCAGTAAATGATCGTATGGATAAGCATCTTTGGGAAAACACGAACGCACAGATTCCAGGTCTGCCTTTTTTAAGTCGTCAAGAACGTCCTGCCAGTCTTGCTCATCACGAGTGTCCACCAAACTTGAGCCCACGAGAGCTAGAGCAAGAGGCAATCCACGGCATTCCTCCAAAAGCCCTTCCACAATTCGCTGAATGTTTTCCCCGAATGTCAACAGCTCTGCAGGCTGTATTTGAGCACTTTTGTAGAGCAACCTTCGTGCCTCGTCTTTTCCCATAGTTCCAAGCTCGTGGATCGCCGAGCCCCGCAGCCCGCGGACAACGCCTGCGTCTCGTGTAGTTATCAGAAGTTGGCACTTTCCCGACAAAACATCGAACACGTCCGCGTCATCGACGTTCCATACATCGTCCAGTACGACCAAGCAGTCCTTACTTGTGGTATTTTCACGTATCCAGGCTTGAGCTTTTGCTAAATCACTAAAAGATCGACTTCCTCCCAGAGCTTTTACAAGAACGTTAACAAGGGCCAAGCAGTCAGGGGTCTGACCAATATCCAACCAAATTACATCCCGATTTGAAGACATACTCCAGGCGACGGCTTGAGCTAAAACTGTCTTTCCGATGCCTCCCATACCCCGGATTCCGACGACATCACGACTACGAACACCAACCACTCCTACTCTGTCGTTACCAGATTCCAGCAACTTCAAGACCGCGTCTAGTTCAGGTTTTCTCTCAATTATGTCAGCAGGTAAATTTCGCAGGCCATATACTATGGAATTGGAAAGGAAATCAGTATTGACTTTGCATATTCCATATACCTCGTACTCGGCTAATAATAAACCAGTATTTCTACAAACAGTAACGTACAACATAATGACTAACCTTTTCTAATTCCACGACTTTCATTGAACTCGTTGATGATTTTTACGAGATCTTCTCTATGAAATGAACTCAGCATTTCTCGCAGAAAGGACAAATCCTTTGAAGACATTAACCTAGCATGTTCCATCGCAAGGAAGATTTCCAAAGGATCGTCCACGGGACTGTCCTGGAATAATTCATAACCTGCGTCTTCCAAGAAGTGTTTCATTCGTTGAAGATCTCGAACTTGGCTCAGTTTATCAGAAAGTGTTACGAGAAGTTTTCTATACGGGCTAATGAGTGACTTGTAATCGGGATCTAATGAGGCAATAGTCAACTATCATCTCCACGTAAATATGATCTCACATATAGCAGACGATTTTATACTTGGGATAAAATATAAATCTTTAGAAGTAAAAAATGCAAGTACGTGCTCTCAAAAACAAAAGTATGAAAATTTTAAATGGATAAGAAGAAGCCTTCTCAAACTCATTAGCATCTAGTTGCCATGTGCGCACAGCAAGGGCACACGTTTCAATTTGTTTAATGGTTATAACGTTGAATGTATAATGTAGAGCATCCCTACAATTTTGCTTGTCCTCAATAATCGTAGTGGGACGTTTTCTCATTGTTTGCACCACTAGTGGACGATCCGGTTACTGGTACAGCGTGTTGATCGATGTGACAGAGTTTCAGGGAAAAGGTCCGATAACATTAATTTATGCACTGTTTTAAAATCTTTGTTGTTTAATTCGACTACAGTCCCACAAGAAATGTCATTGATCCTCTGCCTACATTCACCTGCAACATTTTATCCGGGCTCACGCAGGTTTCATGCGGGCCTAGGTCCGGTGGGCCTGTACGTTATTACGCCACTGCTGTGTATTAAGACTTACGAAGAAGATAAATTTTTTTACATATCAGAAGGGATAAGGCACAAAGACAATCTAGTGAAAGAAAAATAATGGTAGTAATATTTTTTTCCTTTATAATTCATTATATTGAGGTTTTATAGAAGTAACAATTTATCTCCTGTATTACCTCTTCCAATTCCCAGATCTTGGCAAATAGTATCAGCAAGCTCGTTCAGTGATATGGCATCAAATAATTCGCACAACAACCCATTTTCTCGTAAACTCGTACGCTGCAACAGCTTTCGACTCTCAAGCTCTGTGATTACTTCCAAAAACGTTTCGGCCCTGGCAATATAGTTTCCTACCACTTCTTCTAGTAGAAACTTCAATTTTTTCAGCTTGTAAATTTGTATGCGACGTGACAGTTTCAGACAAAGGTCCGTGAATTTGCGGCTCTGTACTTCTGCTTCTGCCATGAGTTATTGAAACTGAAAACAAAATCACTGAATTTAATAGCGCACATTTTTCATGCAGAGAGCTGAGTTTTATGGACACCGTTTAATTATATCTAATTTATACCCTTTCGCTCGACCATTATGTCAGTTAGAAATGTACCTTTGGGAGGTTTACTGGAAAAATGACAAAAATTGGATCAAGGAGTTTCATCAGCTTTACGACGTCTTAAACGGCAACAAATGACTATTCAATATTTTAATTGATCATCAGTCAGTAAAATCGTCTGGCGTTAGTCAGAGTACAATTGTTTGGTGTTAGCCAATGTGAAATAATAGAAAAACTGACAGAAAACATTTAGAACAATACCATAGCGTGCCGGGTAAATTCTCGTACCTTCAATTGTCAAATCTTTCGTCATATAATTTTGTCGTTTTGTAATGGGGTTGAAGCTTGTCAAACTCAAGGATGATACGTCAATTGGTAAACACGCAATGATCTGGATATTGGTCAATGTTAATTCTTTGAACGTCCTTTAACTTCTTGAAAGATCGGCTTTGAAATAGATTCTAAAAAATTATCTTGTTAAGCGTCACAAGGAATAGGACGTTGAAGGAAGTAAGTCGTTAAATAACTACACTCAGGTGTTTTTTTCCAAGAACGAATGTTCAGTTGAACCTGCCTATACGTAATGTAATTCCCATTTCTTGGTATTGCACGCGTTAGCAGGGTTGCTTCGGTCTCAACCATGCCAAAGAAGATGTAATATTTCGAGTACGAGTTGGTGTTCTTCTTCCGATTTCTAGATACCGAGAAACGAGTTGAAAAACAAGGCGAAGCCGAGATTTTTTAACGAGTTTCGAGGTATATAGAAATCGGAGGAAAAACACTAAACGAGTGTTTGAAATTACTTCTCAAACGAACCAGTATTTTAGGCGAAAATCCAGCCGAAAGTTAGAAAAATTCAGCTGTAATCTTCCTCCGATTTCTAAATACTGATTAATTATGTATTTCTTTTGTTTTTTCTTGGTGAATTATTAATGAGTTTGAGAATAGACTGTCATTTTCAGTTAACTTTTTTTTTATCAAAAACGCACAGTAACTGCTTAACTTAGATTAAGACTTCCTTCAAGAAGAACACATAACTTAGCAATTTGTGTTGGACTGATCAGATCGGCTTGGTGAATATCGTGAAATAAGGTGGTGATCAGCAAAGTTTTAAACGCTCTGTACATCACCCTAAGTTACACTACAGTCAATACCAGATCGCTTTCGATATCCGATTGTCTGGACCCAATCCGATACAAACCAAGACAGTACACAGTTATTCTTAGACCCCGTTCACACGATACCGGTACGAAACTGCACCGGTATCAAAATATCACGGTACGAACCTGTTCACCCGATACCGGTAGAGGTACAGTTTCATTACGGTTTCACATTACGGTTTCAAATCGTTACGGTTAGCATTACGGTTTCATGCTTTTTCATACCGGTACCGTGTGAACGCAAGGTCTAACCGTAATAATTTCGTTACGGTTTCATTTCGTACCGGTATCGTGTAAACGGGGTCTTGGTTATATTACTCCGCTCTAGTTTGATCTTCTGTTGGATAACAGAAAACAGGCTAAAATTTTGCTAGAAAATGTCCTTATTGAAGGACATATCGAATTGTTTTCATATCGAATTACTGTGTTTTGCTCAGTTGTTCGCATATATCGAGACGATTTGAAAATCCCTGGTGTTACTTTCTTCTTTTCATGTTGCAAGTACCGAAAATGTCAAAGAAAATGCATTTTGCAGATTTCGATACACGAGGTAAGTCAAAAAGCTTCTTGATTACGTTAAACGAGTTCACCTTCAACTGTCTGACCTTCCCGTCCTTTCGTCATTTCATAGCGATGTTTGCTCAAGTCAGCATGGTTTGGAATCACTGTCTTACCTTCTTATCTCTCGGTTGAAGGGACAACTTGAGGCACAAAAGCACAGTGCTCTTGGTTAAATATTATTTAATTTCTCGTCCCTTTAACTTTGTCTTCTTCACCTCTGTTGAAAATCGATTTCATTCAAAATTGAACTTGGTTTGGTCTGTCGGCTCTTTGTCTACCCTACTCAGCGACGTTAACAGTAAACTTCACGCTCGAGTCGTAATGGCTGAAGAAATATTTCCAAGGCAGATGACATAACCAATCTTTCTTTGTGGAGAGTGACTCATATCAACTTCAAGGAAAATTTCTTTCATGTATTTAAAATCACAAACCCTTGATTTCGTTCTCGGAACTTAAACTTCCAAGTAACGATCTTCAATACAATCAAATTTTCAATGCCACGACGCAAACGTGTAAGGCGTCATGTTGCATCTCATAAATCACATGCCATATACAGGGGCAGTGGAGCGGTTTTTTAAGTAGGGGGAAGCTAAAGGGAATGAACGGATGTCTTTCAATTCGCGCGAAAATTTTTAGGGAGTCAAGAGGCATACGGTCACGTAAATGAAATCGCTAAAGCACTAAAACAATACTTCTTGCATCTTAAGAGATGTTTTAATTAACAAACAATTATTATCATAACCATCATAATATTCGGTTTGATAAACAAATCGTGAAATGTAACAAGTATAAATGTAGTATAAAATAAAACATATTCCGAAGAATAATGTCATCTTGAAAACTCAAGATATTACTCAATACAAGATAAAACTATTGTTGAAACTGTTTCAACAATAGTTTTATCTTGTATTGAGTAATATCTTGAGTTTTCAAGATGACATTATTCTTCGGAATAAGTTTTATTTTATACTTTTTGAAGTTGTCGGCTGGTCATGGTTGATGATAAATGTAGTATATAATACAAAATAATTAAATGCAAACGCAATATGTATGGTTCTCAGCACAAACCAAGATTTGTATTTTAGTAAAGCTGAAAATGGTCAACTTAAATGTCTTTGTGCAATGTAGCTGGCTTTACCGATTCTATCGTTTGATTAATTTGTGATGCTACTTGGGGATTCTTGGATACATGATTCAACAGGAAAAGCTCTAGTTTCTTGGCTAGACTAACAGACCGAAACTGATGTTGTTCAATGTGTTTTGTTTTTTCATATTCTTATGTAACTTTTAATCTGTAGATCCAAATAAGAGGGCATAAACTGATGCGTTACACTTTGTTATACAAAGGCATTTCTTTTTAATAAGAGCACTTTTTGCGGTTTCAAAAAGGTTGGAAAGGCACAATGGTTTTGACCACCGCTGGTTTGGGGTTGTTCAAATTTTTGCGATGCTTTGGTCTATATTTTAAAATTAGCAGTTTATACATAGAATCTATCAACATTTAGGTTTTTTTTGTGGCGAATTCCGTTTCCTGAAGATTAAATTATTTTTCTTAGGATAAAAGTGGGGGGGGGGGGCTAAAGCCTCCCCAACCCCTCCCCCTCCGCGGCCCCTGATATAGGAAGTAAAAACCAGTCAGTTCGGGTTGTTCATGCCTGACTGAAATTTCAGAGGGATTCCACAATGTTAAAACCAAGTTCGAAGATTTGATAAGGCAATTATTCGACGCAACTTGGGAATGGCTGATATACATTTAAGTTTAATTTTCTACTTTAACCAAGCACTTTATTCCAACGCAGTTGATTCATCCACATTTTGAATGTCTGACCGCAAAAGTATTTTGAAATTCCAGCTCTCTTGATACGACAACTTAAACTACATGTCCTGTCGTAGGTAAAAACTGATGGGAAACATCCGCCGTCATCTTCGTTGAATGCATGGATGGTAGACAAAAATTCGCACTGAAAATGACGTTGGAAACCTGATCGGGCAAGTATTTTTAAAAAATTCAAAAGCTCTTTCAATGAATATTTGCCTTAAAATGAGAAAGACTACCTCACTGTTATTGTTAGCTGCCTGCAGCTTTGCCGCACTCGAATCATTTTAAAGTAGAATCATTATTACTAACATTCGCGAATGTACAGATAAACTTGTGAAACAAAATAGGGATAAATGACCACATGTCCACTTTAAGTGGAAAAGTTTCAGAATTTCACAACCCCTCCCTCAAATGGTTTCGCTGAGGTTTACTTTCATGAAGCACACCTGTCCGCCTTGCAATCCAACACATACAACACCGTTTGAAGCGCAAGCTATAGCCAAAACGTAGCGCTCAAAATGAAACTCGTCAACGAGATTTCCCGTCTCCAGGTGCCATAGCTTTAGTACTTTATCACGTGATCCAGACAGGAGGAGGATGCCACCCGGAACAAATGCTAGTGCTCGGATGTCATGCGTGTGACCACTAAGCCGACGAGCTTCGTCCCCGGAGTAAAGATCCCAGAACAAAAGGCTGTGATGGGATCCTTTGGAGATCACGCGTCCGGATGGAAGGAATATCCGGGCAACTTGCTCTCTCCCAGCTCCTCCGTGAGCCCTCTTCAGCATACGACAATCCGCCAAACACCACTTCACGACACTGAGACTACGGACGCAGGTCGCAATCAAAGAATCATCAACCACACGAAGGGCAGCTACCTCGTAGCACTTGAAAACATATTGCTGAACGACTCCTTCGCGATTCGATCGTTTTACTACGTTGTCATACGAACCAGATACGACGTCTCCCGATTCAGGAATAAATGCGAGCGCAGTTACCGGATACGCGTGTACCTTTTCATGAAACCAAATGTTAATCCATCCGGGAGGGTTCATGTCTGTCAGAAACCAAAGTTTCACTGATCCATCCTCATAACCGGAGACGAAATACAAGAATTTATTACCGGTTCGGCTTGCCAGTTGGGTTACCGCCCCATTGCGGCCTTGGTGTGACCCACGGATCTCTGCTGTATCAAACAACACAAATTCACCGTTCTTGCAGCCAACCAGAAGAAACTCTGAGCCAATTGCACAAACACTGGTTATCTTAGTGGAAGGTTGCCCTAAAACAACGCTCTCTGTATCGTCCAAGCTTCTCAACTCTACAGTATTTGTTTCATCGACGAAAGCAAAATGAAGGTCGTTTTTAAGAACGGCAACAAAACAAATACCTTTCTCCCTACGTGTATTTTCGTAACACCGAACTATCTCCGCAGATTCAAGATGAACCTGGGAAAGAGTACCTTCACTACTTCCGGAGAGTACGCGTTTGCTGTCTTTGGTGATGTCAAGGGCCGTCACGAGGGAATCACGAGGATGGCCGGCGTTGTAGGAGATTTCCCGTGAAGAAGACATTTCCCAGTAAATGAACGAACTTTCTGGCGCAATGCCAAACAGCACCGCCTCGGCGCGCGGCAGTATGACCACTGAGTTGTAACCTGCCCAGGGTCCTTGACACACTTCTGAAACATTATTGTTCGTAAGATCAACCTGGCAGATCTCGGCACTTGAACTACACGTGTAAACTGTATTTCCATCCACAGTCATTTCCATTGTGGTAAAGGCAGGCAAGGTTACTGACCTATAAAATCGATAAAATAGACCAGATGAAAGTGTCAAAAAGACGCTTGGAATTGCAAGCATTTTAATATGGTGTAATAAATATTTCCTCTCTAGTTTCTATGAACTAAGCTTTTGTCTTGGGAACTTAACTAATACTATGATGACCGATAGTATATAGAGGGGATACGTTTCTAGGATAATAAATATTGAGCATTTAGTATGGGCAGTAACTTCTCGCACAATTCCTCCTCGAGAACGCATGTGATAGGGATAAAAGAAACGTTTAAAGTAGACCTTAAACGATCTCGTGTTCATTCTTATATTATTTCATTAAAAATGGACGAGATTGCATCAGAACACTTTTCAAGTTAATGAGGTTTATTAGAGATTAAAAGTCCCTCTGAAAACAGAAAAAAACAAGCCAATCATAGCATGGTATAATCTTCTTGGGTCTTAAAAATTAATCCTGATACTCGAAATTTCCTTCTGTCTATGTTACATAATATAGTCTGTCTTAGCTTATGTTACCTGTACAACATTTCTTGGTTACGCCAGTTCCAGATGAACAACTGGTTGTCTTCACAACCAACCAGCACCAACTCGTTTGTCTGATTAAATCGAACCAACCGGGGTTCCGGCATTTCCATTGTAGCGATCCTCATACCATCTTCCAGATCCCATACCTTGATTAACGAATCCTTCCCCAACGACACCATGTAAGCTCCATCAGGTGACATGGCCACACTTACAGCTCGCCTGGTGTGACCTTGCAGGGTGAACGTTTCTTGCCCCGTATCGCAACACCAAACCTTCAACGTTCCATCAAACGAAGAAGAGGCACAGATCGATCCGTCGTCGTTCATGCAGACATCCATTACGTCCTTTGAGTGTCCGGAAAATTCACTTTGCTTCAACCTACTCACATCAAGATTCCATACTCTAAAAGTCGTATCTTGCGAGCCCGACAAGGCTTTGGAGCCATCTGGACTGACCATGACAGATCTAATAGACTGACTATGACCCCTAAATCGATACAACAGCTTTCCCGTGGCCAAGCACCATAACATGACCACCATATCCTTACCACCTGAGATTATTCTTTCACCATCTGGGGTCACACCGACACTATAGATTTCTTCTTGATGACCACACACAGTGCGAAGTTCTTGGAAAGTCTTGAGATCCCAGATCTTTAAAGTCTTGTCCCCCGAAGCTGAAACCAGAATGTTGCTGTCCTTAGTGGCTGTTACAGCATAAACTGTGTCAGTGTGGCCCAAAAGAGTAGCTTCGTGGTTCAAGGTTTCAGCATGCCATAGTTTGATTGTTTGGTCAAGGGATGATGTTGCCACAAAGACGCCGTCCAAAGTGGTGCAAAGACCACGAATGTGGCCTTCGTGAGCGGGGATAGAGCGAAGGAGGTCACCAGTAGAAACATGCCAAACTTTCAGGCTTCCTATAAATTCAAATCACTGAAATCTTAGTTCAACTCTTTCCTCTCTTGAGGTTTCCATCATGTAAAATTGTGCAGAAAGTTTCCACATGAGATAACCTTAAGGCGCTGTTACACCTGCAATTCTTTGTCTCGCAATTGTCGTTCTGGCGTATGCAATAAACCCAGGTCAGTGTACGCAGGAGGGTTTCTCCTTAGGCCCCACCTACGTGATACGATTGTCGGATGCAATCGTTTTTGATTAATCTTTTCTAAACCCAACTTTATTTCTGAGATGAAAAGTTAGCTTGAGTGCTGGCTCTTCTAATTTCAAAATTGTTTTAAATACCTCCCTCTTGCAATTACAGTCGCTTACCGTCATTGGACCCAGTGAACAGCTGTTCGTCGTCCACACCGAAGTCCAAAGCATTCACATAGCCCCCACCGCCCTCCAGCTTTAGTAATTCCTCGTAACTGTCCAGGTTCCAGATCCTCACGGTCGTATCGTACGAGCCAGACGCCAGTATGGTTCGGCCATGTGATAACGCCAAGCAGTAGACAGCCATTTTGTGGCCCTGGAGGACTTTCAGCTCTTTCCCGGTTTCCAAATCATTCACTTTAATCAAACAATCAGATGAAGCGGAAATAACAATTGAACCAGCAACACGATAGGCGGTTGCAAGTGATAGCACAGTACCATGGTGTCTGGTGAAGATTTTAATGAGTGGTCCGTCAGGTTCCGTTAGACAAGAATGTAACGGAATCAGAAGACATTTCTTCGAGCAGTTTTCTCTAACTTGCTGCAACAGCTCGTGTATATTCAGATTTTCACGTGAACGCGAGGCGAGTCTTCCCAGCAACTGTGCACCCATTCCGTCTGGTTTCTTATCAAGGACATCGGCCGAGAGCATTAGGGAAGACTTTAGGACCTTCGGTTCTTGTGCGGCATCACTCAAAAATCGGAAATCTGATATCAGTGAAGCTAAGCTGGTTACTTTTACTTTTCGTTGAAGCCACTTGAAGTCGAAGAACAAGTGAAGAAGATCTTCGTGTTTCTCTGCGGAACACAAGTGGTATGGTAAATACGTGAAGAGATACACATTATCTTCGGGAAAATTTGACCAATCTCCACCCACGCACTGGCGACGCAAAGTTTTTAAGAATTCAGCTTGAATGTCTCTGATTCCATGACCGCATTGAAGACGTTTTCCTCGGGTGAAATCCAGAAGTAAGTCGTGGACACGGTAGGTCTTCTTGCCTTCATGAGATGGACCTTTCTGAATCAACGAACGTCTTTCTAAAACATTCAGAATGTTCCTCGCCTGGCGAGCACTGCACGTGAACCCTCCAGTGTCACATGAAGACCAGAACATTTCGAGAATTGCCGACGGGATGTCGGTATCTTCAGGAAAGATGCCGAAATCTAGGAATTTCTCTTGGTGATTTGGTTCCAACCGCTGGAAACTCACGTCGATGGCGGCCAGTAAATGATCGTATGGATAAGCATCTTTGGGAAAACACGAACGCACAGATTCCAGGTCTGCCTTTTTTAAGTCGTCAAGAACGTCTTGCCAGTCTTGCTCATCACGAGTGTCCACTAAACTTGAGCCCACGAGAGCTAGAGCAAGAGGCAGCCCACGGCATTCCTCCAAAAGTCCTTCCACGACTTCTGAAATCCTTCCACCAAATTTCAACAGCTCCGAGGGATGGACTTGTGCACTTTGGTACAATAATTTTCTTGCCTCGCCCTTTCCCATTGTTCCAAGCTCGTGGATCACCGAGCCCCGTAGCCCGCGGACAACGCCTGCGTCTCGTGTAGTTATCAGAAGTTGGCACTTTCCCGACAAAACATCGAACACGTCCGCGTCATCGACGTTCCATACATCGTCTAGTACGACCAAGCAGTCCTTACTTGTGGTATTTTCACGTATCCAGGCTTGAGCTTTTGCTAAATCACTAAAAGATCGACTTCCTCCCAGAGCTTTTACAAGAACGTTAACAAGGGCCAAGCAGTCAGGGGTCTGACCAATATCCAACCAAATTACATCCCGATTTGAAGACATACTCCAGGCGACGGCTTGAGCTAAAACTGTCTTTCCGATGCCTCCCATGCCCCGGATTCCGACGACATCACGACTACGAACACCAACCACTCCTACTCTGTCGTTACCAGATTCCAGCAAATCCAAGACTGCGTCTAATTCAGGTTTTCTCTCAATCATGTCACCAGGTAAATTCCGTAAGCCATAGACTATGAAATTGAAAAGGAAATCACCATTAACTTCGCAATTTCCGTCACGGCTTGCAAAGCATTTGCCTTTGACTATTTGTACCGATTTCGCTCTCTCGTCTCTAGGCAGTGGCGTTGCTAGGGTTAAACTTTTTTTTTTTGGGGTGGGGGGCTAAAATTGTGGCATACCTTGAGGTTTTACAGTTTTTTAATGATGAAATCGGTGCTCACCACTATGTAACATCGTTTGGTATCACTGGGTACATGGCGACGAGTGTTTGTTCGATATCGCACCAAGAAAACCTTAGTTGTAGAAACGAATGTTGCCGAGATCCAGAACACGAGGCAATAATTCAATTGTTCAATTGGTTCAATGATCCGGTTTGAAATGTGTGGCGAGGCCACACAGATTTACATTTGGGGGAACCATGGTCCCCTTAACTCCCTCCTCGCGACGTCAATGTCCCTAGATCTGTACAAAAAAAGCCCGGCAAATACACTACACCATCACATACCTCGTACTCGGCTAATAAGAAACCAGTATTTCTCCAAACAGCAACGTACAACATAATGACTAACCTTTTCTAATTCCACGACTTTCATTGAACTCGTCGATGATTTTTACGAGATCTTCTCTATGAAATGAACTCAGCATTTCTCGCAGAAAGGACAAATCCTTTGAAGACATTAACCTGGCATGTTCCATCGCAAGAAAGATTTCCAAAGGATCGTCCACGGGACTGTCCTGGAATAATTCACAACCTGCGTTTTCCAAGAAGTGTTTCATTCGTTGAAGATCTCGAGCTTGGCTCAGTTTATCAGAAAGTGTTATGAGAAGTTTTCTGTACGGGCTAATGGGTGACTTGTAATCGGGATCTAATGAAGAAACAAGCAGCAATCATCTTAAGGTAAGTATTATCTTAGATATAAATGACGTGGTTAAACTTCGCTAAAATTAAAATCTTAAGTTATAAAGAAAGGAAATGTTTTGATTGGAAATTTCTTCTATCACATAAAATGGCGAAATGCTAGGAGGACAAAAAGCAAAATTGGAACACAAAAAATATAGAGCATTTTAAAACTGTTATGAGAATCTTATTGAACCATGTGTTCTACAAACTTTCATAGAGTAAGTATATAATCCTAGCTAGTCGGAGGGCACAGAAATATTTGTACGTAGATAACATATCTTAGATAAAAATAGTACGCACCTTCCCACTTTATTTGGATGCAACATCGATGTATAAAGACGTAAGTGGAGGCTAAATTTTTTACATGTAACACAGGAGAAGGCACAAATGACAATGTTTTAAAAGAAGTATTTCTAGTAGTAACACTTTTTCACTCATTATATCTTGAGTACAATTTTACCTAAAACATTACCTCTTACAATACCCAGATCTCGGCAAATCGTATCTGCCAGGTCTTTGAGTGATATGGCATCAAATAGTTCGCACAAAAGAAGGCCATTTTCTTTTAAACCTGTATGCTGCAACAGCTTCCGACTTTCAAGCTCTGTGATTACTTCCAAAAACGTTTCGGCCCTGGCAATATAGTTTCCCACCACTTCTTCTAGTAGAAACTTCAATTTTTTCAGCTTGTAAATTTGTATGCGACGTGACAGTTTCAGACAAAGGTCCGTGAATTTGCGGCTCTGTACTTCTGCTTCTGCCATGAGTTATTGAAACTGAAAAAAAAATCACTGAATTTAATAGCGTACATGAATCACAGAAACTGAATCACAGAAACTGAAAAAAAAAAAAAAACCCTCGTCGACATTATCAATTATGCGCTTGACAAGAAAAAAATTGTGATAAACCAACCGTCCAGAAAACGACAACAACAGCAACAAATCACAACTTATTCGATCACTGTACACAGCCACAGCTAGCGTGAGGTAGAAGAGGCAATTACCTCCTCTAATATTTTACAATAGGACATGGCTTGGACTATTCACGCCCAGGTTTCCTGTGTCATCAACCAACATCAATCTCTGCCTCCCCTTTTTCTGAAGTCTGATTACAACCTTACTATATTCTGATGGGCAGTCACTTTAACACTATACGTTTTACGCTTATGGGGGAGTGAAAGGCTATAGCCCCTTTTGGAAGGTCACACCGTCGCAGGCGCCTGGGGCTTTCCTTACAATGCTTACGACGTTCCCGGTGGAATGGTGTTCATAACTCTCGTTTATAGAGTCATGGACATTTCAGAATCATCCTCAGAGATATACGTGAACAGAAATTCTTCATGATAATCTGACACCGCCGAAGTCAACTGAAAAATGTTGACTCCAGCGAGATTTGAACTCGCACCTTCGGGATACAGATCCGCCGCTCTAAAAGTTGAGCTATCGAGTCCACCGGGACTGGAGGCGAGTTTTTATCCAACTTAAGTACACGAGATATTCTCGCGACAACTTAACGCTTATCCATGAGAGGATGTGCAGTGTTTCAATTCTATTTCAGAATCTCCCTCAGAGATATACATGAACAGAAAGAGAGCGGCGGACCGGTATCCCAAAGGTGCGGGTTTAAATCCCGCTCGAGTCAACATCTTTCAGTTGACTTCGGTAGGGTCTGATTATCATAAAAAAAGTCACGAATAATGTAGCACAAAGTGCTCTTTGCTTCCCACAACCCCCAGCGTGACAATAAAATCAGTTCAGTTTCAATCAACTAGTTTCATAATCAATTACTTTCATATGATTTATGAAAGCAGCAGTGCACGCAGGATTTGCTTGAGGGGACGAATTAAACAGTATAATGACGTGACGCTCTATGGGAGCTGGGGTCATTGACTTTTTTGAAATTTGGAGAATTTAAAGTCCCTAGATAGGCATTTTTGACGTTCAGGTGATTGTCACATTGTACGACAGTGGAATTTAGTAAACTGACTCTGAAAACGAGCCGCAAAAACACATTTGGTTGACGAAGTTTTGTTTCATTTTAACAGAAAAAATGAACACTCAGTTCCTGCTTCTGTTGGGGGCTTAACCCCCCAAGCCTCACTCCCCTAGGTGGGTCATTATATAGAACAGCGGCGTTCTTGAGGTTATACACAAAAAAAGTGTGTCACGTGACAAAAATGAACCAATAGAATGAATGAGGTCGAAACAAACACAAAACAATGAAAGGGAAAAGCATATGACAAATTATATGAGAAACTAAAGAGCAAAAAAGGCGAAAAATAGCGCGTGGATAGAAAATAATAATGTGGGATAGCGAAGGAAGGTGAGATGATGAAATACAGTGTTATTTGAGAGCTAAATGTAAGAAAATCGCTCGTTGATACCATGGGGGTGGAGTGTTCCAAGTTTGGAAATGAGACGCATTTTCTGACTTTTGCGGCTATCATTGCCACTAGAAACGGGAACTAAAGCTGGAATTTGCATATCCGAAAGGCTGTGATTAGCACTGTTAAAGTGCCTGGCAACAGGCTGATTAGCATCGTTCTTAGTAACAGCACGACGATGCTCCCCAAACCTGCCTCTCAAACCTCTTCCAGTTTCTCCAGTGTAAAGCATGCCACATTTACTGCATGAGATGCAGTAAATGAGATGGGAGGAGGTACAAGTGAAGTGGTGTTTGACAGTGAACTTAGATTTTGGCGCCGAAATTGTAATGGAGGAATCTATGAAACTACAGGTTTTGCAATTCTTGATGCCACAGGGAAATGTCCCCTTGGGAGACGACATATCCTATGGTAGGGAACTATGAACTAGGGATTCAGGGATGTTTTTGCTGTGTCGAAAAGAGACTAGAGGGTTATCGGGGAAAATGGAAGATGTTTCAGGGTCATTCTTTAGGATATGGAAGTTCTTGCGGATGAAAGCCCACGTGGTTTTGTTTTCCATGCTACTAATCTCCTGACGAAGGACCTTCGCTCGAAACGTCGAGAAGCTTTTTTTCTATCTTTTAGATAGTGTATAACCTCAAGAACGCTGCTGTTTAATCGAAGCTATCTACACTGGACCCCCGTGCCTTAGAATTCATTATATAGAACGGCATTTTGCTCAATGTTTAGGACTAACGAATGACAGTTCAAAACTTAAATGCAGTAGGTATACCATGAACATGGCCTTCTATAAGGGGCAAATGGGCATGGTTGATGAAATATTCTTCCAAGTTCGGTGGATTGCTAAAATATCAGGGAACGAAAACATGTTTAGTAAAAACCCAACTGTCATGTTTGGAGTATGATGCGTAACTGAAAGAAAACACATCCGCTTAAACATTGCTAAGCGGTCATAACCCAGAAGATACAGTTTAACGTTCGTTGTTCTACATTGTTTGTTGCCAGAAAACGTTAAACTGGGGTGAACATAATGTCGCCTGTCACTGTTTCAACATCGTTCAATATTTGTACTTTAGTTAAAAAGTTTTGAAAGATGTCGATCAACAAGTGTTGAAAAGTATGTCAGGCTATAAACGTTAAAAGGTGTCGCAGTTCACTAAAATACAGAACACTCGTTCACGACAAGACAGAACGTTACCGAGATGTGGGGCTGACTGTAAGTCAGTGAACTTGGATTGGATAGGTAGGGTACCATTGATGTTAGTAGAAGATTTAGCTAGGGCACAAGGAAAATGTCCTACGATGGCGAAATTACGTGACAATATCTTCGAGCGAAAATTTTAAAGTTAACCGTTGCTCAAACATAGAACAGACATCGTAATAAAGCCGTCATTTAGTAAGCAAACTTGTCAAACCAGTCTCCAGTTGGGGGCTCTTTACATGTAGGAATATCGAATTTTCAAGCCGATCGAGAAACTCGGTTAGACCGAGGAATCATGTCGGTTTCAATTTTCCTTGAAAGCTAAGTCAACCCTGCATCCCAATGTGATCGACTTCCTGATCCTCTCCACTCAATACTCTTCATGAAAACAATAAAAAGACGTTCCACTGGAATGGATCGAAAAACTAATTGATATTTCAAGTCGATTTACATGACGCAGGAGCAGCTTGTTGTCTTAAGGCAAACTGAAACCTTACGTACAACTGAATAGCTATATATTCAAGGCCTATTCGACTAGAAAACCCTTTATATTTCGCTGTACTTTTCACATTGCAAGAACTGAAAATGTGAAAGAAAATATATTTCTCAAATTTCAAGACAGTAGATTACATTAGGTGAACTTTCCCTCGACTGTCTGACCTTTCATCGCTTCCTTGAGTTATTTGTCTCAAGTCAACACAGTTTACTATGACAGTCCACAGTTCATTGAGTCTGGATAGTTTTACCTTCTTATCACTCGATCACAGGCAAAACGTGCGGCAGTGCACTTGATTGAAGGTTATTTTATCTTCCGTTCCCTTGAGTTGGTCTTCTTGACTTCTCTTCACAATCGATGTCGTTCAAAATTAAGGTTGCTTCGGTCTGCAGGCTCTGTATTCATTCTACGCTAGTAACGGCTGCACAATATTTATAGCGCTGATAATATGTTCGTGATGGATGAATTTTATGAAATTCCAAGAAAACTTTTCATGTTTTGCATCACAGGATCGCGTTTTCTTTCGTGGAACTTCAACTTCCGAGTAACGATCTTCACTTTAATCAGATGGCTGACACCACATGTTGGTCGAGTAAGAACGGCGTCATGTTGCAACCAATACATAAGTTATACATATTTATATGTGCATACAGGAAAACGAACGTAATCAAACGTCGTTAATACGGACAGTTGATAGAAATACGGCGGAGGAAACCATGCCTTGATGTTATTAGCGAGGAACACAACAATGTTAATGCCAACCGCAAAGATCAGATTGGAACATCTGCTCGCGCAACGTGACGGAATGCGCGATATAAATCTCAGTTTAATATTCTACTTTAGTTAGATATTTCCTGTGAAGACAGTGAATTCATCCGCATAAAACATAACAGGATAGCAAAGATATTTGAATATCTCAGCCCTTTAAAGAATTGAATATATCTCAGCTGCTGTTTTCTTCGTTCAGTGGATAGACGCATTGTTATTTAGGTGGTTTTCAAAACCTTTCTTTCCGAAGCTCTTTTCAACGTTTGAAGGGCTTACATGAAAAATGCTGAAGACAAGCACGCGATCATTCTCAATTGCCAGCAGGTTAACTGTTTGCCTGACGCCGGATTACATTCAGTCGTTCGACGAAAACTCTTTGGAAAGTTGAAAATGGCCATGTGAAACATTTACGTGATTTAGGACGGGGTTGGCGAATAAGGCCATTGTTCAGCAAATGTGTTCCTCTTCCTGGGCAGATGGCATGAAAAGTGATACGTAATTTAGTATTGATGAAATACTGATCAGCTCCTGGTCTAGATCTGCCATTAATCTAAAGATTTCAAACGTTGAAATAAATTGGAAGGATAATTAAATGTCCTCCAACCTCCCAATGTTTGGTTTGATCAACAAATAGAATGTTTGTAATTTGTATTAAAAATTATAATTTATGACCATTTGATTTAACATTATTTTAAATTATGTTGACATCTGTTAATAATTATCATCATACTATGAGACCAAGTAAAAGGACAAACTAATTTTACTTATCAGTGCTACAATGTTTTTGTGAGGTAAAGTGAAGAGCTGCCTTGTAAAATAGTTTCTTAAATGCCAAATTGGAGATTTGGAATGTTAACTGCAGAAAAGTTGCTAATTTTTTAGTACAAATATATTGAAAGACTGGATATTGCCACAGAAATATGTGACAGGTTATGTTGGTATGACATTTCTCTATTAATAACAAGTAGGTATTATTTCAATTTCAGATCAAATAACCACTGACAACACCCCAGTCTTGTCCTTATCACCTTGCAGGCCAACTTGGCAAAACTACTCTTCATCCTCTCTTTGCCATTAATGGCTGCTGACCACAATAAAAACCTAAATCAATTATGGCAGGATTGATGTATGCATGCATGTATATGTATATCACTATTAACACTATAGGTATATATAAACATATACATATATGTATGTGTACATGCATATGTATATGACTAGGGTAATGTATACGTATACATACATGTAAATGTACATATCAGAAAGCTATTTAAGAACAGTTGTGCTTGTCAATTTTAGAAGAGCTGATGAGAGGGCTGGAAGGTCCCGGAAACGTGTTTTAATAACAGTTGATTTTGAACATTATATGACTATGTATATATACTTAAGAATTAATGCTCTTCCAATTGGAAGAACTTCCAAAATTTCAACATCTGTGGTGGAATGTTTTGACTCCTAAACGTCAAAACTTCGAAAATAATTATTGTTTGATTTCATGTTTTCATGTAATATTTAATAGATTATCAGTAACGCTTTACCGGATTGAAAACCATAGATATAGTAGAGAGTTTTTAGACTCAACAAAGCAGGCACTGGTAGTTGTCAAACGGCTTCAAAAACGAAACCTTTTATCAGTTCATTTGAAAACTAAGTATTAAAATTAATGTTGTCTCACACACAGAGAACAACGAAAGCTTTTTCAAACTCTTTACCACATTCAAAGTAACGTCACGGTGAAGATTTCCTTTGTTTTCCTCATGAATAAATTTATTAACGAGTTTTTGAATTTCTCTTACCAACTCTCTTTTCCTTCAACCTTTGGCCAGCTCTTATCTCCCTTCACTTTAGTTTTCATCTTGATTTACAGTGTTTTTCTTGCTAAAATCATCTGGCTGTTTCCACTTTCTATCTCTTTTGTCAGTTTTTCCCTCCCTTAACGCGCCAGAAATGTGTCCCACAATGCTTTGCACGTGCCTGAGATAAACTTGACAAAGATAGGGAAGCGATCGAAGGAAGTGGGATTTGTGCTCGTTATAACCCTTCGGACGAGTAAGTAGAAGAATTTCCTTAGTTATTTTGCATTGGGGAATATTTCCTCCGTTTATTTGTGATTTCCACAAATGTGTTCTCGCCAAAAATTTCCCCAGTATTGGAATTCTAGTCACGTACGGGTCTTGCCAACATTCGGGGCTGTTCGCACTTCAAGTTCCCGGACGTTGTCCTGTCCTTCGCTCCAAAATTTGAAAGATTTAGTTTTCCCGGGCTATGTTTATGTCTGAGTAAACTCAAACAATCCGAATTAAAAATGTTTGAATAATGACCTTTCTTCGAGCCAGAAAGGTAGTATTAGAAAATATCATGAAGTCGACCTAAATTAATTTTACAAAATGGTGGCTTGTTCAGTTTAAAAATCGAGTAGTGAAACGGAAGTTGGCGCTAATTGAACGCAAGTTGTCGTCCAGATGGTCAGTGTGAATAAATATTTCTGAACATGTCTGGGTGTCAAGCTGGAGTTTCCATACCGGTAGAAATGTACTGTTTTGGTGCAGACTTATTCAAGAAAGCAAATATTTGGAACGAGACAACTGATCCACTTAAGCTGTTGTTGGAACTAATTTCAAATGCTACTGTACTTTGGAGTTTATCTGTTCCCTAACTAATAGATACTGGTGTATCGTTGTACAAATGTTGTAAATATGGGGTTGATTGCATGTACATTAAGGAGTTGTACGATGAGAAGGAAAGTTCTTTATAACCAAAAAAGTGGAGGTATTCAGATAAGGTTAAATACCTAATATTCTACAAGAATCTAAGAACTTCGCGTGAATTTGTAAACATTCAAAGTTGGGGCTTGTGAAACGCCACATAAGGCTGTCTTGCTGCAAATTGGCTCAGGGCTCCATCAGGTAATACTGAAGTTGAGTTGCCTGCTTGCATCAAAATATTACTTTAAGCCACACCATGGCAGAATGCCATATATTGTGGAGATGCTAGGTCTTCACTTTGTCGTTTTGTTTCTAACTGAAATATACTCACAAAGGCAGACTCATACATATTAAAAGAAAGGTAAAAATACGGAGCTTTTCAATTGTCATTTTTCATGGCTCTCATAAAATGCCTGCTGGTAACTTTACAAATTATAACAAAACAAACTGCAAAGATAAGCATTTTGGTAGCCAAAATATTAATAAAAACACAAGAAAACTTGAGAAGGTAGTAGTTAGATTATATTACACAGTTATTGTGAAACCTGTGTCATATAGTTGAAATATTACCTTAATTTTGTCTTGTGTCTTTACTCATATTTTAGGTACCAGAATGCTTCTTTTCAGAGTGTGTTTTATTGTACTTTGGGGTTTTCATGGCAGTTGTAAACCTAGTCATTTACATCTATGTAAGATGGTCACCAATCAGATGTATAAAGGGCAGCAATGGAGACCATTTCTAATGCAGAGATGAACCCTAGATAGCCACCAGTGGTCAGGAATATTTGCAGCTTGTGTGATGATTACCATTGTACAAATGTTAAGGATCCGTAGAATCTCATGGTCACCAGTTGCCAGCAATTGTTCATTGTAATCTTCTTGTACATTTAGGGAACATTTTCAACCCTTGAAAAAGTTTTTTCTGAAGTAGCATTGCTTGGTCCTGAAATTTTCTTTTCATGCCACCTAAGGATGATTCTAAAACTAAAGGATCATAAGTGATTATAAACAAACATGCAGTGAGCTAGTTTACCAGGAAAGAATTCAAATATGTGGTCTTCTTGTATAACAGGGTGAAGGATGCCGTTAGAATGGAGGAAAATGATAATCATGGAGAAATTAGGGTTGTAATATCAAAGAGTGACCATGTTGCTATGAATGCCATACCAGATACAACTCTGGACCATGAGTCAGTTGAAATTAGTGAAGAAAGAGAAATGGAGTCAGGTAATCTTCATCTGATAACATAGAGTCCTATTTTTCTGATGAGGGTTTCCTTAGAATGACACAAGTTGCAAGTTGAACTGTTTGGCATCTGTTTATCATTGATTATGTTTTTATCCTTCTGTTCTATTTCAACATTCACTTTTATATTGCACATTCTTCCAGCTCTAAAAACATTTTAACTTTTTAGAAGCCCTTAATATGAATTTTCCTCATAATCTACTTGGCAGACCATTTTAGAAGACAGAAAACATTTTCTACATTTCTATAACTCATGTTTATATAGAACATTGACATAGTGAAATATAAAATTCTCAAATCTTTTCAGGTGTTTAACTGTTTTTTTTTTTTCTTTGTGTGTTTAGCTACTTGCAATAAATATGACAAATCTTCAACAAAGGAGGCACCAAAGGTAATTTAGAAATAGTAAAAATAAAAAAAGTTTGTTTGGATGAATATGAGTCCAAATAGTTGGCAGTGTTCCACTAGTAAGGGATTAAGAATGTTTGTGATCTGTGTTTTGATGCAGAATTTTTCAGGCACCTTGAGGGGATAAAAAGTGTAAAATAAACAATGTTCTGAAATTGATGTTAATTTGAAAACTCAAGATTGAAGTCAGTAACAACATGATAATAATTAAAACTGTAATATATCCACTTTATTAAAAGTCATCATCAGAAGTTTATATGCAATGATGACTTTATGATAAAGTTGAAACATTACAAATTTATCAATTCTCTTCTTGTTATTGTGGATTTTTACCTGTATATGAGCATATATGTATGTAGATTTAACAACATTTTTATAATTACTGTTCTATATTTGCACAGAACACAAATATTGCTTCTTACCACACATCAATGCTGGTCCAGTCACCTCTCTCGCAGTCTGTTACTTGCACTTCTGAGTCAGTGGACCAGCCCTCTGAGGGTTTGCCAACTGTGGCTGTAACATCATTGTCAGATGGACCTCAGCAAGCTCCACATGGTGACCAAGGGGATATGAACCAAGCTTGGTTTACAACAAAAGGAGACAATAATAGCTTGCAAGGGAGAGGTTAGAGAGTATTTGTCAGCATTACTCCTTAATGTGTCACTTCTTTTGTCCACCCAACCTTGCCCACACCCTACTCATTCATGTTTTTTCAACAGTTCATTTCTGCCCTTGTCTTCCATACTTCATCATTTACCTGAGAAATTTTGCTTGGGCACTAAGTATAAATATGTGTGCCCTTGAACATAAACCAGCCCACATACATCTTGTGTAAGCAGTTTGAAACTGACAAAGCTTGATGCTTTCCTTCTTTAATGAACTTTTAGTATCTCATGGGAAATCCAACAGGTCTTCAACAATACAAGCATCACAGGTAATTTAATAAAGTAAAGATAAGTAAAGATAAAGATAAAGTGCCTTTTATTTACACTGGATAACCCTATCAGCTACCTGAGCTGTTCTCCCTAGAGGTCCAGTAAGGACCACCCCTCATGGGTCCAGTGTTACTGCAGGAGGAAACCAGAGTACCCAGAGAAACCCTGCCATGTTTGGTAAGAGTCAAACTGGACAACACTCTTTTCACATGTGACCAAGGTAACTTTAATCAGATAACTGCACAGAGCCGGAATCAAACCCTAGTCACAGTGGTGAGAGACACGTGCACTACCACTGTGCCACCAGCACCCCTAATCACCCCTTTAATATAAATGGTCGTCACTTAACCATGTTTCATTGGTTGTTATTGTGTTAAATCTGCCATTAACAAGACGATTTACAAGGACAACTCATAAGGCAAATTAAATTGTAGAAAAGATTGACAAGTGCCAATCTTTTGTAGCACTTAATTGACGTACCAAATCATCTTTGAAAATCGTCTGCTGTTACCACAGCATTATATGACATGCAAGCTAAAAAAGACATCCTTATGGAAACATTTTATAAACATAGTTTCAGCTTATATTAGTCAAAGAAATATGTCTTGTAACTGTTAATGCATGCTGAAATGTATCAGCTTGCCTATACAGTTGTACTTTGAAATAACGGTTTTGCGATTTAATTTTCATACTTGTGTAGAGTGCAAACGTAGCCTCGTATCCCGCCCCAGCGACGGTACAATCACCTCTCACACAGCCAGTTCTTTGTTCTGCTGAATCAATGGATCACTCACCTGAGAGTTTGCCGGCCTTGGCAGTGGCTTCAACCTCCGATGGTGTCCAGCAAGCACCTCGTAGTGAGTGTGACGACATCAACCAAGCTTGGTTCACAACAAAAGAAGACAAAGATAACTTGCAAGGGAAAGGTCAGTGTATGCTAGCAGCGCTACCCCTGGAGAAGATAAATTAATAAATTCATGAGTTTTTCTCCACAGGTGTGAAGTGGCGACAAGGAATGTGGGCTAAAGAAGAAAGTGAACTCCTGCGAAGTAATATCTCAGACTACTGCAAGGTAACCAAAAGCTTTATATCGATTATCTCTTATTCTTTTCAACTAGAGGTCAATCGAAATGTATCTTGCTAGCCCCTCCGATCCCCAATGCTTTATTGCAACGTCGGCCAATGTCCGATCCAATCCGATCTCTTCTGTTTTAACCATGAAATTCTGAAAATTATACCAATTCGGACCAGTAACCTACTCCCCTTCTGCGGTACCAGCGTGTTTTTTCCTGCAATTTTTTTCAACAACATAAGATTGCGCTTTCCATATTTCCTTAGGAAGAAATTTATGATTTACACTTGTTGAAAATCCCCAAGGGATGCGATCCACGGCTTTTGTTTCGGAGAGAACAAACCCGGCACTGTAGGACGAAGTTTTGAAATATCGGTAAAAACCCTTGGTGACAATGGTCAGATCTTACTGAAGCGTTCTTTTCCTGAGAGTGCAAAATATCTGCACGATCTGCGTCCGATTCGATTGTCAGTTGCTGATTTGGGTTCTGTTTTCTAAAGGTTTTTTACTTCTTGTTCCCAGGTTCACGGGATCCCAGATCCACGTGATGTTATCTTCAAACAAAGCAAAGACGAAAGAAAAACGTTCTACAGAACAATTGGTGAGCATTGTTGTTGCGTCATATTTTAACTTTTTCCTGTCCAAAAGTGACTCTTCCCCTTGCTCTGGCTAACGGCAGATCATTAATTTTGCAACGCCAAATCATTACCTTCTTATTCTTTTCATGGTGTAACTCCAGATCATTTTACTCTGGTCGAAGCGAGACGATTTTACTCGTTGAAGGGAGACGTGTGGTGAGGATTAAGTTAACGTAACTCTAGTAGATTAATGATGCTGAAGTTGCTTAGGGCTCGTAGTAACTTCCAGTCCAAGTACTTGAAGCTCCTTTTCGCTTCATCGTCTAGCTTTTATCACTGCCTTCTAGGTTAAAAGTCGCTAATTTTGTATATCCTTCATAAATTATATTTCAGTATCATCCTCAGGGTATTATGAAATGAAAGTTCACAATTAACCGGTTAATTGCGAACTTCATAAATTATTTGCGAACATTTAGACCAATTCAAGTAAAATTTGTCTGTTGATTGAACAGCAAAGGGAATTCATCGGCCGCTTTTCGCTATCTATCGACGTGTGCTGAGGATGTACGAGACAGGAAACTACATCGGAAAATATTCCTCGGAGGAGGTGGAGAGGCTGAAAGAACTGAGGAGAAAACACGGAAATGATTGGACAGCCATTGGGGTCGCGCTTGGTCGGAGTGCGTCGTCGGTGAAGGATCGGTGTCGATTGCTAAAAGAAAAATGTTCGTCAGGTGAGGTTGTGAAGGAAAACGTTAAAAAATCTATTTAGGAGTTACACCTAGAGCTGTGTCGATACAGGCTGTTTCGATAGGTTTCTGTCGCAGTGTTTCAAGCTAATACCACGGTTGTAGGTTGTCGCACCGTGTCGATCACATTACTTTCATTTAGAAACTTGGCTCGCTAGCTGTATTTAACGATCTCCGAGATCAGGGGCCCAACAAAGAGGAGCTAATGGGAGCAATTATTACCTGATTATGTTCATAGCACTGTGTTCCCGGTTGACTCGATAGCTCAATCGGTAGAGCAGTGGTCCGGTAACCAGAAGATGCGAGTTCGAATCCCACTCGAGGACTTCAGCATTATAGATCAGTTCATGAAATATTCTGTCCCTTTAATTTTAGTTTCGTGGAAATATCTATAATCTCCTCAATGTAAGCGACACTTTTGTCTCTTTTCGACGAAAGTCCATCTTCATTTCACTTTTCAGGTAAGTGGACTGAAGAAGAAGAGCAACGTCTTTCTTCAGCCGTTCGTGAGTTGACATGTACCAAACCAGGTCAGAGTGTCACAACTGGAATATTGTGGACCGACGTGGCCAAGATGGTTGGCACGAGATCTGAAAAACAATGTCGATCAAAATGGTACGAAGCAATGGGCCATGTTAAATGGAAAAATCTTTTCGGTTAGGAAAATTTAATCACATGGGAAGCAGTTGAGTGGACCCCTTTAGGGGCTTAATCGTCACGTGGTAAAAGTTGATGTCTAATTTTGAACTCTGGGATGACGGTGAGCAGACTTACGCACTGTAGTTTACTCCGGTTTCCCCATGAGGATTTTACTTATTAGGAGGAGGCGTCTTATCGCCAAATGGGTAAAACTTATTAATATTACACTCTGGGTCACGCTCGAAGATCATCCTTATCAAGAGAAGACGTCTCGTTGCCGAGGAATTAAATTTGAATTTTCATGGTCTCAAATGCTCCGCTATGTCTCCTGCGTTTGAACATGGCAGATTTTGTGCCGTGTCACTTCATTTTGAATTGAACGTTATTTAAGGGGATTAATGGTATATACACTTTTCTAATGTCTTCTCGTTGGAGAAGTTTTATAATGCGTCATAATTCATCAATATTTGAATATTGTGCACAATAGTCAAAGTGTCTCTAATCCTTGCAGGTTGAACTACTTGAACTGGAAAGAATGTGGTGGCAAGGAATGGAGTAAAACAGATGAAATAGACCTTATACAAAAGTATGTTTTATGCACGGTTCAGCTAAGTTGGTTTACGCTGGCCACAGTCTGTCCACTGAGAGCTCAATCTACCGCTCTATCGAGCTGAAAGCGAGATTGAGAATTGCGAAGAACGTGAACGTTTCACCAAGCAAGTGTGTCTTAAGAGCCAGTCTTGCACACTAGGTGATCTGTGTCGATGACTTGCCAAAACGGAACTCGTTACATTAGCCCGAGGAACTGTAGCAAATCTTTCCGAGTAATATAAGAGAAAGCAAATTCCGAAAACGAAGGCCATCTTTCAACTTAAGATTTAAGTTAACAAAAGATGAAAACTGTGAAATGGTGATATTTCGATTTTATTGTAAAATCATCTTCAAACCAAGTGAACTAACATAAGAGAACCTAAGGTTTATATATACAAGGGAAAAGTGATTACATCATTGATGAAGAATTGAGGGAACACCTACTCTATTTACAAATGATTGATGTGTCAGTAAGTGACAAGTGTTGACGCCTCTGGACGAAATGTCAAGATGTCGATATATAAATTATGGATAAACTAAAAGGAACTAAATAAAGAGTGAGAGTTCTTTGCTGGCTTTAAGACCAGAGTTTAATTGTGGTTTAAGATATTTAATATGTAGAGCTTCCATAAATAGAAGTTGATTAGGATTAATAGAATAATTAGAGTAAAGGATCTTATAGTTGTTAAAAATGAGATTGTGCATGGATGAAGTAGCGTCAAAAGAAAAAGGAATATCGTTTAGTCTGTCATATTGTTTGCATAGGTCGACAGTGAAGTGTGCGTCTTCACATTGAAGAAAGTGTTGTGCAACTGCACTTGTGTTGTGTTGAGTGGCATGTTCAGATACAGGGCCGCCGAGAGGTTTTGTGTGGCCCGGGGCAAAATATCAATTATGGACCCGTGATGACGTCATACATGTAACCATAAATCAGTGACGTAATTATGGAGCTGATGAGGGCCTTTACGAAGTTTGTGTTAGGGGTCCCCGTGTCCCTTTTGGGGCTCCAACGCTCTGAAACGCTGTTTCTCTGCATTTTGAGGGCAGTAACCATTGCTCTAACCCAACTGCCGTCCGTTATGTCACTGTCTTTAATCCTCGTTACGTCAAAAACGTAAAGCTCAAACATTTTAGGGGGCCCCTATCAAGTAGGGGGCCCGGGCCAAGTTGCCCCTCCTGCCCCCCCCCCTCTAGGCGGCCCTGTTCAGATAGACGTTTTTGTAAACAACGGTCGGTCTTTCCAATGTAAGATTTGGCGCAACCAGGGCATGTAATCTGGTAAATGACATTGTTTCGAGGCAAATCTGGAATTTTGTCTTTGTTAGAAATAAAATATGAGAGTTTTTTAGTGTTGTATATGACAATAAACTTGACAGGTTTCAAACAACGACGGATTTTCTTTAAACAGGAATTTAAAAGACTTTCTCCATGACTTCCCAAATATGGGATTCAGATTCAAACTTTTGGGATGTTATCATCATCAGTCATGTTTTGAGTGCCAGAACCATCAGCTTTATGTTTGCGTCGAAGCATTTTAATAAGGAATTTACTAACATTATTAGGATATCCGTTCCAGGACATGAAAGTTTTGATTTTAGCAATTTGGTCATTAAAGAGTTTCTTTGTGCTACATATTTTGAATGATCCGCGTAAAATCGCATGGATTAAATCTCTGTTTCATCGCGCTTTTAAAATATGTAGCACGAAGAAATTCTTTAATGACCAAATTGCTAAAATCAAAACTTTCATGTCCTGGAACGGATATCCTAATAATGTTAGTAAATTCCTTATTAAAATGCTTCGACGCAAACATAAAGCTGTTGGTTCTGGCGCTCAAAACATGACTGATGATGATAACATCCCCAAAGTTTGGATCCGAATCCCATATTTGGGAAGTCATGGAGAAAATCTTTTAAATTCCTGTTTAAAGAAAATCCATCGTTGTTTGAAACCTGTCAAGTTTATTGTCATATACAACACTAAAAAGGTCTCATATTTTATTTCTAACAAAGACAAAATTCCAGATTTGTCTCGAAACAATGTCATTTACCAGATTACATGCCCTGGTTGCGCCAAATCTTACATTGGAAGGACCGACCGTTGTTTACAAAAACGTCTATCTGAACATGCCACTCAACACAACACAAGTGCAGTTGCACAACACTTTCTTCAATGTGAAGACGCACACTTCACTGTCGACCTATGCAAACAATATGACAGACTAAACGATATTCCTTTTTCTTTTGACGCTACTTCATCCATGCACAATCTCATTTTTAACAACTATAAGATCCTTTACTCTAATTATTCTATTAATCCTAATCAACTTTTATTTATGGAAGCTCTACATATTAAGTATCTTAAACCACAATTAAACTCTGGTCTTAAAGTTAGCAAAGAACTCTCACTCTTTATTTAGTTCCTTTTAGTTTATCCATAATTTATATATCGACATCTTGACATTTCGTCCAGAGGCGTCAACACTTGTCACTTACTGACACATCAATCATTTGTAAATAGAGTAGGTGTTCCCTCAATTCTTCATCAATGATGTAATCACTTTTCCCTTGTATATATAAACCTTAGGTTCTCTTATGTTAGTTCACTTGGTTTGAAGATGATTTTGCAATAAAATCGAAATATCACCATTTCACAGTTTTCATCTTTTGTTAACTTAATCTTAAGTTAAAAGATGGCCTTCGTTTTCGGAATTTGCTTTCTCTTATAATTTTTGAAGTTGTCGGCTGGTCAAGGTTTTTTTCCGAGAAAACGGGGAAATTTAATCCCTAATTCCCCTTAAGTCACGGTATCACTTTGAAGTGCTATGTATGAGTTTCACTCATGCTATTCATGAGGCAAATTTGGCAGGCAAAGGAGAAATTTTTCTATAGCATGAGGAATCAGTGAAATTTATAGTCTAAACATGTCATCGGGGTACACAAGAAACCGCGGTGATCGTGGTATTACAGGTTTTAATTGCGACATTTTTACATATTATTTTCTTTTTAGAATTCATGATCTTGGGATTGAGAACGAGAATGACATCGACTGGGTATCAATGGCAAATGGTTGGGTGAGGTAGGCCTTTCTTTTGAAACATCAAAGGAGAACGAACTGATCATAAGGCCACTCAGGTAGTAGGAAGAGATAGACTGATGCAAACATATCGGCAGAACAGACGGACGGCAATGACAATAAGACTTTTTTTTTCATTATTTTTTTTGTATACCTTACTAATGGCCTATTTGTTTATTTGTTTGTTTGTTTGTTTGTTTTAACGCAGCCATTAATTTTCGTTTCAGTGTCCGCTCTCCGCAGTGGCTTCGCAGTAAATGGTGGACGATCAAAAAACACGTTCCTGGTGTGCAAAACTTGTCCTTTCCAGGCAAGTCTTCGCAATACTTTAGTCAAAGACTGTTTAGAAATGCATTTCTCGTTAGATGTTACCAATATTTATTGATGTATCCCCAAGGCTTGACACTAACACTTACCCGCTTTCCATTGGAAAGTAAATTTGCTTCTTGAAAAGTAAAAAACCAAAAAGGAACCAAAATACTTACCCGATCTGACAAGTAAATTTTAGGCTAAACTGGAAAGTAAATCTTACGGTTAAAAAGGTTTAAATGAAGAAAGTGGGCAAACAATAAGGCACCACCCGAAAACGATATTCAGTCTTCGAAAATTACTGAAGTCTGAAGGTCATGAGACGTGGGGAAGAATTTTTTAGTTATTATTAATTTATCATGGTTAGCACTTAGCAGGCCTGCCCTTCGTTTTGGGAAATAAAATTTTGAAATGGAAAGTAAAATTTGAAACCTACTTTCCAAAGTGGAAAGTGTTGTAAGAAGTTAGTGCCAATCCCTGTATCCCCAAATATGCTTTTTGAAGTTCATGTTCCTTATTAACTCAGTATCTCAATTTCTTCCTCCAGAATGTGAAGTTTATTTAAGCTCTTCATATTTGCCTTACTGCAGACGTAGTATTAAACTTGTTCTTTACAGATACCATTGCTTATCTTAATTCACATTATGCAAGAAACCTCAGACATCGACTTGACCGTCACGATCCAAGATATTTGCAGATCTCCTCCTCAGAGCAATACCCGTTGACCAGTTTGTTGAGTGCGAGTGGAGGTCTATCGCCGCTGACCACTTGTACTACTACCTCTACGAATGTGGGCCACGCCATCGCAGGTAAACTTTGATCTTCATTTTTTGTTTCCTAGCCAATCATTGATTTCTTTTTCATTTGTGCTTCCCATGCGCTCGGCTTTTGATCTTAACACTTAAGTAATTGGCCACATCTTTCTTAGTTAAGTTCAAAACATCAGACTTCACTGTCAGAGTAGTAACCGTTATGTCTACGTGGTAATTTATCTTGTGGCCATGAAAGTTTGACGTTGTCCTCTTATGGAACAAATTCACTCTGTGATCTTATTTGATACTTTTTTCACAGTTGATGGTGAAATATTCGTGACGCGAGAGGACGAGAAGGGATCAGAGGGGCTAAATGGATTTGAAATGGTTCAGTTGCGTGCGTTACCCAAAACTGATCCCTCCCAGCCAACTTCCTACATCATTGAGCCCGTTCATTGTTCCATCACTGGGTCAGCGACCGCCTCTGTTCTTCGCCAGGCCTCTCCTCACCAAGGCACTAAAGTTGTCAAACGTCCGACGAATTCTGGAAGCGTACGCCACGTGATTAATGCACAAGTTGTTAGTAACTCACAGGTAAGTTGACACTTGGTGTTTGTCTTGTTTTACTACGTGGTGTTGTGCTTTTGAATTGCATAATTAATTGCATAGAATTGCATAATTGCATTGAACTTTCGCACACCACGAAATAGCTAGGCTTGGTATGAAATTGCAGTTAATTATTATTGTTTTTGTTGTTGCTTTCTGTTCACCCTGAGTGTAGTTTCTTTAGAAGAACTCAAAGTTCCAGACGTTTTCCAACCCATCAACCCTATGAATTTTAGATAGTTGAAGACGTTTGGGTGGAGAAGTATGTTGGCTTGTCAGTACTATATCATTTTGCAATAACGGAGCTATACCCAAGACTCGTGGTGCTGGTGCATACTTTCACTGAAGCGGAACTGTACATATTTTCTTTGCAATCTTCAAGTTTGATGACAAAGTTGCCACTTAGGACTAAGAAACAAGCAAAGTTATTTTTAATTTCTCTTACCTCTGTCACTTTGTACGTTGTTATTCATAGCATGGCAATATCTCCGACGGTGCCGTACTCAATACTCCAGTCGTCGTGTCTTCGCTCGCTCAAATCACCCATGACGATTTGCCTATTATCGTTGCCACGGAAACATTATCCAAACACGTTGACCGAGCTGAAGAAAGCGGTTCGACAGATGAAATAAATGAGTCTTATTCGGACAAGAAAACAGCCGTGGTTCTTGAAGAAGGCCACCCGTCGGAATGCATATCTGAACAGAACATGTCGACTACAACTGATAGAGGTATTTTGTTTTTAATATATACTCAATGATAGAGCTTTATACCATCTGTACCAAGAGTTTTATATTTAAAAGTATGCATGGAGTTTACTATTTTGGCAAGAAAAAGAAATTGTAGTCCAATTGAGCTGGATCTGCTGATTTTCACTTGGCCATTGAGAACTTAATATTGCAATTAGTGCAGATCTGAAATGGCTACTGACTAGAAATTATTGCTGAAAAGGCTGACAAACACTCGTAGAGGCTTCTTGTTAATTGTCATATTTCAAAAGTAAAGCTTACTTATTCCAGGCAATGGGACGCCTGTATTCCCTGTTCTGTTGTGGAGTGATGAGCTATGATTTCTCGGGTTGTATGTTGTTGTGAACTCGTGTTTGTAAAAAGTACCTCCGGGGTTTTGATTGCCTCTGAGGGCCACTGGTTTGTCATCCGATATTAAACTGTCTAACGTTCTTGGTCTCTCGAGAATATTGCAGGACACAACTCCTGCACACCTTTATTGTTGGGTAGTGAGTGGGGTGAACTAACCTGTCTTTCAGTTTGTATTTGTGTACTCTCTGTACCTGGTACTGCTTTGGAGTTTTCGTGTGGTTGACATGTTACTTCAAACTTTTTATCTTCCATTGTAGGTAGGGAAAATCCAGAACCCCCTCCTGATGAGGACGGGAACCATGAAAAATCCAGTGACTTGCCGGTCCCTGACCAATCAGCATCTGAGTCATCCTTATCATCCGCTGTTTCCCAGTCTCTCGAAATGAACTTTTCCACAGCGGACAATATTATCTACACACATCAATTGGTTCCCAGTCTGGTCTCCAATGTTCAATGTTCCAGATCCGAGATTATTACCAATGAAGTAGTCATTCCCTTGCCCACTTTACCTGATCACATTCTTCAATCGCAAGGCGAAGAGCCCGCTTTTTTATCTGATTCGGCCATTACTGTGACGAGCCCGTTACCGATGGTTGCAGGTACTCTTGGAGAAGTGACTGTATCTAATACTGTGAACGGAATGTCTTCAAACAGTCTAATTATGGAAGGCGAATTTCGTATTTCCAATGATGTCACAGGGTCGGACGTCGGTATGGAAACTAATGAAGATAACATTGTTCTTGGTTGAAAGCTGAAATTATTCCCTACTGTAGGCAAATGTGTCCAAATTATATTTACTAAATGACATGGTGGACAGGTTTACTCACCAGCGGTCTATCACAGCAAGGCGCACTGCTTCAGGGCTGATTATGAAAAATGTGCCGATCATGATGGTAGGATGATGTCATCATGTCCGCAAAATGGTTCAGCGCTGATCAGATAAAACGGACGTCAGTCAGAATTGGGTAGTTAGTGGTTTAACTTTGACAGACTGTCAAAATTAACCAATTCACCTGACTGCATGGCAAACTGAGCGAAGCTCACTTGCTCCAGAAAACTGGAGTTTTATACAACTGTGAAATTTCCGTTAGGAACGTAGGAAATAAAATTTACTACCTTTTTTGCGAAAATCTAATCGAAATTATGCATTCGCTCGTTTACTGGTTCACGGTTCAAAATCAAGAAAATGCGCTCAGAAACAGCGAGAATTACTGACTCTAATGAAGTCACATCAGGGTCATACTTGTTCAGCCATTTTTATGTTGTTGTATAGACGCAGCACTCTATAGTTACCGCGTTAAGGTCAACTACTGCGTAAGTCTGGCGTTTCGTAAGTTGTCGCACTGTCATAAATCCTCGTATTAGATATGTATATGATATGTATAGAGTGATTTCTAATGTAGTCACGACGATATTTTATCTCGCGGATGGTGGTTAGCAGCTCTTGCCAGTCTAGTTAATGGCACCCACTCCACGGTTATGGTGTTGTGCGACGTGATGAAATGTTAGTCCTACTGAAAATTGTTCTAATATTTCCTATTAAATGGCTATATTTCGTGCTTTCTGCTGGAATACATATGTTCATATTACGATTGTGATCTCTACCTTGTTCCCGACCAGTAACCAAGATCTTTTTAACGTTCTAAATGCCAACGTCGTCTTGAAGACTTGGAACTCATCGGTAAGGTACTGTGTTGAGCCAAAATGGTATATAGAGCACTGTAAGGACTGGACATTACTCATTCCTTTTGTTGTGAACGAAAATTCAGTGGTAAGAACGCATTTCTCGAGACCATACCTTTGTGTTTGTTTTATTGTTATTTGTGTTATGTACATTATAATATGTATGTAAGTAAAATTATCCTCGTAATTTCACACAGTTCAGGTCTCGTTCCAGGTACACGGCACTCAAGAACAGCATCAGTGTACGAGATTCCACATTCAGTAAAGAGTATACGTGTATGTACATGAAGTCCGCGCTTACAAGAAGAAAACCGAAGACATAAGTACGGATTTCCTACCGACTAACATCAAGTATCATGAAACAAATCTCATAAGGTTAGTTGTCCGTATTTGACTTCACTGGTCACATCCTAAGGGCCCCGACCATGCGTATACGTTTTCGTATGAAAATGCATCAAAAGTTTTTCGTCCACACGACTGTTGTTAAAATCGTTTTCACTTGTCACCTCGTCCATACGTACACGCAGCAACGAATTGAAAATGCTACTGCCTATCCATGGAGCATGCGTAGGAGGTTAGCTCCACCGAAGCTGTGATGTCATCGTTTTCGGAAGTCTCCGTTTTCGCCGTCCACACGAAAATGATTATGAACGAAAAGTTCAAAAATTGGTAGACTGTCTACCAACCTTTTAACTTTTTGTGCTGTTTTATACTGCCTACGCAGCATCCCATTTTATATCACTGTCCGAAAATGATTAAGCCGGCGTTTTCGAAATCGTTGCTTGAATCAAATTGTAGCACCTTGGAGAGGGTTTTCAAAAGTCTTCGTTTTTAACGACCAAAAATGCCGTTTACGTGTGGATGGGAGTTCAAAACGAAGAAAAAGGTATGCAATCGGAATTTGATCCCACCCATTCGTAAATTTCTTACCTTATTTTGAAAAATGGTGAGGACTGTTCGGGTCTTGCTCGGTCTTCTCTAAAGCCTGTTCTACCAGGTACGATTGTTGCTGTTGATGTGTGTGATTCAGCCACAAGAGGCTTCAGGATGTGTTGCAACATTCACGAGCCAATAACAATCAGTTGTGCTTTTAAGAGTCAACCACATATCTCAGGGTGAACCATCGTATGTGACAATCTTACCGTGGGGTCGCCCCAAACAAAAACAAGTACACCTTTTGCTGTTCATTACCAGAAAATATGCCATCATTAACGCCAACCTCAAACTAACTAACGCGATACGCAACCATTTGCATCCAAGGGCATTCTATAGCGCAAACAGACGACCATTCTACTGTACATTAGGGATAATAAAACTTTAATTAAGAAAGATATTTCTTTTCCGTAATTGAAATTTTATGGTCCCTAATGTACAGTAGAATGGTGTTAATGGTCGTCTGTTGGCGCTATAGAATGCCCTTGGATGCAAATGGTTGCGTATCTACGCTAGTGGAATGTTTATTGAATAAAATGAATGTATTTTTGCGTTAATGAGTTTTAGGTTGTCGTTAATGATAGTATATTTTCTGGTAATGAACAGCAAAAGGTGTAATAGCATTAGACTCGCATGTAGAAACGTTTGGTAGCAGTATTGAGACGAGCGAGTCTTTAATTCCGTATAAGTCTGCGGTATTCTGTCCCCAGTGTGTGAATTTCATAGCCTATCCTGCCATTTACTTCCTGCTGATAGTAAATAAAATGCAGTGAGAATCTGCTCGTAGAAAACTCGAGCTTGTTGTCCAACTGTTGCTTAATCATAAGAATCCCTACTTACATTACTAGCACTCCAAAAAATATTCATATTTTCACGGCAGAGACTTAATATCTTACATTTTTTTTCTTTTGTCGTGTTCATGATTAGCTTTTAAAAGAGCACTGCTTGTTACGAAGATTTGTTCACGAAACAAGACAAAATGTCAAATGTGGTACTTTATACCAATAAAAGAAGCCATTTGAATGAAGTTTCTGGAAACATGTTGCTGAAAAGGAATAAAGAACTCTTTGATCCAAAGTAAGTGCTGTTCAATATCACAAAGCTCAAAACATAATGAACAAATAGTTTATGAAACGCAATATATTCCTTATATTCGACCGTCGCGATTATTTAACACTTTCGTTGAATAATTCAAACAACTTAAACGTTGTTTTGAATTGTTTTATCTCAAGCATCGAAAGCCAACGGATCTAAACCTTAGGGTCATGGTATAGTTCAGTTGTTTTGGCTTCGCATTGCTTTTGAAGTCTTTAGTAACCTCTTGGCCGCGACGCTTCCCAGCGCGATACGATCTTCTCCTATGATTCGTTACCCTGCATGGTCTTCGTCAGAGGCATTGTTAAAAGCACGAGAACGACCGCCCCTGATGAAGATACTGGACCAGAGTGTTACAAGGTTGGGACATGAATGGCTGCTTTGTATAGTACGTTCGAAAGCCTGCGTAGCTTCAAATCATGCCTGGTCTAAGTGGTCTTGTACGCCAATATTGTACTCAGTAATGAACGGTGTACGTCACTACAAACAATTGCATGCGACAATCGTAGAGCCGCGGTAAATCAACGTAACAGGTGAAATCCGGCCGGTTTAAAACATCTCTTTAACTCTTTCCTGACGGTAGCTATTTGTGTTTTACTCAAGCCAAAACCAGTGGGACACATCTTTTGCTAAAATTAGAATCAATATTCAGCGTCAGGAGTTTTACGTTTGTTGGCTGTTTCCGGAGCTTTTCTGGATCTCCTGTTTGAATTATTGACGAGATTTAACTGGTAAATCCACCACTTGATATTCTTCGTAGCAATGGCTGTCAGTCACCGATGATCTCCTTGAAATCGTGGTCGATCATTGCCTGCTGTATTCTTTGGATTGAGTATTGTGAAGTGAACTTATTTAGACATCGAAAGATGTCATGTTACTTTTGTGACTACCAACAAGTACTCTACCATTTTTATTTCAAGGAATTTGTATTTACTTCCATGTACTTTTATCTTTAAAAAAACTGCTGAGCTTTTGTCCCGGTCGCCCGAGGTGTCTTCATTTTACTGTCGCTAAGTACTACAACTGTGAGCTTTTCACAAACCATATCAGAGCACGCAAAGAATGAATAGGATAAACCAGACATTGTGAATTTGGAACTCGCCTTTTCATCACAAACAGACGTGAGCAAATGATGAATATCCCTTTACGAGTGACTTTTATTTTCCTTTATGGAAATAGAGACAAACGTGACGGGATTTCGATAGAAACTGAAAGCACACCTCAAGGGAACATGATACAAGTCTCAAGTTTTCAAGGATTTTTACCCAGCTATGTTTATTCATTCAACTGTACTATTTTACTGTTGCTAACGTCATACTATTTTACTCGTCGGGTGAGACCTTCATTCACGAAAGTGATGAATGTTTATAAAATAACCAGGTTGGAACGACACTTCTTTGAGGCTTGAGGTTGATACCAATTACCACGTAAATTTACCGACGGCTAAGCTTTCGACGCTTGGCTCTGAACTTCATCAGAATATCTTAAATCTGCTCTGAATTCCTGATGTTAAAAAAGCCAGTGCCAAAGTGGCACTGTAAATAAATTAACTGTCAATAAATTTACATTGCGCGTGCCGAAGTGCCAAACCTACAAAGAATGACGTCAATCGTAGGAGTGTCTTGATGATTAACATTTGGCCATGGGAAGCAAATGTTAATCATCAAGACTCTTTTGCTATTCGAAAACGGCTTCTGACATCAATAGTCCTTCGATGTGCAAGGACTTCAAAGACGATATATATATATATATATATATATATATATATATATACATATACATTAGTGTACAAAGATATAATTGACGTAACGGAAGCATGGAAAAACCTAGGTAATTTTATGAACTAGTTAGTAAATAGCCATTTATGAAGAAGACCAAAAACTCTGGCCGCTACTTTCCTGCAAAGAACTTTGAAATCACTGTACGATTACCCAACCGTTTTTTAAAGTAAGAAGTTGGTAAGACAAAAGGAGATTTCAGACAAGATTGTTGCTGGGACTGCGAGACAAGCCCCCAAAAATTTACATCGGAAGGAAGCTAGGAATGGCCCCCAGGACTTCCCATCGATACATCTATGAAAATAGCTGTCATGTTTCTGCAACTATATAAACATAGCTCGGGGGGAATACTTGAAAACTTGAGACTTGTATCATGTTCCCTTGAGGTGTGCTTTCAGTTTCTATTGAAATTCCGTCATATATTTCTCTATTTCCATAAAGGAAAATAAAAGTCACTCGTAAAGGGATATTCATCATTAGCTCACGTCTGTTTGTGATGAAAAGGCGAATTCCAAGTTCACAATGTCTGGTTTATTCTGTTCATTCTTTCCGTGCTCTGATATGATTTGTGAAAGGCTCACAATTGTAGTATTTGACCGGGGGTGTAGTCAACCCATTTTCATTGACGGAACATTGTATACTTTCTTGCCGGAACATTGTATACTTTCTTAACTTGCCCGGATTTAATTTGAGGAGCATTCAGTCCATGCATGGTGTGTCGTCGCTTCCTCAACCCCAATAAATTAAATATAAACTAATACCTTACCAAATTTTGCCCGATTTACTCTCCATTTTTTGCCCGAATTTTCTTTTCTTTTTTTTACGCAAACCTAAAAGGGGTTATTAAATCTCTTCCTCAACTAAAAAAGGCTAATAAAGTTCTCCCTAATCTAAAGAGTATTGACTTATTTCGGTTTGTAAGGTGATTAAAGGTGGCATTTAGTTTAATAAGCACATTCCTGGTACGCAACCTAATGTTATCGCTTAAAAAGCAAGCACCAAGCTTAATCAAAACCTCAAGTATCAAACGTATTCAAGGTGCAGTATAATCTAGAGCTAGTATGACTACGTCAAATTTTTCCAAGTTATGTTGGAATTTTCCTTTCCCCTTACGTCACCCTTTTGGCTTTTTACACCTCGTCAAAGACGGCCTGCGCAGCAAACTCTTATTACAGGTAAAAACAAACGGGCTATATCACGTCATACGATATTTTGTGGCTTGTCAATAAGGAGATTTTGCTGGGCAGTGACGTGAAAGGTGTCACCGGAAATTTTGTGTATAATGTCGTTTACGGCATGCGTGGTATCCACTCTCTCTTAGACCTTCGGATATAAAAACACCGAGAGCTGCGCCCGATATCCAGTACGTCGAAGAATCACTGACTGAAGACTTGAGCATTTGATCAGCTAGTAAGTGAAGTATATCGGTATATATATGTATATCAGGTAGAGCGTACTTTTAAGTTATGTGTTAGGTGAAGAAGTTTGTTGTTGCTACTCGGAGTTGCACGTTGTTACACGATCATTAGGCGACTGAGTAAATTCCGAAATCGTGTCAAAGTGCCGTCACGAAAATTAATTTTACATGATGAATACTTACCGTCAAAAGAATGCAGTTTGTCGTCATGTAATCAGTCACAGAAGCAGAACCTACTCAGTTGCCTCCAGGTTCCAATGACAAATTTCTCGCAACATATAACGTATGTGTACAATGCTACAGAACAGTTTGGTCAGATGTAAAATAGCCCGTGTTTTTGTTGACCAGTATTTTCTCTGTTTCTGTTGCTTTAGAATAAAGATTGAAAGCAACATGGACAGATTACAGGTATACAGCCAAATGAGACCTATCAAAACATAGTCAAACTACTCTTTCTTTTTAATAGTAACAAAAAATTTTGGCTTGGACAGGAATTAGAACTGTGACCTTAAGATCAAATTTATAGCACAGTTGTGTAGACCGACCCATGACTGGTTGCATGAAGCCCGGGAGGTTAGCTGACGATCAATCCCAGCAAACGAACGGCGAAATACCTGTCTGGCACTAAGAAACTGTACTTTTTAACCGCAGAATATCCCATCAGATGGATAACTGGTGTTCGTTAGCGCTATTTACTATGTGGCTACTATCCACTCAATATACTGCCTGAAATTCGCAAAGTCAATCTCAGTTATCAGTTCAGTGATTGCATAAGTTAACCAGTCAGTGAATATGCTCTTTAGATGTGTAATTATCTCGGCTGACATGATGAACAGCGTTATCCCTGATTTGAAAAGTCTGAAATTGTACATTGGATGAATTATACAAATAGGGATGCATTTTTCGGATGAAAGATTATCAAAAATCCGACCCCAGTGGGTGAACGAATCTGAAATAGGTTTGTCCATTTCAAAGTGGTTGTATCATCAGGTGCACTTTTTCAAACTCAAAATAAATCAACAATTTCATATATAAAAAAACAAAACAAGCAAACAAAAAAACAATGAAAATCAATACCCGGAAAGATGACTTGACATCCGAGAAAGATTTTGAGTTTGGTCCTCTTCCATGTCAATTTTGTCTCAAAATACGTGTTCGTTTGAAAAGTAAATTCAAACACTCGCACAGGGTTCGTCCTTCGATCTCAAGTTTGTTAAAAAACCGCTTGCCTTTCTCTCGCTTTTTCAACTGTTTCTCAGTGTTGTGATACTTGTGTTTAAACTATTACTTCTTGTAACAAATTTCATTCAACTTTATGGCCAGGTGGTAGAAGAAAGGATAAAGGTGTTGACCGTAACAGTGGTGAAAGCAACAGGAGTAAGCGTCGGTCTTTCCGATATATGTAAGTAGCGTATTGACTGTTCGGTGAGTTTGACGATGTCCACTTTTGTCACAATCCCAATGGCATTTTAAACTGCAATCTCCATTGTTAGACAGTATTTAAAGACTGAGAGTGAGGGAACTTTCTGTAAAAAAGTAGAGCTCTTTGGGAAAACAAGTACGGAGAAAGCTTAGAACCTTAATGGTTTACTTCATGAACAAGACTGCGACTTGAGTCGTGTTTGGTTTATTCTTAAATATTCCGGCATATTGCAGGACATTTTGGATTCGGCTGGGACTTTCGCGAAGTCTGTTCATCCGCATATATTTTCACATGAAGCATATAACCTTCAGTTTTTTGGTTTCAGTCAGTATTAAAAAAAGAAAAATTGTTGCTTTTAAACGAACAATAGGTACGTTAACGATGAGAAATGGTTCGAGCTCTGTCAAGTTTTATGCCAGCGATGTATTGCATGTGATGTTATCGATGAACATATTATAGGTAGTTTTCCCACCCATGCAATGCAAAGGTCGTGTTAAGCAAAAATTTGAAACTTGTCTTTGACTCCCCTGCGCCGCTCATACTTCAGATGAGTGAACTCTCATCTAAGTAACCGATATAGTTATGAGTTTGAAAAGTATATTAAATAAATTATTGTAACGATTCCCACTTGGAAAAGGTCTACAAGATCTAAAACCTACGATTTTTGATGGCTTGTGTTTTAGTTGATAAACCTGATCCTTATGTGAAACTCAGGGTTCTCACCAGTCCTAACTCCAAACAGAGAACTAGTTTTAAACCGAACGAAACGAACCCAATATGGAATGAAAGCTTTACTTTTTACCTGAATTCAGAAAAGAAAAATATCCTTGGTACGTATGATTGTATAGAGTCTAATGCATATTTTTCTAAGAAATTTATATTTCGTTACATAACGTTTCTAGATGTGTATACATACATATATATATATATATATATATATAGATAGATATATGTATAAGTAAATTTAAGTCTAGTGGTAAAACAACCGTACCGGCAATCGGGAGACACGGGTTCGATTCCCGTTGGGGCGCTCGGAAATTTTCTGAGATAAAAAGCTTGAGAACAAACTTTTCATCATATAGGTGTATGTGTTGATAACAAGTATCAATAACAAAATCATATGGGTGGAGAGTGCTCTGTACCGAGATAGAGCGGAATCACAACACAAGATTTGGTTACTTCATAAGAACTTTTATTCACTACAGATCTGTTTCGTATGACAAGTCCGAAGCTTGCCACACTCGTCAGGTGAATGTTGCGTTTGGCGTGTAAACTTGAGATTTGTGGTTAGTTTGTGACGTCAAGTTGTTTGTGTGTAGTATTTGATTCGTATTACAGGTAGAGACAGTGACAATTATCTATTACAAAGTAAATGTTTCTTGCGGTGCCTGCAAGTAGATATGAGTTCATTCCTTTTGTTGAGGGAACTCAGTTCCGGATGGCAGATGATGAGAAATTTTTCGTAGATGCATAAGTTGTAGCGTTTAGTCCTTAGGGATTGTTTACCAGGCCACCGTAACGAATGAGTACAACAACACGAAAGAGACCTACGTCGGCTTAAAAGAAGGAACGTTTAAAACACGATATCGGAACCACACCAGCTCATTTCGAAATGAAAAATCCAAAAGTGCCACATGGCTTAGCAAACATGTTTGGTCGCTGAAGGAATCGAACGCGCGCTATTCAATAGAATGGAAAATTATGAAGAAATGTCATCCATATTCAAACGGGACTATACGCTGCAACTTATGCATCTACGAAAAATTTCTCATCTGCCATCCGGAACTGAGTTCCCTCAACAAAAGGAATGAACTCATATCTACTTGCAGGCACAGCAAGAAACATTTACTTTGTAATAGATAATTGTCACTGTCTCTACCTGTAATACGAATCAAATACTACACACAAACAACTTGACGTCACAAACTAACCACAGATCTCAAGTTTACACGCCAAACACAACATTCACCTGACGAGTGTGGCAAGCTTCGGACTTGTCATACGAAACAGATCTGTAGTGAATAAAAGTTCTTATGAAGTAACCAAATCTTGTGTTGTGATTATATATATATATATATAACTACAGACGGAACCGTTTCGACCTACTGGGCCTCATCAGTGTAGTGCTATTATTTATATATATATATATATATATAACTACAGACGGAACCGTTTCGGCCTACTGGGCCTCATCAGTGTAGTGCTGACGAGCAGGATGGAGAAGCCTATATTATATAGGCAACTCAAATGTTCCACACTTGTGGTACATCGGGTGCCCATAATCCTCGACTTTTTTAAGACCCAACCGGGACCTGTTGCGAAAATGCAACGTTGGCCTTCCGGCTGGGAATCGAACCCGCGACCCCGCGAATCTAGTGCGATGCTCTGCCAACTGAGCTACGGAGGCCGTTGCCAAAAGCATGGCCACGAGTTGTGTGTGTATATATATATATATACATATATATATATAAATGTAGCTGTTTGGTTTCTGAAAAGGAGAGTGCTCAATTCAAAGGTGTAGAGCTTTAATAGTCTATTTGGTTAATGTCTAAGCTTTGGGCAACTGCCGTTACACGGTGCTCCACGCTTACGCGATCATCAGACGACTAATTACATTTAACTACGTTGTCCCTTTTATGCTCTTCAGGGCGCTGTGGCGTCATCCTTCATGAATTAGAGGAATTTGTTAATTGTCCGGCGGTGTGGCTTTATAGTTGCGGAGGAGGAATTTGCTTATGTGACGGCAATTCGACAGCAGTTTAGAGAATTGTGCTCGCTCCAAGGAAAGTGTATGAGCGAAAGTATCATTTACAGAGCAGAAACCACCATTTACAGAGCAGAAACCACCAACGAGAAGACCAGCGAACCCGTAAACTACATAGGACTTACCGAACTTACTTTTAAAGACAGGCTGTACAAACACCGAAACTCCCTGAAACACTGCAACAAGGCAAACTCCACAGAACTCTCGAAATACGTTTGGAATCTACGCGACAGTAATCTTCACAACACCAACATACGATGGTCCATCCTCGACAAAGCTCCTACCTTCCGAAATGGGTCCCAGCGATACAACCTTTGCCTCACCGAGAAGTATCACATAATTTTCCAAAATATCCTACTCCTAAACAAAAGAAACGAACTGCTGTCGAATTGCCGTCATATAAACAAATTCCTCCTCCGCAACTATAAAGCCACACCGCCGGACAATTAACAAATTCCTCAAGTTCCTGAAGGATGACGCCACCGCGCCCTGAAGAGCATAAAAGGGACAACGTAGTTAAATGTAATTAGTCGTCTGATGATCGCGATACACCTTGTAACGGCAGTTGCCCAAAGCTTAGACATTAACCAAATAGACTATATATATATATATATATATATATATATATATATATAGTCTATATCTCATCAGTTTCCTGAAGATCGCATCCGCGTTAAACTCGGAGTAGCAACCACAACGTTTTAAGCGACATTCTAATAAAGTGCAAAAACACGGATGACGTGAAGAAAATTCGAAAGAGACTTTGTTATTTTATATAGTAATGCTCTTGACGTCCCTGTATTTTGATAGAAACATGAATGACGCCATTTCAACCGCAAAAATACCTAAAAACACTTGGCTACGCCTCCTGCGTCCTGCGCCATTCTGTCCAGTTAAATGACGTCATTCGTGTTTCTACTACAGCACAGCAATATTGAACCAATATATATGTAACATATGTATGTGTGCACGTGTTTACGGTAGTAGTTATATGTATATATTTATGTATATATATATATATTTATGTATGTTTACTTCTATGCTTCAACTTTTTGGAAACAGAACTAACAATGATGGACGATGATTATGGACTTGATGATAAGATTGGAACGGAAACGTTAGAACTGGATGGTCTTCCAACTGATGAAGAAATGTACTTTCAAATTCAGGTTAAAAAAGTAAGAATATCTTTTTATTTTATTTTATTTTTTCACACAAGAATTAAAGGTTGTACATTCATGTACACCGTCTGGGCAGGACACGGATTACTTAACGTAAATAAGACTGAACAGTTCATGTCAACGTTGTAGATATAAACTGTTCGATATTTTGTTGACCTCTATTTTGATTAATTTTTAAAACTTATCATATGTTTAGGAAACGGTCCTGGATATAAAGTTGCTGATAAAATACGAGTAAGTTTACCATAAACAGCGAATGCAAGTTTTTGCCTGTTTGGTCTATATTTCAGACAAGCGTAGCAAGATTTAGTTTGTATCGATGGACCTAATCCATTTTGTGGGTTCTGCTAAGAATATATGTTTTCTGATCATCAACTATTTCACGATTTCTAGCGAAACAATGGAATTGAGATTTGGTCACGACCTGTGCGATGAAGAAAAACATTTCTTGACAAAGAGAAAAGAAGAAATCTTTAGGAAGATGTCAAAGGTTTTACGAGGAAACGAAATGCCAGATGGTGTGAATGAGGTAAATGATTAAAAGCTCGTATTTTTGTCCAAACACAATGCTTCGATTTCAAGTGATGACAAATAGAAACACCGTATTAGGCGACTACAAATTCATGATCTTTTTTTTACCAAAGCAAGTAAAGTATTCATTTGAAATATTTTCTTCTGTCCTTCAACAAGATTCAAACATCAATGTTTTTTCGCAAAGTTCGATACTATTGATGACGTTTATAGGATTTACAGCGAAACGTAAACAAAGACCTTGTTTTTCTTTTCCATTCAGGTTCCAACTATTGCTATCATGGGTTCAGGGGGTGGTTACCGAGCACTGTGCGGTTTATCTGGAGCTTTCTGCGCTCTGCAGGAATCTGGTATCTTGGACTGCGCAACGTATGTTACTGGGTTGTCGGGTTCTTCATGGTATGTAGTTCTTCGTTGTGTAATTTTTATCACAAAATAACGAACATCGTTTGCAACTTCTGATTGAACAAGTCTAATTTTTTTCACAAAGTACAGGGACCTGGCTGAGTCATTTTCATTTTATATTGGAGTACCAAGGCATGGACGAAGCCAGAAAATTTCAAAAAAGCCTTGGTTACCTTATAAAACAAATAGAAAATGACTTTAATGTTTTTGTACTATGAAAGAAACATGAATGACGCAATTACAACCATACTTGTGATTCCACAAAGTATTTTCCCGTTTGAAATGAGGTCATTTATGGCAGTAGCACAGCGCAGAGATAATCAACTTTCTATTTGCTAAATATAGATAATTTAGCACGAGTATTTGGTCGTTGCGTAGAGTGAAGCTACTCAGACGCTAACACGTAGTTTTATAAACATTGGATTGTACTTCAACGAGCATGGAGAAGAACTGCCTTCTAAAAATATTTCCAAGCTATTTTATACCGTAGCTAGTATAGGCGAGGCGGAAAAGCAATTAAGATTAGTGTCAAGATAATTAGGGTGTGTTAACGGATTAGATTAAGTGGTAATAAGATATAAATATGTATAAGTGTTGGTTGCCAAGCGGAAATTTAAACTTAATCACCTTTGCGGCGCAAAGATAATCTAGGCGAGTCCACTTCCTAACAAGTTTATAATAAAATACCTAAAAATAAAGTTTGTAATAGTTCCAAAAAAAGTAATTTGCTGTTGTTGCGCAAAAATAGCATAAAACAGTTTGATAGTGATGTCGCGTGACTATCACTACAATAGCATTATATACTGTTTATACATAAAGTCAGGCTTTCCTTCAAACAGCAATTCCCGATGATTTTTAGAGTATGAAAGTTCAGACTAATTGTGAGATTGTTGCCTCTGTTCCTCATCCAGGTACTTATCCACCTTATACAGTAATGAAGGATGGCCAAGTATAAAGTGTGAAGATATTGCACAAGACTTAAGAAAGAAATTTAATACGAGCATTCTCAGCCATTTACACCGGAAATACTTGAAGAAGATGAAGGAGAAAGAAAAGAAAGGACAACCGGTTACTCTGACAGACTTCTTTGGAATGGTCATTGGTGACGCACTGCTTGATGTAAGTGCATATTTTATTCATTATATCGTCGTTGGCTGGCTCTGTTTCTTTTGTTCTCGAGAGGTTTATGACTAACTTATAAACCTCATAAAGATATTCACGAACTTTCTACCGAAATTTCGCCATTTCTATACGCTTGTCGGGCATGTTAAATACTTCTATATAAGTCGTACAAGTCTAGGTATATAAGTCGGTTATATACCTTGGCCTCAGTGTTTAAGCGATATATCGAGCTTCAGGCTTCCTCCTCACGTTGACATATCGCTTAAACGCCTCGGTCACGGTATATAACTATTACTTAAATGACTTGGAACGAAAGTAAAATTGCTGTAGATAATCATGCGGTGTCGAGTGCAATTTTCCTTCAAAGAGCCCAAAATTATGAGAGCTTATAAGGCGAATACAATTTGAGTTTTTAGTAAAATACGTGAATCTAAATATTAATTCCAAATGGAATGAGAAACGGTATGATACGCTATTAATAATACACATCAAAAAGTTAAGATGAAAGTGAGTTAACCGAGTAATGAAAACCGTCCGCCAAAGAGAATCGATCCAAAACATCGACCATTCAATTCACTTTAAACTCTCCAAATTCTTCCGTACTTTAGAGATCGTATTTTATGGGCTCTCCATGGGTTACAGGATTTTATAACTAATTGGGATGTTTGGAAATATTGGAAACATAAAACAAATGGTATTTTAAAAAGGCCTGGTGATATCACGTTTCTAAAGATTGTCAGGCTTGCGTTATCTATTGTTTAGTTGTTTTTTTGTTGATGAACTCGTGTTTACGATCACTTTTGTTTCTTTCGTAGAATCACTACTCCAAATTAAGTCATCAAACTTTCAAAGTAAAATATGGAGAAGTGCCGCTTCCGATTTGCACTGGATTGCGTGTTCAGAAGGACGTTTCAGCAGAAATATTTAGCGGTAAGCGCAATGGAGAATTATAGGAGTAAAACACTCGGCAATGTTTTGCGTTTTAAACTTGATAAAGCACTTCTGCTCGTTTATTAAACATTACCTAAAATTTACTTGGAGTATAGCAATGTCATGAGAAAGAACTTTTAATTAACTTTTAAATATGTTTTAAAATGTTCTCACGTTGTCCTTAATCATGGGTTCGCATTTAAAAATCCTCAGCTAGGCATTAATCTTTATTTTACGATAAGTTTTAATTAAGTTAAATCAGCACCTTTATTCCGTGTAATACGGTTGGCACTACTCTTTATAATGTATACCAGTTGTAAATAAACCAATTAAAATCCATGTTAAAGTAATTGCAAATTAACCAATGAAAAATTCATTTTTCCAATAAAGGATATATAAATTCCATTTTAGAATGGGTTGAATTTTCTCCATTTGAGTTCGGGATGGCAAAGTATGGTGTTTTTGGAAAGACGACAGATTTTGGCTCCAAATTTTACAAAGGTCGTCTTGTGAAGAAATATGAAGAATCTCCTCTGCACTTTTTACAAGGTTTGTTTCTTTCATAGATGTAGTAAAAACATAGATCTCTAGATCTTTAGATTCAAGATTTTACTATCTCTCTCTCTAAGTTTAACAGGTGATTAAAATTATGTTTACAAGTCGTCAGAACCACGTGAAAGTGTTTTCTGTTAATGGTAAACACGGATATAGATCCAAATGTAGTACAACGATACAACATATTGTCAGTTACAGTTTTTCTTCTTGTTCACCAGTTCAGTATATGACGCCAATATTCGTGTTTTTTTTAATTTAGGTATCTGGGGCAGCGCCTTCAGTATTCTTCTTAACCGAGTGATCGGTGGGGGCAGTGAAAAAAATTCTACGAAGGCAGCTCGGAACTTAGGTATGTCAGTGTCTGTCTACCTAACACACCGGTGTTTCGGTTCTAGCTACGTGGGAAAAAAAGGTTTATTGAATGAGTAAGCTTTCTTTATTGAGGGCCAAGGACATATGATAAATAAACCGTTAGAGCCTTGTAAATAGCCAAAAGAAACGGAACGCATGTAGTTCTCAGAAGAGCTGTTCCGAAATTCAGAGAATTTAACCGAGTCGAAACATTTAGAAACCTCGAGCATAAACTTAAGAATGGCAAAAATAGTCCGATAAAATAACCAGTTAGCACCGAATTCTTTCTTGCGCGGTATTTAAAAGCTGAAATTTCGTAGTCTTGTGAACATTGTCCAATAAAAAGTTATTGTTTTTGCCAGCTCACCATAATATTTTTTCTATTTCAATCTATTTTTAAGGACCAGATTTACTACAGCAGAACTTTTGTTTTATTTTTTTTTAATTTGAGCTTTACGAAAGTCCAACGAACATCTTTTATATTAATCTTGACTTGTTGCACTTAATTTTGACAGCAAAAGAGAAGTTTTTCAAGGAGGAGATACATCGTGAGAAGACTGAAGAAGATGATAGCGAGGACGAAGATGAACAAGAAGATGAAATTAAGAGTAAGTTCGCCATGAATGAAAGTCCACTAATTCAATAGCGCCAGGAAAGTAGGGAAGTGCCATTGCAAACTTCAACTTAACAATCCTTTCTTTCAATTATCCTCTTCAGATGAAAATTGGTTAAAACAAGTACTCAATCCAGATAATATTCTTAACTCTCGCCGAGGAAAAGCTGCTGAAGTTCTAAACTTGTTCCGTGGACTGAAATTTAAGGGTCAGAAAGGTTTGTGTTTTGTAAATAAGATATATTCCATTCATCAGAGTAATGCATTATTACACGAACAGTGGTGTGCCTATAGCCAGTCTGTGTAGGTTCAACCTTTATAAATATCAGTCCTTTATTGTTAAGACTTTTAATAAAGAAGCTGTGAACCTTTTTAGATGACGACGTCGAAGTCGCTTCTCCCGGAAAATTGAAGACGATTTGTGTTGTGGACAGCGGTATCGCCTTTAATTCTCCTTATCCAACTGTGATCCGAACAGAGCGGGGCGTTGATCTCATCTTGTCGTTTGACTTCACTCAAAGAGATGGCGGAGACAACGAGTTACCTTTTGGCGTAAGTCTTAACATTTGGGTTAAATCATTAAACGCCTTTTCTCTTCCGATATGTCGTCTTTCGCGATTGGCTGTAGCTCTGATTGTTGAGATGACCTCATGTTTTACTATTGAGAATATGTACACAACTTTATTTTCGGCAGACATTTTCTCAAAGTACTATTTACAACATGAGCGTGGGTGTTGTATCGGATGTACAAGCACGGATCGAAGGCGAGCGATTGAACGTGCGATACAACAGCGCCGTTAATATTGTAGAGTACTTATGAAACGGACACATGTAAACATTTGTGTTCTTCAAAAATTGTAAAGATTGCAACGATTTCAATTAAGAAAATAGCACGAAAAATTCACCTGAATCAGTGGTTGCATCACGTGGTAGAACACGTGTGGTTGTGTCACATGATTTCTTCCTTGATGAATGATTATTGATTTTTGTAATAGGTCATACATTATAGTTTGGACAACTAATTTCATTCAAGGTTTTCTCCTTGTATAAATTAACTTAGGGTATAGCTCGCAGGTGGATAGTGTTTTTTTGCGCAATCTGATTGGTTTGTCTATCTCGGAATATCCTGCACTATTTATCTCCGAGCAAAACAAGATGGCGTCCAGTTATGTTTACCTTACGGAAGAACTTTTTTTTCAATAAACGAAGTCGCTGTCCCAGACAATACCAAAAAATGCAATCAAATTTGGCAATTAAGTATTCAAAGATATGTGTTTCTTTTATTTTTTAGCGATAAATGTACTAAGGATGTGTTTGGAAATGTTTGGTTTACAAATGATGAGCGGGCGACAAGCCAACATCAATTGCCGACATTCCGTAAAACTGTAAAAATTTCAAAAAATGAATGTGAAAACAATTTCGTGAGGTATATTCTAAAGCAATTATTCACCTCAGTATCGGTGAATAACTGTTCTTTATACTCTTTTAATCTAGGAGCTCCTCAAGGCAGAACAATGGGCCAAAGCTCACAATCTTCCGTTCCCACCCATCGCAAGCAACCCTGTGACGAAAGACAGCAATATCCGGGAATGTTACGTTTTTGAAAACCCGGAAGACCCAAAATGCCCAACTATCTTACATTTTGTTCTCATCAACAAAACGTTCAAAGAGTACATCAAGCCAGGTGAGTCTAACCCGTCTGATTTGTTTTGCACATCGTCCTTGACAGTGTCATCAAAAGAGTGTTTGTTTTGGGTGAGCGTCGTTGAGACACCGATTAACTTTTCTGTTTTATTTACTTCCAGGGGTACATCGAGAGACAGATGAGGACACAGAATTTGCTAACTTCAGTATCTTTGATGATCCTGATAAGCCCTATTCTACCTTCAAGTTCCAGTACGACGGAAGAACATTTGATCGACTGCATGAGCTGATGAAATTCAACACACTTCTGAATGTGGATTTAATAAAAGAAAAGATGGCACAACAAGTTCAGTACAGACGGAATAATCCACAAATGCTGCTGCGTTGAATTACTTGATCAAGTTATGTCCGACAGATTTTCAAATAAAACAACCGTAGGAACGAAGAACTTTTATCACCAAGATTGCCAAGTGGAGCTTTCCCTCAAGAATTTAAAACGAAGATTGCGATGACTAAAATTGAACTGAATGAACGAATTTGGTACAGAAAAAAAATATCTAGAAAGATCCCTTGAATTCTTTATGTGTACCTGTATAAAATCTTTTATTGTAAATATTTTTCTAATTTATTTTATGTAAATACCCAGCGTTCGGTTAACCTCCATGTACATTACTTTCTGCTAAAATTACTTCACATGTGGCCACTAAAAGTAGCCAAAATTATTCAAGTTACGTTTTATTAAAATTTTTGAATGAGATTAATGAGTCTTGCTACCAAAGTATAACTCAGAAGTTGAACATTCATCTTCCTTTAACTCTTTCCCGACGGCATAAGACTTCTATTATTTTTCTCTGGCTAACGCTAGACGATTTTAACCGTGAAAGGGAGAGCTCCCGCCTCCAAAGAGTGAGGGGCACATTCACTAAAGGGCATATTTATCCAGATGAACGCGATGCCTGGAGCGCGCATAAAGTGAAGTAAAGTGTCTTTATTTATATTAAACAACCCTATCAGGTACCCAAGTTGTTCTCACTGGAGGTCCATTAAGGGCCACCCCTCATGTGTCCAGTGTTACAACATGAGGAAACAGGAATACACGGAGAAAACCTGCGATGCTTGGTAGGGTCAAACTGGACGATACTCTTCTCACCTGTGACCAAGGTAACTTTAATCAGGCAACTGCACGGAGCCGGAATCGAACCCAAGTCACAGTGGTGAGAGAGACGTGCACTGCCACAGGGCCACCAGCACCCCTACATAAGACTTGCATAAAAGTTGACAAAGAGTGCGTACATTGTCCTGCCTCGTACATCACGCACCGTGTTCCCACGAGCACATACATAGGCCACTGGCACTTATTCCCCTGTTGGAGGAAAAACACTTATAAACAGAAGGATTTCCATGAATTATTTCACCTGTTGAAGGTCGAAACTTTGAAGTTATCCTCCAAGTAGGTCGTTTAGCGTACGAGTGGAAGTGGTCTGCAGTTTATGATTTAGAAATGCGAGAGCTTGGATATAACTTTAGAGAAATGAACGATCGTCAAGCTCTGTATACTCAGAAAACGATTTCTGAGCCCCAGACGGGGATCGAACCCGCAACCTTCTGATGACCGGTGAGACGCTCTAACCATTGAGCTACCAAAACTTAGATGGTGAGCTAGGTGCAAGTTCGATCTGTATGTGCGATATAGCCAAGTTTGATATATATGTGCGAAGCTACTATAGTGGCTTCCGCTTAGGTCGCACATATATATCGAAGTTGCACCGAGCTCACCATCTGAGTCTTGGTAGCCCAATGGTTAGAGCGTCTCGCCGGTCATCAGAAGGTTGCAAGTTCGATCCCTGTCTGGGGCTCAGAAATCGTTTTCTGAGTATACAGAGCTTTACGATCGTTCATTTCTCTTATGTAAGTGGTCTATAGCCAAGAGCTCACTGTCCTTAATGTGCAAAAGGATGACACCACCTCGAAGAGGATGTATATGTTGGGTTGACACCTGTGGTGACATGAAAAAAAAAAACTAACTTGTCCGACCTCAGTGAATGCGCAGGGATGCGCCTAGCAGGAGCAAACGTCGCAAGCGACAAAATGAGTGTTTTATTTTGTTCTGGTGTGGTTTGAATAGAACGGAGGTTTCTTGTCGTGAAGAGCAAGTACTTGGTCATAAAGAGTGCCAACGTGGTTCTGTTACAAAGCACATCATTTCCACAAAAGAAAACGTTTTGGGGGAAGCGCTAAACAATTGAAACGCTCAAAGGTCTTTGCTGGTTGTAAAGAATAACATCAACTCAGTGATCTCAATTGCTTGATATCATTTAACAGATGGAAAAAGAGCATCTTCTGCAAACTGATTTTTTCAGTAAAAACAGAATAAATACAATTTTGAGAAAACTCTTCTTGGAATTACCTTTTCTTCTTTTTACTGAAAAGAGCACTTCTAGCCCAGTTTGTACTGCAAAGCTAAACTTTGCTTCCTGTAGACTAGCTGTTCCAACTATTGTGATGAATGCTTATTTGGTCCGTACAGGGAAGTATTGACCTGAGGTTGTCGTACAAATATACCATACACAGTACATTTTATTCCTTGGAAAATTTGTAAAACAAACCTGAATCTAGTTTGCCTTCAAACTAATCAGGGAATTTCCCCAAGAAAACTTGCTGGTTGTTATGAAAAATGTATTGCACAGCCAGACAACCAACCAGCAAGCGTCATTTTGCATACAGGCCAGTTAACAAGCTCAGCCATGTACTAATTACATATACGAACCCAAAATGAGATTTTGTTCCACTTGTATTCACCTGGGGAAAAAGACCCCAAGCACGTTGAGATTAACCGCCCTGCTCAAAGTGCAAGGGGGGGGGGAGAAACATTCACAGTAGACTACTTGACTAAAACTTAAAAAAACACTTGGTTTAATGCTGTTCAAACCTTGTTTCTATTGATGTCACTTTAATGAACAGTCTGCAATTTTTAAATAAATGTTATATACTTATACACAAATGTTGACGCACTTCACTGGATGTCAACTGTAAAACTATCTAATGCATTTGTCCTTTTACAAAAAATGATTTGTCTTTCAATCTTAATCATCATTCGTGAAAAATTAAGTTTGCACAGACACACAGAAGTAATATTGTGAATGAGTTGTAGAATATCAATTGTCGAAATTTTGGTTCTAAATCTCCTTGACGATACCAGTAAATCTAAAAATGAAATTTTGAATGAAAACAGCTAAACTTAAATATCTAAGTTAGTTAACAAAAATCAAATATTATGATGAATGATTAATTGAAAAATTGAGCCTGGTTTTGAGGTGTTTTTACTCCACTTTCCCACATTTCTAATGTGCAGCACAAATCAAGGATGCAGAATAGCTGAGGATGCATTACAATTAACCTGTCAAAATCAGAAATGATTCCTGCAAAAAGTCTACCAAATCAGGGCCAGCATAAGGTTTTTGAAGTTAGGTGGGCTACAACTGCCTGATGTCACTTTCTAAGGCAATGCTTCTCATTGTGACTTGTCATGAAAAAAGTCCTTTCCACAGCAGACTCAGTCCTCAAATGCTGCATCTCAAGCACACATCATAAAACAGGGTTGAAAAGGACTTTTGGACATTCTAATGACTAAAGGGAACTATGCAGATTAAAGGCAAATATTCCTAAGTTTTGTAGGGACAATTTTAAAAGTTAAAATGAAAATGACAATTCAACTTACCAGCGCAAGTTCTGACATACAAACTAGGACAATGACAATTGCTAAGAATACATGAAGTCCTTTAGGAGGTAATGGGAAAACAAATGCACTCACTAAGGTTTCCTAATTACAGATAAAAATACATTAAAATACTGGTAAAAAGAAGGCTAAAATTTTAAAAAAAAATGTGCAGGTTTCTCTTCAATTCACAGAAAATTGACATTTTAAATGATAATTCTTTCAACCTACTGTCAATTTAGTAGTAAGCCTATCACAAAAAGTTTTAGACAATATCTGAATGTCAAGCAGTTTATAATGATATATAAAGCATTTATGATCAGATATAAACTGTTTGAAGTTGAGCTTCTATATTTTTGATCCATCAGTTGCACCACAAATGATGCCTAATGAGATACAACTAATTTTCTAATTTTTCACAAAATAAGACAGAATGACCTGGTTATGATGTAGTACATTTACATGAACAGATTGTAATGAGGATTTGCCACTTACCAGAACAAGAATACTTGTTATTAAACCTACAGCATAGTTCAGATATCGGTCCTGTTTTCATTTCAAAAGAAAAAAGTTCAGAACATAATTAATTCAAAATACATAAAGAATATTACAGTTTGAAGACCAACAAGAATAAGTTGTCTTAAGGGTGTCACCATAAAATCTATATAGGGATCTGGATCCCCCAATCAACAAAATTTTTTTTTCTCCTTAATTTGATACTTTCATACTTAATTGGCAGAGCATGAAGTACCGACAATTACTAAGGTTTCACATGAATACATTAAAGTTCTTCTGGTAAAGACTTAAAGGATTGACTGTTTTGGATATATTTTTTTATATCACAGAAACCTTGCAGTTGTTATTTGGTTACAAGTTATGGATCTTTATAGGTTCAAATGTGCATAAGAGATCACATATCATGTACGTATCTAATTTCTCATATTGGGATGTGTCCATTAACCAATTGCATTCTTGATCACATATATTTTGGTATAACGGATTGCAACATCAGTAACCGGCAACCGTATTAATCTGTTTTTCAACTGAATATTAGGGACAACATAGAATTCTTTAATCGGATGTAACATTCAGGTCAAGACGTTCGAAGTCGACAAAATCCTAAGAACTTGTTCAAACGTATTTATGCACTAAAAACGTCTCTATAACAATGATGATGTCAAAGCATCAAGTCAGTTTATCCATATAGACATATTGTATGTGCCTTCAGCTTTTACATTACAACTTTACCTGTGGTCTTGCTTCACCAAACAAGGGTCGATCCACATCATTTGAGTACATACTAAATATTATATATATTGTGCTCTGCAAGACTTCGCGGCTTCTGCTTGTAAGTTAAATCGAATCTGACCTTTTAATTGAACCTGAGTTCGCAACTGCTTTCGTATCAAAACAGTTTTGCCAAGTGGAATAAATTGTGCTATTAATTGGAGGAAATTTCCATTGAGAGTCAAAGTTATCCTTGCATTGATGCATTCGTCAGACATCACAGAATGTTGGACATTTTAAATGCAAAATAACGTTCCCGGAAAATTACCACAGCATCCCGTGACTTAATGTGGTACAACTGTGTACAAATAAGGACAAACAAGAATTTCTGTGGATACAAAGGAATTGATTAACTGGTACTGTACTTCCGATTGAGTTTCTTTTTTTTTATTCTTTAAAAGGGTGAATTTAAAACACATAAAACACAAAAATGTATATAATATTTCCGCCTCACACTGGAAATAAAAGTGTTGTAGGACCATTACAGAAAATGGCGTATTCACGTATTAAAAAAGGGGAAAAAAAATTCAATTGTGGTAATTTGGAACATTTGGGTTATCCATGGAACTATCAAATTACTTGGCATGTCCAGCGGTCTTTTTTCGGAATGTTCAATATGGTGAAGAAAACAAAATGGCAGCTTCCCTCGTAAAAGTATCTCGCGCCGTTCTTCAATCTTCTTGTCGAAATTTGTTGCCTGGGCGACTAAAAGGATTTCAGGTTCGTAGAAAATTCGGTTCCTCCTGCATTCGTGCGGTTTTAACCGCGTTTTAGCTGGAAAATTTTGCTAGGGTATAAAAAGTTTGAGGGTAACTTGGGACGACCTTATGTCAAGATATTAAAGATTATAAGTCTTGATGGGTAAAAGACTATAGAAGACGATAAAAAATATACGCGTGCTCAACATTGATCTTTTATATCATATTTTTTTTCAAATTTTTCCCAAGAAATAGGTTTAAGTATGGAGTTAAAACATGTCAACAACTGGAAGACTATAAGATGATAAAGATGTTATAATTTCAAAATGACAATAATGCTGCCCTCCTTCCGAAGGAAGTCCCACTAGACATTGAAAAGGAGAGGAAAAGAGAAGAATGAGGGACCAGCGTGAACATTCAACATTATTCCTGTTACATGTTAATGAAGTTGCCTGGGCAAGGGGTGATTTTATCACATGGTCCAACACTAAGGTTGTAGCGTGGAAACTTTTTGCCTTAGGAGATGCATTTTTAGCAACATGGCATATTTGAAGGCATTTTTGAGCATATGACATTGAAACATTTGTTCACTTACAAAACATGGAGTTACATTTGTATTCCTTCCCAAATGTCATCCTGTTTTCGGAAATTGAAATAGTAACATAACAGACATTGATCAACAATCAATGCCTTCTGTTGCTATTGCCTATGCAGTACACTCAAATTCTTTAAAGGTAAATGAGTTAAAAGTACTTTTGATATGAAGATCTAAACAGAAATTTGCATATTGGATATTAATTTTGGATATTTCTTTCATAATTTATAAGAATGAATGCATCATGGATTGAACTTCTTAACCACTTCCTTTACTGTTTTTTTTGCTTATTTTTAACTTTTGCCAGAGTCTTTATTAGTCTGACAAATGTTTAAAGAATTTAGCAATGCTTTTATTTTTTTTAAACTTTTATTAACCATTTTATCTCTTGTCCTTTTTGCAAAGGTCAGACTGTTTGGTGTCAGCTGCAGTCAGTGCTTGAATCTCCAAGAGTATCAGAGCAAAGAACTAATGAAAAACCATGGAGTTAAAGTTCAAAAATTTCGAGTTGCTGATGGCAAAAATGATGTTTCTGAATTGATAAAAGAGCTAAGTAAGTCAATTTAGGATTAGTTCAGTAACAGAGCTTTGAACAGTTACAAAATTTTAATACTATACATGTAGTTTCTGGTTTGATAGTGAATGACTTTGCACAGAGTACATGTAAAAAGCCAAGAGATTTAGAAAATGGTGTAACTGAAAACAGAAAATCATAAACATTTGGAGTAAAAGCTATTTATCCGGGTATGAAATGTAAAGCGAGCTTTATGTTTTACTATTTGAACAAAATGACTTTGCTTGAAATGTTAAAATTTTCTGGTTTTTTTTTGGTTTAAGCAGTCTATTTATGTCTTGGCTTTTTACCCACTATCTAACGCAACTTATGCAACATTCTACTTTCATATTTATGCCAAGCATTTACTCATTAAGGGGCACGACTCATATCCTTGGTGGGTAAAGTTGTCTGGCATTAGCCAGAGTGAAATGGTAGAGTGTGCCCTTGCCCCTCAATGGGTTAATACTATGTAATTTTTTTAAAGACCTACAATAATTTTATCATTTTTGAACACATTTCAGATGTCCCTGAGATAGTCATCAAAGCTCAAGTGCTGGCTGGAGGACGAGGAAAAGGCACATTTAGTAGTGGTCTTCAGGGAGGAGTGAAACTATCAAGAAAGTATGTTATAGTTTTTGAAACTTCTTTATAGCCAGATACAGGTTGAAAAGGAAAGACTTAGTTGATTTCTGATGTAATATAGAGCAATATATAGTTGGATGAAAAGCACAATTTCTGTAGATGAACTGTAAAGGATAAAACACAGACCGAAAAATGTCGTCTTGTGACTTGATATTCAAGTTAGAACAAGAAACAGATAAGTTGAAAATGGTAATGCTTTGGCTCTATTTCAGAGTCATTATTAGACCAAGTGATTTACAAAAGGTCATTAAGTTATATATATATATATATATATATATATATATATACACACACACAATTACAAGGATGATGTCATCAGTTATTAACAACGAAATTAACAATGTCAGATGTTAACACATCTCAGATTGACAGCTGGACAAGAGAAAAGCCAGATAACTGTCGAGTGGCTGAGAAATGTGGAAATGTTGGATCAGACAAAAAGGCCTTCAAATTGTCCTCTGGTTGTAGATGAACTGGATGTGGTGAAAGCATTGGGTGCTGGCCATTATGTCAAAAGTAGTGAAATGCCATGAACTATACTACTTAGGCACCAGAGAAACAGGTCTTTGATAACTTTCTAACCCTTGCTTCTGGGGAGTACTGTAAGTTTATATATGTACTTGGATATTTAGCATTTATATTCATGTATTCAGTTGCCATACATTAATTTTAGTATGCAGTTTGATTCTGTTCATCATAGGGACTATTTCACAGTTAATCTTTTATAGATAAGGCTTCCTCAAAGTCATCTTCCTATTCTTAAGTTTCTCTCTCTACTCTCTGCTCACATTCTTGCTTTTCTCCACTCCCATCTTCTCTCTCCACACTTCTCTCTGCTTCATCCTTTTCTCCCTTTAATATCACGTGCCCAGTCTTCTTCCTTGTCTCCCCCATGTACAACTGTCCCAGTCCTCCTCTTCTTTCTCTTCTCCCTAATCCCCTCTTTACTCTCTGTTCCCTCTTCCACCTTCTGCATTTTCCCTTCTTTTTATTCATTCTCTTCCCTCTCAATGTTTTCTTCTTCTTCTTCTTCTTCTTCTTCTTCTTCTTCTTCTTCTTCTTCTCTCTCTCTCTCTCTCTCTCTCTCTCTCTCTCTCTCTCCTTCCCCTGTTCCTGTTCTTCCTTCTGTGCTCCTCTTTTCCTCTGTTTTCTAAATCTTTATCTTCCTGCTCTTGTTGATATTTCATCTCCTCTCCTCTCTTCTCTGCCTCTTCTGCCCTTATAACTTCTCCTTTCTCCATTTTCTCATCTTCACCCATTTTCCCATCTGTCCTATTCTCCCCCTCAGCTCTTCTTTTCCTTTTTTTCTCTGCATGTAATCCCTCTTTCTCCTTCATCCCCCTCACTTCCCTTCCCTCGGTGTCCTCCTTTTTCCTCTTCCCATTTCTCCACATTTCTCCTTGTCCTCATCATTATCTCATCTTCCTCTAGTTCCTAATCGCTGACTCTACCCCAATCTTTAATTCCACTCTGTAATTTCTTCCAGTTTCCCAGAGATTCCTTCTATCGTGGATCAGATGGTCGGCCATTACTTGGTGACAAAACAAACAGGAAAAAATGGTGTTCTTGTGAATAAGGTAACTGAACTGAAATAGAACATTGGTCAGTGTTCCAGGGCACTTTGCGTTGACACGGTCAGGCAGGTCAGTCTGGTAAATTTTGGAAGGAAACATGATAATCGTGCGGATAGGAAGCGGTCAGGTGGGAAAATTCAGACCTAATGTATGACGCAGTCCATTTTGGCTCACATTCTGACCACAGGGTGCACACATTATAAACTTTTTGAAAAGCACTTGAGGCCAAATTAACTCCAAATTGAGCGTGAAACCGTATGATTACTTACAAATGATGTACCTGAAAAAACTTACGAAGGAATTCACGTGCAAGAACAACAAAAACCGCTCGCGAAGGAAAATGTACTCAAAACCGCGACTGTTGTTTTTACTCCCAACTTCTCCACATTTCGCCACACTTTAGAGGTCGTATTTGATTGGCTTTCTCTGGATTACATTAGTTTTTTTAAGCAGTTGGGATGTCTTGTGGCCAGAGAAATTTGTGATTGAGTTAGCTTTATTCCGACACTTAATTACTTTTTTCTGCGCTGTGTTACCTTGAAATCGCACTACTCTCAGCTAACCAAAATTGAGAATTTTTTTTCAGGTGTATATGTTAACAAGAAGTGTTTGTTCGTGTGCAGGTGATGTTAGCTGAAGCCTTGGACATCAACCGTGAAACGTACTTCGCTATTCTTATGGACCGTGCATTTGGTGGACCAGTAATCGTAGCCAGCCCTGAAGGAGGAGTGGATATTGAGGAGGTTGCTGAAACGATGCCAGAGAGAATATTTAAGGTATGAAAGTATATTATTCATTTATTTTTTACCCAATTGATGTAATTTGCAATTCCGATATATCCGTATTGTATAAGATACAAGCGTCATAACGTAAACACGAACCGCGGCGTTGCTGATAGCAAGAATATTGGGTCCAGATGTTTTAGCTTGGGAACTGTAAATATATATTAGTCATTTAGTTAGTTACTCCAGTACCTTTGAAAACTTTGTTTTTTACGAAGGTTCCAGTTGATATTTACGAAGGTATTACCAAACAGCAGGCATTGGACTTAGCGGACAAACTGGAATTTAAAGGATCATTGAGAGATGAAGTAAGTTTGCTTAAGAGACAGCCAACTCAGGAAGTGAGGTGCAAAAGTGACATCGAGTAGGGTAAATCAGTAATGATCTTCGCAATATTTTTATATTTTTTGACGTCTATCTGGAAAAGTTTTTAAGGGCGTTACGATTTGATATCCTTTATTTTGCCAACCAGGGGAAATTATTATGTAGATCCATTAGGAGCCAAAAATAGACGCAACTTGTTTACATTGTTATGGAGCAACGTCTGTTCAAAATTTTTGTCAAAAAAAGAACCGATACACAAATGCGACCGACAGACAACTCTGTAGTTCCAGCTCTTTTAATCTGGACGTGTTATTCAGTGGCGTTCGTTTCTCGAAGTCATTGTTTCTTTGATAAAGTTCTCACTTTATGGACAATGTGTAATTATCTGTTTGTTTGTTTGTTTGTTTGTTCATCTACTTGTTCGTTTGCCTGTTTGTCCATGCAACTTGGTCGCCCTTCACGACAACCCGTTAGCTCTCTGCCGTTGTTTAAATCTCAACATCACCGCATCATAAGGACAGTTCAACAATATCGACAAGTCCTTTCTGACTGGGAACATCATCTTCTCAGTTGGTTCAACTCTGTACTCACGGAACACCTTAATTAGCACAAGCTTCATTTGTAACAACGCAAACCGCATGCCAATACAGGATCGCGGGCCATGCCCAAAAGGCATATGTAAATACGGATGACGTTTAGCTTTTTCTTCACGGGTAAATCTCTCAGGCTCAAATCTCCCGGGGTCATGCCAGATCTCCGGGTCCATGTGTATCGCGTAAATTGGGATCAACACGTGGATATTTTTCGGGAAAAAGACGCCGTTGATCGTGCAGCTTTCGGTACACTGTCGGTCATAGAAAAACGGTGGCGTGTGAAGTCGAAGGATTTCGTCCAGAACCATGTCCATGTAGGGGGTGTTGTAAAGTATTTCCTCGTACGGGGGGAGGGTGCCTTCGTTTCCGGCGTACAATGAGTCGACTTCTTGCATAAGTTTCACCTGAATGTCGTCGTGAAGTGCCAGTTCGTAGAAAAGAAATCCGAGTGCTGAACTGGTTGTGTCGTAACCAGCGAGAATGAAAGCCAGGGACTGAACCAAAACCTCGTCATCGCTTAGTCGAGACTCCGCTTTTTGATCTCGGGCCGTAATCATGAGATGGAGTAAATCTTGGCGAATATTTTCCCCATTCTTTCGTTCTTCGATGATGTTCCGGGCGATTTTCGTCAGGTCTTCGAAATGAAACGGGTCCTTCATCTTTCGGAGGATGTACTGACCGAAGGGAAGCATAGCAATGCCAAGCGCTGAAAAAAGGCGGGAAATCGCCAGTCGGGCATGGTTCGTCAAAGGATCGTCAGCGTTTGTTTGGGTCTCGGCTTTGACGCCAAATGACGTGGTTAGAACGACTTCAAGGGTTAAACCTTGGAACCAACGGTACATATCGACTGCTTGACAAGTTTTGGTGGATTTCTCAATCTTCTGAAGCAGTATGTTGATCGCCTCATCCATGAACTTCACCATTTGTTTGATTTTTGTAGCACTGAATGCCGGACTGATCGTATTCCTGATTCGTTTCCAGTGCTCCCCGGTCGCTTGATTCAAAGAAGCGTTGTAAGGTTCAGGCAGACTGAAGCCAAATGCCCCACGATCGGTGAAATTTGCGAAGTCCTTTACCGTAATGGCTTTGATTATGTCGGGGTCTGTGACACAGATGTAAGGTTGGCCCAACCAGTACATGAGGAACGTCTTGCCGTATTTCTTGACCAACTCCTGATGCCACACGTGTAGGTCTCTATGACGATAAATCATGTGAATAAACTGGCCAAAGATCGGAAACGGTGGCCATGGACCAGGAAGATTCAACCGGTTTTTAAGCCTCAACAAGTGGAGATATTTCCAAAGAATGACAAGAGAAAAGAGCGATAATGCTGCCCACCACAGTGAACCACATGTTTCACAATCTGATCCGAACATTCTGTTTTAATTCTTCTGTGAACAAGTCTCTCAGCTCTTTAAAAAAAGTCTTTCACACTTCTTTCTCAGTTGTACGTTCCCTTGAGCAGAACATGTTAATAAAGCGTGTAGGGCGCGTGATCAATTGTGTTGTCATTGGGAGGAATTAGTCACTTCTGGCTTCAAATGGTGCGTAGGATTTAGACAATAGGAATGCCTTTTTTCTCCGGAAGACTTATTGTTGGCTTGAGTAACTTACTACAGAAAGAACAGGTAGGCTATTTCCTTTCGATGCCCACCAGCTGGATCGAGGTGTGATTATAAAGGAACATCCCGTTATTTCGACTTGGAAAAAAGTTTTCTCGTTTCATTTGTGTATTAATGTTATGTGTTACAAGTGTGGTTTTAGTTACCGTTCTAGAACTAAATTTGTTGCTACTATAAAGCTTTCGGTAATGTATTCAGTGTTTGTTTGAGGCTTATTGCTAATAATGCTTGGTATTAGTAAAATCTAATGATGTAATAGTTTGAAATGTGGAATGATAAACCAGACTAACTTCCACCTTAAACGTCCTAATTTTTAATAATTCTTAATAATAAAATAAATCGTTAATTAATTAAAGGGAAGTTTCGGTGTTCGCTCTTTCAACATACGGTTCAAAGTCGAAACTAAGAGTAAACGAATATTTTCCTCGCTTCTTTAAAACAAAGGAGTCAGGAAGAAGAGACATTCAATCTACATTTTTTGGATGTTTGTTGAAAACAGAAAGTCAGGATTTTAAAATATCCATTATTTTTGCTTTCGAACCATGCTTGACGACATGTGCATTTGTAAGTTGGTCATCTTTGGCAATCTAACGTGTCGGTAATACATCGTAATTTGACAATCCAACGTGTTGACAATCCAACGTAAGAGTGAGTAGATTTTCCTTTAAATCATCAAGGTTGTTTTGCTTTGGGACTATTCCAGTATATAGGGATACACGGAATGAATGGTTGCTGCGTTCGTTTGGGAATTGTTCTGGTTTAGGAATACACTAAACAGTATTTTGTCTGCTGTGTTCAGGGTAGCAGTATAGTCGAAGTATGGATACTCCGCGACCTGCAGTATTTCAAAATGGTGGAATCAATATGCTCGTCTTGAGCAAATAATCCTAATTACAAAGAAAAAGCATATAATAGCTTTTGTACTCAGTATTCCGCTTAATCTTTTATCTTAATGTTTTGAAAAGAGAAGTAAGAATGAATCCAGAGAAGTGCATCCTATGACTGTCCTAAGATTTCGTAGATTAACTCCCAGATCGGTGTAAATGGAACTTGGTTGGAAACATGCCGCGTTCAGAAACACTCAACATGATGAACTTGAGAGCTCGGCTGAGAGCGAAGCCTATATACCTTTGTGTACTTACGTAAATTCAAATATTTTGGAATATCTTGAATAAGTACTTGTATATTCTTATGTGCTTTACTACATCGAGTTACCCAAGCGCTAAAGTTGTTCCAGCACAAGGATTACCCTAAAACTGACACATTTCTTTTTTAGACAATAAACAAAGTTGTCCTTCTGTAGCATTTTGTAAAAGGTTGAGGAAGAATTCGTGTAGGCTAAGCATCATCTTATTCCTATAAATATAGATCCTTTATTGCATCAGTTAGTTTCTGATGTAATCGTGGACGACGGAAGTTTAAACTAAATAAAGATTTTTAATCAGCAGCAGCTGCTGGTGGAATTACTCAACCCGGTGAACCATGCAAGCCTAACGTTAGGGATATCTAGCCGAAAGAAAAGAGGATAACTCGACCATTTGGGATAACGTTGTTGTCGTTTTCAAATCTCTGAAATAATTTTTAACAAATGAATATCGAAGCAGTTTGCTCGCAACGTTGGGTGGAATTGGAAACAACAAAGCTTCTTTTTACCATTCTAGAAGTGCGAACTATTTCAGTGCAAATCTCCCGTAAATTACTTGACCGTTGTTTTGTTTCGCCGTCTTTTTTTTTGCGATCTTCTTTGTGCATTCAATTATCGGCCGAAGTCCACTGAATCAAGTGACTGTGTTCTAGATTGGCATTATTAGTCGCTTCTGCTTGCACTACATTAAATAGTCGACAATAGGAAAGCAACCCATCATGAAAAGGAACAGCGATAACTGTTAACACAAATAGAAGAAAAACGTTACGGTTAAAAGTCTCTTCTGTCGGCTATATTTTAACTGAGACGTTTTCCAAGGTGATACGGTCAGACAACGGCCACGCGTTAGGTTTATTTACTAAGTATTTTATTCACAAACATTACTTGCTGGGAAAATCGGTGCTGCAGTGTTACTAATTGTTCCATTGCAAGAACTTCCTCACATCAGCTGTGTTAACAAGTTTGGTGGGAAAATAATAGTTTCACTAATTTTGTTGGACTGCAAAGGAAACTCGGTGTGACTAAAGAAAAAGCACAACTGCGGGATATCTTGTAAAACTATCATCGCGATTCATAGGACACTGTTTGCTCATTCTGATGTTAAAGAATAATAAAAGGAGATTCGGAAATGTGTGCACATATAATGAATACAGATCCTTACGTTTATATATTTCCAGAACAAATCTAACAGGCTTTAAGTATAACTTCTGCTTAAAAAAATAAGTTAGTTCACCCCCACAGTGGACTGATAAGCCGCGACCGTTGTAAAAATAAGATAATCGTTCTTGAACTGCTTCCTGTGATACTAGAAAAATCCATTGCACATTTATTGAATGAATAAAGTCCCTACGCAACATCTTACTTCCGTGGAAATTTGAAAAGTTAGCGCGGGCTGCAGTACTGCCAATTCACCAGGTCATTTTAACCTGACCGTTTTCAAAAATTTAGAAAGATCTAAGCAATTTTTTGTACAGAATATTCAGAAAAACCTTTTTCCGTATTTCTGTATTTTTTTTAAGGCTGCAGGTCAAATCGAAAAGTTGTACGAACTTTTTATCAACCTCGACGCCACTCAGATTGAAGTTAATCCATTTGGAGAGACGGATGATGGACGAGGTATGCTCTTGTTCTGACGAGTTCTGTTCCTTTTATGTCTCTTTCATGTCTCATCCCTTTCATCGACTGTCCCCTTACTTTCCTTGTTTCTCTTGCCTTTTCCTTGCTTTCCTTCCCTCGACCTGCCTTTCCCATTCTTCCCTTCGTTTCCCTTTACTTCCCCTTGTTTCTCCTTACTTCCCCTTGTTTCTCCTTACTTCCCCTACTCTTCCTTCCTACGCTTCTTTTCCCTTCCCATTTCTTAACCTCACCCAATTCCGTACCTTACATGTCATTCAATTATTTTTTTCCCCAGTGCATTCCTACACCTTGTTCATTCTTTCCTTCTGTTTAATCCTTAGTCTATTCTTTTGTTTTTCATTCTAGTCGTTTCTTTTGATGCTAAAATTAATTTCGATGATAACGCCAAGTTCAGACATAAAGAAATGTTCTTAGCTGAAGACAAGACGGAGAAGAACCCAAGAGAAGTGGAGGCTGAAAAGTACAATTTGAACTATATTGGTATGGATGGAAACATTGCGTGCATAGGTAAGTTAAAGAAATAAAAATTGCTAAGTAGTCGGATTCTCTGTTGTATAGCTTTGTTTTTGAATCGCCTCTGTCTTTTTTCCCCACTGGGTTGATCAATTACTTGGGTCATGTTTCAACAACGTCGTTTCGTCGTTTTAGAATTATCTTCAGGACAACCTAAAGATGAAATTATTTAAGATCGTTATATACTTAACGATAAGTTGTAGGGGGGGGCATCTGATTAGTGTTGAATGGACTGGAACAGAGAAGTTCGTTTCATTGTTCATGTCGTCGTTTCTATCTGTGTCCGTGTCTTGTTCATTTTCGTTTTTCTCGAGTGAGGATTTGATCACACAAACTTGGACATGTACACGAAGATGAGCACGTAGAGATCTTGAACTATCTTCTGTTTTTGAGAGATTTGTTTAATATTAACAGTGAACGGTGCTGGCCTTGCCATGGGAACAATGGATATTATTAAGCTGTATGGTGGAGAACCTGCAAATTTTTTGGACCTTGGAGGAGGTATTAAGGAGGAGGGTGTTTATCAGGCGTTCAAAATTATAACATCAGATGAGAGCGTAAGTCATCAGAATTAGAACATTAGATGAGAGTTTAAGTTACCAAAATTAGAGCATCAGATGAAAGTGTGAGTTACCAGAATTACAATATTGTATGAAATTGAAAGTTTTCGGAATTTTAAAATCAAACGAGAACCTGAGTTATGAGAATTATAACATCAGGTGGAACTTACGTTATCGCCACAGTATAACCAACTGCGCTTTTTGAGGAAAGTTCACAATGAGGTCTAGTGTGAGGACTGAGGACTGCGGCACCAGGTGAATGCTGGTATTACAGACATGGATGGGAGAAAAATGCCGACAATTTTCTTGACTGAAGGAGAACATCATTGGACGTAGAATTGTGTTTAATCATTACGATAGTTTGGTAATGGTGCCGATTGCAGTCATTGATAATGTCGGCGTCTTGCATTTTAAATGGTCATGTTTTTGTGTGTGGAATTTCAATTTATCTGCATCTTATCCTTCAGGTTAAAGCTATTCTTGTAAATATTTTTGGGGGTATCGTTGACTGCGAGATTGTCGCCAATGGCATTACCTCTGCGTATGAGAGACTCAGTGTTAATGTCCCTCTAATAGTGAGGCTGGAAGGTAAGTTACTTTGAAGAAACACTTTCTGGTAGATGTAGACAGAAAGTCGTCTCCTGATGAAGGTGTACTATGCTTTTTGCCGTAGAACCGGTGCAAACTGGGTTATATATTCACGTTTATTAATTGGTCAGATTAATTTTGACTTCTTGCGCATGTAAGCTGTATAGTGTTTTCTTGTTTGACTTTTCGCTGTCGAATGTAATCAGTAAAATATGAGCAACTAGTCCTTGTCTGATATACGTTTTTATATTGCTTAAACAAATACATCTAAAAGTTCATGTTCATCAGCTCTCCAGAAGACAAAAGTTGTTTTACGGTGTAAATCTAACAAGAAGTCAGTATAAATTAGATCGACATCTTTCGTCGTTGTATAAATACTGATTAAATATAAGTTTCTTTGGAAATTTCTTCTTCCGTTGTTATTAACAATGGTAATACATGTTCCTTTCTAGGAACAAATGTTAATAAAGCGAAATCAGTGTTGAAGGACAGTGGTATCCCTGTGACGACAGCTGACAACCTCGATGAAGCAGCAGAGAAAGCAGTGAAGAGCATTACTGCATGAAGGACTTCCCCAGTGTCCTCTCACGACATGGAATAGATGAGTATCTGAGAAATGGACAATAGACAGTTTAATAAAGCATATAATATATTATATGATGTGGTATATTATATGCTATGTAGTATAACGAAATGATTCATCAATCAACATTCTGTAACTATTACCCTCTGTAACGTCAAAAGGGATTCCATCAAGTGATTCAATTTTATATGGAACTTAGGTTTGGCTTATCCATCGAGAAATACCAATAAATCGGAGAGTAATAAAAAGGCAACTAGACCAAAATGTATCCTACCGCAATAATTCATCTCCTTTTCCTACTTTTTTATCCTTGACTTTATTTCCCCTCTTCCTTTCTTTCGTATCTCCCCCCCTTTCTCTTCCCTATACTTTCCTTTCCGTTTCCACTCCTTTACCTTTCCCATACCCCTTTCCCTCCCTCATCCTTTCTTTTCCTTACCCTACCCTACCCTACCCTACCCTATCCTACTCTTTCCAACCCCACTTTACCTTACCCTTTCATTTCATTTCCTTCGTCACCCTTTTGTTCACTTTACTTCCCTATTTTCCCTTTGACCTCTTTCCTTTTCCTTTTTATTCATATCCTTTCACTTTCTTTAACCTTTTCATTTTCCTACCATCCTTCCTTCCTACCTAGTTCTCAGTCTTCTTGCCTCCCTGCTGTTATGTGCAGTTAAAAAAGTGTGACAAGTTTCCTCACGAGTGGGACTTCTGGTTAATTCTTTATACTGTGCAGTGTTGCCAGATGGGCGGTTTTCCTGCCCAATTGGGCTGGTTTAGAAGCCTGGTTGCGGGAAATTTCGGGAGGTTGCGGGTTGCGGGTTTTTGATCACTTTCAAAAGGTGGTGGATATTTCACTGTGGACTGTGTAATTTGGTTTTTATTTAAATATTTTTAATAAGAGTTGGGCTAGTTTTTACTTTTTTTGGTGCAAATTTGGCCTATTTTGTGCGAAAAATAATTGGGCTATTTTTGGGCTACTTGTTAAGGTAGCGTGGGCTGGTTTGCAGGCTACCCATCTGGCAACAGTGATTCTGTGGGCTACGTCGTAAACATGGTGGACGAACAATTGGCGGAACAGGAAAATGCTAATTATTTGGCATTAATAAGTGACACTGTTTTCAAAGTTTATCATTAGCCTTGCTACTATTGCGAATCGTTGTCATGGATCAGTCGAGGGAATTAAGTTTTGTAGTGGGGCACCTTAAGAAACTTTCAATTCCTTCAACGAGTGTAGTGGACCATCATGTGGTATGTCTCGTAGCATTTTGTTTTTAGCTTCTGTAGTAAGCTTCTGACATTTAGGCATTTGTAGGTTCCCCATGCAAATTATATTATACTTTGTTTTGGTTGTTAGAGATTTCATTTCTGGAATGTAATTCGTAGTGTAGCTTTATTTCACGATGTGTTGAACCAAGCACTTGCTAGAGAGTCATCCTGGCGACCTGTACGTTAAGAATTTCAGTGTACACTAGAACCTCGCTGACTCGAACTTGGTTAACTCGAACTCCCTGGTAACTCGAACTCCCTGGTAACTCGAACCAAATTCAATGTCCTTGATTTGATCCCATTTTGCATATTATTTATTATCATGTAACTCGAACCTAATTATCCGGGGTGAATACTACGCCAAGATTCTTAAAACGTCTCCATAAATTAGTCGTGCGTAGCGGCACGTCATAACTGTTATTGTGTATTCAGTTTATTTCGTAGGGCTTTCACAAATTTTTACAGCCGCATGTAAAAGAGCCAAACATTCCCTGAACATGTACAAATATTCTGGAACAGTCATTTCATTTTAAACAGTCATTCAACTCCACAGTAGCCGACATTTGCAGTATGGTAATATTCGTATTAAGGAGAACACAACTCTATCCATGAAGAAAAATTAAAATATTCTAAAAATGACTCGTAGTAGTGGATGCACCATAAAACCACGATATCTTATAAACTGTTAACAGGATACTTGAAATTCAATGCCTACCCCGATAACTCGAACTATTTCTCTTTGCCCTTGGTAGTTCAAGTTAGCGGGGTTCCACTGTATTGCCCATTGTTTTCTTTGTTATTTATTTTCTTGTAGAAATAGAGTAAATTTGAATAAAGGCGCGTTACATTTAGGAGAAATTTATTCTACAAGTTTGACTTAATGCATGTCTTTCGTTTTTGGAATAGGGTATTTAATTTATATTATTTTATTTCAATAAGTTCTTCAACACGTTGGAACAAAGGGATAATGTGAAATTACATGTACGTTTGATGGTAAACTTTACAGGAGTGTAAAGTTTTATAGAAAACTCAAATGCCTTATTTTCTGATGATCTTCATGACTAATTTTCATTAAATAATCTTTTGAAGTGGAACTTTAAGTGTATAATATTACGTAAATTGACATGAGCATTATGAGTATCTGCGTCAGATCAAAACTTGTTAAGAAGGAAGGGCAAGAACTCAACATGAAATGACGTTGTGGGTAGAGTAGATTGTTTGCCAAATGTAAGATTGTCTTATGAATGCCTCCCTTCAATATCATTCAGGTTGCATTTGATCATTTCCAAATTCTTCAAGTTAGGTGCCTGTTCTAGGGCTTTTTGTTTGGCACCTACTCACAAAAAAAAAAACAGTAAGAGGTTTGACATGGAAGTTGTGAAACAGAAATTAGGAGCAGAATAAAAGCTGGATAACAAAAATGGAGGGAGATTCAAGTGATCAATGATTGTAAGGTACTGGTGAAACTGAGGATGAAAATGTACAAAACTGTGATTAGGACAGTTCTAATGTTATAGGTCAGAGACATGGGCAATTAAGTAGAAAGATGAAGAGAAGTTGGAAAGCGCAAATGAAAATGTTGAGATAGATTTTGTGTGACGTCAAATGACAGGCTGAGAAATTAAGAAATTAGAAGAAAATTGGGGGTGGTTAGAATAATTGGAAAAATAGCATAAGGCAAGGCTAAGACATTTTGGTCATGTAAAGAAAAGCAATGAACAAAGTGTGATAAAGTAAATCTTCAAAAGAAGAGTGAAGGGCAATTAGTTGAGGAAGACCACTGATATGATGGATGGATAAAGTCAACAAGGATATAGAGAAAAAGGGTTTAAATGCAGAAAATAGCACTTTAAGAACAATATAGTGTAGCTTGATACAAGTGGTAGACCCCACACTTCAGTGGGTGTAATAGAAGCTGAAATGATGATGATGATGATGATGATGATGAATAAGCAACAGCATGGCTGCTAAGAGGGTTTGGAACCCATCTCATCAAAATTTCTAGAAATAAAAATACATGTATTATACAGACAGTGGATGTAACTCATCATGGGTCTTCTTATTAGTCTTTCATCTCTCTTGACAGTTCTTTTTACACAGTGGTTGGTTGTAATTTAGCACTTTAAAGCCTTACTGAAGATGCAGGCAATTCATTATAAGTTAACCTGTTATGATTTGACAATATTCCTTAAAACACTACATTAAACTTAAGGTGAACTTAGGATTTCAATTGTTATGCATTTCTTACTTCTTTTGAATCAAGACTTAAATTGTCTCAGTGCATTTATACAGGTAGTATAAGCAAACTATTTTTGTGATTGGATGTGTGTTTATAATATAACTGAAAAAGCTACACTTCACATAGGACCAGCCATCATGTAGAAAATGACTGGATTCTTTGTAGTAATACGTCAGATTTTGCTCTGAATGGATACATCACTTATGTAATAGCTCATCACTGCAATAAAATCTTTTAATATAGTAACTATCATGTTATATGAAAGTGAGTGTAATTAAGTTTTGCACAGCTTGTATCCAGCTATTACTTGTCACCGTAACTTTCAGCCCAGCATTGCTAAAAATTAAAAGAGCAAAGTAATTTGAAACTTAACCAAGAATTCTTTTCTATTTTTCAACAAGACTTTTACCTTGAACTGTTTAATCTTTCAGGTTTATCATATTGAAGTCTCCGTTTCAGATTATTCTTGGATTGTAAAAAGGAGATATCGGGAATTCTGTGAGCTTCATGAAAAGGTTCGTGAAAATTATCCAGGCAGTGAACCTAATACTATAATGGAGAATTAACTTCAATTCAAAAAAAAGTTAAAAATTTGGAAGTCCTGTGTGATATACTGTGACAACCTGAAGTAAATTGTAGATATTTTGTGTAACCTCAGTTTTTTTCTTTATTTAATTTGTGACTTAGTTGGCTTGGAAATTTAAAATAAATCAAATTATTTTACCTCCCAAGAAGTTTATTGGAAACCTTAATCCAGAACATATTGAAAAGAGAAGGGTGTGCCTAGAGGCTTATCTTCAAGATATTGTTAATCAACTGGGAAAAATTCCAAGATTGTTACAAATATTCCTTGAATTTGATATTTACGTAAGTAAATGCAGTGTACTGAAAAATAATATTTTATCAGATGGTATTCTGATGTTTACTGCAGTCATCTGTTGATATAACTAAAGTCAGAAAAATAAAGTCATGTTCTGCAACTGTGAGAATCCAAATTTGGATTTCTGAATCAAAAATGAATTATATGTTTCTTTATTTTAAAGGACATTTCAGCAGTGACTCAAACACTTGCAGAAAGGTTTTTCCAAGAAGGTAAATTTAATTTTGTTTCTCACAGTTACTTAGATATTCTATGAGAAAGCAGCCCATAAATTTGAATTCCTGCAGTGTTGATTAGTATTTCCAACACATCATATAAATACTGCATCTAAATTATCACCACTGTTTGGGATTTCACATCATGTTCAAAATACAGAACAACATCAGTGTGTAGTGAATGCAGAAACCTGAGATGTTTCCACTGGTTTCATATCATAATTCTGGATTATAGCTACCATTTCATGATTAGCCATGACTTGTTTTATTTCAGAATCATCCTCAGGGTATTATGAAATGATTTGTTTAATTGTGAAGTTATCATTTCATGACTTGTTTGTGGGTTAGTTTTCAATCAGTTATTTGGATTTTAGTGTTCTTTGAAATAATTAATCAGCAATCTTTTCTGTTATTACAAATATTAAGTATGACAAAGGTTTATGGTCAAGATTTACTGTATTATGCTACACTATGAGCCATTGTGGGTTCAGAAGTTAGAAAAAAAGTAATTGTAAATGTTGATTTAAATTAAATTTTACTTGTGTGTAATGTTATGACAATGTCCATACTTTACTTTCTCATTCTAGGTGGTAACTTACTTACTAATAAGGAACCATTTGTTGTAACACCATTACAGCTTTACTGCATTTCTCAAAGACTCAAACTACCAATTCCAACATGTGGTAAGGGGGCTTGTCGCTTCTCATATTCTGTCTAGCTGGTATTCCTAAGATGTCTGTTAATTTGGTTGTGGAGCTATTGTGATCAGTTTATTTACTATAAACTTCTCATGCATATTTTTTTGTATTGGAGGTGAGGAAGGTTATCTCCACGATGTTGGCAGCCTTTATGATATTGTTTATTGTGTCAAGAATCTCAAGGTATTCCAGCATTCCTTTTTTTCTAATTTTTTACATATGTCTGCTGTATTAAGTATTGTAAAAAATTTTTTAATTTGACTTAGGTTGCAAAGTTACCATCAGTTGTGACCTTTGTTTCGTGAAAAGTTTGAGCACAAAATTTTGACTAAGGTTATTAAAAAAAAAAGAAACTGTCTCCTTTGAAAAATTTTGCATGGATATCTTGAGATTGCATCTTGAAAGGTTTGAGCAAAACACAGACAATGAATACGTCCAGGTTCAGTAGAGCATCAGATTAAACTTTAATTCAGGATCAACATTAGTCACACGTTGTTCTAAGTTTGAAAACAAAAGTAAACACAGAGGTTTTGGAACATTCTTAATAGTGGGGTTCACCTTTTCTCACTGCCTGTGACTGTGAGTGGAATTGTTGTGAATGAATCAGTGCGCAACGTTTATGTGACTGTCATGATCTATTTTGATGCCGACAGATAAGTCTCTTATTGTTTTTTTTTTTTAATGTATTTTTAACAGATTCTAGGAGATGACAATCATAAGCTGATTGGTCTATCAAGTGAAGAAATTTCATTTGATCTTTCCTTGTTTAAGAGTCTCAAATCACTAGAGGTAAAAAATAGTTACCCATCTGATCGCTGTGAAAAAGGACACATACAGGTTGCTAACACAACTCTGGCTTAAGATATATAGAGCGTAACAGAACGAGGACTTTACAGTCAATGTCCCATAAATACTTTTTTGAATTTGTGAAATATATTTTTCAGGTGTCAAATTGTAACATAGAATCCCTGCAAGGTACTTATCATTTGAAAGAAAATCTGCAAAAGCTTGTTGTTCATTCATCTCTGAATTTGTTCAAGGTATGCGTTGTTCAACATCATTGTTGCTGCTTGCTAAACTGTTACATTTGTTAAGTTGCAAAGTAAACCCGTATAAACGTGAAATTCTTTCGTCACTCTTTAGGATATCCTGATTGATCAGGAAGTGTGGACTCATGGTACTCCTATCGACGTCTTTATCAGCAGTAATAGTTCCCAGACTTCTGTTCATGCTATGATGTGGCAAAACCTTACAGAGATTGATTTCAGTCATAATTATATTCCATACATTGATGAATCAGTGGTACAATATTCATTTTCATCTAACTTTTCTGTAATGCCATTCTACTTGACTTGAATTTTGATGATTTGAAATTGTGTCGGATTACACTGGTTTTATGGCATTGATTAACTTATGTTCTGTCAGTCTGTCAATCTGTCTTCCAGTCTGTCAGTCCGTCCATCTATCAGTCCATGCGTCCAACATTTCGTCTGTCAGGATGTTTATCAGTTCGATCATCACTTCTTCTGCCAGTCCGTTGGTCAATCTATATTTCAATCTATCAGTCCATCCATCTGTCCGTGAGTCCGCTCTAAAGTATATCTGTCAGTCCGTCCGTCTGTTAGTGATATAAAAATGGGATGCTGCGTGGGCACTATAAAACAGCACAAAAAGTTAAAAGGTTGGTAATGAGCCGAATTTATGATAAAGAATTCTAATGTTTCTTTCTCATATATTCGGCAGTCTACCAACCTTTTAACTTTTAGTCCGTCTGTCAGTCCGTCCATAACTCCGTCGGTCCGTTCGCCTGTTCGTCTATCCGTTGGTCCATTCGTCGGTCCATCCGTCAGTCCGTTGATGGACTGACGGATGGACCTCAGTCTATCTGCCCTTGCCTTTTTTTATTCGGTATTTCCCATTGCGTGTTGGTCATTAATCCTGTTATTTTGTTTCTATAGACATTGCTTCACAAACTAGAAAAATTCAATCTCAGCTTCAATGAGGTCAAAGAGATTGAACACCTACAAGTGAGTATATTAAACGAGTTTTGTGGAAGTTGATAAAAGATAGTTAAAGTGCATTAACCCAATATTTAATAAGCTGGATTATTTTAAAGAAAATTGCTGCTAAACATTATCCAGGGGTTCTGTAAAACTTAATATTTCGTTTTCTATTTAGAATTTTGATGTGCAGTACTAACATTGATATTTCTATGGAACTAAAGCCGAAAATGAACCGTTAATGTTGACAGTATAAAGAAATTACCTCATTTTGAAGATATTTTGTACCAAGACACAACACCACATGTTCATACCTTGTATATGTTTTTATAGGATCTTCTCAACTTGCAAGAATTGGACTTGTCTCACAATCAAATCGAGAGCTTGGATCGTTTAAATACAAAATTGGGAAACATCAAAGTGCTGAAGATTGCTTCAAACAAAGTACAGTGTGTTGGAGGTAAGACAACATTGTCTAAGGTGGATACTACCATGAAGATCTGAAGGGGAATGTTAAAACTTGTGATTGTTTAGTGATCGATAAATGACGAAAACTCGCCTTGTCCTGTCTGAATGATGACTTTCAATTTTAAGGGTTTAATTTTCGTGACCGACGGTGTCTCACAGAACAAAAACATCTGGTGGGGTGGGAAATAGGACGATGACATTAAGTGGGAACTCTGCTAGACAGCCTAGACTATTTTGAGTTTGATGCCTGGAGTTAAAGAAAGGTTTGAACTGGTTGTAGTTAATGACGCGCAGTTTGTGGATGTTGCTGGACGCAGAATTTTGTGTTATAGACTTTATTTATTTATTTATTGAAGGTAAGACACTAAACAGAATAAACTGATGAACTTGTGGCCCTCAAAACCTCTTAAATAAGTAACAAAATAAAATACATAATTAAAATACATATTAAAATTAAAATTGAAAATTAAAAATGACTCCTATTTAGTATACCACTGTTGTTGATATTGCCATTCGACTGAACCCTACCTACACACATGAAAACCTCAGCAGCTGTCGTCGCGCCACCATCTTGAGAAATTTCTTTGTATCTGGCTCGCACTCAGGTTAAATATTCCTCGCGACCTTACAGGTTGTTGATCATTTTGTAATTATTATTACATTGAGGGATATTTTAATTCCGTTCAGACACACCGAAGATGTATTCTCTTGTGGAACTGGATCTCAGTGAGAACTTTATTGACGATGTAAGCCGATCACCGTAACTTCTGTTATACGAAACTAATAAGCAGGAAAGGGGAAACTCTTCCATAATTCTTACACTACTCCTGTTACTACCCCGGTTGGTCCATTGCCTGGGTGTTTTTAGTGGCACATCTTCCTTACATTTCATCACATCGACATAAGATATTTTTTTTACACTGGATAACCCGGTCAGCTATAACTAAGCTGTTTCCCTAAACGTCCTGTAAGGGCCACCCCTCATGGGTCCGGTGTCACCTCAGCAGGAAACCGGAGTACACGGAGAAAACCTGCTGTGCTTGGTAACGTCAAACTGGACAACACTCTTCTCCCATGAGACCAGAGGAGGCACACACGTTCACCTCCACTGTGCTATTTTGGTTGAGTATTACCTTCTAGTCATCGTTCTAGATTGATTTAACTATATTCCAGCAGTTTCAAAGATTTTGTTTGGAAAGTTGAAAACAATGTTTTGATCTGACAGGTTGCTGATGTAATGAGCTTGGCTGACTTGCCGTGTCTTGAAGTGTTGAATTTGTCGGAAAATCCTGTTACAAAGAAAGACATGTACAGAACACGACTTCTGACGACGTTTGAAGAAAGAGTTTCCCAAGTATGTAATCCATATCTAAGTTCATGTCAAAAATCATGTACATTCATTCCCTCGCATGTGTCGTTAGTTCAGTCTTCACGATATTGATATCCATTTCTTGTTTGTCATGAGTTTAAGCCCCTGCTTATCTCGTGGGCAAATTAATTCTGTACATTGTACTTTTGTTTCAGATACGTCTTGATGATACTGTTACGTCCCCTGAAGAAGTTGTAAGTTTCAAAAGTTCCAACTTTGCGAGTTAAGACTTTGCATACAAGGGCGTTTTTTATTTACTCACTCACTCGCTCACTCATTCACCCACTCACTCACTCACTCATTCACACACTCACTCACTCGGTCATTTACTTAGTCATTCACAAATCACTCAGTCATAGCCGCGTACTAGCGGAATCAATGTCAAATTTACTAATAAATGATTCTGGAGTTGACCTGGATTCTTGCAATGAGGATATTGCGAAATACGTAGAAAACCTAAATTCTGAGATTGCAAAGACATCTAGTGATGCAGTTATTCAGAAATTAGCCGAAGACACTTCCCAAAAATTGAACTATATACGCGATAGACTGCATTCGTACTGCTTGTCAGTGGCCAGAATGCCCAAAAGAAAATCTCAGTCGAAGAATTACGCGCACAGGAGGACGAACAGCGGTTGAAAAGCTTGCAACGGACACTACTATCTTGGCGAAATTTGGGAGTTCAGGAGAGCTGTCCCAAGAATTGTCAGACATCTTTCAGAAGCCAAGAACTGCAGAAAATAACCTGGCTTATGTGTCAGATTAAGCATCGATTAGTGAAGGTAGTCAAGGCTCAAGAAGGGGATTGACTAAGAATGTTTCTTTGATTTTAGAAGAAATGGACTTAAAATTATGCGAGGCGAAGGAGAATTATCTAGAGTCCATGGCCGATATGAATAACAAAATTGACGACTTGAAAGCACGTCTCACCGAGAAAGATTTGAAGATTGAGCAGTTGGAAGAGGAGCTAGCTGTTGTCAAAGGGAGGCACAAAACGGATTATCAGCTGCTGTGGGGGGAATATGAAGATTGTAAACTAGAATTTGAATTACTAAAGGAGAATCAAACGAAAGTCGAGCAGAAATATGCTAATTTAAGAAAAGATGTTGACCGGCAACGCAATATGAACAACAGTTCAAAAAATAACAAAGAATTAACTGTAGTTGATGATAATCCATGTCCCACAGCGCAACAAACAAGCATGAGATCGGGAGAGAGTACATCGTATGCAAATGCTGTTAAGTCAATGGACAATGCTCATGAACTATTGAATCTAATTTGCGATTCAAATTCAGATGCTGAGGTTGATAACACTTTCGAAGCCAAACCACAAAGCAAAGGAGAGCTTCGAAAGACAACATGGCGACCGATCAGCGGCAAGCCCCGTGCAATACCACTAGACAAATGAGTACGAAGCTATCAGAGAAATCGGCAGTTCGGAAGGAACAGGAGAACGATAAACATGTTGCAACTAATGCTGAAAACCACAATGAAGGTCAAGCGGAATTGGACAACGGTTTTGTTGGGGTCGAGAGGAAACGCACAAGACGGATCTACCTAGGTGGTGTCAAAGAGGGAGTTGACGTGGAAAAAATAAAAGTACATTAAGAGGAGAGATGTGAATCCTTCGGTAATTCGTCTCCTTCCGAGCAAGAGAAAAGGCACCGTTGCTGTAAAAATCAACGGGTTTGCAACAGATTTTGAAACAGTACTTAAAAACGAATTCTGTCCTACAAATGTTTACGTCAGACCATGGTTATCTGTGAACAAGTGGTTTGAAAAACAAAAGATGAACTCACAAGATAAAAAATGAGTCCTTTGAACATGACGTACTGGAATTGTTCCGGCATTTACGGAAATTATGTATATGCAAGGGAATTACTTAAAAACACCGATATTCTGGCATTATCAGAACATTGGCTTTATGAGGATGAACTCAGTTTTTTGGATGGTTTGGATAGCAGATTTTATTCTTATGCAACGAGTTCCTCTATGAATGATAAATTGCACAGGTGGAAGCGTGGACAGGGCGGTGTAAGTTTACTGTGGAAGAAAGAATTGAAAATAAAAAGGCTGTTCGCAGGAGATAGGATGATTGCGATCAAAGTTAAAATTGAACCATTGAGATGGATCATGGTTTGTCGTGTATACTTACCTTCAACAAACAGTACTTTTGCTGAATTTGAACATGCTCTAAATACCTTGGAACAACATTGTGTGAAAAACAGTGGTGACGACGATCTAATTATTCTTGGAGATTTTAATGTCCACGTTTCTGGAAGTAGAAATCCAAATAGTCAAGAAAACCCAAGAGGACGACTTGTTAAGGGGTTATTTCAGAAACTGAATCTGACAGCAGTGAATTTGCTTTCTAACTGCAGTGGACCTTGCCATACTTACGAGTCTACACGTTCATGCACAACGGTTGACTACATTTGGTTGGATAACGATTTATTAAAGTTGCTAATAGGTTCGGAAGTGTTGAATATGCATCAACAAAATGTGAGGCACCATCTTCCAGCGAAAGCCACTATACAAATTCCATGCAGTTTTGATACAGTAAATACTGTTGAACATCTAACACGATATAGAATCACATGGAAAAAATGTACTACGGAACATATAGAAAGCTATAAACTTTGTTTGAATGACAAACTTCAAATTTGTCCGCAAGAGCTAGACTATGAGCCCACAAGCCTCGAACGACATGTCCAAAAGATCATTAACAGCATAAAGGAAGCGAGTTCAACGCTACCACATATTAAATACAAGAGACATGTCAAGCCTTATTGGAATAACAAATTAACAATTCTGAAAAAAATAGTTTCTGAAAAGTGCAAACTATGGACACTTAAAGGTCGACCGAGAGGGCGTAAATATCAAACCTTTGCAGATTATAAAGATGCAAAGCGCAGGTTTAGGAAAGAGCAAAGACGCTGTGTCGCGGATTACCAGTCGAAAGACTATGAGGAACTCTCTAAGGCTTCTGATTATAATTATGACAGATTTTGGTCTTTAATCAACTCAAGAAGGCGAAATAAAGAACGTCCAATGATCCTTGAAATGGAGGACAAAATTTTGGATAATCCGCGAGAGATTGCAGAAGAGTGAGCAAATTATTTTGAAAAGCTTCGCAAGCATGAAAAAGATGATGACTCCGATGTCAAAGACGAAGTTGAGCGCTTAGCTGAAAGTAGAAACTATGATGGTATTCTTACTTCGCCAATCTCAGCATTTGAGATGAAAAAAGTGGTTGAAAGCTTACCGAACGGCAAAACACCCGGGTTTGACGGAATCTGCTATGAACACATTAAATTTGATGGCGAGACTCTATTAAGTAAGCTCGAGCTATTATTCAACGCAATCATCGTATCAGAATATATTCCAGCAAGCTTTAAAATTGGGATCAAAATCCCGATACCAAAAGGAAAGAAGAAACAAGCAAAAACTTTTGATGATTATCGAGGTATCAATCTTCTTCCAGTCTTAGATAAGATCTTGCAAAGGCTAGTTCTTAACAGAATTCAAAATTTTCCGAGCACACCTATCCATGGTCTTCAGGGAGCCTATCAGAAAGAACAGGATGCAATAACGGCTTTTATGATTGATGAAGCTATCAAGAGTTGTTGTGATGACGGCGATCACGTTTACTCGTGCTTCGTAGATTTTAGCAAGGCCTTCGACAGGATGTGGATAGATGCTATGTTATATAAACTTTATAATCATGCCCAAAGCAAAGGAAAATGCTGGCGTATTGTTCGAAACTGGTATTTAGATATGAGGGAGGTTGTCTACATTAATGGTTTTTATTAAAGAACTTATGACATTCGTCGGGGCACTCGTCAAGGTGGAATTCCCTCCCCATGGCTTTTCCTGGTTTATATCAACGATTTAATTATTGAACTGGAAAAAAGCGGATGGGGAGTATTACTGTATCATAGATTTTATGGCTAGCCGATGTTCACAGATGATCTAACCGTCTTATCTAGACTTAAAAGTGGTTTGGACCAACTTCTTAGTTGTTTAAACGACTATGCGACGAAATAGCGTATCGTTTTTAATATCGAGAAAACAGTTATTCTGGGTTTCGGAGACAGGAGTAGAAGCGGCACTTCTGCAAGAATGTGGAAACTTGGCAATGTTTCTCTTCAAGAGACGGATGTCTAGAAAAATTTGGGGAAAGTGTGGCATTCTGGTGTTAACTATAAATCGTCAGTACAAAATTCTGTGAAGAAAGGCTTTGAGGCTATCTCCACGATGGCTAGATTGGGTTGCCACTCAAGTGTTCTAAATCCTAAAATTTCCGTACAACTGTGGAAAAGCATTGCTTTACCTCATGTGTTATACGGCGGCGAGTTGTAGTATTTGAACAAGCAACACATTAGAGAACTAGAAAAAGTTCAAAACGTATTCAGCAGAACTGTTCAATCCTTGCTACCTGGTACATCTGGCTCGGCAGCGAGAGGCCTTTTAGGGTTGAGTAGCATGGAAACTGAGATTAACAAGAAGAAATTATACCTTTTGGGCAGAATTATTAATTCCGACTCACGCCTTGCGCATAGAAAACTTCTTGTCAGACAGCTGGTAAAATGGAAGTGGAGTAATAAAAAAATGACAGGTTTTATTCCAGATGTCATTAAAGTTTTACGGGAGTATGACCTTCTCGGCTTCATTGTGGATTACTTGAAAAACGATAGTTTTCCTTCCAAAAACATATGGAAAATAATCGTAAAAAGAGCAACTTATGAGAAGGATCAACAAGACTGGGTCAGAAGAATCAATCAGAAAACGGGATTGCAACTTTATTTTGCTTCCCATCCCGTTATTGAAGTGAGTAGGTGGTACCAAGTTTGGAACTACTCTTCGATTCATTCAAGACAAATCATTGATGTCGTACGATTAATTTGTGGTTCCTTAACAATTAAGAAGAATAGACTTGGAAACGATGGAACCCTAACAGGAATTTGTCCTGCGTGTGATTGCAGTTTCACAAATCCTGTTCATCACGCGTTGCTATTTTGCAAGGAAACTGAACGAGCGAGGGAGGACTGGTGGGCTTGGATTATAGATAACATGCCCATCTCCGTAAGTGTTGTTTTTAATAGTTTAGATGACGTCAATTTCGTTAAAGCACTTTTGGGAGATTGTTCATTATTCGAAGATAAGACGCGTTTACTAAATATGGGTTTTTTACTTGAAAACGCTTGTTTGCATGATTAGTATAAAATGTAACTAGTTATTAGGTATCATTATTATAATTATTAAAATACTAAATTACTGTATAAATATTATGTAGAACGTAAAGTATGTAGTTATGTATATAATGTGTAATGAAATTTAATTTAGTCGAGTGTACTCTTCATTTTGGAGGTAATAAAGAATTTCACACGCTCACTCATTACCTCCCCCCCTCCCTCACTCGCTCACACCGTTTAACCATATTTATCACAAACAGAAAGAGGTGATGCGTATTCTAGCTGATATGAACAGTTTCGAGTTAGTCAGTCTTCCTACAAATACATCTTCGTTGCCAGCCAAGAACAAATCTGGACCGCGGAAGGTAAGATATAGAGATCTGTGCTGGATATTATGCGATATTTTTTGGTGTGTTATGATCGGAGGGATGTCTTGTTGCAACTTATGGCATGGCACTCGTAGGACTTTGATTTTTCGCAGTATGGAATTCGTAGGAATTCAGAATTTTCAGATCAACTGAATGAATTTCAAATGAAAGAACTTCTCATTGAATCATCGAATCAAACAATGCGCATTATGAAAATATTTTATTTGCAGATAGTCATCATTGTTGTAAAAAAGGTTTTATATGTGTAAATATAATTGTCATAGTAATTTGACCGATACGTCCCTTTTAGTGTATTTTTCTGAGCCAACCTCGAACTTTTTAACAAGTTTTTTTTTTTAAATTTTGTATTTCATTATATTATATCATATCATATATTTTTCTTTTATGTACTTCTTGTTTACAGACAAATAACCGGCGAATTAAAGTTAAAAATCAGGAACTACTGGAAGGACTAGATGCTGGAGGTATAATCTACCTCGTGATTTCTACGTGTTTTCTGTCACATTTCTAAACATTTAGCCTCCATACTCCTGTCAATTTTTTGATTTTTTAAATAGCTACGCCAACGCCGGTCATCGTACGAAAGTTCTCAGAGGGAGAACAGGAATTTAAGAACAGAGTAGAACAAATCCGTCATTTAGGTGGAGATGCCTGGTTGGGTTTAATGAACGAGTTACAAAATGAGTACAAGGTAATTTAGCTGTACTTTTTTTTTACATTTTAATATGCCATACATACGCTGTCATCCTATATCCCTGCTTGCATTGTCCTGTGATTTAGCCCGCTGCGTTCAACTGTAACTCCTATAATCATCTTTTCCCCAACATTTTCATTCCTAGTTCCGAATGCTGTAATCTTTTACGTTCAATCGTGTCCTCTTATATGTTCTCCGAAGGCCACTCATGTGTACTCACGATCCGCATGTTCATTATCTTCATCTTTCTCTGTGATCTTCACGCTCACACATCATCCTCATGTTCACTTTTAACCTTAATGGTCACCAGTGATTGTTATGGTCACCCGTGACCCCTCATGTCATCACACCAACCTCTTTAACATTCCTTTTACGTAGACCGTTTGTCTTTGTCTAATTGTTTCTCATAGCAACCAGTGGATCCTCGGAGTGTTTCGTTACCAGAACGTTCACATTCGGCTGACCAAAAGTATGCCGTTTCGGCTTTACATTCATCGGTGTCGAAGATCAAGGCTAATGGAAACCATCCCTCAGGAAGCTCGTCAGCAAAAAGCAGCAAGGTATGTGGGGATGAAAGTTTAACTATTGGCTGGTTTCATGTCGGGCGGAAAGTTGACACTAACAGTTAACTCCGGATGAAAATAAAAAGAAAACCATGCGGTGTTAACTAAGATATGGCATTAGTCTAGTACCTGCATTTTAGGCAAGATTTCTTCGACAGCTGAAGGGAAGTGGCTCAGTTAATACCACATTTTTTTTTTTGTTTCCATCTGGAATTGTCAAATATTGACAGTTTTTCGGAGGATATTAAATCATGAAGTGCATCAAATGTTTCACTCCAGGTATGTGATCGGTTTGAATTTTTTACGTAGTCTTTTTATTCTTAGAATTGTGCTGTGTGTATTTTCAGGCTCGTCAACCTGTGATGGGTCGTTCAAGTCTTCAATTTGGATTTTCGGCTGAGCTGGAAGACCTTGTCAGCGAGAAAATGAAAGAAAGCAAAGACCTGTAAGACATTTGAAAAAAATAGTCGAGAAATGGGACAGAAGTTAATGTTTTAATAATGACCTGCCTATCTCAAAACTTGATTTGTGAGGCGATCAGATGATGGGTAGAGCATTAGTTCTTTGATATGTTATTAATTCTTGGTATGGCTATGTAATTAGATGGGTGGTTAGAGCGATAGTTCTTAAATGCGTTATTGATTCTTGGTATGACTATGTAATTAGATGATTGTTAGAGCATCAGTTCTTTAATTTTTTATTAGTTCTTTGTATCAATTAATCTTTTTTCACTTAATCTTTTAGTGTAAATGGGACCTTTATCGTGAGTGTCGAGATTACCGAAAAGAAAATTGGCGAAGAAACAGCTGTTGTGGAAGAAGAACGAATGATTTGCATGGATCTGGCGAAAGGAGTATTAATGGAGATAGCGATAGGCAATGGAAAAACGTGCGCCAAACACAAACTGGGTAAGAGAAGTTTATTTTGGTGACAAACCTTGATAAAATAAGGAGAGGCCAGAGTTTCATCCACAGTCAGATATTCTTGGGGGAGAGGTGTTTCCAGGATTAGCTAACTGAGATATAGTTATGCTGAAAAGGTTTTGTTTAAAAGAAAAAAGAAAAGATCTGACGTGCAGTTGAAACACACTGAATTGATCTAAAAGCGGTAGACATACGTACATTAGTGTACCAATTTTTAGGGTTGTCTACTGCAATATGGCAGTTAGCTTGAGAATAATCACTTTCCATTGGTCCTTATGTCGTCAGTTTTTCAGTTGAACGACGTGGATGTTACGCACAAACATTGTGTTCTTGGTAGCCCGGTGTTACTCCGCACGATTATAGTTTATAATCAACGTCAAGCTTATTTACTTAGAAAGACGTTTTGTAACCCCACACGCGGTGATCAAAGCCCAACCTTCTGATGACCGGTAAAATGTTCGAGCCAGATGGCGAGCTATGTTGTTGCTTGCATACACACGGTGGTGCCTATGTGGCAGTCATAATATAATAATAGCATTCTTTTCAACTTTTCATTTTTCTTCATGCAATTTCGAGTTAATCTTGTGGAATTGACGTACTAAGTAGTTCTTTACAACTTTTATTTTGTTACTTCACAGATGGCGTATCTAGCGTCGATATCTTCGAAAGTCCTGATGCATTTTACGTCGATCTCCTCCATACAGAAAGCAAACAGCTAAGACGTCATCGCGACTTTCTCTCACATAAGTGTAATCTCACTGCAAGAGAAGACTACAAACACGTTGCAAAGTATAAAATGAGATCGATGAAGGACGCAGCTGAGTTATTTGTACTATTGTACAAGTACATAAGCGAGTCTTTAAATGTAAGGTCAGTAATCTGAATTGGATGATGAATATTTGGAAGCTGATCATAATTCCTGCCTGTGAATAGACATTTAACTCACAGCAGATCATGAATTCCTCGTAGTTCGTCGTATATCACCGACAATCGTTCATAAACCTCCCAACAGTCAATCTTGAGTTACCAACAAAAGACTTTGAATTCCTTGAAAGTTAGTCGCCACGCGAACGTGAATTCAAAACAGTACTTTGTTAATTCCCTGTCACAGACTGTAAATTTCAAAGTACAAATTTCCAAGATTAGGTATCGATCTTCGGTTATTAACTAGTTCTTTTTTCTCAATCTTTATTGTGTACAGGCTCCCGGAGCAAGTGAAACCAACTATCAAAATCTCCGTTGAAAATGGCGCCTCGACAACAGTAGGACAAACTGGCAAATGTACTGCGAAGCTTTCCAATCCTGCTGGGATATCCGCTGACCTCTTTCAGCAGTTTCTCACTAACAGCGTCCTTAGAAGAAGGCCGATGGAAGCAGAGCTCACGGAGTCTGAGCGCGATGCTGTGCAAACTGAAAAGGAAGAAGTCCATGCAGTACTTTGGACCTACTGTCTTCCTTACGCCTTACCTGACCACGAACTGCCGGTCTGTCTTGTTCTAACAAACCTCAACGTTCATTTATTCCACCTGAAGGATCATGGGATACATCACCCGCTGACGTCACCAACTAGTCTTGATGAAGTCAAATCGAGGCTTCCTTTTTTGTGTAGTCTTCCTCTTTTGCAATTACACGTAGTAGTCTGTGGTCTGTTTGACCAAGCATTTCGTCTCGAGTTCTCGGAACTAGGACCTTACGGGACGTTCACGTTTCTTACGCGCGATTCGAATGAAACAGAGTCGTTTTACAGAGTCCTGGGAGAGATCACGAAAACACATATTGCACTGCCCGCTTCCACGTCTGGTGCTGGACCGACAGAGGAGAGTTCTCTTACTGTTGTCCACCCGAATGAAGAGAGAGTCGCAAGGTTGAAGGAAGACATCGTCAAGTGTTGCAGTAATGCTTTTAGAGAAGACGAATGCATATTAATGTATTCTATTGTACACGAAGTACCGGATATGACGTCAATTCCTGATAAACACGTGACATTGACCAGCAACACGCGAACGTTGATTGTGACAAATCTGCGTCTTTTCCTATGCGAGGAGGACCACGTTCATTGGCCTTTGCCGAGTTACGTCAGGGACACGCCCTCAACGCCGCAATGGCTGGTTACTAAGCACGATGACATTAAACATATCATCGGCATCGAGGTATTTGACGTCACTGATGACGTGCTTGGCGGTGTCAGCGGTATGTCTTTATTGTTAGAAATCAACACGCAAGACCAAGAAGACGGTTCTTGCCGGGAGACCAAAGTGTGGAATCTTATTTTCAAGCTGGAAGAAGAACGTCAGCAGCTTCAACGTTCTCTTTCCCAAATTTGGTCGGACAATTTCCATGGCAACCTCCAGGTGACAAAGTCACGACCACTTAATGCTCAGAAGATTCGCCATTCAAGCCGCGTCGATGTACCTGTGGAATTCTTTCAAGAATTCCCACCATCGGCATCCCGAAAGTCGCCACCTGAAAGTCTTTCAACGAGCCGTTCGGGTCAAGGACACCGTCGCAATAGGTCCGGGCAATTTTCCCCTAGCCAGTACGATGACACGTTCAAGAAATCTATGCAGATTCTTCAGAATGCCAAAGCAGAGTCCTTAGAGAACTTTTTCACTGAAAAACTGCGGCCAGCATCGGCTGGTGATGATAAAGAAACCATTGTGTCTTACACGTGGACAGGCTGCGTGGCACACTGCAACTCAACGCGAGAGGTTCATACTTGGTTGGTTCTCAGCAGTTTGAAATTTTACGTCATTGCTGATTGGACTGATCGCGCAGAAATTGGCGCCATACATAACGTGATGTTTGGTCCTGGTACCAAACTTTCCTTCAACTGGTTTCGTTTGACGGCATTGCGTCAAGTGTGCGTCGGCCTCTTTGATCAGACCTTCCGATTGGAGACGGACGATCCCGAAGGTACGTTCACGTTCATTACACGGGACTATAAAGCCACCAGTTGTTTCTTGGAACACCTGAAGAACACTCTCAAGGAATGTGAACCCGAGCACTTGTCTTTGACAGCCGATGCTTCCAGCGCAGAGCCACCGAGCATATACGACACAAGTTCGAACAACGCCGAATCAGACGACGAGCAATTATCGGAGCAAGTTTTCCATTATCCAAATGGCGTGGTGCGTTTCGTATATCCGAGCGACGATACCGTCGAACTTTTAAAACACAGCATACTGGAGTTTTCCAAGAATTCCGAATGCCGTGTGGAGATGACTGACGTCAGTATCCTGATGTATCTCCTGGTTTTCCAAGTGGTGAATGAAAAGAAACTCCCGCGAACCTTCATTATTCTTGATCACGCTTTATGCACGTGTCTGGAGGATCATGTTAACTATCCATTACCGCTGTTCGTCAAAGGTTTACCCATGGGCTCACGGTATCAGGTCGAGAACCTATGCCCGTTGGCTAACGTCAAAAGAATCGAATTCACAGGTTTCAATACGCTGGATTTTACAATCGTGTTCGAGCAGAAGTGCCAACATCGAGCAAATTGCAAAGAGTTTGCGGTGGAGAGCGTGCAAGATACTGAGGTTAGTTCTCAGGACAGAGCATGTCCCAGTGGCGAAATCCGCTGGACTATCCTAGTACAGACTTATGAGGAGAAGGAGAAAGCTCTAGCAATGATTTTAAAACTTTGGAAAGAGTGCTACGGCGAGGAATTACCAGTGTTAAGAATTTAGAGTTTAGTTTATTAATGCATTAGGATGCGTTCATTGTTAGTACCCGGCATTATTAACAAGAAGAGAATGGGTTGAGTGACTTTCTTCTTACATTAATAAAGTGTTGGTTAATGTTCCGTTTATGTTAATATTGAAAAAGAGATGAGGAAGCCAAGCCACTTCGTACAATGTTTAACTGATTTAGTATGATTGCCAGTCCATTTTCATTCGTGACAGTGCTCGGCATTGAGCATTGCATGTGTTTTTTCCCAAGCATATTGTAAGTACATTGTTATTAATGATAAGGTCGACCTTCAAGACATTGTGGCCTTCCTAAAATGCATAAGCTTCGTAATGGTCTTCATACGCACCTATTTTGATTACAATTTGGTTAAATGCGTAGGTTCAATTCTCACTTAACTCAAAACAAGGAAGTTCTGTGCAAGGGATTCGTTTTTATTTGTACTGGAGGTCAAGAACGTCACTATTTCCTGCAGTTCTGCTTAAAACTTGACGTCTAAAGAATTTCTGTTCTCACCCGCGAACAAGTGATGAATGCTTGCCTGGAAGAAAATTTACGTGAAATATTAGACGCTAACTAATTTTAAACTAGATTTTGAAAAATGAATTTTAATTTAATGTATATCCGTTAGGTAAGATTTAATACAATCACTTCTTTTATTAAAAAGGATTTTAAAACATGTTTCCGAAGTCTTTTTTTCTCTTACAGCAGTGGCGATGGAAACGGTTCTTCTGAAACAGAGTTGGGGAATTAAAACCTCCGATCTATTTTTATAAGCCTTTCTGTCGCTAAATTGGGAATCCGTTAACTAGATCTAGTTCTGCTTTGAATTTTATTACAAAGCGAACAAAGCTGGACGGGTACAGAGCGTTTTCACGTGACGTCATAGCCGCCATGTTCCTTAAGGAAGACCAACATGGCCGCCTTGTCATTTGTCATTTGAAAAACTGACGAGTGAGTTTGAACTCTTGAAAACAAATCGACAAATTTCTCATAACACCTGTCTGAAAAAATCAAACAAGTAACTTTTCTCCAGACAAGTCAGTTAACGATATTTATGTCTTCATATTTTTTCGTTAATTTCACGCTGACATTAAATAAAAACCAGGGGCGGATGCAGAATTTTGAAAAAGGGGAGAGGGCAAATTTTTTGTTGACAAATTCATGCTACTATTTGGCGTTTTAGTGGGAAAATGTTTATGCTACAGTCGTTTTCGTGTTTTTCAATCTGAGGTTCTTCTACCCACCCTTTCTTTTCTGTTTGTTCCAATTCTTTTTGAAAGTGGTCGACATGTTTCATGCTTGTGTTTAATAACTGAGCAAAAAGTCAGAGTGGCGCGCTTCCGATGCGCCCCCGCCTAAATCCACCTCTGGAAACAGTCAGAATATTGCTCAACTGAGGAAGAATAATCGCTAAATGCCGACAATACCAGGGATTAGTGTTACGCAGTAAAAAGTTGTCTGTATCTCGAAGAAAATCGCTCGACTGTATTGACCATTTACTTTATATTCTTTTCTGAGTTATTAATTTCTATGCCTTACTTGTGATTTTTGATATTATTTAGAGAAAATGCTCTTTTTCACGCTTTTAAAGTGCTAAAAAAAGGACTAGTAATGAACAGTCGATATTCTTTTCCAAATTTTACATTTTCACTTTTTTGTACCATTCGTGATTTCATTCCCACCAACCACTTCGGCCCGCATTGCTTCCGCAATAGTGAGTCGGTCGCCATATTTGTTGTAAAATAGTTCACAACCTAGTTACACGACTCGCTTGAGATTGAATAATGGCTGATTACGAAGACCAAATCTCTGATCAGGAAAAGGTGAATAATGTTACGACCATCACTTAGTGTAGGTTAGTTTTTCTTTGGCATTAGTTACAAATTCTGGATTTTATCATTGCTTTGTTTCAGCTTCGAATAGCTTCGGACTTCATCAAACACGCCCCACCCGGCGAATTCAACGAAGTTTTCAACGGTATGCTGCGTTAGCTTTACGTTTTTCTAGATCCTTCCAAACGTTCAATGCTCTCAAACTTCATTTTTAAATTTGTAGACGTTCGTGTTTTATTTGACAACGATGCATTATTGAAAACTGGAGCGGCGAGGTACCATTCCATTCGAACTTCCTGTTCTTTTCGTGACTGCCTAGGACTTACCTGTTAGAACATGACCAAGGCTTGTTTTAATACCGTGGTGGTAGTCATTGGCTCATTAAGACCCCATTCAGTTGGAAATATAGTTTGTTAACATCTGTAGAGCCTGTGAAATTTAGTTGTAGTTGACCAATGTTCAACTGAAATGACAATGAAAAGTCCTGTTTAGGATAATGAAACAAACGAAACCTTTGGTTTTTTGGGTGCATGAGATGAAACAATATTTAGTTTTAAGCTGATTTAATTTTTTCAGGTCGGCCACTTCATTATGTTGGAGTTGTCAAAGATTTAATATCATTCTCTGCTTCCTAATTCTTTCTACCCTGTACAGTAAACTTTAATTTGTGTACAATAGTGTGCTTTCAATTGCTAGACAGTGTTGTTTCCTGAAGACTTTAGTTAGCTAAAGATATAATGTAAATTAGTGTAAAACTGTTACCTTTTTTTCATTAGCTCATTTTCACAGTATAACAAAGAACAATTTACACCTGTCAAAGTTGAAGGTGCAGAACATCAGGTGATAGTGATAAAACTTCGTATATTATGGTATTTTTTAGAACAAAGGGCATCTAAGGGTAGTTGAAGTCACATATACAGTGTAAGGCATGCAGGATGGATTGGCTTTAACTTTTGTTAAATCAATAGTTTATTACATTTTATGTTTTAGCTGTTGGGGTGAAACCATATTGGGTAAAATGACAATTGCAAATAATGAATTTGTAACCCAGAAAAGATATGTTATGCTTAGCTTAACCAGTGAATATGCAAATAACCATTTAAATATTCTAACTTTTGTAAATGTCCTTTCACCAGTCAAACTTCTTTGACCTGTGCTTTTACCATACCAATGGCTGGTCTTGCAAGCTGCTATTTTTATTCTACAGGTTCTGGTGACACCTCATGGTGAACTACCGGATGGAACATTTATTGATCCCAAATCCAAACAAAAGTTCAGTTATGATCATCTTAGGAAGGTACTAGTTAATGTTAGTTGTAAAATTCAGTAATTGACTGATAATCTAATGATTTATGCTAGGTTTTCGAGAAAGTAAACTCTTAATTCTTAACATTTCTAGGAATCAAGTAATCCTGAGCCAATTGATGTTGATCCAGAGGTGGAGCCATGGAGGACTCAGTTGGATAATGAATTCAGAAAATATGTGGGAAATCATTATCCTCATGGAATTTGCACGGTTTGTTACCAGCTTTATTTAAAATACATTTTGTGTGTTGTATCGTTCTGGTACAGAAACATTCTGCAAGTCTAAGATGTACAGTCAAAGTTGTTTAATAGTACCTCAAGTTATACCTAGTAGTTTCAACAAATGGTCCATGATATGGCTCCAATTTAAAAAAAAAAACTGCATTAAGTAGCTTAGTTGTGTGGTCAAGGACTGGGAAAGCCTGTTTTCAGAATGTTACCTTAAACATGCAAGAGAAACTGTTCTTGTTAACAAAGGTTGAAGTAAAGTTTCAAGAGTCTTTATTTGAAATTAATGAAGACAGCTAAGCAATTCAAAAATAGCCAGTTTCATGACCTTGGCTGTAGCTATACAATTTATGATAAACATGGTTAAGATGTGATTGTACATTGCTCATCTTGTATCCCTTACCTTATTTCTATTTTTAACCTCTAGGTGTATGGGAGAAATGTTAATGGTACAATCACACTTACGGCTTGTGGTGAGGATCATCAATTTCAACCCCAGAACTTCTGGTATGTTGGTTTTTTTCTTCATGTTGCCACCTTGAAGTACTGCAAACCTAAATAAAACTGCAAATGTTATCATTAGGACTGAAATACATTTTAATGTTATAATTAGTTTGAAGTTGAGCGATAAATTACTTGTTGAGATTCACATGTTCATTTTCAAAAGTCCAAAGTAAAAATGTGTACGTTAATTTTCACTCTGATTGCCAGAACTCCTGTCAATTATATGCTGCACTGTTTATGCAAAATTCACCTCTGAAACATCAGAAGCATCAGTAAAATACCCCTAAGAATATCATAAACCTCAGATCCCTTTCCTCCAATTGTTGGGAGGTCAGGGACCAGCATTCTAGTGGAAAAAGTAAATATCATTTTAATTAACACTAGTCTAGTCAAACTAGCTTGTGTTGTTTCTGCTGTACAAATATGAATTGTGTATTTCTTGTATTTTGCATTTGGAATTGCTTTATAGGAATGGCCGATGGAGGTCGGAATGGACTGTTTCATTTCATGGTTCTGGAGATTCTTCAGAACTTAAAGGCATCCTTAAAGTTCAGGTCAGTGTGAAGCTGCCAAACATATCCAATTCCCAGCATGCCAATATTGAAAGATAAAATTTTCTGAAGATGTCAGAGTACTGTATCTATTGTTATCATACAGTGTAGCCTTGTTTAGCTCATAAGTGAAACATTTGATTAGTTGATATGTGATCACAGAAGCATGTTACAAACCATCTATTGTGTACCAAAGTATTAATGAAAGTAATAATTTTTGCCCTTGAATATTGATACCCTTGAATTTCAATTGTTGCACAAATTTATCTCAGGATCATCAAAATTCTTGGGATTAAAATGAAAAAGTTCCCCTCTGAACAGGTTATGGAATTCTTTGTTGTGATTTTGACACATGCATATCCTTAGACCCCATTACACGATATTCTGTATAAGATTATTTTTTATCTAATATGTAATGGTTCTAGCTGTTGCCTCATTGAAATATAGCTTTACATTTTCACACCCTGATACAGGATATATGTTTAATACTTAGGTACATTATTATGAAGATGGTAATGTTCAACTTGTGTCTTCAAAAGAAATAACATCAAATATAAAAGTCACTGTAAGTAATGTACCATCTTTACTGGACTTTATTAATTAGTAATAAGTTCCCATGTTTGGACATAGTATTAAAAGAATAAAAAGCTGTTGAGTTCCTTTGAACTGTTTTATTACAGTTGTCAAACATGGCAAGCAATTTCTAATTTAACTTTCTAAAGAACTTATGAAAAAATCAATTAGTCATCTCACATTTGGAACCTTAAGTTTTCAAAATGTTTATTTTTAGTTTGTATTTTGTCTTGTGTTACTATCTAGAATTTCAGCTGTTTACTAGCATAAACTATGATATCATATGCTCTAGTTTTTCACCAATAGATATAGTACCCTAGTAAAATCCATGCTTAGGACTGACTGGTCTCTTCAATAAGTGTAACTAATCAATTATTGTAGATTTTAAGAAATTTCATTGAAAACTTTGGGAAATGGCATTTTTATTTTAAATTGAATTTTAGAGTGAAAGTGCTACGGCAAAAAATATAGTAGATGTTATACGAAATGAAGAGGATGATTTTCAGGTAATAAAAGTAACGACACTAACATGTATTTATAGCTTTTGTTTTGAGAAGATGGACAGCACTAATGAGTTTGACTGAGACTTTGATTTGAGAATTTTACAATGGTTCATTACTGTGTGGAAATCAGGTAGAAAGCTGTCTGGCTTCACATTTGCCAAGATTTTTTCTAAATGTTACTGTCCTTCCTATATTACAGTTTTAATTTTATTTTTTAATTTGATATACATTGGACTGCATATAGTGCATCGCAGTCTCCAGCTATTCTATGAAATAAAAATGTTGACTTCTGTTTGTTTCACATGATTCCAGAAAGCATTATCCGAAAATTATAGTACTATGTCTCAGACAACCTTTAAAGCACTCCGAAGACAATTGCCTGTCACAAGAACTAGACTTGATTGGAGCAAGATAGCTGGATACAAGATTGGACAAGAGCTGAAGACTACAACTTGAAGGCAGTCTTGGAAGGACCTGTGAGAGGCTTGATTTTATTGGTGATGCTCATACTAATTGGATTACAGTCAAATTGAGATTGGATTTGAAAATTCACTTTCTATTCCATAGGCAATTTAGTGATACTGCATATGTATAAATTATTGTAAAAAAAAAAAATGGTGGTTGGAAAAACTTTACATCCCTTTGTAAATGATGGGAACTTTGAGAAATCAAGAGTGACTTTACAACTCTGATTCTGTTATATTTTGTTCCATTATGAGCTAGACAAAAGCTCCACTCTGTCAACTAACATTGGTAAAACTTAACATGAACCTTACCTGGATATTCCAGTCCATAAAAAAGAATCACCACTCTTTCCTTCTTACATAAAACTGACTGTTAAAAATGCAGTTGTCAAATTGATTTATAATAATTTAAAACTTTTTATAAAGGTATGTTTTTTGTTTTGGTTTTTTTATAAATGTGTTTTACAAGACCCAGATCCAGTTAGATTTTATTAGTGTAAAGTCTATGGTCACGTTTCCAAAATTTTTTGATCATCCATCATAGACCTTGTGTTTGGTGAAATTATGCTTTCATCACCATTGACCCTTAATTTGACCTAATATTTTTGTTTAATGCCAGAAATTGAAAATTTGGCTTGGTGGTGATGAAAAGCATAATCACACAAGACTTACTTCAGGGGCAAAATTTAACAACTCACAACTGAAATATGAACACTAGGGGCAGCATCTTGTATGTAAGCAGGACGTTAGCATTTATTAAACAATTTACCATAGCCAACATGAGTAAAATAATTTCAAGTGTACGCCTTCCACTTTCTTTGTTCCTTGAAAACCTCAACGATGCATATAAATGTAAGGGAAGATGTACTGACTTGTTGAAGGATATTTCTTAACATATTTTAATAGTTCTTTGCCTGGGTCTACATGAATTTAAGGTTTTTAAAGAACGAAGAAATTATGTGGAGGGGTATATACTTGAATTGACCCCATAATTGTGCTGAAGAAATGTTCTCTGGTAAGTATTTTCTTAAGAAAGTTTGTCTTCAGGATCTAGTTGATTATGGTTCAAACTGTTTATTTTCGTGCAAATGAAAATGAGTCTGAACTGAATTTGTCCTTAATCCTGCGTGACATTTGCAAGTTTTAACAAATTTAATAAGTTATGATTGAATCTAGTCTGGCGATGTGAAACTAACTGGTTGCCAGTCCGTACAATCCTACAGAACAAGATACATCGAATTTGACTATTTTTAGTGGCACGAGAGATGTCAGTGGTCAGTGGACAACAGTCGCTGAGAAAGCTTCAATTTCGTTTGTATTCTTTCGAGACATTTGGTGGCTCTAAAAAGAGCCGTTTGTATTAAGTTCTTGTGGAGTTCACACTTCTCATCCACCAAATCCGTACAGGGTTCGTCCTTGTCGTTTCAAAGCATACACGACATCCATGGCAGTGACGGTCTTTCGCTTGGCGTGCTCGGTGTAGGTGACAGCATCACGGATGACGTTCTCTAGGAAAACCTTGAGTACACCGCGTGTTTCTTCGTAGATCAAACCAGAGATTCTTTTCACACCACCACGACGAGCAAGACGACGAATGGCTGGTTTGGTGATTCCCTGGATGTTATCTCGTAAAATCTTACGATGGCGCTTAGCGCCTCCTTTTCCAAGACCTTTACCTCCTTTGCCGCGACCTGACATTTTATCTTTTGAACGATTGACTGCTGCTCGGCCAACTTAAGAAAGAGCGAGATTTGATTGAAGGTGGACGACAACAGGTATTTATAGCTACATTTAGGCGGACCTCTGCGAAGACAGTAGTCAATTTCACTTGGCAGTGATTGGTCGAATTTCCAGTCATGCGATTGGTCAATGAATATTTCGCATATCCAGTCGAGTTGTTTGGTGATCCGCAAATATTTCTAGCTCCCACCATTTTAAGTTTTCCAGTTTTACAGTCTAAGTTTCTAGGTTTGTGCGTATTTGGTTTTTCTACCAGGAGAAAAGTGATTACTGGTGTGGGTTAAGTCGAAAGCAATACGAATGTCAAAGAGATTTATGAACAACTAACTCCCTAGTCGGCTAGTCCTTGACCAGCATTGTAAATTTGACATCTTTGACACAGAAATAAATGCGCAGGACTCTTGAGTTGGTAATTTTAGTATATTTTCATTATTATTTGAGTTAGATTAACTCAAGCATTCTTTATTTTTTAACTTATCTAAATTTTTATTTTGGTTCCTTCTATTGCATAAACACCAAACCTTGTGGCTTATAAAAATTTGAAAGGAAATTTTTTTTGTTTGTTTTATTTTATTTTAATTTTAAAAATAGATTAAATGAAATGAAGTAAAAAAATAATATTACATTGCAGGTTATTGGACCAGGGTTTGTGAACAAGTTATCAAAACTATTTTGCTGAAAATAAAAGGCAACCCATATTTCGCATGTTGGAGAGACACAATGTACATGTGCAACAGAATATCACAATCAGGATATCAACTTTCTGGAAACTGCCGAAGACTATGTGTTAAAAAATGGAACTTTGGATAATTTCATAACACAGCTGAGTTGATGGTTGTGGATCTGCGTTTGAGCCCGCTGTCGTTATCATTGCATAATATTTTAAAAAGGTTGTACTTCATGTAAATTATTTCATTTAAATAGCTCATTAGTTTAAGTCTGAGACGAACGACGTTCTCGTTGTTTGTCAATGAAGATTTTAATTTTCGTGGATGTGCGTTTGCTGGAAGACGTTGTTCTAAAGTGAGAACAATTTTCCTTACATGAGTGATACCTTTGGAGCTAAATGAGTTAGCACGAAATCACAATGATTAAAGCTATTTTACGTTGACAGAACTAGTCGATCAGCATACGTCATTCCAACAACCTTATGAAAAACGTTTGCACTGTCGTGTGTTTGTATGTGTTGGCAGAAGTAAAGTGGGAAAAGAAGAGTGAGGAGTGAGAGAGTTTTTATCAGTAAGACGTGTGTAACTGTACTTCAGTCCCTGTGTAGTCTTGAAAGAATTAACCTAGTTGTTATAAATTTAAAAAACACGAGAATACTTTTTTAAATTTATAACTATCCTTTTGCTAACCTAGTTGTGTAAACCGTATTTCATATTTACTCAGTTTGTGATGAAAGCTTGGCAAGAAGTTTTGAACTCTTGCCAGGACAATCTGAAACTGAGTAAATGACCACCGAAATATCATGAAATATTTTCTAGCTCAATAACCCTGCTTATTTTGAGTTGAGACAGCACAAGCACTCACCATAACAGCCTGAAGCTCCTAATAAATTATGTCATTTGTATTTTTAAGAAAACCAGGAAATAGTTGCTTGGCTGCACTCTAGATTTTCGTTTGAAAGACCATAAATAAAGAATTTCTGGTTGACTTTGCAGTGTTACAGGCCTCAAAATAATTTGTCATAAGTTTAGTTACCATAAAGATAAAAATTTGCATTGCTGCATGCATTATACATCTTGGTTGATTTTCCCCCACCTGTCTATCCTTAAATAGTTTTGAAGCATCTTCTTACCTGCTCTTTGATTAATAAAGGATCATTTACTCATATATGAAAAACTGAGTTGACATGTATGGTGACAGAGGTATGAATGTAATAAGCTGAATGAAGCACATATCAAGGAAATATTGCTGACATTTTTATTGTAGAAGCAAATAAAAATTGCAGTGCCAATATTTACAAGCAAATTAAGCAGCAAGATCTTAATTTTTTGCAGTAAGAATTTATATAACATTCATTAATAACAGTATGAAGCTATAAAATATAAATAAGACTAGATATAAATTTCAAGTACAGAAACAACTACTGGCAGTAGTAATCCTTTAGAATTTGCTTTAAATACTAGCCTGCTAGGCAAATATTATACTTTCAAGAACTATTGCATAAAAAGGTTATGGCATAACATTTCATAGTTATTTCAGTGAAGCAGTGCTTCAATGAAGCTAAATTAATTCTAGTAGCAGTTGTAAGAAAACTGACAAATGTGGCACAAATTATTCACAATTAAACGAAGCTTTTGTCTGTGGAGGTATTTAAAGAGTGGTCTCTGTACATTCCACATTTACCTAAATGCTCTGAAAATTTCTGACACTTTGCATGGAAAGTTGTTGGCATTGTATGAACTGTTGGTGGTCTTGACCTGGAAAAAAAATGAAAATTTACAACATTTCTCATACAGTTGCCACCTGGGGTACTTTTTGATGGGCAATCCATGACATAAATGTGTCCCAGCATGTATACTATTTATAAATTCTAAAATTTGACCTACCCATATTCCATTGAACTGGTCATGTACATGGGATGTTGAGACTTTGTGTTATAACCTTGGAATATATCTAAAATGACAGAAACCCACAATGTTTGTGTATAACAATTTGGTTTTAAATCTGTGGTTTTACATTTTGATAAGGATGGTTGATATGAAATGTATCCAGTTTTAAGGTATGAGTAAAAGTACACTGATATGACTGTTATTGACATGAGTGACAAAAATTCATGTTATGCTGATATTTCCAGCAGGAAGTATAATTTGCCTGGCTAATTATGTTTTGGTGGGAATTTGAAGGGTGCAATTGTTGCACCATTCCAAAGCCCTAGGACGTAATTTAACTGTGACTGTCTTCCAGATATGCACGCACCTTCATTAACTGTTGTGCTGGCATGGTGACCCACTCCTACACTATTTGTAATTCGTGGACAAGAGAAAACAGGGTTGCCAGGGTTATTCACGACTTGTTCTGGCTCATTGCAAGAGGAAACTGTTAAAAATAAAAATGGAAAATGCATACCAGGGTTATCAAAACGATCAGGAATATTCTTGGTTCTATAGTAATCAGACGTTTTGGCACCTTTACCAGGCTTGGTTGCTTCAAGTTCTGCAGACTAAAATACACAAAAAAGAAACAGAATATATGGTGGTCAGTACAATCTTAGTCAATCAAGATTGTCCTCTCACTAACTTGGCTGCAGAATGCTCAAATTCCTCGTTATTTTCTGTTTTTCACAGCACGTACCAAAGAAAAAAAAATTCTCGAGATTTCTATCGTCAGATAAAATGCTACAGTTTGATCTTATGAATGATATACTGGTGTGAAGCCATTAAATTCTTTCATAAAGTAAAGTCAAATTACTGTAAATGTCAGGATCTGAATCTACATTAGTTTTACAGAACGCACATAAATACACTGATGTTTAGTTGCACCAAACATGAAACAAATGTCATCAGTGATCGATCTGTTTTGAAATAACTTAGTCTACTAGTCCGCAATCTAAACATGCATTACTACCTTGATTAACATTTACCAACCTTATCTGCTCCAGACGCCATTCCACACTGGACTTTCGTTTAATTTACAACACTATTTATCTTTCTCGTCTGGATTTTCGAGACAAGATGGCTTTCGTTATTGTCGTCGCTAGGCGACTGAGCGAAACTTAATTCGAATTATATTTCTGGAGAAAATAGTCGCTATGACCCAAGGTATAGTTTCATTCCATGGCTCGATTTTATGTTTAACATTTTATATTTATATTTCACAAGACGTTTATTACTTACTTAAATGTTCTTGGTTTATTGAAATGAATGTGAATCATAATTATCGAATTGCTCCACATTGACAAAATTATCGCCGAGCCTGCTTGCCGCTTCACCATATTCAGCGGAGTTGACCAGGAGAGTTGTCATCACTGGTTGTCATTCAAATATTAGAACATAAAGATGTACATTTCCTATGTAGTTTTTGATAATTATGAACGAGTATTATTAAGAAGTTCGGCAATATAATTATTGACGTGCTTTCCTTTTTATGAGTATGTATTGCATTGTCAACTTTAAGTTGTCAGTGGCTTTTTGTTTGTGCAAGAACTCCTAAAGAAGACGGTGTCACCTGTTGCCAGAAGTCATGGCAGTTTCAGAAGACAGGTGTCTGAAGTGTACTATAAAGAAGTCGATATTACTCCGTGTCGGTGGTCCTTCAACGGATTTCAAGTCAGGCTGTTCAGTTATTGACGTGATATTTCCCAGCGATCAACCAGCAGAGGTATAGCGTACAGTGGAATATGCGGTAACATTTGAATTGTACGATGATAAATTTAAAAACGTGCATAGTCACAGCAGTTGTAGGATTTTTAATTTATTAACTTGTTTTTTATTTTTTCATTATCACATTTTTTGTTTTTTCCCTCCAGTTTTCCCTCCAGGGTTTCAAACTCGGTTTAAATTTAATTAGTCGGTGGAATGAACACAATTTGGGCTGTTTGAAAAACACAATGCCAAACTGAATGTGAAAGTGTAAATTTATCAATTACTGATATATATGTGAGAAAAATTGAGCAGGAAGTGATGTGCGCAAATAAAAGAAATGACTTGCTGAAGAAAATCTACTCAGAGTTGTAACAATAATGTTTTTACTTGCAACTTCTTCAGATTTTTCATACTTTTGAGACTGAATTTGACTGACTCATGGTGGGTTACAGGATTTTTTTAGCATGTTGAATGTTTTTGTGCTCCACAAAATTTGCACTGAATAATTGGAGTTCAGGTCTTTCAGATAACCTTTTTATATACATGTACTCTAATTAAATTCAACTTCATCACAGCTGATTTTGAATGTAACATCTTATTGGGAATTTTATTTTTATGAATGCACAGTTCTGTTGTTTCAAATCTGACATAAATTATAGCTAGTTAGAATAAATGAAGACCAGCGTTGATCAAAAAATCTTTTTATATTATATACAGATTGGTTGTTTTTCCTTTACAAATAATTACACAGCTTGTATAAGTTTGAAGTACAGAACCTCAGGTATGTGCTGTCTGGAATGGAACTTTTCTCAATTTGCCAGAAATCATAGAACAAAATAATGAAGTCAGAAAATAACTGAATTGTGGCAAATGTCTCTTGTATAACTAGAGTAGCTAGATATGTTGGTTGTAGACAAAAAGTTCTGAGCAGGAAAAATTAAAGATAAAATTAAAAGAAAATTTTCATTGTTACTTAAGTACCTCTAAATTGTCAGCTGTAAACCTGTCTGTGTTTTAATCTGTCAGAAAACAGTTGAGGGAAACATCTGACATTCAATTAAAAAATCCTTAAATGATAGAAATATATTGTAGAATTAAATATACATCAAATTTTTTGCTATATATATTTTAATTTGTAGACAATACCTGGAAAATATGTCTGAAAAATTTTGAGTTGATGGTTTCTCCACACTGTGAGGACAGAAGTCAAGACAGGTTTACTATCAAGAATGAGCAGGTAAAACTTTTCTCCATAATTGCTATTAAAGGCTTAAAATCACTTAACATGGACATGGTATATAGGCCAAAAGATTCAATTTTTTCATCAGGTTTTCTTGTGGCATGAAGCAGTTTTGTAGTGCCTGATAGTGCCATCAACTATATCCAAACTTTTCTCCCTAGAAGAATCGTAAGAGCCATTCTTCATGGGTCCAGTTTTAGAACAGGAGGAAACTGGAGTATGCATAGAAAACTTATGGCACATGCTGTTGTAGTCAAACTGGATGATACTCTTCCCATGTACAACCAATATAACTTTAACTGGACACTGCTAGGTACCAGGGTGAAAGACATCCTGCTGCTGTGCTACCAATATCGGAAACTGGGAAAATTTAATGCAAAACTAATTCATCAAAGGTCCAAGTTTTTTCAATGACTAGACACTGAAGGATTTCCTAACTGTGCTGTGAATCCTTACTCAAAACATTGTTGATCCAATCCTGTTCTTAAACCAACATTATTATGTTTATTTCAGATGCTTTGTCCAATCAAAGATGCAGTTCTGGTTCGAATTATCCTCAGACAACCTTCACCTCATTGGCTGAACTTTTCCATCGAAGATATTCATTTCTTTCCACCTACTGAGGTACTGGTAATGTTTTATGAGTTAAAGTAAATCAAAGATTTGTAAGAAGTGGGTGAAAATAAAAAAAATAATTTTGAATATTGGAAACAACATAATAATTACAGTATATATTCCATCTTTTTAAGGTCATACTACTTGTCAGGCCTGTCCTACCATTTTAAGTTTTTTAGCCAAATTATTGGCCAGAACCAACATTTGTTTGCCAGATTTCATCTCTTCTGGCCTGTGATTTTTTATTCTATATTATAATCTGCTTTTATAATACTACTACTAATAATAATAATAGCTTAAAAGCTTGTTTAAAGAATGTAAAACTATTTTAACAGTATGCACAAGTTACCATTATTGATGAATTTACTACTGGAATTTCTGCCAGATATAAAGAAAAGCAAAAAGATCACTTATAAAATAGTGTGAACTGCAAACTGCACCAAAAAATTCATAGTTCAAAATGCAAAGAATTCACAAATTGTTCACTAAGTATATAACTGAACATTGTGATTGTTGACTGACAAATTTTTCTAAGTAGAAATTAATTGAACAACAGAAACTTTTATTTGCCAGTTTTAGCACTGAGACAGCTTTTTAATCACCAGGTCCTTCATTAGGTCACCTGTGGCAAAATGGTGAAAGGTTAGGATGGGCCATGCATTTTACAGAATGTTCATTACTGTAATTGATAGAACTATTTAAATTAAAAGAATGTGTGACTGTGTTCTTGACATATTCTTTTACAAATATTTGCCTTTTTTTAGACCAGCTCTTGTCTCTCTGACATTGTTTCCTCAAGTATAGAATGGGAAGGGGATGATGAGTCAGAGGTACTTTAATTAAATGTTGTTTAAAACTTTACATCTCTTAACCTATTAAGGGGCAAGGGCAAACTGTAACATTTTACTCTGGTCAATGCCAGATGATTTTACTTATCAAAGGGATGAGTCCTTTCCCCTGATGAGTTAATTTAGGGATACATGTATGTTGTGACAGAAACTGACAGGGAAATAGATTAGCTGAAAGAAACAGCTGGAGACAGGTAGACATAGCGTGTACCAAGAGACAGGAAAAGAGACAGAAATGGATGGGCAGATTGTGAGTAAAGTGATAGACTGTTAGGTGGATCGAGAATGGATATATTGACAGGACAGATAATGTACAGTATATGCAGATATAGAGATAAATGCACACTGATTTGTGAAAAAGGTGGGTGAATATATACAGACAGTATAATATAAAACAAACTCCAAAAAGGAGCATCTTGGAACCCAAAATATGAGTAAAATCATGAGACCTAACTCAGATTTCAACGTTGACAATGACTGTGTAATATAGTTGAAATATTACAAGTGGCACTGTGGTAGTGCACATGTCTCTCACCACTGTGACTCAGGTTTGATTCTGGCTCTGTGCAGTTATCTGATTTAAGTTACCATTGTCACATGTGAGAAGAGTGTTGTACAGTTTAACTCAACCAAGCATTGCTTTCCTCCTGTCATAACACTAGACCCATGAGGGGTGGCCCTTACTAGACTTCTAGGGAGAACAGCTTGAATAGCTGATAGGATTATTAAGTATAAATAAAGATGCTTTACATTTAACTTACCTTTACCTTATTGTCTCAATTTTCTCCTGTGTATTTACTCATATTTTGGGTACCAGGTTGCTTCTTTTCAGAGTTTGTTTTATATTTTATTTTGCAAAGTTATTGGCAGGCACTGGATGCACAGACAGGCTGGTGGATGTAAAATGATATGGATAGATATGTAGTTAGAGAATTAAAAATAACTACAAATAATAAAACTGGTGAGATGGTTTGTTGTTTTGCTCATTGTATTAATTTTCAGATTTTGTTTACAGCCCATATTTTCCCATTTTTCTTAATTTATAGAAAAATGACACAGTGGTTGGTATTGCTAATAAACTTCAACAAATGTGGGCTCTGACTGAGGTGGTCGATGATAATAAACCATCTGAGGCACCAACACATTTTGATGTAAGTTTTTACAAGGTATTGATAATTTAAAATTCTGTGTGGTTTCACCTGATAATTGTTTGTAAGGGGCTTGTCTTAACTATGATTTAATCATTTGCCACGTAGTTCAATGGTAGTTGTATGTAAACACCTTGTTGAACTAGATGTATAAAAGATTTCCAGTAACAGAAAGATAGAAAGTTAGTAAATTTCCTTAAAATTTGTTCATTTATTTCCTCCTGGGGTTCATAGTGCGCGACAGCATTGAATAGGAAATTTTACGAAAATTACGCTTCATGAACCATGAATTAATGATTTAATCTGTACTGTTCACTAATCTTACTCAAAACGTTTATCACGTGAAGGCTTAGTTTATACACAGTGCTGGGCACAACCGGAGGAGGCTAGTTTATAAAGTGTGCCGTGCCAAGCCGCGCCAGTATATTGATAGAGCTTGGCACAGCCTATCAGCTCAACAGTTTACTGACCCATGACCACCGAGCCGCGTCAAATGGCTCGAAACGCGTAAAGTTCAGGTTATGAACCCAGTTGAGGTAGGCTGTGCCATCTTGACACATGCAGTGCTCTGCTTCTTGCGAAACACAGGTTTGGTGTTTACTTACGGCTTTTCGGGGATAACAGGCAGAGAATGGCAAGTCAGAGCACACGGCTTTAACCCAAGCCGTAGCAATCAGTTTTGAACAAAGATAGCCGTACGGCTTGGCACGGCACCTGGTGCCAGTCGCAGTTAAAGTCAATCGCTTTTTGTAGAGTCGGCCTTAGTGCAATGATAACAGTCCATAGAATTCCATTAGTAACCCAAAATTTCTTTTCGTAGATCGATGGATGTTATGATCTGAATCTTTTGTCCTACACTTAAAGTGTTTAGTAATCACAAGAGAAATATAAGGTATCGTCTTTCTAGTCTAATTCAAAGAAAGTATTAGCTACTGGAATATCTTGAGAAGTGGATTGACCTTTCTCAATTACTTAAGTCTTCAGGGATTTGACTAGAAGTAGGGGTTAAATAATAATAATAATAAACTAATATTTTCCCATATAAATCCGTCAGGCGTAGCTGTTATCAATGGATGCCCTGTTGTCTTACTACCTAACTAAATTACAATACAAATTTTAAGTATAAAGTAAAAATTAAACATTATTCGAACTACAAATACGTAGAGCGAGATAAAAGTCAAGATCGATAAAAGTCTCTAAGCTTAGATTTAAAAATTAAAAGAGAGTTTACTTCCTTAATGTCCTTCGGGAGATTATTGAATAACTTGGTTCCATAATAAAACATAGATTTCTTAAGTGTTTCAGTTTTAACCATAGGAACAGTTGAATTATAACCGTTACCTCTTGTAGAGTAGGCATGATTCGATATTGAATAATAGTTCTTTAGAAACTCCGGTACTGTTCCCATTAAACATTTAAAAGTAAAGATTGCAGCATGTATTTTGCGTCTTATTGATAACGGAAACCATCCCAGTTGACAAATTAATCCATCTCTTGCGTCATTCTTTAAAACCAGTTTTGCAGCACGCTGTTGTAGCTTCTCAAAACTTTCTTCAAGATAAGGAGCCATATTATTATTCAAAACAATATCACAATAATCTAAACGAGGCAGGATCATAGCTTTATAAATCTTTTCGGTTCCCAGTACCGTTAGGTGATTCCTGATTCTTTTCACAATGCCAAGATGGCTGGACACTTTTCTCGTCAATCTTTTGGTATGTTCTCGAAATGATAAATGCTGGTCCAGACAGACACCCAGGTACTTGTAGCAGTCTACTTGTTTAATTTCTTTGTTGTTTAAAAGAATCTTGAAAAATTCTTCGTTGATCTTTGAAAGTCTTTGAGGAGTACCAAAAAGCATGCACTCGGTCTTTTTTGGATGGATATATATATGATAAGTAGAAGCCCATTAGATAAACGGTTGGTCGGCAAGAAGGTGGCATGCATGCTTCCATACTTTATCTGTCAAATATATTTTTTGGAAGTCTGGGAGCAAGCTTTGTCAAGCTCGAAACCTATATATTTAGCGCTTTCCAACTGATGACTTCATGAATATTCTCGAGTTAAGGTGAGGGGTGCATCCATGAGACGCGTTCGCAGTACTGAGGATCGGCGGCAGTTCCTATGCACTTCCCAGTTTACCCAAAATTTAACAACTGATCCGAAAAACGTCATTTTGTTAGCTTGCCGCTTTTCGATTTATGTTTTATTCTTTACTTTTTGAAATTGTCGTTTGGTTATGGTTTTTAACAACTGATAATTTGAAATGAAGAGGCAGTTAGTTGTGCGGGCTCACACTAAGAAAAGGATTTATGGTAGCGTAATGATTGCCAAGGGTCAGCATTGCTTAATGTTGTAAGAAGAGTATAGCGGTATTTTAACTGTGGTGAGAAAATTCTTTTTACTCAATAGCTTAAAAGCATGCGCACTTGTGATTTACAAACACCAGTCTACCACGTGCCATACTATGATAGATATAAAATTTATTTTAAGAACATGTCAATCAGCGCTCTCTGACTTGAAGGAGATATGGCTTCGGTGCAAGTGTCAGGTGTAGTTCTCCATTGAAGTCCATTTTATTTTCATTGGCTGCCAAACCCAACCGAAAACGCTGGAGAATAGCAGCAAAAAATACGAAGATCTCGTCCTTTGCTAACCGCTCGCCCAAGCAAGATCTTCCCCCGGTCGAGAACGGCAGAAAGCTCTGATGTTTTGGCATGACAAAATTACCATTCTCGTCTAAAAATCGCCGGGGGTTAAATTCCTGGGGTGAGCTCCAGTGCTTCGGGTCGTGGTGAATCGCCCATAAGTTCACGAACACAAACGTTCCTTTGGGGATATCGAAGTCACGAAGTTGCGTCCTTTTCATGGTGCTGTGTGGGAGTGAGATCGGAACTACGCAGCTCATGCGCAGAACTTCGTACAACGCAGCGTTCACTTTTGGTAACATATCTCTGTCGTTTAAACTAGGCAAACGAAGCCTCCCGACGACGGCGTCAAGTTCCGACTGTAGCACGGACTGCCATTCGGGGTGAGCCGCAACGAACATAAGTGCCCAGCTTAAAGTATTTGCAATCGTCTCAAAAGCGGCACCCACCAAGTCTGCTAAGATGTAAACCAAATCTTTCTCGGAAATTCTTAATTCTTGATCCGTCACACCTTTGTTATAGACCCCTAAGTTATCAAGTAACGCATCGGTTACGTTTCGTGGAAATCCTGCTTTTCTCCCCGGTTTTGTTCGTGCATAAAAACGCTCGTGTATGCCGATAAATTTTCGGAACATTTTTTTCATTTCTACGAAGTTACCAATCGGTAATTTCTGAAGCCATGGAATGATGTCTGCGAGGTTTACCGGACTGGTTGATTTCGTGAAGTCGTCGACTGCCTGCAGGACCTCCGTTGGTTCTTCGCCGTTGAACTCGAAATCGGCATCGAAGAAAGATTTGAGAATGATGTTTGCTGCAAGAAGCCGCAGGAAGGACTTCGGATTGAATGGTTTGTCTTGGTACTTGGCAAACTCGGTGAGAAGTTTTTTAGCCTCCGAGGTCAGTATCCAATCAAGTTTGTTTGCTTGGTAGAAAGTTCGGTGTAGCGATCTAATCGTCAGTTTCCGCTGGCGCTCGTATTTCGGGCAAAAATCGATGAAGAGGATTCCTAAACCAGCCCGAACTTGGGTGAAAGAGTAAAGTTGAGGTCGTCCAGAGTATAATCGCGAGTGTTTCACGAGAGTTTCACGAACACTTTCGATGCTGTTAAGAGTTATGGCAGTGTACCAACCAAATGTGATCGTAATGATGTCACCATAAACCTGGGACATTCTTGTGAGAGAGAGGTGAGGATTACGTCCAAGCCAGAATACAGACCCTAAAGAGACAATTACTCTAGTTTTTATTCGTTTTATGGAAGGTGGACAAAAAATGAGCGTAGGAATCTATTACTCTGACTTACTGACTTTGCCATTGGTTTGCAATGAGGTGACAAGCGAGACTACTAGTGATTCGTGGAACACCTGGTCACAAGAAAATCCGGGTTTTAGGATCAATTTAAACTTGTGTACTCGCGAAAAACCTAACATTTGCTGTCATTAGAGCTCCCATTTGAAAGCTTCCTCGTCGAGATCAAGATGTCTTGTCCACTCTCCTGATGGTTACATGAATGATTTAACTGAGATGCCATGGTCTCACTTTGGCGATCATATTTTAAACAACGGAAAATGTAAGGACGATCTAACGCGACATCCTTCCCCTTCGACAACAAATCCTTCATCCTGACAGCTTAGGTTTGCATCATAATTTTGAAGCAACGAGTTCATTTTTTCATGAATTTCCCTATCACTAGGCGAATAGTTAAACAAACTTTCTTAATTCCCCAGTTTGCTATATGATTACTTGTGTTTACTACCCAAAATTGTAGATAATTGTTGTTTTATGCTGGTGTTTTATTGTGCTAACCTATGATTGGTAATCCCGATGGTCCAGGTGGGAGTTTTTTCAGCTTCCATCTCCACTCACTAAAAATCTTGACGATAATAACTATAACGACAGTTATCAGTAACCAAGCAAGCCATGAACGTATCTCTGGATACCAGTCCATTCTTTAAATGTACGTGACTTGCCTACTGAGCAGATATCAAGTTGTGGTCCGATGAAATCAATGTCATTAGTGAGTCTGAAATTGAAATGAGTGAGAATGAAGTCGTGAGATGACTCCAACATAAGTGACTCCGTTGATAGTGAATTTTTCCTACCTTACTTATAATTCCGTTGACGTAGCTCGTTTAATTTTCAATGCCTTGGATGATGGGTCTGTTTCTCTCCTTAACCAATTTTCCGTTACGTTTCCTGCATGGTGTAAATGGCATTAAATACTTTAAGATATTGTTGTGCAGCTTTTCACGTTCATTAACTTGCATTGTATATATAACCCTCGCTCTCACCGTTCTTGTCTGTAAGGTCTCCGCTTCTCTGTAGAAAAACTCCAGGCTGCCCTAAGCACGATGCAACATTCTCCACTACCGTTTTGCTTTAATGGTGTCAAAAGTACTTCCTATTGCAAGTACCAGTTCATAAACTGCTTGTTGCCGACAGGTTTCTGTGGGTTTTTAGTGATCAGTGCACTTCCAGCTGAGAAACATTGGCATACGACGTAATAACATTTTCACAGTCACATGAAGTGTCGGAAATGCCAGTCGTTTTTTTTTTCTTTTTATCTCTAAGCAATAAATACGTGCTGTTGTATAACGGTGAAGTTTGAGGAGAGGTGGTGTACACGTAAGGAAAATACATTTACTTTCACCTCTGATCGTCCTTTTGGAACCATCGTGTAAAACTTCTTTAGGCTACCTGTTATAATAACCGATATTGAGGCACATTGCTGATGTGAAATCGTCCATATTATTGTATAAGTTAAGAGGCATAATAAGCCAAACTACAAAGTAATAAATTTGGTATTCAAATTAATGGTATATAATTGGCATTTCGTTTTAGTGTGTTCTTAACAATTGTACAGTCGAAGTAGATTTTAATATAATCTTCCCTCATACTCAAACTATGCTTTGAATCAGTAGCCGACGACTTTTCTTTTGCCAGTGGAAGATGCTGGAAAAGCGATCGTACTATTGATTGTGTGGACAACCATATTAGTGCCTTCCTCTATCATGTAGGCGTACGTTCTAGAAACCTCTGATGGGGATCTTACCTTCGGAAGGTTACATTGGATTGTACATATATCATGCAACCCTTACTCTTTATGAATCCTTTTAACTCAAAGATTAGAACATCTCATTGGGCATGATATAGAAATGCGATGTGCAAAGATGTTACCTCGACTTGTACGGAAACCTATCTTTACAATTATGTTTTGGTCGATGATTCTGTGTGGGTCGTGCATCAGTAGACATGATTAGGGACGATTAAGTTATTACCACAATGTGTACCTTGTATGGCGACTTTGTTGCCGTGGGGAAAGCTTCCAAACCCGGTGGTTCTATACGTTCTGTTGCAGGTGTGAGTCTTCTTATAGGCAACTGATTGGAGCGTCTCACGGATCATCAGAATGTTAAGCACGTGGTGCAGAACACTCACAAACTAGGAACTTGTGCGCAGGCGGGAAATACCGTTGTTGTTGTGATTGAGATTCGTGTGGTGATCCTGACTCAGAATTACAAATTAATAAACGTAATTAGAGCAGTGGCGTAGCCAGACCCGGGCGTCAGCTACGAACATGGGCGTTTCCCAAAATGTATTTGGCATATTCAACTGAAAAATACACGACAAATTTTGAATAATTTGATATCAGCCCTTTAAGTTTGGTCCACGAATGGAATTTCTTTGCGCAACTTTTTCTCCCCCGCTAAAAATTCGCGCAGTTTGTTCTCATCAATGAGATATCTCGTGGTTTTAAAAGTAATTTGGAGGATCTGTACGATTGAAGCCTACGAATCCAACTCGGTGCTGCAGCCTAAAAAACGGGAATAGCGCCCTCATAATGCTAGAAATAGCCTTTCAGAGACCCAAGAATTCAAACATTTTCCGGGGGAGCATGCTCCCGGATCCCCCTAATTAGAATGCTTCCCAGGCCCGGGCATCACAGATTCTCTGGCTACGCCACTGAATTAAAGTAACATGGTTAAGTTGTTGGCGTAACTATAGATAATCTAAATACTTCATCTAAATCATTAATATTAAATACGCAAAAATATTTTGCTTACAAGTCTGTTAAAATAGAATGAAATGGGAGGTAAAAAAGAAGGTGTCAATCACTTTGAAAAAATGTTAGAACTAACTGGATTAAAAATCATTACTGAACGCAAACATAAAGTTGTCTATAACTGGGACATGTGTGTGTAGAATTGGTGAATGTGTTATCTCTTTAAAGCACAGTGCCTGCTTGCGATTGGATTCGTTTGCGTATTTTGCAATACCTGAACGCTCTAATAAGTGGATGGTGCTCATCAGGCTCCGGTGTGACGAAGCTCAGAGAGGTGACCTATTGGATAAATACCAACGACTGGACAACGCTATTCACGCTTTGAACAGTTAAATTTAAAATTCTCTCACCGAATATCACCAAAAAATTAATACTCAAGATTCGGCGGATTCCCCCTTAAGTCGTTCGAAAGATGGATGATGTCGTTTATCGGTCGGGACTTATGTACCAAATAAGATATCCTGGCCTTGTACAACCGTACCCAGAGACAATAATCGAGTACTTCAACGGCTCCGTGTGAGTCAGCCTTGAGATATTAAAAGCCGTAGGCTGCTTAATGAGGTGTTCATACTTGTGGCATATAATTCTCCGATCTTGATGGAAAAGTTGGGAGAAAAAGCAACATTTTCGATATGTAGACCACGATATGTGTATGTATATATACAACTTGATTTCATCATCGTTTACTGCCAGTCATTGCAAACATAACCCTGTTTGTTTGTTATACATATGTGTGTGTATAATGTTAGGGTATTTATAAAATCCTTAATGAGGTATTCCTAGGGTGTAGGCTTTAACGATTAATCTGCGGGAAGTGATTGTCACGAGACATTTGACTGATGTTCCTCTACTGGGGGCGTTGAAAACGTCCAGGATGGCATGTCCTTCATAGACCATTCGTAATTACCCAATCAAGCACCCACACTAGGCCGGACCACTTGCCACGCCTATATAATCACATCCTACGGCTTCGTGCAAGTTTTGCACGATCAAGTCTATTTTTAAAATTCCACGTATTTGGGAATAACGTTAAAATTCCTTTTCGTAACTTTTTAAAGAAAATTTTTGGTGAACCCAGTACATTAAGTGTCTCCTAGACCTTTTTCATAGCTCAAACGTTACTGCGCTTTTAACTTTTAATTGATTTGTTTTGTGTTTTCACTTCAGGCTTATGTTTCCATACAAGACATGCTATAAGCGTGCTTTACAAAACTCTTTGATTTTTCTGGCGTGGGTTTCGGTGGTTCTTAAGGTTCTCTCAATTTCGATGCCTGCGTAATTTCACGTTCCATTCTGGTGATATCCCTTCTTGGTTTGATCGTGTTTCAGTGAATTTCTTTAAATAAATTCTCATCTGGCAAATCAGTGATACTCTTGATGTATATTTGGCAGCGGCGTTGATTTCTGAATGTGAAGTGCATACCTGAAAGTATCTCCTAGCGACGGACAACATTGTAAGAAACCTATATTTAGCTGTTTCCGCTATTTCTCTTATAAAGCGAACGCAGTGTGACAGGATGTGTTCATACCAGACTTAATACAATCGACTTCGCTGCAAAGTTAGTTGACGTTTTGTTTTTGACGAAGAATTATTTGAAAGGTTGGTGAGATATTTGCTTGTCATAAAATTTGCCGATACTTAGTTATTTAAGCTTATGACTTCAAGTGTTATGATAAACGTACGGTAACGTTACGATATCCATGTTTTGAATTTGGTAGATATCTCTGTTGTTCAGTTACCTGACGCAGTCACTTTTTAGGCTAATTAACCTTCTCTTACGAAGGACAGATTGCATATTTCAATCTTGTCACGTTAACTTACTGCCTGTGGTTTATTGTAATATGTTGTAAATATTTTGCTCTTCGTAAAGCTCTGAATTTCTTCTTTTCAGACAATCTGTATCTGAAAACTTTCTCCAGTGGTAATATATAGTTAAGATCAGGCAATAAAATTTTTCGCCTGTAATAACGTATGAGTGACTGTAAAGAGTACACCTTTACCCTCGACCTCGGCATTACTAAGCAATCCTGTTGATTTTCGTCCTTCATTTCGTAATAATTCGGCATCGATGGTTTAAACTTGCGACTTGATGCCGCCTGGAAGCTATTCTTGACGATGTTTATAATATCAAACAATAGGTCTTTCCATAAAGCTCTTGTATTGCTCTGAACGTCTTTCATTGCAGATGTTTTTAATGCAATGATTTCGTGTTTCCGGTACATTCCACAGTACAAAAGAGGACACTCGAAATCGGAGGCACCATATCGCCGGGATGTTTTACTTTCCTGAAAATGTCTCAGCGATTTTTTTGTGGAGAAAATCTAGAATTGGATGGAATCCATTTGACGTTTTGTGTCTCTCGTTCGTGATTAGCTCATAGTGTAGTGGAGTAGTTGATTTAAAGGCTTCCATTGTTCCAAAATTACAATACTGCACGAGGAAGAAACCTAAACAAGGACTTGCTCGTTATTTTGGTTGTTGAACCCGTGAATCACGTTTATACAACACCAAATTGGAAAAATCCACCCGTCAAAGGTCGTAATGCCACTATATAGCATTCTTTAAAACGCTAAAGAATCTTTGTCTGGGGGGTATTGATGTATGACCGGTTTATCTTTCAAGTTTCAGTTGAAGATCTTACCACGTCTTTGTTTCGACGTTGTACATACTGAACCTTATAAGGCAAAGAATGGACGTAGACAGTCGTAGGATGGTATACTGATGTTGGTACCCAAGTATACTTGTATGATTTTCTTTTTTATGTGCATAGATGAACCCATATATCTTCCTCTGCAAAAAGCATTGTTTTCATTGCCGTAGTGAGTGTACCGTAAAATTCTGAAAGTAGTCAGGACTTAAAACTTTATAACAAAGTGGGGATATTTAACTACCATGTAGTTAATTGCTACTTTCGTTTTTCGGTTTTTCACAGCCTTGTGGGGAGGCGCTTGTCCAGGGGGTATTTTCAAGGTGTCATTGTCTTTGAGGAGAAAATTGCGCAAGAAACAAGAAGGGACAATTTGTGAACGAACTTTAAAGTAGATTACGCAGTGCTGAACAATAATACTTCCTGTTTATAGGCTGTGGCTCGGTTTATGGTGGTTAGGTTTGGTAGCTGTTGCTGTGTAGGGTGTTTATCCTCGTTAAATAGAGTTTACTGCGACTATCTTTGTGAGCCAAGATGTTTCAAGGTTGGATGTTTTGAAACAAACTTGATGATTAAGAATATTCACAAACTCACTGTCTGGGGTGGTTAGTATGGAGGGGGGTTATTTTCGGCGCTTTCGGTGATGTTACATCCTTGTATCTAAACGGTAGAGCGTCACTCTCACCCTCCTGGATGGCTAACTGCTGGAAAGAGGAGTGGACCAATATTAACACCAACTTCCATAAGTACATCGTCATCTTCCTCGCTACTTGGGAGTGAAGCTGAATCGCCTCCAAACAGGAAAGGCAAAGACACTCGTTCGTGCAAAAGGTTGACCTTCCGGATACAGATTCCAGCCCAAATGGCTCCCTGGAAACCATCGCACACAATCTAGAAACCATCCCAACCTACTACTTCCTCGCGATATTCGTAGGTTTGAATATTAGCGCTACTCCAAGGGAATGAACCCATACCGGGCAAGTAAAGAAAAACTCTACTTGGCCGCGGCTGGGGTTGGAATCCGAGACCTTCGGTTTATTTACTAGTCCGACGCTCTACCAAATTTATATATATATATATATATATATATAAATACAAATGTTAAGTAAAAATGTTCTTTACGTCGCTACTTAAAGGACATTTTTAGTTAACATTTGTATTACGCTCTACCAGCCCTGGTATTGAGCACTCTATTACGTTGATTTGGAATAACCATATTCTTATTTTATATATATATATATATATATGTTATATTATTTTATATATTTTTTATATATTATTTTATATATATTTTATATATTTATATATATATATATATATATATATATATATATATATACCAAGTGGCTTGGAGAATCGGAGGTACCCGCATGAAGCAGGGGGTTTGTATAAGTTCGCATTGTCTTGAGCTTCTGGCGTGAAATAATTGGTGAGTCTGCAAGGGCATGCGCCCTTCATTCATGTGATGGAGCAAAATGTGAGGCAAGACTTGTTGAGTTATATGAAAATAACAGGATAAAATATCTTCGTTTCTTTATCTTCAGGAAGTCAATCCATGACATCTCCAACAAGGATAAAGCTGACCATAGTGGGAGACGGTGCTTGTGGCAAAACATGTCTACTGATGGTTTTTAAAGATGATAAATTTCCTTCCGACTACATTCCGACGGTGTTCGAGAATGACATGAAGTGTTTAACGGTGGACGAAAAAGAAATCGAACTTGTGCTGTGGGATACTGCTGGTCAAGAAGATTACGACAGCATCCGACCTTTATCTTATCCAAACACTGACGTCATCTTACTATGTTACTCAATCAGTTCCGTCGAGAGCTTCGCAAATATTTCTCACAAATGGTTGAAAGAGATTAAATGGTTCTGTCCCAAAGTACCTTTGATTCTTGTTGGGTTGAAGAAGGACCTTCGTTCTTCTAAAGACACTAATAGTGACGAGGAATTAAAGCAAAAACACATATCGTTTGAAGACGGAATAAAAATGGCGGCTGCGATTGGGGCATCAGCGTTCATGGAGTGTTCTTCGCTGACACGAGAAGGTGTCCAAGAGGTTTTTGAGAGAGCTGTTCAAGCGACACTTAGACGAAGAAAAACGCGAAAACATCGACTTAGAAAATTAATCTGTTTTACAACCACGACATCTTAACATATATTCTTATAGCAGGGGATAATTCACTTGATAGCAGACGAGAATGCGTCGATCTCAGAAAAGTTGCGTTACTATCCAAGTAATTCCACAATATACTTAAGCTACTTTCACCAAGTGTTTTTCACATCGAATGTGAAAATGAATCGGCAGAACGCGTTCCGTTTCGTCGGAGAATTCCAAAGAATAACGGTTCTTCTCAATTTTAGACTTACCTTGACTTGAAGAGCCAATGAAAGTACTTTTAGAAATGATCTTAGACACCTGTACTGGACAAGGTTTATTTTTCCAGGAATACAAAAAAACAAAACACGAAATAATTCATGGTTTATTTAAAATTGCACAGGAATATTAAATGACAGGAATCAGGAAATAATTTTGATGATTTTGTAAAATAACTATTGCCTCAATATATTTATAGAAAGACAGATGACTGTCTTAAACGGTAAGCCACCAATAGATCTTATAACTTTAAAAATGGTAAATAAAATTACTACTTTCCAACTGTTGTTCTGAAAAAGAGCTCTCTACTGCAAAAATTTGCTCAACTAAACACACTGGCAAACTATTTAAGCAAGACTTACGACGTTAAATTAATATTTAAAAATCGAACAGGAGTGCTTTATCAGATTTAAAACACGAGGCGATAGCCAGATCTCATAGATCTCATAAAGCAGATACTGCAATTTTTTTTTAAATGACTTCAAAAACTGAACCCATTAGTGCGCAAAGAAAGTTTGAAAAATCAACGTTTTCAAAGCCGCGAAAATTAGAAGAGAAGTGTTTCAATTCTATTTCAGAATCATCCTCAGGGTATTACGAAACGATAACTTCACAATTAACCTGTGGACTAAATAGCTCAACGGGTAGAGCGGCGGACCGGTATCCCGAACGTGCGAGTTCAAATCCCGCTCGAGTCAACATCTTTCAGTTGACTTCAGTAGTGTAAGTTAATTGTGAAGTTATCGTTAGAAGAGAAGAGTGAGCGAGTTTTTATGACATTTAAAGACACGAGATGGTTATGATCAAAATCTTTTTTTTCTTCATGAATTATTGGTGAGTTTTTGAAATATATTATTGCAGTTAATCTCAAAACATGAAATATCTGAATGCTGGTGCTGATATAAAGATGTGTATTTTTAAATATTCAGCCTCCCTCTACACCTTCAAGTGTATAAAACTAACGAAAACTTGTCGAAAACTTTGCATGTTTCGGTCTGCCATAGTTTGTGTCATTGTCTAAATATTCCCCTCATCGTAGTCGTAATAACAATGTTATTAATAATGTTAAGACATTACACCATACTTTGTGAAGGTTTGAACGGCACCTAAATAAAAACTTGTTATGAAACGAGCAAACGTTGAAATTTGTGGTTGTAAATAAGCCAGATGCTAATAATAATGACAGTAACGATAAAGATATTCAAAAGAAATATGCATTGATTGAACTGCATGTGAATTTTCTTGCTCAGTATGTTTTATTTGTCTGGTCGTAATTCAAAGAGGTGCTATAATGATCATCATAAACTGTGTGGAAACCATTATGGTAATTATGATCAATCGAAATCTTTATGATAAATAATTTTAACCTCAACCCTAATGATGTATTTGTAGAATGCTTAATACGTAATCCCCCATGATGTGCATACTTTATGAAACATAGCTTCTTCAGACGTCAGAGCCACAAACTCCCATCATTGACGTCATCGGTTGGAATCTTGCTCACGTAGTTGGTATCGGATATTTCACCTCGTGTGCCTAGAGTTCCTCAACTTCGCCAGAGGTTGTGGGTTTTTTCCGGGTTCTCTGATTTCCTTCCATACAGTTTGGCAAGGTGGGGTGAGGTAAATGGAAAATCTATGCCCAAAAACTGTAAGCATAAATAGCTTCGATTTGGTACTTAACATATAAATGAAAAAGCGGCATAATTCTGAACTGAAAACGCTTTCTTTGACCTGTTTTATGTACTTTATCCTGGACCACAGTGGTTCTCGAAGTGCCAGAGGACCCCCGGAAAGGGCATGAATATAATGTTGGCGGGACGAAATCTAAAGAAAAAAAATTATTTCATCAAGGGTTGGTGGCTAAAAAGCTTTAGTTTACTGTTGTGTATGACGTATTTTACAGCGCTAGTTCATTACTATTTTAGGCACTTGCGTTAATCTTAAACACATTTCCTCGGAAATACGGAAATTTGGATTTTTCTCCATGTTTGTTTTCCTTGGACCTTGATAGTCACATACATTTTTGGGCAATACTACTAACCTAAGTAATATAACTCTATATTATAGAGTTATGCAGCACAGCGGGCCGTAACTAAGACGTAATGTTTCAGACACGAATTGGTGTTCTTCCTCCGATTTCTAGATACCGAGAAACGAGTTGAAAAACGAGACGAAGCCGAGGTTTTTTAACGAGTTTCGAGGTATCTGGAAATCGAAAGAAGAACACTAAACGAGTGTTTGAAATTACTTCTCAAACGAACCAGTATTTTAGGCGAAAATCCAGCCGAAAGTTGGAAAAATTCAACTGTAATCTTCCTCCGATTTCTAAATACTGATTAATTATGTATTTCTTTTGTTTTTGCTTAATCAATTATTAATGAGCTTGAGAACGTCTGTTCCACTCGCGGCAAACATCACGTGAAAAGTGTTCCCAAATCAGAAAACGTGATGGCCACTTTACCGGGTACGCTATTCAATGCTGGCGTTTTGACAGCTTCAGTCGCAACAGTATTGACGTTCTTACTTATTCGAGGAGTTATTGGCAGTTCAAAAAGTCACCAAAAGAGAAGACCTAATAAAAGAACCGGCAAGAGAAACTATATCACCGCTGATGAGGAAGTTTTGAGTCGGTTTTCGAGAGCTATACAGTGCGAAACAGTTTCTTGGTCCAAAACGAGATCTAGTCCCGAAGAACTTTTGAAGTTGCACGCATTGCTAAAAGAAGGCAAGTGTTTTTCGATAAAATATAATAACTGATACAATAGTATCAGTGGCGGAACTTGGATATATTTAGTAGTGAGACTTTAATGGAGCCTTTGGAAATTTTAGGGGGGTACCATTTGGTGCGGATTTGATGGGGTACGCCTCATATACTTAATTATGTCATCTTGATAGTGGTTGAAGACCGCATTTCTCCATCAGTTGGTATAGCTCAGAGGTGGCTATGTGTTTTTTTGCAGATCAAGGGCCACCCTGATAGTTTAGTCATTGAGTTGTACAGTATTAAATCAATACAAGAATGGGGCAAAAGGACAGTTGTACAATTTGCCATTAGACAAATTTACCATTAGAATTAGAAGTTTCCATCCCCAGGCTATTGACTTCTTGGTGAGATTATGTGATGGTGAGTGAGTGCTCATACACATGGCCTCATCAAAGTTTTGACCATGAAACATTGCTTGTCCAAATGTTCATTCAGCTTGTTTCTCAGATTAACCAATGAAAGGGCAGGTGATCTACTTTGCTGAATAAATATGTCTGGCATTAGCATCAATAAAACTCTAAAACACACCCTTAATGTGTAAAGGAAAGAGCTAGAAGGAAGCAAATGACTTCATGTGTTGGTGGCTATGGAAACATTGTAACATGCATGTTTTCAAGTGACATTTGACATATTTTCAAAGCCAGATGTAAAAAACATAACCAGATTTTCTCACTTGTCCAAGGTGGGCCTCTTAAAAAACAAGTGTTAAATCCATCTTAATTAACCCTTATCTGTCTAAATAGGTCTTTTAATATTTTATTCTGGTTAATGTCAGCCAATTTTTCTCACTAAGGAAAACTCTCTGGACAGGAAGAGTTAAAGGTTTCATTGTTTTAAAAGTTATGTTTCATATTCGTGTTTCAGCATTTCCTCAAGTCTATTCATCACCTTTAGTCCAATGTGAAGTGATCAACAACTACAGTTTGCTGTTCACAGTAAAAGGAACTGATCCTTCTCTCAAGCCTTATTTACTGATATCTCATTTGGATGTTGTGCCGGTAACTGACCAAACATGGGATGTGCCTCCTTTCTCAGGAGAAGTTAAAGATGGGTTTATTTGGGGAAGAGGAACATTGGATGTAAAGAATGGAGTAATGGTATGTAGTCCACAAATAGTTACATATTAGGTTTGTTTTGGCTTACCATAACCGTGTTTTCTCTTGGGCAACTTCAGAGTAGCAGACCACTGTGCCCACCTTTGTGAAAGCTTGTGTACTATTATGCCATAAATCAATCATAGTATACTCCTTTTAGGCTGTTGTGCCATGTACAGCTTGTCAACAGTACTTTTATTTGTTTGTGGTCATTCAAGTGCCTTTAACTTGTACAAAATGCTCTTGACATTAGGCTAAGGCATCAAGTTGAGAGTAACATAAATGGGTTATTCTCACACCATCAAGATAATTTGTTGAGAGTATATGCAGAGATTAGTCTCCTTAATAGCCAGTAGAATCTTGAATTATTTGACCCAGAGATGACCATTTTTGCAGCCCACTTCAATGGTGTTTTTTTTTTTTTACTTTACCAGATTTTACATGGTTGTTTAAAACCTAATAACTGTTTTTTTACAGGGCTCATTGGAAGCTCTAGAGTATCTTCTAAAAGCTGGCCACTGTCCTAGAAGAGGTTTCTTCCTCTCATTTGGTCATGACGAAGAGGTATAGCTGGATATAATATGAAGTTAACCCTCTTGCTTCATTCTAAGGACATTTTTAACTAAAGTATGAAAAACTTCCTTTATATTTAGTTAATTAACAACATTCATGACTGAAAACAAAATGAATACTGTTGATTATTGTAGTTATTTATCAGTTGCTTAAGAGATACCAACCATTTCAGTCAAATAAATCAAAGTAAATGCTTAATGTAAATTTGGACAATTTTGTTCCAGGTTTATAACCACTAACTTGACACTCATTACTTTTGTTTTCAATGTGTATTATTAATAATTATAATACACTATCACAGCATTGAATGGTTTTCATTCATAGGTAATGGGTCACAATGGAGCTGCCCACATTGCCAATAAATTAAGATCTAGTGGAGTTACCTTGGAATTTGTTCATGATGAAGGTTTGGTCATTGTTAATGACTTTTTTCCAGGGATCACTAAACCAGTAGCTATGTAAGTATGCATAATATGTTGTGACAACACCCACCACTGTCTAACTTATGGGCTATTCATTGTGAGATTTAATTGGCAAGGAAATTTTTTTATTAGCTGGAGGGGAGACCCTTGATGGATTCAAAATTTTGAAACCTAAATCTCCAGTATATTCACAAATAGCAATAAAAATTTAATACTTACTTTTTAGAAATTTTTAAGACAATGTTGCACCAAACAAATTTTAATGCAAATTACATTGTGCAAAAGGGTGATACATGATTTTTTATTATAATAAAAGTCAATGTTGAAAACTCAGCTGCCCCATCTGACATTCCCTTTAACATATTTTTTAATGTTCATATGAGAGTTTTCCCTGCAACCATATTTACAGGATGTTGTATTGTTATATTCTTCTGTTCATAGGATTGGTGTTGCTGAGAAAGGTTCACTTGATCTTGAACTGACTGTAGAAACATCAGGTGGCCATTCCTCAATGCCTCCTAGAGAAACTAGTATTGGAATTCTAGCAAATGCTTTGTCAAGGTACTGTAAATTTTGATTATTCTTAGCAGTGTTGCAGGCCCATCTAGTCAGTGTGACCTGGGCAAACCATTTTTTGGGTGGCCTTCTGGTACCCCAAAAGCACAGCTGAGGAGAATCTTGGCATGGGAAGTAATCCTCTGAGTTAAGTATTTTAGGCCACTGTATACTGATTGTAAGGAATTCTAAGATGTCAAAATCCAGCGCCAGCCGACAATTTGAAAAAGTATAAGATAAAACAGACTCCGAATATCAAAGTCATCTTGAAAACTCAAGATTTGAGTAAAATCATAACAATTATGGTATTTGCATGATATTTCATCTTTATTTCAAAGACATCGTCAGACAGACTGTTGTTTATGTATCAGTCTGTCTGACAATGTCTTTGAAATAAAGACAAAATATCATGTAAATACCATAATTGTCTTGATTTTACTCAAATCTTGAGTTTTCAAGATGACTTTGATATTTGGAGTCTGTTTTATCTTATACTAAGATGTCATGTGTAACATTTTTGGCAATTATATTATCAGTCAAGTGAAGTTTGGGGGTACAGGTCCCCCCCCCCCCACTGGCCATGCCAATTAATCTAGCCAAAATTGTGTAAAGATAATTATCTCTGCACCATTTATTTCTTAATAGTAATGGCTATTTATTTACTTTCCAGTCAAATATATTGACCTGTATGGCTAGAACATTAATTTAGCACTCATCCAAATATATACACACAGCTACACCTTGTGTTTTCACCAGGCATTTTTCCACTTGAAAGGATCTCATTCATGTTTCTATCACAGCACAGAGGTGCTCAAGCAATTTCCTATTTGTTAATTTTAGGCTTTGACCGTACTCTGTTTGATTTACTCTAGACTTGAAGCAAATCCCATGCCTTCAACGTTTGGTTCTGGACCTGAACTGGAATTTTTCAAATGTCTGTCCTCAGAGGTTGTTATTTATATTCCGCGTATTTATGACATATCAAGCGTATACTGTAACTCTTTTAACCCTTTCCTGTCCAAGACGTCTCCCTTCGACGGGTAAAATCGTCTGGCGTTAGCCAGAGTAAAATACCAGAGTCGGGTATGGACCGGAAGGGGTTAAGCCAGCCGTAAATGTGTGGTTACAGTTTTTTTCTACGCATATAAAAATCGAGATTTGTAAATTGCTACATTATTACACAAGAAAGTGCGCTCTTTATTGCCGTTCACTCTTCATATACCACCTCAGAAGTTAAACTCGTGAAACCTTGGTGGCTAATTTTGGCTATCAAATGGCTATCAAAATTTTACAAGAACTTACGGGCTTACATAAAATTCGGCTGTGAATAACCCATCCGTGCGAATTAATTTTAGATTGAACTTGAAACAGTATGATTACCCACACCAAAAATGAATTTTTAATTTCACATAGTCCTTTTTTTCCAGTTTTCATATCCTTTCAAGATTATTACGTCTAACTTATGGTTATTTGGACCACTCTTGGAGAGGTAAAGTCTCTGATGTTTACAACATTCGATGCACCGTGGACGCGAATATCGCAAACAACTTATAAAACGAATGCTTGCAAACATTTGTGTTCCTCAAAACTGGTAAAGATTCCAACGATTTTAGTCGAGAAAATATCGCGAAAATTTCATGAAAAAGCAGTGTGATACAGTCACTAGTGGTCGTATCACATTTACAACAACTGATTAAACTTTTTTTTTTTGTTTTTTTTTCTTCATGAATTATTAATGAGTTTTATAAGAAGTGTTAAAACTGATGCTATTTTCAACTCTGGTTCATATAAACTCGCTAATGTATTCTAATCGTTACAACTGCCTCCCCCCCACTTTCGAGAACTTTACAAAATTATTTAGTAGACCATTTTCATTTTATGTGATCTGATTAAAGAAATCGTTTTTTAATGGTTACACCTTCAACTTTATATTTTTGAAAGAGTCGAGCAAACACAGAAATGTTCGGAGCTCCTCGGAAAGTTACGTCATTTTGGTATGTCTTAACACTGGCAAAAACCCTTTACGTCTGAAAAACAGTCGAAATGGCTTTACATACAGCCCGGAAATTTAGATTCCTTTTCTATTCATTCTGTTTGCGGGCATGTGGTCTGCATGTATCCTTGAGAGTGGGTGTGTATGTGTATGTGTGTGTGTGTGTATGTGTGTGTGACTGTGTGGATGTGCGGTTTGATTGTGCACATTTGTTCATATCTTTGATGGCTTCAGCGTGTCATTGTTACTGCGAAGTTCACTGTGACTGTTTACTGATTTTCAAGAAGATCCACAATTAACGTAGAGGATTCGATGTGTTGATTTTTTTTTTATTTCATTTCTAACCTTTGATAATTCAATGGCTGCCTGGTAAAATTTTCAAGTAAATTAATTAAAGTAAGAATTAAAGTAATCGTGCTTGTGTTGGTCACAGTATGTATGGCTTGCGTGGGTAAATTGTGTACATGCGTTTTTGCATGTACGTTGATATGCGTGCTTGTGCGTACATGCGTGCACGTGCCGTTTTTGACGCCCAGGCGTGTGTTCGTGTGTTCCTGCACGCGTGTTTGTATGTGCGCTGTCGTGCTCGATACTGCGAGTCAACGTGCATGTCTATTTGCCCACTTCATTCGGGTCTATAACATAACTAAATATTTCTTTTTTTCATCAAATATCCAAGGTTCTTGAGTCGAAAAATTTCAACAAACGCCCTGGTACGGACTACGGCTGCTGTGACAAAGGTGAACGGAGGGACGAAGGTAAATTTAGATGTTTGTTACTTAGGGTTTCAGCTGCCTAAGGTTACTGTTGATCATCGAAATGCAGCGGTTCCATGTTACACCGCTCAAGCGCCAGTTGCTCTTTCCAAAACTTCTTAATTCTCAGCTTGGAACACGATCGTTTATTGTACCTTTTGATTCGCCGGGTTGTGTGTTGTTCTACACTGCGTGTTTTGAGCCAAAGTAAGAATTTTTGTAAACTGAAAGTCCAGATATAATTTTACTTATCGCTTCAAAGTAGTTTGGCTGTGTGATAGATTGTTATCTTATTGATAACCTGTGGTCTGAAAATTCAGAAATTCTCATTATTTATAGTTATACAGCCTTTTTAGGAAGTCTATTTGGCGTGCGACACATTTGGATGTTGCTGAAATTAGTAAACTGCGATAACTTTATTAGTGTCATGAATTGTCGAATATTGACAAATGAAAGTATTCTTTTCGAGAAAAGATGATGTCGATTGTCTTGAGGAGTACATAAATGCGAATTTCAAATTTGCTCTGTACTTTGCATATTTCAACTGAAGTATGTTGCTCAAGAAACACGGGCGTTAAAAAAAAATTAAAAAAGAATCATTTTTAATTTAAATAACAATACTTTAATACAGCCTTGTAGTCAGTTATGTAAGCTTTGCCATGACTTATAAAATAATAGTGATAGGTTTTATATAACTTGCAGTTGATACCCGGTAGGTGGTATTTTCATCGAAAAACCGCGAAGATCTATATTAAATCCAAATGTTAAAATGTCGAAATTGAGTGTCTATTCTGCTGCTAGCCAGCCCCAGTCCTTTCCCATGCTCTCTTATTACCTGCATTGCAAGCGATTGTTGTGTTTGTCACTCCATTTCTTAAAGGACAATGTGATTCCAGCGTCAGCAACGGCTACGGTAAATCTTCGAGTCCATCAAGGTGACACTACTAGTTCTGTAAGTACTTTGGTGATATATGATTGAGCTGGACAACCACTTTGAACCTAGCGCCATGTTTTATATTTTAAACTCAGTAAAGTTCACAGAATAAATCACCATGACAATGGGTGGACGTTGCTTTCATAGCCCAGTCCATAATAGGTGTAATGTAGTGTGTGGTAAAAAATGGTGTGTGGTAAGAAATGCATGATAGGATGCATACACATCCTCGTAGGGTGTACCTGGTCAGTTTGCCGTTGGTTGGTAACTTCTGGCTCGTGTGGTTTACGTTTTATACTTTATAATTTATATAGTACTGTTTATAGTTTATGTAGTACAGTTTATAGGTTATAGTTTATGGTTTAAAGTTTACCAAACGTCCGTTCTGCACCTAGCTTCAACATCCGAGTTTTACCCTATATATTTTTCGTGAATAAGAAACGTGTTTCGCTACGGCAACTCTACGGTTTTTAGCCAGCAATTGTTTCGCAATATTAGATGAAGTAAGTTCCTTGAAGGTGATGTATAAGGTATTCTCCTACTTTTTTACCAAACTTCAGTGATTCAATCCGTGCGTAGCGATCTTTCTTGCTCTTCAACTTGACCACACTTATTACTCCCATAATTTATCACCTAAAATTTGAAAACAATTTTTCGCTACATATCGATCTGCGTATCTTTGTTTTACAAGATATTGAATCATTTCGTAAAATATTTCTGTTCAGATTATGAAACATTTACGCTCCTGTATTCAAGATGACCGTGTTGAGATCAAGATATTGTCAGAAATTCCTCCATCACCTATTGCAGCTACGGACAATGATAGTTTTGGATACAACACAATCGTTTCCAGCGTGCTGGATGTCTTTCCTGATGTTGCTGTGGCACCAGGTGTGTAGAAGGTAGAATGTTGAATGTTGGTCATATCCCAGAGCCTTGCAAGATTGCCGTCCTAGAAGAGCTTTGTTTAAATATGATGAGCGCGAGAGTCTCTGAAAAAATATCAAAATAATAGATGTCCTGCGCTAGCTTGATCTTGTTGCATTCCTGGTAACACTTACCCAAACAGAATTTCTTGAAGTTCCAACTCACTTAGTGATCCATACCTTGATCCCTTCAGTCTTCACTTGTTTCATCTCTTTTCTAACTTTCTTCAGGTCTTCTGGTAGCCGGTACAGACTCAAAACATTTCTTGGACATTACAAGTGATGTCTACCGCTTTATGCCGTCTCAACTGAGTCCGGAAGATGTACCGCGAATTCACGGATCAAATGAAAGGATCAACGTGAAGAATTACGAAAAAACGATAAATTTTTACTATCACCTCATGTTAAATGCTGACGATGCGTCAATATAGAGCGCTCTAAGAGCGCTTCATACCTCATTTCAGGTCACAAACTCCTTCCCGGTAGGATAATTGTTCTATTATTTTTCCCTGGCTAACGCTGGACAAATTTATTCCTGGCTAACGCTGGACAAGTTTGTTCCTGGCTAACCCTATGCGAATTTAGGGGACACATCCTACTGGGGCAGAATTGAATTGATATAAGACATTATTATAACCAATGAGAGATCTAAATTACCGCATCAATATCTATTAATACACTGTAAAAAATATTGTTAATACATGGTATTGTTCGTTAGTACATGGTAACTGTCTAAGTCATGACTTATTTCATTAATTTGTTTGAAGTAATACCGTGAAGCTCAAAATTAGTTCGTTCTCATCAATTTTGAAAGAAGGGAAGACGGTATGATTAGGTTTCACACTAAATCAGCTCAATATTTTAATTTATTATTGACCTTTGTAGTTTCGGATACATTTGCTTTTGTTTTGCATTTTTTTAATAACACTGTTGATCACTATAAATCTACCGAGAAATCGAGTACAGGATTCTTAGTCCACCGACATTTATTGCTATCGGAGATAAGTTCCCGGTTATGAGGTTGAGACCTTAGTATCCACGCAGGCACGCACCGCCCACGAAGGTCCACGTAGATTAGTCCACGTGAAAGCGAGGCGCCGCCATTTTGGCAGGCAACGAGGCGTTGAAAGTACGTCAGTTTGGAAGGAAACGTTGCAAGGCAATTTTTTATCGTGTATATTGTGGTATTTATCGAGTAAGATGTACTTTATTCCCAGTAAAAGTTACAGTGTGCGCTCTGGGGATTCATGAGTCGTTCTGTATTGTCAAGGAGTTGAAAATATTTGCAAAAGTCTTCAAGAGGTTCGGATTAATTGTGCTTGGAGGTAAGCTGCGATTTCCAATTCGCTATACTCTGCAATACTCTCGCCTTTCGCCGTTCCATTTCGTCGAATATTTTACCGAAGTTCGCGTATAGTATGTTGGTATGGTATCGCCGCCTGGACCAACTTTACTTTGATATTTCTGGCGCAGTGCTATCTCCCTGAGGAAGTTGCAATATTAAGAAGAAAATTGAAAGGATTTTGAAGTATGTTTGTGTGACCCATCACATGTTTTCAACTGGGAAACGCCGTAATTTCGTAAGGAATAATCATTTTATGTGGTTATACGCGGAGAAAAGCTTATATTTATTGGTCAAGATAAAAGCCAGTGCTTTGTAGTGACGTTTGTATGTCTATTCTGCAGTTTTATAACGATATTAAGGGGATTTCTGCCCTCGAAATTTCCCACACCACGCTCTTTCAGTAACAACGTTGGCCATCAACGTTTGGAGGCGTATCATAGTAAGTCTGTACTACGCTGTTTTGCATTTAAAAAGTCCTCGAAACTTAAAAGTTTTGCCTGGGTTCACGCAAAGAAAAGAAGGTCTAGTAATTTTGGATCGAATTAAATCATTTTTACAGCATTCAAGCGTTATTTTCAATAATGCATTCGCTTGTACTTGGAATTATATATCATTACGGCCATGGATTCCGACATGTTGTTGTTAGACACCAAGTTTGTACAACTCCGTTACCGGGAAAATTCCACAGTTATAACGAAAAAATAAAACAATTCTTCGGTTTTATTCGAGCAGACAAAAGTCCTTGGAAAATTGACAAGGCCTCGAAGTGGAAAAGTAAGCCGTCATCTGTGTTTTGAAATATAAATAAACCAGCAGGCAATCAAATCATTTTGTGGTATCTTGGATTCCATTCAAATATCCCTTTGAAATGGTAGTATTTAAACTTGGAATTCGTGACTTTTTTCTATGATTACAGTTGGTTTTATTTTTGTATGTCTAAGTAGATTTGGGTGAAATGTAGAGCGGTATAGGGAACAAAAAAAGAAGGAATTATTTGGCTACGTCCGCCATGAAGTTTGCTTTGCTATTTGCTGTGGACGACGAGAAAGTGACGTGAAACCGACAACTAAAACAACTTCATCCCAACTATAGTTCGTGTCTTATGACACCGAATATTAAGCGTCCTTCAGATTTAGGTTTGAATCTTATTAAGCTAGAAGTCTGATCCATTTTTAAACTCTGATAAGGTCGCGATATTTTGGTTTGGACTTTCACTGTTGTTGACCGACGTCTTTCATTTTGGAAAAACGTATTAAAACCCAAACGGTGTTTGATGAGCGACCCATGGGATGTGTTTGGCTCGAGAATGTAATATGATGGTTTTCCATACAGAATTTTTGATTATTTTTTGTTCGTCGCGAGAAAGATAGCTTGGTTCGTCTTTTTGTTTTTGTTGTTTGGTCAGAAACTGTTTTTTCTTCGGCGGTAACCACGGCGAAACATGTGTTCGCCAGAATTTCCTAGCATTTGCAGCTGCTAGCTGAGGGAAATTGATATTGCAATTCGAGGATTGCCGTGATGTTGGTCAAAGATAAAGCGTCGTGTTGTCGAGAAAGAAGTGCTGCCATTTGGATACAACTGGGCTTGTTGAATACGCTAAACCAACGCGAATCTATATGAATGTTTTGTATTAATTCGGTTGGGTTGCATAAGAAAATGAAACTAGACCTGCAAACAAATTTGGTATAACTTCGAAGAACGAACACCTTGTTAAGGAGAATGCAAAGCGTTTGGCAATAGTACAATCGCTTTTGTTAACAAAACGTGTTCACCTCGCGGCTTGTTATTGCCAAACGCTTTTCCGTTTTGTTGTGGTGCAGAGAAATAAACAATATCAAACCTGGAACATTTTAATGGCGGTAAAACGATCCGACAGTCGTCTTTAGTCGTGTCACAAGGCACATGGACGGTGACCGGAGCATTGAGTATGCAAAATATTCGGTAAATTACAGGGAAGGTGTTTTATCCGATCACGAATAAACTAAACAATGTGTTATTCTGTGATTTGGCTTTGTGAAAACGTTTAAAAACCGGCACAGGTACCGTATGTGATACCAAACGGATTTGCTTGTACAATATTGAAGTTATGTTGTGTGTGGGAAGTATCACGTCTTAGCCTACTGCAGCCATATTTAATGGAAATGCTTTCGGCCGTACTTGCTCATAATTTTTTTTTGTTGTTTCCTTATGTAAATGAGGAAGCCTATCATTATTTGGATGGGTGTAAATCACGATATCACCGAAATAAATTTCTCCATTTTTTTTCTCTCATTTTTTACTTATGCCTTGGTAGTATTTTAAGACGGTGCCTCTGGCAATAGAAGGAAACTGGAGATCTCGTCTTTTCTATAGGTTTTAATTATAAGATGTTAAAATTAGTCAAACTATCATATTGATTGCTTATGATTCCTAAGCTGCTGTTGTAATGTGTGATTGGATGTGCTGGTGTATTTGTTCCCCAGGAAATATTTTCAATAATAGAGTTTTAGTCTGATAAGTGAATATCCTGCTCCTCTGAATGCATGAATTTTGTTCAGATGAGAGATATAAAGGCTTTCAATGGAAAGTGTCGTATGTGTCTATTATTTTCACTATATTTGTGCAAGATTTTTAAGTTATGACATATACACATCAGGTTATTAATCTAAGAATGATTTCATATCTGGTAGGAGGAAATTAGATAGTAGGTGTTCAATTTTGAAAAAAATTGTTTGTAAAACAGAAGATGCAACTTCAACTTCTTACATTTTGATTATAAATAATGGTCCTTGGATTTTTCACTACACTGAAGTTCTTCATTGAGTTAGTCCCAAAATGTGTATGCATTTTGATGATATTTACCATCTGTTAAGTCTGATGGGCTGCAAGCACAATATAAGCAGTCATGATATGTCTGAGATAAAGTTAAAGTAGTTGTGGGTCATTAGCTTCTATGTAAATTTCTTCCACAGCCACACAGCAGTCCAGTATTTTCATGCATAATGCTTGTTTGTTGATAGGATATTTGTTTTGTACCTTCACCTGAGAATTTTTGGACTTTTTCTAATTTACATTTTGATTAAAGTATCTGTGTTTATGAAACATAAAATGACATCTTGATCTTTATTTGTTCGATGAAATCTCTGGTTTAATAAACAGAAGTACATTTAAATGTTGTGATCATAAATGTTTGGTTAGTTCAAAGATTTAGGTGTGGAAAATCTTGATTTAGACCATCCTTGTTAATTCGTGATCAGTGATGAAAGCCTTCTTCAGAGTTCAATCAAAAGAAGTAGGAAAATGGTGGTGTTTTATGTTTGTTTTACATTTTGTTGGGGAGGTTTACATTTTGAACTTGACAACACTATCATATACTTTATTCCTATTATCTTAAGCTTTAATTCATCTAAGTGATGCTTCTAGAATCCAAGAAATTAATACTACTAACTGGTAAAGACAAATATGAAGTGACATAGGTTAGAATAGCATAGAAGTGTAGGGTTGCCCTGAAAGAGTACAGTATGCCCTTAATTCATAGTAGGAATTTTATTAATTGTAAAAGTAGATTTCTGGAGCTGAAGCACGTAATATTTAAAAGGAAAATTCACATTTCCATGTGTTTCTTTTGTATTTCCAGGTAAATCCTTGGGAACTCCTTGCAATGAATATATTGGTTGTGGTTGGTTTATCAACCATACAAATAAAGAATTTGAAGTGTGTCTTTCAGAACAATGAGTGGTGATGTGTTATTTCAGACTACAGAGAATTGTCTGACTATGGCTGCAGGATCAGAGTAAGATGAAAGATTTTGCTGTTTGAATTTTTAGAAGATCTGTTCTTATAAAGAATGTAGTAGAAGCTACAGTAACAATAACTGCATGAACATGTGCTTAGACAATAGAAATCTGTTTCTCAAACAAAATAAAGACCACTTTCATGAGTTACTTCCAACAGTTACCTTCCTTTGTTGAATTTGAATATTCTATATGTCTTCATGACCCAAGGTAATATTTTTAATACTTACCAGAAAAAATATAGAGTTAGCTTTGGCTGATGAACAAAAGAACAGAATTAGTAATTTATATATCTGAAATGCTAATGGTTTGTTGATTTTTCTCATTATCGTGAATAAGAATTATGATATACTGCAGAAAGCTTCTGTTAGAGGAACAAGGCTCATGTAATTTCCCATCATACCAATAGTTTGCTCATCTTGAAGTAATTCAACACTAAACTCAAAATTGTAAAAGAAAGTTGGAACCAGTGACACATCAGAGCAGTGTAAACCAGTTATTAATCCCAGGACTGGTCAGTCATAGTGCAAATAAGGAAATTAATATTTTATTTTGTGTGACTGAAGGTTGTACATTAAGCCCAAAAGTAACTATTAGTCTTACACAGGAAACAGGAAAAATCCATATTCCAGGGAAATTTAACCAAAATTACTTGCTGGTAATTGAAAGCTTAAAGTAAACTTCTAGTTTGACTTGCATGGTGCATATTTTTGCTTACAGGTTTACATATATTTGGGCAAGAAAAAGTTACAAGTAAAGTTTTTGTACAGTTTCACCATAATTTTATTTCTACCATAGTCCACAGCCAGTTGAATCCTCTGTTGTACCTGAACATAGCAAGTCTGGTCTTGTTCCTTCAACATCATTGCCCAGGATATCAAGTGTCAGGAACCATATTCCATACTCGGTATACTAATGTCTTGAATACATTCTTTCTGATAAATTGTTATTTTACCTTTATCTTTTTTAAAACTCTTATTCATACTGAATAACTGATAAAAATTTTAGGATCACAACTATGGGAAACCTTTAACTCCTCCAAACTCATGTAGTCCTGAACATCCTGAGGAAGCTGACACTGGCAATGAAGAGGAAGGATTTACCAGGTGTATTTGGTAAGAACTGATTTTCTCCAGTAATTCTGCACCAAAGTCTTTTTGAATAAGTGAAAGGTTTTCTGACTAGCTATGACTTTATACTAGGATAACACAAATGAACATTACTTGTGCAACATCAGCAGTAGGATTACCTATAAGTAAAATCAGTGTTATTTTATTTGTTACTTTTTCCTTTGCAGTGGGTTTAAACATGATGATGGCTACATGATCTGTTGTGATAAGTGCAGGTATCAATGTTCTTAAAAGATCAATCATAAATAACTGTGAAGCCCATTTTTCTCATTTGTGTCCACACCAAATGTTTCAAGTTTCTATTTAATTTTTAGCTTGTTTTGACTTTTAAAGATCACATTTTGCATGCAGTTTGAACTCATGGGAGAAAGTAGCAAAACGAATTTTTTCAGCCAGTATACATTTAAATAGAACAAAAAGATATTTAACTCATAATCTGCAAACAACCCTTTTGTAATTAATTGTTACTCTGGTTACTGTTAATTCATTTTAATTGTCAAGTGAAATATCTTGGCTTAAAGAGTTCAAACCTGTCTCAATTAAATGCCAAATCAGCCTCCCTGTCATAATTTTAGCATGGCTAGAACCAAGTAGTTTTACCATTAAAAAGGAAACAACATAGGGGATAAAGGGACTAAGAATGATAGTTTTAAGCTGTGTTTATATTGAAAACTTATACTTGCCAATATGAAAGATATACATAAAATATCAGGATATATGCTTATGAAGGTAATTTTATTTACTTAGAATGGTGGTTGGCATTGGTGTTTAGCATAACAATATTGTTGGCTGTGTTTTTTATCAAGCAGCACACAGTTTTACTTCCTCTCTGATGTTTCTTATCTATAGCTATTATATGTCAATCTTTTGGAAAACTTTGTTGCATTTCTAGTTATAATTTCAGTTGTACTAATGTTTTGAGTAATACTATGAAAACTTGTGATATTTTCAGTGCATGGCAGCATGTGGAATGTGTAGGCATTAAGAGTAATTCTGTCCCTGAAACATACCTCTGTGATGAATGTGACCCAAGACCTTTGGACAAAGAAAGAGCTAAGCAAATACAAACTAAGAAGATTGAGGAACCCACAGGTATTTTTTTGGTAATATCAGTTCATTAGTTTTCATGAGAATGTCATGGCTATGCAGCTCTTGTCCTTTGAATATTAAGGTCATATATGCACTGTGTCCTCTCAAACATCACTTAGCAACCAAGGACTTATGCAATTGTCATCTGTAAAAGATCCTAGAAGAGTGTCTCCCCATAATTATTTTTGTGGTCATATATAGGGAAACTGTCAAGCTTACAGAAGACTGCAAAAGCAAAGCAGTTTTTTGTGTACTGCATATGGAGAAAATGTTGTGGCTCATGCAATATTGAGATCAATCATGAAATACAAAAACTGGGAATCATGTTTCGTTCAGTTGGAACCAGAAGTTTATAGCATTCCCATGTTTGCCAAAATTCAAGCAAAAGAGTAATGCTAGAAGCTAAGTCTTTTTTGTCAAATCATAAATGGAGAACATCTGTTGTGTAAGAGATAAGGCTACTCTGTAGAATGTAACAACAGAAGGCATCACTCTTTGAATCAGTGAAAAATTTCCACCATTTCAGTCAAACCTGCATCTAAAGTGACACCACTGAGGAGTTGGCTTGGTACATAACAGAATCATTGTCTGTTAACTTTAGCAAGCAGATATGTTGGTTGTTATGCAACCCTGTGAAGTTAATAAAATCATCCTTACCACCTGTATGTCTTGTTACTCACCATTTTACAGAAGCTGAAGAAAGTAATTTTCTTAAAATATATCCAATGTTTAATTTGTCCATTTTTATTCAGTGAAATAAATTTGAGAAATAGGTTGCTAAAAATCCAGATATGCCAGGTTTAACCCATGTATGATTCCCAAATGAACTCTGTATTGTATCTAGATGAAGAGGAAGAGGAAGATGGGGATGTTAGTGATCGTGAAAGTGATAATGGATTGCCACAGGTTACTTTGCCAAATCCTGTTTCCATCAAGGAGAACATTCTGACAAAAGGCAAGAGAAAGAAGAGAGACTCAACAAGAAAGCTTGCTCAGAAAGAGATCAAGCATAGTAAGAGGAAGGTAAAACATGCATATGCACTGTATTTGGACTGGCATAAACCTCCTTCATATTAATAGAAACAGCATACTGATTGTGGTGGCATTTACCCATGCTGATATAAAGGGAATATTTAAAAAATTAGTAAGTGCCATATTGAAGTACAGTAGAACCTGAGTTTTACGATCCCCTTTTTTACGACCACCTGTCATATACGACCAGTTTTTGTGGCATGGACAATTTGTAGTTAAAACATACCTGCCGTGAGTGACCACCTGTCTAATGCGACCAACGACCACTTTTTAGCAGTCAAAATAAGAAATTTTACCTGTCACAGGTGACCACTGCAAATTAAAATTACTGAACACTCTACTCATGCCAAACCTGATTGGTGAATTAAGTTCAGCAGAAGATCAGCGTCCTCTTCTGCCGAACCTAATAGGTAGGGCAGATTTAATATGATTGATGATAATTAAGTTCCACAATTGCTCCAACTGTCTTGGCAAAGAGAATACAGGAAATGAGAAAAACTATGCACTTACCGCTTTGATCTAGTTTTGATCACTTCCATGCAGTTAGACTTATGTTGTTGTGAATTTCTTTCAAAATGAGTTAGGAAATCGAAGCAGTTCACACTGACCAATTTCTTTTCACTTAATAAGTTGATTAACTTAAGCAAATTCTTGTGTGATTGTTTAGTTGAATAAAGTAATTGTCAATGAAATTTGGGTTTGCTTGTTCAATCGTAATAATGCATAAATTTATGCATTTTCCGGAAGTTACACATGCAAATATGGTGGCCACTACGTGACATCACTACTTGTCTTAAGTGACCACCTGGCATTTATGACCACTTTTGCCTGGCAAAAGGGGTGGTAGTAAAACTCGGGTTCTACTGTATTTAAAACACAAGGTGATAGCCAAGTGTTTTACATCCAATGAAGCACATGTTGTGCATTTTTTTAAAGTAACTTTAAAAAAATTCCTTTAACTTGCTTATTTGTGAAGAAAGTTTGAAAAGAGGTGTTTTATAAGCTGCAGAAATTCACAGAGAATAGTAAGTGTGTTTTTAACACATTTGGACACAAAATGGTTATGATCTTCCTTTGTATTTTCCCCATGAATTTTTAGTGAGTTTGGAATGTATTTTATTTGTGAATACATTATATTTTTTCTGTTACTTTGCAATGTACGTGGCTTTGGGAATGCATTCAAGAGTTAAAGATTGGTTTTGTTACTTTATAGAGAAGGAAAAGAAAACATATTTCCACAAATGCCATTCCAGGTAGGTATTCAGTGCCTTGGATTTTTTTTTATCTCTGTCTTTTGCTCATTTCATTGCTAAATTTAGTAAGTAACTGAGATATCCACTTGCTTACATGCATGATAAACTTTATGATTGTTTCATTTAAGTGGATGAAGATACTAATGGCCCATGGAATTTATCCTCATTCCCAGGGTAAGCAATAATTTGCTTTAAGTACCATTACATTTAGGGTCTTCAACAGAATTTTTGACAAGCATTGGACTGGTTTGATTACTCATGTAGGATATTTCCTTATCCCAGTCATGATAAAAATGGATTGTGTGGTCAAGAAAAATGTCTTGTTTCTTTGTTAAGAACTCATGCTTGTAATTAGGATTCACATAATTCACATAGTGTAGCATATTTTATACTTAATTCTCTTCTCTGATAGCCACTTGATGATTTTTTGATTTCACCTGCACTGTGTTGATTCAATCCCTGTATTTCTTGATTCAATTGGTAATAAGCTTTTTTACTTATACAAACTTAATTAACAAGGGTAACATGTGGACCTTCAATACTTAGGTGAAAATTTACTGATGACTCAGTGTTGCTTTGGGATATCACTGGATCTTGTTGCTCAGTCTGAATTGTTAATAAGCTTTTTTACTTTTATGAACTTAATCAACAAGAGTAACATGTGGGCCTTCAATATTTAGGTGAAAATTTACTTATAACTCTGTGGTACTCTGAGATAGCACTGGATCTTGTTGCTCAATCTGAATTGTTTGTACTGTGTTTTCCAGTTTTAACAAGGATCAGTATCAAGAAGCACTGAAAACTGTTTATATTGGTGACTTAGACAAGCAGTCTTTTCCAATGTCTGAGGTAGGAAGATTTGGATTGGCCAATTTCAAACAATATGTTTTAATATTCAAATCTAGATAATTAATTACATGTACATGCAGTTACTATTTAAACAATTTAAGTTTATGACATTTTGTGCTGTACTAGCAGCAGACTTGCCAAAGTGGTGACTGATGACCACATAATTATAAAAAAGCTGGTTCCATCACTAACTTTGCATCTTTATTAATGTTTTCAGTTGAGGATGAACTTACCAAGCTTGCTCAAGAGTGAGCAGCTATGTAAAGTTGTTGAAGTACAAAAGAATAGAAAGGTAGGACAGAACTTTTTCTTGATATTTTAACCAAAATAATGTGTAAAATTTCTGGAATCTGGATGATTCTTGAAAATCATTTTGTTGTGTATTGTTCCTCTATTTTCCCATTGCATTCTCCCTGAGTGTTGGTGCTGATGTCTTTTCCTTCATCAATTCATACCTCTTCAACACCTCAAGGGTTTTCACTTTAAACTTTTTTTTTCATTATTTATAAAATTACTTTCTTAAGCTGTCTCTCTCTTTCATTCTTTGTTTTTCTTTTTCTTTCTTTCCTTCTTCCTTCTTTTCTTTGATTCTTATTCCTATCTTCCTTTCTTTCTTACCTTCTTCCTTTACTTCTTTCTTTCTTTCCTTTCTTATTTCCTTCCTTCATTCCCTTTCTTTCATGTTTTCTTTTGTTCTTTCTTTCTTTCTTCCTTCCTTCTTTCCTTCCTTCCTTTCTTTTCTTTCTCTTTCTATGACATAATTCTTCTTCACTTCCTGTGCCCTTCTCCAACTCCTCAGATGCCCTAGCCTCTGCTGTCATTTTTTCATTAACCCTTTCTCCTAATTTTTTATCAGAACCTCTATGTATGTACATCTATCTCTTCTTTGGACAATCCAACCATCATGGCACAACCATAGCCTATTCAAATATTCTAACTGAATGATTGCTTCATTGTTGTGTTGTAAAGGGAGTTGTGGTCACTGAAGATACTGGTGGAGAACAGTTTATCATTGAATGTAAAGGAAACCTAATGTTGGAATCAAAGTTTAAAGAGGACAACCCGTTACCAAAGTATGTAGTTTACTCAAGATGTTGTACAGTGGCACTTATTTTGAATTTATGCAGTTGGAATGACATAGTTTATATCAAATGTCTAAAATTCCAGTCATCTGGGATTCAAGCTCTTTGGCAGCTCAATATATACATGTAGTTTAGGACACCTTGACAACTTGATGACATAACAATGCACTCATGGTAAACTTTATTTAGTTACCAGTCCCATATTAAAAATTACCCGAGGAAGCTCCATTAAGAGAGATTCAAATAACATTTATACAGTTCGCTAAGGAAAGTTAAAATTTTATGCAAATATTCACATAAACATTAGACGTTTAACGCTTACCAGAACACCTGTTACGTATGATGTGCTGTTCCAGTGAAGTTTCAGAATATGTCCAAGCACCTTTAAAGAAATGACTGGTTGTGATTTTGATAGTACCTGTAATTGTGTTCAAAGTGAGATGAATAAATTACAAATGTATGTCCGGAGGTAATTGTGTCATAAATTATGGCTGCTAACTTTGATTTCCAGGAGTTGTCCATTTGTTCTTCATTACACCAAACTTGACCACCTTCGCCTGGTTATGAATTTTGCAACTTATGGAAATGATGCTCGCTTTATCAGAAGGTCATGTTCACCAACTGCTGAGGTACGGAACAAAATTGTGATTTATCAATAGCAGAATAAATGCTTAGTGCATGTCACCCATCTCCTCTTAATTGTGATCAATGGGTGGATGTCACGGATTTGGTTAGGAAAGACAAAGACAGGGTTGGTTTTCCGCAAAAAAATAGTGATTTGTACAATTTTGGCATTACAGTGAGTGAAGAATTAATATACTTTAAAGACTGTATGAAAACGTTAATACTAGTTAGCATAAAAATGAAATGGTATTTTAGGCAACTGGTTCTTTCTTGTTTAATTTTAGGTTCGTCATGTGACTGTGGACAGTCAAATTCATTTGGTTGTTGTGTCGATCAATCCTTTACCAAAAGGAACTGAAGTGACAGTGGGCTTTGAGTTTCCATTTCATGAATACAGGCGTCAACTGGAGTGCGCATGTGCTCAAGATAATTGCATGGTTCTAAAGCATAACTCTGCTCTAGAGAGTATTGAGCAAACTAATGGCTATCGTAAGAAAGAGGAACATGGATTGGCACTGATCGAGAGCAGTCTTAGTAACCAGGTAAGTTTTACTTTGGTAAGATGAAGGAGTAGACCTTGTTTATTTAGACTTCCTAAATATAATTTTTACACCTCTCTTGATATCCAGCATGTGCCATAAGATAGAAGAACAGTATAAAAAAAAAATCTTTGCGTTTACGTAAAGATTTTAGATCCAAAGTAAACGAAAGGACAGACTTGAATTCAGCCCATTTACTCTGCAACAGAAGTGACTTTGAAAAGAATTTTGGTACATTCGTAATCATAAAATAACGAAGAACATGTTCACAGTTGCGTGAACGGTAATGTGCACTACCTTCGTACAGGTCAGACCGTTGTCAATATTTGTTGGTCCAACATGTAAGGTACTTTAAAGTGTGCTTTCGTTGAAACATTTTACTTTACAAATAATAAGGTGGAACACATGCTGCATCGTGTAGCCGCGTATGGAACATTACGAGCTATCATTGTTTGGTCAGTGTTGTAGAACAACATCTGAATGTTTGCGGGAAGATGTTAGTCGATGATATTACGTCGTTATTCAGCAGTTGAAACGATGATCAACCATTTCGTTGTTTCATCTGTGGTTCATCAAATATAACCATACTGTTAGAACTGGCAGGATCCATTTGTATAGTTACAGTGAAAAGATTCAGTTAGGGGAATGGTTCATTGGTTCCTTGGCAAAGGTTTACTTGTTGCTCAAATTGTTGTGATATGTAAGGGTTTTGACTTCTTTGATCATCTTGGGATTTTGTTTTTTCAAAGATGGACAGCGATTCAGAGGGTGATAACAGCAACGAGGGAAAGGGGAAAAGGAGCAGAAAGAAGTTATCTCGAGAAGAAAGAAAACTACAGGCCTACCTTAGACAAATTGAGAAAATGGAAAAAACGGAAAAGAAACGACAGCAGTCAAATGGCAGAGACACAAGAACGGGCATACTGACACAACGGTAGGAAATCATTTTAGTTTTTGCCTTTTGGTATCCTAGCAACAGAAAATGACGAACTGCAGTAGGAAATTGAACCTAAGTATTTAAAGAAGGAAGAAAAAAGTTCGCAGAACTGGTCATTTGACGAAGAGTTCTTTTACTTTCGCAGGGAAATCGTTCTTCGTGGAGTAGCTGTAACACGTTACAAGCAGCTTTTTCGTTACTTCAATGGAGTAAAGTTTGTCAGTTTGATGTAGAGAAACACTGAAGCTTGTGTGACTTAACTGTGTTGTTTGTTTTTATTAGAAACTATGGAGATGAGTATAATACGGAGACACCGACGAAGCCAGGAAAAGGATTTAGGTACAGTATGCTTGTTGTAAAATGCAGTAAAAAAAGTATTTCGTAAGTGAGGGTGGGTTACCAAAAGAACAGTACAAGTAAAATTATAGTCCATCTTGGTAAAAAAGTATGTTTAACTGTTGGAAGTCATTGCAGAAAGTGGTCGCGTAATGAAACGACTGTGAAAGGTTTAGCCAACTTGCAAGTTTATAGAGACATCATAAAGCATCAAACTTTCGTATATTATCATTTAGGCCAAGTAACGATCTTTTGACTTCAGAATATTGGGAGCGCTGTCCCTCGTCAGAAATATATGAGGGGATAGCTTCCTAGTCCCCTCGCTATGGTTCGGTCACCCTTGCCGGGGAGTTACCAGCCGAGATAGTTTTAGTTCGGACTGGGTATATGTCAGTGCAATATCCTCCAGACGTTCCGCCCCTGATTGCATAACTTCACATTATTAATGTAGCGCGGTAAACGTTACTTTCATGTTATTTTCTATAAATTATTAACTTTTTGTATTCATCAATTTTCCGCTGTTAGGAAGCAGGGAATAAGCCACAGACATCAACATAAAATGCAGTCACTAGCGAGACAAACTCATCGACTTCCCAGCTGTTCATCTGAACCACTGTCTCCTGACGATAACAGTAGCGCAACTTCAACACCGACCACGCCCTCGGTGAACGTTGTTGAGGAACAGAACGAGGTTCATAATCAGGACACATCAGAGAAATCTTTTAAATTTCCGAAATTTAAGAAGGTTAGTTTAAACGAGCAATCCATCGAAAAGCACTGTTAAGAAGCGGATTCAGCTTTGAGAAAATATATGGGCATTCGATGACCTGGCGGAAGGTCTCGAGAAAATGTAATAAGCAAATTAAGTTCTCCTCAGACTCGATTTACATGCTCTGAACATTTAACTAAAAGCTTACTGATAGAAAACGGCTCAAGACAACTAACATCAAATCCCAGAAGTTGGCTTTAAAAGCAACTCTATGATTATGAGCCTGAAATTGGCCACCCATTTCCAGATTTTGCAAATTTGTCATGTCAGGCCAGTGTGTTGCATTTGCTCTCGACAAGTAATACCGCCGTAAAAATGCTACTTAAGCTATTGACAGGGGGGCGTGCATGCCCCATTTCCTTAAATCTTCCCTTGCTCTCTGAAAGAACCTTTTAGGGTACAAATTCGTATGCACGTTTCACTCCCTGAAACGTTTTATTTGCACGAAACGTGGGATTTTAAGCTTTTTCATAGTGTTAAAAGCATACACACATTTTCCGCTAATGCCTTGTTTTGCGTTTTTATATTTTCTCACAGGGCTCGTTGAATGATGTGAGTACGTCCAGTGGTGATCCAACAAGAAGCAACAATGCATCGCCTGAAGCTGGATATGCTAGTCCATCAAAATCTTCGTTTGAGGAGCGATTGGTCGAAGTTGAAGTGAGCGATCCTGCAGTGCCCAGTTGTGACAGGCTTGCAAACCTTGAACAAACGCTCAATGGGTCAACGTCACCAAGAACAGATCCAAACACCTCCCCGAGTCCTTGTCAATCCACATCAGGTTGATATAATTATTTGTAACTTTTAGATGTTTACCGCCAGCTAATATCTTTATCACTTTGCTTTACCCACCACCCTTATTCATTCATACGTAAGAGTGTCGCATTAAGCCTCGAAATGTGAAATATTAAGTACAAGACGGAAGCAGACCGTTCTTGCTGCAAGACTGATTTCGCGGGATTTTCCATCTCTGGAAGTTATGGAGCGATCGTGGGCATCTCTGACTAGGGTTCACTTCTGGCTCTGTGCAGTTGTCCGATTAAAATTTCCTTCGTCACTTGTGACAAGAGTTATCAAGTTTCATGACTCCACCAAGCACCTTAGCTTTTTCCCTGGTACTTTGGATTCCTCTTTTAGCAACTATGGACCCACAAAGGGTGACCCTTACTGGACAGTTAGGGAGAACAACCTAGTTGCAGCAGATCGGCTTGTCGAGTATAAATGAGAAATACCACATCGGTACCTTTGTGTAAAACATTTCGGGTAAATGTAAACGGAGAAATCTCATTAGACTTTTCAAAAATTGAAATGTATTTTTTAAGAAAATCAAAGTCACCTATTGGTTAACTTGACGTGAGTTCTAACGTTGAAGTTTGCACTTAAGCCTCACAGTTTCTTGATTTTTTTCTTTATAATTTTTTTTTAAATCAGCTTCCCCTACTCGTTCGGAGAGCGTCGATCTTTCGGACGTTACTACTCGTCATTGTTCAGCGTCACCACCTGCGGCCTCCTTAGCTTCCTACCTACTGAGCCAAAAACAAAACAAATCAAGTCAGTTGCATACGACGCTAAAAAAGGTGAGGACAAATAATTATGCAGCAGTTTATCAGTTTGTAAAGAACAAATAAAAGCTATTGCTTAAAGGGTACTGTGAGCAAAGGCCAGAACACACGGTAAAACTTTGCACAAAATACTGTATGGAATGCCACTTTACCCTCCGGAAAATTCGAGGAAGGGAGACTGAAGCCATGAGGGCACTACTAGTCTCACCATAAACTGTCTTGACCTTGTTTTGTCTTTAATTCGTGCACTAACTGTAATCCTAACATAATCCTAATATTTCTCGCTGTCTTCAGACCTCATTAACTAAGCCAGAGAGACGTTTATAAACCTCAGAATGAGTTAAGTTGCACGTCGTTTTACGATTAGGTTAAATAGTGTGTTTTCAATGGCATATGAAACAATTTGAATATACTTAACTACTTTTGCTATGCGTGTTTTTAGCGCTGGCTTTTAAAGTACATGAATGAACACCCAGTGGACAAGAGGCTAAATGGAATAGTCTCCGCGAACTCGATAAAACGAAGTGAAGTCGTCAAGACTACGTCTGAAAGAACTTTTCCCCTACCGTACAAACGGCGAAAACTCATGGAGTATCGAAATGCTGTAAATAACCAAACATTGTCAATAACAAAAGAAGTAGATTCACAAACCGTGGGCAGCACTGCTGCGGTATCTGTGTCGACAATCATTTCAACTCTCTCGTCTACACTCGTAACACCAATAATTTCAAACGCTGTGACGTCTGTTACGAGTGACGTGAGGGATTCATTATACTCGTCTTCTCAGAGTTGTTCACCTATTTCACGAAATAATGGGGGATGTGATGAGACAAGCACCGAACGGAGTAGTTTATCCAGCATAAGCTCGACTGAGGACGTCAGAACGGGTACAACATTCTTGGAAACAAAAATAGAAACCCAGTCAAACGGTATGGTGGATAGCAGTACAGGATGTAACAGTACAGTATCTGTTCCCAAACCGATATCTTCTGACAAACTGTCATCAACGCAAGGAATTCAAGGTAGAGCTCTTGAAGTGAATATGAACTGTTTGACAAGAAGTGATGACCACGTCTCGAGGGACAGTATATCACATGTTATGTCAAGTGTAGACGGACCTCGGCATGCTTCAACGATTGGCGGTAAGAAGAAGGTAAGCTTTTGATCCTTCTAATCTGGAATCAACGTAGGTTTTGTATGTTTGATTGGTTAAAGACCGCCAGCTTCCAGAATTACATCTATTTTCACAAGGACGACGGTTTCAGTACGCCGTATAAATTTATAATTTTTATTCATTTCTGGTGTTGCTTTTGAGCAATTTTGGTCTCCGATATGACGTGTCGGTGCCTCAGTGATTCTGATAACCAAACACTGCTGATATTAGGAAAACTATAAAAAGTGAAGTAAAAGTTCCAGAAAGGAAAGTAAAAACGCATTCTAATGAGTGTTTCAGAGAAGTAACTTGCTGATGATGGTAGCTTTCACCGAAATCGTCTTTCTTTGTCTCATCTTTTGATCCGTCCTTTGATGCCTCTGCTTGTTTTCCTCGTGTGAGCCAGGTTTTGAAATTTGGCACTTTCAGCGCCACGTACAAACCAGAATACTTTACCAATATATCTCCTTGTCGAAGTGATTATTCTGTAATGGTAACAAAAGCGACATGTAATATATACTTTACAAAGAATTATATAAAAAATCCTCTGGTCTCGGTTACAGAAAGATATCGTGCGACTATTCTGTTGCGTCTTATGTAGCAAAGAATGTGCGCTACTCATGAGAACTAGGTGTCGCGGATTGACAAGTTTATTTGTGTTTGCCTCTCAAGGTTTCGTTAACGGAATATCTTAGCCGCAAGAGAACGTCAACGGGAATAGTTAAAAAGGAGTCTTCTCCAAGCCGGTCATCTGATGTGTCTTCACCAAGTCAGTCACGTGTGTCAGAGGTAGTCAGCGGACCCTCCGGTATAGATCTCATGTCATCTGAGGTGAACTGTAAACTGGTGGTGGGTAGCAGCAATACCCTCCGAACAATGTCGTCGTCTGTGAGTAGTAGCACTGGTGGAGCGTTTATTGAACCTGTAAGTTCTGATGATGGAGATGTTGATGATGACAGAGCTGTCCTACACACCACAAGTCAAGGTAGGTGTCTTTGAGAATAGCCAAGAAATAATCAGCGAAAACTAAATGATCATGAAAAAGGTAAAAATTGATTTCGGTGTGCAAAGGAATTCCATGCATGAACGGGTTTTGCATATAAACGAGGTACAAGCATCTGATACGTCAACCGTTGTATTCGACATGTTCCTTCACTGCCACTCTTTCATAGCTTGTTGACTTGGGTAGAGTTAGTGGAAGTACTTGAATGGGACTTGGGTTATGCTGTGACGGCTGCAAATAATGTGGGCTGAAACTGTAGTACAGCAGCCACAAAGGATATCTATTGATTAGTTCATACATTGTCACTAAAGTTCATACACTAGAGCAGAGACACTAGAGCTGTCATACTAGAGACCCAGGCCGTAATTGGTACCTCCGCTCACTACTTATGTCGTATCCCCGTTAATGACACTAATAAATCTGATATGAAGAGTCTACTTAAAACGTTCTGTGTTAATTCACCCAGCATGTCTTAATTTTCATGCTTGTTTTCCATTCAAGATTTAAGAACGGCGCCTGTAATTAGAGAGGCGAAACCCTCCGTGGGTCGGGAGTCGTACTTTAATTCCTCGTTGACATGTTCAAGAAACATAATTTCCGAACCAGGTAGGTTCCATCACATGTTAAGTATCGCTCAGTTCTTTCACGGTAGTTAAATTAATCGTGGATTTCTTATTGTATGCTCTTTATTTTGAACGTACGTATGGGAAATTTAAAGTAAACTTATGTTCAGCATTTTCGTATTTTTAACAAACTGGCGTTCGAAAAGATGGGTTGATGTTGGGGGACAGTAGGACGAGTGAGTCCAGTGCATATATTTGTTGTTAGAGGCCAATATCGTGAGACGTGAGTTTAAGTCGTTGCCAATACACAGCAAAATGTGTCTGCATTTTGCAGGTAGCAGTAGTGATGCAATGGATATCGAAGAAGATGAGGCTCCATCATCAAGTACAATTCTCGTTAATACCCCAGTGATGTCTGGGCCAGGAGGGACGTCGAGGTCAGAGTTGACACAGGGGGCCGCGAACTCCTTAATGAAACCATATTACTCAACGCAAAATCAGATCAAATTGGACAATATAACATCTGGGCAAACAACCATTGCTCGTCAGGTATGTTTAACAAACATGAAATGACGCTGCAGACTTGTAGTTTTAGTTAAAATGCTGAAGAGATCAATCAAGTATGCTTCTAAATCACCCGAGGAGCCCCTGAGCTTTCAAGAAAACAAATCTTACAATTTTTTTTTCCGAGTGCTGTACAACAGCACATTTCTTATTCTGACTTGTTCTTTTATGGCTTCATAGATTACTGATTCCCTTGTTCCACCAGACAGTCTCCGACGGCGACCAGGATTAGTGCCAACAAACCGAATACTAAATCCGTCAATCCAGGCTCCACCTCGTTGCCAGGACTTTCACTCCACCGGCAGTCAGCCCCCTCCCTTCTGCTGACCTAGTCCTGTCGATCAATCGTCATTCACATGCATTCATGGATTTTTTTTAATATCCGTTGATTTGAGATCTTCGTTGTTGCTGGTTAGCGGTCTGTGATTTCGTCCCAAGTGTTCGTGACGTTAATTTGGTTATCGCGCGTATTTAACCCGTGTTGATATCCTGCGTGGTCTTTCTCGCATGGCTGCGTCGTCTAGTTCGGTGATCCTGGTCAATGAAAAACGTTTTGAAACGAGCGAGTTTTTTTTCGCTTGCTTCTTCACAATGTGTTGTTGACCTTTTAAAATTGGTGATCGTGCTATGGTTTTCCTGCGACGACTTCATTGTTGTTCGACGTTACAATTTGCGTGCATGTACCAAAAACAAACGCTGTAGTTCACGGTGATTTTTTTTTTCTTCTACACTTCGTTATTGGAGAAGAATGTACAAAATGTTTAAAGTTTAATTTGGTTAAATAATGACGAGTAAATTCACAATGTAGTTACCTCTAAGTGTGAACTTGTTGCTTGTCTGCATGGCTAGGTGCATTGTTCTGCAGTATAAACACGTTTCTCGTCTTGCTTGCGCTTGGGAGATTTTACAGCTGAGTGCGTTTGAAATATACGTTGTCGGTAACTTTTAGCTTGTTTAAAGTCGGACTGAAAATGCCGTTCAAGGGAACTTTCTCAGTCCTTCAGATGAAAGAAGCACTAACGTTGGATTGCAACAATGCATGAACGTCCATCAAGCTCAAATCTCAAAAAAAATTTCACCAATGACAACGCCAAGCTCGCACCTGCGCAATAATAATGCGCGACATTGAAAACGTTACTCAGTAATATTTGGATGCATTTAACTTTCCAGCAAACTTCGAAGAAGTTGAACCATTCTAAAAATGGTGGCAATGCTTCGGAAGGCTGGAAAACCTTCGAAAAAGTTCACTATTGAATCGAGAAAATCGATGAACAACACTGTGATTAAAAAACGGTTTGTCATTGAAACTATCTTCAACTAGTTGTTAAGAAACAAGTTCGCCGGTCTTATCATAATCTTGTTAGCCTGGCCGTTGCAAGAGAAGCTGAAGCTGGCGTCTTAGCGAAACATCAGCTCAATACTTTCGTAGTTCCGTTGGAGAGGGCCTGTCAGTGGAGTCCGTGGCCTCGGTTATGTCCTACAGTAGGCCCGGTGAGAAAGGCGTCGGTCAAGAAAACCACGAAGCACGGTCGCCCACGTAAAAGACACGAGAGTGTGAAAAAAGAAGTCACGGAAATCGACAAAAAAATATAGACGAGTTGTGCATAAAACGAAAGGAAAGAAGCAAACCAACTGAAAGAAGAGTGAAGCAGGGAATGCTGTGAAAGCGAGGTACTCGAGAGGAGAACAAGACACCCAAGAAGACAAGCCGGCGCCAAGGTGGAGTCAGAAGTTTTGATTTTTTGTGAAGCGTGCCTGAGATAATTCTAAAAATAATTCTTGGTTGGAATTGACGCTCTCAGGTGGTTTAAAGGCCTCGTTCTCCTTCGTACCATGTCTCACACTACGGGATTCATTATGCATTTTCCAACATTAGATCTAGGTCGCCACGACTTCGAAGCCATTGTAATGCAAATGATGCCACTGGTAATAAAACCCGTTGTCACCTCCCTTCGCCAGTCTTTCCTTCACGTGTACAGGTTAGGTCGTCGATATAGAAGACAGCATGGCAACGAACGACGAGGAGCTACGTATCAATAATGACCCTAGCCATTCTCTTGCGAGAGGTGGTGATAAAGCTTCGCCTTTCGTTAACATAGTATCCAAGTTGAACGCTCTAACAGCATCTGTCAACCGACTTGTCCGTGTTATGGTCCCCGACCCTGCTACTTCCTTCGGTGATGAAGAGAGTTTACTAGACGATGACCCTGGTGAATTCGACCCGTCGCCCTCACTCAGTGGCGACGGTAATCTGCAAACCAGTCGGAATGAAGGTCTTGCCTCGACAGAACTTTTACCCGATGAAGATCTTTTCAATGCAGCTGAGGAATGCGGCACTGACATTTCTGCCGATTTAGCGAAACGGGTCGATTCAGCTTGCACAAAGAAACCGGCTAAGGATAAATTTGTCAAGATCCAACAGCGTTACCTTCGCCCAAGAAACTGTTCGTTGCTTCTAGTTCCGAAAGTAAACCCAGAGCTTTGGGATAATTTGTCTGACTCAGCTCGAGGGCGAGAACTTGGGCTCCGAAATCTCTAACGGCTCTTTGTGAAGAGCTTTAACCCACTTCTTAGCCTTGCAAATAAAGTAATGTAAGCAAGATGAAACAAAGCTGCGACTATTCCCATCGCGCACCTCTACGCCCCCAGCGGTAGACGCGGTCACCCTTCTTGGCAATGCCATTTATGAATTCTCCATGAAACGACGAGAACTGCTGAAACCAGAAGTGGCAGATGGTTTCAAATGGTTGTGTTGCGAAAACCAGTCTGTCACTACTTGGCTGTTTGGAGACGAGTTACCTCAGAGCATCCGAAACATCGCCCAGGTCAAACGTATGTCCTTGAAGAGGTTTTCCCAGAAACGTAGATCAGAGGGCTCCAGCTGTTCGAGTAAGAAGTTCTGTCGCTCGAGTCCGTCCTTCCAGTCGAATTCTTTAAACTTCATGCGCCGCTCGGACCCTCGCCGCCCTTGGCGCAATCGTCCCTGGGCGTGGCATCAACGACACGATACGCAACGGAACTCTCCCTTTCGCCGCCAATCCAACCCGTAAATTTAACCGCCGGCAGAGAATCGGCCAAGGTTGGTGCACGTTGACGTATGTTCGCTCAAGTTGGACTCGCATTACCTCGGACCCTTGGGTCCCTTCCACTGTACGTCAGGGATATAAAATCGAGTTTCTTAGTAAACCTTTTCAGAACTCCTACACTTCCCGACGGGGTTGTTTCTCTCCTACTGAACGGGAAGCCATTAATGAGGCAGTAATTCAAATCCGCGAAAAGGGGACCATTCGTGTGTGTTCCTACTACCCAGTGCAGTTTATCTCTAATCTATTCCTTGTCCCCAAGAAGTCGAGTGAACTTCGACCAGTGATCAATTTGCAAGCCCTCAGTTCCTTCGGTACGTCCGTTTTAAAATGGAGAACATTAATTCCTTACTTGATTTGTTACGGCCCGGTGACTTTATCGCCAAATGTTAACCTAAAGGACGCTTATTTCACAGTCCCTATACACGATGATTATTCAAAATATTTGCGGCTTTGTTGGAACGGCATGCTTTATGAATTTCTTGCTTTGCCTTACCAGTTACCGCATATTTGCGGGGCCGTGCGATTCGCCTTGTAATTGTTTTGGCCCACATTGCTGTTCTAGGTGGGTTCTGTTCAGGAGTGCCAAACCGATGTAACCAAAGTGATCGACTTACTGGGGGAGATGGGTTTCATCATAAATCACGGAAAGTCGAACTTGACCGCACGCCAGATTGCCTCGTTTATTGGCTATGTTATCGATACTTCCTCAATGTCTATGAGGATATCGCTTCCTTTTGAAAAAATGTCCAAAATATCTGACTCAGCGAGAGCTATAATTTCCCCCCGAACTTGTTCGGTTCGAGCTCTAGCTCGGATGATCGGTTTGATTGTCTCATCCTTTCGGGCGGTTTTGCCAGCAAAACTTCACTACCGGTCTCTCGAACATTTAAAATTGCAGACCCTCAAGGTCAGCCACGGTAACTTCGACATTACATTGTCACTTGCGCCCGCCGTTCCGACTTGTTGTGGTGGGCACATTCGGGTCACCTGCATAATGAAGTCTCTTCGGATACCAGTTCACATCGTCTCCCTCACAACTGATGCCTCGAAATCTGGTTGGGGAGCGGTATTTAAAGGCCAGCGTACCAGTGGCAGATGGACACCCCCGAGGCCTGCATGCATATAAACTATCTCGAGCTATTAGCAATTTTCTTCGCTGTTCGCAGTTTTATTCGTTCTTCTGATGTGAGGCTTATTAAGGTCCATTGTGATGAGACAACCGCTGTTACTCATGTCAATAATATGGGCGGAATGGTCCCTTCTTTGGATGGGCTTACCGTACCGGTCTGACAGTGGTGCCTTGACCACCATTGCCTGATTGAAGCCTTTTATTTACCAGGGCGCAAGAGCTATGGTGCGAATTTCTTATCCCAGGAACCTTGCTCTAGGTTAGATTGGAAACTACACCCTTACGTGTTCAGCAGAATAAATGAAGTCCTTTTTATGCCCGACACAAATTTCTTTGTAACTCGGTTCGATACACAGTTAAAGCAGTTTGTATCCTGGAAAACAGACCCGGATGCCTGGTTCTATAACGCTTTTTCTAGGCCTTGGTCAGATCTCGTCCCTTACGTATTCCCTCCTTTTAGTCTAATAAGCAAGGTACTCACGAAGATTCAGAAGGACCGAGTGCAAAAGGCGATTGTCATTGCCCCATTATGGTCCAGCAGTCATTGGTACCCGACTCTGTTATTAACCTTGTTCATGCGCCCTCGCCTTCTGCCACGGCGGCCAGACTTACTCATGCTCAATCGGATCGAACTCCATCCTGTCAAAGACTCACTTATCCTAGCAGCATGGCCGGTCTCCGGCAACAACTCTAACTCAAGCATTTCTCAGCGCGCAACCGACCTTGTCAACTCTTGGCGTCCAGGAACCCAAAAACAGTACTGTTCCGCGTGGCAACAATACTGTCGCTGGTGTCGTACGCAACAAGTCGATCCCCTTTGAGCAACTTTAAGTCATATTACCGAGTTTCTAACCCCGGAATTTGACACCGGCAAAGGTTATCGGACTACTAACAGTTACCTTTCAGCTCTGTCCTTAATTTTCCCCTACGTCGACCGTTATGCTGTGGGTCAACACCATATTATTACACGGCTTTTGAAGGGTATGTTCGACGAGAAAGCCCCAGCTCCTCGATATGCCATTACTTGGAACGTGGATACCGTACTGAAATATTTGAAAGCACTGCACCCCGTCTCCGAATTACCACTGGTCTCTTACCTTAAAGCTTGCTGCATTGTTGGCACTGGCCAGCGCGCAACATGCTCAAACATTGGTATCTCTTGATACAGCCTTCATGTCCATCACGCCAGACTCAGTAAAATTCGTTTTGTCCGGCTTTACTTAAGACATCAAAGCCCAATAAAAACTCGGTGGAAGTGGTCTTCACGCGTTTTCATACGTGCGATTCCTTATCCGTGTATTTAACCCGTTGTGCGTAATCTACAGCGCACAAAGACTTCCACAGAGGCTGCTGAAATAACCAGGCTGCTTCTGTCCTATCTTAAGCCCTTTCGACTAATATTCACCGACACTTGTGTGCGATGGCTCCGAACAGTTTTGAGCTTATCCGGAGTGGACGTTTCAATTTTTTAAACCCCCAGTTTTCCTAGCGGTTCCTCGTCTAAGGCAGCTTCCATGGGGATATCAATCGACCTTGTACTCAAGACTGTAGATTGGTCTAACGCGAACACCTTTACACAGTTTTACCGGAGGGATGTATTAACTATTCCACGCTGGTTTTCTGATGTTGTTTTGCAAGAAACATAATATTATTTTAATAAATTTGTTTGCCTAGCAATGTTTGTTGCTTTAAACATGCATAATGAATCCCGTAGTGTGAGACATGGTATGAATGAGAATGAAAATTATGCAACTGTACTTACCTGCAGTATAATCGCAGTTCTCCGAATGCCATGTCGAACACGTAGGGATTCGTTTCCCTCCCATATTCCTTTTGTTGTATCTCACCGCATATACCCATCTCCTACGTCACAAATATTGCCTTCCTTTGAGTCCATTCAGGAAAGACTGACGAAGGGGGTGACAAAGGCTTTTATTACCGTGATATCATTTGCATTACAATGGCTTTGAAGTCGTGGCGACCTGGATCTAATGTTGGAAAATGCATAATGAATCCCTACGTGTTCGACACGGTATTCGGAGAGCTGCAATTATACTGCGGTAAGTACCTTCGCATAATTTTTCTTTTTTTTCATGCCATTTTTGAATTTTTTTCATATAATCTATTGCAATATACATATTTTGGAAATGTGGGAGCTTAAAATATCCTGAATGATAGATGAACGTTCAAAAACCTTGACCAGCCGACAACTTCAAAAAATATAAGAGAAAGCAAATTCCGAAAAAAGAAGGCCATCTTTTAACTTAAGATTTAAGTTAACGAAAGATGAAAACCGTGAAATGGTGATATCTCGATTTTATTGCAAAATCATCTTCAGACCAAGTGAACTAACATAAGCGGACCTACGGTTTATATATACATGGGAAAAGTGATTACATCATTGATGAAGAATTGAGGAAACGCCTACTCTATTTACAATGATTGATTGTGTCAGTAAGTGACAAGTGTTGACGCCTCAGGATGAAATGACAAGATGTCGATGAATAAATTATGGATTAATTATTAATTAGTTCCTTTTAGTTCATCCATAATTTATTCATCGACATCTTGTCATTTCATCCTGAGGCGTCAACACTTGTCACTTACTGACACAATCAATCATTGTAAATAGAGTAGGCGTTTCCTCAATTCTTCATCAATGATGTAATCACTTCTCCCATGTATATATAAACCTTAGGTCCGCTTATGTTAGTTCACTTGGTCTGAAGATGATTTTGCAATAAAATCGAAATATCACCATTTCACAGTTTTCATCTTTCGTTAACTTAAATCTTAAGTTAAAAGATGGCCTTCTATTTCGGAATTTGCTTTCTCTTAGATGAACGTTCGCCAAGCTCTTCAGAAAAACCAACATCGTATTTCTGATGTAAGAGCTTGACGAGCGTTCATCTATCATTCATGGAACTTATTGTTGCAACTCAGTCGTGGGTGAACTAATTGTAAGAATACAACTCGTGATCACCTTCGCACTGCTAAATACATCGATCGAAATGGATGTTCCGAGTTAGTCTTGCCTCAATAACGTCTTTCTTTGCTCTGATTTCGTTATAAAACGCTGGCATGCACTCAGACCAGCCTTCTGCATTGATAATTTCTCCTAAATGGCGTTTTTTATAAAAACGTATGTTTCCTAGGAAACGTTACTGACGTGGCGCAACGTCTTCGTAGGTTGCATACGTATGCGACTTAAAATGGGTGCTAGAGATCTTAGATTCGAAAGCTTTTATTTAGACTTCTATTTTGGCTGACTGTTTGGCAAACAAGTGCTACACTTTGGTAATGTTGCAACGTTTGCTTAACTCTCGAAGGAATTATTTTCCTTGTAGTGGTCAACACTATTACAAGCTTTTTATCTCTATTGTTGCCACTGGCTTGACGATCACGATTGTATATCAAATATTGGACGAAAAAACTTCAAGGAACTGGTACAAATTCCATGAAATTCACGAAGAAAGATCCCTACAATCCGGTAACAGTCGGTGTTTGTATGTCTCAGTTTGGGATAAGGATTTATGTGAAAGGACTTTCGAGAACCTGGTACTATTCCCTAAGTTTCCATTGTATCCTGACCGCTATTACTACACGGACAACTTGAATTCAGTTGCCAAAAAGAGCGACCTGCCGTCCATAAAACGCATTCAAACCCACCTCCGACCAATTGAAAGTGGTTTCTACAAATTTCGTGTTCGGTCATCCTTGGCGGTTCGCATATTCCTGGAAACTCGCCAGCCGCATGAAATATGCGTCCTTATAGATTATCCTGGATGGAAAAATGGAAAAGAAGTTTACTCGAACAGTTATCTTCTGGAAAGTCATTTTTCATACTACATTGAGGTAATATTATTTTATCTACCCGGAAAACACTACTTTGATATTGAATGGTTGGTGCCAGGATCTGCTCAATTTCGTCATATTCAATCTCCTGTATTCGTTCGAGGAAGTCACGTGTTACCTTTCCAGTATCCAGTCCGTTCCGCTAATAAAATATACTTGACCAATCAACTAACTTTGCTTGGTTTTATTCCAAAAAATCAAATTACCAGAAGCTTTCTTCCTTGCCACTTGGAGTTTAGAACTTCGAACGTCATACAAGAAATGTTGGTGTTCACTCCCTCAAGTTCCCCACCTGCACACATCAAAGAAGTCGTTAAGTTTATCACGCAAGCCCTTCAAAATACCGTACCAAGGTGAGACTGTGTTTTTAAAGGTCTTTTACTGCTGTTCATATATCTTAATGCAGAACAATCGGTGTTCAGCTTTTAAAAAAAGATTACTTGATGGCCTTCCTTCTTCGAGAAAGTCTTGCCGATGCCCGTGCGCAACTACTTCTCAACTGTCCCACCTCGAATGTTTTATCTCTTTTAAACTGTTGTAATATAGCAATATTACCGTTCACTTCTCTAATTATGTTTGTGAATCACCAACTTTGAGAGAATCATGTTAATTATTCCTGTCAGTTTTTAAATTATGCAAGTGTGTGTTATCTAATTCTATTTTAGCAAGTATCCATCGTCCAAACTCATCAAAGTGGAAAGCACTCAAAACTCAGCACAACCTGGACTTCGTCGATTGTTAATTGACCTTGAATTCAAGGTGGACGGGCTGGACTATGATCTAAGACTCGGTGAATATTTCATTAGTTGGTACAATGGCAGCAGCCTCAACTTGTGTTCACCTTCTCAGTACCAATGGAATCGCTGGGTTGACTTGAACTTCGTATTCTTGGAGGATTGCCACGAAAACCAAACTGTCTGGGTTAACTACTTCATTGAAAATATGGCGGAGTTGCTTGCAACAACCCTCGACGTAAATATAAAGGTCATAGTTACAACATGTGACAAGGGAGAGGCTCCGAGCTACGACCTGCGTCTCCGAAGCTCGGGGTTTGATCGGTTCGCGGTTGTAGTCCTGGATGGGGTGTACTCAGAGTCACGTGCTATGAACGCTGCGTTATCAGAAGTGGAGGATGGTAACAGTATTGTTGTTCTTTGTAATTCACGTCTTAAACTACCGACCATGATCGTGGAAGAAATACGAAAGGTACGAAAGCAATCTTACTATAATCGAGCGCTTTGTCATAGCTCACATGAGCTCATTTCTAACCCCTCATGCATCTCATTTATTCCTCTACAGCACACTTTCATGAATACAATGGCTTATTCCCCAGTGCCCTTTCAACTCGACTGCGGGTACTTTCCTGGCAGTGAGCCATTCAAAGGAGAGTGGTGTCCAGAATGCGGTGGTCTGCTAGCTTTGTTTAAACGAGACTGGAACATGATACTGACAGATGAACATAAAGAGTTCCTGCGTTCGTATTGTAAGTACCCGTACCTTCGGTTTTTCTTTCAGTATATTGCATTTCGCCCTGTATATGTCCAAGTAAATTTAATGGTCCAGTTACGTAACGATTTATGCATGCTATATTATGCATGCAAAATTATGCGATGCTATCGTATAGCATAGCGATCGCGGTTTAGTGCAGTGTAGTCCAGTGAACAGAAGTACAGGAGATGCCGAAGTAGCGGCTCAGAACTCTCTTATACGTTTACGAGCTATTTTGGAGATCCCATCCATTCTGGCTTAGTAAATCAATATAAAAGTTTATACAAATGAGGACGATGTGTCTCGTACAACTACTGATTACACAGCTGTTCTTTTTTTTTTCTTATTCATAAATTGTTAATGTCACTTTTAAAAACGTATTAACCATGGTGAATGGTTATACTGGACAGTTCTGAAAAGAACTCTAGAAACCTTTGCGGAGTTAGAATAGTAAGAGAAGCCTTTTTTTATTATTCTTACTCTGCAAAGGTTTCTAGAGTTCTTTTCTGAACTGTCCAGTATAACCATTCACCATGGTTAATGCGTTTTTAAAAGCGATATTTAAATTTATAACCACGACCAAATCTTTGTTTTAAATTATTAATGGTATGGTAGATTCAATCAATTATTGTCTTAAGTTCTTGTTAATTTTACGGTGGTCAGAACCCTCGCAGCGCCTTAATTTACTTATAAATAAACGTCGAATGGTTTTTTTTATAGATAAACAAAGACTCCTTCGTCATGTTTCAAATTTTGAAATTGAGATTATTCAGCCAAGACTCGATAAGTTTTATCGATTTTAACTCATAATTTGTTGGTAAGTCGAGGAAGAAGACGTGTTAGTACCAGAATAATTGTCACCAGTTTTACAAGAATACGATTTTACTTCAACTTTGTACATAAATGGAGAAAAACTAAAATCATCTTTTTCGCTTTGGCGGTTTTTTCTTCGATCCAGAGTTTTTTTGGGTACCCGACTGAAGCAAGTGTTTCTTGACAGAAGAATGTTGTTCCACAAGTTGGGCTAAGTGTCCTTGCTCGGCCAACATGCGAAGGAAAGTGCAGATGAAAGGATCAAAATCATGAGTTCTTCGAGCATGGTCGATCTGAAACAACATGGACCAGAGAAGAAAATTAAATTACTGGAAGGAAATTAAAAAACAGAAGTTTGCACAATTTTTATGTACCTGATATTTGCGTCTTTTGTCAGTTTCTTCGGTAAGGATTGTTTGAAATTTGTTGATTTCCTGGTTAATCGTGTCCAGCAATGTGTATAGTTCCTGCAAAATTGTGTCACAAACGTACATCTTAGACTTCCTTTTGATTTTATTTCGTGAGCTGGTCGTTTACATGATGTGGTAACGCATTCTGTTAGACTTCAAAAAGCTGCAGCTTTTGAGCGCTCGAGTGTTCGTTGTCCTTGCGACTTATATTACTGGATTGAAAGACCTTGAAGCCCAGTTAAAAGAATGTCATAGGAGTACAGAAATCTCTGCCTGGACATTTTGATAGATCACGTCGCTGAACCTTAGCTCGCTGGTCGAAAGACAGAAACATTAAACATACACTAGGCATTTGAAATTGTTAATAATGATATAATTTGTTTGGAATGAAATATCCTTTCCATTGACACAATCACTCACGTAGGATACATATTTAATTTCTTTAATGTGATGAATTTCTTTCAAATATCTCTTATTAAAAGGATACGTCATTTTTGACATTCAACTGTCATCAATTTCTCGGAATGTTCTTGAAAATACCCCTGAATTATTAAAAAATACGTCGCACTCATCGTTCACATTGTACTTAAGTTTTTCAATTTACCTGAGCATCCGGTGGGTTCTCTTTGGTGACCAAACCCATTGCCTTTACAACGGCCTCTGTTGGACTCTTAATTGGAGAACTGGACTCTGAGTGGAAGATCGAGAAGTAACTGGATTCTAATAAACGTAATGACAAATCGTTGGTTTGTACAAAAGAAAAACATATTTTACGGACGTGATGTACAGTACCTGCGGTAAACAGCGTGCCAATTCGTTCCATAAACTTTTCAGGAATTCTGTCAGTTGTTTCTCTATCTAAAGGAGGACCTGCTTTGCACTGATCAGGACTTTTCTGGTCGTTTCTGACAAGTGCATCTGTATTGAGTTCATTTCCTGAAGTCTCAGATAGCAACTTTGATTTCCCAGGAGCAGCCGCAGTTGGCGTACTTGGCTCAGAAGAGTCTGGCAACGAAGGTACTGCTGGATTTCCATGTGAGTCTCTGGTGGCTTCAGTTTTGGTATCCAGGTCCACTGATGTTGTTCCTGAAGTTGTACCTTCCGAACTTTCACCTTCCGGTGATTTCCCCGAAAGGGACTGGTTTGTTTTGTTACAATAGTTTATCATCGCTAGAGAGTCTGTCACTAGGTTTCCTGTAATAACTTCCTCGATGAGGACATCTTCCGGAAGATCAAGATGACCTGCGAGTGTCTCCTGCTTTTTGTCCAACAGTCTTCCTGAAGGTACTTTTAACTTACGTCTTGTTCGCTTGGGAGAATGAGGAACTGACGTATCGAGCTCTCCTTCTGATGCAGTGTCTGTGCTCGAGTCTCCACGACCTACCTGAAGGTAAAGGACTGAGTTAGTGGCCCAAGTTGAGGTCAAGAGATTAGTCTCACGCTTGAAGCCAATGTTCTTGCTTAAGATCGACCTGAATGAGGTGGAACTGACACCAAAATGTAGAGGTCACAGATTGGATGAACGTGATCGCTCACTCCCCATTTCGAGATGGACCTCAAACTGGTCTGGAAGTATCTAAAACCGGAAAATGTGCGCGCTCACACAACATGTTCAATCTCGTTGCCACAGCTTTAGCCGGAGTTTAATTCTTGCTCTAATCCACCATCGCAAGTATGTTTGGTTGATTGACTATGAATGAATGAAATAATTTATCTACTCTGGATTAACCAGAGTTAGATGGACCTGAGGCAAGCCTGAAAGAACGCGCGGTGAACCGCGCGTGTGAGCGTTCATAAAGCAGTTTGAGAACGATTGAGTATACCTTGCGTCTTAACTCGGGGTTGATCTGAATGAGGTCAATCTGAATGAGGTCGATGAGGTCCTGACGTCTGCATGCTTAAATATGTCCAAGTTAGCTTTGTTTTAAATCGATCTGAATGCGCAGTGATAAACCAGACCAAATGCGCAATGACAAACGTTGACTAAGGTAAGTAACTTCCTTCCAATAAAGTTTACAATATTTGACTCAGAATGGAAAAGAACTCGGTTTAGCTTTTTGTAATTGTACAATAAAAACTACGTAACCTCATCTCAAAAAAGAAAACAATTAAAAAATTAAAAAATAAAATATTCGATGCTATCCTACATACCTTTTGGAGAGTTTCCAGAACGACCTTTCTAAAATGCAGTAAAAAGCTAAAGATTAAAAAATCAGGTGAAAACTGTATCGTGCTCCTTACTGCCCACTAGCGTATGTGCTACGTTCCAAGAAATTAAAATTCCGCCCTTTAGTGCTGTAAGGCTACCAAACAACAAGACGCACGATTCATTTAGCATGCAAAGTCCGTAAACAGTTGTCACTGTTCAAACGTGCCGTAAAATGACCATTGGCACACTTGCCAGGTAATCCTACCTGTTTTCTTTTAGCGCTTTCAGTTTTTCTTCGCACTCCGGTCTTCTATCAGCAACAATGGCGATCAAGTTATATCGAATGTCGTGATAAGGTTCCCTGAAAAAAACAAAAACAAAAAAACCCGTTTCTGTACAGCTGTAATCTGTATAGCTCTCGGCCGAGTCACGCACGAGATTTCGTAGTTTAACCTTGCCAGACTGAATGAACCACTTGAGTCTCTAATCTCGTATTTCGTCCAGAATCAGAAGTCTGGTTTTTAAAACGATCTTTTAACTTGGAACAACTACAACTACATTTTTTGTCAGAATGAAGTTATTTACGAAAAAACACTAACTCCGGAGGAAGGGCAAAATAAATTTCTTCTTCCTTTCTCGTCCGTTACCTTCTCTTCTCTTGCCTATCCGTTGTCATCCCTCTTATTCTCTTCTTTTCCACTACCTTCCATTCCTGCCCTTCGCAACCACTCGCGTCCCTATCCTTCCCTTCCAACCTCGTAACAAGGGCCTTTTTCGCCCTGGGAACGAAGTTTCTCTTTCGTTCAACTTAGGTTTGTGTTCCGTTGTGGGCCTTATTACCACTTTGTTCGAGTAACCCCGACCTGTACTAATTAAACCAGTTGTTTTTTTCCAATTTCTGTTCTTATCCATTTTTCCCAACGTTTTCCAGTCTGTAGTACATCACATACCCGCTAGATATGCCAAGCCTCTCGGTAATAACTCTTCGAAATTTCTCAGTCCAATCTTCGTGTTCACCCCACGGTCCTTCAAAAGAATAAGATCACAGTAACATCGTTTTTCGATGCAATTTAATGCTTTGTTTCTGGAGAACCATAACAAATTAGAACGTTCCGTTAAGGTGGTAAAAAAAAGAAAAACAAACTAGTAAACATGTCTCTGTAAAGATTCATTTCTGTAACTAGCCGGTCGTAAGCTGAGCATGAGATTAACTATAAATTTAGCTCTCTAAGAAAGCCTTTTATAATACCGAGATTCTTGCCCGATGAACAACTGAAATGAAACTCATACGCTACGTCATAGATATAAAGACTCTGATTGGCTATGTGATTCATATTCTGATCGGGTGCTTTTCCCTCCAAAACACAGTGTTCTTCTAAGTTTTTGAACGTTTAGGTGACTGTAATGTACAACCTCAGCAAAAAAACCCCCAAAAACCAAGAAAAGGAAACTACAACGAACAATAAAGTCATCATGGATAAGTCTGGCAAGAACTAAAAGGTAGGATAGCCTTTTTGTAAATAAAATATTGCAAGAGATGTTCATTTTTGTTTTGGCAAAGAAAGGCTGTAGCTGGTTGTAATGGCGGTGTTGTAGTTGTATTCAACCGACTCAGGTTAAGCCTTGTTACGTTTTCTATGACATTTACTTTCAAGTCTCAGTACTGCTGTCATTAAAAAATTATGTAAGTTTGTTCACTTGCTATGAGGTATAACTCGCACTGTTTTTAATGCAAATGTCCATTGTAAGTTTTTATTACCATGGTCAATGGGGAAAGGTTTCAGTCCATCCAGTTCAAAAAGTCTGCCATTAATTGGAACATAACTGACAAAATGAAAGGTTTCGCCAGTTCTTGTGGTGGATAAAGTGTTTCCAGGTTTATTGTCTGGAAGGATGCGATGAATTGGCCTGAAGAAGAAAATGGAAAATGAATGAACAGATGGAATATAAAATGTATGGTGGAGCAATTTACTGGATATGCCTCACAATTTCATGACACTCTTTTGCAGTTCATCACTAAAAACCAGAATATTTCACAAATTAATCTACACTGCTGAAGTCACCTGGAAAAGTTGACTACAGCAGGATTTGAACTGGCATCTTTTGGCAACTGGACCACTGCTCCACCAATTGAGCAATTGAGTGAATTGGGAACAGTATTCTCATTCTATCCAATTTAAATGCACAAGATTCTTGTGACAACTTAATGCTTGATATCTGTGAGGATGTGCAGTGATTTTCTCATTTAAACTATTGATATTCAGGCAGAAATTCTGACAAATCTAAGTCAGTTAACTCCTTCCTTTATACCATTTTGTTGGAATGCAAGGAAAATTGACTCACATTAGGCTGAGTAAAATAACAGAATACATGGACAGGAAAAAGTTTACCCAAGCAGGCCAATTATGTGGTGGGTAGCCAAGGCAACCACCCTGGGACCTGATAGTGCATGACTGGAACTCAGGGACCATGCAAAGGCCTGTGTTTGAAGGCCAAAAAGGGGAAAGTGAAGCCCCTCAATCATAGTTTGCTCTGGAGCTTATTGTGGCACTCAGTGGCTTGAACTCAGTTGGCCTCAACTCAATCCTGTCCACCTATCTCCTTATTGTGAGTAAGATCATCTGACATATACAATAAACTGTAAAATTATAGAAAACTTATCTGAATGGGAAAAGAGTTAAAAGAAGGTCACAAGTTTTTTATTATAATTTCAGACCTTGCATGTTTGTTGTGGACTCTTGCAATTTCCGGAAGATTGCCAATAGCATAACCTTTTGTCTAAAAGTAGAAAGCATAAATATCTGATGTAAAAATTCTGTGATTAACACATCATGAGTCCTTGCAATATAATTGTTTTCAGACCATGAAGTCTTTCTTCTAGGATTAGTGATTCCTGCACTAAAGATCTCTGACATGCTGTCCCATGAATATGTCAAACACCAAAGACTACCAGAAAATGAAATTTTTTGAAAGAGGGAATTTACCTTTACACTGCTTGGTATAAACTTTGCAAATTATGCTCATTGATCATGTAATGATAGCAAACTCTAAACATGACTTCTGGTCAAGTTCAATGAGGATTATTACAGTTGTGGCAGATTTAGGTGAATGTAGCTTTAAAATATAAATTTTTGGGTAATGTATATGTAGAAACCTTTTGGTGTCTGGAATTACTTTTGGGTTACTTCACTACAAATATTATTTATTCTTCCTGACTTTCCCCTCACCTCTGGATCAAATCCCTTGGTGTATTCCTTGAGCTTGCTAAGAGTTTGTCCTGGATACAACTCATCACAATTTAATAAAACACTAAGAAGAGCATGAGTTGCACAAGAATTTGGGATAATCTAAAAAAAAATTAATTTAATTCAGCAAAACAAGTCTCAATTGGTAAAATATTGAGCTTAAGCAAAACATGTCAATTACCTGTTGAGCAAAAAACATGTTGTTGACAATATTACCATTTTCTACAAAAGCCTCATCAAGAGGTGCAACTTTCCTACGTGATCGACGTTCTTCTATCCATTTGAAGAGGAAAACAAATCCATAAACATGACTGGAGAAGAGACAATAAGAAAAGTGAACAAATCAAATAGTAGTAAAGAGCAATCATAATTTGTATTTATCAGTAAGAGTACCAATGACATCTATGATGGCTTTTTTTTTATTTTTCTCAGTATTGTGAGACAATTTATTCAGTGTAGGGAGGGTGTCTCCATGCCATCTTGACCATAACTGGTATTTCCTGTTCCTATATGCTAGATATGGAATCAGGGATCAATAGTCAGACTTTGTACCACTATGACCAATATTCTAGGTTTTGTAGTGATTAGTGAAAATCAGTGTAACATTTTTTCAAGATCTTGTAAATTGTCAGCTTTTTGCATCTTTTAAAATAATGATATTGAATTGTTAGCTTTCATATTGGGGTTCTAATTTTGAGACACTACATTTATCACAGAGTAACAAATCAATACATAAATTCAATTAAATAATGCTAACATACCCTTTGATAGGTTTTGATAAATCATAAATCTCATCTACTTGGACCCCATGTACACCTGAATAAAAGTTTATATGGTATTCATTTATAGACAGTCTTTAAAAAACATTCATAGCTGTTATAAGCTGATGTCATAAAATAGCTAGTAAATTACCAGATTGGTCCTCTAACTTGTTTACTTTCACACTCTCTTATTATCTACCCAGGGTTCTGCCCTGATAGCACCCAGCACTTATGCCAAAGCAGACTCTTCCACCCAGCACTTGAGAAGTGCCAAATATGTGACAAGAAAACCTGCAGTTATTTTTTATTTTACTTAAACAATATTATTGACCGTTACTTGGTAAAATTTAACACCACAATGTGCACACAATTACCTGCCTGTGATTCAGTGAAATATGATATCCATTCAAAACCATAACGAATTGTCTGATGACTCTGGGGGGTATGGCCCCACCACTCAGATGGTCCTGGGCAGAACCCTGTCTGTCGTACACTTCTGTTATGACATTTCTATTGAAATGCTATGATTTGAAATCAACGGAACTCGTTTTCTACTAATGTTCAGTTCAACAATCTTATGAAAAGCTTTGGAGCTGCATCAATAAAATTATCTGAAGAAACGCTAGTGTACAAGAAATAACTCCAATTGTTTTTGTTTACTAAATCACATTAGCAACACACAGAATACTCTAATTTCTCACCAAATTCTTCCACTAGCAATAAAAAGACTCCTATAAAAAGAAGCATGAAATACTGTTACCATTCTTACGAGATGAAAAAGTTTAAGTCTGATTGAAAAAGACTTTGACATTAACCTGGATCACTTTCTAATTCCAGCCAACCTCCGGCCGCCATTTTGGTTATAGAATTGGTCAGCGGAGTAAATGTAAAAATACCCCCAAATGAGTAGGGGGGAGGGAAAGAAGCAAAATTGACGAAATAATTGCCAGTAAATTCTTAAACTGCGAGATAAAACCATCAAAAAGCTCCTTTCTTTCTTATTTGAAACTTCATAAGATCTAGAATTATCCTTATTTGAGATCACTGCAATCATGTTATTTATATTTTTGTTCAGGAGGAAGAAAGGTTAGACGATTGATTTCCCCCCGGATTCTAGTTACGAAAAATTCTCAAAACAAGATGGTTGACGGAATAACTTGGTTTTAAGGTTTGCACCTAAACCCAGTATGTTTGGGGTATTCTCCAGGATTCTCAGCCAGTTTTGGGATGGTCTACATCTTGTAGAAAACGAAAATGCAGAAAGTAAGGCAAATGACGAATTATCGTCCAGGCGAAGCCAAGAATGTTTTGACGACATCCAGCGCGGGAATTTCGTTTCCTCGATAAAGTTGGACGAACTTCGAAAACGTTTTTCTGGAAAGGTGACTAAACTGTATGACGGCTCAGGGATTATCGAAGAAGAAGTGTTTTTTAATTTTGACAAGGTCATTGGAGGATTAAGGCCAAAACTGGGCACAGAAGTGTATGTCGAAGCGAGCCGAGAAGGCATGGAGCATGGTTGGCGGGCTGACCGAGTGGAAGTCCTAATGACAGACTGGAGTAGCTTTGGTGAAGAAGGAACTTTTGAAGTTCTTGTTGGAGAAGTTACAGAAGTTACTGGGGATAATTTGATAGTAAACTATGATTTGTTTTGCAACGTATCTTGTGCGACCATTGGTTATACCCCAAGTAAGGGAGATTGGGTTAGAGTGGAACTTACGCGGGACAGGGGCGTTGTATATGAGGTCAAAAGTGTTGGACCTCTACGTGAAAAGAATGTTATTGGGTCAATCACAGCAGTTGGTAATGGACATGGTTACATCAATACAGATATTTTCTTTACCTTTGGAGCATGCAGAAAGAACTATATCCCACGAAGAGGGCATACTGTACAAGTGATGGCAATTGAATCTAGTCAAGGAAACTGCAAATGGAGAGCTTTAAGGATAGAGCCAAAGATGCCCAGTAAAGGAACAGGGTTAGTTATGTGTCTCTGCTCTCTTTACTCAGAATCTCAAAGTTAGTTTCTGAATCAGTTTGGATATTATGAAATCATTTCTCCATCCATGATAAAATCTGGTCAACAGGTAGAGTGGCAGACCGGTATCCTGAAGGTGCAAGTTCAAATCCCACTTGAGTTAACATTTTTCAGTTGACTTTGGCAGTGTCAGATTATCATGAAAAGTTTCTATTCATGTGTATCTCTGAGGATGATTCTGAAATACTGGCTCTTGTTACAACTTTTCTACTTCTCTTTGTCTTTTATGTTTGTAACTCAATTAAAGACCAGAAATTTATTATTTTAGATTCCCTCCAAATGATCAGATAGCAAACTGGTTTATGTTGCTTATAAAATTAAATGGAATTGATTTTCTAGTGATTTACAGTTGATAAGAGCTGCTCCACCTCCTCAAAGTAAATTCAGACAAGAACTACTGCGTGATAAGCAAGGTGTTTCAATTACTAATCAAGTGAACTTTGGTGATGTTAATGCTGGAGAAATGAAAGAAAAGATTGTTTGTATCAGGTAACTTTTTTTGCCTTTTAAGAGGGTATGGAAGGGAGGAAGGAATCAGGAGCAGATCCAGAATTTTTAGTAAGGGGCAGTGCAAATTTTTTTTTACTAGTTCATGCCAATGTGTGGCATTTCAGTGGAAGAATTTTTTGTGCTGCAGTCATTTCAAATGTTTTTTGAAATTGAATTTCTTCTACTCACTCTCTCTTTCCTTTGCTGTTTGTTCTGATTCTCTTTGAAAATAATCACCAATCTCCTTGGTGGTTGACATGTTTCATGCATGTGTTTTAAAACCAAGCAAATAGTCACATGACATATAATCAAAAAAGTGGGGTGCACCTGTGGTGCACCCCCACCTAAATCTGCCCTGAGCAATGGAGCCCTAGGTTAGTTTGAGATGAAAGAGTGGCTGAAAGGTTAGGAGGGAAGGAGTTCCTGTTGAACATGGCAGGAAAAAATTTGAGATTGGACAGGAGGAATGAGGGAAAGGTAAAGAAAGGAGGGAAAAAGGGGATCATTCAAAGATCCAAGGGGGGTTAGGGGGTTTAAACCCCACCTTGAGCCACAAAACAATGTGGGTGTTCCTTGCTATAATCTCCATGTTTACATAATAAACTTGGCTTACATCTTTTTTTCTTCTTTAATTGTACACCTTATAGGAGTGATAAAGGAACCACCATCCTTTAAAAAGTTAAAATAACCAAAGGCCTGGCTGACCACCTCCCTGCTTCTCAAAAAAAAATTGGAACTCCAACTGGCCTGGCAAACCCCCCCCCCTTCCACAAGGTTCTAGATCCACCCCTGGGGATGTAAAACCCAGAAGTTTTTCTGATTGTTGATTTAAGCCATTAAGAGGCAAAGGCACACTTGAGTGTTTTACACTGGCCAATACGAGACAATTTTACTTGTCAAATAGATGATCCCTTCCCCCTTAATGAGTTAAATGTCTTATGCACTGTTTCTTTTTTGTTTTGTTTTTTTATTTATGTATTTTAGAAATGATGGTGAGGATGTGGTAATACTCAAGTCTGTTGAAAGGTTGAGTGAAAACAACATTTTCAATATTAAACTGACAGGAGATGTAAAAGTTTTTCACAGTGATAACAGTGAGAATGGATCAACACTTCCAATCAAACAGACGTTTGATGTCCAAATTGTACCACAGAGTATGCTACATTTAAGTATCAATATTAATTCAAGGTAGGATCCTTGTCAAAATTGTTTAACAGCTGTGTAAATCTGGATATTGTCAAGCCCTCAGAGTTTACAGTTCTGTTGCAGTCTTTTTACAACATGGGCATTGTAATCATGTGAGTTCTTTTTTTTTTAACAGATTTTTAGGTGAGATGAATCAACTTGTTGTTTTTAATTTTGGCACATTTCAAATTGGTCGTTATTTCAAAGTTAATATTCAAGATGCTCAACAGGAGTTGCTAAATTCCAGAACACCATTTCACAAACGAAAGTTTGTTGATAGGAAGAATGCTCTAACTAGAGTTATTGATGCAAAAGATGACCATCAGTGGATTATCCCTGGAGAAAGACCAATGTTTAAGTAAGTTAAGTTTAAGTTCAAGTTTCTTGTGGTGTTTGATCATTTTTAAGTTAGCCTGAGTGGACTATATGGATTGATACTTGATGGTGATGGTAGATCGTCCAGGTTAGTGTAGTCTTCATAAAGACTGTTGGTGAGTAACGTTTCGACAGCTTCAGCGGCGGTTATCTTCAAAGTCGAAAAAGAGGAACAATTGGGAACAATCTGTCTAATAGGCTGACTATTCCTCCTTTTTGACTCTAAAGATGAGCGCCGCTGAAGCCGTCGGAACGTGAGTCATCAACAGTCTTTCTCAAGACTACACTAACCTGGACAATCTATCATCACCAACATGTACCGATTCACCTGGATACAAACCATTTACTTTACTACTGAGTAACCATCTTCCCTTGACCTGTTCCCACTCTTGTCTTTATAAGCTCATTTGATGGGTCTTTGGGCAAAAATGATTGGTTCAGATCTCGGCTGACGTTAGTCCTGAATATAATTGGTAATCTCCAAAGTCCGAGCAGCCGTTCATACGTAAAATTGAATGCAATAATGTTCTTCGTACAGACCCAACCCAAACCAGGCAAACTAAACATATAACTAATGACTAATTCTTCTACATTGTTGTATCGCGTTATGTTATTGAATTGCGCACTTCCGACGTACGTTGTTTTATTGGGTAGTTGCTTTGTGTGTTCGTTGCGTAACGTTCTTTTATTGCGTTGTTACAAAGCGCCCCTGTTCCATTATGTTCTTGAATCAGGTGTTTGTGTTGTGTACTTGTTCCATCGCATTATTGCATTGGGAACCTGCTATATTACATACTTTTAGTGTGTTATTGCACGATACACTCATTGCATTACGTTACGTTGCACTACGTTATTGTATTCCACACTTCTTGCATTTCCTTGTGACATTGCGCAATTGTTTAATTACGTTGTTGCATTGTAGACTATTGTTGGCTTGCGCACTACACCTCGTTCCTTAAGTCAATGCTCATTTATTGCACGACACTTTTATTTGGGTTTTTTTCAGTTGCACGTATGTGGTATCACATTTCCCTATTGCGTTGTTGCATTGTGTACTTCTTTCATTACCGTTATCCCATTGCGCACTTACAGTAAACTTTTATTTCGCCTAGTTGCATTAGGTTTCTACATTTTGAGTAACGTGGTTACATGTCCGAGTTATGTCGTTGCATTATGCCATTGCGTTATGTTATTCCCGTTGTTGTTAAGCTGGGTTATGTTGCAAGGGAAGTAGGTATTGTATTGATAACTTCTTTCAAAAGTTTCCAATTATACAAAAATTTGTTTGGTAATGTGGCCAGTTGTGTGACCTGATAAGACACCAAACTACCTATGTAACGTTCACTAGTAATGAGGCTGTTTTATATGATGATCTTCTAACGTAATGCTTTCTCGATTTAGACAACCTACTATCAACGTTTCCTGTAAATTAAAGCAGTACGAAATTCCGAGAACATTGAGACAATATCTTTTGGATGGAATGGATCTCGTTTGTCTTATTTCCAGTTTGGGTGAGGTAAGCCGAGAAGGGAACATTTGCCATTTCAGAATTTGAATGTCGAAATTAACGACCGATGGATTTTTTGTCAACTAAGCTTCGGTTTGCCGAGACCCCTGAATTTTTTCGGTGGCTCGATGCAATTTCCTGAAAAAAAAGAAAAAAGTAAATTCGAGACCTAAAAACATCGTACAAATGTATCTGAAATAGTGGAAAAATTGGATGTCATACAAGTAGATTTTAAGATGAATTGTGATGATCGAAACTTTTTACCTGGAAAAATCCTGCTTTTCACTTTTGCGAAAAACTGGATCAAAAGAATATTTTTAGAAGTCGGCTGATTGATTATCCAATCTGCGAGAAATGTTCGAGAAAAAAACAAAAGAAAGCCAGGAAACTGGGGTCACCTGAGTCTTTTTCGAATTAAGTTATAGAACATTTTGAAACGTCACTGTTGCTTTAGCAAGGAGTCGAACATGTAATTTTGTAATTGTTTTTGATTCTCAAACTATTTTTCGGTTTATGACTTTCAGCTTTATACGAAATATTTAGGAGGATGTTTTTGAGTCTCACTTTAATTTTGTTTATTTTGCAATGCAAGCCTTCCACTGCAATTTTTTTTAAGCAATCTGTTGATGTCTTCTGGACACCACAAACAACAACCAAGTTCAAGTTTATTTAATTTCAGCCTTTGTCTATGAGGAATTTCAAGGAAAGGTTCTCCGCTCTTTTACACACAGAAGAAGTTCAGATGGAACTAGAGATGAGAGAATTCGACTTAGAACAGGTTAGTAACTGAAGATAAGATCACAACGCTGGGACACAGGAGTAGAATGTGATCCCTTTCAAATCCGATTGTCGAATATTTTTAGGTGGCATGCTGTAAATATACTCACCTTGTTCTTTCAAAAGTTCCTTTTAAACGTATTTCATAATATATACTTATTATAGAACAAACTGTACAATATAAGGCTATAAAAGGAGAGACTTAAGCATAGAGGTTGGTGGTAGGTAGGTTTTTATTGCATTTATTTATTTGTTGGCAGGTGTCACTCAGAGCAGTTGGAGAACTTCTGGCTCTGTCCGTTCCTGGGTTAGCTGAAGGAAGACCTTCTCTACTTATAGGAGATCGAGTTATCCTCTCAGTGTCTGGTAGGTGTTGATTGCTTACGGCATCTTGTAGTGATAGGAGGACTGTAGAGTTGGAAAGGCGAGGACTGAAGAAGAATGGAAGAGAGAAAGGAGGAAAGAAAACAAGGCACAAGAAAGGATAAGAAGAAATAAGATGGAAAGGAAGTACATGGAATGGAATGGAGAAGATTGTGAAGGGAGAAGTAAAATAAACAAAAAAGAATCCAGGAAATAAAGTGGGGAAGACGGAAAAAACAGAAGGAAGAACGGCAGGAAAGGAAGGAAAGAAAGCAGGAAAATGAGAGAGAGAAAATTGAATGGGAAGAAAAGTAAAAGTAAAAAGGATGACCACGTAAGGGAAGAAGCGAGCCAAACAACCTGAATACATACATATATATCTCTAACAAAGAGTTTTGCGTTACGTATAGGAGCTTCGTGCAACAGTCCAAAGTACGAGGGCTTTATCCACGAGGTTTGTTTTATACCGAAGAAGTTTTTCTTGAACGATTCGTTTCCACTAATGTTAATTCGAGATAATTTTCTCTTTAATTCTAGGTTTTAAACAATGAAATTCTATTGAGGTTTCATGATGACTTTCACACAACTTATGACATGGATACCTACGATGTGACATTCTTCTTTAACAGGTTGGTTGATGAAAGCTGTTGATTTAAACAGGTTACATGCCATGTGTCGTTCACATATGTTCGTGCATGTCAAAAGTGTGTAACAATCTAAAGTCGTTGCAGAAAATGTTGGGACATCTTGACTTCTCAATTAGATTAAGCCCCCACCCCCTTCTCCCCCTTTTCAATGTTGGTGTTGCCTTCGGGAGTAAAGTACGCCGATTTAAGGTTCAGAATGAGGATGCTGTAATCTAACTTGGTAACTTGGGGAAATGCCGTTATATACCAGGGAAAACAGTGTATTTCACTTCCAGTAATTTCATGTGATAACTCGTTAATTTTTCGTCTTGCTTAGAACTCCTTTGAGGCGAGCTCACAAAGCAGTTGAGATGGCAGATTACTTAGGCGAGCAGGGTAAGAAGCTACGACTATAATTCGTTTCGTAATACTTGGTTGCAGTAGAGAGATGAGCGAGAGGAAATGTCAATTTAGTGAAAATGCATTTTTAGATTTGAAAGATCGGGTCTGCATGCCTATATGCTATTAACAAAAATTGATAATTGTTTGTAAACGATGACCTTGGTAATTAGTTCTCTGCCTTCGACTGAATAATCGAGAACTTCATACATGTGGGTTATAAGGAGATAGTTAGACATTTTGTGAAATTTATTGTGATTCAGATGCCTATCAAGATTTTAATGCTTCCATGAAATGCCTTAATAGAAAAGACGTAAATGTCATTTGTATCATTTTAACTTGTATTATTTTTTTCTTTCAACTTATCATTTTAATAGTTTCGGTGTACTATTTTTTATTTTTTGTTTTCTTTCTCTCTTTTGAAAAAGGGCGAACGTTTGAAGGATCTTTTCAGAAGGAAGATCTAATCAAATGTACTTTTAAACATTTTTTTGTTTTTACAGTGCTCTTTCCGAGCTGTGTGGTTCCGGCATTACCTCAAACTCTTCGTGAATTAAGACCCGACAAAGGATCAACATCTAAGGAAGAGAAGCACAAGTGTCCTAGCCATACAAATTTGTTTACTTTATTTAACTGGAGCTTAAACGAACGACAACATGCAGCTGTTGCGAGAATCTTGAGTGGACAGTGTAGACCGATGCCTTATATTCTTTTCGGACCACCTGGGACAGGAAAAACTGTTACACTTGTGGAAGCCATTCTTCAGGTTAGCAATCTCTTCTGTATTAAACTGTCCTTTGTTACACAAACAACAAAATTCTGCAACGTATATTTCGAGAGCTGTGCCAGTAGAAAGGGTGTCCCCAATATATTTTTATGTAAGCGAACTAAGGAAGAGAGAACGTTTGTCTTGGTTGTAACGGAGTTACAGAGCCTGTCGAGAAGTTGAAGGGACACGAGAGAAGCGTGTAAAACACGAGGCTGAGGGTTTTGGTTGTCTCGAAAGAGGAGGGAGGGGAAGAGAAGTGTAAAATGGGGGAAAGGATTGAAGAGGGAAAAAAGGGAGAGGAGGTATTAAGGGAAGAGAAATTGTGAAGGGAGGAGAAGGGAGTTTAGGAACGAGAGAAAGGATAGAAATGTAAGGAGAAAAAAGAGTAGTGGAAAGGTGGGGAAAGAGGAAAAGAACGAATTGGGAGGAGGCAAATGAGCATTCAAAACAGGGGTTTTCATTAAAGTGGTTCTCCGTTCGTCCATGCAGTTCTGACTTTAGCTAAACGTACTTTTGAAGACGTGAAGAATGAGGTTAGCAGTTTGATAACGTATCATCTATCCTCAAACCGAGAACGCTATTATTTCTCATTTCAAAGGAACGTTCTAGTAATACCAAAGGGTATTTTTGTAGAATTGTAGACAGTCCCTTACATAGACAACTTCGTCAAACATTTCCTTAGGTATTTTACCGTGTCAAGTCCAGCAGAATCCTTGCTTGTGCGCCGTCAAACAGTGCCACTGATTTGATTGTAAGTAACCTTGGAGACTTAACCTAATGTGCTGAACTAAACGACCTAGTATGATTTCAGCTCTTGTCTTATTGCACAGTTAGCAGAACGTCAAAATTCTAAATATATTTCATTGGTTCTACTTATTCCTAACTTTTAGATCAGCGAGTAAAACATTACACTAGTGAAGTAAATGCCATTGGATTCTTTCAAACGCATTAGGTGGGCTCACAGCTTGGTCGTGGGTTACTCCTGACATAGAACATGGCATCGGTAGAAGGAAGACTGCCAGTTTTGATCACTGGTATAATGCGAGTGTTCTTCCTTGCCTAGCTTGGTAACTTTGAGAGCAGATGTATCACGAGATATCCCGATTGATCCCTGTTTTACACATTTCCTGACTTCTCTTGAATAATATCGGAGTTCCCCCTGGGCCTGGCTTATTTTCGTTTTTATTTCCCACCACAGGCTGAACGTCTTCATCAGAGTGGTACCATCGCTGAAGGAGACATGGTGCGATTGAATGCTTTTCAACGTCAGCAAAATATCCCTGAGGATATCGAGAATTACAGTACCAGCACCCAGAAACTTGACATGGCCGCCCATTATCGCATTGTTATCTGCACCTGCACTACAGCTGGTCAGCTCCATACGCTCGGTCTACCAGCGGGACATTTTACTCACGTGTTTATAGATGAGGTTGGATGATCAAACAATCGGTCTTCGTTCAATTCGACATCTTGTCTAATGTTGACAATTCTTTTTAGGCTGGCCAAGCAACGGAACCAGAGAGTTTGGTTCCAATCAGCTTTTTGGCGGGAACGGATGGACAGGTGAGTCTAGTACCAGTAGTTTAGTGTATGGTAAGTGGTCCAGTTTGATCGGTTAAACTGCTGACTTGTCTTCGATGATAAGAAACATTCTTGTAGCTCATGTCAGAAAAAGATGTTGTCTTAGTCCTTGACGGGGATTGAACCTTTAAACATGTGATAACAATTGAAGTGCAAGGACTCAAATGGTGAGAGGTTACATATGTGCACAACTGGTGACGTTTTTATGACCCGTGACACGTTGTAACCAATGGGCTAAAAGGATTTATTTTAATTTCTGAGCCAAGGTCACAGTGACCTTCTGATGACCGATGGCCACACTCTAACCATTTAGCTACAAGGGTTCATTTCGTGGGCGAATGTCACGGATGTGCACCACCCATAATCTGACAGCCAGTAATACTATCTAAACATTGAGCTAAAAGGTCTGAGATAATGAGTGAGTTACACATATGTGCAACGCTTAAGACTCAAAATGGACAGCAAAGGTTACAAATTTAAGATTGTTCGTTTCTGTGAAATATAGAATTGATTAAAAGACTTGTCCTCTTGTTACTTCTTACAGATAATTCTCGGTGGTGACCCTCATCAGTTAGGAGCCGTACTTCGTTCAACAATGGCTCAGTCTTACGGACTAAATACCTCCTTATTAGAACGTCTCATGAACCGGACTCCTTATGTACGAGACGAAAAGAAGTTCTCAGATCACGGTTGTTATGACCCACTAACAGTGACCAAACTGGTGTGTAATTATAGATCTCACCAGGCTCTGCTGAAGCTGCCATCTCGATTGTTCTATCATTCAGAACTTGTTGCATGTGCTGATGATGAGGTGAAGAACTGTCTCACCGACTGGGACACTTTGCCAAACAAAAATGGGTTCCCACTCATATTTCATGGCGTTAAGGTGAGTGGGAGATGTTTTTATTTCGGACACAACACAACAGCACGTCGCACGAACCGTCGCAGTTACTTCCGTTTCTTAGGGAAGTTTCCAGCCAAAAACGAATTCAGAAGGAAGAGATAGAAGTGATAAGTAGGCGCAAAGACAACTTTGAACCGAATCCAAAAATAGATGCGGACGCAAAATGCGAACCAGAGAGTAATTGACGCACAAACACATACACAAACATAAGCACCAAACACAAACTGAAACAGGAACACAGACGCAGACCCAATCTGGTACAGACAGGCCATATTCATAAATGGCAGCCCTCATATTATTCTTTTTTATGTATTTAAATCAGCCCAAGGAACCTCATTCTTATCTCAAACTTCTTTTGATGTGAACACTTGAACGAGTCTTAAGTAACTTAAGTGTAGATAAAAGGATATTATGTTGGCGACCATTTGTGAATATGGTTCGAACAGACAAATACACCAGGAGATGGGGATAAAAGTGCGGGAAAACAATGGTTTGAAACTGAGTCAGAGGTGAAGGTGGAGGTGGAGATGCAGGTTTAGATGGCGGTAGATATAGAAGTTATTTTGGAGACGAAGTTGGAGGTTCAGGTGAAAGGGAAGATAGTCATTTGTTCAGGGATAGAAAGACAAATTGAAATAACGGCAAACGACATAATGAAATTCATTCCGAGCGGCATCCTTATCCATTGATGATGTGTTCATGTTTTTCTCCTTAAGGGCGAAGACCTACGTGAAGGCAACAGTCCGTCCTGGTTTAATGCAGTAGAAGCCGTCCAAGTGATTAGATATGTTCAAGAATTGCGGTCGTTTACAAAACACCCAGTTCAATTGACTGACATTGGCATCGTTACTCCTTATAGAAAACAGGTAATGATTAACTTAAACCTTGCGAGTTGCTCTGTTTGGCTCGAATTATTTTCTTATACTTGCATGCCAGAGGAAAGTTATAACTGGGACGCACATTCTGTCCTCTTTCCCTGTCACATATTTATTTATTTTACTGGCATTATTCTGTTTGTTTTATTATTTTGAGACCAATTAACCGCTTAATAAAAATTATGTTATACTGTCTTTAACGAAAACGTGTTTTGGGTTTCTTGATGTATTTTTGAAATCCTTACAAGTTGCCATCCTTGGTGAAAAAACATACTGCTGATCTTGCACGGTTTTTGATGTATTATTTGCGACTATATTCGGTGCGCAATTGCTTAACTATCGGGGATATTTATTTCCAGGTTGAAAAAATACGACTGTTGTTGGATAGACTTGGTATGGCAGAGGTTAAAGTTGGTTCTGTTGAAGAGTTTCAAGGGCAAGAAAGACTCGTTATTGTAATATCAACAGTAAGTAGTCTTATTAGCGAGTTTGATTGAAGAGGGGACTTGAATATGGATGGAATGATGTTGAGATAGGTTTATGAGCAGAGAAAGGTAGAGTTAGAGAGGGAAATGGGGCAGTGCCGGATTAGCACAGAGGTCTACGATCCTTGGAAATCTTTGAAAGTACTTAATTTTTGAATGTATTTAAGGTAGACGACCGAGTGTAGTTAAGCTTTATAGCTGATAGAAATTTGCGTTCTTTTCTAGGTTCGTTCACAAAGCAATTTAATCGGATTTGACCTCACTCATAACCTTGGCTTTCTCAAGAATCCTAAACGGTTTAATGTTGCGATTACGAGAGCACAAGCTTTGCTGATTATCGTGGGTAATCCTCATGTTCTTAGTAAGGTATTGTGACCTAAAAGATGTAGAAGTGAAGGTTACGTAAGGCAATTTGCATTTTAGAAGTAGAAGTGGGGGGAACACTAGGCAATTTGGGGTGCATTTTCGAAATATCCGAACCAAAATGAATTTCTTATACTTACGAAAACAGAACAGGACCAACTGCTGCTGAACAATCTCCAACACGAAATAAAGAGCAGGGAACGCTAAATAATTGAAAGCAAACGAAAAGAACAGAAAAACAATGAAAGACAAAACAAATTTAGTAAAACAAAAAGCAGACAGAAAGAAATCGGTAAAAAGCGTTGCAGAGCGCTTTCCTCTAGATCAGAGGAAAACTAAAGAAAATGAAGGCAAAACAATGCATAGCATTGTGAGCGAAAGAAAGGCAAGACAACAAAATGTAAAGCAAAGTAAAACCAAAACAGAAAGAAAACGCTTAAAGTGTTGTACAGCGGTTTTCATTACAAGTGAAAGATGTAATTGCGCATGCGTCAGCATTTTTCAATGTAAATAAGCATACCGTGCGAAAATACGAACGAAAAACGACACGATCTTTACTTTTTTAGGATGCCAATTGGCGTGCTTTACTGCAATACTGTTTGGATAATAATGGTTATATCGGATGTGATGTACCATTATTAAATGAAAATATAGATGATATTAGCGCAGAGGATACAGACGTGAACGAAGAGAATAATCTTGTAAATGTGTTAGATCACCGAAACACTCCAAATGTTAACCAAATGCAGTCTATAATCGACTATTTTCCGAACAATGTTGACCTGGGTAGCGATATATGTAGTGGTGTAGGTGGTCGAAAGGATCTTCATGGACTAACTCGGGATGATGAGCGTGATCATGCCCCAGACTGTTCAAGGGAGGTAAAATACAGCAGAGGGCATAAGGTTGAAGAGCAGGAGGCGTCCACACGCAAAATGCTTGGTAAGTTGAAAGTGGACAACTTTAGCACGGAGGGTAAAGACATGACCAATAGCGTGACACAAAAAATGGGTGGAAAAGAAGTCGAATTATTAGAAAACAAAACCAGACCTGAAACAGAAATTAATGTTCGCAAGAAAACGGGCAACTACAAATTGAATGGAGGTTTGCGTCTGCAGAAGGAGGAAATAAATGATCAGATCACAGCTGAGAAGATCACATCGTCGTCTTTCTTTGTAAATCAAACAGACGTTGAAAAAGGTACTCTTTTATATGGGAAAGAGCAAGCAGATGATAACTGCATTAATAGAACAGGAACTCATGTATTAGCTCAAGCATTAAGTACTGACGGCGAAGGCAGAAATCAATTTAACGAAAGCGCAGACGAAGATCTTGAAGAGTTTGTTTATAGTGTTGATCCATAACACCACGGTTTTGTTATTCTTTTGAGATGTTCTGAGATCAGCCAGTTTTCTAGTAATTGCCAATGTCCCATACTTCATTCCTTGCTCACTCCATGCTGCTCCTAAAATTCCTGAGAAGTAGTTACAGTTGGACCATAATTGTTTATTTCATGTTGTGTGCGATGAAAACTGTTATTGATTTGGAAATAGCACAATATCACTGATCTCAACGACATGTATTTGAAGTATGATCGCTAGTTTTTGAAGTCCATCGATTTCGGACGGCACTTCGAAATTTCCAGGTGTGGTAACTTCCCTTTTTTGTAATACATGTCTACTGTCTTCTGAAGGGAAAAAAAACCCATATAACCTAATACTTTTGTTTTTTTTACGTTGTCTTGATGGTGCATCATATATTTGGAGTATAACCGATTACCCATAACACATTTAAAGTATAACGTATGAAGAGTTCCACCCAGTTGGCATTTATCTTCTTTTTTTGACTGTATTGTTGGTGAAATATTGTGGTTTCGAAACCAAGTTTACAGTAAAGTACAAACTGTACTTAAACACAAATACCGCGTCATAAGGTAAACTTCTGTTCGCGTGTTTGTTTTCTGTTTTGTTTCTTTTAACAGCTGAAAGGCTAAAAAAAACGATTTAATGTTTGACTATTCCATCGTGGATTTGTCAATTTTGTTTTATTTGTGTCTCAATCTAGCAAAATATTCACTGTAACTTTAGACTAACAGGGGTTGGTCCATCCATTTTTGAATTTCAGTCCTTTTTATAAACTATGACTTGGCTGGACACGATCATTTGTGAAATATCCGTCCATGTTCTTCTTTACTTACGATGCAGCTTACCTTTTCTCTTGTTCATTCTTGGCCTATCTTGACAAAATCAAGAACTTCATTGCAGTTTTCATATATTCTGACGTACGTCTTTGTGACAAGCTTACGCTTGCAAGTGAACAGTACTCGAGCATGGAATGAGCAACGACATTTAAGCGCCGTAAAGTCTGTGAGCTGGGCTTCTTGTGAGGTGGCTGTCGTTAAGCCAAGGACACCCGATGTTTTTGCGAAATAAAATTGTGTTAGAAGACATGTCTAGTCACAGCGTTCACTATTTGCCACATGTACTATTTAACAATTAGATTATCACCTCATAGAAATCGAGAGCGAATAATCTAATTGTTTTAGTAGATACACACTTAGCAAAAAACATTTCAGAACGCTTTTTAATAATTTATTTGTAATAATTATTTTTAAAAAACGCGCCAAGAAGATGACTGTTCGCTACTTGCTATCTATCGACGAATAGTTAGCGAGTAGCGTAGCCAATCAAAATGCAGCATTTGCAATAGTACTCGACTAAGTTTCTACTAAAACTAGTGATGCACTCATGTGAGCTACTTTTAATAAGGAAACAGAAGCGACCGTGCAGCAATGTAATATACATTTTACTTTATATAATAAAAATTTTATTTGTTTATAACAATATTTAACCAGGAGGCTCTCACACGTAAAGTGGTTTTCAGAGAGATACTATACAAGAAAATTTTCAAAAAATGTTTACATCACTTAAAACTGATTTTCTACTTTTGTATTATGCAACACCTTATAGAAGCACATTTATTGAGTAGATTTTCCTGAATATCTTAATTGCTTCTTTTGAAAATAATTTAAATGAAAATTCAAATTAAATCTTCAAGGAAATGACACGAACACTTCTTGACATCCTTTGAAGGCTTTTTGAAATGGAAATCAATTGGGAATGAAAGAGATACAAACATATAATTTTTTTGTCAAATTGTATATTTCATGTAATTTTACATTCATCAGAGATTGCCGCGGCTTGGGATTGTTTACTGGGTCTGCTAATAACTGCAGACGGTATTTATGTCGATTAGATTTCGCAATTATTGGCGGTTCTTCTAATCCTTAAAAAGATAGTATCACATTTTTTCATGTTGGTTCTGAACTTATGAGAACCCTCACACGACCTAAAAAACAGTTCGAATGATATTTACGAAAAATCCGACCAATGTGAATTTTTTTGGTTTTACCAGATCTCACATAACCGATCGAATTTAAAAATACGCTTTGTGCAACAATTTGTACTGATGGACACACTTTGGTCTTATCAAGACCATAGGATAAATGTGCATGGTGCGTTGGTAGCTAAAAACCTTGCTTTCCTTTTTATGCGGTTGGATGATTTACAGATCCCCGGCTCAGACCTAAAAACTTCTCGCTTGTATTCAAGATCCCAAATTTTTTCAAACGAATTATGATAAGTATACTAGGCTTCGTTGCGCTTCATAATCTAATAGGTTGTTCTAATTGCTCTAAACATTCGCAAGCTTGGCATCACATTTCTAAGAGGCGTTATTTACTCAGTGCAAGCTATCATGATGTTCTTTGCTCGCTTTTATTATTCCTCATTCTCTCATGATGGAGGAGTGGAATTATTTCTTCTTTCACCTGGTAAAAATCAAATTTGAGATCCTTTGAATTGTACTGAGATTCTGCACAGTTGTCTATTCATAAAAAATGCATGAGATATTATCTTTTTATCAACATACACTTGGCCGTTTGTGTACTTAAATATTTGCCCTGTGTGGGTGTGTTTATTTTGTTTTAATAATAACAATTCAAGTTCCCTTCTTAAAGACATAATCTGGTTTGACACTCATTTCAGTTCGGGTAAAAATTATAAAAACAGTGCACATTCATCTTACGGTGGTCCTAACTTGTTGAAAAAAAAACCCCCAAAAAACAAAACCGTTTCGTGCTGTGTATGTGGGTAGGTTGGTAGGCAGACATGTAGGTCGTTTTAATGACGTCCTTCATTATGTCTGTGCTCTCTTATCATTTCGGTGGTATTAAAAGAAAACAAATCAAAAAATTATCTTGCTACCGCAAGGACATTTCCATACTCATAGTTAATTTATATTTCCAAAGCGTACAGTTTAATTTTGCATTGCGTTCAATGAGAAACTTTATTGTCAGTCTGATTTGCGCAAAAAATGTAGATTAAGGCATGGACTTCCGCTGTTATGTACGGAGGTGGGCAACTTGGATGGTAAATTACGGAATTTTATTTCATTCTTCGTTTCTTTTTTCCTGTTCTTGTTATATCGTTTAGTTTCTCTATCAGCAATGCCTTGAAATATCACGCGTATCACACAAAGTTCAATATTTCAAAATACCACGAAATATCAGAATCCAGATTAACTTAGTGGCACTTGCAACATATGCCGCGAGCCCAACATTTTTGGGAGCCGCACAATTCAAGGGGGAAAAAAAACACTTGGAGTTTTTCTCTTCTGAATTTGGCTTATCGTGTTGAGACAAAATGTACGTTTTCACGTATATATTTGTTGTTATGTCTGGGATGAGGGCCCCGCGCGTGTAGTTTGTCACGAGCCTCGCAGTTCCTTAATCCAGCATATCTCTTTGGTCATCTCATCTCTCTCTTTCTCACCTAGCAATCTTCGTCTTGTATCATACGTTTGTTGTGTTAAAGACTGACAAGTTCCCGTCATTAATTTTACTCAGAGCCGATCCTTACTTAGATAATTACTTATTATCATCCCATATGATGGAAATCTTGATTATTACATACATGCAGGTGCACTGGAATGGAAAATTACAAAGCAGCTTGGATATTTTTTCTGTTTTTTCGAGCTTGTCAATTGTTCATCCAGAAACCTATATATTGATACTCAATACGTACCTGGCCTTACGAAGGTCTTTGTCACGTCCATTAAGGAACGCGTCCATGCCGTTGGATACATGACTTCATTTTTGTAGTTCAACGATAACAAGTCCTCATTTTGACAGTGAAGATAATCATTAGAATGTTTTGATGTATGTCGCTTAATTAAGTGATATAAGAATGCAACCAAAGCACTGAGGTCTGTGCATGTTCCTTCTCGATGACTTTCTTACTCCTTTTCCCAAAAGATATAATGACGGCGTTTCAAGGGTCACTTACGCTCCCTAAAATGGTCTTCTATGGTAAGTGGGTTTCAAAATCTTGGTAGTTTGATGTTTTACATACCTTAATTTAAGTGAGCTATATGAATTTTGTACTTATAAAGAAACGGATTTTGTCGTATTGATTTAGTTCATCAAACGATTGAACTGTTTGCAATAAATTCGCTTCACCGCAGATAACAATTCTGAGAAACTTTCTGATGTTGACTTTCGCTAGGAATTGCTATCCAAACCAACACACTTATTTGGCAAATAACGAGGAAGTGCTATCTCTGATAGGGATCAACCCAACATTCATCGGGTTATCGAACTTGAAATCGTCCACTGAACTACCAAAGAACGACGAAGTTGGGCTCTTTTGCAGCTTCTAGGTGGATTTCTCGCTTGCTGCTGCGCAGTCCTTCACGTTGTAGCTTTCATAAAAATCTCTACTTTTATCACATTTATTTTCAATGTTGTGAACTTCAGATCAGCTGTTCTGTCCGTGAATCTCTGGAGTCTTCTCACAAATACTTGACAACATCTCCAAGAAACACGTTTCGTCGTTTCCAAGAGCTCGTTTGGCCCAAATGAAAAACACAACAACCACAGTTTCATCTCAACAGAGCACCCGCTGCTTTGCCGAAGAAGGTACCACCTATTACTCTCTGCTGGTGATAATTGCCTTCCTCGCCGTGTGCATCAACCTTGGAGTAATCTTCACAATGGCCACAAATAGGTATCTCCGAACTAAGCGCAACGCGTTTCTCGCCAGCTTGACTGTGTCTGACCTGCTGACAGGTCTAGTTACCATACCACTTCATGTTTTATGCAACTGTTATCACAAGTCAGTGGGTACCTTGTACCTAGTTCAAGTTGTCTGCTTTCGATTTATCGCCATTTCAACCATGCTGAATATTTTTATGATTACGGTGGAAAGGTATATTGGTATTCTCTACCCGATCAGGTATACCGTCATTCTAACCAAGACCCGCACAGTTATTTTGCTTTCTTGTACTTGGGCTACGTCCATATCCTCCGCTCTTGTCTCCTACTCATGGCTTGTCGTTTCAAATCCCAGCTCGGCTAACACTCTAAGGAGGGAGGAAAAGCCGGAACGGGTTTATTTCATATTTGCATTCGTTTTGTTTTTCCTCCTCCCTCTGGCTGTAATGGTTGTGATGTATACGCGAATGTTCCGTACCATATCCAGCGCTCGAAAATCTGCTTCAAAGACCCGGATGTACTTCACGATTGTCCCTATTAAAGATTCAGAGGTACAAAGTTGTTATGGCTCAGTCGGAAACATGCCAAGGCGGGAGCGAAGTCGTAGTCATGGTACTTACGGGGAACATCTCGATGCGCAAGATTGTCAGGTAACTAACCAGAGATTAAGATCAAAAAGTTTTCTGTCACCACCAGTTGTTATGCACTGTTCATCTAACGTAAGCCTCGGCTCGAGAATTGCCTCAGGCTCGTCAGTGCTAAAGGACCAAAAGGACAACGAAACCGTTTTTCCGTCTGATAAAAACCCAATTACAAACAGGGTTTCCCTCGTCAGGAAATTTTCTGATGCCTGCGGGATAGCAGCCTCTAAACTGCGTATACTACGACAGGGAAATGATGAGGATCACTGGAGACAGGCAGGTGTCATCAGAGAACGTCGTGTTCTCATAATATTTGCGGCAATGCTTTCTTTCTTTGTGTTCAGCTGGCTATCCTGGTACATTATGCTCTTTAACATCGTGCGAATGATTCGTGTCCCTGCTATAATTTTGGACTGCTTCGATATTTTACGTTTCTCTGTTTCTTTTTTTAACCCGATTCTCTATACGTTTTTCAAGAAAGATTTTCGAGTCGGTTTGGCGAGGAGCATTAGGCGTAAAAAGTATCGCCAGGTAAAGAAGAAGGAGCTGGAGACAAAGATGTTGAAATCCTGAATGTGAACGCTGAGTTCAGTATTGTAACACTGATTATTAGCCCGGGCCTTTCAGCCAGAGCTACCTGTTTCCTTACTTAAACAGTGCCCTGAAGGGTTACCGTTCCAAAGTAGGTTTAAACGAATAATATAGAATCTCTGCTAACAGAAACTTGCCCTTATTTGTAGAAAAAATTATTAAAATAAACCTGCGGGTGCGTGACCCTCTGAAGGTTCTGTTTTGTTCAAAGAAGACTGAGCGGAACTCAAATACACATTATTGTTTTTCTAAGTGAGTATGAAAATTGCATTTCGGATTATCCTCAGAGTAACGTTAAAGGACATTTATTAACCAAATGTTGCTTAACTGCATGAAAATTACAGACGGGTAAATTTAGAATAGATTGGGATGTTACAGATTTCAGGCTTGACTTTTCCGTAGTTTTGTTGTATTCAAAGCAAATGTGTTCTGATTTTGGCTCTTGATAAAGTGCAATTGAGTTTTTCACTGTTGTCTGAGATGTGTATTGGAGCCAGCGCATGCGCAGAACTTTTGGCAACAGTGTTCGTGGAAGTTGGTCATAATCATTTCCACGAATGTTTGTGACGTCATAATTTATCACGTGATTTATAGAAATGGTTAATAGGACTTGGAGATCCACATCTGCAGCGAAGAAACTACACGAAACGTTTATTGATTGATATGAACATAAGGAAGACTGAGTTAGATGAAGCTCTGATAACATTTGAAAAACGTCTCGAAATTGTTAACCAAAGAATAGCTAAGATGGAAAAGAAGTTTTTGCCACAACTAAGGGCAAGGAAATTGGCGAGACAGTCAAATGCTCAGTTTATAACTCAGAAAGAACATGTCGCTAAGTGGTTTGATGGGCTTGCTATGGTCCGCGAAAATCCCAGCCTAAAATACGTTTCGAACAGCAGATACCAAAATATTTGTGCAAAGATCGAAAAGGTAGAAAGGGAGTTAAGAGCTTTGGAGGAAAGTTGCGCCGAAATTGACATTGAACAAGAAGAAAACGATGAGAAATCAGACGCTCAAGCGACAATAAACGAGAACTGCGATATGATGGAAACAACATACAATCATAAGCCATCTCAGAGGGTTATGGAGCACGCAACCGCCAATTCGGAGAATAGATGTCTACTTATAGCAGATATTCATAGAATTTTACCAGAAATACGTCAACAATTCATGTAGAAATTTCCAACGAGAATAGTTTGTTGTATAATGTTTAGTATATCCTGTATAGGTTATGATGTAGCGTAACCACTGTTTGCGATTGTCAAGCCGCTATGGCAAGGAATTAAAGTTCTGATTATGTCAAAGTTATTAATTTTCTTTTATTACAAAGAACTTGATGGTAGGTCTGATACCAGCATTATTTTTTCATATTTGTTAACTCGAAAGCTCTGTGCTACTTTAATACGTGCAACATTTCTTTTCTTCCTTACTATATTGGTGACTTGCATTTTTTCCCCTTTTCTTTTTACATGCAGAAGAAGCTTGAATTAGTCACCTTTAACCAAAGAAATGTCCAGATAATACTGAATGAGCAAAAATATTTTCAGTTTTGACAAACTGAGCTCTGAACAGGGATAGTCACTTATTAACCTTTGGTGCATACGATTGTTGTACAGCCGCAATGTACAACAACAAAACAAACGAAAGAATAAAGAACAAAAGAAAAAAAATCTTGCACAAAAAGGTTAAATGTTTGTATAATTTTCATGTCCTTTCATGACAGCAATAACTAGGGAAAGTCTAATCTCTCGACTCCATGTTTGCCAATACCAAATGAAGGATCTCGTCAAAACGTGAACAGAAGTATCGTATTCTTTCACGCACCTTCCCTACGGTTTAAACGAAGTGATAGTGCTTTTCTGTGGTGCAAAAAGGTACAATATTTTCTGCATTCAATACGGCAAAAACTGGTAAAGAAATACCTGAAAATGCTTATTTTTCTATCACAAGATTTAGTTTCAATATGTTTTGGGATTCACCTGCGTTCTCCTTACCGTTCGACTGTAATTGAACTCGGTTAGTCTTCATGAAAGCGATGTGTTTTAAAAAACTTTAATTTGCTGTATACGTATTGTTAGAGTTTAGCACAAACATCCTGGGACTACGTGGTAAATTTATGGTACCAAGAAAATTAAGACCCTCTGGAAAAACCTCGACTGCCTGTCTTCCCTGTGAGAATGGCACAGTGATGTTTCATTGCGGTATTAAAACATAACTAATTAATAAAAGTACAAAGTATGAGGAAAAGGTACACGGTGTTTCGGAAAAAAATCCTTCAAAATTAATCTGTCCCAGGCAACGTCAAAACTTTGATTCCCCTGTAACGAGTCAGTTTAAAGTGTAAGTAGCCGTTGTATTGCTCATAAGCTGTTGGTTTGAAAGTCGGTCGCTGGACCTGTTGGAAAGTGCCTCATTGGCGTCCTGACGTTTCCCCTTAACAAGCAAAATCGTCTGTCGTTAGCCAGAGTAAAATCAAAAAAGCGGGATACGGACCTCGAAAAGAGATAAATGCCAGTAATATTATTACCTAGGCATCACCGTTTCGTAACCCATTTGCATCCTTATCACGTGTCTCCTTGACACCTTCATCTTGTATCTCGTTGAGGGGGCTGTAACGTTCTGACAAAGCAATCTCAGAGACTGCATTTGACACCTGGGATATTACAGGGATCTGGTGGCCATTAATTCTTTGTCTGTCTTGTTGTGTTGTAATTGCACTTCTCTGTTCATTGTTCTCTGCTTCTCCTATTTTTTTCTCAAAATATACAACTTTTCCCATGATTACTGGCGCAATGGGTGTGGCACCTTTGAATGGATTCATTTCTCCTGTTTCTCCTTCTTCAGTGATATTGTCGCAAGGAAATTGGTTTTGCTTAAAAATTGGAATGGGAGATCGCTTAGACGGCTGTGCCAACTCCAGATCATATTTGGAAGTTTTACTTAACTCATTAGGGTTGGAGAAATTTGTAGAGGTTTGATTTTCCGAATTTTTGTCATCTAGCTTTAATGTAGTTGCTGCTCGATCCTGCAGTGGTGTTCCTTCTGGTACTCCCGTCACTGGTGTTTGAACAGAGACCATTTTATTGTGGCGGTCGTGTGTTTGGTGGATATGCTTCCTTTGATTGCGGAGTTCTGGTGACCGTACACACAAATTCACCGACTCAGGAAAGCGGGTTTGGGTGTCTTGTTGGGTGTACTGCAAATGCTGTAGTCTGGAGCCTCGGTTTGAATCTGACGCTAAGGCGTACGGTTGATGCGATATTTCTCTGATAGTTTCAAGGTTATAACTGTTGCCGTTGGGCGCTGTCTCTTCCAAGGCAAAGTGACGCCTACCTGAGCCGGATGACCTGAAAGGACCTCCCTCTCTGGTACCTTGTTCTGGTCTGTCGTTTAGGAAACCACTGTGACCTTGAACGAGACGCTCTGCTTTATATGTGTGCGAAGAGAATTGATTTAACCGCTGACCATCACGTCCATCTCTTCGAAGGCTTTCATCGTGGAATTCTGTGGGGTACCAGAAATTCCTTCCTGCAGGAGATTTTTGAAAATTCTGTGCCCGGCTTGGGTATATCATGGTATTTTCCGGAAGCAAAACGACGGGCTGATAAATCCTGTCGTCAACGCGTTTTCCATTTTCTAAACTTTTCGATCGTTCTCTGAAATGACCTTGCCGTTCTATTTGCTGTATGTCGTTCAATGACGGTTGCGTGTTCAAATTTACTGTAACATTGCTGTTTTCAGGATCATCATGATAGCCAATCCTCGGTCCCGTTCTGTATGTGAAATGATACTCTTGTGGATTGTTTCTCATAAACAGAGGTTGTTCTCGGGGAAGCCGTGGATCCCATTTTGTGAAATGAGGTTTCAACTGAGAACTTTGTTGCGAGAGGTATCCAGGTGGAACACTTTGGTTCCCAGGGTCATGAACCGGTGGAAATTCTGATAAACATGGTAATGTTTGAGTAGACTTTGTAGAATAGTTGTACCCAGCCATACCATCAGGGATGTCATATTCCCAACCAACTTGAGGGAATGGTTGCGAACTACCATATGGGTATGGTGACAGCTCGCACACGCCGCCCTGCGGTCCTTGTCTGGTCATTTCCCATGAGAAACGCTGATTTGTCCTCCCTCTTGTGGTCGGGTTTGGTAAATTGTACACAAAATGTTCTTTATTTCGTGTCGTGCGTTCATCACCACTATGATCAGTATTTTTATGCCGACCGTCGAGACTAGTTTTCTTTTTATTCCTTTGGTGATTATTGGTCCACCCATTAGTCGTAATTCCTTTTTCATTTTGTTTCCTTTTACCATCAGTGTCCTCGGAATATCGGGAAGTATCACAGGCGACCCTAGAGTTGTCCGTGTCTAAGTCATCTTCGGAATTTTGTTCGGATTTTTGACGAACATGCCGCCACAAACGCTCATTTGGTGAATTGTTCCCAGCCGCAGACGATGTTGATCCATGGTCGTTGAGGTTTGTCTCAACTTTTTTATCGTTATCCATATTATTGGTGTCGTCGTAGTCGTTGACGGTGTTCTTGGTGTTGTTGACGTTGGCACTGGTGTCCGTGGTATTGTTTTTATCGTTCATAATTTGTCCAGTCCTTTCATTTAAACTCTGTAGCATTATTTTCATATCTCGCATGTCCAACACAAGTTTTTCTTGGAAACTTTTCACTTTACAGAGGTCCTCCTTCACAAAATCTAAGTCTGACTTCCTCCCCTTTCCGTAACGCCTCCCAAATCGATCACCTAGGATATTCTTTATCATTTTCATGTCATCACACATGTGATCTATTGTGACACGCTCTTCGCGGGTCGTTGATAGTATCCGGCCAAGATCATTTTGAATTACCGCTGGGCTTCCATTCTTTGTGATGAAATTGTAATATCGGTTCATATGCTTTTTTCTCAACGATTTCTGAAGAAGGAGAATCGTATGGGCTCTTTGCATGACAGCATTAGCTATACCGTTCTCGTGAAGTCTTTCGAAAGTGTTTGAGAGAAGAGCGATGAGTAAATTGAGAGTGACAATCGCAGCGATTCCAATGAAACTTCCACATAAAAGCCGAGCCAAAACTGGATTGGCCTCCTCCAAAGAATCATAGTCGTGGGGATTTACAACCATCATGGAGAACATGTTGTAAAGGAGAGGGCCAATAGCGTCGTAACCTTTTACAGGATGTAACGAAATACCACCGAAGGTGATCCAAAAGGCACAAGTGTACGGCACAACAATAACAGAGTTCAGAAATCCCCATTTTATGATGTCTGACGTGACACTCCCAAAGATGACCACAAAGGGGCCAGCGCTTTCAAATGGTCTGGCGTACTTAAAGATTCTGAACCAGAGGATCAAAAGGAGAGCAATCATAGTGTGGTGATGAACTTCCTTTAAAATGTCAGTGCTATAGTGAAAGAAAATCACGTGGGACGTGATAGTTGCGAGAATGAGCACCAGGGCAATCCAGTCAAAGTATATCCACCAATCAGAAGCCGAGATGAGAGACATATTTCTTACGGCCTTAATCTCAGATTCCAGATAGTGAGTCTCTTGAGGCCATCTTGGGTGACAGTATTGAATATCTTGTTCCAGTTCAGCAGCTCGCCATTCTCTCCACTTCTTTAGCTCTCGTCGAGTTTTAGTGGTGTCTAGGAAGAGATATTTTTTTATCTTATTTTATTTATTTAGTCGTCTTTATATACGGTAGATGCTGTCGTTCATAGGGCCGTGTTACTTAAAGATACTTACCAAACGCTTCGACAAATAATGATATTCTGCAAAGGTCGTAAAAACGAAGCAATGTAGTAATACTATAATATAAAACAAACTCCGAAGAGAAGCATCTTGGTCCCTGTAATACGAGTAAAAACACAACAGAAAATTGAGAATGTAATATTTCAACTATACACTCGTTGTCAAACCTAAATATTACCTTCTCAATTTTGCCTTGTGTTTTTACTCATCTCTTGGGTGCCAAATGCTTCTTTTCGAAGTTTGTTTTGTATTTTGTCCAGTTGTCAGCAGGCATTGGATAGTGATACCAATTACGTTGACATTTTTAGTTAAGACCCATTAAACCTAATGATCAACGCTGTGTAAAACTAAGGCGAGTTTCTGGCTTCGAACCGACTTTTCAAATACTAAACTGAGAATTTCACCAGGATTTCTAAGCCCTAGTGAAAAGACAAGCTTTTTAAACTCTGTTTTGGAATGATTCCTAACCTACAACTCAGGGCCATTTATTAGGCACCAGGCTAAGATTGCGATAAATTCGAATTGGCGGGAACAAGTGAAGCTGGGAATTGGCTTGGTTAATGAGTTAATCTGTTAATTATTATTCAAAGACTCTACTTGAACTCACTCATTTGAAGTGAGCACTAAATCGATCAATGTCTCAAAACTGAACTGCGCACACGGCTGATTTTAAACATTACAGGAATATTTGCCATTTACACTCGATCGCATGAAGTGGAGTTTATATCTAGCAATAGAAATTTTGGAGTTTCAAAATGGTATATTTTGAGATCCACCTTGGGTGAGTAACGATAGACCAATGCAAGATGATAGTTTTGGCCAGGTGACATATTACAGTAAACTTGGCTAGATAACATCACATACTCGGGGAAAAAAAAACAACTTCTAAGTTGACATCGACGAACCCTACATATGCCTTTGCTCAAAAATTGCCTTTATCCATTGTAAACTTGATTTTAAACATTGTGCAGCTTTTTGTTTTAACACGTATGTACTTACTTTCAATCTGTTTTTTCACTTCCACCAATGTCAACAAGATTATCACTGCACCTATAGCAAGTCTCCAGGCATGATCTTGCAGTGGTATGTACAAATCTTTTCCATTCCTTGGTGTGGTTACCCCCATCACTGTCCACAATATTGTGTATAAAAGATTCAGTACCAGGTCTTGCACTGCGCCCCACTTGCCGTACATCTGCCACTTCACGCTGATCAAATATTGCATGACGGGATGCAAGATGACGTCAAATCTTTCGTTTTGCACAGCGATTTGCAAAGGAGTGCGAGCAGATGTCTTGTGATCCTTTAATTTGGCACCTTCTAGATAACTAAGGAAGTAGAACTCTTTGCGGTTTATTGTGTCCGTAGAATGGAACTGGTTCAGCGCTTCTAGTGCGACGTCAGGTATCTTTTCAATTAAAAGAGTTAAGGCAGAGTTGCCCGAGTTATCGTACACCCCGGCCGGGGCACCTTCACTGACGAGGAGTTTGGCGGCCTTGCAACGATTCATCTCTGCGGAAACCTATAAAGAAATATCCCGTAAAAAGAAACCACTGTTACAGGGTGAATTGTCATTATCCCGAATAGGAAACAAGCTGAAAATGGTGAGCATGGAAAAACCCTAAATTTTTGAAACGTAATCAAAATGGAACTGGAAATATCAGTTGAGCTCCAAACAGAAAATTATGATGAAGCTACTAATGATAGAGAACAATATGTTCACCCAAGTGGAGGTGAATATATTGCTTTAGCATATACCTCGCAAAATTGTTTTCACACACATTCTTTTTAAGTTTTTACAATTTTACGGGGTGCCGGCTTGTCGCCCGCTCATCACTTGTAAACAAAGCATTTTGAAACTCGTGCTGAGTACATTTATCGCTAAAAAATAAAAGAAATACACATCTTTGAATATTTAATTGCCAAATTTCGTTTCTTTTTTGGTGATGTCTGGCACTTCGGCTTCGTTTGTTGAAAAAAGTTCTTCTGTAACGCAAACAAAACTGGACGGCATTTTGTTTTGCTCGGAGGGGAATAGTGCAGAATATTCCCAGATAGAGGAACCAATCAGATTGCGCAAAAAACACTATCCACCTGCGAGGTTTATGCTAAATACAAATATCCTTGAAGTTATAGCCAGGACTATACGATTAGGCGACCGCCGTACCTGAAGAGGAGTTCTGTTCTTGCTGTCTCGTGCGTCTATATTTGCTCCATACCCAAGAAGCATCTTCAGGGAGTTGATGGCGTCATTTTTTGCTGCGAAGTGGACAGGTGCTTGTTTCTCTCCGTATGTTTGAATATCGACATCTGCTCCATTTTGAACAAGAAATTCGACCATTTCTGCGTAGTCTACTGCAGCTGCAACATGGAGTGGAGACCGACCAAAGTGATCCTGGTGATTGACAGTGGCACCTGCGTGCGACGAAAGATCTTTAGGATTGTCGTGAGAAGTCATGTCAAGTGTACAGGAAATGGAAATATGAGTAGGACAAAAGCATGTCAACACGATAATGATGGATAATGAGAAGATAGCACAGTGATAGACATCGGGTAAAGGATGGTACTAACGAAATTTGACAGATAATTATGAGATGGTTGTGAGATTATGGCCGTATAATTATTGGGTTTTTGCATAATAATTGTGACTGAATAATAGTGGGGTAGTGATAAGATTTTAGCAGAATAATGGTGGATGGGTGTAGGGCTATAGTTGAACTATGTCAGGACAGTAATTGGATGCATGATAGTGAAATAATGGAGGATAAGTTGTACATTGGCGAGATAATGTCAGCATTCTAGCATTGCAGAATATTTATATATGCGAAAAATCTGACTGTCCCAGCCGGGAATCGGATCCAAGGTCTCCGAATCTACGTATCGGTGCTCTGACCTCTGAGCTACTGAGACACGGCTAGGACAGTGAGAATAATTGCAGAATAATGCTTCGACATGCGAGTTAATAGTAAGTTGTGCTAGAGAGAGAGACAGTCCTGGATATACCGTGTTTGATAAGAAAGCAGGCTACGTCAACATTCCAGGATCGTGCGACTTCGTGGAAAACTGTTTGTCCTGTCTTGTCTGTGCTGTTGACATCTGCACCATTTTCCAGTAAGGATTCCACGAAATCAAAGTCAAAAGTGTCGTCTGTCTTATTTGAGTTAGCCAAGGTTGCAAGGTAGTGAATAAGAGCATGGTTCCGAACGTTTTGAGCTTCATGTCCTTCTATCATCTCGCTTGATTCTAGTTCACCTTCAAGAACTGCGTGCATTGGCTGATTAGGTAGGCTTGTTCCTAGTTAAAACAAATGTACATTCATACACTCATTTCGAGGGCTTAAGGATTTTGACTTGGAAATCCATAAACGTTTGGGTTAAGAACTATAGTGTTTAACTCATTTCACGTCTGGCTATTTTACCCACAAATTGCTCGAGGGGCTGGCACACCACTTTTTCTCTTGAAGTAGTCATTTTCACAATAACACTTCTTCAGCATTTTACCCTCTGCTTATGCTTGCTGCCTTACAACATTTTATGTGTGCTGTTTTAGCATGCATTAGTACGTATACCTTTTTGTGTATTAATGTAAACAGCTTTGAACTGAACCTAGCTCTTACAGAAAATCTGTTTCTGTAAAAGATTTTAATTACTATGTAACTCATTTCTGTGCGGATAGGTCTTGTATCATTTTTACTCTTGCTGAAGAGAGATGTGTGGATAGGAAAGAGCTAACAAACGAATCAAGCATTGATTGTTGTTAAGCTGTGGGAGTGTCCAAGATTATGAAGGTAAAATGCGAAAGAAGCAGTTCCAAGAAGATAGGTTCATTGCATTTTAAGGAGGATTTACTCACGTTGTATCTGTACTCATTAAGTTGTCACCAGTCAGTTTTTATTGGAACAATCTATAAAACTATCTCCGTCTGAATAATCTGCTAATTTGCCCTTCACTAAAGGTGTCTTCATATGTATATAAGGTCTGATTTTGGCTCTAACGCAACAGTAAGGCTATCCATTAGCTTGGCTAATATGAAATCGTTCATTTTTCATGTCCTGCCAAGGTCAGAATATACTCCCAATGTTGGCTGTCAACACCCCTTCAGACCTGAACTGGTCTCCAGACACCTTAACGCTGTGAGTGAATGAATACCTGGTATTTCTTTCAAAAGCATTTCTTCGTACAGCTTCTTTCTGTTCGCGTAGTGGTTGCGTCTTGAATCCAGCTTTATCTGTTTTTCGTTTACCTCTTCCATCTTTTCGAAACTCTGTGCACAAAACCAACCAAGCTAATTTGATACCTGAAAATGTGTTAATTACCATGTAAAGCTCACAGTAGTTATGAAAACTAACTTCTTTGAATTTGTCTCCGGTATGTGTGGGTGCTTGTGTACCAAACGGTCTCGTGCTATGTCGTGTTTAGCAGCGTTTTTCACTGCGATTAGTTCTCTTGTGACTTCGCAAAAGAAAGCCAGCAAATGAATTCTTTACGTCAACTGCAAATGACTAAACCTTTCGTTGCTCTTTATTTGGATATCGTAACCAACTATCGACATCATTAAAAATGTACTTCGGGGGATTTAAGTGCAGATGAGGGGGAAAGTAATCCGAGTCAAAGTGACCATCAATCCCGTTAGCAATAGTTGTTGTCAGACAGAATTTCATTTTTCATATCACAAAAACAATAGTACATTCCACGACTAGTTGCCTCGATTTGGTAAATAAATTGCGTTAGATAAAACTTATAATCTTTTTCTAAAACGGACGACAAAGGGCAGTGAAGAACTGATAATCTCGTGAACCTCAAAACCATTGATCCCAACAAAAGTGATCTAACTTGAAAGATACTGATAAGTTTTTGTTGAACAAAATAATGTAAATAATTAAATTGTGTAAATGTCTGAGGAAAATGGTACAAATACGATGCAAATATAAATTTTATAACAGTTCGCAATGAAATGAAAACAATGACCACAATTATTTCTTTACATGTGTTGCTGTAGCAAGCCACGTTATAAAGATTGTAAACTTTTAACGCTGTCCCTCAGTTTACTACTTCGATTATTTCGTAATCATTCACCTAAGAAATGGCGACTGTCAGGGTATCGTCTAAAAGTGGGACGCCGCACTCTGATTGTTATCTTGTTTTTGTTGTGAGAATATCTCTGTTGCCAGCGAGCAGGTTGCTAGTGCAAGTAACATGGTGTTTGTTTAAAATTTTTAGATGAACGATCGCACACGAGTAAGCGCATGAAAGTGCTCTCCTAGTTCTGCGTTCAAGTTCATATTGCCATTTTTTCCTTTAAGTGTAATCTTATTAACTTTCCATCTGAATTTTAAGAACTCATGTACTATATTTAGTGTTGCAAATAAATCAGACCGTAAAGTACAATGAGAGACGTTTATTCGGACATTTGTGTAACATATTATATGCAGGGCTTTATCCAAGCAGACCCTAACGTGTCAAAGAAGATCAACCTTTTAGCAAAGATTACTTCCCACAGATCTGCATATGAGCGTATATACATTTTCACCGTGCGTATACATCGTACCAATGACGCCGGATAACGCCATCCGAGATGTTAGCACTGATTTTAGGGGCCAAGGGGCTTAGTATCAGTTAAGCCTGTTCCACTAGACGAATATTTGCGCGTGAAGCGACTTTTTCTTTGTCTCGTGGACTCGCAACTGCAACTTATGAGACTTCTTTTCAATTTATACAAAGAAACGCCAATTGGTACTATAAGATTCATTTAGTGGCAAAGATCTTTAAAGATTGATTATCAGACTATGTTGGTGTTATTTTGCCGACATTAACATACATCTTTTTTCGATCATAGAAAATGAGATCAATTTGCCAAAGCACTCTATTTTGATCAAACTTGTCGAATGGGTTTTATTTTCCATAATCAAGTTTCAATAATGTATCTTCACAATGCTCTTAATTAATCCTGATTTATTTATCATAGCGTGACAGTACGCAGCTGTAGCCTTCACACTGATCGGTAGTACCAAACTGCATTAATAGGTTTGGCTCTGATCTTAGAATTACGTTAATTCGATCTTAACCGTGGCTTTTGACTATGGTTTATTTCACCCAAACAATGCGTGTATTTATACGAAAAAAGAACTCATTTTTCTGTCCATGTATATATCAAAGAAAAACGTTCAAAAGTAACATTGTTTGCGCACAACATTAACGTCAACCTGACCGATGATCTTTATCTGGAAGCTGTTTTTTGTACAACGCCAAGGTTAACTTAAAAAATTAATCGACCACAGCGGGACCCCAGGACCGCTGTATGTTAATTGGGCAAACATGTTCTGAAATTTGTTACCCAAATCTACATTACAGCTTGATATCTTTATTTATCTTCTGAATTGTGGGATACACGTATGTCTCAACAAGTTTTTAAATTCGTTCCATCGGACCTCGCGGCTTTTCAGTGGTTTACTTTAATTCGGGAAAAATGTATTTAGCTATGAGTCTTAACAGTGCACATCGGTCTCCCTCTTTATTGTGAGGTAGGAGTCTTGAGCCCACGCACACATATCACGTTTGGCTGCGGGGCTTTTTTAGCAAGTAAAGCCGGAGCTCCAAGGTTTAAGTGAGTCGTAGCAGGCCAATACAACATTTTATTGTGATTTCATTACACAGCATTTATTTTCAGTTCGTTTTGAACTTTGCAGTAACTATATTCCATAAGTCTACGGAGTTTTCTAGATCTCCTTTTTCAAAGTTAACATCTAGCATGTATATCCTACATGAATCATGAAGATAATTGAAAGAATTTTACTTTTATGTTATACAGCGAAAGGTCTACCATTAATACCGACATGGAACTGTCATGTTTCCAAACGTCCAGTCGTGTTTGTATAACTTGATATGGAAACTGTTTCCTGTTTTCAAAATACATAACTGACATAGCGGCATCGCTGAAGAGCAAATCTGAACTATCACAAATGTTTTGTGATCAAAACCTGAGCGAGGATCTTTGAAAGTGCAACACTGACCAGGTGAAATACGTATAGGGTAAGACTGTTGTAATTTATCAATCCCAGGATGTTCACGTACAAGATTTTATTGTCTGATTATTCCATTTGGTTTTAGATGACAATGGTTGTCGTCACGACTTAATTTTGTTACGCACTTGCAATGTTCTCGTCTTATCTCCTTGAAATGTTCACCTTGTATCTCGATCGTAGTGCATCGTTCGGACAAAGTAATCTCAGGGACTGCTTCAGACACCTGGGATTTGTTAGGACACGATTGATCATGTCTTGTTTGCTTATCCTATCCTGCTTTCATTTCATCTTTCTTTTCTTTATTCTTTGTTTCACCGATTTTTTTTCACAAAATAAACAACTCTATCTTCGAAATACTATCTTCGAAATACTATTAACTATATCTTCGAAATACTATAACTCTATCTTCGAAATACTATTAACTATAATTTGAGAAATGACCTCATTCCATCAGAGCTAGAGGCAGTGTGTGTTGAAATCTCAAAACCACATAGTAAACCATTTTTTGCTGCCACAGTATATAGGCCACCCAATGCTAATGCTGATTTTTTTGAACACTTTGAAAAATTCATCAAAGCCATTGATAATGAAAATCAAGAAATGTATTTGCTTGGTGATTTAAACTGCAATTTATTAAAAACAGACAATGACTCAAATGCACCAACAAAGAAAATTAAGTCACTATATGAATTGTACCAGTTGTCTCAAATAATTAACCAGGCAACCAGAGTCACTGTGACAACCAGTACCCTGATTGACCATATTGTGACAAATACTCCTGAGAAAATATCTGATTCTGGTGTTGTACACACAGGTATCAGCGACCATAGTCTTATCTATGCAATCAGAAAAATTTCAGTTTCTAAACAACATGAGAATGTCATTGAAGTTAGAAATATGAGACATTTTGATGAACAAAAATTTATCAGGGAACTGCAGAATCAGCATTGGGAGTATGTATATTTCCTTCCTACAGACCCAAATTCTATGTGGGTAGTTTGGAAGGAATTGTTCCTAGAAGTCCTAGATAAAAATGCACCAATTCAAAATAAAAGAGTTAAATCAAAACAGGTACCTTGGATAACTGGTGAAATAAAAAACCTCATGTTTGAAAGGGACAAGTTAAAAAGGAAAGCTATCCTATCTAACCTTGAGATTGATTGGTGTCATTATAGGCAAATAAGAAATAAAGTGAATGTTGAATTAAGAAATGCAAAAAAACTTTATTATTCCACTAAACTTACCAACCAAAAAAATAATCCAAAGGAAGCTTGGAAAACAATAAATGGTTTACTGGGAAGGCATAAACAACAAACTACAGTAAATGAACTTCATGTTGATGGTGAAATCTTAACAAACATTGAAGACATTGCTGAGGGCTTTAACAATTATTTTTCAAAGATTGGTCCACAATTAGCAAATAAGATTGAGTCATCAAATTATAAATTTGAAGAGTATATGCCAAACAACATCAAATCTCAATTTGCAACATTCCAGCCTACTACTGTGTCCACTGTATACAAGCTCTTGACTAAACTTTCAAGCAATAAGGCCACAGGTATTGATAAAATTTCAAGTAAAATTCTGAAAATAGCTGCACCAATCATTTCTGATTCATTAACTCATATTTTCAATCAATGTATTACTTTATCTGTCTTCCCTGATGAATGGAAAATGGCTAAAGTAATACCTTTATTCAAAGCAGGGCAACGGAAGCTGGCTGAAAATTACAGACCTATTTCAGTTCTACCAGTTATTAGTAAAATCTTGGAAAGAATCCTTTTTCAGCAACTTCATGAGTATTTAACAAATTTTGGGATTTTAAGTGATCAACAGTTTGGTTTTCGGAAATATCATTCCACGACTGCAGCATTAATTGATTGTACTAACGACTGGTACATAAATATAGATAAGAAAATGTTCAACATGGTAGTGTTCATAGATCTGAAAAAAGCATTTGACACTGTGGATCATGAAATACTAATAAAAAAGTTAGAGCTCTATGGGATCAAGGGTCAAGCACTGTCTCTACTTAAATCGTATCTCACAAATCGAAATCAGAAGTGCCAATTTAGGGGCACTGTATCATCAGAGAAAATAATTAGATGTGGCATTCCACAAGGGTCTATTTTAGGGCCACTGTTCTTTCTCTTATACATCAATGATTTACCACATTGCTTAGAAAGCACAAAACCAAGGTTATTTGCTGACGACACCAATATAACAGCTTCATCGCAGTCAATAGATGAGCTTGAAACTGCAGTAAATTCAGACTTAAAAAATCTCAAGGAGTGGCTAATTAACAATAAACTTAGCTTAAATTTATCTAAGACTGAATTTATTGTTATTGGCTCAAAACCAATGGTAGGCAGGATTTCTGACCGTACAATTAATTTAAAAGTTGATGACAAAGAAATCAAGCAAGTTCAAGAAAGCAAAAGTTTAGGGGTATTATTAGATCAACATTTGTCTTGGAACAGTAACACTGATGTCATTTGTAAAAAGATATCAGCAGGAATTTCAGCTCTTCGGCGATTGAAAAATTTTGCAGATAAAAAAACACTTCTTTCAATTTATAATTCCCTTGTGTCCCCATACTTTCAATATTGTTGTGAAGTATGGGACGTATTTAATGAAACACATTCAAACCGACTTCAGAAACTTCAAAACAGAGCAGCAAGAATAATCACAAATACCAGTAACGATGCTGATCACTCCATTGTATTGAACGAGCTAGGCTGGGAACCACTTAAAACTACTAGGAAAAGAGCTAAGGCTATAATGATGTACAAAATCTTAAATGGCATGGCTCCCACTTCGCTCGCGAACCTCTTCAAATTTAGAAGTGAAGTAACAAAATATGACCTTCGGGAAACTTCAAGTACTGTTTGCCTGCCAAAACCACGCACTAATAGTATGAAGAAAAGTTTTATCTATGATGGAGGAATAATTTGGAACTCCATTCCCAAAGAAATTAGAGAGTGTAGATCTCTCACTTCATTTCAAACGAAAATCGCGACGTGCATTGACATATAAAATTATATATCTTGCATCTTTGTAATTAACTAGTTCAATTAATTTAATATTTAATATTTAATATTTAGACTAACTGATTTTGAACTTTGCTACTTTTTGTAACAGTCCTGTAAATAGTTTCTATCTAATTTTATGCTTGTATTTTTTTAATTCTATACACGCCTCTCGTGGAAATCAACTTTCAGTTGACGAGGCAAGCGTGTCAAAATAAAGTCTATCATCATCATCAACTCTTTCCATTATAGCTGGAGCCAGTGTAGCAGCGTTGCATTCGGATTTTATATCTTTTTCCTTTTCTTCTCCGATGGAGTCCACAGGAGATTGGTTTTCCTGTAAAATTTGGAAAAGGAGATGGTTTAGTACGGATCGGCGAACTGTGGAAATAGTCAGAAGGAATTTAGTTTAACTCACCAGATTTGGATAAAGCTCTAGTGATTTGATTTTACGAACTGTCGTCACGTTCTACCTTGCTTATTACTGTTGGATCTTCGAATTGTAGTCCTATTTGTTGACCTATCCCTGGTATTTGGGGAGATACCATTTCATTGCGGTCGTGTTCAGTTCGCTGGGCAACCCTGCTTTGATTACTGAGACTTGGTGATCGGGAACGTTCTTGGAGTAATGAACTTTGCTGTATCCCGTATGCTGCTGCCTGGGGAGTAAGGAATTGCATTTCTTGTCGTCCGTGCTCGAAATGTAGAGATCTGGAGTCTCGGTTTGAATGTGACTCAGTGACGTACGGTTGCAACGGTGTTTGTGCGATGGCATCATACTTACGACGGGAGCTATTACCCGCCACCTCATGGATGCCTTGGCGACTCCCACCAGATGTTGATGAGCTGAAAGGACTTACATTTTCCATATCTTGCTCATACCTGCCGTTTTGAACGCGTCTCTGGAGTTTAATAACACGTTCTTGTGGATATGTATGGGGAAGAAACTGGTTGAAGCGCTCACCATCCCGTCTATCTTGTTGAAAGTCGTGACTCTGTAATTTCTCGGGCTCCAACAAATTCTTGTGTACTGTTGCAAATTTTGGAAAATTCTGTGCCTGGCCTGAGGGTATCATTTCGTTTTCTTCAGACAGAAACTCGTGTTGAATAATTCTATCATCGGAATATGTTGTATTTGTTAAACTTCTGGTTTGTCCTGTGAAATTATCTTTCTGTTCTGTACGCTGCATGTCGATCAATGACAGATGGTGATTAAAATTTGCCAAACTTTTGTGTTCATTTCCATGCTTAAGACTCCGTCTCCGTCCAAGTTCCGCAGTGTTAGTAAAATAATGCTGTTGTGGGTTGTTTGAAGAGAACGAATTTAGTTCCGAGAGAGGTCGTGGGTTGCTTTCAGTGAAATGGGGTCTCAGATGAGGACTTTGTTGCACTAAGTAGACAGGTAATGCACTTTGACTTCCTAGATCATGAGCTGATGGAAGAATTAAATAGTATGGTGGTACTTGAGATAACCTTGAAGGATGGGCGTGGTCTTCCAGATCCACTGGGATTTCATTATTTTGCAGACGTTTTTGCAAGTTTGGTTGTGAACTCGTCGGTGGGTGTGACGACTGAATCGGGACAAAATACGCTCCGTTTCCAGTCATTTCGCTAGCGGTGTTCTTACGTGTCTTCTTTCTTTCATGGTCGTTGTCGTTGCAGTAGTCAATGTTTTCTTTTCGTTCATTGTTGTAGTTTTTGTTGATGTTGTAGTGGTGCTGGTGGTGGCCATTGTCGTCGTCGTCGTTGTTGTCGTTGTTGTTGTTGTTGTTGTTGTTGTTGTTATTGTTGTTGTTGTTGTTGTTACTGAAGTCGTTACCGTTGTTACCCTCGTTGTTGTTGCTTTTACTGCTGTGTATAAATGGTCCAACCATTTCACTTAATCCTTGTAGCATCTTTTTCATGTCCTTCATGTTTTTCACAATGCTCTCTTGAAGTATTTTAACTCTTCCTAGGTCCCCCTTAACAAAATCTAAGTCTGACTTCTTGCCCTTCCCATAACGCTTCCCAAATCGCTCACCAAGAATGTTCTTTATCGTTTTTACGTCTTCACCTACTCGTTCAATTGTCGGCCGCTCTTCGAGATTCGTTGGTAGTATCCGGCCGAGATTGTTTTGAACTACCTCTGGGCTTCCGTTCTTCTTGATGAAATGATAATACTTCTTCCTCTGCTTTTTTGTCATCGATTTCTGAAGCATGAGAATGGTGCAAGCTCTTTGCATAACAGCGTTAGCTACAGCATTCTCGTAAAGTCTTTCGAAAGTATTCGAGAGTAGAGCAATGAGTAAATTGAGAGTGACAATCGCAGCTATTCCAATGAAACTTCCACATAAAAGCCGAGCCAGAACTGGACTTTTCTCCTGCAGTTTATCGAAGCTATGGTCACCGACAACCATCATGGAGAACATGTTGTAAAGGAGAGGGCCAATAGTTTTGTATCCATCTACAGGATGTAACGAGATCGCACCGAAGGTGATCCAAAATGCGCAAGTATATGGCACTACAATAACTGAGTTGAGGAATCCCCATTTTATGATGTCTCCTAAGACATTGCCAAAGATGACCACAAAGGGGCCCGCACCTTCAAACGGTCTGGCATATTTGAATATTCTAAACCAGAGGATCAAAAGCAGAGCGATCATGAAATGATGGTGAATTTCCTTTGAGCTATCGGTGCTATAATAGAAGAAAGTCGCGTGGGACATCATAGTTGCGAGAATGAGGATCAGGGCAACCCAATCGAAATACATCCACGGATCAGATGCCGAGATGAGGGAGAGACTTCTTACGGCCTTTATCTCAGATTGCAGATAATGAGTCTCTTGGGGCCATCTTGGGTGACAATATTGGAGATCTTGTTCTAACTGTAGCGCTCGCCATTCCCGCCACTTCTTTAGCTCTCGTCGAGTTTTTATGGTATCTAGGAAGAGATGTTATCAACAAATTTATGATTGAAAAAGAAACCTTTTGTTTGCTTCAGATCACTTTCATTTCAACAGTTTGTATACTTAAATTTATTCTAAAACTCATGAATCATTCACCAGGAAAATTCAAAAGAAATTCTAACACATTATAACCTTAAATCACTGTCAGTTAACATTGATACAGAATTGATTAATAAAACATTATTCTATTCTTAAGAAACTTTCTCCAGCTATCCTAAATTGACTTAGGCTATATTGTAGAAGTGATCTACAAAAGTTGTGTCCGTTCGGTGTCGGGATATATAGGAAGTTGGTGTCGCCTATTTCAAAACGTTGCCAGATTAAATATCACTGTCGTGTTTGGTTTATAATTTGTTCATAATTATGGCGTTCTATTTCAATTTACTCATTGGAAAAAAATCAAAACTAACCCATTTACGGAATGAATTTTTAATATCCTGTATGGTGTCTTGGATGAACATTCTTTTAAGACTTGCATACTCACTTGTAATTTGTTTCTTTATTTCTACTATTGTAAGGAAGATCACTAGAACACCAACAGCTATCCTCCAAACATGATCTTGGAGTGGTACATACAAATCTCTTCCATATCTTGGTATCGTTACTCCTACCCCTGACCACAGTATTGCGTATAAGAGATTCAACACCAGTCCCTGCACTGCTCCCCACTTGCCATATACCTGCCACTTCACGGTAATTAAGCGTTGCATGACAGGATGCAAGATGACGTCAAATCTTTCGTTTTGCACAGCGATTTCCAAAGGAGTGCGAGCAGATGTTTTGTCATCGTTTAATCTGGCGCCTTCAAGGTAGTTAAGGAAGTAAAACTCTTTACGGTTGATGGTGTCTGTGGATTGGAATTGATCCAACGCTTCGAGAGCAATGTCGGGAATCTTTTCAATCAAAAGGGACAGAGCAGAGTTGCCCGAGTTATCGTACACCCCAGCCGGGGCGCCTTCACTGACGAGGAATTTGGCGGCCTTGTAACGGTTCATCTCTGCTGCAACCTTTGAAGAAATGGATATACAGTTAAAGTGTTCATGGATCATAAAGAGTCCACATCGAAAACAAGCTGAAGGGAGCATGATAACTGAACTGAACGGCGAGCACTCGAAACAGTAGATTTTTGAAACGTTTTTACAAATATTAAATATAGCTCATCCTGTAAATAAATTTGGAGAAAAGCTTCGAGTAGAAGTAGAAGTACCTGTCATTTTCCTTTAAAGGATAAAACTCGATTTAGTGATCGACGTACCTGAAGTGGAGTCCGGTTCTTGCCGTCGCGAGCGTCTATATCTGCTCCATATCCCAGCAACATGTTGAGGGAGTGGATGGCATCATTCTTTGCTGCAAAATGAATAGGTGCTTGATCCTCTCCGCATGTCTTAACGTCAAGGTTCGCTCCATTTTGAATCAGAAATTCCACCATTTCTGGGTAGTTTACTGCAGCTGCAACATGTAGGGAAGACCGACCAAAGTGGTCCTGGTGATTGACATCGGCGCCTGTTTGGATGCGAGAGGAACTTAGTAAGATGATAGTTGAAGAAAATCTGACTTTATCGGATAGGTAATGTTGGTTTTATGATCAAATTAACCGTGCGACTGCACTAGAATAGTGGTTAACGGCAGAATTCTATTAGTTTAATTGTAGAATAGTGATGAAGTAGTGGCAGAATAATCTTGTAACAATAATGGAATTGTTCCTAAACAATGTGCAGGATTGTAGTGAAATGATAGTGAGATGATTGGATTTTGGTGGAAGAATAATGGGGTGGATATACAGTGGGATGAAAAAAGGATTGAAGGAGAACAGACAATCGTGGCATAGTTATGGGTTTGTAATAGGTTAACGGTTTGAAAACGACGGCTTTCTAAATGAGATACTGGTTAAAAAAGTGTTCATATTGTAGTAAGTGGAATACGGAAAGGATATCAGAATAATATTGAATTGTGGTAGGCGTATTATCACATCATGGTGTGAACGGTGTGAGGTAATTTCTGAAAGAAGAACGTCGTACATACATACCGTGTTGGATGAGAAAGTTCGCCACATCGATGTTCCAAGATCGAGCGACTTCATGGAAAACTGTTTGTCCTGTTTTGTCTGAGCTGTTAATATCCGCACCATTCCTGAGCAGGTTTTCCACGAAATCAAAGTCAAAAGTGTCGTCTTGATTATTTGAGTTAGCTAAGGTTGCGAGATAGTGAATAAGAGCATGGTTCCTGACGTTCTGAGCTTCATGTCCTGTCGTATCGCTTGACCCTAGTTCATCTTCTAAAACTGCGTGCATCGGCTCATCGGTTCGGTTTGTTCCTAGTTAAGAAACACGAACATTGCAGTTGGTCAGTGGTAGCCTTATTTACAGAAGAAAATCCCGCAGCGAAGAACAGTACTGTTGTGCATTCATCTCGTCATTCGAGAAACGTTTGAAAACACTACTTACTTTGTCGTTTCCTTATGGACGGTCGAAAGATCTAAAACGCCACCTTTTGAAAACGCATTGGACAATTGTGTATAGTTAACCAGACGTTGAGTGGTTGTGTGGAGGTTTTTGAAGAGCAACGAATTTGAAGCAATGATAGTACATACATATATCATTATCGCTATATACATGTACGTATTTAAAACAACTGGCGACGCTACTAAATTAATCGCCAAATACTTTCAGGTTGTTAAAGAATACCTGGAATTTCTTTCAAGAGCATTTCTTCATATAGTTTCTTTCTATCCGTGGACTGTTTGCGTCTGGAATCCAGCTTTATCCATTCCATGGTTGCGTCGTCCATCGTTTGTGCACTTTCTGCAGAAACGCAGAACAAAAGCTTGATTAGCTTGAAAATGTGTTTAGCTCCCCAGCAAAACGTTATAAAAACTTAACTGTGGGGTTTCTCATATTGATACATGCTGATTTTGTACAGGACGGTCCCGTAATGTGTTGTGTTCGGCGATCCTGTTCACAGGGAAGGTTCTCAGTTGTATGAACGCTGGGAACAGTGAAAACAGTGAGAACAGATGGATATGCATTGTACATATGAGATAATCAAAGATTTTGCCGATGTTAGTTTGCAATGTCGTGACATACTTTTAACATCCTGAAAGAGTATTACCAGTGTGTAAAAATGAAGGTGAGAGACTGATCAGGGTTGATACAGCAGGTAGTCCAGCTGCGGGTAGTTGTCGATTAGAGAAATCCATATTTTAAGTCGATTGTTGTCATGAAAGCTAGAATTTAATTTTGTACTTGCTATGCCTGGCCAATAAAAAGAAAACCAACGTCAAAGTATCACTGCGTACTGAACAATGTCCATGAAAATCGGCGTCGAGATTTGTTGATCACTGCCGTTTTCATATTTGTAGCGAAAAGAGAGTCTTTAGTAATTTCTATCTGCAATACATGGACAACTACAAAGAGGTTGTTTACATTGAGCCAGGCTAACCCAATTAGCTAGGCTGATTAGTTTGATGAAGATCTATCCATGGCTTGTGTAAGACACCCAGAATAAATTTCGACGATAGAAGAGGATTTGTCTGGGTGCAGGAACAGCCCAAAGTTAATTTTAGGCATCGTTTGCGGAAGGAGGAAGATTGTCGCAGCTTAAGTCAGTCCCGGTTGTGAGCCAGGCTAGCCAGCTGGTATAAGCGGCTCCTGAGGCATTCACTGAAGAAAGAACTTAGTCACTGTTATTCACATTTAGACAAAGACACGTGAAAAGTAAACCTTAGACGGGGGAAAAAATGATCAGTAAGAAACTTTATGGTTCGCTAATTTCAGTCAGCGAAGAGTTGCCAGGCAATAATACTTCATAAAGAGAGAGGAGATGAAATAAAAGAACAATTTATTCTATGAATACCAACCCACGAAAATGGTGGCAAAGACACCAGATTATTCCTATTTTTGGACGCGGAAAATGTAAAGTGGATTTTAAGGCGACGATGACTTAAAACGATGTGATTAACTGGATGAAGAGAAACAGAACAAATAGTCAAAAAGAAAGCTTGCGTGGGCTAACGGACAAAAATTTTAAAAGACATGCGGTTATCACCCTGTCATATTAAATTTCGCTTTGAACCAACGCTATCAACGAATACCTGATGTGTTTTTCGGGAGTGTTTCCTGCCTTATTTTCTTTTCGTCGGCGAAGTGGTTGCCAGTCGAATCCAATAATGCTGCTTTTTCGTTCGTATCTGTCATCTTTTAATTAAACTTTCCACAGGAAAAAAAAAAAAAAAAAAAAGACTGCTTTAGTAGTTCGAGTTTGGGTTTAAAGCCACGTAGAGTTGAACAGTGCATAACTTTGGGTTTTGATCTCATTTATTTACTAAAATAGGAGCTTGGTAAAAGTTCAAGTGCCACTTAATCCGTCGTTTTCAACTTTGCAGTGTTCGCAAGGTCTTTCGTAACTAGAGTGGCTGAAAAATAAATAAACGCCGAAATTTCAACTAGTTTCTCCGATAAAATCTGGTTAACTGATGAAACGACTGCAGGTGTCCAAAGCAATTGTATCGTTCGATATGACCGCACGACTTTTCCGCCATTTTAAAGAAACAGATTTTTAACTAGCGCTTAATCAACGGACTGTTTGATGCGGGAATGGTTGGCTTGAAAAAATATCCGATATTGGTAAACCGCTAAAAGTATGAGCGATATTATCAAATATATCGGCTTAATTAAAGTCACGCTCTATAGGTACTATGTAGAGAATCCTGAAAAATTCCCAACCTTGAACTCTTGAGTTTTGGTCGTTACTTTCTTTGAATTCTATTTTTTCTGTTTCTCTCTGAACGTTAGTCAGACGCTTCATGTGCATTTCTTGCCAAAGAGAGAAATTTATTATGAATGACGCTAAATTTTAACAAACGTTAATATTTACTTTTTCGAATCATGGAAAGCGTACTGACGTTAGTCAGTTGAATGCTTTTTGCTGGAAATTATGAAGAAGTTGTTTACAAATTTAAATTTCTACACCTGTTGCGTAAAATGTAAACTGAGCGCCAGATGGTGATAGAACCGGGAGCCGTCTTACGCTAGCATATCTTGACTGCCGTATAGGCAGCACATATGCTGCGCCTACACCTTAACTTCTTGTGTGAGTTTTGGTGGTCCACTGATTAAAACGACTCACCGGTCATCAAAGGTTTGGGGTTCGATTCCCTTATGGGGCGAAGAGATCGTTTTTGTGAGCTTTAATGGGCTTGACGAACGTTCATCTATTATCAGTAATATCTTCGACCTCCCACATACATCTCTCTCATTGAATATAATTATTAGCATATCATGGCTAGCGCATAGGCAACACATATTTCCAACTTGCAGCTTAGCTTACCACCTGAGTTTCAACGATAGCTCGTTGGTTAAAGTGTCTCACCAGTCATCAGGAGCTCGTGGGTCCCAACCTTTTCTGGGCCATAGAAATCGTTTTACTGAGGGTATGAGCTTTATGTACGTCCTTGTATCGTTCGTTTTAGATGTCTTCTAAAATGAACTTCCTGACACGCTAATTCGCAAAGGAAGTTTGGAAATTTATCTTTTATAAGCCGAAAAAAAAAATAAACTTCTTCACATATAAGGGCACATGTGTCTTTATCACATATGAAGACCCGACACGGTTATCGTTTTATTTCGAATTTTCCTCATGAATTATTAAAGCATTTTAGAACATTGTTTGCATATCGTGGCTGCTGCATATGCAGCACATATGTTGGGGCTGCACGTTAGCTCGCTATCTGGGTCTCAGTAGTTAAATGGTCAGAGCTTCTCACCGGTCATTACTAGGTTGCGGGTTCAATCTTCGTTCGAGGCTCAGAAATTTTTTTTCCTAGGGTACGAGCTGGACAAACGTCCACATATCGTCTGTGATATCACCAAGCTGACACATGTATATTGTGTAGGATTCATCCCATACCGTAGCGTATCGCTTTCCCAGAGCTAGTGTTCTGTTTATTGACGATCTCGACATATAGGGAATCGACGGGATATCGTTACATAGGAGCTACTGAAAAAGTCGTACCGGCAAACCGATTGGGGATTTAACACCGGTGTCTTTGGTATATCGGTGTACTGACCACCCTTACTTTGTAGCCACAAATAATTCTAAATGTAATAATGGACTCTGCATAACTTTTCTTTTTCTCCTTTTGTTTTTTAATATCTGTGATCGATATTATACAATTACATCTGAAATTTTGACTTGGCAAGGAGCTACAAATAAGCATTTGTAAGTGAGTATTTAATTATTTATCCCCGATGGATAATCTCAGCTATTACTAAGCTGTCCCCCCTAGTTGAGGTGGAGAAATGGCCACCCCTTGTGGGTACAGTGTTGCTATCTGGGGAAACCGTAGGTACTGCACACCAAGCTTTTTACACGTGACTGAAGTAACTTTAGCCGGACAACTGCACAGAGACGGAGTCGAACCGCATTCACACACGTTGATTGCCACTTTACCACAAAAACCTCACACGATGATCTACTAGCGGATTATCAATCTTTAATCATAACTTCTGAGAGCACGTAGTAAACTTTGAAAGCTGTTCAGTTTTATTTTCGTTGAGTCTAATCTTCCTTAGAATTTCAAACTATGATTATTGGTTTACGTCATAGTTCTTGTTACATTATAAACCTTTAATATGCCTATTTTGCGTGTTTTTTGCTGGGCTTTATTATTTCTTCTCCGTCTGCGATTCCCGCCTGGTACCTCTGTCGCCCGTATGTGGTACACCAACTGAACTATCGATCCCTTCACTCTGGACGTCCTATGAATATCCACCTGAGTTTTCGGAGTGAGGTTATAATACATGTAAGTTATTTATTCTAAAGTTTACCGAGCAATATCCAAGCTAATGACATCTGATAATTTGATAGCAATTGATAGCTTGTGGAAACACGGCGCAAATTATTTAGTGCTTTATGATTGTTGCTGTTAACTGGTGTTGAATAATTTATTTGCTCATTTCATAACCTATTACTTTATCATCATTTTTTATATATTCCCACGCTAACCTTCAAGGAATTAAAACAAGAGCTTTAGTCGATTGTAGCCTTTACAAGAACATCAAGATCAGTTGGCTGGCTTCATGTAATCTCGTTTTACCTTTTGTCAATTCCAGACTGCTCTCTTCACGTTGTAATATAAGCTCCGTGTTACGACTTAACCAAAACACATCGTCCACTAGAGGATAATTTGTTGCTATACATTATGCGTGTAGAAGAGGACCAATTCCTTAAATTGGTGTCTTCATGTAGAGCTTTCCGTATAAGAATATTAGGTTTATCTCGTGTTACAGTATTGATTCACTGCAGCTTTCTAAACTATTGATGTTTCTAAACGTTGATGTATCAAGTCAAAATGCTTAGTGTTGGTTAAGGTCTGTTAACGTGACCACTTTCTATGTTCTAGAATTCACTGTTTTATCATTGTAAGAAATAGTATAGCCCAGGATAAAATTCAGCGTAAAGACGTGACAAAGTTTTAATCTTACGTTTCGTTGCATACATTACAACGTCGTTCGAGATATGGTAGCCACGGACGTACCAGGTGGGAACCGTTATCATGTAGGAATTTTTATTTTTTCAAAAATGCACAGTGAATGAAACACACATGGAGAAGTAAAAGATAAAACATATTCCGAAAAATAATGTCATCTTGTAAACTCAAGATTTGAGTTACATAAGAGACGAAAGTGAAATGATGATATTTCGATTTCGATTTTATTACAAAATCATCTTCAGACCAAGTGACTTTACATAAACATACTTAGGTCTTTATATATTTACATGAACCGTCATGACATCATCGGTGAAGAAGAAGAACGCCTACCTGGCTATATTTACATGTCATCACGGTTCATGTAAATCTATAAAGACCTAGGTATGTTTATGTAAAGTCACTTGGTCTGAAGATGATTTTGTAATAAAATCGAAATATCATCATTTCACTTTCTGTGTCGTCTCTTATATAACTCGAATCTTGAGTTTACAAGATGACATTATTTTTAGGAATATGTTTTATCTTTTACTTTTTAAAGCTGTCGGCTGGTCGTGGATTTTGGTCGAACACATGGAGAAATTAGTATACAATATTTAATTGACTGAAGTATCGTTGTGCAGCTAACAACATCTGTAGAGTAAGAATAGGATTAATATTACAGGATCTCGACTTAAGTGCGTAGGCTATTTACAAAATTAGATGGGACTATTGAGGCGTTAAGAAATTACTTAATCACGCAAAGCGTCATAGTGTCAAGGTGATGGGACACACAGAAATGACAAAAGAAGAAATTAAGATAAAGTTAAAGGAATGGATCGGATGTTACAACTGATGTTGTAAGATGTTGGATGTTGTTAGCTGCACAACGAAACGTCATTGAATTAAATATTGTATACTAACTTCACCATGTGTTTCGTTCACTGTGGCTTTTTTCAAAATATGTTGCTGGGCACTAATTTTTCTTACACGATCGTCAGAGATAGACATTTACATGATGCCTTAGCCAAGATACATACATTTACAATGTGTGATAAATTAGCAAATAAGAAAGTAGATTAAAGTTACAAATGAGTAGGGTAAACAAAGACAGACGCTAAGTTAACAGAAAAGTTAAGAAACATCTGAACGTTGGCACTTAGGCGTCTTCATCTGGGATCTCGTTAGCGAGAGTGCGTTGTTCAGACAAAGTTATCGTAGGCGAGTCATCCGCCAACCCTTGGGATGTTTCGGTACTTGACTGACCATTTCCATCTGATCCATTCTGAAGATGGCCTTCAGTAACCAAGAGTAATGCATCTTGTGTACCTTCCTGGAATACGGTCGCTTGATATTCCTGTCTTCCTGTCTCGGTCCCATTCATTTTTTCCTCAAAAAAAACAACCTTTTCCATGATTTCGGGAGCAATTGGTGTTTGAACACGGGAGACGATTAATGGATCTGCTTCATTTTCCGCTGTCATATTGTTCACAGGAAATTGGTTTTGTAAAACAAGTGGTAGAGCTAATTCACGCGAATCAGGGAGCCTTGGTTCTCGTTTCGAAGGATTTTCTTGTAAATCATTAGACTTGGGTGAAATTTCAAGAGGTTGATTCCTTGAACTGTCACAATCTTCTTGCTGTTGGATTCCTCTAGTTTGATCTTGCAGTGGTGTTCCTCTGGGTACGTTTGTCACTGGTATTTGCAGAGATACCATTTCATTGAAGTGGTTGTCCGATGGCTGGACGTCTGTTGCTTGATCGTTGAGATGTGGGGATGACGTTCCTTCTTGCAGGAATTCCTTTTGCTGATTTGTTTCAGAAAGATGCGATACCATTGACTGTGGTGCGTAGGATTGAGCATCTGGTTGGGCGTGGTAAAAATGCTGAAGTCTGGAATCGCTATTAGAATGTGAAATCATGTCGCGTGTTTGCTGTGATTTCTGTCCGCCGGGATCAGAAATATATTGGTCACCATTTCGCTCCATCATCCGGGATGAAAAGTGATTCTCGCCCGATACTGATGAGCTTGGAGCACTTGCCTTGTCTGTAGTTTGCTTATATGATTCATTTACGAAGCCACTCTGGTCGTACACGAAACGTTCTGGTGGATATTTCTGTGGAGAAAACTGATTCAAGCGTTCGCCATCCCGTTCAAAGCCATAATTTTGAACTGCGGAAGATTTCTGGAAGTTCTGCATTTCCGCCGGTCTTCGGATATTTTCTACCACTGCAGATTCCCGGAAACCTCGTGCCTGCCTTGGGTATATGACTGTATTTTGTGCCGACCTGTACATTGGTTGATTAATACTGGCATTGGCAGGTCCTCTATCTTCTGTTCTTCTCGTTTGAATGTCGTACGTCGAAGGCTGAATGTTAGACTGTCCTGTAATTTGTGTATTCTCAAATCCACTACCATGATGGAAACCTTGTTCCCGCTCAAGAGCCCCTGCATCTATTAAAGGGCGTTGTAGTGGATTGGTAAATGCAAACGCATTTCTGTTCTTCAGAAACGTTCTGTTCAAATTCTTGGAGTGTGCTTCCTGTTGAAGATCTTGCTGTGCGAGATATCCTGAAGACATACGTTGGCTCTGTGGTTCATAAACTGGCCGAAACGCCGTGTAGTTTGGACTTGTTTGAGTAAACTTTGGTGGGTAAGTTTGACCACTCATACCAGCAGAAATTCCTTTATTTGGCCAGAAACCGGGGAGGTTTGGTTGAGAACTTCCGGGTGGATATGCCAAGTGCAGACGCACGGGATTTAATCCCTTTCCCATCATGTCATTTGAGAAACGCTGACTTGTACTTTGTCCGGCACTGGGGTATGGTAAATTAGGAATAAACTTCTCCTTATTGCCCATATCACCTCCTTGGTCTATACATTTAAGGCGACCTTGATGGCTACTTTTCTTCCTTTGTCTGTTGTGAGACCCGAATGCTTTGGAATGTCGCTTTCTCCTGGTACTGAAAGATCGCGAACTGTCAAGTGAGCTGTTAGAGTCATCCGTGTCTGAGTCGTCTTCTGAACTGCTTTCGGATTTCTTACCAAGTTTGTGTGTCCGAACTGTAGCTTTCTGGTCAGGAGCCGGCTTAAGATTTGGCGATAATTGAAGGGTAGCTGAGGGTGATGCAGGAATAGAAACACTGTTAATGTTATTTGCTACGTTGTCGACATTATTGTTGTTTTGGTCGTTGTTTTCGCTGTTGTTGTTGTTAGTGTTGTTAATGTTCTCTCGTAGAGTTTCCAACGTTTCTGTGATTCCCTGTAGCACCATTTTCATATTTTTCACGTCGTTCACTAGTTCTTCTTGAAATCTCTTCAATTTGCTAACGTCCATTTTCACAAAATCGATATCAGATTTCTTTCCCTTTCCGTACCTCTTCCCAAATCGCTCGCCAAGGATGCTCATTATGATTTTGATGTCTTCACGCACACGTTCGAGCGTCGTATGCTCGTCGTGGTCCGTCACCGATAACCGCCCGAGATCATTCCGAATTACTTCCGGGCTTCCTTTGTTTTTTATAAAATTATAATACCGTTTCTTTTGCTTTCGTCGTAACGATTTCTGGAGTAAGAGAATGGTGCGAGCTCTTTGCATGACAGCGTTAGCTACGGCATTCTCGTAAAGTCTTTCGAAAGTGTTGGAGAGTAGAGCGATGAGCAAATTGAGAGTTACAATCGCAGCGATTCCGATGAAACTTCCACATAAAAGTCGAGCCATGATCGGACTGGCCTTCTCCAGCCTGTCGTAGCCATGATCACCTACAACCATCATGGAAAACATGTTGTAAAGGAGAGGACCGACGGTATCGTAGCCTTCCACAGGATTTAACGAGATCGCACCGAAGGTGATCCAAAAGGCACAAGTATACGGCACTATGATAATAGAGTTGAGAAATCCCCATTTTATGATGTCTCCGAAGACACTGCCAAAGATAACCACGAAGGGGCCCGCGCCTTCAAACGGTCTGGCATATTTGAATATTCTAAACCAGAGGATCAAAAGCAGAGCGATCATGATGTAATGATGGACCTCTTGTGATGTGCTGCTGTTGAAGTGGAAGAATGTCGCATGGGATATGATAGTTGCCAGAATGAGCACCAAAGCAACCCAGTCAAAATATATCCACCAGTCAGAAGCCGAGATGAGGGACAAATTTCTAACTGCCTTTATCTCGGACTTCAGATATTGAGTCTCTTGGGGCCATCGTGGGTGACAGTACTGGATATCTCGTTCTAGCTCAGCGGCTCGCCATTCTCGCCATTTTTTTAACTCTCGTCTAGTTTTTATGGTATCTGTGGGAGAAAAAGAATGTTATGTGAAACTAAGGCGGTATATCTTCCCGAACAAGAACAAATAACCGACCACGTGGTCAAAAACGCATAGGTTGCGACAGCTCCGGAGCGGTATTGAATCAGACTTTCTTCACATCTTTCGCTACCACATAGCGTGGTGTGTCTAATTCGGGTTATTTTCTTCCTGATATCAAGCAATAACCTGAAACGACTTAGATCGGACTCGTTACCATTTATCTCAGCATGTCTACTGTTCCTTGATTACTACGGTTCTACGATGGAACAACTTCCAAACATTGACAATAACCAATTTATAGCGACTTGTAATCGAGCTGTTGTTACAATTTCATTGACATTTAGTCAAACAGTAAGAGATAAAATCTTTTGACAAACCGGTGAAATGTTTTGCCTTTAACGGTGTCTCGTTTCTTGTTTCAAACTAACTTACTATTACGAGGTTTAAAAAACTGGTAAAAATTTAATCTGACATCTTCAAATGTTCTTCAACAGGGTGTAACTAGGGTATTTTCCTCGAACATTAAGGGAAGTGTTGGCAGGAGACTTCCAACAGTGACGCTTCACTTGTGAGCGTTATTTATTCATTGAATGGTGTTCCCAGTATTTTCAGTACGCACACACTTACTTGTAACTTGCTTTCTTATTTCTACAAATGTAAGCAAGATTAGTAAAACACCAATGGTCAGCCTCCAGACATTCTCGCGGATCGGTAAATACAAATCTCTTCCATACTTCGGCAAAGTCACTCCGATTGCAGTCCACAGTATGGTATACACGAGATTCAGTACCAGGTCCTGCACTGCGCCCCACTTGCCGTACATCTGCCACTTCACGCCAATCAGGCGTTGCATGACGGGATGCAAGATGATGTCAAATCTTTCGTTTTGGACAGCGATTTCCAGAGGAGTGCGCGCAGGCGTTTTTTGGTCCTTCAACTTGGTACCTTCGAGGTAGTTGAGAAAGTAAAACTCCTTGCGGTTGATGGTGTCAGTGGAGTGGAATTGATCCATCGCTTCGAGAGCTACCTCCGGAATCTTTTCAATCAAAAGGGCCAAAGCAGAGTTGCCCAAATTATCGTGAACACCCGCAGGAGCTCCTTCGTTGATGAGAAGTTTGGCGGCTTTAGAACGGTTCATCTCTGCTGAAACCTTTAAAGAAATATGTCTGCGTTAAACGTTACTCGTTGTGACGTGCCTAGTTAAGGTTTAAACTTCGAGAAAAATTTGATTCCATGAGCTGAAATGACATGGCTTTTCGCTAAATAAATAAATAAAGTTAATCTGTGTGTGCGTTTTTGACGATTAAATCAACCTCAAGCGTTTTTTCTTGGCTTCATGTAACCAGGTCCCCACATCTTTATCCCTCCTACCTGAAGAGGAGTTCGGTTCTTGCTGTCACGTGCGTCAATGTCAGCTCCATATCCTAGCAACATCTTGAGAGAATTTATAGCGTCGTTCTTTGCTGCGAAGTGGACAGGCGCCTGTCCTTCTCCGTGTGTCTTAATATTGATGTCTGCTCCATTTTGGAGAAGAAATTCCACCATTTCTGCGTAGTCTACTGCCGCCGCGACATGGAGAGGAGACCGACCAAACTGATCCTGGTGATTAACATTGGCACCTGTATACGTAATAGGCGAACAAAAAGATTGTATAACAGTGTGGTGTCAGGTAATTGGGCAAATAGTTCCTCTAGTCGGACGTACTAATCTAGAACTACCTATTATTTTGTTATTTTACTTTATAAAACTTGATTAACCGGGTCGAGTTCAGATTTCACCAGGTAAAACCTCGTTGAATTCACCCTGAATAATGTATCACCCTAGTGGAAAAGGTTTTCTAAAAAAACAAAATAATCCAGGTTTCTTACAACCCTGAACGGTTGAACATTTTCAGAAAAGCAATTGGATGACCGTAGAATATCTGTGCCTGACAACAGGATAGTGGAAACATATACCGTAGAACTTCGCTAGCTCGAACTCGGTTAACTCGAACCAAATTCAATTTCCCCTGCATTTGATCACATTTCCCCTATCATTTACTACCACATAACTCGAACTCGGTTAATTCGAACTCCCCGCTAACTCGAGCTAATTTCATACTCCCTTGGTTCAAATTTACCCCGTTAACTCGAACTCTATTTTGGAAACGTCGGTCGATAAACCTAAAAGTATCAGGACGTAGCTGTTTGACTAGACGGAATCTTGAATCTTTACTGATAACAAGGTGACAATGTATGGAAACGTAATTCAAACCCAGAAAAGACCATCTTTCCGGATTGACACGATTTAAAGTCCACATAACGAATTGATTATCCTGGGTAAATATTGCGCACACAATTATAATTCGATGAAATGAGTCTTAGATTGTCACGCAAATTAGTCTTGAGTAGCCCGTAGCAACTGTTCTAGTTTATCCAGTTTATTTCGTAGGGCTTTCAGAAAATTGTACAGCCGTATGTATACGACCCAAACATTCACTGAACCTGCACATGTATTCTGGTGCAGTCATTTTATCATAAACAGTTATTCAACTCAGTAATGGTAGACATTAAAAATATGATAATATTAGAATTCAGGACAACACGTTCAACTCTATCCACGATGAAAAATTAAAATATTCTTAACTGACTGGACCAAAATGACTGGCAATTGTGGATGAATCATAAAACCACGATACCGTATTAATTATTAACAGGATACTTGAAATCCAACGCCTACCCCACTAACTCGAACTATTTTTCATTATCGTTGGCAGTTCGAGTTAGCGGAGTTCTACTGTATCATGGCAGAATACAATGGGCTGTATCGTATCGTTTAACAGTTATAACAAGGCAAACTAATATTGGGTTGTCATAAAAGATGTGGTGAATGTTACAATATTACAAGTACCGTTTTTGATAAGGAATGTGGCCACGTCAATATTCCATGATCGAGCTACTTCGTGAAAAACTGTTTGTCCTGTTTTGTCCATGCTGTTAACGTCTGCGCCATTTCTGAGAAGGGACTCGACGAAGTCAAAGTCAAAAGTGTCCTTTGTGTTATTGGAACTAGCTAAAGTCGCAAGGTAATGAATAAGGGCATGGTTCCTGACATTCTGAGCTTCACATCTTTCTGTCATCTCGCTCTCGCCGAGTTCACTTTCAAGAACTGCGTGCATTGGCTCGTTAGGCCGGTTTGTTCCTATGTCAGGAAAACCAAAAAAAATAACAGCGATGTTTATCTCGTCTCACTTAAAATCTCAGAAAAAATTCCCGGTTAGGAATTTTGTTTTTTCGTCCCAATGATTTCTTGCTGGTGCTTTTTTCTTTTTTACCTGGAATTAGAGTTGGGTCGAATCGCCTGTTCTGAACTTTTAGCTTTATTAAATGGTTCTGAGAACCTTGTGCTGAAGATTTGCCTTCGATTTCAATGGTCAACCGCTAAATGCTGAAAGCTGTCTCGCTTGAACTTTTTGGCCTTACGCCGAAACCTGGGCAGTTCGTGATGAAATAAAGTTTCTCCCCCCTTTCTCTTCCCTTCTTCTCCCTTCTTCTCCCTCCTTTCTCCTCCCTTCTTCTCCCTCCCCCTCCCTTCCTCTTCCTCCCCCTCCCTACATAACGACTACTAGGACAGCAAGAAATCATCAAACATAAAATGATGAGATGATAGATGAACGATCATCAAGCTCTATCCTCAGAAAAACGATTTCTGAGCCCCAGACCGGGATCGAACCCGCAACCTTCTGATGACCGGTGAGACGCTGTAACCATTGAGCTACCAAGGCTCAGATGGTGAGCTAAAGTGCAAGTTCGACATATGTGCGACCTAAGCGGAAACCACTATATGTTAATAATAATATTGGTGAAATTTATATTTTTTAGAAGTGTGAGAACTTTGAGATATCTTGAGATAATAGATGAACGATCGTCAAGCTTTGTCCTCTGGAAAAACGATTTCTGAGCCCCAGACGGGGATCGAACCCGCAACCTTTTGATGACCGGTGAGAGGATAGAGCTTGTCGATCGTTCATCTACTATCTCAAGATATCTCCAAGCTCTCACACTTCTAAAAAATATAAATTTCAAACATAAAATGAGTCAGCAACACTGAACACGGGGACGGGCGGATGTACAAAAAGCATTAAATTTTATCGTACGACTAGAACTGTCCAAGACTTCTGTCACTGATGGTAGATTCGCTTTCGCATTCAAATCAAACACATTTTAAAAATCTCTCAAATTATCTTTACTAATTCTTCAGTTAAGACCGTTAATAAAGTGCAATTGATTGCATTTTGTAATCCAACCTTCACCTTATTATCTTTTTCATATTGTTATGCAAAGTTGAAACATGTTTCTATGGACATACTCGGCAAACACAGGTTGGGGTGGTTTTAACTTATCGTCTGTCTATGAAATGTTTTTTTCAGTAAATGAAATCATTCTGACATTAGATCTTCATCAGCCTAAATCCGACCAACGAGTTGAACATGCATCATGTAATGTCGTAACAATTACATAGTTACTTAGGTACGAGGCCTGGCAAAATAGTTACGTTAACAATGCGTTAGTATGTGGTGATTTCAGAATTTGAACAATATTGTATCCTTCTGAGACCAATTCTAGCTTAAGTAGGAACGGAAGTGTGTTTTGTCTACTTTGATGCAGAGGGTAGAATGTGCGCGCAAGAATGCATCCTAATTGACTTAATGCTGTGAGTGAATACCTGGAATTTCTTTCAGGAGCATTTCTTCATACAGTTTCATTCTTTCCGCCGACTGGTTGCGTCTTGGGTCCAACATCAACGCCCTTCCGTTTGTATCAGCCATCACTTCAATAATTTCTAGCAAGAAACACGAAACTACGATCATGTGCAACATTTAAACCTTCACTTGCAGTCAAAAGTCAAAGGAAAGAGTGTTTTGGAGGAAAAGTTTGTCTTGATTTAATGGCCTATTTGATAAAAAAAAAAAAAACAAACAAAAAAAACAACTCACAAAGTTACACAAGATTCAAGCACCCAGCACTGTGAAAAACAAAACTTGTCGAAGTAAGACACTTCAAGGTTTGACACAAGCTACACTGTAGCACATTTTCTTGCACAATAAAAGGCCTGAACGTCGAACTGATACGTCATAACCCCACTAGATTTTATTTTGCTGAAATAAACCGAATTTGAATTTTGAAAATGCTGAATATTTCTTGATGGGACTGTTTGAGATAGCTTTGTGTTTACACCGTCACGGCTTTCCTTTGGCAGATTTGCAATTTCATTCAACAGCTTCATATTAATGTTCTGGTTCTATAACAATCAAAAGGCTCTCAATGACAAAACTGTTGGCCTGCAAAGAATCGTCAACCAGATGTATAAACGTTAAAGCTTTGTTAACCCTATCATTTCTTCTATTATATTAGAAATGTTGGGCTCTTTTAATCGCCAAGACCTGCCTATCTAGCGAAGGTACTTACCTAGGCATAAAGCAGCTTAGTTCGAAGTCTGTTAACAAATCATTTGTAGAGTCTGCTACCGCAAATTTTACCCTTGTGGGTTTTGATTCTTGATGTTTTCAAATCCAAAGGAAGAAGAAATGCAATTCAGTGTTGGAGATCAAACTTTAATGAATCATTTAAGCGAGCATAGTTTCCTTTAAAATGCACCGGTATTTCTTTGTTGTCTTTGTATGACTTGTACTTGCAGCAATCATGGTCAAGATAGCGGTGCAAGCCAGCTGTTGTTATCAGCTATCTTCGTAGAAAAGATGTGTCGCAGTTATCGTCACCTAAATAACCCCGTATTCATTTAAATATGAAAAGAGTAAATTATTACTGGTTTCTTCAGCACACAGAATCTACATTGAACGATAGACACTAAAGTTGTAACGTGTTTAACTTGGTAAACGTTAAGTCCAGTTAACTACAGAAAGAAAAATCCATGAGGTCTTTTAAAAACTAGAAACACCATAATTAAGACAAGTGGATTTGCAGAGTACACCTTGTAAATAGTTCCAAGACAATGCTTAGTGAAAATGGAATTCAGTTTAAAGCAATTACTCTTTTGTGTTTACGTGCTTCTTGATCCATGTCTAATTATTTTTTCTTAGTCTGTAAAATATTGGCTTTAAGTTTTACTACACAAGACTTTAACTTCTGTTTTCCTCACCAGATGAATGTTGCGGTCCGGCATATAGGGTTATTTAATTAGCCATACATCCATTCAAAACTGGGAACTAACAACAACATGGCCGATATAAACGAACCGTCTTCGAGGCTCACGTTAGCCCAATACTCTTAGTAATTTGAAACATTAAATTTTAACAATTAAGATATTAAAATATTGTTATCTTCGTAAAGTTACAGACAAGAAAAGCCTTTCGGTTGCTGTTAATATTACCAAAAGTAACAAAATAATCCTTGATGGATTCTCATGCCATGAAAAATCAAAAACGCATGTTTCTGAAAGAAACCATTACCAGCCAACAGCTAAAAAAATAGAGTAAGAAACATACTCCGAAGATTAACTTACCATCTTGTAAACTCAATGGCTTTGAAATAAAGTAGAAATATTACCGTTATTAGTTTCGTCTTGTCTATTAGCTCGAATATTGAGTTTACAAGATGGTATTCTACGGGGTATGTTTCTTACTCTATTTCTGAAAGAAACATTGGTTATGTTAAGGACCACCAACACGATACGATTATCGTTTACGACTCTGTTCCTTGGCGAATGTAATTAGCTCTCAAGAGCACAACTGCTGCTTACTATTCGATTGTGAATGTTGCTTTTCGTCCTCAAGACTCCTGTGGTTGAATCCCATACATCAGAAATAACAACCCAATATGACAACTGTACCGTGTTAATGACCCTGCACCATTCGTATTGCTATTTTTGGCGTCACATGGCTCTCAGTAATCTCTGAGCGAGAATACATTATTAGGGGTTTTTGTGGGTCACGTAGGAAATCGCCCAGAAACACAGTGGTACCATCAGATTGTAAAGCTGAAGGGTCAGTACGCGTCGGATGCAATCTCGAGCCTTGTTTCTTTCGGTCGTCACCAAGGAACCATCGCCAACTGGGGCTCTGGAAAACCATTCTCTGCCGACAACTTAAAGAAGTACAACAAGAAACATACTCCGATGAATATCATCTTGTAAACTCAATATTTGAGCAATTAGACAAGACGAAACAAATCACGGTAATATTTCGACTTTATTTCAAAGTCATTGTCAAATCTAACAATACAAAGGATTTTGATTTTTCAAAGTAGTAAGAACAAAACAGTAGCTCACGAAATGAAGTCGAGTGGATCAATGATGTTCATGCCCTTTTGTGATACCTCGAAATCTGAATATATATTTCATACAGTAATCAATAACAAAGACACTTCAAAAGATTTACTAAAACCTCAAGATTATTTCGGGGCATGCACAGAAACAACATCACTTATCTGACGTGATCTGTAATCAGTACAGAATTGGAAACGTCATTAGCTCATGCTATCTTACACACAGCAGTGAGTGGTTCGCAGAAATTGCACCGTTCGCGGAATTCATTACACCTTTCATGCTTCTGTCCTCTACTTGGTTATATTGGTAACGACTAGTTTCTCGACCTATGAACAGCTACATTAATCCAATTCGTACGAGATTTTTTTCTCAGCTCCGATCACTTTGTTCAGCTTGTCTGTTTTCACAATTACTTAGAACTATCCCTGACAGATGATCCTGTTGTGATTCTTACTAGGTTGTATTTTCATAAAGTGACTGCTCACAACCCTAGGTTGTTCATGAATCGAGTTGTGAGGAAGAACTATCTGCCTTGCTGATCACCTACACGGGTACACCATGGCGCATATTGAGTCGAACCCGCTTCTAGCACTGAACGACTTGGCTGTCGTTAGGGACAATATCGCATGAGTCATCATCAAACCACGACTCCGTACGTCTAAGATCGTTCGGATCCTTCTGCAAAGGCACAAACTCGTTGTTGTCAACAATTTCACAATGGCGAAGGTAACGCGAATATAAGTCTCTGGCTTTATTTAATACTTTCTCCGAGTCGTGTTTGCGTACCATCTTATCAAACGAAGACGCCAACGAATTGTAGTCCTGCTCTTGAAGGACACGTTCTCTATGGAGAATCAAAATAGCAAGGCAAAGGAATAACGAAAATGGATTTCCGTTCCCTAGATGATACGGATCAGGCAGGCTGACCAATTCCAACTTTCCCCCGAAGTCGTTTAGATTCAATCTGGAACACTCATCTTCGTCGTCCAAGTTTTCGTCGTTGCTTGCGTCGACAAGGGATTGGTAGGAGTATGGTAACGAGGTGTAACCCTCGGACCGCAGTACGGCGGTGGAGTTATCGTGTCTTTGGGTGACTGTGTTGAATGTGTCGCCTCTTGAAGACTGAGCTGTATCGTTCGGAGGTGGCGGAAGAAGTGAACTCCAGATCACTTCCATCACGCGCAACGCGTCATCAAACTGGAACTCCCGCTTCAGATCCAAGACGAGCCAACGATAGCAGAAGAACATGTCGTCCGCTTCAATACTCAAGAAATACCTGTATAACTCAGGGTCCATTTTCTGCACAAGCAAGGACAAATGATCGAACTTCAAAGACATGGTTTTACCATCGGGAAGAAAATGTGCTTTGCAGCGGTTCATGAGTGCAGAAAAACAAGTAAATGTGATGGCTTCATCGTCCATGACAGCCATCAAAGGTGCAGCAAGATCACTCATACCTTGCGCGTATGAAACATCCTGGTTCAATACTGCATAAGTCACGAGCACGTTAAACAATGACTTCAAGCGTTCGTGATCGTCTGGCACATTGTAATACGAGTACGTTCGATCCGTGCGCCTCACGTCTTTCCAAACCATGTCTCGTAAGGATTTCGTCTTCGGAAACTCTTCTGGCTTCTGCCACAAACTTTTCATATGCCAGTATACCTTGGATTTCATCATCAAATATTGATCCCGCTCCATTTCCGTTAAATCGGGCGGGAAGACGTTCAGGAGGTGCTTCCAAACTTGCTTTCGCAAACTTGGTTCAACGCCCCAGTTGAACACAATTACCCATAACTCCTGTGGGTTCAACAAGTGTCCCTCATAGTCAAGATGTGCATACCAGTCAGCTTCCCCTAGCGGAGTCTTGCGAGTCATGTCAATGAAGGCACTTGTAATTTGATATAATGTGTTTCCTACCCGTTTTCTAAGGGCAGTTGCACTAGGGAGTGCCAATCTTGATCCAAATGCTTTAATATCTTTAATCTCTGGTATATCATATCTGTCCAAGACAATCCACTCCTCAGGATCATTAGAAATTTCACCTCCAAGAAAAAAGACAAAGCAGAATCAGAAGAATTTAAAAATTTAATAAAAAACCAAAAAAACATTGATAAGCAATTAATACTACACCTGAAATGGTCAAACAGATGACAAAGGACACTTTTTGAATGATTAGGATGAATTTATGACAAAAGATTACGAAAACATGCATTAAACAAGTATGTACACTTTGATTTTCAATACAGCTCTGTGGTGAATGACTAAAATTTTTGACTAATTGATAATTTGGGAAGATATGGTACAGTTTCCCCACCCCACCCCCACCAAAATTTCTGCTTATCCAGATAAAAGTTTAAGTTCTTGAAACATGTGTGAGTGGATGAACAGGATCCAAGAAGAATCAGATACACTGTAATATAGTACAATGACTCTGGATAATTAATGGCTGGCATCTGTTATAGTATGAGAATATCAGGGAAGCAATATAAAGTTGAGGTGAGGAGTGTCTCATCCAAGCACTCTGAATATAAGTGTTAAAGCTTGGAGTGATTGTTTCTTGCATTAGGATAACCAGCCTTTGAGGTTCAAGTGTTTCATCTGATTAAGTGTATGACTGTGATGACCAAGCATATGAAATGACATCAACCCTGATGACAGTCCATCTCAGGTGAGTGTTTCTTCAATAAGGAACAGTGTTGTAATGACTCAAGTTAATATATTGACTTGAGTGAGTAACCTGAACAGACTGAACTGGAGTATTAATTTTGATCACATATGTCTTCCAAATAATTAAATGTATGGAAAAACTCAATGATAACTGTTCAAGAAAGGGTCAATATAGTCAATTTCTTTGTAAGAACTCAAAGTGAGTTCTTGTACCTGAAGGACTCAAACCAACTCAGTCAGTCTTCAGTTAGAACTTGACCTGACTTGACTTGAATCAACACAAGCTAAGTGAATGACTCAACTCAACATGAAACTTGACTATCTAAGGACTTAAAGTGACTTGACTACAACACTGCTATTTAAAATAAATATTAATGTAGGTTAATAAAAAAAGCAACTTTACCACCAGTGACATGAACTTTTAGTTCAAGGTGAGGAGAATGAAGTGAAGCATATACTGCTTCACATAGATCTTCATTTGAGGCAATTTTGAGGCAGAATGTACATTCTTTTCCAGGTTCAGGTAGTCTGTATGATATCTCCAGATTGCTGTTCAGGTGAGAAAATATGAGAAAATTAGACTAAATACAAAAGTTTTAGCATGTGCTGGTGAAAGTTGACATCACCTAGGTTTCTGTAGTCTTTGCAGACTGTCAGTGACATATGTTTTCAAAGTCAAATGAATGTTACTTTATTACAATGGATTTTTATTTGACCATCTCAGTTACTGTATCATACTCATAGAACCAGCTAACAGAATCTCACACATATGCAACAACCAAGTGGTTTGGTTTTGTGCTCCCAGTCATTGATAGACTGGCCATAGGTCAGTTTCCCTGGAAAATTTTGATGATACATTTCATTGCCAAAAGATTGTTCTTTAGTTGTTGTTTCTTTTCTTTGTGAATTGCCTAAATATCAGGTACCATATAAAGATACAAGTTCAAACAATCCCAGCCAAAGACCACACCCCTACATTGGGTGGTTCATAATATAGTCATTTTGTTGCCATATTTGTGTGTACTGCCCCTCCCATGAGACCAGTCCCAAAAAGATGCTGCTTCTAAACGGAAGTTATTCAGAGTTAACTGCTGGTTTGGAAGTTAATAACAAAACCACAAGTGTGCTTCAGTTGACAAAAATAATAATGTTTGCCTGATGATGCCATTAGTAATTTCTACCTTGATGAATGCTCTACTGGTTTTTCTGGTATCACAAAGATGAACAACTGACATCTGTTTGAAAGTTCATCATTTGCTATCACCCCCACTTCCCACACAAATTAATTACTCAAACTTACCATTATTCAAATGGCCTATGAAAGACATTGCTTTCTTATCAATATTCAAAAGTAATAAAGACTAGAATTTGCATAGATCAATATGGGCCCATTGACTTAACAAACAGCAAGGTTGTTCCAGTATAAACCTGACAGTGCGTTTTTAAGAATTTTTTTCTCATCAGATTGGGTTAGATCAGGCCCTCACTTGCAGCAAGCATAACATATTTTCCGTCACCTAAAATAGTTCAGCCTTTTGGGCAGTATCTAGTGAATCCGTTCAGTCTCTGCGCATTAATTATTACAACTTGTAAGGTACCAGGAAATAAAATTAGTATCCACTCTCTAAACATGTCGTGAGATCATTGTAATCTGATAAATGAAAGGATGTACGTAGGTAACAAGATATGACATTTATTTCTCCTAACCTTCGAATCTGAAATGCTCGTTGTAACCATTTGTACAAATCTATAAACGTTGTGATGTTCGGATCAAAAGCAAAGCGGCGAATTTCGTGTCTTTTACTGCTCGGACCATTGTCTAGCTAAAGAGAAAGATGAAGTCAACTTCTCACATTGCACCTAATTTACGTCAATGAAATATCAGCTAGGCAAAACAAATTAAGTCTAACTTTAATATCCTTTTATCCAAGTTCAAAAATGTCTTGGACACGTCGACTACATGGCAGGTATGCCCATGAACACACAAAAAGTATAATCCACATTTATATTTAGAAACACTCACAATAGCTTTTACTCTAATGGCCTCGATCGAGCTCAAAGAATTCATTTCTCACCGGTCTTTAAGAAATCATCGCGTAATTTCCCGCAGCAGTAAATTTCCTGCTGGAAATCAATTTCACTAGAATGTTGCGTGGAGCTCTCGAACCCCTCGCGTGTGATATCGTGACTTTGAAGGGATTTCAACATGGTGTCCAACTTGAAGGCGATAATGTTTTGTGAGTTTCACCCTATAGCAGGTCCTAAGATTGCTTACCAGGTAAATCAAACATCAATATCGATGCAATATGTATTTAAAGTAAATATAAAGGTAAAACTGTTGCGTTTTCAATGATGAAAAATACTTATAATTACATATAGGTAAGCTACAGTATTACAAAAAAGTCTTTATTATAATAAATGTTGTTAATTCGTGACAACAATTATGTATCAGCACCGTTCAAAAGACAGTACATTGACAGCTTGTGAGATTTTTAGGTGTAATGGAGTGTGATAACACTTGTAAGAAGTATTATGCCGGTCGCATTGGCCGAACCTGACAATACAGTTTATTTATATTGTGAATTTAAACTGCAGGTTCCGGAAGATTTCATTTCCAAAGAATCCTTTGACTGTGTTGCTGTGTATATTATAACAAAACCTGAGTTACAGAGCTTGGTAATCACAGTGTAAGTGAAACTATTTTTAGTTCATATTATAATGAATAATTACATGCCTTTTTCACAATATGCTTTCTGGTTTATTCAATACCAAAATTAATGGCCGAAACTTGATAGTCCAAGTCAGTGTCATATTAAGGCTTTTTACTTCAGCAGCCCTATGCTAAGGGGTTACGTTGACTCACACATTCAACAGACCCAGCCACATCTGTAACCTGATGGATCACTGCCCAGTACAACATCTTATGGGTTGGAGGATTGCAAAACTACTGTGAGAACCACTGAGTGTGTATTCTTCATCATTCCTGATCATGACTAAAACTTAATCAAAACGTCGAAATTAAAACATTATTGTTATTTGGAGTTGTTGTGTATTTTGCACAACTAATCAGAAGCTTTGCAAATGAATGTTGAATTTTGAAGAACAATTGTGGTAGTTACACATGCCCAAAGCCTATATTTGAATTTCATTGGATATACATACAAAAAATTAGTGCAATCTGTTTCCTAAGTTGACTTATCTTTAGGACAATACACCTCTTGCTGTTTGTTACCAGAAAATATACCAACATTAATGCCAACCTCAAACTCATTAACACAAAAATGCATTCATTTTATTCAATTGACATTTACTAGCATAGATATGCAACCATTTGCATCAAAAGGGCATTCTATAGCACCAAGAGACAACCATTAACACCATTCTACTATACATTAGGGATAATGAAATTTCAATTATGCAAGATATATCACTTGCATAATTGAAATTTTATTATCCATAATGTATAATAAAATGGTGTTAATAGTTGTCTGTTGGTACTATGGAATGTCCTTTGACGTAAATGGTTGTGTATCTATGCTAGTGAATGTCAATTGAATAAGATGAGTGTATTTTTGCATTAATGAGTTTGGTGTTAATGATACTATATTTTCTGGTAATGAACAGCAAAAGGTTTAATTGAAATAAGTTTTCTAAAAACTGAAGGGTAACAAATCTTCCTGTTTGGTCTAATTCCAATACCAATAAACTTTATTTAATGAGGGTAAAACAATTACAAAAAAATATTTGTATTCTTCCTTCTGCTCAATGAGATAGTTACAGTGTAGGTTTATTAGGTCATTAGTACTCTATTTATCATCAAAAAGTTATGCTCATGAATTTCACTTATTAGCTGAGATATGATAATTATTTTGTATGTGCAGTAGTTTATATAATAGTATCTTCAGTTTTCTTTATTTGTTTCTTTACAGCAATGCTTTTGGTTACAAGTTTATTGGTTGCCCAATTTGTATTGAAAATGCGAAATATTCCCGCAATGCATTACTTTTTAATGTTTGTTTTGTGTGTGATGAGTCAGTGGCTGTTCACTGTTATAAAGCTGTTGTTAAGAAACTTGCAGCTTATTTAACTTCACTTGAGGTAAGATGGTCTGAAGGGACCTGGCAGGATTTGGGGATTACTTAAACATATGAATAGTATGTTCAAGGAAATGATAATAGTTGTAGTAACAGTAATAATGGTGTAATGATAATAGCAACTAGAATGTCTTCATTAATTTGAATGACTTGATATAGTTCTCATCTAAAATTATAATGAATTGCTAATTTGTATTACAAGAAACTGCTTATTTGTATTTAACTATATCTTTAATTTCTGTGGTTACTGTTTATTTTTATCTTTTCAAAAAGCCTAGAGATCACTACTTTTTATACACCTTTTGCTGTTCATTACCAGAAAATATACTATCATTAACAGCAACCTTGAAGTCATTAATGCAAAAATACATTCATTTTATTCAATCGACATTTACTAATGTAGATTTGCAACCAATTGCATTGAAGGACATTCTATAGTGCCAACAGATGACCATTAACATGTTTTTTCTATACATTAGGGTTAATAAAACTTCAGTTAGGCAAGATATTTCTCTTGCATAATTGAAATTTTATTATCACTAATGTATAGTAGAATGGTGTTAATGGTCGTTGGTTGGCACTATAGAATGCCTTTTGATGCAAATGGTTACATATCTTCACTAATGAATGTCAATTAAATCAAATGAATGTATTTTTGCATTAATGACTTGGAGGTTGGCTTTAATGATAGTATATTTTCTGGTCATGAACAGCAAAAGGTTGAATACATAGACATTGATCTACAATCTGAAATATAGCACCTGTTGAAGTATCTCTTGAAGAATCCTATTTATGTTTTCTACATGGATTGAAATAAGTTAAATTGACCTCATTAACTCCATAAATATGTCACCTGTGATTTGTGAAAAACATGTTTTAGAATTAATTTCTGCTTTCTCATCCTATAGCTTGAAAATGGTTTTCTTTCTCAAGAATCAAGCAAAGAACACTTACCCAAAATCCTGGCAACTATCCTAAATGAGTTAAATGGAAGAAGGAAATGTACTATTCCTATAAGTAAGTTACTTTCATGAGTGGTGATTCCACCTGTACATGCTGCAATTTATGTGTGTGACTGACAATTTTTAATTGTAACCTTGGCCAGGCTGGCTTGTGGAATGTTCTGATTTTAGAAAAATCCTGTTTGTCTTTTGATATTAGAAATAACCTACTGAAACAGTATTTTAAGAAATACATCATTAAATTTTAGATGAAGCTAACACAATTTATCTACACCTGGCAACTACCAAAGATGACTGCCCAGAAGTACTTGATCACCATGTTCCAATATTTCTTTGGGAAAGATCTTTGATCACTGCCACACAGTGGGACATTACAACACGACAAGTAAGCTATCATCCCATAAGAAAATCCCTGCATAAGTAGGTAAATTTATTCCAGAACCCTGCCAGATACTTTAAGTTCATTAATTTTCCTACAATTTTTTAACAATTCCTTGTGCATAATTTTTGGTCATTTACCACTGCTCATCCACAAACCCTCCAAGAAGCAACCAAAGGGTTGACACAAAGTTGTCTAAAGGAGATCTCCTATGACCTTACTTGAGCCCCTGCCCAATTTTTATGTGGCCAGTAGTAACTTGTCCTTCTTCCTACATTTTTGCAGGCATAGTATTTTAATCTGGATTTTTATTCACCAGTCATGGGCCTCTAAACCTTTCTGTAATTTTGACATCAGGGCAAAGGTTTTTGGTTATCTTCTGCATAAGCTCGAATCCCACAGTTTTGGTTGAGGTGTACATGTTGGCTGTCTGTTATGTAGGTCCTGCCTTATATTGATGGCTTCAGGCACATTCAGAAGATTGCAGCTCAGGCTGATGTTGATTTGAATTTAGTAAGGATTTGTATACAAAATATGGTGTAAGTATATTACAGTAAGATATTTGAAATGCCTGATGCAATTTAATAATTCCAATACCATTTTGATAAATATTCTGTTATCAGTACTGTATTACTGATATTTTGGAGGTATGGAACATTTGAGTTCAATAAATTGAAGAAAGAGTTTATGTAAATCTGTACAATACTTTATCTTATTTACAAATACTAATTAGACAGCCATTCCCATTGTTTTTTTCTTTATAAACTACTTATGAGTATCGTAAGAAATCTATATTTCATAATCTAAAATTGTGTTATTTTCTGTCACTCATCTTGTATTTTACAATTTCAGTCATTTTCAAGTTGTGACTTTAATTTCAATATTTCAAGTAAGTTTTAAAAAATTAAAATATTTGAATAAATAACAGTGTTAATGTTTTAGGTTGGTGGGGCAAAGTCTCGTAAATTTCCAATGACTTTGGGCATTATTTCTGAAATTCTTAGAAAGAGTAAAAGTTTGCAACAAAGTGCCACTTTTACAAAAATTGTTTTTATATGGTAAATTTTGGCATTTTTTCCATCTGTATTATTTAATTTATAAATTTAGTTTTATCAAAATTCCAACAATTAATAAAAATATCCAACAGATTGGAAATTCAATGAGAAGTGGGGAAGGGGGAAGTTTTATCTCCACACCATAGGATTTTCATCTGGTTAATGCCAGGTGACTTTACACAGAACGGGAGAGTATTTGGTCACTAAAAGGGTTGAATGATTATCCTAACAACTATCAATGACAAAATAACTATTAACATTAAAACATCTTTCTCATACTCAGCAATCTATAAACCAAAAGGTAACTGTTCTCCACCTCAATACACATTCAGACTCTGCTTTGCGATAAAGTCTTCAGTCTTGTATTTAAAACTATAGTGTGAAAAAGTAGTACTCATGAGGTGATATTTCTCTCCCATTTTATCCCTTTAAGGCAACTAACGTGCAGTATGTGCCTTTAGTTGAGATGGTTCATAATTTGCATCTCGTAACCATTACTTTATGTTTTCAGTATTCCAACGTGTACATTCCCACTCCTAAAATCAACAAACTTTCTCAAGATAAACAACTTCAGGAAGAATGCATAAACTATGTGGCCAGAAAGTGTGAGTACAAAATAACATTTAATTTCAGGCTTATGTCGAACCGACCATTATTTGTAGATAACTATGTTTTGGCGACATAGCAATCTCTGAACTCAACCTGAAAGGAAAACAAATAAACTGAACAAACCGGAAAAAATATAGAAGTTGCAGACGAGGATTTGTTGACCCCAACCTATTTCATGTGAGTGAGATGTTCACTCGAACTGAGCTCTTTGGTGATGTTTAGCTGTTTCAAACATGTGTTAGTAAAACTCCACGCTAGCCTTAGTGTAGCTTGAATTGTTTACACTGCGTTACATTTTGCTCGATTTTCTTATCTTCCTCTTAGTTCGTCGCCCTCCTTTATTTCGCGATGTATTTCAACTGTACTGCGGGCTCAGTGCTGGTGCAACGGTTCGCGATTTGTGCTCACGATATAATCCAGCATTCTTGCGAATTGACGAACGGTAAATACTTCTCTTTTCACAGGTTCTAGGTTTTTGTTGCCTGTCCCTTACATTGTTCAACTCCATCCATCCATCCATCCATCCATCCATCCTTCATTTATTTCTACCTCCATGTATTGGCTATTCCTTCTTTGTCTTTAATAATCTATTGAAACTATTCCCGTGAATTTAGAATCTTTGGTTCGAGCCAAATGCAGTCATTTCAAGCTAAAATTGATTTATTTCACTGCTTCATCGAATAGCAACTTTCCTGAATCTTTCTTACAGGTGTCTTATTCAATTTGGCCTGATGAAAGGATTTATACGTCGACTGCACAAGTTTCCTGTTCTTCTCCAACCCGACACCTTGCAGCCATCAGCAAGAAGACTGGCTAGGTGAGTGAACCTTCCTCGTGTACAGGAGTGGACTTTACAAAGTTTGATGAACACATCAGTCACATAAAATACTGTTTTGTTTACTCATATACTTTCAGCTTTGATTGTCGGTCCATACCCGACTTTTTCATTTTACACTGGCTAACGCCAAAGAATCTACTTCTCAAGGGAAGATTAAACCAAGGTTCGAATTGATCGCGAAGAGCGAATCTCTGTCGCATTTTCTTATTTGGCCATTCAACTAACTGGAAATCGCTGTTAAATGCCACTTTATTTTCCGGCTGCAAAATACTTTCAAAAATACAGCAAAGTATGTTTTCATGGTTTGTGTTCACATAAACACTTTAGATACATTTTGAAACAAGCGAAGTCTTCTTCCATTATGTCAACGTAATTTTTCTACTCTACCGTTACGTGCAAAAACTGAGACGGGAGTCGCTATTCACTTTAAAATATTTTAATTCTTACCTTGGCTTAAACCCTGAGGAGCAAAGTTTTACCGGAGGTGAATCAAGGTAAGGTAGACGTAAAGCCTGCAGCACACAATAGAGGCTTGGACACCATAGAACACTAAAGGTGCTTATTGCACAAAACAAAGCTTTTCTGATGGACTGGGTCATTCCCCCCTGCGTTGGTTAAGTGGAGAGCTTCTGGAATATGAAGTTAAGAGTGGGCTTCTTTTTTATTTTCTATACAATTCTCTACGTTTCTTTTTTTCAGATGGTTAGATGGCAGCCATAATTATGACGAGATTTGTACTGAGACTGGAATGAGCCATCAAAATCTCGACGACATCATCGAAAACCATCCTCATATCGTCGTTATTTGGAAATAACCGTTCAAGTAATGCTCGAGACTTGTGGGATAACCAGAGGAGTCGATCTTGCAAGTGTACTTGCAAGATCGACAAGTTTATCATTGAAAATGACGCCATAAATTACAGATAATCAACAACACGTGACTTCAAAAAGCACCGAACAAAGAAGACGTAAGCTAAGATGTACCTTGTTCGTGTCAAATGTCTAGAGTGCATACAAGAGAGGAGGTATGCGAATTGTTTAAGAGTGATTCGTTGAGATTAGAAATTGTAACTTAATGTAGATTAGATGTTGGTGATGGCAGATCGTCCAGGTTAGCGTAGTCTCGAAAAAGACTGTTGGTGACTGACATTCGACAACCTCAGCGCCGGTCATCTTGAAAGTTGAGAAAGAGTTCAGCCCTTCTCAACTTTCAAGATGACCGGCGCTGAGGTTGTCGAATGTCAGTCACCAACAGTCTTTTTCAAGACCACGCTAACCTGGACGATCTGCCATCAACATCAATAGATTCTCGCGAGTTTAAACCATTTACTTTAATGTAGATTGTTGTGACGGGACTGAAGAGTTAGAATTGCCTTGAACGGGAAAACGATCTCTTTATCGTCATCCAAGTAATACGTGCAGTCGAGAAGTGTACCCAGGAATTGTCCATGTCATTAGGATAACAATCGTTCATCACTGATTGTCAGTTTTGCTGGCAATTCTGTATGGGACACGTGGTAACGTCCGTCTTCAGTAGACTCAGGCTGTAACAAATCCAGACCGTTCACCTCCAAATAGTGTTCATCGTATCAATGTGCGACTGGAAACTTTAAGATCCCAACAGACTATGAAGTCAAATGCAAACGTCATGGCATATATATTCAGAAAGTTTTAAGTCAGTAAAGACACACTAAGTCTTCTTTTCTTACCGTCCACTACTTTGTAAATAATTCATTGAAGAAAGTATGAGCCTTAGCAAAACGCTTTACACAACATTTTAAGCGTATATGTTGAAGGTAAGACTAGGGAAAAGCTACATTTGAAAGCCATATCTCTGTCCTAAAATATGGCATCTGGAAATAAATTCTTACCAGCACAGATGAGCTTTGATCTGAAATAAAGAGTATTGACGTAATGGAAGAAGCAAACTTGAAGAAAACCTACGTCGTATCTGCGACATCACAAGAGTGCTGCTGAGTGCTGCTAGCAACCATCACTTCTGCCTCAAACACTTCCTGAACTCTTTCGAGGTTAAGAGCCGAAATTTTTAAGAAATCTCTGGCGCTTGTTCCACTTGCCATCTTGTTGCCATGGCTGACTGACACCGGAGAGTGACTTGATTGCGTTCTTTTATAAGACCTATTTACAGTGGTTATAACTTTGTCATCCGCTCGTAGATCCCATGTTAATGAGACCAAAATGGTAGAAAGTCTTGGTCTCCTAGAAGATTATCTAACGTTTGGGTCTTTCGTCGGAAACCAATACCCATCCTCACAACCATCCGACAATCGAAAACAAGTAGATTGTGCGACAAAAAATTGCTATTGGAAATTAATTTTATGAATCCTTAATATTCCATAAAATCACGTTTAGTCAATGTCAAAAACTCTCTCTCTCGTGTCTGCGAACTGTGAACTCGACAGAGTACATGTTGATAAACGTATTTTAATCAGAAGACACAGTTTGACTCTGTTGTTTTTTCAGCGTTCCACTCTTTCACTTTTAATTATTTAAGGAAAATAATTTTATGATTCCTGACAAAACCGTTCAACTAAACGACATCGATAGATTTGTTTAATGTGCCAAGAGATAAGAAAAGTTATATGCGCGATCGAAGAAGCAACCATCGTTCAAGGAAACTGATGTCAAGCTTACGGTGTTACAAGAGAGTACAGCAGCAGTCGCTTCTTCCTCTGCGACATGCAATGGCCTCCCTTACTGCTGCTTCGAATACTTCCTGGACTCCATCGCGTTTAAGAGCTGAACATTCCAAGAAATCTGCAGCTCCGGTTTCACTTGCGAGCTTGTTTCCCTGGGCGACCGTCACCGGAGATTGACCTGATTCCTGGAGATCTTTTATAACGTTGTCGTCGTCTCTCAGATCCTTTTTTAATGCCACCAAAATAACGGGAACTCGTGGACAGAACTGCTCAACCTCCGGCACCCATCTTTCCTTGACGTTGTCGTAACTACTTGGGGAGTCAACGGAGTAGCAAATCAAAATGACGTCACTTCCAGGGTAAGACAATGGCCTAAGACGATCGTAATCCTCTTGGCCAGCGGTATCGTACAGTTCAAGTTCAATGTCTTTACCGTCTACAGCCAGCTCTTTGACGTAATTCTCAAAGACAGTAGGAACGTAGTCCGGTGGGAATTCATTATTCCTGAAAACCATAAGTAGACAAGTCTTTCCACACGCGCCATCGCCAACTATGACGAGCTTTAGTCTCGAGTAGGACATTTTTATGCCTGAAAATTAGAAACGGTTAATTCAGTTTTAAATGCACTCTCCTATTATGCAACAAAAATCTCGAAAGTTTTCGCGTCGAACGTTTGTTGTGGTATTGAACTTGTAAACCACATTTCTATACTAATTCCTCTCGAACACTTTTATCAGATCTTTCATCAGATAAATACGTACAGACAAAAGCTTTGAGTTTAAAAGCCTAAATATGCAACACTTTTGCTTTGGATTTGAAAGCGTTTGTCAAGAATAGGGTGACGCTCTGACAAACAGTTGGTGGAGTTTATTATTCAATTTTCTTCTAACTGCAAGAAAAGTACCTCTCCGTTGTTAGATCCTGACGGTGGGCATATTTCGCAACTAAACCACTCATCCAATTTCCGGGTTGGGTTTCACTGATTCCATAACAAACATATGACATGCAGAAGTTAAAAAAACACACACATTCGAGTTTGCCTCGTGTCTGCGTATGGCAATACAGAACGTCCACTTACTTTGTAAATGGTATATATATATACATATATATATATATTGATATTGATATAGATATATTGTAAACGGCGCCTACATATGGGATATCTGGAACCGTCAGTAACTATAGGTAGATGTGTCTACACCGTACTCTAGCCAGCTCATCGGTCTGGTGTAAGAGTCGACGTTTAAGAGATGAAAAAGTGCTCTTCGGGTCTTGCCAAATTTTACGACTTACTTTTACACTTTCATCGTTTAATTGTCCATCAGCAAAGCACAAGCAACCTTTTTTATCGACCATGCATTTGAATGAATTCAACGTCTGTTATATCGATAATTAAATTTATATAACGATGCCAAAACTCTTATAGTCTCCTCTACTCTTCATTCTCGTTTGAAAACCCCTGAAAAATACCATTATCTTTTATAATTGTAAATCAATAGACAAGATCATTCAAAGATTAATCCTCATAAGTCCGAAATCGATATTGAAACCCTGGACGTCCACGACATACTGTTCAGCGGCAATAGATAACCTTGATGTTTTCTTTTGCCGATTCCCACGTCATACGTATTTTTGGAGCTTCAGAGGTGCGTAGGTTCTAATTTGCGTCACTAGCTCATTACTTCCTTGGCCTAATACTGAGGTTAAATAAGACAAAAGAACCCTTTCGTAACGACTTAAGAAATGTAGGAATTACTGCAATATTGCGACAAATTAAACGAAGACAAACCATTCAACGTGACGGAAATTTAATCGTTCTTGCTTAAGTAAACAGCAATATGAACTTGCCTTCTCGATTATTGCTGCATTAGCGGATTTCAAAAGAGAAAACCGACCATAGTTAGACACGAATTAGTCTAATTCCTAACAGTCGCGCACCTCCAAAATATTAATGTATTCAGAGGAACTAGATCCCATTATCTTAGCCGTATTTTTTAAACTAGGCGGAAACTATGTGTTGAATAAGACATCATCTTGACAGCAGACAGGACTTTTTTTGACCAACATACTTATCAACTGATTTTAAATCTTACAAAGTTATTTCTCTGGCATCCCTACTAGAATGAATTCGATACTCAGTATACAACACAATATTGACTTGTGAATTGATTATGAATATTAACGACCATTTCTCAGCGTGCTTGAGGTTTTAAATTGCTCGAAGGCGTGTCAAAGAACAGGAATAAGTCACACGATCTCAGCTGGTTGAAATTGAGATTTGAGATACTAGCCTTTTTCAAGTTACCACGAGATGTTTGCAATACATCCTAGTATCACCCAGCGTATTGTTACGTCGAATTAGTGAAATGTTCAAGAATGACGACGGAGACCTGTGCATATACGAGAAATTAATATTTGATGAAAGTCATTCTATTAACCTAACCTTTACTCTTTACGTCCTAGCTATGTATGCCAAATAAACAAGTCCGACTAAGCTTATATTTCACTCATCTAAAAGGTGTTGCCTGGTAGTTGATAGATCAAGAATTGGTCGCTTCCATATCACAGAAATCGGTGGAAAAATCTAGTCTGAAAACTCCCAGCACGCTACATTACATCTAAAGACTAGTAACTCAAACCACAAGCTAAGTTTCCCATACTGATAAACCGATTGAGTGTAATCATTTTTCAAGTTATTCTCATTACGAATACCGTTCGTAAATATCTCTTACTAAAAGGAAGATCCTCAGATAAAGGACATCGTTTTATAACTAAACAGTTATGGCGACAGGAATATCCACAATACCCGAGTCCGGTTCGTTACAATAATCTTCTCGTTATTTGAACATTACCTTGCTAACCCAACGTTGCGCCACACTTCTGGAGACACTTCACCCAGCTCTTCGGTATGATGTTCTGCTACGTTAAGACGTCGTAAATTCCTGTTGGTATTATAATCTTTCCGGCCTTGATATATCAAACCAGTGGACTTCAATGCATGTTTACGTATAATTTATGTATATTTTATCGCTGATGAATATTAATTTCAAATATGGACTTACCTCTGTTTTTAATAATGAAAACGATAATAATGATAATAATAATAATAATAATAATGGACGTCATGCCCAACGTATGTAGTTGCTGGTATGTACGAGTTATACGAACAGCTCCTACCAACGAAGTTATACCAAGTTAAGAAAATTAAGACATCACAGTCAAGTGACGTGTCCTGTCGTGTGTGCAACAAGGCACCGGAAAGCGTAGCTCGCGTGTTAGCGGGATGCTCAGCCCTTGCCCAAAACAAGTATTTGGCAAGACAATGCACTGAAAGTGTTATACTTTGAACTGCTACGAGAGTTACAACTGGTCGAAAGTATACCTGCATGGTACTCACCAATCAAGCCTAAACCAGAATACATCTCCGAGGATGTCCAAGCCTTGTGAGACATACCGACGTATGGGGAGAATCATGAATTGCAAGCCAACAGAATAGATGCAAAGATAGTGAACCACAAAAGCAAGGAAGTAGTAGTTTTGGAGATGAGTTGCCCGTGGATAGAAAATAGAGAAAAGAAAGATGAAGAGAAGACAGTAAAGTATGGTCCATTACGTTGGGAGTTACAAGATCGATACCCTGGATATACAGTCCACCAGTATAATATTATTATGGACGTGCTTGGAGGATGGTCAAGGAGTATGGAAGACGAGTTACGGAAGTTGCTTGGAAAAAAGACAAAAGATGTGATGCGAAATATGCAGAAATCAGTAGTGTCAAGCACGTTGAATATTGCAAGGACACTATAACATGAACACTATAATTAGAGATTTTTTCTTTAGAAATTTTTGAAGAGTTGAACATTGAGGACATTATATGAGTTTTATTTTCAGGTGCAAACATTCAAAGATATTCTTAAATTATATTATATTATATTATATTGTAATTTGGTTATATTTATACAATTTTATTCGATATTTTTAATTCTTCAATATTTGTGAATAGCTATTTTATAACATTTAGAATTGTAACAATATTGTAGAACTCATAGGTTACGCAGAGCGCCCTATGAATCTTTAGGTACGGAATACTGAAGTTTAATAAACTGCACCATAATAATAATAATAGTAATAATAATAATAATAATAATAATAGTAATAATAATCGCATTTCAGAAAGCATGTGCTCAAGCTTCTACAAGAATTTTTCTGAAGGTCCTGGCCATTTAATTAGGACAGATACCTAAGGCGACGGGAAGTGGCTTGGTGTTTGAAAAAGAACGCTGGCAGTAACATCAGCAAGCTGAAAATGATACGAAATAATAATACTAGTGTTTGCGGTGGAATGGGGAAAGGAGGCAGGTTTTCTTGAAGAGAGTATAGTCTGGTACAAAACAGCATGAACGAAAGGAACAGTCATCGAGAAGCCAGGTAAGAAGCTGGTATAAGACTTCGAGTACAGGATGAGAAAAACAGCGTGAAGACCTGATCCGACTCTTGAAGATGCCGAAGAATCTATAGTATGGATAGTTGATATGGCCTGCCCTGCAGAGGCGAAGATAGCGGAGAAACGGAGGGGAAAATTGCAAAAAATACCAACAGTTAGCATTAGAAATTCGAGAGGCATGTAGGCTACATGGTTGAAATAGTACCCTGGGTACAGTGGAGTCTCGCTATAACGTGCATTGGTATAGCGCGCGACGCGGTATAACGCGGTAAAACTCTGGACCCAAAATTTCTCAATCACTAAACTGATTTGCAAACCTTGTTCGCTTGGTAGAACCATTGAGCACGAGCGAATCATTAGTAGCCAATCAGCGAGCAGTACTAGGCACGGGAATTAGCCAATCACGATTCATACAGTACTGTCTTCGCAGAGGTCCGCCTTTTCGCCCTTGTTTTATTGTTTACTCTCTCTGTTTGCGCACGTGGTTTGCGCCGTAATTGTAAATCATGTCGAGTTTGAATGGAAAGAAGAGAAAGTCCTACAGCATTTCTGACAGCGACGACGACTTCGAAGGATTCACCGAGGTGGAAATCAGGCAGACTGAAGAAAGCCTCGGTGCGCACATCGAATACGACGGATTCAACAGTGATGACCTGGCTAACTTACAACCAGGTGCTTGGCGAGTCCCTAACAGACAGAGGTGAACGCCTGGATCAACGTTGGCGAGAATGAACCAGTGTCGTCCAAAATGACGGAGGACGAGATCACTTTCAGTGCTCAACAAGAACCACAATTAGAACTAAAGTGTGACGATGATGATGACGATGAGGAACCAGAACCGATGCCATCAATGAAAGCTGTGGTGCAATGCATCGAAACAACATTGAAATGGGCCGAACCGTATGAGAATTCTGCGGCCACAGCTGCTTTTCACCTCCGCGATGTTGCATCATGCAAAAGCCGAAGCTCGGAAAACATGTAAACAATCAAAAGTAACAGACTTCTGTAATACTTCTTAAAACTATCAAAACAATATCTAACTTACAATTACCACGTGTGTTTATTTTTTAAATCTTTGATGCTTGTCATGTCAATGTATTCACGTTTTATACTTTTCTGCGACCTGCACCATTTCCCCCATGCCAAATCCCTATTTTAAATATGTTTCGATATAACACACTTCAGCTATAACGCGGTCATTTACGATGGACCCCATATACCGCGTTATAGCGAGGCTCCACCGTAGTGGGATGTTTAGGCGCAGAAAAGCTTGCAATAAAACTAAAGATTGAACATCTTCAGAAGACCGCGCTTCCACAATAGGTAAGATGAGATAAATACAGGGAATAAAAAACGGCAAAACGGATAAAATGGACAAATCTCGATTAAATAAGCAGATGCGGATCGGGAATATTAAGAGCATGGTGTCCGAAAGTGGAGGGGATTGGGATGTTTTGTGGTGTCCTCGTTTTCAGTCTGAAAAAATAACAAAAGGTCATACCCTATGGTCTTGTCCGCTGTATCACGACACCCTTTTCATGCCTCTTTGTTACGTTTCTAGTTTTCCGTCTCAATTCTGCAAATTCCTGCCTCCTTTTTCTCCGATTTTCACCAGTTTCGCACATCCCGCGTGTTTGGATCGTAGCACCCGAACGTGGAAAACCATCAAGTAATTCTATTTCTACCCAGCCTTTCTCCGCCCTGAAATTGATACCCAATGCTAAAAAATTCGATGAATTTTGGATAGTTTCATCGGATAGCTTTTTTATAAACTTAAAGATATCCCAATTTTCCTAAGTCTGTCCTGAATTTAAATTCTCTTCTGTGTTTAATGGCATCTAAACAATTATTCACCTTAAGCTACGAAGAAAGTAGTGCAGAAAAATCTGTACACTGGATTAAATCAAGAACAAAATTGAGCTTTTAAGCATTAAAATCACAATTTTGTAATCGTGTCAAAGTGCGCGAAGTTACGGTAAGTGCGTACAAGTTGTGGCTGAGGTATGAAACCTCCAGTAAACAAAAGTGGTACTGCAGGCCAATTTACACAGCAAGTTTAATCTATGCTCAGTGTTTAATACGCTCTGATATGGCAGTCGCTCAGAGGTACAGGTAAAGAGCATTTGGGAATAGAACGGTTGGTGACTTATGTTAAAACATCGATTCTGTAAATTAAGGAAAAAATATAGTTTGAAACTACATTGGTTCGTACCACTTGTCAATCCTACGGTTAACTTCCAGGTACATTTTGGCAGGAAGATATTTCATACTGATCGTGAATATATAAAGAAATAGGTGGTAACCTTTTGTATTTCTATATTTGTACCACAACAACTGACCACGAGGATCAATTATATAATAAGAATCCATAAAATGGTAGAAGACTGCGAGTTACATTTTTGACGAGTGTTCGTCTTTTCCCCATCTCATCGCGCAAACGTGTTAATGTGACTAACCAGAAAATGTTTTTCGTCAGAGTACATTTGATAAATATCGGTGGTGTCACGCGAACCAAAGGGCTGTTAACATTAGGAAAATCAGATGTACATTGCATAGGCAATAGGTTGGTTTTTCATGCAATATGGAAAAAAAAACGCACGAGTGAGTTCTTCAGTGACTATATAAATTGCACGATTGCGAACGCCAAGCGCTGAGGTCTGAAAAACTCACGATTGCGTACTTTTCAAGATTGCCCAAGAATCCATGCCATTACCAATTAATACCTTGGTAAAACGTTATACAATGCCCTAAAAAGGTAATTCTGTGCAAGTTAGTGTTTCATTTTTCCTGTACTGTATTCCCTTAAAATTACACTGCCCTCAGCCAATCAGAATCGACATATTTTTTCATGTATACTATCAAGTTACATAAGACATGCCAGACGTAAGAGACGACAACCACTAGGTAGCCACCTCGTGTCGGAAGCGGCTTACGTAAAACGTGGACATTTTAGACGAGCCTTTCTGGCATAGTTTGTAAGCTGCGTCTTTTTTCTTTTTTCTCTCGCAAAAACAGAGGAACTGATTTCCTTTCCATGAACAAGAAAATAACGCTTTAGAAAAGTAATTCTTTTCAGTAGTATAATAGCCAGGTGCACTAATGAAACGTCGTAAACTGCAAGCGACAAACTCCAAAACATTCAGCGACGAGAAACACGAAACACCACCAGAATATCCAGCCAACAATTTTAAAGACATAGAACACGAAACACAAGCCAAAGATAAACACCTTGAAAAGTCAAAACAAATAGTTAAGGGTAATATTTCAACTTAACATCAAAGAACTTGTCATACTTTGAAATTAACTCATTAAGGGGCAGGACTCCTCATGTTAGAGTAAAATTATAGAGTCTGCCCTTGCCTGTTAACAATTTAAGTCACCACAACATTTTCTACCTGGCTGAACTTCACTTGGAAATCAAGTTTTTCAACTTTTACCAAAATAAACATGGCCAACAACTGACATGGACAGTGTTTATTTGTGTAAAATTCATAACTTCTAAAACAATGTGTTCTGGCAATTTATACATTTTTACTCTTGCATTTTATTTTTTGTCACTGTAGCAAACCACCAAATTAAAAGGGCTGCAGTTACAGCAATAAATTCTGTTTGCACCCAAAGACCTTCACGACCAGCAGCCTATGAAATGAGAAAAGTAAACCAATGATGAAATGTCAGATAAAACCAAAACAAATTTCATAAGTAACAACAGGTGAAAAACATATGAAGGTATGTATATGAAAAAAAGCAACATAAATGCATTAAAAATACATCATACCTTGTGATCTAAGTTAACAGTAAACAATGGCTTGTGGTCTGACTGTTCCCCATTGCGTTGGGCCTAAGGACAGTCATAAAAAGTTGAGACAGCTATTTGACCAACCTAATTTTAATTGCTTCTCCCTCCACTATATAAACTTCCAATATTTTGTGGAAATTCAGTTTCTTTACATTTTCTTTACCTTTCTCAGGGCAGCATATCCTTCCTCATCATAGTAATTTATTTTATATGTTCCTGATTTGGCTTTGGCATGCTTTGTCACCCAGCTGAACTATTAATTGGTAAAAATAAAGGGGAAAATGTTAAGAGATGTTTAGCTTGGTATGTACCATCAATGTTGTTGTTCATGCATCTACACCAGAACATTGGGTTTTTTTTGTATTTTTGCACAGTATCATGAATTACTGAAGCATGGAATGAACATGTAAAAGCATCAAGTTCTTACAATTACCTGGTGAACAGAGTTGTCTGAAGACTTTGACACAGGATGAAGACTGCCATCAATTTCAGCATACAAAAACAGGTTCTACAAAAGTATCATGATGAGTACTTTATGCTGCAGTTACAATTTTAATATGACTACACTTATCAGCTGCAGTGACATGCACATTCAGCACACATATTTACCTGCTGGAGTGGTAAACCTGGAAGTGGTAGCTATCTCAGGCTTAAATAGCTAAAAGGAGGCACTGAGTTGATAAAAGCAAGCTCTAGATATGATTACAAGTGCATGTCTAAATACAAGGTTTGACAATGAAAAGTCTTTTAGTCACAATTATACTCTTCCAGATTGTAAAATATGCTATTTTAATGACAAAATAGCAAAAAGAACTCAAAAGAATGGTACCTCAGTATTACGATGAATTGATAACCAAATCCTAGCTATTTATCTATTTACATTTTTTTTTGTAAGACTGATAAAACTATAAGCTAGCAGACTGGTACTTTGATGACTCTTATAGAGTCCTGATGTGTTGGGGAATTGTTTGACACAAATTTATAAACAGAATAAAAAACATATCTTTAATCACACCACCCAAGAATACCTTCTCAGAACTTCTTAGAGGATAATTTGATCATCACAGACTTCAACAAATTGAATATTCATCATCGAAGGAATGCAGTGAGGGAATAATACTGTTACACATGAAGAAATAGAAATTTAAATGTACCTTTGGATTGTTGCTGCATTTTACTATGGACTCCACAAGAAATACAGATTCAGTTGACAGCAAAACATTTGAAGTGGAATACACTTTGGATGATGCCTGGGCATCAATACATGGCTCACCTAACATAAAGTATGAGTGAACTTATTACCATGTTTAATTACATTGTAGTATATTTATCAGTAATTCCATGACATGAAGGAAATTAGTGATTAAATGTCCCCAAAAGCCAAGGGAGATTAGGGGAAGTCCTGGAAGCATTAGCCTTTAGGACTTTCACAAACCTACCAAGGCTTGAGGGGACATTTAATCTCTTATTTCCTTATACGTCATGGTATTAGTTTGTAGTACCATGATTACTGACAAAATTTTTGTGGTATTGTTTGAAATTCTTTTTGCGATTTTAATATTGTTCATGGTGAGTCGTTCAAATCTTAATCAAGCATTATTGTCCCACATTCAATAAGGGAATGGCATTGTTGCATAAAACTGCCCTTTAGATGTTTGCTTATATGTGTTAATGACAAAAAGTTTTTAATTTTTCCTCTTTTGAGGAAAAATTAGTAAAAGTATGTATGGTGATGAGGGAATTTAGGAATTAAATCTTCTCTTAAGAAGAATAGAGATGGAGGTCACCATGGTATTATCAATACAAAATCAATTGTTATTACTAGACTTTTACATTAATACAAACCTATCATTCATTGACTACATGAGCTCCATCATTTTGATCACAGTTCATTTTCGTAAATTATCTTATGAAGAAATTGGAACAACAGAGAACTTAAACAATTTTTCATTGTGTTTTGTCATTCTAGCGGTCACCATAAATTATCAAATCAACCAAACTGCATTTAAATAAGTTATATGGTGGAATATTCTTTTAGCATTATATTCCACAATAAGAACAGGCAGCTATTACTACCCATATCACCACCGCCAAGCTTATTGTGGCTTAGGAATATCTGTACCTTGACTACTCAATATTCCATGTGACCTTCATCCATAAACTGGAATAAGAACAGTGAGAACAAGAATGATATAATACATCCTAAAATAGCCTTAAACAGTGTCACCAAGGTCTTCAGAAAAATAAGGCGTTTCGTATAATCATTCTAAAATCAGTGGATTGACAGATTATATTCATGCAATTCATCATTAGACAAGGTGACATTTCATGTTAACCCACTGCAGCCAAGACAACTGGCAAGGACTATTTTTAACGTGATCCGTTACAGAGCCACAGGATCTTGGTTAATTTGTTGGTTCTTAAGCAACATTCTCCCAAAGGAAGTTAACAGAATTTTATTATCTAATTGTTGTATCTTACCAGCGACGATCGCAAAAATGCAAAAAAATAGACACACAACAACACCATGCCACGACATCTTTTAACGTGAAAGAGAGAAAGAGAACTCCGGTGTCCAGGACGTTTTACTTATACTCGGCCAAAACGTGGCGCATGGTTCTCGCGAGAATTCTGCGCGTAATTTCTCGCCAGCCCGCGCCAGTAAACAAGATGAAAGTCAAGAGATTGAAGCACGTCAAAAAATACGTAAGTCTTTTCAAGAATTCATTTGGAATATTTGAGCCATACCAGGTCCTCGGTAAGTAATCGGACTCGCTACCTTTTATTCTTAAAGTTTTGTCGAAGAAACCGTTTCTGTTGAGGGAGAAATTTGCTGTCCAAATCTTCACTGTCTTGAGTTTACTAAACGGTTGTCACATTGACTAGATATTCGCAGAGTATTTGTGAGGCTACTTAAATGTGATATATTCGTTTTTCCTTCTTTGGAATGATCATGCTGTCCTTTTTAGTTGATGGTACGTTTTGTCAAGCGGCATTACAGAATAAAATCAACATTAAAGAGCAACTGCCAAAGTATTTGGATGCTGAGATTCAGCTGTGTATCCTTTCATGAATAAGACTCCATGTTCAATTGAGCACAGTCTCACTGTTTTTTTAAATTACTTTATGTACTTCAGCAGTTTTGAACACAAAGACGACGTGAGTTAAACAATTTTTGGAGTAAATGATGGTAAATGATAGGCTTAAAAAATTTGGAAAACAGGCGGGAAAAATTAGGGGGCAACTGAAGTCAAATCTATTGTTTAGCAAAACATTTATGGATCTGGGTAGCAGTTATTTTTAAAAACCCCTCCCTAACTGACTCAATGGAGCTGCTAGATATGGTAGGTCTGTCAAAATGATCTCCATGAAGAAATTTGTCATGGTCTTGAAAGAGTTTTAGTTTGGGCATTGTATTTTCAAGATTTATTGGAAATTTTGAGAGCACTCTTTTACAAGTTGGGCATACCCTAAGATGGATTCAAATTGATACCCATCAGTCAAAGTATTTACAATTCTGCCTGAAATGTTTTTGCCTTTTTTTCTGTTTACCAAGTACTAGGCAAAAAAAATGGACAAGTTCCAAGTACTCCTGGATGAAATCATTTTGCATTGTCCAGCTTGGCTAAAAAATTGATGTTATGATGAATTCTTCAGAGATATTGTGTTGACTGTTTACATTTAAAGTAATTTTGTGTCCATCACATTGCTACAGAAGAAATGACTTAGAATTTAACAGTTCTGAAGTTTTGATCAAGGGCTGGTAATGTGGATGAATTTCATCCCTTGTGAATAAATACAGAAAGTCATTTCAGGCTAACAGTTTTGTCATGTAATGTCAATCTAATTTTCAAAGGGAATTCCTGATCTGTCTGGGCTGAAATTCTCCTTTTAATTAATACTTAAGGGCTGTCAAGTTTGATGCTGTCATAAATGTTTAACAGTGAACAGAATCAGTATAATATTTTGGTGCTCAATTATAAAATACCTGTGAGTTCATATCAATGTTTTAAGTAATTATTCTTGTCCAGTCTGCCATATTTTTAATCAATCTTTCCCAAATTTCAAATTTCTTATAGCATTTTTCTTGTTTGTATCATAATTGTATCATCTTGTTGATGGTAAATAGCACTTATCCCATTGCTTCCTTGTCTGAAGAATTCATAATTTTTCCCATGTTGTGTCATTCTGTATGATTGCAGATAAACAACACACACGTAGCTTTTTGAGTCTGCGTTTCACTGTAAATATATAAAACTTTTCTATTTTGCATCATCATAAATCCTGATCAATGGGGAAATAAATGGTGATATTCAATGATATCTCCCATATTATACCTGTGCGGGAGCACTGGGGACTTTTCTGCACTTGATCTTGCAAATAAGCTCAAAAATGATCACTTTTGTATGGTTTCTCATATATCTGCCTATTTTGGCAGATTTGTTGGGAAATGTTCTGTGTATAGGGTATAAGAAGAAAACAATTAAAACTAAAATTTACATATATAAAAACTTGCTTTGAAGTCTGGGTTTCTGGGTATCTAGCTTTGCTCTAAAATTTCCTTATTTGGTATAACCTGCGACTACTTTAAGATATGAGCAAATTGCTCACCAAGAAGGAAATGCATGTCCACTATAAAACTTGAAAGAGCTCTATTAGGAAAACAACTGAACACTGTTAAGAATTCTTGACATCTAAATGGTTCCATTGTCATGTTCATAATCCTGCAACGTGTTTAGAAATTAAATTACACGCACAATAAGTTTAAATATGTGCTGATAAACAAAGCCCTTAAGAAAACCAGTGATCAACAAAATCCTTAAGAAAACCAACAAAAATCAATTAAAAGTACATCTCATGATTGACAGTGCTAATAAACATACCCAGGCACCAAGTAGTTGGTTCATGTTAGGTGAGATTGAAGTAAAGCAAATTAAGTACTCAAGTCAAAGTTAAAAATTGATTAAGTCTACCAGTAAGGAAATTTCATGTGAGGAATGCTTATGTTATTTAATCTAGAATTATAATCTAGTATGATTACATATTCTACTGAGGGGCACGCCATCGCGCCATCGCGCGTCCGGACGCGCCCAGAAGATTTTGGGCGCGCGATTTACCACTTGCGCAGCATATTAGAACTCACAACGGATGGATTGGTCAGCAGCTAATATCTGTAAAAACTTTGAGGCGATTAGCGTAAAGTTATCCCGTTGGTGATTGACACACTACAATCTCGATTCGCGTCCTACGACGTAAACATCTTTTCCAAGATGAAATGGTTTGATCAAGCTTTTTGGACCGCTGTCACGCGCATTCTTTGAGACCTCTCCTGCCCCTAAAGAATGGAGAAGTTTTAAATTGTATGTTAAGAGCAACATCTCAAAATTGCCAGACGCGAAATCTTGGTGAATGTCAGTGATGACTTATCGTCGACAAGAATTTCCAAATCGGTTTAAATTTGCTTGTCTGATCGTCAGTATTTCGGGTTCCAACCCCTTATTAGAACGGACATTTAGTTTTCTGATAAATGTTTGTCCAGACAAGCGTCTATCTATGCATCAAAACACCATCAACAAGTCATTCATCATTTATGGCAACGATGACCTACGGAGCAGAGAAAAACGAGAGGCAATCGTTCATCGAGCAGTTCAGATTTACATGGAAAGTAAAGAGCGAATAAAAAATGGCCCGCCTGCCACGAAAAAATGAAACTTAACGAAGGAAACATCGCCATTTCGTCGTCCGATCACGATAGCTATTCCGACGGCCTGTCAGAAAATAACACGGATATTTAGTGTGATTCTTCTTCCTAAATAGCATTACATTTTTTAACATATATATTGTTTAACTTAAAATTTAAAAAGTTTGCTCAGTAGGAAAGACTAATTGCGTGAAAAAATGTTTTTCTAACCAGTAACCACAATCCAGCACTTTCATGATTGAAAACATAATTACGCGCGCGATTTGGTGCGCGCGCAATTTTGTAAGTTTGAAAGCCCTGATTATATTCAATGTGTACGATGTTTACACCAACTGTGTGATCTCTTAAGGAGTCCTGAGATTAGCAAAAAATGTTAAATGAAATATGGTAGACTTTGCCCTTTCCCTACTGCAGTTGTTCTCTGTTATTTTGTTCTGGTTAATGCCAGATAGTTTTACTCATCAAGGGAAGACCTCTGGTGAGGAAATGTTTATACTGCAGTTATATAATACTAGCCAGGGTGCCTGGGATTATGGAAAACAAATAAAAAAGTTCCCTTTTCTTTCAAATATGATTTTAGAAAATTGAATGGTTCCTCACGAAGAAATAATTGTGCACAGAGTGCCAGAGATATGTCTAGATAATGTTATTGTTTCTCTCTCATGGTTTCTTTTTTGAGGTATTTTCTGAGGTATTGATAGCTAATGTTACTTATCTGGTCATTGTGAGTTTGAATATGTAATTGAATCTTCTGTAAGTCTTGTGGTTCTGGAGTTTTAAGGCAACAGACAAATGCTGTGATGCTCCAAATTTATATATACAGATTTAGCAAGCATTTAGGTAATTAACAGCCTACTGGCAGTAAGGGATTGGTCACTACATATTTGCACCCAGGTTAAAATGCAGGATGATAGTACCATGTCAGTTGGATATAACTTCAAAATGTTACTGTTAGTGAACTGATTTTAAGGGGGTTTTGTTATTCATTGAGTTGGCTATTACCTGTAATATGAGAACAAAAATTTAGTAGAATAATCCTTAGTGATCATTGATTAAGAGTTTTTAATAGTCACATAAAACTTCAGTACTTAACATTTTCAGTTATGGAAATATCTAAAACCTTAATCTAAAACCTTAAAGGTAATTGATCACTCCCTTTTTTGACTAACTTAATGCCTTACAAAAACAATATTGTATTAAAATGCAAGTTTGACTTGGTGATGAGAAATTGTGAGCGGGAATAGGGAAGAGAGCCATTTTAACACCTAGCTTATTGTGAAATAAATTCCTTAACCACATGATTCAAAGTAACAACAGGATGTGTTTTGAATGAACTTGAAAACCTGGGAGGTACACTTTATGGAGCTCTAGTGATTGCAAAACGATTTAAAACACGCAAGTGCGGACATTCAAAACCTGTTCCAGCAGCCGATTGTGTTCATAGTTTGATAGGTAAGCATTCAATTTTCAAAATTAGTTGGATAGAAAAGCAAACTTGTATTTGGCAGTATTTTTCTATTTCTAGTGGGCAACCCTATCAGGTATAGCTTAGCTGTTTTCCGTACATGTTTGATATGGGTTACTCCTCATGGGTTCAGAGTTTCTACAGGAAGAAATGAGAGTGCCAAAACTCTGGGTGGAGTTGGAATCAAGAAAACTTGATTTATAAAGGTTTTGTTGCCTATGTGAACTTCATTTTTAGCTTATATCTATGAACATTTTTTATACATATATTTTTGCAATATACTTCAGAATTATTAATATTTTCATTTGGGGTGAAGAATAAATTTGTATTGTACTGTATAAAAAAAAAACATTAAGTCCATTGTTGTTTCCTTAGAATATAGATCAATGAAGCAGTACTAAACTTTCTTATGATACTCAGTTTTAAACAAAAAATGAAAATTCTCTTAAAGACGGCTGCTAAAACATTTTGATATTTTAGCCATTGATTGACAAAGGTGTCTTTAAAATTTTATTCCACCTAACACCAGACAAGTTTGTTTAGAAGAGTGGGGTATGGGTCAAATTGCAATTATGTACTATATCATCTTTAGTCCATGTCATCTCTCTTAAAGACAGTTTGTTAAAATTATGATTTTCTTCATTTTTTTTTAATTGTTAAAGGAGAAGAAAATGAAAAACGATATTTTGTGGCCACACAGGACAAAGAACTAAGGAAAAGACTTCAGAGAATACCAGGTTAGATACAAGTCAATGGTGTACTGTACAATATATCACTTAATATAATTTGTAATTTTGACCTGAGAGACATGTCTGATCAGTAAACAGTTACTGGTATGTGGGATATTACTTCCACAAGTCCTGTGATGTAAGTTGCAGTGCCAGCAAATGTTCCAAGTCAAGTGCAGTTTAACAGATGTATAATAATTCACTCATTAAGGGGCACGGCTCATCCTGTACATGAGTAAAATTGTCTGGCATTATCAACAGTAAAACTATAAAATGTGCCCTTGCCCCTTAATGGGTGAATTAGGCAATTGTAGGCTCAACTCATCAAAATCTGAACCTAAACTTATCCCTGACAAAATCCTAACCAATATCTTTAAACCTAACCTTAATCCTAATTATAATCCTAAAAGGTCAGAGGTGTGTCAGCATCCACTAAACTGCATTCTGGGCAAAGTTCCAATATTATGTGCCACAGTTCTAATATAAATTATTTCGTTCTCTTGATCAGGTGTACCATTATTGTACATCAATTATAATTGTATTGTCATGGAAAAACCATCATTTGCCAGCTGCAGAAAAGCATCAGAGGTATGGTAACTAGTGTCCAAATTTTAATAAATTTTTTTATAGTTTTCCAATGATATGAACCTTCTAGCCTCCATTACAATTTTTAAATTGTATTCTGCCAACTGCCAGACAAATTTATTGAGCTTTACTTGCCATTTGCACTGATCCTATTATATTCATAAGGTTCAAGTGGAACACATCCCTTGCCTGGTGTGTTGCAGTAGAACCTGAGACACATGTTAGATTTCTTGACAGTATCTTGCCTTTCTTCTCCCCTTGTTTAAACGGGCCTTCCAACCAATTCAACAAGTTGGATCCAATTAAATTGATTCCAACTTGTTTTAGATCTGAAAATCAGATCCCAGTGGATCATGTTAAGAATAGTCCCCCTTTGTTTCTTCGTTCTTTAAAAACCTAATATGTATACAAATTCAAAATATCTATCAACTCAAGGGTTAGGGCTAGGGTTAGGTTTTAAGGTTAGGTATGGAGTTAGGGCTAAGGTTAAAGCTTATGCACATTTTGAGGGGGTTAAAGAACGAAGAAACAGTGGAGGGGGGCTATTCTTAACATGGTAAGGAAGGGGCCTTTGCTCGAAACGTTGGAATTTTTTGAGACCAGTCATGGCAGTTATCAACCTTTTAACTTTTTACCTTATTTACCACTGTTTACACAGTATTCTATCCTTATACCATTGTTTGTATTCTTAGCATGATCCGATCCAGTAAACTGGGTCGTTTAAATGGGCTATTTGGTTGAGTAATGATGCAGTGTCCCGTGGGTAACTGGAAATGGTAGACATTGTCTGATGCATTACCGCGCGAAAGACTGGCTCAAAAGGATAATTTCGTATGGAAACGAGAAAATATCAAAATATATGGTGTGAACTGAGACTTGGCTTTGGTCCTGTGCCACTTAAATATTTCCCACCGATTTACCAAGTGACCTTATAGTATTTGCTGGCGCGAGACCAATCCCACACGTGAGTTTTGTTTTTGTGCGGAACTATCCGTGACGAGGAGGTTTGCTGCACGGCACAAAATCCAGAAATTCGCTCAACCGTCATATCTGGAGCAGTCAGTCGTTCAAATTTATAATCTTTTAACTCAGAATATGTTTTTTCTCAGAATGCGTCAATGTATGAACGTCAACAGTAAAAGTAGCTATGGATATTGAGTCGTTATTTCAAACTGTCATGAGGCAATGAGTATAAGTGGACGTTCGTCAAACTTATTCACTCAGAATAAAACTTTCTGAGCCCTAGACGGCGGTGGAACCCGGTGTGATGCTCTAACTCATTACCATTAAGGTACCAGTTTAGTTTGGAAGGGGGTGGGGGTGTGACCTCCCGCCCCCAAAGTTTGAAAAAAACCAGAAAATTCGGGCAAAAATATTAGTTGAGCAATGCAATTTTCAATTCAAACTATTTTGTTTAACAATGGTTTTAACCCTGTCCAGTTTTCGCTGTGTGAATGGCTATGTTTTAGTCTTACGGCGATTCAGGAATTTATGTATTTTGATATTTTGATTTGCTCAGGGTTTAATTGTGCAACACGTTAATGCATTTTTCTATTTACCAGGTGCAAACTGCTCGAACGGAACCAACAGACTACGAAAAAGGGACAGTAAAGATACTGAAATCAGCTCAGCAGGACGGTCCGGAGACGGAAAATAGACGACGAAAACGAAAACGTGCTAAAGGACCAAACCCCTTGTCGTGCAAGAAGAAAAAAGTTATGGTGGATGGATCATCTTCTGGTTTAAATTTACCAAAAAGCAAAGTAAGCCACCCTTGTGTTTCTCTTTGTTACGATGTTTGAACCTTAAGGGAATAATACTTGTTTTAAATTTTGAATATGCTTCTCAAGATTCTTGTATTGGTGCCTTAGGATCAACCAACTGGTATTGTCATGGTAGTGATTTTCTAAATTGGGAAGATGTATATGAAAATATAAAAAGCTTCTTTCCCATGTTTTGATTTCTAGTACTTAACTTCCTTGAGCAAAAAAGAAAGCTGTTAGACCAATACCGTCTGTCTATTTTACACGCGTTCTGGAAAGCTTTAAATCAGTTTTGTGTGTCAAAGATTTTGGACAGATAAATTAGGCAATTAAATTAAGCTATGTATATTGGAATTCATGCCAGATGAAAGTAGTGCACAGTATACCAGTCATGTCTGAAACATAAATCTTTACTTCTCAGTGGTGAATTACCACCTTAAGTTTTCAACATCAATCGTTAATGAGCTGCACAAATTTCTTAGAGTAAAACATCCTATCATGCGACTCACACGGTCAGCCACACGTTGCAATTATTCCTTACTGGGTCTTGTGATTTTGAAGATTCCATGGTTTTGTTATTTCAAGAGCTTTACATACTATGATGCGAAACGCGCTTCTTAATCCTGCTTAACCTTCTTTCTATCTTAGAACTCCTCGTCACGAAAACACCGACACAAGCTGAAAATTCCCACGCATGTTTTCGAAGCTTTGCATCAGAATACTTAAAAAAAGTTTATGACGGATAATCCTTGGATTTTTTTGTTTTCTTTTTTAATTGAAACTGTTGTACAACATTTCCATTGTCTGGTGGGAATGTGCTTACGTACTTGACTTCCAGTACACAGAAGACCGGCAAGTCCCGTGACTGCTTTCTGGGGGCCTGGCTGGATGAATTCAATTTACATTGTTTTGTATTTTATAGAAGTGTGAAATCGTCTTAAAGATATGATGATAACAACCACCACCTCTGTAAATCTGTTAGTGTTATTTGCCAACTCGGTCGAATTTCTATTCCTTTACACCCTTGAACAAGGTTCCTCCATTTTTCTTCGTGATCTAAGGAGGCTCTCAAAATGTTCGAGATCGACAAAGGATTGGGATATTTGAACTAAATTTCTTCTACAGTGCTTCAAAATTTTCTTTTGTTTAAGATTGCATATTATCTGTCGGTTTGATGCAGTCAAGTTCAGGACACGGGATATCCGTACCTGCAGGGAAGGTACATTGTTGTTGAACAATTGCGAGCTAGCTCCATCTGGAAGAACCATGCTTTCCTCATTCTTTTCCTTCTACTAAGTTGATCTGGATTTGGAGTTACCTCTTTTTCTCGCAAAATCAGAACATTACAAATCGACGGAGCATGTGAACTTTCTTATCACTGAGTTCGTGTCACTTAATGCTAGACGAAATATTTCGCTAACCTTAAATGCATCATTAGTTTGGAATTTATTTTCTGTTTTAAGCCTCGCAATTTCAAAACAATGGAAATAAAAACATTGGTTTACATAAATTTCGAAAACACAACTTACTCTGGTTTGGTAGTAATACTAGTTATACTGATTAATGGTGTCGTTGAGGTCGTTCCTATCTATCGTATCCACCTCCGATGATTGCAGAACTTTTCTAAAAAACTGTCCTACTCTAAAGCCAATTGTATTTAGGTAAGTCGTTGATGTTCATCGTATTACATCATGACACCTTTGTGTTGTTCTATTTACATCCATTTTCCCAAAGCTCTATGCCACACTATTAAATTATGGATTGGGTATTGTTATGCAACGAAATGTCTCATCAGGCATATGTGATATAAAAGTTATATCTCCCAATGATCTCTGATAGTCTTTCCACCAACACAGCATGGTGTGCTTGTTTTTGCTTGTTATTTCAAAATTCCAGTTATGTGGTCTGTAGTTCTGATGAAACTGTTTCTCACGTTGTTTTTCAGCTTTCTGTCTGTTTATAAGCACACAGACTTAGGCCAGTAAAGGTTACTTTAGCAACTGATTGCCCGTGTTTAGGCTTGTTTCTGTGATTCAAGGTCATAAATTTACGTGCCAGATCAGTTGTTTATCTACGGCAAGTTGTTTGTTTTGTATTAATGGCATTCACCGTCGTGCTTGGCTAGGATATCTCGTCTCGTTTTAATAAACTGTCAAGGCCAAAACATTGACAACTAAACTTGAGCTTTTGATGAACGTGAACTTTTAAACGTTAACTACATTTAGTTCATTGCCAAAGACATCTTCTCTAATGTTCCTGGTCACTTCATCAGTACCCTCTGGACAATTTACACCTCTGCTTTTTGCGGTTCAGAAAGAAAAACAATTTGTGCTCTACTGCGAACCACGATGAGAGAAAAACCTCGAATCCTTTATTTCGTGTTCATGGGGCTGTTGTATTGCACTTACTAAGCTATATTAGCCTTCTCGGTTTCAATGAATTCAAACTGTGAGAACATTTGAATCAAATCACGGAGTAAAGAAAAGCGTTTAGTCACCAAAAACAAACGACTGCTAATGGAATGGAATCTTTATAAAATAAAATAACTAAATCTTTATTATATCAGCTAAAACAGGTCAGACCCCATAAAATGTCCTCGAAACGTAACTTAAAAAATTAGAGTACTGACCAATCAATTCACGTATTTTATTGATTGAGCCGTGTTAATTTTTGTGTATATTATATGCATGCATGCATGCATGTATGCATGTATGCATGTATGTATGTATGTATGTATGTATGTACGTACGTACGTATGTATGTACGTATGTATGTACGTATGTATGTATGTATGTGTGTGTGTATGCATGTATGTGTGTTTGTGTATGTATGTATGTATGTATGTCCAATACTGTTTTAGTGTTTCGTTTGAACACATCACTTGAACAAAGTTAGAAAAGTTTATGAAAACAGCACTCCTAGGAAAAGCCCTGAAGGTATATTTCTATTCGTGCCAACTTTTTATACTTAGCTTTGATTCCCGAAGCATGTTAGTACTGTCTGACGTTTGTATTCAGCCAAAGTACTGTTTTTCGTTCACGACGTTAGGGTAAACACGTCAATGGTGTTTATTCACCACTGTTGCTAAGGACAATCGTTTTACTTCTTTCTCGCATCGCTTTCTCCTTTGTCCATCGAGTCAGGTGAACATAACTCGAAATAAACTCCGGCTTGAAATTAGCCGGGCAATTAAAACCAAACATGTGTTTTGTTAGTTCTGTTGTCAACACTTCATCTAAATCGACTGTGACCACTGTAGACAAGGCTAAGCTAGTTTACTTAGCTGTTAGGGAAATATGAATACCCTGGTAGACATTGTGTCGGCTTTCAATTCATGATTGTTCTTGGCGCTACGTTTACAGACTGCAGTTGTGTGTACTGAGATGTCAGCCCAGCACCTAAAACATTTCATTTTCAGCGGTGCATATATCCAATATCCATGTGACTTCATGGTGTGCTGTCGATCTTTGCCATGAAGACACACATTAGTCATTATAAACTTGGCAAAGATCCTGCTTTGTCCATAGCGGCCGGGTTCAGTAGTCTGTCGTCGGTTCGTTTTAATGTAGTGTTTAAGTGCTTATCTTTCGGTTGACAAGAAAACACGATCTTAACAATCGTATCCACAACCCGAACTGGCGATCGTGCGATACCTCGACGGGCAAAAGAAACTATGAGTGCGTGTTTCCGTGCTTGCTTCTATTTACGTCAAGAAAACAAAATTGAGGTTATTGTGTATATTTATAACTGGTTCTTTCCAGTTTTAGCAATCGCCTGGGGGTATGATAAACCCCAACTAGGCAAACACTACCTTTACTACTGAGAAATGATTTCCTGTAGTACTGGAATAAAGACGAGAACTTCATCGATGGAATGGTTTAAACGTTGCACATACTCAATATTTTTTTATGATGAATATTCTCAGTTTTAATAATTAGTCAGACGTGCGTCTAATGGATGGTGTCATGTGCCAAAATAGACTTCGTTGAGCAAGCATCAGCATCTTACGTCAAAATATTTCACGCGAAGCGGTTGTTCGTGAGGCGATGAATATGATGACGATGAAGTTTGTTGTTCTTGCTTTCGTTTCTTTTCATTTACGAAAAATGACATGAATGGAAGCTAGGCATCATGCTTTCACTTGTGTAATCGTGTGCTGGTACCGCCAAATGTTACCTAGGTTATTTTAATCATCCTTTTTTTTCGATCTAATTTCCAAACATCACTCCATTCTAAGACGATGGCTTCCTTAGTTTGCTCAGAGTTGAGGAGTGTTTAACATAAAAACGCCGTGGAACGTCGTCGGGCATAATTTCGCAAGCAAGGTTGTTTTCATAGTTTTATGTCAAGTCCAGACATTACTGACAGATTTCCTAATGTTCCTCTCTCACTCAGGTCTCCAAGGAAACAGCCGAAGAAAAACTAATAGATACGTAACATTACTTACACAACATAATACAATCGAAACAATGACACGTTGTCCTCGTTTAATATTGTCTAACATCTAACAGCAAGAAATGCTGGCTCACAAAACATTTTAATCTCATAAATCATCATACTAATACCCCGAGCTATTTCACATCCAACATGTGACTGTGGGAACGTTTACTTTGAAAAGTTTTTATCGTTTAATTTAGGTACAAATACTGCAAGCACGAAAACGTGCGCATGCGAGTCTTCAATGCGTCTTTCAACGTGTAGACGTATTTCAGCATGGGTTGCTTTAGAGCCTCGGCCCACAGTCCTTCTGTTCATTTGTTTTGAGTCGTATATTGGCGTCGATCTCATGTTAAAGTACAAAAGAGAAGATCAGCTTAGTAGAATATTGACTGACAAATGTTAATACATTGAGAACATCGGTTGGCAAAACCAGTTGTTCTAAATTACCATTTATACTTGATGCCTCTGGCAATACAAGTTCTGAGATAATATGGAAACAAGTCAAGACGCCTTCTTTAATGCGAAGTTATACTAAAAGGAAGCGTATTTTATTATCATTTCTAGCACCTACCCTTTATATCGTCTCTATATGGATGTGATAAAACTAAAACAACGAACATCCGAGTGTCAGTTTTAGTAACCTGTTACGTGGGATGTAGGGGAGATATTCAATGAAAAAATATAGAAGTGTAGATTCGCTGAAAGTAGAAACATCGTGACCGTTTTCCATGGGGATTCCCTTCGTGTGGCGTCATCGTTATTTTTTTACTTTGTTTTTGGTAAATCCAATGTTGCTTAGTGTTTCTGTGTTCATGTGACGAGTTCTTTGTCTTTCTTTCGATCTTTTTGAGTATGTTGAAGTTTTCTTAATCTGAGCCTCGTTTGAAGTAACCGCACGCTATCCGCGCAAGTGTTTTACTCGGAGCCAGCACAGCAGTAATGAAACACTAGCTGAGGCTAATGTTTCGAATTCAGAAATGAAAGCCACTCTAATGGTAATCCTATAGAGTTAAACCCAAGGTAGTGGTATTGAATAAAACGTAATATTTCAAGGTGTCATTAACAGTCGTTAAACCATCAAATTGCACTTAAAGACTTTTATTTAATTGATACACCCGTGACTGTGCGTCTGGCATTCTCTTTCTTTGTTGTAGCACATCCGGAGTTGAGGCTTGTTTAGGCACTGATCGTATTTAGGTGGCTAGTGGAAGGTGGCTTTACATGTTTGTCTAAACGACAGGAAGCCTTCAGGGCTCATGTCGTTTTCTGTTCTGTAATTCTCGATTATTACGGTGGATTATATTAGGACATTTTAGTGGTAGTTGGTGGTATTTTGAGCCTTCGTCCGTGCGTTTTGATGACCGAGCAAAAATGTCACGAGGATTTTAGCGGTTGAGAGAAGAACAATTACGACTTACGAGTTTGCCAAATATAAACTGGGAGTACAGGAAGAACGAAACGAATCTGTCTACAGCCGGGTCGTTTCCTGAGAGTTACCCGCGAAACACAAGATTTATGGTCGTCAGGCATTGGCCAAGCTCCAGGCAGCCGTCGGCCGACCAATCAGCGTTGAAGAATCTGTTGGTCATAAATAGCACGCTCGACGTAAAAATTAAAACAACACATTAACCTCCGTGTGAATGCCTCGTCGTGGTCTTGGATTGATGTTTTGCTCTTAATGAAGATCACCTTCCATCGACGGTGGTACACTAAAACATTAAAATGTCGTACTTGAGTAACCATCAAATTATGGAAGACAACGAAATGAGTGTTGCACTGAAACTGCGCGCTGTAGGAGATAATCTGGAATGGCGAAGAGATATGCAGCATCGCCAGTGGAAAAAGGTCAAGAGACATATCAGTGGTGTCGTATTTTGCCTTGGATTTATGGTGCTTGGGTACACCTTATGGAAACACAAGAACTGAAAGATGCGTTGAAGTTATGGACTTGGCTTTATTGTGCAAATGTGTTCAAACCATGTTCAGCGCTACTAATTTTCATTGGGGTTAGTTTTATTTTACTGGGGTTTACATCAGATAAAAGTGGCAGCAAAGTACATTGATATTTGGAGGAACGAACTTCGTGCAAAACCCTGATTCTGGCTGGCATTTATGGGGTTCCAGTAAGAAAGATACAACGGTGTATTCTGAATAACTATGCAAACTTTGCCGTGCACGGAGCATGCTCGGGACGAACTTCTTTCCCTCAATTGTTAGTGCTATGAAACTGATACGAAAATGAGAACAATTTGTATTCAGATTTTGCCGGCTGCATCTCAAGTCTAGTCAAACAAATAAACCGTATTGAACTAGTTTCCCTTGAAGTGGTTAACGATGGTTGAGGGAACACTGAAACTGAAGGTATCGACCTAAAACCTTACGCTTGAAGCCAAACAGGTCGAACCTATGCGTTGTGCAGTACTTTTGTGAATTTTGTATATAACTTAGGATGTAATTATCAGGTTATGTATTATTTCAACTGGATAAAATGTGTATAGCAGTGTACATAACTTTGACGTCATTTAACACCGTGACAGCAATAAACCGACGTGGCGTTCATCATCTAGGAAGGAATTCCTGGACTGAGATTTATTTGGTTTGATACTTTGATTTTTTTTCAAGAACTTGGTCGAATATCCGTCTTACTCTCGCGGTTTAGGAAGTCCTTGATCAAACCCCGATAATCTGCATATTCCTATTGTCTATTGTTCTGTGGATTGCCTCAGGATAATCTAAATATATTGTTGTGTCATAGGATCTTGTTTTCGTTTGACAACATACTCGAAATAACCTTGGATGTTTTTGAAGATGTTTTGTATCGATGGTCAAGTGGTGGCGTAGGATGGTTTTGACGTGAATTGAGTCCTATATTTTATTAACTACGACGAAGGGAGAATATGAACTTATTCTGCGGAATGTAGTGTGTCACAGCTGGAATGTCTCCGGGGTTCTTGTTCGTGACAATCCTAATTACTTACAACACCTTTTGTGTTCGTTCAAATGAAGTTAAAGAACAACGGATTTGATTAAATTTTGAAAACAAACTGGCTTGTTCTAGCGTAGGTTTGGTTTAGGCGTGCGTCTTAGGTTTTCTGAAGTTTTTTTTAAAGGGGATTCCCTGATTTATTTTTAAGATCAAACAAAAACACGGCGGTGTTTATCGAAGATTGGAAAAGACGACGTATTGTAGACCGGCGGACTCAACGTAGTAAAATGTCTTTTTTTTTCACAGTTCACTCGCAGCCCTGACCTCGAACGTTTCCTTGTACCACCTGAATGAATCGCCTTGACCTTTGCTAACCTTGTTTTATTATGCTCGACAAATTTAATACCCTAGCCATTGTTGATAAGGAACATCTACCCTTGTCTCCAAGTTAATTCGAAAGGTTGACTGAAGTACATCCTTATCACAAGATTTCTTTCCTCTGCTACTTGTTTCGTTTCGTTTTTGTCGTCGGGACAGAAACCAGACCATAGCGCAATGGGGCTTTCCCTGACAGTGAACAATTAACCCAACAGAATTATATTCGTTAAGGTGAGCCATTTTGTCATCTGCTTTTGTAATTTATGGCTACACATACGTAGTCGGCATGGTTCGAGAACATGAACTCACATGAAGTGTGTTTAATTCGGTTTTAAGCTGTGGCGGCTGCACAGATTTTACGTAACGAATAAAGTGGCCTTCAAAATATCTTATCGTACTCCCATTTCAAGAGACTCCTGTCTGTCTCCTAGTTTTGAGAAATTGGCAATTGGAGCAAGGCCATCGAAATGTCATTTTTAACCAAAGATACTACTTCGTTAGGTTTACTTGTGATAAAAGATCTCAATTCTTATTTATCTTCAGGGGGTTCTCCCGGCGATATTTCCCAAAACATTTAATCCGTGTACGTTGACGTCGTCAACTCGTCTTTTTCTCTGCGTGTCATTTCTGAATTTCGTTCTGTGTCGTTAATGCCGAGTGTCAATGTTTCAAGCGAAGACGCACAAATATTAACTTTTACCCTCTGCACGAAAACAATCTGTTGGACAATTTAATGAAACACCAACAGTGGACAGTGAGACATCAGTCAAGATCGGTCATCTCTGAATAAACTCCTGCAAAAATACGTGGGGTAAAAAGCGTGTACCCGGAATATATAGGATAAAAACTCTTCGAATGATATACTCCTATCTGATGTGGTTACATCGTCAATTTTTTTCCACCAAGTATTTTAATTCCTTTCGTTAAAATTTTCATTAAGATAGGAGAAAGAAGTTTGTACTGGCCCTTCTTTCATTTTTCTGGTGCGGGAAATACAAGCCAAGTGTGTTCTTTTTTTAATGTACGCAATTTAGTTAATGTTAGTTCGTCTTAAGAAAATGTAGTGCGTGTCAAAGATTTCTAAACTGCTGCTTCATTGTGGGTCGTGGAGACATTCCTATATGTCATTGTGTTTGTATAGACATTGCTTTCCTGTGAGTTCATCCTCCGCCCCAGACTTTCACTGACAGCTGGTTATTCGTGGCCATGAACAATCAAACCGCGTTCAACACCTGAACAGATAGGGTAGGGAATGGACAGGTCTTAGTTGCTTCTGAATTGAACGAACCCCGTGCGCCTGAGGAAAACGAGTGAAACGATACCATGCAAGACGAAGCAGGATATTTGAAGCTTTGCATAGAACATCTGGTAATTTTGACAGTAAAAAAGGACGGCTAACTAAAAGCTGGTTAAACATGAACACCACCCAAAGTTGGTCCCAGTATTAGATGTATTTAATTTCCAATGTTTGTTTGGGGTACTAAATGCTGTCACTGCAAGTGAAGTAAGATCTATGTTGGAATAATACAAAATCTGATGTTTTCTGTTATCCCTGTTTGCCTGTATGGTAAATTCACAAACCGATCGAGAAACTTTGGTTAGCATTGTACCTATTTCTAGAACATCTCTTTCATAGTAAATTTCAACGAAGCTGCAGTGCATCCTTTCAGGTAAATGTCATAATAAGAATTCTGAGACCTATTCACGCTGAAGTAGCAATGGAGTAATGTTTGGTCGATTTCGGTTTTAGTACTTGCGTACATATTTCATTTAAAGTAAAAATATTCCTAATAGGGCCAAAACATTGCTTTCAGAACTCAGAAAAATCAGCCTTGAACCATGATCTAGGTAGACAAATAGGAAAGCCTTAATTGTGTATAGCATTCTGATCTAGCTGCCAACTGAAAATGTTCATTTCATCCTAGCCTAAATCTTTTATTCACGGGTGAAACACGATCGCTGGACTCCGATGACCTAGGATTTAACGTGTTTATACAAGGGGATGTAAAAGTTTTTCTATTTTTTAGCAAAGGTAATACTACTCTGCAATATTATGAGACATTACACTTAGTGGCCAACGCATATCTCTCTGTAGACAAAACTTTACTTGAACCCAGGACTGTAGGTTTTCTTGGCGGGTTTGATTTTCAGCTGTGGCCAAATGAAGACGGCTTGCATTTCTCTCACCTAGTCATGCTGGCTGATATTTTTTCTTAAAGTGGTTCATCACTTGGGCTAACGTCAGGTACCTTAGACGTACACTTGAACTCTCTGTCGCACATTTGTTCTTAAGCCTGTTCCAGACCCTGGGTGGTAATTTGGCGTTCAGATATTGATACTCGCAGTAACTTTCAATGGCACAGACTAATCCTCATTACCGTCGCTTATAGACAATAGATAGTGGCCAGGCCTGAAACAACTGCCACTGGCAATAATTCATATTTTAACCTGTTACAGACTTGCAGTTCAGTCTAACAAAAACTTGTTCATAAATTTGTCATATGCCGAGGGACAAAGTTTGCTTTTCATGACTTCTAATTGGCCAAACGGCCGTCGCGTGACAGTCCGGAAATCGTAATGTTTACCGCATAACATACGGCAACAAGCAACAGTTTTTACTTTGTCCTTGCGAACAACACGTTTGATGTTGTTGGTGACTTGAAAACGTTGAACAAAAAATAATTTCGGTGACAAGGGTGTTATTCATCGACGAGTTTTGATGTGAATGGGACGTAAAAAGGTGCACGATGTTTGTGCTGTTGTTCTTAAGCCCACTTTGTTCTGCCGGCCTTTCAAATTCCTATCTCCGGAACGAGATTACGCAACGACCATCGACTATTCATGTGAACAATTGTTCTGGCGCCTTGGAGCAATAGAATGTTTTGTGTTCACACGTGAGATAATAGTGCTGACAGAAAATCTTATAAACATTTCTGATTTCTTTGATATATGAGGAATGTCATACGGATTGTACCATTATACTTACTGTAAACGTTCTTTCAATTACGTTATTATTGAAAAATTGGAAATGAAACTTGTGTGATCTCCGGTTAGCTGATAACTTTTGGCAATTAATTATATCTTTACTTGACCAACAAACTCGTGATGAAGGATTACTTAAAGCTCTTCCTAAGTAACGATGGCTTTACTTGAAAACGAAGTCATATGATCCGTGGTCATGGGGAGTAGTTCTTTGCTATTAACAATGCACTCACATTGTAATACATTCATCTGACCACCAATGGCTTTCAATTCTCCTTTGGGTAACTATGCTTCAATTTTAAAAGGTAGTTCACGTGATCCTTTTTACATAATGCTGACTATATCACTACTTGGCTCTCTGGAACTGAAAGCCATTTCCCTTTTGCATTATTTGTGGTTTTCCTCGAAAGGTCGAATTTTCGGATTCTAATTTTGTCTTCATTGCCAAAAGAGGAGTAATGAATATCGTCATGTTTCGGATAGAACTTTTTTTGATGTGCTTGAACTGGTTAGACTTACGTTTAAACTTGAAAGACCGAAACTGTCATGAAACACTTGTCTTAAGTTCCATAAAAGGTGGTATTTCATACTCGTTTTAAAATAATGATTTCTGATCATCCAATCACACTGAACCGATCTAAAATGTTTGGAATACCTTATCCCAGGTTGCCATTAAATTGTGAGGGTTGAAATTACAGTCCTTGCGATCACAAGGCTGTGATTTGCTACGATTCATGTTGCCATTAATTCATAAGAGGGTTGCGACGAATGTTGCACTCTGATGACGGAAATGAGGCTATAAAACAGAACTTCTCGACAGGGGAAATCAACTTTCTATTTTATATGACAGCTTACGAGGACCGTTTTTATTGTAATCGATAGAGCATTCTCAATTACTGGGGCATTTACAACTATTGTTAGGTGCATTTTGATTATGAAAACACGAGTACTGTAAAGGTTGGTTTAAATGAAACTACTTCATTCACTGCAGAATAAACCTAACTATCGCAGCAGTCATATCTGAACCACATGCGTAGGCCATTGCGATTGCAACAATTGTCGCGACCACGATTGATGAGATAGTAAGCGTTTTATCTCGTCGATCGCTGCCAGTGTGGCGATTAGAGGCAAACCACAGCTTGCTGTTGTTTTTGAAATGAGGAAATATGAGTGAATCTTTTCGAAAAATAGTTCACGTGAAAGCTTTTTATGATTCATTGTACGATATAGTGAATTTAGCTATTGAATGGAAGTTTATCGCCAGACTGAATATTTTAAACAAATGGGGACACGTATCATAAAAGCTCTATTAAGCCCCCCCTCTCTATTTAGCCCCCCTCTAGGAGGTTAAAAATTAAATAAGCCCCCCCCCCTCTTTTAAGCCCCAATAAACAATATGCAAACGATTGAGGTTGTAAACTGGCAAAAGTAATTTGAAGCGGCTTTAGAAAGTGTGTATTATATTCCTTAACATGACTTCCCCGACGTTTAGTTTCATGTGAGCTAATTTTAATTTCTTCTTTTAAATTTCAGTTTTTGATATAAGTATCAGCTTCTTTGCATGTGACTTGTCGGCATAGCATCATGCAATGAAGTTCCCCGGAGCAACTAGTCCGTCTTCAAGCATTTAAACACAACGTACATGATATATGTGATTTTAAAGTTTTATTATAGAAATTAAACATGTATCGGGTATGCGTACACAGATCAAAGAACAGTACTTTGTGTCAGTTTTTTTTTTATATTAAGCTCCTCTTCTCTATTAAGTTTCCCTCTCTATTTAGCCCCCCTCTAGGAGGTTAAATAAGCCCCCGGGGGCTTAATAGAGCTTTTACGGTAACTGTCTTATTTCGTTTGACGAACATGGAAAACTCAAAGCCATCTCGAACTCTATGAGAAAAATATCGTTTCATCAAAATGTTATTTTATAGGGGTGTGTTGCTACATGCACCAGTGAGACAGTGAGGAACTGTGAAATACGAATTGTGGCTCAACAAATCCTTGTATGATTTCTAACCTGCTTGACATTCCTTGATGTTTCACACTCGTATTTTTGTCGAGAAAATCGTAACCCTTGCGCTCAGTCATTGTGAACGGAAGGTGAAAGAAAACCATCTTATCATGTAAGTAACCCTAAAAAATGAAGTGAAGAAACTCTATTCACATCGAAATGTTGCCAAGAAAAATTATCCTCGGCTTGCTTCGGCTACAGTGACGTTTCAAAATACCTTCTGAATAGTCTCTCCCTGACATATGTCAAAAGATTGTCAGAGCTTTTCGTGTATGGGCCCTGGATATTTTCACTAAATTTCGAAATAAAGTTTGAACTACTGTACTTTTGCATAAGGAAACTACAGCTATAGTAACTGCTGAACCACTCTTCTCAGTAATAGTATTTGAGGCGAAATTAAGCTGTTCCTATATTCCACATTATTTTTTACCCTCTTCCTGTTCTCAGTAATAGTATATGAGGCGAAATTAAGGTGTTTCTATATTCCACATTACGTTTCACCCTCTTCCTATTCTCATTAATAGAATTTGAGGCGAAATTAAGGTGTTTCTATCATTCACATTTTGTTCCATCCTCTTCCTGTTCTGAACAATAGTATTTCAGGTGAACTTAAGGCGTCTCTGTCTTTCACATAATGTTTCATCCTCTTCCACAAACATTCTGATTTTTGTGGGTTAAAACTTGCACATGTCATTTCACTTTTTAAGAAACATTGTTGGGCCACTTTAGTTACATTTCTTTTAATTTTTTTTTCTTGTACAATGAATATACGTTCACCGGCGGACACACCGTGTAAGTCGAAGTCGTTTTGGTTTCATCTACTGATTAATTTAATTATATTTTAAATTATCACAATTGTAATAATTCCAACATTTGTAATTTTAGTAACTATGGAGATAATAAGGGTATAATTGTTATTGTAATTGACATGAACGTGTACAATATGTAATGCTTGTAGCAACTTATTGTTACTGCAGGTGGTACGTGGATGTTCGTCAAGCTCATCTACACACGTAAACGATTTCTAAGCCGCTGACAGAGATTGGACTGTAATCTCCTGATGAACGGTGAGACGCTCCAACCGTTTTGCTGTGTTTATTTAGTGTGACACAAACACGAGGGGAAGGATGGGAGAACTCGAAAGCTGCCTGTAAGGCCGAGACCGAAGGTCAAGCTTTCCAATCGCGCCAAGAACAGATTCTGGTGTCAAACTGCAGCTGGAATGTCATAACCGTGTTTACGTAGTTTGATTTAAACACGGTAACTGATCAATCATTGCGTTCTTAATAGGAATATTTTTTTAATTACTGTTATAATGGTTTTATCAGTTAGTCATGATTAAAATCCAAATTATAATTATCAGCAAACAGTACTTTCCGGGGATGGAAACGAGCCCAGGTTTGTAACCTCAACGATCTCCTGATTTTAGCTGAACTTTTAAGATTGTATTCTTGGTTTAAGAAATGGTTCTGATATAGCCCTGTACTAGAATTTATTTACTCAACTCCCCTGCACTTATAGCCCTATACCTATAGAACAAAAATGTGTGATTCAAAAGTGATATTTTCGACTACCAACTTTGACTATGAAATGAGGGATTGTTGAACCTGCATAAAGAAGACATACCTCTTTGGAAAGAGAAGATGCCTTTGTACTAACGCGAAAAACAATATCTTCTTTGACCCAAACCAGTGACGAATGATAGCTGTAAGTGAAGTGTATAACAGCGACAGATAGTCACTTCAGTGCTAATTACATGCACTCAAAATAGGTAATAAGTTATATGTCTTTATCTCGGGGGAACAAAGGTCGCTTGAGCATCGCGCAGTCTGCAGTCACGCTAGGGTCACATGATTTACTGGTGAGTGGTGATCTTAAAACGCTTTTTGAACTGTGTTAAGTCAAAGTACAGCACACGTTGGCATCGGTACAGCTACCGGAATCTTCCCTCCAATTCTTATGATGAATCAAGACTTTAAATAAATCTATCTCCTTGTTACGTCCATTTCACCATTTGTCATGTTTCGGACGTTTTTCTGACGAAATTGCAGAAAGCTCTCCAGCCGCTGCACTCTTTTTTTTTTGTTTTTGTTTTGTTTTCTTGAAGTTTGAATTTCAAAAGTTTAATTCTTTTTGGTCCGACGGTTCACCGTTTTTTACGACCATGTGTTGATTGTTTTTAATAGTTCAGCAAATGTCGTTTGGGTGAGTAATATCACTCTATCTTGTACTTACCATGGCTACTGGTTTGACTAGACTGAAGTTTTGTTTTTAATGTTCTCAGTGATTCAACAGATTGCACCATAACAGTATTAATATGTGCAATATAATACAATGTAATATTTAGTCATAATATTGTATCTTTGCGAATAGTTTGCAAACGAAACCGCAATGTGAATTGCACATTAACGAAAGTGGCTGACGCTTTTGAGTAGATGACTACTTGAAGTATTGGAAAACACTGCCAGCATTACTTCCAATTCTTCGCCTGTTACAAATTTTTAATATGTCTCGGGAGGGTGATAGTTTCGTTGACTTGTCGACAGGAGCGTTAGGTCTGGTGGTTGATAGGATTTAGTTTGAATGTATTCATCGAGTGCACTGTACACAAAGTTATGAAGCTTGGTTGTTAAGAAGCCGCTAGGATATTACGAGCATAAAACCGCATAAACAGTCGTCATTAACCTTTGCACTCGTAATTTCCGAATGTGTAAAGATAAGCACAGCTTATAGAATTTTACCCAAAACTATCTTTGGCATGTTTTGCTAACAAAGTTTCCAAACGATGTAACTCAATATAAAGCCTTCGTATCATTAAATCGCCTGTCCGTAACGAACATCGCAAAAAAAAGTATGAGACCATGAAAGCAATCATTGGCAACTTGAGTTTGATAAAAATGAGGAATGCCTCGTGACAGGCTCTTCACTTGACCAAATCAACAGTAATATCAAAACTGGAGTGCTGCGTAGGCACTTAATGACTTTGGTGAAGCACTTTCGCTCGAAATGTCAGTACCTTGTTCTCTCGTTTTTTTTGGCACAGCACTATCTTTGAGCTTTTTTTTTCACTTAAGAAGCCATTTGCGCAAAACGGCGAACTGCGAGTTGGTTATCTACCGCTTTGTTAAATCACAGTAAAATTTTGCCTCTTAGTGTCAGTTTCATTCCATCAATTCGTTGTAACCACATCGGATCATGAAGTAGCAAGAAAACGCTTTTAAATGGCATGATTTAAATATTTTTGGTATGTCGTTAACTAACCGTAGACAACAATTTAAATAGTCAACTCCTGGTCTGTATTGTACTCATCGCTAGAAATAGTGATGTGTCTAGTCGGCGTGCACCTATCTAGTCGACGGACGGAAGGAAGGACGGATTGCGATCCTCCTTTTAAAAAAAAAAATAAAACAACGGAATATCCCTGATCGTGCTTTCCGAAGTCAATGGCAAGGGCTTGTTCTGGAACAAAAAAACTACTGTTTTTTTTAACTGCATTCACTACACTTGGACTTAATTCTAACTTTCAACTGAATATTTTGAGCAAAATCGTTTATTTAGTTTCAACTAAACAGTGGGAGGAATTTAACACCAACATGTGATATATCCTAACAGCAAATTTTTATGCCCTGAACGTGCCCAATCGCGGCTCCGCTTTCACGAATGTCTTGTCCAGAAATTTGTAATTTTGAAGAATGTGTGTGCATCTGTTAATTGCATAATGCAACTGCTATATATATAGCACTGAGTACCTCCAGTATATAATAGAAATAGCTCTTCTTTTTCCTCGTGAACGTTAAATTCTCTTTACTGTTGGGGATGGCATATGTGGTGGCGTGAGCTTTGCCTTGTTGCTATGGAGCTATGGAAAAAGATATTTCACCTATCACTGCACACCTCCTCACTGCGCTAATGCCACATTGCTCAAACAAACTGTTTCATTTCCCGCGACGACAAAGTTCAAAGAGTTTCAAGTCAAGGTGCGATATAGTTGTTAAAAAGAAAGTTAGGAATAAGGCTTTAAACGAAACATCAGAAATCTCCTTAAAGTCTAAATGTAAGGTATGAATGAGGAAGAAGGACCATCTCGAGGCAAAAGTTTTAATCCGGGCCATCCATCAGGATGCATGGACGGCCGGCGGAGGGACATATATGAGGATTTGGAATAATATGTTCGGCTAATGCTCGGTTCACACCGGACGGGAGCGAAGGACACCCGAACAAAGAAGTCACTCATTCAGCCGCTCACGTTGGACACTCCTGCTGTGATCATCTTTGTGTAATCGCCAAGTGAAAATTTTTCGTGTTGTTTACGTGCCGTGCAGACCTAGTTTAGAAAGAAGACTTGAAAGGGACGGCACGAATTGCGTTGCACATATCTTGATTCACGAGTTTTAAAAATGCGGCAATGTTTATCCGAAAAGTTTCTCTTTTGGGTCCAAATTAAGCTGTGATTTTAGTCTAGGTAGCGCTGGATTATTTTACTCCACAAATACGAAGTTCTACCGGGAAAAGGTTAAATCCTGCTGATTTTTTATTGTATTCGTGTACGTAAAAAGTTGCAGTTGGTAGGAAACCTTGCAGCAGGACTTCTGTAACAAAAAACAGTTCACGGAGTTAAACTTATTCGCTAAATTGTAACTCTGCCTGTAAATCGTTCATAAGCGCGTTCCATGTATGAGCAGAGGAACAGTTTCTGTGGCAGCGAACTCATAATTTGCTTGTATATCTTGTATATTGATTGTTCTTCTCTTTGAACAAAGTACATTGATCGATATTCAATTTTTTGCTACGTATCTTTGATGCTGAAATTTCTTCATTCTTTTGCAATGCAACAAGAACTGAATTGCCAGCGGGTGAAAGAATTGGAGCTCGTATTCACAGACTTCAGTTAATGTTTGCGTAAATTGCAATGTATTCTAGATGAAACATATTTAGTTTTTTCTTTTTAACATTTTGATTTGTGTAGGAAATATTTTCTTCATGATATCCCGTGCAATAGTTGATCCCGAAATCACACCACCGTATAGCAGCCATTCGTGACTAGACTAACGATATCAAAAATGTTTCTCCGTCTGCTTAACTGTATATTTTTGCACTAGCATGAGAGCGCAAAAGGAAAGAATTTCAGGGTGATTGACCGTTATGAGAACCCTGTTTATCTAAAAAGACGCAGCGTACACTTTTCGATACATAATCTCTGCTGTCAACGAAAGCCGCGCGACTCGCCTGTAGCTTAGCAGTTCACCGTCTTACCTTGAACTTGTATCTCCTACAAATAGTGTTAGACTTCTCCTGCCAAGCCTCTTTTTCTTTCCGTACGACGGTTAAACGGTTTATTTAATATCTTTTTTTTGTTTACATTCACGATTTTATGGAAATTTAAGATCAGCGTGAGCTGACTTATGTCAATTAAGTCAAAAATACCCAGTCGTCATGTTCAACACATGATTACTCGCATTCAGGATTCATAATGTTAGACTCTTCAAACAATTTCTGCCATATTAACGTATTTATACATGATTCACATAATCATGTGGCCAGCTCTAAAGCGTAAAAGCTTTGATTAAAAGTTTTAAAACCTCTTTATCTTTTTTTACACCTCCCATTTCTTTCTGTCTCTCTCTCTTTTTCTCTCTCTCATATTCTTTCTCTGATCAATTACTTACAATCGGCTTAAGTTATTCCAGTTCAAGTAATAACGCATGTATATCATCAATCTGGAGTTTAACACAGACCATTCATTTTTAGTAGGAAAAAGAATTGAAATCATACCTGAATCTGTAAATGTTGTTTTAAACATTAACTTATGCGTTGATTCTATCGAGTCTCTTCCACTTCGTCACTCACGGGGCTCTGCCCAGTGGCGTTTATTTCAAAATTTATAAGATATCTTAATCAGACATTTTTGTGTCATATCTTGTCACCAACATGTGTTCATTTTCTCATAAGTCTTTGGTTTTATAACTTGAAAATTAGCAGAAAATGTATTTCGACCTTTTTGAAGATTGTGGATCATTCATATTGTTGCCGATATGTCTTTGATCCAGTCTGTACTTACTTAGTATCTAACAAAAAATTCCTGCCACAAAATCGTGCTTATTCATCTGTAACACTTTTTTTTAAGAATTGTAATCGATATTTGTCGGCTTTCTCTTTAGATTTGTTCTTAACCTGCTAATCACCAAAAAAACGTTAATGCCAAACACAATTTGCTGTTATCTTTATTACGTCTGCTAAAATATTTCTTTATTCTCAAACACTTCCCTGATTGCCTTGTTGCGAGGAAGTACTACCGTTCTTTAAGTTATATTTGTGCAGAAAGAGCATCGAATTAAAATTGAAAATCGCTTTGCCACTACGTGAAGTTTGTCACTTTCAGAACTGAAATAATATTTGTATGCTAGGCAGGTGATATATAGTTGTAATCAAAATCCCGATAAAAATCACACCAGAAATGACCAGTGTAAGAGAGTCTTGAGAAGGAACAACCTATTAATTTAGTTATAAACAGTTACGTATGTATTTATACACGTCATTGTTGCTAACGCTAAACGGGGTCACGTCTATTCTAAACATCTGCAACAGCGTTATGAAATTAATTCTAGGTCAGTTTATATGGAAATTGCTACAAGAATATAGACTCGCAATACATTTTGACGTTTAATTACCAATGTCAAATACCCTATCTAAGCTGATATTCGATTTTTAAATCTAATTGGTTTTCTAAACACTAAATTTTTTCTTAGTGTGACTTATATGTGCTGGAAAGTCACGTTACTACATCTTTTGTCCTTATCATTACCGTTTATCCTATCGTATTGTTTGTTCTTTGCTGTTTCTAATTGGTTTTTCCTGAAGAACGCGCTTGTTCCACCGAGAAATTATCGCCGAACCGTTCTTTCAATATTCTATTTATTCACATGAACCCGGTCGGATAAATTTTGTATTAATTTATGAAAGACAATTTCACGAAATACTCCTGATTCCGTCAAGGATTAACATTACGGTCATGCCTTATGCCATTGTGGTTGCAAGTTATGCGACAATACTAGTTTGCGTAGGTCCGTCTATATCAATATACAGAAGAATGCATCATCCATTGTCCGATGAGTATGGTCTATCTGAGATGGGAGGGTGCTACCAAAGTGTTGGGACAGACATTAATCTTTTTTCTATCAAGTTATGCAGTAGTCATTCCTTTACTCGGAAAAAGCAAAAACTTTCTGAGTATGTATGATAACGTATACCCGACAACCAAGCTATTTATTTGGATTTTGATTCAGTGCAGCTGGAAATGATGTTCATTTTCAGAAAATGATAATCCTCCTTAGATTACCTTTTTTTATTCCCTGCCCTGGTAAATATTCACCAACCTCATTTAGCAATAGACATATTTCTAATCTCAGAGAACATAAAATATTACAACTTGATGAATATTCCGTGGGATCTGCAGGTATGAAATTGCCAAATAGCGTCCGAAGACGTAGGATGTCTGGCGTACTTTCTCATGTTTAATTCATAAAACTTTAATTTTTTGTTTTTTTGAAATATTGCTACAACGCTAGTTTCAATCCGATATCTTCTTTATCCATTCCTTCAGAGAAAGAAACCAGCTATTTTAAAGCCAAGAATTAGAAACTGAGTGTCGTCTGTTGCTTCCACGCAAATGACATGAGAGATTCTTCAAGGTTATTTCATCTCAACGTTGCGCTAATGTCTGGATTTTATTTTCCCATCAGTGGTCGCTTTGTCCAAAATCACGATAAGAATTTAATTGTTACGTTCGTGTCCACAGCTCTGTTTTGAAGGGCTATTTAACATCGTGCGTTACTTCAGTTTTTTCAAAATGAAATGAAATGTTTCCATTTCAAACCAGGATTCCGTGAGTTTTATTCAGTAAGGTTTTCACGATGATTCACGAGAAGGCGTGTGACAGCAGGTATGTCAATTAACATGTTTACACTCTTTAAATTGATTAAAGGTAAATGATTAAAAATTGCAATTACCTTAGCTTAGAACATTTATCTGAGTTGTATGTCGTCAAAGGCTGATCACGTCAACTCGGGCAAATTTGCGTTGAACGAAACTATTTTATAGAAGAATATTGGTATGTTTGCTGGAACAAGGGAACCATCTGTAAATGTGCAAGTGAAAGTCTGAATTTTCTGTTGTTTTGGATCAAGGGGATGAAATGTTAGAGACTAACGGATTGTTCATAGGAGCAACAGTTACAAAAGTCATCCTGCTTATTTTAAACACGTTTGGCAACTTGTTGGTAATCCAAGCGATCGCGAGATCCCACCGACTGCGGACTGCGTCAAATTACCTAGTAGCTAACCTCGCTGTGTGCGATCTCTTGTCTCCGTTGCTTAACATCCCTGTTGATATCTCGGTGGAGATCGCTCAGAAATCCTGGCATTACGGCCCAGTTGTGTGCCGACTCATTTGGCCTTTAGGTACCTTGCTGACCACTTCTTCTGCCCTTACCTTGGTGGCAATATCCATCGATCGCTCAAGAGCTTTGAGGCATCCGTTTGTCACTAAACTAACTACCCGTCAATCACTGTGCATCATTTTTCTCATACACATTTTTTCCCTGGTCGTGGTTGTTCCTTACTCCATGGCAAGCGTCATTATTGATGGCCAGTGTAGCGAAGACTGGTCTAAAAGTCATTTCACGCCAGAGCAATATACACTCATCGTTTTTCACGTACAATACCTCATTCCTCTTGTCATTCTTGCATTTGTTTACGGCGAAGCAGCCTGTTATCTTCGCCGCTGCACTCGAAGCCTGGTGCAGTTCGAGGGAGACCACGACAATGGACAATCAGAGAAGTCAGACGCGGCAACTTCCCTCAGGAGGCATCGATTTCATGGAAAGAAGAGTCCGCAGAGGTCTAAAAGCCTAAAGGTACGACGGGAGCAAAATACGCGAGTGGTTAAAATGTTTGGTGTTGTGGTCGCGATTTTTGCTGTCTTTACTCTACCAAATAATGTTTGGTGGTTGTTGAAAGATTTTGGAAACTTTTCAGATTATAAACACCATGAGATCATTTCATTCTTATGCATAATGTTTACCTACACCAACTGTCTTGCCAACCCAATCATTTATGGCACGCTGTCAAGGGATTACAAAAGCCACTTTCTCCGGTTTTTAACTCTAGGTCGTTATGGTAAGAACGGTAGCGATTTCACCCAACGGACATCACGTCTCCAGGACACCATCCGTATGGCCAAGCGTTCTTTAAGAGAGTTTGGCAGCGAAAGCACCGGAAAAAAGAATGTAAGAACCATGGTTTAAATGGGAGATCCATCTAGTATTCAAAAACAAACATGGCAAAAGAAAGAGAATGTGTGTCCTTACTAGGGGCCAACAGTCCAAGATCACGTACGTTTGTTTCTTATGTCCGCTGGTATGACGAACATACGTGGATGGAGAACGTTTGAGTAGTCAAGTAGACGTTTTTAAGAACGAGAAAACGGAGGACAGAACTTGTTAATCATAGGTATTTATCCGTAGCTTAGGTCAGCAATGCTACCCGTTTCAGTGGAAATCTTTGAATTAATTACGAAGACTGAATGCCACACTAGTGATTCAATATAACTGTAAATTGGTGAGAAATGCCGAGTAGAAATAGACTGTACATAAGTTGTTCCCTCGCGTTTATTACAAAGGTAACAAAAGATCGTCTTAAAAGCGCCAAAAATAATCACACACATCTTCAGGAGTGTATAATATTTCCATGGCCTTACGTTGAGCCCCATCCTTCGTCGTAATGACTACAAACTTTTTGTTCACCTATTTTTCGTCCTCTCTCACGGAGAAGCGAGGAGTAGATCTAACGAACACTTCACATGTTTCTAATTTTAGTAAGAGAGGACATATGGAGGGTTGTTCAATAATTAGGTTAGAATCCCATTAGGTAGCCGCATTTCAGTTACAACTATTTTGGCATTTTCCACCGAAGTGGCCCTCGCAGCAAAATTTACTTTCATGAAACGTTTGTAGCTTTTCCAAGCCATAAACCTCGCAGCTTCACCTCTGAGGGGTCAAGAGTTTGATGACCGTGTCGTGTAAAGATACTGTTTCAAAAATTTTACCATATACAACATTTTGATTGATTGATTTTGACTGATTAATTGAACTTTTATTTTAACACTCACGGAATCTTTTCATCAAAAAAGAATGCTTTTCCCGAAAGAAAAAAAAAAAGCTAATTATGGTGGAAGTAATATGTCAAGATGAAATGTATTTAGATTCCTTAAAGTCCAATAAATACATATAAATTGAATGCATAGTTTACAGTTCTTCAACGTTCTACCTAATGTGTTCACGAGATTTCTTCGAATCCTCCCTGGTTTCCGCCTGCCCGTGAGGTTTATACGATATGATGACTCTGGATATATGCAGTAATTTAGAAGCTCATGCCATGAATTATTGAAATAGATAGTTCAACGTGCTTATCTTGCCGGCATCATAACCTCTCCTTTTAGGGATTTAGGGATTTAGAGATTTACAGTGCGTAGCAAAATTTGCATATGAATAGCAGGCAGATCAATTGAAATAGATTTGCCATATACTCACACGTATTTGTAGTTTAGATACTTTCACAGGCCATGTTGGTGTTCCTTTGCAAAAGAATATTGATCGTTTAGTTTTGTCATCCTTGACGGCCAGGTCCTTTGATATTTGAATTTCTGAGTACTGAGTGAAAATGTTCTCCAATTTAGCTGTAGAATCCCCCATACTCTTTGTAACGTATTGTTATTTCTATGTTAAAACAATTTCTAACTTGAAATGTGCAACCCTTTACATTTTTGTGCAATTCCTTGTACATAGATTTCATTCTTAATAATTTACTTTTACTTAGGTTAGGTTTTTTATTAACACAGGTCCTTGACTGATAACAGCACTGTTTTAAATAACTAGGTGACCAAGTTCACCTGTAAAAATATACATAAGATCTATTCTGTTTGAAATGTGAAATTCAAAAAAGTTTGTTATTTTTTGTTTCCTCGTTCATTCACAATGGTATTGTTAAACCCTATCTAAAATCCTGAGATAAACTTCACTATTGTGACTACACAGCTGACGCCTTCTTAAACTTAGGAGGATTTTCGATCAATAAAAACGACGCATATTAGATTACCGTATTTACTTGATTAAACGCCGCCCTCGAATAAACGCTGCATTTATTCTCATCGATGCGGCGTTTAATTGAAGCATTCTTAACAAACTAAATAAAGTATGAACTGAATTACACTCGAGTACTACACTTAAGAAAGTACGGCACAACTTAATCTAAACCAGTCTCGGAAATTTATTCTTCTCGAATACAATGTTTCTCAGTTCGAAGTGGCTATATTTCACTGCTCTGCTACTTATCTCTCTCCAAAACTTCAGCAATGCGCAGTTCCGTAGTGAAAGCCGAGAATTTTGCCGGTACAACTAGTCGAACTTCTCTCTTCCTTTTTCCAGTGACCTTCACGAATGGTTTGTTGTCAGCGTTTGCGTCTAGGAAGTTCTTTCATAAGCGCGCCAGTTCTATTGGAATAAACTTTGCAACAAACGCCGCAGTCGCAGCGCAAAAAATTCAATAAACGCCGCGGCGTTTGTTCGCGTAAATACGGTAAGTTCTAATTTAAATACCCCTTCTCTTGTCACCTTTCGATGGCCTACTTGTCAGAAATCAAAATGGTGAATTTAGCACCTATTTTGGACAATTCAGTTATGAAAGAATGCCTGAAACAACTCCTGTCAATGAGCGGTTGACCTCTCAGCTTTTCGAACACACGTAAGATTAGGGACAAATACACCCAAATATGAGATAGGCCGTTCTTGTCACTGGTCTTTATTGAAGCTTCGACATGTTATTTCAAGAATATAACAATTCAGATAAGTGTCCTTCGATTCTGTCCCGCGATTTTTTTAATTGAAAATTCCTATCTGGATAAGTATTGGACTAAAATAAACCCAAAAAAAAACAACAAAAATAAAAAAAACAGTAAAATATTTGGATAGGTTGTCAAGACAGACTTTTTGCAATGACGTTTTTGAGTTTTAAATATGCCAGGATATTTTATTTTCAACCTGGTTAGTTGGGCTGGACTTCATCCATATAACCAGCCCCGTAGATATTTCTTGAAAGGGACCACAGAAGCAGTAGCGAATTAACCAGTGGGCCATGGCCCAGAGCCCCGCGCCTGGAGTTAAAAAAAATTTAATCATTTCCGGAAAATCTTTCCTAAATGCCAACGTATATATGTAGTTTTTTAATTCAATAGCATTTTGAATAACATTTTCCAAACCTTAAAAAAGTCAAAAATCTCCCAAAATGCGGGAAATGGCCTTTCTGAAACTGTAGAATTTCAAAATATTCCGGGGGAGCATGCCCCCGGACCCCTCTAGCTGAAACTGCTCGCGCCTTCGGCGCTTGCAACCCTGACCCAGGGCCTTTTTTAACTATTATAGTGGGGGGGGGGGGGGAATGCCCCCCCAGTCCCTCTTGGTGGTACGAAAATAAGTAATAATAAAAATGCCTATAGACAAATTTGTTGAGTGCTTTCTTTCAAATACTGACAATAATCTGTGCTCTAGGTTTACGTTTTGTAGATTTCAGAATGGTCCAAGTAAAAAACGATTCTAGAGGGACAAATTTATCAATGAAGTCGAAGGTCCCTTTTGAAAAATGCCCCCCCACGGCAAATTTCTTAAAAAAGGCTCTGCCCTGACCCCGCAATAGTCTATTAATTTTGTTGTCCCCCTATGAAGAAACATCTTCCTACGCTACTGATGGGTATTGGTATGTGTGAGTGTCTTGTAGGTTCTACGACGTTCATGCAGTATACAACAAATTTCAAATTTTGTTCTAATTTTGTAATTTATTTAATTGATTCATGGGGCCCCGCTGAACACATTGGCCCAGGGCCTCGCTTTACCTCGGATCATATCCGCCACTGCATAGAAGTATCAGTCTTATAATTCTAGGAAAAGAGACACTTCACTGTTATTAAACACGTCTCTGAAAAAAATGAAGCAACTCTGAGTATTCAAAGAATTCATCTTGAAGATATTGTAATGGGACATAATGTAGTTCTTTTACGATGTAATGTCCAGAAACGGAAAGGTTTAGTTTGGTAGTTAAATTTTTATTCATTTGGTGCGAAGTCATCGTAATTAAATTAGAAATGCAGGTTGTTGTAGATGGGCAAGGCCCAGTTCAAACGTCGAACTTTTCATATGGACGAATCGAATGCAAATCAGTTCGGATAAAGGATTTTGCTCATTAACATTAGATTCGGCAGATGAGAAGTTCGACGTTTGAACTGCGCCTAAAAAAATTGTGTTAAATACTAATTATTAGACAAAAATAGCCAAGTTGACTCCGTGGCGCAATGGTAGCGCGTCTGACTCCAGATCAGAAGGTTGCGAGTTCAATTCTCGTCGGGGTCATCTAAGTTTTTGACCCATTTTATCTCCTTTTTCTTTTTCTCTGAAACATTTCACGGCACGATTTCCAATAAATACGGCTCGCACAAACTTTGTATCACCAAACTTCAACTCTTACTGCCACTAAGTCGCGTTTTGGCGAAGTGGAAAATTTAGTGGCCTCGTACTCAGACTTCTCAAAATTTAGCTCGTGTTTACATATTCATCACCTGGCCAGCGGTTTTAGTTATTTTAGCATACAATCTTCTCAAATAAATTCACAGGTTAAAAAAAAAAAATTACCAATAAAATCATTCTAAATCGCGGCAATTGTGAATAATACTAACAATAAGCTCTGAATAGTCAAAATAGTTAATCGTTACAGTTTTGATTTGGCAAATGTCAGAGAATTTTATTTAGTAAAGTGGGATGCCTTCACCTTAACATCATTTTAGAACCATTGGCAAGGTTTGGCAAAGATTTGACAAATACAACTAACTGCAGTCCCTGCAGTTTCACTGTTCACTTTATTAATGACTTAATTTTATTCAGCTTTCATGGAGCATTTGCATTGACTATTCCTGAGGTCTTGGAGAATATGTAGAACACTTGAAAAGTCATCAGCATTCAATATTTCACTTTGATTTTTGAAAAATGAAATTTACTTTTAGGCTCCTGAGTAAAAGAAATAAATTCATTCACCCATTGTATACTTCTGCTGAATTTCAACAATATTATCCATATTTTAATGAAAGAAACCACCATCAAAGAATCCGTGTTTCTTCAGACACATGTTGGCAACTTCATAGGTGTGACAACTTTCTACAGTCACATACTTATAGAGGATGCCCATTGCACCATATGCCCCCCCTTGAATACTGTGTTGCATTAGAAATTTACACAGTTTTACATTTATTCAATACACTTATTATCACTTAAGTGGGTTTTTACAGCTTGCAGTCATCCTGAAGTGGTTGGCTATTGTGCTTCAACCAAGGAAAATCTTTCCTATGCCACTGACTTTGCCAGATTAAATATGGCACAGTGCCAGATACACAATTATCAAGTTTAGTTCCATTCAGGCCTCAAAGTGATGCAAAACATTCCTGGAGTAATGTTTGGCTTTACCCTCCTAAAAAATAGACACCAGTTCACCAAAAGGAGTCTTTTAATATATATTGTATATATGTCTTTATGTAAATCCCAATATTAATTCAGTTCAGCAAAAGGTTTCTTGATCTTTATTTTAAGCATTCTGTTAAGTGTGTATGCACTTTTGACATGAATTTCCTTAATATATAATCCTCAATAACTCACAAGTTATTTTGACCCTTAAATAAAACTGTTGGTTTCTTCACTCATCTAATGCTTTCAACCAAAAGGTAAATAAAGATTATGAGACAGCACTTTGGCATTACTAACTTGAAGTTAGTCACCCCTATCATAAAAAATTGATTCTTGACCATAATTTGGTTATGATATCCCTAAATAATTGTTAACTAGCAGAGCTTTCACCAGAGATCTGGTTCCAAGAAGCAAGCTGGTTAATGCTCAATCATGTTTTGTACTTCATTGATGTCTTAATATTCATAACCAACAATGGGGCCTTGCCAAACTAAGGATCCTTACAAATGGCTCTGGGCTCTTACAAATTCCAAAAGGTACTCTGCCCACTCTCTGGTCTGTGGGGAAAGCTCAGAATAGTTTGGTTAGCAAATTGTAATGTATATAAAATATTACTGCAGTGAAAATTTGGTGCATGCATTATTGATATTATTCATCCATCAGTAAAAAACTTGCATTGTATGAAGTTTAATTTATTAAATGAGATTTAATAACCTAGGATGTAGCTGAGTAGTTTGGATTTGCAGTACACGAGTCCAGATGTTTGGCTGCATCGAACCTATAAAAAATTACATCTTATAAGTTGTTAGGAATATGATAAATAGTAGTTATTGTAGAAGACATTAATGATAGAGTTGCAGGTAAGAAATACTTGGTAAGCAAAGTCATCAGAAGTAATATACAGATGGAAGACATTGTGATTTCACTGTGTGAAATACTTACTGTGTTGTATCTTTAGATATATCAATAACTACTTCAGCTGGACCAGGACGATAGATGTTTTTTCCAACTCCTGTGAGAAAGGTAAAACAAGGTAAGACAAGATCCATTATATGCTCATAGACGTTCAACTAAAGTCTGCTTACAAACATGAACATCCCTAAACAAGCACTTCATTACTCTGTATATTCTGTAAACAGTTTTTCTTTTTTTCCTGAATGTTTACCTGAGAAGTCAAGTTCATCTTGCTGGTCTTGAAATTCATTCAGCAAATGATCATCTGCATATCTATTTCAGATAAATTGAAAAAATAAAATTATGTTCACATGTTTACATTAACACGCATACATACATACATTACATACATCCATACACATATCCATACATATATACATACACACACATACATACATACCTGTAAACAAATGTATATATGTGTGTGTGTGTATATGCGTGTGTGTGTGTGTGTGAGTGTGTGCGTGTGTGTGCATGTATATTATATTCAGGTCTATAAACATGTACATGTACCTATAATTAAAAGAACTTCGAAATGTCTGGTGGCAATACTTTATGGCTTTATCAAGAGACAAGTACACAAAAACACGCATACTAATAAACATATACAACCTTGTCCAGATCTTTTGAAGGGCAGACTAGTATTTGGGCAATACCAAGGGCACACGAAAATTATTGAAACTTATTATATAATTAAGATACCGTTATAGCTGAAGTGAAGACCGTTTCCATCAGTTTAACTTCTCATCTACATCAACATTACGTTGTAACAAAATATGGGGTAATTCTTTGGAGTTATCTGTCATTAAAAGTTTCTCGATTTAATCCAAAAACAACTTGATGACTAAAAATATAAAAACTCTCATAATTTTTAACTAATATGTCGACCTCTAGTACACAATTTGTACGTGATTTCACTGAAATATGACGCAATGAATGAATTTCTCCTACCTCGAGTTCTGTTTTGGAGCATATTCTGTGAAACGGTCAAAACCACGGTTATTTCTCAGCGCCCATCGAGGACAAAGTCCAGTACAATCAGTACCAAAACATTGTCCCATTATCAGCGCAGCGCTCGCGAAACCATCGGCAAAAAACAATCTCAAAGATAACTAACAAATTCAGGTTTCTCTGTTTATCTTCCCTACTTGATTCCTGTTCAGCATAATGGTCCATCTCTCAAAAGGAGAATTTGCAAATTTATCAATCATTTCAATGCTTGCAAAAACTTTACAAACACGATTCCCTGAAAATATCACAACGAGGAAAGCTGTAAAAACAGTTTTATTAATTGAAAAGAAGTCATTAATACCAGCAAAGAAAAGCAACAAGCAAATGAAGTGTAAAACAATTGCAAAGATATATCTAATAGGATTCTACCTTATAAAGGATGGAATAGAAAAAGAAAATTTGCTACATTGTTCTCCTTACAATGCCGAACGTCCCTTGTCGTTCCTACAATCCCTAAATTTAAATATGGCGTTTTTACCCGGATTTCGTGCGCGGTTTAAGGCTATAGAATGGAGAAAAATGTGCGCAGTTGGTGAGTGTTTTGAAAGTCAAATACATCTGTAAACGTAGGCAATATATAATAAACCTTTATGTTGTTTGGACAAGTAGATATAACGTAGCTTAGCCCAGGCAAAGTTGTTAAACCACTACGATACATGGTCGGTTACTGAAAACAAACTACATGTATTGATTTTTAATTGACCACATGACTTAAATTGTTCGATTTCGAAACAATGGCCCCTTGGGAATCATCAGATATGCTCTATCGTATGCAATTGTCTCAAAAACGGGAGTTAGATTTAAAAGTTCCTTCTGAATCTCACGGTGGGTTTGAGAATGATTCTGAAGTTACAGTACATCATAACCTTAATAGTTATACGACCTCAGCAATACTGCAATGTGCCCAAGCAGTTTGAAATGGTATTCCTAGATGTAAGAAAGATTTTGATCAAATTGAAAACAGTATAAAAGTTAAACTGAGTCTAGTGTGCATTATCTGCTTTGATAATTAATAAACACAGTTTGTTTGAGACAGCTATGTGTCATAAATTTAAAACCTGAAGATGATTTAGGTAAAATTGGAAATTCATTCCTGTAAACTTTGCTTGTTATTTATCTAACACTATATTTGGTTTAAGTTTTATAGTGTTTTTACTGAAGCAATCTGTGTTATTGTACTGGAGCTCTTAAATTGTATTAACTCTTGCAAAACAATGTCACATTGTGCAAATTAAGACTATACAAGCCTTTTTCTTCTAGATCCAAGTTGTTCCTTTTCTACATATTGTGTCCTTATGAAGAGACGTCCAAGCACAGTTGGTGTTCCTGCATGGGCCAAAGCAGCCAAGAAACGACAGGCACAGATTCTTCTCCTTGAGAAAAAGAAGACAACCCGACAAATGCAAGCAGAACTTCGCTTAGCAGATACAGATTCAAATAAGTCAGACTTCTTGACCACAACAAGAGTTGGTATCCATAAACCAAAATGCAATCAGGTTTCACACAAAATGAAAAAGCATGGGTAATAAATTTTGTGACATTTAGTTAAAGTCCCTGATTATTCATATATTATAATCACATATTTTGCAAAACAAATACTTTCATATTAGAGATGTTAAATATTCCTTAATTTCAAGTGAAGGCACAGTGTAAAGAAGGAGTTGTTTTGCATGGGTAAGGGTTCAAGTGTGAGTGATTGTCAAGTAAAATTGCAGGACCCTTTATTGTATTGTTTTGATTTGAAAATTTATGCCCAAAAAAAATTGTGGTTTGTGTAGTTAATAATATAAATAGTTGACTCAAGTTACAGGAGGTATACAATAATAATTTTTGGCACAAGCTCAGGCTGTACAGTCTTATTTACTCTACATTTATCTCTCCCAGGGATACTTGCAGTATGGCAGCCACAAGCAATCAAGAAATGTTTGTTTTCTATCATCCTGTTGAGAATTATCCTGTGCAACATACTCAAGTAAGTCATCATTAATTGTCTTGACCAAGCAGAGCCCAGGTAGTCTTTAGAACAAGGAATTTGTGTCTGTTTTCTCACTGTACACTGAGTGGTATACACAAACAGGCTTGAAAAAGATAAGTAGCTCAATTTTAAGTGTCAAAATACTGTGGATAAGCTCAAAAACAGTTCAGTGCATGAATTATCACTAGCACAATCGGGCTTTCTGATTTGTCCAGTATTTGATTTGTGAATTTGATTGAGTTTTTATTTGGTTATTAAAACTTTCTGTATGGATCTTTTTCATTTTTGCTCTGAGCCATAAGGTGAGCAGCAACATTAATCATGCAACTGTGGTTGGATTAACTGTGTGTTTTGATACCAGCAAAATTCTTGATTTGAGGATTTTGATATGTCAGAATAATTTTTGACCTTTATAATCATATTATCTTTGTAATCATTAATGAAAGTATTCATCAAGGTCACCAACAATTTAGTGACATTTCAAGAGGAAGATGGTGTTCTTTTATTAGTTTTTCATCCTTGTTGTTTGCTTAGTGGCAGTTCATCCATAGATGACCCACACAGTCAACCAGATCCTCACAGATGGAGACTCTCATGTACCTGAAGGCTCCTGAAAACGAACTCATCCCAGATGTAGAGACATTGTCTGTTAACTTGGATGTGCCTACCTTGCAGCATTTCACTTTCTGTAACAAATGACTAGTTCTAAATTTGTTTTGCGCACATGTGGACACATGTGGACACATGTTCCAAATATTGAGAAAAACATCTATTCAAATTTGAGGTAGTCTCCAATTGGACCATAACTGAAGATGTATATGTATTATCTACTTTTAATATCATCACTCAAAATTGTTTTTCACTTTGGTGGGTGCAAAGTTACAAACTGAAAGTGATGCAACAGGGAAGAGTCAGTCACTCTCATCTTCAAACAGGTGATCTTTGGTTTCTTTACTCATCTGTTGCAGGTTGTAAACTCAAATGACTGGCTTACAGCAGAAAACATCACCATGGATGACTATAAAGATAACCTCTCAGAATCCCAGGTAATCACAAGACATTAAAATGTTGGTGCCTAATTATTTGGTCTAAACTGCTTGTCAATCTGCATGGCTAGCTCATGGACAGTCAGTTAGTTTAGGTAGCAGAATTGCTTTGTGAAGACTTTTCTACTGGCTGAATTGTTATAAACAGTTTTCCAATGGAGAGATAATGTTCACGGCAGGTCCACTGCTTAGGGCCCTTGGTTATTAGTTCATTTAACATAATCACTGATCTGGAGGCCTTAAATGCAAGATTAGAAGAGGGACCATTGATTACTCCAGGAAAGGTTGTTACCCCTTCTGTTAGCCATTACCTGCGGCCAGGAAGAACGGTTATTGTTAAGAGAGCAGTGATACATGGATGAGGGATAGGCATCGGATGGACGCGAGATTGTCAGTACAGCTTGACATAAGGATTGTTGGAGATTGGCCCTGTTACTATCTACTGCGTTAGAAGTAGGAATCAGAGGCATAAATTGCGATAGAATATGTGAGTGATACAAGTGAACATAATAAAGGCGGAGTTTGATCTGAAACAGATTCATATTTTCCATTTCCTTCCTTGCGTTTCCTTAAAATGGTTTGACAATATTCATATTTATTTTGGTGTAGTTTGACGTTCTGTCATGTCACAAATTGAGATAATAGTTACGTATGCGAGAGCTTGGAGGTACCACGATTGACAGAGGTATGTTCGTCCAGCTCGTACCTCATAGAACGATTCCTGCGTCTTGATGGGAATTGAACCTGCACCCTTCGTAGAGTTGACGAACTCTGACGAAGGCTGAAGAACAGAAAAGGATCGAACGCTTCAACTTTTTAAGTTGCTGGTACGATTTCCTGTCTGGGGGTTCAGGAATCATTTTTCTGGCATTTGAGCTTGACGAACGTCCGTCCATCATCCGCGATATCTAGTGATCTAATGCAAATACTGCAATCTGATTGGTTAGCTGCTGTATATCTGATGATCGATAGTTGGCGAGGCGTGGTGACAAACCTGGTAAGGTCTGGTTTTTCGCCCAGAAACAATGCTTGTGCCTTGCTTTTGGTAATAAATTAGGAGAACTGAAATGAAATAGCCTCTTCAAAAATAATTCGATTATTCGTTCTCAATTTCTATGCGATAACAGCTGCTTCATCCTACGGCCTCAACAACTTTCACCTCATGGGAGCTTTAATGAATCGTATTGTTTTCTAGGTGAAGGAAGTGCGGTCATTGCGGAACAAGGATCCCAAGCTGTGGACTGTTGACGTTCTTTCACATATGTACGAAGTCAAGCCATTAGCAATACTGTAAGTACGCCTCTCTGACAATCGTGTATGGTTAGCCTTGACCAACCAAACTACTCTAGTGTGGCGGAAACACTCGCGTATTCAAAGGCGGGCCACGGTGCCATTCCCTTCCCGCCTATATTGCATTGTCATTTACACATGTTAGATTAATACATTTGTTATTACTCATTAGAAACGATTTTCAGTTCAGAATAAGTCATAGGAACTGACCTGGATCACTTTAGTTTCAGTTAACTGACTTTTTGGACGAAATGCTCGGCTGTTTATTGCCTCCCTCCCTCCCTCCAGAGGAGAACCCTGACTCCAGCCCTGAGTGGATAATGCTCCTATGACGTTACCCGAAGTTTTTGCCAGGTTTCCTTCTTTTCTTTAGAAAGGCTGCCCCACTTTTGCCAGAACAACAGCTCGAGTTAGAGGCTGAACAAGAATTCCAGTCTCGACTTTCAGAGTATGAGAAAAAAGAATATGCGGAATTTCAGAAATTGGTAAGTTCCGCCTCGCATTATGGAATTTTGTACTTGGCACGTACTACTGAGTGATCTTCGAAATTGCAGCAAAACAGATATTACAAGGGTTTATAATTGAATGAAATGTGTTTTAAGACACTTCCAGTATTACATTGATTGTTCTTGTTTTCATTCTGAATATAACTTTCCAGGATGACGTTTTTTTGGTTTATTTTTTAATCTTTTCAATCCTGAAGAGTCATTTGCTAACAGTTTTGGATGTATAGATGACTTGAACAGTTACATTTCAACACCAAAATTACACTCTTAGTTCTCCTTACTCGTTGCTTTTAACACATTTTCTTTCTTTCAGTCCCTTTTCACAACCTGGTCCATGTTTCTAGATGGTAAGTGAACGTTATCTAAGATCATGTACTCCGGGAAATGTTTCCTGAGCTCCAGACGGGGATCGAACTCTCAACCTTCTGATGACCGCAGATAGTCTCTAAACATTGAATTACCGAGACCCACGTGGCAAGCTAAGATGTCGCTCCGATACACATACAGGAGGTTGTGGGGTCCATTCAAGTCTCGAGCACGACTTGCGCTGATCATATGATCTTGACAAACGTTCACTAATCACGTGTTGTAACGCCAAGCTCCCTCATTCACAAACACTTATTTCTTATTTTTCTCTAGCTTCTCATTCCTTCCTTTTCCAACTTCTGACCTTTGACGCTCATGTCGTTTTTAGGAAAGACGGAAACAACTCAGGAAACGATCCAAAAGGACGATGGTGTCATAAGGCTAGAAAGACTGCGTAATCTTCTTGTCAGGAAAGTATAGGATGTGTTGAAAAGGCTTTCCTTGCCAAGCATTATAGACGATAAAACCTTGAGATATCACCACATTATGCTCCACTGATTAGTTTGGATTACAAGATATGGTTCACCTGTTTAAACCGTAAACTTTGTTAAATGCATGTCAACTTCGAGTGTTCTGTAAAGTTCGTATTCGAAGTCAAATAAAGGTATCCTTCAGGGAAAAGGGTTTACTCTTGAGTTTCTGATGTTGTCGTGGTACGACGACATCTGGCTGAAACTCTATTATAAATTTTATCACAGTAACAACTGGCTGCACTCGCATATGGAGGAAGAATTGTGAAGCGTTTTCCCTTTCACTGAACGTTCGTATCGTTTAGATTCTACCAAAGAATCATGATAATCACACGAACACTACCATTATGTCACCATAACTTGAGAGTGTCGTGATAATCTGAGGTTACAATTGCTGCACACAAGCTCACTACCTTGAAGTACTTCTTAATTAATTGAATTTCTTACCATCGGGTAAATTAGGAAAGTTTTCGTACTATTCATTTTCAGCAGATTCTACACCAGGCTATTTACAGCAAAGAGAGCACAGAGGGTTCAAAAGAAGCCCTCGCTATGCAGTCTTGAGACTTTCCGGTAAACATTTGGATGACTATTATTTTGCCTTTTGTACTTAGAAGAGCATAATGGACTAATTCCATAGATACCACAGTGCATTTTGTAGTCTTAACTTTGTTCTTTTCAGTTTTCAAAAGAGACAGTTGACTGGAGCTGAATAATAAGTAATAATGAAAAATAAGTAACATTCGAAAAAATCCAATCAAGGCTGTGCATGTATAATGATGTATTGTGGTATTTATGCAATTGTTGCATACATGCAAGAAATGATCGATATAGGTTTACTGAGAATAAATAGAATTTTAGTTTCGGTATTCGTGAGAAAGAATATTCATAATAGACCCAATGTATTGCAATATAACATTGACAGTCTAAGCCAAAAAGATAACAAGGTCATTTTTGCTTAGTAATGATGGTGGCATGACAATAGTACCTCACTTTAACTTGTCTCACAGCAAAGTCGTTTAAAATATTGTACAGTAGGATTGCCATCTAGTATCATGAATATTGCTCATTCATCATATGTAATAACAGCAGAGAATTTGATTTTCTTTCAATTCACGAAGTGACACTGTGGTCTTGCTACATTACATTTCCACAAGTCTCCGTTGGATATTTAAGAGGCTTTCAATGGTGCTAAGATTAAACGAGTTCAGTTCATATTCGCTGTGCAAGATTGTTACTAACGTGAGATTTACTCTTAGTCTTTGGTCTAGTTTTCAATAAATTAACCACTTTAGTAGTTACTGTGTTTAATCATTAGTAGAATAGATTAAATCAGCGCTAGAAGCCATCACAAATCATCATACCTATAGTTTAGTCTTCAATCACCTTTTGCATGATGCCGTATCCTACGAGTTGAAAATGGTGTGAAAACGCTGCACGCCTGTTACGATTCAGACGGACCAAAAACGATAAACTGTGATCTAACAAATAGCAATTGCTTGATGCCTTAGAGGTATACTCAACGTTAACTTGATGTTCTTGCGATAATGTGCCTTTGTAGTTTCGTGCCAGTGTCGTGTGATCAGTGAGCCTCGCCATCGGTGCCCACACGGCACCTGAAGCTCCAAGATTGCAGTTATTTAGTCCACGGTCTGAGTTACATCGTGAAATACACCATGTAATATTGCTTGCTGAATGGTTTACACATGGGAAATTTCAAACTGGCAAAATTTGAGAAAAGAAAGCGACGAAGATTCAGGTTAGGAAAAGCTTAACTTTAACTTGTAGCCTAACCATACTTTTTCTTTAACGCATACCGTACTTATAATACTAATACTAAAAATATTCCTAGTGTAACCTGGTGAAAACATTAAACATCTGAAAACGTTACTCTGGTTGAAAATATAAAATTTAAAAACCCCACTGTTTCATCTTCCTGTAGAATCTTCGTCAGGCCGGACCACGTCCCCTGATGAAGATCTAGTTTAAGCCTAAACGTTGAGATGTTGAAATTTTATACTTTCAACCAGAGTAACGTTTTCAGATTTTTAATGTGTAATCCTAACTTTGCCTCCTACCTTAAATTCTCTTCCTTGACTGTGCTATTCTGAAATTGCTGCGATATTCCAATATTGAGTGCAATGTTGCATCGCGTGTCCTGGCATCAACACTTGTCACGATTGGTAATTCATTCCAAGCTGACATTTTGCTGACACGTGAACGTGTTGATTCACATTAGAGAAGAAGAAATCGATACTTGTGGAAAATCGAAAAAGCGTTGTTAATGTGGAAACGAAGGTAATGAAGAAAAAACAAAAAACATTTGAATGTCTGTTAACATTTGCATCTGAAGAAGTACACCACCCGTGTATTTCCGTGCTGTACTAATTTCGGCTGTTTCAAAGTAGAAACTGGTTGAAGTCATGGAAACAGATTCACTGTGCAGCATACACGCGCCCCTATAAAAGTCAATTTTAACCCTTTTAAAACCAATATGCCATTCGGATATATGGAACACTTGGACGACTTTTGACTTGTGTTATCTACATGCAATGGGTCCAAAAATCTTGACACAAAACCAACTTTTTTCATTGTACATCAAAAAATTTAGAAACCAAAATTGGGGTATTGTTTTGATTATCTTTGCTGTTAATGACACGACTCCGTCCCCTAAGTAACGAACCGTGAGCTAAAATCCAATTACACTTTTGGAACTGTTATATAATTAGGTCTTCAGTGGTAGCTGTAAGTTTCTTGCTGGTCAAGGATGTAAGAAAATATTAAAACAGAATAAGGTATACGTGAAAGTATATTGAAAATATTATTTACGACCATTATTAATTGGGGTTGAATTGTAGCAGCTAGAAATAGATAGAGAAGTTTTACTTGAAAGCGAAACTTTTGCTGCCTTGTTTGTTCGTGTTGAATAAACCAAATTCATGCACCTGCTGAAACAGCTGAATAAAGATTACCATGGCAAATTACAGTGGTAAAATAAACCGCCGATATAAAAAAAGAGGAATTGCTGAAGGATTTCAGCGGCTAAGCAACAATCCATAGTGAGTCCTTTTACCATCCATAGCAACCTAAGCCGTAGGTAGTGGTAACGCATGTGAGACGGACCGTTTTAGGCCTGGACAGCACGTGATACTTGACCTTGTACCGACCAAATAATTGACTCTACTGGGGCGCTGAATAGTGCATCGTAATTAGAGGTGCAATCGTAATTTTGCTGTAGTTTCTATACTTTGAAATGGTCTACTTAGTAATATTTAAAAACTGGTGTATTTAAGAAGGAAAGATATAAATCGGTTAGCGGTTTCAATGGCAGGAGACTGCCGTATTAGGAGAACGAAGTACCGGTGTTTCGAGCCAAGACACATACTCAAAGTGAACCTATAGTTACACTCCGGCTACTAATCCGTGTTTAAAATCTGAAACCAATGAGGATCCATTCACGTAGAGAAAAAAGTAACTGGTATTTTTATCATTGCGTTAAACCACTCGGTTTTGGATCTACATTTTTTGCCAAAATGTCGTAACTTGGTGATGGAGGGGGAGCAAAACACCCTGTCACGACTGGAAAATAGGGAACGAAGTCGGTGGTTCCTGCGTCCCAAATCTTGACCTAAGGGCGCATTTCGAGGTCATGGAATCTGTACCCAACAGTCGATTTTGACCTGTCTTTAAAATCGGTCTCATTTACAATGACGTCGCACCAATCTAATTACTAAGGTCGTTGGATAAAAAAAAACTATACAAAATTAAAAAAAAAGAAAGAGAGAATTATGATTATATGTACTATTATTTTATAGAACTTCAAGTCAAGTTCTTCGCCGTGTTACAGAGCACGTGTTCCGGAAGTGTCCGGTGGTCCCAGTTTTCTGACCCCATCGAAGCTATATCCGCTTTCTGAGGAGTAAGAAAATATCTCATTGCCTTGGTGTTATCGGGCTTGCCTAAAATCCACAGGGTCTAACATCTAAAAGTGGTAATTCTTAGACTGAATAGTGCAATATTTTTGCAATAGCTGCCTTCTTCAGTCTGTCAGTTGTTCGACTATCGCCCAATCGCTGCACGGCATTCCTCATTCCCATTAACTTCCGTTTTGAATAAATAAAAATTGTTGTTATGTCCATTGCTGGTCTCAAATGAATCAGGGAAAGCATCAGTTTTAGTCGTACGTGTCTGCCAAGTGATTGCGGTGCTTTATTTCACATGGAGAAAGATCTCTGGAACCGAAAAGGCTCTGTGGCTGTTAGTTCAGTATCTGCTGGGGCTTCTCCAAAGATAGGCCAGTTTGCCGGACAAACACCGAAACGCGTGAGTCTTTTGTGTTTGTTTGATGAAAAATATCAACGCCGTGTAGTGTTTAACCTTTAAAAACAGTTGTTAAGTTTTAAGGTTTTACGAACTCCTGTGACGTGAACTTTGAACGGCTAATCGGTCTATTCGATATTGAGTCATGGTTATTCTATTTTTAATTCTTTTACGTTTTATTTCAATGCTTCTTCAAACTCCGCGAGTTTAATAGCCTGTCATAGAACAGTTTATCTGTGGGTTTGTCCCCATTTTTTCTTTTTGTTTTATTTTTGAAAGTAAACAAGGAGACTTTAAAAGCTTTGTTTGGTAACTATTGCCGGTTTAATCGTTTATTCCAGGCCCTTGCACGTACCTATTCGCCATTTCGGAAGGCAAGATCAAGGTCGTCTTCATTCAGCTCTTGTGATAGTACTGGTAGGTAATACATTGCTCCCATATTAGATCTAGCTCTTTACATGTGGTCAGTAACTGAATATTTACTGATTGCCCGGGCATTCTGAGATTTTCATCAAAGTAATGCTGAGTTATTCATAAAAGTCTTTAGTTAATTCGACATCAAAGATATCTCTTGCGTTAATTTACACAAGAGTAAGTCTATAATCGTGAAAGTAAACCAACAGGAAGATCAGAGGCTTTAGTCGTTAATTAACTGATGACTGTTTGTTTTTTTCGTCGAGTGTATAACTGCATTGTTGTGCTCCTGTCAGAAGGGGAGTAATATTATTCTAAATAATTATTCAACAGAATGTTTTTTTCTGAATAAAGCGATGACTGATTGTTTAGGAAGCATTGTTCTTGTTAATTATGTTTGAGTTTATGCTAATGTTACATGTAATTTCAATTTGGTTGTTAGGTTTGAGTTCATGAGTGTTTGTCCTTGGTTACACATGTTCTTTAAGAGCTATTTTTATAACCTCTTGTGTTGAATCATAGTTATTAGTGAGTTATATGACACATGTTGAATTTGGGCCTCTCAACGTGTTTGATGCTGTTGACTGTTGGCCTTAATGTTGACATAATTATTCAGTAAACTTTCTAAATATTAGCTTATTGCAGAGAAAACTCCACAAAGTTATGTAACTCTTACATAACTGATGAGAACTGTCATTAACCTTTTGCCCTACATTAACCTTGTTACAGTACAACAAAGTCATTTGTAAGCTGACAAAATATTAAAAAAAAAGCAAAAAACACATGAATGTTTTGGTCTAAAATTCATCAAAACTTAGCTTTGAAATTTTGTTCATTAGGCATCTTATTGTAACAGTTGTTTATCATGGGCTGTTGTTAGTTAGTGCTGATACGATTTAGATGTCAATATTTCAATTGCAATTGACCACAAAAGATGGTATTTGTGCTTTTTTTTGAGGTGGGGGTGGGTGGGTTGTGTCTATGTGTGTTTTTGTATGGAACAAATGATAATGATAAAATAAATATGTACTATTCTAAAACAATATGGACCATCTCTTTGCCATCAACACTCAAAAAATTAATAATAAAAAATGTAAACATGTAATCACCATATAGTGTATTAACTGTATTTAGATGATGCAACTTAGTATCATGAAGTCATGTCATGGTTTTAATGCAATAGTGGAATCAAGTTAAACATCCCATCCTATTGGAATTAGTTATACTGGACTTACAAAAGATGGTTGGTCTGTAATAACTTTCCCAAGAAATACTCAATGATTTTGCCTGCTAATTGTCATCTGGTGCCATTTTGTAACAGTCCTTTGACTAACACCATGTTTTCGAAGCAACATTCCAAATTTTACCACCAGTATAGAAGATTTTGTTTAAAACTAACTGTTTTGAAGGACAATGGGATTGTAAGAGAGAGATTGTGGGTTCAATTGCAAAATGTCGAAGCAAACTACATCAAAAGCCATAAAAACCACAAGATAAAGGTAACATGAGATTGCAACCCCTTAAGTGAAATTTCTGCCATCATGTGTGCCATCAAGGATAGGTCAGTTTTACAACTACTGTTAGGTTGGTAGGTTAAATTTAACCAGTATTGATCCAAGTTTGTATTCATAGAAGAGATGTACAATATTTTTGAAATTTATATTGGTGTTAAACCAGCATTAAGATTACCTGTTTGAATTATTGAGGTCAGAGTAAGTAGATTAAATGGGATTACTTCATGGCAGTATTTTGTTTTAATGTAAAATTTAAACCAGTTTATATAAAAACTGAATCAGTTCTTTGGAACCATTGCGCATTAAATAAATTATTATTATATTAGACAAAACAGTTAGAGATCTTTGTTCATTTAGGGACTGTACTGCAGCAATCTAATAAACTCCACAGGGGTTATTTTATTTTTGGCCACTATGGAGGTGGAGTGGGAGCATAATACAGAGGGGATTATCATGTATTTTTTTCTGGTTTCATAATTTAGTCATGACAATTTTACCAATCTAACCTGTAGTAAAATATAACAGGTTCATATTACTCTTGGTGTATTTCAATGTTTATATTCAATATTCAATGTTATTTTTGTTTGTTTTTTTTTTTAATCTTATCAAGCTTAGTTTGCAATTTCTTGTAACTCCATGATCTCATGTGTTGTTTATTTTAACATCTCTCACTTCAACAGTATTTTGGTTGGTGTAGGCTTTAAGAATATCTTTGATCAGACTTTCCTCTTTTGTTTCTTTGCCAAACCAGAAGCATATTGATCAGATAACTGAAAAGAGGGAATGAGAACCAGGGCTTGGTAACAGCTTACTACAAAATCTTGAGCCAAATTAGGGCTTAACCTTTTTTCAGGATGATGTTTTCCCTTGATAAGTAAAATTATTTGGCATTAGCCTGAGTAAAAGTATATAAGACAGATACTTCCAGGAAGAGTTAAAAAAAAAACCGATTGTATGGTGAGGGGGCATAACCAAAGTCGAAAAAGTTAGGTAAATTGGAAAGAAAGGGTTACTGAAATTAAGTAGAAAGAAGGATAAACTAAGAAAACCAAGTTCTCGAAACAAAGGGAGAACGAAAACATTCATAAATTAACCAATACTGAGTACCGGACATACAAAGAGTCAAGCGATTCACCTTAATTCGCACAACGCGTGATCATGCGCACGATGGATCTTTGAAAGATCCGGCACTCGGCAGTTCATAACACATAATGGCGTCTGCTGAAGAGATAAGTCCATCGCCTCAAGTTGCCGCAAATTCTGGGATCTCCAGATCTCCGGCAGCGGCACAAAAACCTCCAATGTTGGCTGAACTTAAGGTTCGAATTCACATCGAACTTGGTGTTGTTGTTTTATATTTTTTACTGGTCATTGCACTAATAAATAATACCTATGTGAACAGAAACTCAGCTTCTCCGAGAGTATGTCATCGAGAAGGCTACCTCGAGCTCGAAAACGGACTATGTCTGTTACGTCAACGGACAGTTTCAGCTCAGGTTAGGAATTTCTTCCTATCTTTTGAAACTATGAGTCTTGTCAGAGTCCTCAGTATCTTGACATGGACGCACGTAATCTTCAAATCTGACCAGGGTGTCAAATTCATAGTGGGAATTCCATGAAAATTTTCGCAGCTTTTGTGAGTAAAATGATAATAACAAGTCTTGTATCACAACAGAACTTAATTTAGTGCAGGTTTTGTACCTGTGAAACCGTCATGATCTCGGGAACTGGTTTGTCCTTTTCCTATTTTTCTTTAGTTGAATGTTGAACGTCTCTTACCTAATTCTAAACTCATTTGTAAACAATTGTTTATGTTTCGTTTAACTTTTATAGCAAGCTATTCTGACTTCTCGTCAGATGAAGACGATGGAGTATCACCTCGCGAGAAAGAGCAGGTAAAGAAACTGTTAAGATCCCGGTGACCGTTTTTTCTTAGCTTGAAAACTCATTTCCGGCTTCCAGAAGAGCAACGTCTCCTACTTTTTCAGTCGAAAGCCATCATTAAACGCCGGTCTTTGTCGGTCTGTAGGATTTTGAGGCAATTTAGTATCAGTAAGACATTATTGACCGTTGTTAAGCGACGAAACACCGAGAAACAGTTTTCAAAGTGCGGTTATGTAACCTATAATTGGCGAAGCATTCAATACGATAACAAATCAAGTTTCCAAACCGCGCTACTTAATACGTTGGAGTTTATTTATAAACTTTTGAACGCGTAGTTACTACGCTTGGTATTAAGGTGTTCATTGCATTAACATGGCCTTTGTTGTATATTAGTCAGCCTTGACAACTTTTCTAAATTTAACCTGCAACTGGTTAACAAGGTCAGGAAGAAAGGTCAATATTTTAGGTTGTAATTCGTAGTATGCAGACTAATTTTTAAAACAAGATTATGTGCAATGCAGAAGAAACCTCACACTTGGAATTCAGTTGGTTGATGGGAGGGGAACATATGAGAGAACAGGTTGATATTAGCCTTGTGATGTTAGTCAGAACATGAGCATAGATTAATCCTATTAATTATCAGATTTGTAATGTTTAATTTCTCCAAAAAGTTTATCTAACAAATAGAAAATTGCTTGAGTGTCTCTGTACTGTGGTGTAGAAACATGAATGGAAGGAAAATACCAGGAATATACCTGGAAAAAGTACAAGGTGAAACTGAGTGTTTTCTGATATTTTATCATTGAAATGGCATCATGAATTCTTCTATCACAACACAGAGACACAAGAACTATTTTGTATTTCTTTTAAAATACGACCAAGGCTTTTTCAATTTTTTTGTGCTGTTGTCCATGTCTCTGTACTCTGATAAAAAATGAAAACAAGGTCAGTTTCTCTGCATTCTGAGATAAAATGACACATGTGTAAGTTGCCTGTTATTTTGTAAAAATAAACCAAACAAAAAAGGTTTGATTTAGCAGTAATTGTAGACTTTGAAATAATTGACAAATAGTAATTTCATGCAATTAGTAAAGTTTTCAATCCTGATGCATTAAATATAAGTATATATGTTGCAACGGCACACCCACAATTTTTGTAAGGGAGCAGCCAGGAATGGTAAATCAGCTTCCATTTGGAGGCTTTGGTAGCATGGTCCCCCAGGAATATTTTACATTTTAGAGCCTTTCTGAGGCAAATTCTGGCATTAAGCAGACTGTCCAACCTAAGAACCTAGCCAAATTGGTATTTGACAAGGGGGTCTGAGGGAATGCTCCTCCAGAAAATTTTGAAATGTTGGTGTCTTGAAATGCCATTTCTAGCAATCCCAAGTGATAATTTCTGTGAAAAATGCTATGTAAATTGATTGCCATTTTGTGCTTGATTTTAAATTAAAACTGTTAAGTTAATTAAAAATTGAGATGAAGCTCGAGAAATCGTATGTTACTGACAGACTAAAAGGCTACCAGTTTAATTTCTGTCCTGTTCTTTTCCTTTGCCTGTTTACCACTAGTGCCATTTTAACTGGGTCTCTGAAGGATATTGGCACAATTAGAATTTGACAAAAATATCTTCCTAGGCTTGTTGTTCCTTGAAGCAGATCTCAAAATTGGGATTTTTACAGTCACAACAACATATTGGTTGGGATTTGGGATTTTCATTCAAAACAGGGATAGTCCCAATGAAATTGGGATGGTTGGACAATTTGATTAAGACTTGACAGTCTTTATACACCACATACTAATAAGGTGACTAGACAATTATAGCATTTCACAGTTGTCTGTCAGAGGTATCAGACTATCTACACTGTTTCCTTTTAATTTTACTTTACATTATTAATTTTTCTTTCATGGATGGAAATAGATATCTTTATATAGCTACCAAGGGAGGGGCTTTTAGGCCCCCTAAGACACCCCCCCCCTCCCTTGGGTGTGCCACTGATATGTTGTGAGAGTGAATTGAGTGAAAAATTCTTTTATACTCTTTACTCAGTACAGATGTTTAACAAAAAAAATCATAACTTGAAGCAACAGTGGGAATTAATGGCAGTCAGAATTTCATAATTTTTTAGTGGTGGCATGATGCTAGTGTGTGTTTCTTACCAATATGGTTAGAGTTTGATTACAGCTCTGTGTAGTTCTCTGATTATCACCTTGGTCACCTGTGAGAAGAGTGTTGTCCAGTTTGACTCCACCAGACATGGCAGTTTTTCTCCAGGAACCCTGGTTTTCTGCCTTGGTAACATTGAACCCATGAGAGGTGGCCCTTTCTGCCGTTCTTAGGGGAACAGCATAGCTAGCTGGTAGGGTTAATCCAGCATAAGAAAGACAATATATTGTACTTTACTTTACCTTACCCACTTCTTTTCAATTTACTTTACTTTACTCTGATTTGCTTTGCTTTACTTTACTTCACTTTAGCTTACATTGTTTCCAAAAGAGGACACTTTTCACATATTGACCTGCTCTGTGTTGATTCATTTTGTTTTGAATTTGTTATTCATTTAGCGAAATAGTAATGGATTTACTGATTTTTGTGTCAAGAATATCAGCCGTGCAGACTTTGGACAGAGAGAAATTGAGATAGCCGAGCAAGGTTTGTTAATGTACTTTATGTAACTTAAAACTTTAGAAGTACTGCTATTAACTTCCTGTCATCATAGCACATGTTTCTTGGCATCTTGTGATGAACTTATTGCATTTCTAAATTCCTACTCTAATCCTTAACTGAGATGTCAACATCTTTCTTAAATGTTGGGCACTTACAGGAAGTGCTGTGGATTGTCCAGTGGAGTAAGACACTTAACATTACAACTAGTTGAAATATTTTTGCAGTAAATAAGAAAATCCAAAGTCCAGCCCCTTGAAATGGAGTTTAAACACAAAGTAGAGACATGTTAGCAGGGAATGAACTTACTAAGGGGCAGGTACCTGACTTAGCTGGCTAAAATCATGTGGTGTTAACCAGACTAGAATCCTGATGTGTGCCCTTGACCATTGAGTTAACCACATAGGCTGTTGAAAAACATTGCATACAAGCATTGTAACAGAATCAACCATATGAAAACAATTATTTCACAGCCATCTTTATGGCCCCATATAGAACAAAATATGAAGCATACTTCTGACTTTAGTACCAAAATCATTTACATTATAAAAGTATTTTCAAGGAAAACCAAGGCAAAAATTCAGAACATTTAAAAAATTTTTTTATTAATTTTGATATGTAATGTTTCAGTCAGCTGGATTTATCATTGCCTTCTCTTTCAATTAACTTAGGATAGACCTGAATACTGTTCACATTGTTAATTGTCTACAGTCATACAAAAGAAACAGTTGCTGACATTGACCAATGAAATAATCTAGGTAAGATTATCAAAGCCCAACAAAAGACTCATAGAAGAGGCATAATAAGAAAAATTTTTGAGATCTAACATTTTGTTGCATTTAACACAATGATGTGTTAAATGCAACAAAACATTAGATCACGATAAAAATTTTTCCTATTATGCATCTCTTATGAGTCTTTGGCTGGACTTTAATATTCTTACTTAGATCCATGAAATAACGATTAGGATGCAAAACTGCCAACTGCTATGGGAAATTTACTTGTGTTTACTTATACTCTATGGAAACCAAAGTGGTTGCAAGTTGGAGCACTACAAATTGTTACTAAGTGGCAAATTAGAATAGATAGTAATTATAATAAAAATAAAAGGATGTCAGAGTGAACTGAAGTCCTTATTAAGAAACAAATTACAAATTAATGGATGAGCTTTTACTCACAAGAAATTCATTGCTTTGAAAAGCTAGAGGATAAGAAAGTAAATGGAGATTACTAAAATATGAAAAAATTAACTTAATAAACTTCATAAAGTATGAAGTTAACCTTTTAACAACCACTGTTTGATATAATGGACACCAGGAGTAAAGGGATAACTCAGAGAACATACTAAACTCAAAGGGAGCACACAGAACAAAGAAAAAAATTGAGACATTAAAGGGTTTAGTTTAGGCATGGTAGCAAGGAGTAAAATGCTTATTACTGGGTAGTCAAGATGTTGTTGACTTGCTTACTATAATAACCTATTCACAAAGTATACAAGAATCTTTTGTTTGACTGCTATTTCCCTTTGCCTTGCTGCAGAAACTTTTAATTTTAGGTATTATAAATTTAGCAATCATTAATTTAATTGCTTTTGTTTTTTCCTGATAGAAATGCCTGGTTTAATTTTATTACGGAAGAGAAATGCAAAAGATAGACCACTTGAAGGAGCGAAGATTGTTGGATGTACTCATGTTACAGCTCAATCAGCAGTAGTGTATTGTTCTGGTTTAATAAATTATTGCTTTGTCTGTACATTAACCATGAATGTTTAATTGGAACTGTCATTGTAAAATTTTAGTGTTACTTGCACATTTCATTTATACATCCAGGAAGGCTTTTTAGTGAGGTTCTAAAAGAACATAAATGAGTGTTGTATCATGCTGTGATGCAGTACCATGGCAAAGATTTTGTCATCCTGATCAAATTTTTTTTGCTTTATTTATGAGATAATTGTTTTTGAAAAAGTGAACAGGGCACTTCACTGAGAAATATACACAGATTTATTATTTAAAACATGAAAACACATTGATCAAAATGTCATCCATGTGATTATTTCAGTAGATGCTATTGCACTCCAAAACCTTAAGTGGCTTTAACTCAATTCCTTGCATGGGAAACTGCAAAACTGCATGTGCAATCCTCCTTAATACTGTCTACAATATACTCTGTCATATTCACAAGGCCATAATAAATCACGTAAAGAAAAAGTAGTGAATATGGAAACCTGAGAAAACTTCCTTGAAAACCCAAACACAATTGATGGTTTGAACCTTACCAATGACAGTTATGTCCAAAATTTCTTGGAAAAGGATTAATTCAGGTGTTTGCCCACTAGATTTACTAGATATCACTCTTTTGCTCTTCATTGAAGGTACTTATTGAAAGTTTAGCAATGCTTGGTGCTCAAGTAAGATGGTGTGCATGTAACATATATTCCACCCAGGTAAGAAAAGCATTTCAGAGTAGTGATCATTGTAAACAATAATGGCAGTTTCATTTTAATATCATTGCAGTTACGAAGTTTGAGAATATTTATTCTATTTTCTTGATATTCTTTCAATAAATTTATTTTTTCCCAGCTGCAGCACCAACTTGATATTTTATTTAAATTCAGTATTGTCACAGTTTGCTTCACCTTCCAAATTTTAATTCAAGTGTTGAGTTCCAGCTGTGCTATGCTCAAACTTAATTGCTTAAATCAAGTTAGCAAAGAATCACCAGTGGTGAAATTTGCCTAAATATGTGTCAATATTCCAGTGTGCTTGCCCCCCTTTCCAAAAAAGTGTTACTGAAAGTTGATCATGTTATAAACCTCCCTTGATTATTTGCAGTGAAGAGGTGTCATTTGGTGATTAAAATCATGTGCCATTTGTAAAAGGGTAATAGCAAAAGATAATCCAGATTGAAGTGTCAAAACAAAATTTTGATCTCAGTAATCATAAAATGAATATATTTGACTTCTGCTTCACCAACATTACATTATTGTATCATTTAAAGGGAGGTTGGAATATACTGAATCTATACTGGTTTATTTCAATTATTATTTGGTTTTTGTTTTTTTTTTCCTAGAATGAAGTAGCTGCAGCATTAGCAGAAAAAGGTAATTGACTGTTTTCAGATTGGACAGAGTGGTTTTTGCATCTAATCAACTGTCAAAGTACTGGATAGTATTTTTTGTTTAATTATTTCATAGACTTTCCTTTCAGACCTTAGTTCTTGTTTTTATTGTTGTTGTTATTATTACATATTCTGTTATTACTTTGCTGAAGGCTTAAAATTTGTGATGCAGCATATCATGCTTTTACATTTCAGACTTTTCTCATGATCCTTGTAGGGTATCCAATTTTTGCCTGGAAAGGAGAAACTGAGGAAGACTTCTGGTGGTGTATTGAAAAATGTATTAATGCCCCAGGATGGAATCCCAACATGGTAACTAATGCTAAATAAATGTTATGGAAAGTATGTGATCATCTACATCATGGTCTTCATGTGGATATGAAGTAAACAGTTACAAAAATTAAACTAAGCAATTGATGTAAGGAGGAAAGTTGTCAAAAGAACATTTTGATATGCCACCCAGGTGTACTTGAACCTACATTTAAAATTAGCTGTAACCTTTACTTGGCAGAACTGCCAGAACAGAACCATCCTTTTGGTTGAAGAAGGGCTTTTTAGAAGCTGTGCCAATACCATTTTATCATAACATACTGAAATAACAGTTCAGGTTTTAGTTTGTTTTCCTAACATGCAGATACTGTAAAATTGTAATTAACTTATTCCAGACATTCCTAATACTATACAGATTTTTTTTTCTCTCATTGATTTTGAAGCTGATACCTGTTTAAGATGCTTAACACTGCATGTTAAATATTAGTCATACACCAGTCATTCACAGCTGTGAAAAATCATTTGATTGATACTGTATCTTTCAGATTCTGGATGATGGTGGTGATTCTACTCATCTAATGTACAAGAAATTCCCTGGCAGGTTTAGTGTTCTTAAAGGAATTGTAGAAGAAAGTGTCACTGGTGTTCATAGGTATGGCTCTATTTGATCTTCAGATTAGTTTTTTGTCTTATTTTAATTGATGGAGCCATTATGTTGTTATACAGTTATTCAAGCTGAAGGTGTTGCAGCCATAGAGAAAATGAGTTTTTTCTTTCCTGTTCTCTCTTTCCACTGTTTGTATAATTGTTCTCCTTGTTCATTTCTTTCTTTGTTTGATCTTCTGTGATTGTTAAATGATTGTTCCAACTCCCAATACAGTAGCTCTGAAGTCCTAAAACAATAATGCATATAAGAAATTTCGCATTTTTTACAGTCTTACTCAGGCCTATAGAATTATTAATTTGAGACATTTGCCACCTCATAGGATCTTGTTTGTAAAATTTAAGCATTTTTAATCAGTTAGTTATTTCTGCATGCAAAACAGGGAACATACTTTCTCTGAGGATTTTCCCCTCAATAAAGCAAAGCCACCAATCAATAAAATGGCTCAATCAAGACTACAAGTGTATGCAGCCATAAACTGTCCTGAAACATCTTAGTGGTTGCCCACAAGTCAATGCACCCCACAGACAAACTTTAAAAAAAGGCTACAAAGTTAATGGCTGAGAGTTATCATAAACACAGTCACTTCATTGATATTGTTCCTCCCATTGTTTTTTGGCTAATAGCCTATACACTGTAAAAACTACTATTTGCACTCTATACAGCTACTTAGTCGTGGTGATTTTTTCCATACTATAAAACTACAATACTCTATAATAATTTAAATGGTCTTTTAGACATTTTTCCACTCTGTACTATAATGTTGATTGCCAACTAGACTATTGTTTTTGCTTGTTATGATTATTTTGGTTGAATATTCTTAAAGAATATTAATTTCCTCTGTGCATCATCTAATGTTTGCTAGATTATACCAACTGTCCAAACAAGGAAAACTTACTGTTCCTGCAATGAACGTGAATGATTCAGTTACAAAGGTAAGAACATACTTTTTCACACTATGGGTTTTCATGTTTGGATAGTAAAAAAATGGTTTTAGTTTCAGAATATCAATTAACAGCTTGCACTTCACAATTTACAAAACACTTGTAACCTTTTGCAAAGCATAATTCGTGTTAAAATGGAAAAATGAGAAAGACAAAAATTAAAAAACAACAACAAAAAAAAGAAAAATCTCATTTTAAATGTTTCATGTCTTTTTCATATTTTTTCCAATAAGGTGGTCTGTGACAAACATAAGCTAACCTGGTTGCTGGATTTGACAAATTAAAAATGGTTACATGTACATGGGAAATTGCGGGTGAGAGACTGGAATGGGGCCTTTGCTATGCTTGTTGCACATCATGTTTTTGTGAGTTGCAAAGACATTTGCAATTTTTTGAACTGAAAATTTAACAACAAAACCAAAACCAAACTCAACTGAAAAGTACAGTAAAGAGCTTCAATCATGCACACAGAAATACACCAGTTTGTGAGTGTAAATAATCTTTTGATAACACTACAGGAACTGAACACTGCCTGCCTGTCATTAAGTAATGGAGTTAGAAAAACAAAAATTGTCTAACCTACCACTTGGGTCGATTTGCATGCCAATTTTTTTTGTGAAGTTGTTTTGACTCCATAATTTGAACCCTGAATTTTTAGCTTATTTTTTTCTATCAGAAATATTATTTTAGGGAAAACGTCTGTCCAATACAGAACAAGATCTATTGGGAAAAGGCTGATTTCAACTTGCTACCTTTTTTATTCTAAATTTTGCACATTTAAGAGTGTTAATTCTGAATTAATGTTAATCCTTACTGTCCTATCTGTAGTTGTATCCTAACCAATGCTAGTCTTCTAGTGTTCTGAAGATTTCCATTCTTATAAAAATGCTTACTATATAACTGTTACAATTACTTGTATGCCAGCATATCTATTATCCTAAAACATATGTATATTTGGAACTTCATCTTTTCTTAAGCAAAAATTAACGTGAAATTCATGAATTTTGTGACTGTTCAACAAGCTAAAATTGCATTTTCAGACATTTCCATAGGGTTGACATCAGTCATTCTGATCTGGTCCTCTAATTTATTTTTTTAACCTTTTCAAAAAATTTAGTTCACTCCTTCAAAATTGATTTTCTAATACTTCTAAGTTAGCTCACTATTATGGTCTTACCTGAAAATATGCCTGCCATTCAATCTTCCACACCTCCCCTGCTGAAGGAGAGCACTGTATGTGTGCACATCTTTTTGAAGCCTTGTGATGTTGATATGCAGACCTCTCTTTAGCATGATTTACAATTATTTTGGGTGGTTACAAATGTATTACCTAATTCAATAAAACACAGTGTCCCTCTGTTCATCCAAGGACTGAATTCAAGCAATCACCCAACAACTCATGTCTGGAATTTTTTTTTTACATAGACTAAATTTGACAATTTGTATTGCTGCAGAGAATCTATTTTGGACAGGTAAAACAACTTTGAGATAGCTTTTCAAATGTTTAAAGTTACTACATAAATAAGTTTACCTGTAAGTTAAGTCAATTTCTTTGTTCTTGTTTCCAGTATACATACAAGTAAAATTCATGTCTTTATTTTCCACTTCCTTTTTTACTCAGTTTAAAAAGAACCACAGATGTAATGTTTGGGGGAAAGCAGGTTCTGGTGTGTGGATATGGAGAGGTGAGGTTTTAAGTTATAATAAACTAAGTAGTGACCATCTTACTCTACAAAAATCTATGACTAAAAAAGTTATGTAGCTTGTCATGAATTTTGATGTAATTGAGATCTGTACTGAAGCTGCAGTATGACACATGACCACCATAAATTAGCAACATGAACAACAAAGGAAATGTATAATGGCTTGAAATTGACTGGTACATGAGCTAATGTACCAGAAACTTCATATTTGGCAAATGAAATTCTCAAGGCAGAATAATTTTTATCTATTTATAGCACATTATATTTGAGTTGTATATCTGTTTCCTCTAGGTAGGTAAGGGCTGTTGTGCAGCATTAAAGGGTCTTGGAGCAATTGTCTATGTCACAGAAATTGATCCAATCTGTGGACTCCAGGCATCGTAAGTTTCTGTCTTGTTTTTATTTGCTGTTTAAATTATTTTTTCTTTAATTTAACTAACTCAGCTAGGTTATTCCCAAATTTACTAAAGCTGAACATTCAGAACAGAAGAAATGCTTGCACCCTATGACTAAGTACATTATAGTGTTCTAGTCTTCATTTGGTGGCCCTGGAATAAACCATAATCTGCAGCTACTATATTTTTATTGATCTATTTTCTGTAGCATGGATGGTTTCAAAGTTGTAAGAATTGAAGAAGTTGTTTCAGTGCTTGATGTTCTGATTACTGCAACAGGTAAACATAACCAGAACCCAATCCAAATCAGCCTTTCTTCCTGAAACAATTTTTATGAAGTAGTATTTAATTTTGAACCCAACAAAATAAGAAATTGATTTTATTAAAAAAATCTTAATAGGACAATTGTGCTGACTGCAAAAAATTGTGAAGGTTTTTAAATCCTGAATATGATACAAGTGATTTCATTATTTTGTCCTAATTTTTGACAGTATACATGTACATGCTGGTTGGTCACTGTAATAATATTGTGTGAAGATATGAATGTGGTAGCAAGTTTTGAGCTATCCTACTTTCACTGCTGTTAATAGGTAACAAAGGAGTTGTAACCAGGGAGCATATGAATCGCCTCAAGAATGGCTGCATTGTGTGTAATATGGGGCACTCTAATACTGAAATTGATGTGGTATGTCAGAAGGAAACAATTTTTTTTTCAGACTTTAATCTGTGAAACTAACAGAAAGACAAATGTTCTTGCTGTAATGAGTTAATACTTTAAAAACCAAGGGTATGCTCACCTTATGTGATGAGATAATTTTAAAACTTTGGGCATTCTACAATGTTTAACCATTAAAGGGCAGGTGCACCATACAGTTGAATAAAAGCATCTGGTTTTAGCCAGAATGTAATTCTAAATTCCATCCTTGCTGCTTAATAAGGTTAAAGATTTATGTCTTCTACAGCCTTTGGATCCCATGGACTAACAGTAATTATTTGAGGTTTTTTAATTTTGGCAGGCAAGTTTAAGAACAGAGGAGTTGATCTGGGAGAAAGTGCGACCTCAAGTAGACCACATAATATGGCCAAATAAGAAGAGAATAGTGTTGTTAGCAGAGGTACACTTCACTAATGTACATTTTGTTGGCAAAGTAGCTATAACTGTTACACTACAAGGTTTTGCATTTGTAATGAAGCTTGATCTTGTTTATGTGAAAGGTATTAAGTACCTAAGTTAATCACAATATGAAAACTGCAATTATCCCATGACTGAGAATTAACTGATAATGCATCCATATAAAAAATTGTATAAAAAATCAGTCTTTTGGCTTTCTTATCTCTTCCTCATGTTATTCCCTTTAACATGGAGCCTGGTCATTTCAACATATAAGTGTTACATGTGGCATGATTTTTCTAACTGATACTTTGTCTCAAATGTTTTGTGATAGGGTCGTCTGGTGAATTTAAGCTGTTCCAGTGTACCCTCATTTGTTGTCTCAATCACCACAACAACACAGGTTTGATGTACTGTACTGTACTTTGTAGATCTTTTAGGTATGACCAACATTTCACATACTTCTAGGGTATCTTTTTGGGCATTTAATAGACTTGGAATGTCTATTTCAAACATATTCTTTTCCAGCACACTAGAAACTTTGATAACAGTCTAAGTTAACACATTTGTATGTAGACTATTTTCATAACAACATTGCACAATGGTACTGTCCAATTGTTTGTTTTTTTTTTAAGAAAAAACTTTGCTCTCCTTACAAGGCCTTTGCAGAAGCAGCATACAGCAGGCAGACCATTGTTCAATATTCATTGCAAATTTGGTACATTGTGAATCCTTAGTAAAGTACATAATACTTCTTTCTTTTCAAAGGCTATAGCACTAATAGAACTATACAAAGCACCTTCTGGAAGATACAAACATGATGTATATTTGCTACCTAAAAAGATGGGTAGGTTTGTTCTCTGGATTTGTAGCTATTGTTAGTGTACAATATCAGCCACCAAATTGTATGGGATTTATTTTAAATTTTGATAATGATTGATATGTACCTCTTACTATCGGCCTCAATGGCTCCTATTTACACCAATTTCTTTCATGTGTACACTATACTACTGTTTAATCACTACTGAGTGGTGTCAACTCAGCAATGCTATCCTGGGAGATTGCAAACAAAATAATTATAGTTTCCTTATATTTCCCTACTTAAAAAACATTTAAAAAATCAAATGGTAACTGTCTCACATCTAAAACCTCAACAAAAATTAGTATCCCCATGAATTCTTTTACATGTTTCATAATTACTCAGAGTTTAAAAAAAAAAGTCCTCTTTCCACTTTAGCTAGGCATTTTAGCAAGTCCTGGGTGATGATGAAATACGTGTACATCTTATTTAGTGTAACATATAGTGTAATACCAGCAGATTCGTTTAACATACATTCACTGACGCACAGGCATACTAATGTACTATGACATGTTAAAGGGATAAGAGTATTTATTTTTTTGCATTTCTTATTATACACCCATTTTCAAAACTTTCATTTGCTGTGCCAACTACCACTCATGCACTTCTTTGAATTTTGAGTTATGACCATTAAAACTGCTATTTTCCCCACAACTGCCATTGGGGAAAACATCAAGTGATGGCTATTAAAGTGAAGTCAGATAGTAAACGACAATAAAAGCTTGAAACATGTAAATTTTTACTGATCAGTGCAATATGTTAACCATTAGGCTGCAGAATCTTAGGTAATTAGTTGTTGTATATACTGATATTTTTCTTTTCTTATAAGATGAATACGTTGCCCTTCTTCATCTGCAAACCTTTGATGCCCATCTAACAGATCTCACTGATGAACAGGCTAAGTACCTTGGTGTTAATAAAACAGGACCATACAAACCAAATTACTACAGGTATTTGTCACCTAAAATGCTTTTTCTTTCCTTGATTTTCTTTCTTTAGTATTTTTCCAATGTATTGGAAAAGCTTTCATATTGGTACTAATGGTTCATATATTATTTTTGCTTCAGATATTAAAATACAGGATGTACATGGAGCATAATAAACTGGATAACATTTTTGAAGCAAAGTTTGGACTCAATCGGTGTTTTCTCCATCCTGAATTTACAGAATCATCTTAGATGGCACTTGCCAAACTATTTATTTTTACTTCATTCCTGCTTAGTTCAATTAGGAGACAGAAAAGGCAATACACCTCATTCACACACAATTAAAATTGACTGTGGATTAAATTATTTTACCTTGTGTATTGCTATTGCAATTTGTTGGACAAGTTGCTAATCTCGCATAAATAAGACATTCAAGAAATACAGATTTCTAGTGTTATTTGAAATCCACTGTTACATCTACTGTTGATTTATATGGAATTTATTACATTTAAGGTTTACTTGATGTTGGTATGATTTAAGAAATAGAAGATAACTGTGTCACCATTGTGAAGTAGAGACAGAAAAAAGGCCAGCTGCATGTTGAGTGAAGTGCTGTTTTACAATCATATGCCAGTGATCATTCATTCAGATAAAACCTGAAAGAAACTGTCCAGTTAGGCACAAAAAATAACCAAATAGCCAAAGGCATCAGGTTTTTGAATACAATTGCATCATCAGAAGATTTACAGTCTAGTATGTTTTGATCAATTTAAACCTTTGTCAAAATACTAGACTAGTATTCCCAATTACTGTTGCCATGATTATTTGAAGCAGAGCAAAGACATTAATTTTGATCAATTGCATACAAAGTTTACCATGTGAAAATTTAGTCCTTAGATATTCACCTTTAGGAGAGTCAAAATGGTTTCTAGACTAGGATTTTTTCAGATTTAAATTGGATTCATTCCAGTGAATTTTGATTTTGGGGATGAACACACCACATGCCCTGTTGAGCTCATAAGCAGCTTCGTCAGTTTCCATTATATAACGCATTTTGACAGTTTCACGCAGTGAGACCATTCTCTCAAGGTCAGTAGTGAGTCAAGTGGGCTCCACTGGATTCTAACTGACATTTTCATTGAAAAAATATTGTCAGTATTTCACTTAATCTCTTTTGCATAGGCCTAAAAATATTGGAAAAACATTTTATACTAAATAAGATTTCATATTATACTTGAATTAAATGTAAATGAAATGAGTCATAAGTTGTAATATTTAAGTAAGAATTGGCTCAAAGATTTGCAACATGCAAACTTTCATTATGGTGCTTCAAGGGTGAGATAGTTCGGGATGCATGGGGTTTGCCAGGTGCTGTGGTGGTTATTACTGAATTAATAAAATTTATTGTACTTTGATTTATTAGTTTCACCTAGATTACTAATCTGTCATTCAATCAACACAGGTAACACCAGTGCTAAATAGACATTATATCCCTTACACAGTATGTGATACGTATTATCAATCAATCTGATAGATCATGGGTGTGAAACCTTTATGCAGTTGAAATGCCTTTTAAAAAGCAATTTTATTCCTTTGGATAAAATTCAGCACACCAAGATAATGGGATGCATCAATTTTGTTGATATATGTTCAAATTGGTTGTAAACCAACTTCAGTGTATGTGCAGGTAATCATACAGTTTCACATTCAGTTTAATTCCTGCAAATGTTTTTTTCAGAAAGTCCAAAATTGTCTGATACTTCAGGGCAACAGGGCAAACAGTTTGGGCTGTTTGAAAACTGTAGAAGTCCAACTTAATTTCAAACTGAATGAAAAAGCAGGATTGAAGTACATTAATAAAAGTCTGCTAGCCAAAGCAAATAAATTACACTCCAAAACCTCAGTGACTTTTGAGGCAATAATTCTCCAACTTTTCATACGTTAGAGGTTGTATTTAACTCTTTGACCTGTACCTTATTTTTAATTTAACTCCTCAAGGGGAGATGTTTCGGATAGAAAAAGTGTTAATTGGTACTTGATGGGTTACTGGATTTTTTCTGGGCCGTTGCATCATTTTATACACTTAGAAATTTGCATTTCTGCTCAGTTTTACCTTGAAATTGCAGTGCACTCACCCAATGAGAATTTAGGGGTTTTTTTTATTCATTTGAGAACAACTTCAAATGCAGTGAAACCAGATGAAAACACTCATCAAGTGCAAATTAATCTTAGGGAAATGTTTCAGCTCCAGACAGGAATTTGATCAGTGATCCTCTACCCATTTAACATCTTGTTTGATAAAACACCTAATGAACATCTGCCATAGAGAATTTTCATATCAAGGCTACCACTATATTAGTATGTACAGCCTCTACACCTTTGTTCTCTCCCTTGGTCAAATACCTCAATGGTTACAGCTTAGAGCTGCTTCATGTGCTCAACATCATTTGAACTCTCATCCATAACATTTATAAATTAATATTTGGCATTTACACTTGATCATGTGAGATGGGAGATGGACAAAGGAATTTTTTTTGAGTGAATAAATCTTACATTCTTAAGATGCAACTGCCATTACTTTTATTATGAATTCAGTACTTGTGGCTGAACTCTGCAATGACAGTATCTCAGTTTTGCAGAGCACTGCACTGGATTTGGAGGGTTGCATGTTCCACTACAAGCCAGGGGTCCCAGTGCTCAGTTTCTCACAACTGGTGTTGGTTGGGTCTTAACAACAAAGCAACCTTCCAGATGAGAGCAGTTGGTTTTCAAACTAGCATAAGCATGACAAATGGCAGAGAAACTACAGGAAAAAAAAACCAACTATCAACTCACCAACTTTAAATAAATGTATTTCATAACATCTATGATTGTTAATGCATGTTTAGAACTAAGATGACTGCACACACAAATTGTGTACAACTAACAGTTTCTAAGAAATGTTAATTATTATATGTAACAACTTCAACGGCTTGACTTGCTCCTGGAACTGAACTGTCCACATTATTGGAGTCTACCAACTGTGTCTGCATGTTCTGTGGTGAGTTAACTGTGTGCAGAGTAGTATGGGGTGCCATGGCAACCTGAGGAATACTGCTTGCGATGTATTGCCCCTGAGAATTAATCTGGTTATTCTGAATTTGCATCATGGCAGCTGCAGCATGAACAGGTATGGTGACCATCGTGGAAGTATTTAATGGTGATTCACCAACATTAGCTAATGCAGCAGCAGCATGTTCTGGCAAGACTAACTGCCCACCATCTGCCAGTGTTGCTTCAGCTAATGTTGCTACAGCTGCTTGGGCTGCTGCCTCACTGTGAGACATCTCTGTAATGCTAATGGTGACTGGAGTACCTTGTGTTGTTGCTGAAACCTCAGACAATGTAGCCACAGCCTGTGTTGCTTCAGCCTGTGTTGATCCTTCTGTATACGAACTTACTATTGCTCCAGTTGCATCAACTTGCACCAAAGACAGAGTACCATCAGCATTAGTTAAAGTATGCACCATAGGATGGGTAGACTGTACTTGTTGAAAAGTCTGCTCATTATCTTGAAAGTCAGGTAGCAAGTCAGTTCTACCATGAAACTCATAACAGTTTTTCACAATCATTCTGAGAGCATTTGTCCATGACAACTTGGCTTTTTGTTCTTCTGTCCTCGTATCACTGCGGACATTTTGCCATGGAATGTCATCAGGCCACCAGGCTGGTTTAGTGGTATCTCTACCCCAACCAGGCTTCCCTCGACCAGTTGAATATTTCAGCATCAGTGGGATGAAGGCACGTAGTTGAGCTTGAGTCATTTTATCAACAGGTGTTGGTATGCCATCAATGACTAGTGGTGGTAGTTCAAACAATCCATTGTTATCTTGACTTGGTGTGGGTGTCTGCTGAGCCAATGCTGTTTCCAAACTTTGCAAAATATGGGGCTTCAAACTTTTTATACAATTTTCAAGGGGTGCTGCACCAAAAACTTTAAACAATGGGTTAGGTCTACCTGGGCATGCACAAAGCACCACAGCCTGCTGACCAACACGGGTTGCATACTCATCTACAGTTCCTTTTAGCTTTCTCAATAATCTAGTTTGCTGCCTTTTGCGGATAGAAGGATTTGTTTCAAAGGAGTGGGGTCTTTTGCGCTTACGACCAGTTGCAACAGCAGCTGCAGCAGCCACTCCTATAGGCCCAGCAGCAGCAAGCTGACTGGTAACAACATCAGTGACAGAGGAATTCAGCAAGTCTGTGTCATCAAAAGTAGCAGATTCTGGTGATGATGGTTCAGACATGTGGGAATCATGACTGATGCTTTGGTAATGATCACCTCCATCATGCATGCTCACCATGTGCTGAGGAGAATGGGAATTACCATCATGATGCATATTGACCACATGACCAACGTGAGACATCTCTCTATATAAGACAATAATCTATCACTTTCTTGAATTAAGTCAATTAAGAAGGCATCTCTGGTATACTAGATGGAAAAACCAGCAAAAAGAAATGACATCATGTTTAATTTTGGCAATGGTAACACATTGTGCACTTGTGAAACACTGAATGTGTTGCCAAAACATCTCTGCCATTCCTTTTACTGACTTCTACACTCTCTTGACATCAAGCAAATGGAGTTGGATCACTGTCCCATCTTATCAGTAATCATTACTAGCCATATTGTATAAAATTGTGTAACACTACTTCACTGTTACAGTCACATCAAGTAAAATAATGAGGCAGTAGCCAGAGTAGAATAATAGAAGACTCATTCCACTGGAAAGAGTTAAACTAAACTACATAAAACTTTGACCTGGTTCGTAATTCCAGTTGGTTAAAGTATTTTATGTGCCAACTGTCATTAAGAGGCAGTAAATAAGTACTATACCGTCTGACGAAATCTACTTCAAGTTTACACAAGAAACGTGATGGACGATTTCAAATTCAATAAAAGGAAGAAATAAAGTTTGAGAATGTAATTCATAGCTTTTAACAGTTTTTCATATTTTTCAAAACTTTAGTTGCAAATGTGGTACAATCTTTTAACGTACAATTGATTTTAACACTTGTGCACTTTTTACTCGAAAATAATCTCCATAGCAGTCTTTCGTTCAGTTTTATATGAACATGAAGTATTAAAAGACAATATGTATAGAACGGATAAAGGTACATTTGATAACATGCAAACGGGCAACCATATTAGGCGTTAGATCACATGAATTTTACCCTCTTCTTGAATCTAATAACATAAATTTCTAAAAAAGTAAATATGGATCTTATAACAATGAGCGACAAAATTTACATGTCTGATATTAATAAAAGTGCGCCAAGATATCAAACGTCTAAATTCCGTTCTTTTATAGATTGAGTGAGAGAGGAAAAGCTGGAAGTATTAAAACTGGTCGAGTTTAACTCACCATTCATCGCGAGAACTCGATTTGGGAGTGAGGAAACCGGCTTAACGAACTCACAGGACATTGTTCTTTGTTCAAGCCACCTGTCTTTGTAATTTTACGATCACTTATTATTAATTCACTGGCGAAATATTGTACGAAGATAGAATGACAAGAATCTGATGTGAAGTTACTTACAGAAAGTTGCTTGTGAAACTTCTGAATCTGCGCAGAAACGGCTGCTCTCTTGAGTTGCGCTGTGGCAAACGAGCGATGGCGGCTGCTCCGTAAAATCCGAAAAAGAACCTCATGCACGCACACGTTTCATGTTCCAATTGTTGGGGAGCACCAGAGCCCTGAAATAACATTACAGACAGTTTATTGGTTAACCAAAACTAATATAATATTCATGTTTTAAAACAATTCCAATTAAGATTTGATATTGATCTAAATACCAAGAAGAGAAATATGTCTTATGTTGCTCAATTCAAAATGAATTTGGTACTTAAAATATTGACTCTATTACACCAATGACACACATGACAAGTTCAGACCATTTAAGCCTTGAAGTTTTCATTTAGAACAAATAGAATAAGTTTAACTGGGGGGTTTTCAACGCTTTTGGGAGGTTATTCAAAATTTGAACAATGTTTTATTAACTGCACTAATTTTTATTTATGTTATTGGTTTCAGAATATGAGAAGTGTTATGCATGGGTGTCCTGTGTTACCAGTCGCCTCCCCCGAAGGGAAACATTGTAGGAAGTTTTTCGGTGTGCATTCACTGTTTGTACGATCAACTTGGTGGACGAAACACAACTAGAAAGTACATTACTGATGAGTTTTTTACAATTGTGTTGCCTTGGTATCGGCTTTGGGTGATCGTTTAATCCGTGGATTACACAGTATTACTTCCAAACCTTGTTCAAGATAATATATGTGAACAGTTCCTTCTACTGACGATTCATAGAAGCTGAGTGAAGACAAGTCATGGTGAGTTGTTAAGTTCATCTTTAATAATGTTTGAACGGTTGGTTGATCGTCTTATTGCTTATAGAGTTAGAAGAAAAGGAACAGTACAAAGTATTTTCAACGCATGTATGTTTTACATTGAAACACTGTCACATTTGACAACTTACACTTAACTTTCAACTTGAAACCTGCGTGCTGCAAACCAATGTTTTGGCGCGTGGAAAATTTGTTATGAAATCCTTGACTATATTCAAATGTGTATGAGCATATTAAAAGATTTGACGTATAGATTAGGTAATTAAGTTAAATGAGATAACCTGTTTAATTTTTTTTCCTTTCAAAGAGAAAATGAGATAGTAACTAGTACCTAAAGCACAGTGAGTTGAATCCTACGTTGGAACTTTTTTCGATATTAAAAACTGCCTAAGCAGCACTCTGTTTTTAAGCCATGTTAGATGAAACTTGGGAGGGGGGAAAAACCGAGGTGTTCAGGCGGTATTTATCTCTGAGAATCGCGGAAAAAGTACTCTTTACCCGACAATTGAATGGACATGCCAGTTGTTTGCCTTAGGTCTGTTCATGAGTCTGACCTTTCACCCACTGCCTGGTTAGAATTAACCACCATTATAAAGCAGATTGCCTCATCTGAACTAAGTTGACTTCATTCCATCGAAGATTTTTCGACAGACAACTGCTTTGTTGGTATCCATGCAAATGAATTGGAAGTGCATAAACTCCATGCATTTAACTCACTTGCATCTTTAGGACATCAGTGTGTGGAATGGCAAGCAGGAATTATGACCTTGAGATAGCATTACATAAGCCAAATGATTGTATGCAATAATTCTATTATTTAAATGTACCATAACAGTATCTTTATTGACAGTTTAGTATGTTAATATGTATTAACAATATCTTTTTTAAAAAGTGCAGTACTGAGTGACATTACAAATTTATTAGTCCAACAATTTTTTCCCCACTTCCACAAATTGTGGAAGAGCTACTGGCTATGTTTAATGTTAAAATCACCTCAGCTGCCTTGATCCATGACACAAATATTCAAGGTACCTAAAATAAGAACTATAGGAAACTCAAAGTGATCAGTTTTAAAAAATGGTTTCTCCTTATTTACACATGCACTTAAGGCAGAGTTTCCTTTAGGGCAGAGACTTAACTGCAGAGTGCACCTCTGCAGTTTAGTCTAGAGCATCCTTCCACTGCAAATTTTGAGACATTTTTATTTCTTGATGTTTATTTTTAGCATACTGCTTGGAAAAATGCATACTTAAAACAAACCAATGTCCTGCTTTTTTGAAGTCCCATGACCAAATCTCAGGGTCCTTTTCCCAGTTTGGTAATGTTCATGAAAAGATTAATGTTTCTCCAGGCAACTTCAGAGTGGTGGCCCACTATGCCTGCCCTTAAGAATGCTGACATTATTCATGGTTAACTTTTGGTGTGCCACTTGGCCATCCCTGGTTCTTGTCAATGATCACTGATTGTCTCCTACAGTTCTTTGGCACATTTGTGGTCACTCAAATGCATTTATCTACCCTAGGTGAAGTGCTGTTTTTTTTTAATCCTGGCAGAATGATTAAGTAGTCTTCAATAGCAGAAGATACTCTGATCGCTGAGACTAAATGTGGTACTGAGATTGTCCAAGGTCTAGGAAAGCAATGCACTTGAAGCAATAAGACATTTCCTCAATGAGGTCACTGTTGATATGTGAATTGATTTATCTATATTTAAAATCCACAACCAGCCAACAGTTTCAAAAAGTAAAAGACAAGACATATTCCGAAAAACAGTGTTGACACCTCAGTTGCACATATAGATGCAATTTAATGTGCAAATTGGATGCATAGACAGATTTCTGTAGATTTTGAAAAGGGTTTTTAATAGATTGAATAATTTAAAACTTCTTCTGAAAAATTTAGAGGTGTAAGAGTTAAGTATAACTCTGACTATATTCTAGCAAACTCGCCATTTTTGAGCTAGTACCTGTACCTAACTGCACTGTTGCATCTAGTTAGATCAAGATGCCATAAAAGTCATCAGCAATACAGAATGTCTGTGTTAGAATCATGCTATGTATGCTTGCATTTGTTTTGTTTTGTGATGTTATGGTTGTGTATTACCTAATGTTGGGACTTATTGTGTTCTATATGGTGGCAATAGCACGGACACCATTTTAATGTGTTCATAGTTCTTTTAGAGGTCGCACACAAGCATGTCTCAGACATCACTGGATAAAATACTCAGAAATTGTGTCAACAACCATGTCAATTACACTGCTTAACTACATTCATTCATTTGTTTGTTCATTCATTCCATTTGCATTGATTAAATATAGGCTGATTCGAAACAAAGTCTACACTCAGCAAAATCCATGAAAAAAGCGAAACCCCGATTGTCCAGCAAAAGTCCATCCAGTAAAAAGGGAACAAAACCTGTTAAAGGAAAGTCAAAGAAATCAATGTCCAGGTCATCGTCGCCACAAAAGAAACCTATTGACGTTTTGAGCAAACCCGTTATGGAAAATGCTTATTACATCTCGCACAATGCCCCACAGTTTCTCATGTATCGTGGCTTTTCATGGCAACCCAGTAGCAAAGGTAAACAGAAAACTAAAAAGAAGAAAGGAAAGAGGAAATGAGAAAGATAAAACAATTTGAACAGGATCAAACTGATTACCTTACTTGCTAACAAGCTTTGTAAGAAATTTATTTGTAATGTCCAAATGTATCCATAAAGTTGGAACTTTTTCTTATCACGGGTGAGCTGGTCTTTTTCCTACTTTGGATCAGTCAATGCCAATATTATAATGAACAATTATTGGACGAGGTTAATCAAATATCGTAATGTATCAGTGGCAAGGCATACAATTGAACTGCGAGACATTGATAAACAACGATGCTTTGTAATAACCGAAAACAATAATTGTTCTTTTTTCATTTCAAATTGTTTTATTTCTAGCTTACCTGTAAGTCCTTTTCTCGCAACTTGGCCAAACCATTGGGTCGAACTAGATAAGCGAGGAGAAAAGGAGTGTAAGAACATAAATATCTGAAGCAAAGTTGCTCAGTCAATACACATGAAACGAAGTGAGGTCCGAATAAGAGAGACATCTTGAAGAACTGAAGGTATAGGTCATAAAGAAGACTAAATTTTGAAATGGCAAATTTTAGACTTTTTTGCATGCATGACCGAACCATTAGTTGCAGTAGCAGCCTGACAACCAGTCAACAAAGGTGAAAGAAATAAATAGAACAAACGTAATAATTAACAGCCTGGTACAGTCTACCTCTGGATCCTATTGGCTCTTGACGAAAAAGCGAAGCGAGTGGAAGAAAAGCTCTTGTCATATTTTCTTCCACACGTGATTACCTACAAAATCTAAACCTCTCTTGGGACTTGATAACTTGAATTGCAAGGCAAATGAGATTACACTTCATCAGGTGCTACTGCGAGATTTAGATGCTACTCCCGCTTCTGTTGTCCTACTGTCCAATGGATCCAGTTACAAGGGAGGCACAAATTCAGTAGCCAACAGTCGTCGATTATTTTTCAACGCAACGGCTCATCTCTAGTATTGATCACTTGCGGTTTTAACTCAGATCATTTGTATAAGAACAGCGCGCCGAGTCCTCCTGTGTATGGAAAAGACCACCGAGGAGATTTTAGAAAACGAACCTGTAGTATTCGCCTTTTGTCTTGTTCATAACTACGCCACGTTCATAGAGAATCAAGTAAATAGACGGAAATTTATCGGCACTAAAAGTTCACCATTTTTATAGCGATTACAACTGTAGAGAGAAGTGCTTGCCCTCCCACGAGAAACTGCGTTCAAATCCTCTCAAACCGTGCGTCGTTAGGCGGCCGTAATTTCTCGTATATTTAATCGTTTCGACTTAAACTTGACACAGTTGTTTGTTTCAAGGGGTTCAGTATCCAGGTATCGCATAACATACAAATGTATTTGTAGACAAGCTCAGAGAGTTATAGATAGAAACAGAAGCAAAACATTTACCTTCATTGCATTGACTGTAAACTTATTGTTACTGCTGAGGGAAGTAAACTTACCTCATTTAGGAATGGCTGCTTATTTAACTCAATAATCCAACTAAGTTGCCTGCATTGACTGCTCAACAGCAGTAACTAAAGTATCCCCTGAGAGGGCTTGCAGTTATTTCCCAGTTTTCCAGGAAAGCAAAAAACTCGCAAAAGGCGTTGGTCAGTTCCTCTTGCAGTCACTTTATTCGCCATTCTGTATAATTATACTCTTTCTAGTTGTCTTCTCAGGTTTTGGCCCGAACGGACAGAGGTAAATTGCAATTCCGAAACAACAGTCAAAACTGAACAATGTGTGCGGGAAGTAGAGTGAGCTTATGAGGATTAAGTGTCAAGTAAAGACGATAAGATTCTGTGTAGCAAAAGGTCTGAGAAATCGCAACATGAACAGTTTTATCGTTGCAAATCATTCTTATTTATAACATTCATTTCGGAAGTTTATTGTCAGACATTACACAACAACTGACATTTTTTGGTATTTGAATACCTTGAGTCGACCATTTAACTATAAAGATATCAATATTTACGATATAGCAAAGTTAACTATAAAAGCTTGTTAAAATCACTAAGAATAAAAGTACATTCTGGGTACTGCTGAAGACTTCATTTAAAATTGACTGACGCTAAAATGGCGCTCAGATGTTACTCACGGTTTCTGAGTGTTAACTTCAAGTATAAATTAAAATGTTTGATACGATCTAGGCGTACGTTCAAATGGCAAACTACAAATTTTACGCATATAATTACTTGACTTAAATATTTGTATAACTAAAACTCAAGAAAAAACAAAGACGAATTAACCCAAACTTGGTTAGAAGCAGAGAAATGAAATAAAGCGTAGATGCATGAGTTGAAATTGTATATAAATGTCATTAACTAGTCTGCGTATTGACCGTCACGAAGGCTTGCTTGGTGCTCTACTGTATAACGTCATACTTACTGCTGAACCAAATATGAATAACCAATTTGAGACACATTTTTAATTCATGAATAGCCTTCAAAACTGGCAACATTAGTCAAAATAGCTATAAACTGTTTATATGTAATACTTACGTTATTCGTTTAAGTTGAGTACTTTGAACACAGCCAACTGTTGTACAGCTGAATTCATGATTTTTACCCATCGCATCGTGGGCTTGGTTCAATCTGGAAGGTTTAGTCGTAGGGTAATACTGCGAAAGATCAGCGGGCCTCCATGTTATTTGGATTATCACCTAGCTGTTAAAAATTGATTGCCTTGAGTCACCTGCGGCACCAAAAGTTAGTTTGCAGCGCTGAATAAATTTTCGCCTGTCGCACCTGCAAATATCGTGAAATTAATCAACATTGTCAGGAGTGAAAAGGCTTTTGAAAGATTTTTAAATCTGATCCACCAGCCACTGGGCGAAAAACTAAAGGCAAGAGGCATTAGAACGTTGCCTCAATACAAACAACAACTTCAAAGGTAACTGTCTTTTAACTAATCAATTGTGTTTTCCTTCAAAGTACGTTCGGCTTATTTATCTCGACAAACTGACAAAGTAGAATTTGCGGTTGAAATTAATATATAAAAGAAGAGGAATCTTGGATGGATTAAGGTTGGCAAATTCACGAACAATTTGTTTTTCGTTGGGTGGAGCAGGATTGGCCATTGTAACGTAAGGTTAGTATTGAAATTTTTACTTATTTTTTGATTTTTAGCACGATTGCAAATATAAAAACGTAGTAGCTATGTTCATTAAATAATTCTTGAAAGCATGTTTTATTTACGTGCAGCGGCGACCAAACCCGAGATCAGTGTAAGTTTTATAGTCGATGTTCACAGTCCCAACTTCTCCCAACATTCTGTCGAAAGCATCCAAGAAATGCTCACTTATTGCAAATTCGTGCTTTCGACTGACACGAAGTTTTTGAAATTTTGAAATCAGGAAAACGAATTTGGACGTGATTCCTAAATTTATATTTATAAGTTTTTACTTTAGGCGTTTAAACGACCTCATGGAAGTAAAAGCGCCTTTTAGACGTTGACGTTTTTGCCTAGTATTGTGGTAATGTAGGGTGATATGAGTTGTCCATCCATGGTTCCTCGGTGAGCTGTATCGTAGTCAAGGTATGACACCCACATGCAGATTCTCATTTGTTTAGAAAGGTGTAAATGGACGGTAACGCCATGTGCTCTTGAAACTATTTTCATTTCGCGCAACTGCACTGACCCACTCGAATAAGCAAATTTACCGGCGTGCACTCATCAAATCATAGAAATTTCATTTCATTTAGAGTTTAGGATTCTTCTAACCAAATATCCAAATATTATTGGAGGTTAAATAGGGAAAGTAGTGAACGGACATGTTTGCACCCCGTGGCTACACAGCAGTTCCACAAGATCCTGTTGATGAGGAAGAAGAAGATCATTTGGCAACAAGCTATGAAGAACGTAGGACTGGTTTACCCACGAACACGGCAGTAATGGCTGGGAAATCGTTGGTTGAAACTGACGATAGTGAAAAAGAGCCGCGTGCCAAACGTAATCACGTTAGGTTTGAGTCAAAAAGCCTGGAGGAAAAACAGGAACCGATTTCGAAAGCTCGTCGTCTTTGCTTTGCGGCTTCTCTCATGATCTGTACCTTAACAATATTTGTGTTTGCTTTCACGGTACCGTGCAAAAACGCCTCGTGTAAAGTCACCAACGTCGTACCAACGTCAACTACAAACGAAGCGAAGGTTCACGGAAATTGGTCAGTCTCTTTTCCTGGCTATTCGTCAGTGGCTGGAACTACGTTTGATGAGGCATCACCGACCAGCAACAGCCAACTGATGGTCAGCTTCGAGAGAACTGAAACTGATTACAATCTAAACCAGCGAGGAAGCTCAAATGATTCTCGAAGTGGTGGGTTGTTGTCTTTAAGTGAGGAGAACGGTTCTTTGGTTTGGCTATATAATGCATCATACGTGACCAAACTAATCGAGTGTAGATTTGAGAAGGAAAACATCGAAACTTGTTTAATTGAGAGCTCTCGTGGTGAGCTGCAGCTGGTAAACCCCATGGGAAATCAAGTTATCTGGGCAACGCAAATTTTAATTGGATCAAGATTGCCCAGCATAGTTATTGGCATCGGCGACTGTGATGGAGATGGTGTAGGGGAGGTCTTGCTTAGTTACAACAGTTTGAATACAAGCCACGTGATGCACTCAGGACTGTCAAGTCAAAACGTGGGCTCATTTCTTGGTCAAATTCGAGTGATTTCTGGTAAAACTGGTCGCACTATTGGAGAAATTTTGACTATTCCGCAGACGCACTTAATAGAACGTGTTTTACTACATTCTACTGATAAATCCATTAATATACTTTTTATTGTCACAGTCGGCAAACAAGGCCATCTCAAAGTGATCCCGATACAGAAATTGTACAAGAAAATCCTGGAAGCTAAACCTGACATTACTACAGACCTGTTTCAAAACACGACTGTAAGATTCTCACAGTTTGTCTCTCTGAAACACCCTCCTGTGTTGAAGGATCTCAATAGAGATTCCGTAAAAGATATTGTCTTGGTTACTCTCGCGGGAAGTAAGCACTCCCTTACAGCTGTAGACGGAGGAAAACTGAAGAAAATGTGGAGAATTGCATTTGGGTCCAGAAGAATAGTGAGGTAACATCCTGTAGATTATTACTTATTGTTAAGTATGACGTGACTGCCAAGGAGAATATTGCGGATCAATAACCTAACACTAAATTCCTGGCGAAGGCCAGGGATAATGTTCGGTAGTATCACTGTATCAGGAGTGGGGGGAAAACAAGACATTGGAGAGATGAACAATTTACGGCGATTTAGCAGCATGTTTACAGAGGCAAAAAATGAGAAAAAGGATCAGGAAAATTTGCAGAATGATATTAGTAGAAGAAAAATAAGTAATCTTTAGCATTAAATAAACCTTTGTTTCCCGCTGAGTATGTTATCCTATTTCTTCGAATATCTTTCCATGTCTAGCGTCATGTTCATGAAGAAGATACATATTCACAAATCTTTTTTCTCTCTATTTTAGTCAACCTGTCATTGGTCACTTCAGTGGTGATGACATACCTGACATTCTGGTAGTACTTCAAGACCCAGTGCTGGCGATGTTTAACCAATCGCTTATTCAGATCTTGGACGGACGGAATGGAAACATTTTATGGAGCCGGAAATTAACTCTGGCTAAAAGTACGTCACCATTATCGGCTAGGGTAGGGCACAATAGCAACGCGTTTCTCATGTGGATAGAAAAAGAAAAGTTCCACAAATACGAGAAAATGTTTCCTTCTGAAGAGCCAAAGAAGAACCGCTTGTCTACAAGAGTATCTTCGACCAGTGCGCATGCTGGACTGGTGGAACATGGTGGAACGAACAGTACCAAAAATAATAAAACAACTGTTTATCAACTTAGACACCGGAGAGATGAACAATTTTCAATCAAAGAGATGGAAGAAGAGCTCGACTCTCTAGTCAGGGAAGTTAATAAACAGTACCGCAAACCGAGTGTAAAGACTCAAATACCAAAATTTGAACCTGGAAACAATGACCACACATTGAAATTGTTGGACAGTAAGCTGAAAACAAGAAGAACAACTGTCAGTTCACACAGCTTGTTTAGTCAAGAGGAACAGCTTGGGACAAACACTAACTATGTTGGCGCAGCCATGTCAACTACTCAACCAATGGAAAATATCGTTCGTGGTGACGTTCTTCAGCGTAGCCACTTCTTAAACAAACAGCACATGTTGAGGCAACCTTTGAGAGAATACGGCCTCACTTTCACTGGTCTTCAAAATTCAAAGAAGCCGGCTAAAATTCAAGTTACGGAATCCAATATTAAGCCAATGAACAATTCAAGGGAACGACCCAATGAAGACGCGGACAAAGTGCTTCAGGGAAAAATCTATGCAGGACTATCGAAGGATAAGCCAAAGGCAGAGGAAAAATTCTCAAGAAATGGAACTTCTCGTTCAGGTTTAAATACGAGTATAATGGACAGTTATATGATTTCTTATTCTAACGCTTCTGGTGGAAACATCGTCAGGATTTCGAAGAAAGATCAAGTCGATGGAAACTATACTAACGCTTCTGCAAGGAGGAGAATGACTGGAAACTCTACGAAGAGAAACGAAAGTTCACAAAGCTACGAGATCAGTTCTAATGTAACCCAACGAAAAAGATTCCGCGATTCCAAGCTTCTTGGAAAGAATACACCTGAAAAAATGATAGAGCTCAATCCTCCCGACCAAGGCCGGACAAAATACAGCATGTTGCAGTTATGTAACAACTCCAGAGACAGGAACTGTAACAGCTGGCCTTCTCATAAATTGATTCTGCGCAAAGTTAAATATTTCAATTCAAGTACTGAGCCGAAGTCCATTCTCTCCTACCGCCGTGATTTCAAATATAACAGCACATCTAACAAGGCTGTGACACCAAGCAGTAGTTTATCGTTGCCTAGGAATACAGCGTTAAAAAACAACACAGCAAGTGCGAAATATACGAAGAACTCACAAGACCAGATTTATAACTCCCTCCAACCAAGTGTTTATCGTGTTAAACCCGGTGCCCCAGCTGATACGAAAACCGATCTCGATGCACTGTCTCATCGTCTTTATCTTGAAAACAAATCGAAAAGTATTCTTTTCGTTAATCGATCCGGATCAGATTATGCTGCACGATCTAAATATGCCCAGAAGCAAGAAACCTCTCAGAAGGATGGCGTTCAAAATGTTGGCATTTATAAAACGTCACCAAAGGACAGACACCATATGTTGAATATTACGGAAGAAAGATTCACTGGCGGTTTTACGTTTGGGGACAACGTCTCATTTTCCAGGGGTGGTGTAAAAGCCAACAACAGCATAAGTGAAGGAATCGACAAAGTTCAGTTTACCGAACTTACGAGTGAAAAAGCAGAAGACAGTTCAAAATTTCACCACAGTACTAAAGTAGATCCAGGCCGAAATTCATTGACCAAAAGCCGTGATAAGTTATTAAGTAAACCAGAATTCAGCTACCTATCTAAAACAAGATTAACTGTTTCCGCGAGTAAAAATATACGGCCAAAGAAAACTCATTATCCTAACAATCAGCAAAGACTTCTTGTTAATCCAAAGATAAAATCGCTGAATATTTTAACGACAATGCAATCTGGCGAAGAGAACTGGCACAATGGAAGTAAAGTTCAGTTCGCTTCACCAGTCTTGGTGGATAACACTGTCTTGAAGGCTACAGACAACTTGACTGAAAATAGGACAAGTTTAGTATCTTCAGAAGAACGATTATCACATAACGTAACAATGCCCTCCCACAAGAAACCATACGAGCCTGAAGTGAATAAAAGTGGAGTGAGAGACCACAGTTATAATTTTCGGGAGTTTGGTTTTAAGGAAGAACAAAAGCGTGTGAAATTGAGAAAAGAAGACATAAACAGTGTAATGCCTGACGCAAGTTTTTCTCACAACCAGGAACAGACTGGGGGATGTGATGAAGGACGTGACCTCGCTCTCATCATGATATTTCCAAATAGTCCAAGAAACACTTTCTCTGTTTTGTCACAAGAAGAAAGCGTACCAGGTGAGAGAAAGTTAAAATACAGTTGTAAAATGTTTTGCCTGCTTCTCCCTTCTCTCACTCGCTTTTCGGTTTTTCTTTTTTTTAGCTAAAGCTGCTACTTTAGGTAGCTGTGATACGTACTGGCCTTCAGTAAACTCAAACGCCATCGTTCATGACGTGGACAGATACGGATTTCTTGAAATATTTTACGTGGTGAACCATATGAACAAAGTAGAACGTGAAGTAACGATGAAAGTTAAAAAGCTTAGCATAAGATTAAATCAGACACCGCTTTATTCCAAAAGCACGATATAAAGATAAAATTACTGCTTCATTCCAAGATACATTTATGAAATTACCATGACTTCAAATATAGTAAAGCTTAACCGAACTGTTGTGAATGTTCTGGAAACGTGATTTGTTGGGAATGTTTCTCATATGCATACATCTGAACCAAAGCTCCACAAGCGATAAGAGGTTCCGAGACGATAGTTTATTCATAACAATAAAGGCTGAGTAGTCTTTAGACTTCATTGTTTGGCGCTTGGTTCATTGCTTGCTACGATAACCTGGTAATTGTTCGCTGTTTTTGACATCTCGCATCAATAGTACACTTTGAACCGAGTAAAATCTCGCCCAGTTTTTTTTCGGTCTATTTTTTTCTTTAATTGTATTTTCTAGAATACTGGGTTGTTTTCAATGGGAAAATCAGAATTTTCGAATCTCAAGTAGATTCAGCGTTTCTTTATTAAACCAAATAGCGGATTCTAAATTCATTAAATCGGCTTCGAATTTTCCCACAAACACATAAAAAAAAACCCATTCAGAAGGTCTAACCAACTGATGCAAAGATTATCTCAAAAAGAAATAGTTAAATGGATGTAAAGTTGAGGTGTAACAATTAAACGAATTCTCGGTTAATCGCGATTATGACCATTCGGTTCGATTCACGATTTTTTGTTTCCACATTTCGATTTTCGTTCGATTTGAATTGCTCCAGGTTGCCCTTGAAAGGTGTCTTTAAAGCATTAAATACAAATAGAAAGATACTCGGTGTTCAAATTTTTAGCGGTCGTTTATTCAAATGAGTTCTTATTTTATAACATCAGAATTCAGAAACCTTTAAAATTGGTGTTTTGATTGAGGAGCTAAGGAGTTTGTATACCGTAGTTCGTACCCCATTTTGCGTTGCCTGGTAAAAAGTCTGCTCTTCTACCACCACTTGAGAATTTCCAAATAAGGCAATTCATGCGAGACAACAAGGACACTGAAGGCAAGTTCTATGTTCTTTTATTAATGTTCCTGTTAACTATTTTAACCTTAAGTTAAGCATTTTTGAATTTTGGATCCTATTAAGAGTTTTTGTTGAATCCGATGCTGTTTAATTTTTGTATGATAAGAAGTTAGAAACATTTGCATAATCGAATCGAAAGGCAATAATCGAAATGGAATCGAATCGAAAGGTATATGAATCGTTACACCCCATGTATAAAGTGAAAATTACTTCCGAAAGATACCCTTATGTGAGTGAAATGTTCAAGGTCTACAAATTGGAATTTCTAGGTTTCTCATGTCTCACTTTGTTGAGACATTGAAACTTATTTGATTTGTAAACGATATATTATTGAATATTAAAAATTATGTAATAACGTTGAGATTTTGCAACGGAATAACTTCAAACTGTACACGTATGGTGCACGAATCCCGCGAAACTCCACAGTCCTAGCTTAGAGTGATTGAAAGATATCCACTATTTTCTTGTAGATCATCACACAATTTAATTTTTGAATTATACTATACTAGACGAATATTAAAATCTCAAGAACGGATAGAAACATGGAGGAGCTGTGTGTAAATCGTGTAAATTAAATCGTTAAAATGAAAACCACTTATTTCAAGAATTCTTTCAACGAAAAGAATAGTGTTGACTTCATATCCCCGTTGAGACGAACACACAAAATCTGCACTGTTTATTTCTAAGGTAAGTTAATTCATTAGCAAAATACAAACTAAAAATAGTAACAGCTAATATAAACGAGGAATCCTGTTTCCATCTTGTTTCAGAGTAGTTATCCTTTTAAATGTCTCTTTAATAGAAAGATATCAAATTGAACATTGTCGCACGGCGACTCGCAACTTCATAATTCAGCTGTACGTTTTATGGTTACCCAGGTTGGAATAATTTTCTGACTCTAATTAGCCTAACTAAAGATTCCCCTTATTATTACTGATACTTTAACTGACTTCCAAGGTAGCTTTGAATGTTTTATGATTACCCCATGGTAGCCCTCCGTCTGTAAACTGTAAACGCATTCGCCAAGTGACCAGTGAAAACCTCGGCGAATGGAGATCAATTACTTGAGCCCCACTTTCCCTCTTCACCATACACGGCGTACCCTGACACTAGTTGCAGCAAAAAGGATTTTGTGTGTTTAATACAAGCAATACTTAAGCGCTTTCTTTTGGAGCACTTCATGCAAACAAACGAACTGAAAAATCGAACTGTCTTCAAAGTGACAGTTATCCTAAAAATCTTCATCATTCCATGTAATGGAAACATGCATCAACAGTCGACACGACCTAACTTTCCAGAGGAATTCAAAGCAATCTTGTGATCAAAAACACACAAAACAACTTTTTCCAACATCGATTACTATAAAATTGTATTTAAAATGTTCTTGCAAAGAAAACGTTCGTTCACCCTGAACTGCTAGAAAAAACAGTAACGAAGTTATTCTGCTTTCAGGTAGTCCTGCTCAAGGTTTATCGGCCTCTTCGGTAGCATCTTCACTTTCTGTAACCTATGGAAAACAGGCAAAATACCTCATTTTCTTTCAGAACAGACTATATAAGAAATGAGAGTGCGGAAGCAATGTTTCCGGAAACAACTACATTAATTGAAGTCGATTAATTATCATTGCAAATCAAACGATTTTAAAGGTGATGTTACACGGAACGATTTTTAACGACCATTTTTAACGCAACAATGTTGCACAAAAAATCGATACCTGTAACATGGTGTTTGCGAGCGATTTTTAACGCAACGATGACTGCGGCAACATGTTGCATAACTTTGAACTAACTTTAAATGCTCGCAACATTGTTGCGTAGATTGCTGTAAAGTTGATTCGTGTAACAGCATCGCCGCCGATTTTTTTGGCAACAATCTCCCAGAGTCCCTTGCAGTGTTAGTTGCATTTGACCGGAAAAGCAGCCAGTAAATGCCACAGAGTAAATAGTTGATTATTTACTCTGGTAAATGCAGATATGTGAACAAAATGGTAAGAGCTTCGATGCTGAGGTAAGTAAAGCGTGAAAAGGGAAATAAAACACCACCACAATGGAAGTTTTTCAGTCCTTTTTTCCTTTTTGAAGCCAATCTTGTTACGTGCATGGTCAAAGTCTGACGAATGGAGTGATTCAAGCATTCTGTTTAACCAAGCTGTTGTCCAGATTCCTCTGACGTTCTTTCGGTTCCTCCACGTCTAAACTCTAATATCAGCAACATTTTGATGAACTTCTTCTTGCAAAGCGTTATCGCTATTATGTTAATTTGTTTTGTTCGTGTAAAGCAAAACTACTTAGCAGCCTGGGAGGTAGATATTGCGTAACCTTAATTCAGAAAAATCGTTCAGTGTAACACACCCGCTGTACAACATGTTGCACAAAAAATTGTCTCGTTTGTCATGTCACGACTTTTGTGCAACATTGTTGCGTTAAAAATCGTTGTCAAAAATCGTCCCATGTAACATCACCTTAAAGGCCATTTATTAGGGCAGTTCCCGGACGTTGGGTGATGCTATCTCACTGCGAGGAAACGACTATCGCGGGAAACTAAAACACCACGTAAATGAGACTGAGTTTGGGGGAGAAGATTTCAACCTGAAAATTTGGCTGGAGAAAATTTCAAATTGGGAGCTGTACAACTGTACAACGGCGGAAGATTAAAAGAAGAGTTTAATCTTTCAAGATTAAAAGAAGAGTTTACCAGTTCGTACTGACAGTAGGAGTCATGATAGGTAAGTTTTCTTTTTATAATCTCAGCAGAGTTCATAAAATGACATGTTCTCTAAACTGTCGTGTCTCTAGCCGTTCAGTGTACGGCCATAAATTGCCACGTTTATTTTCTTGAATAATGCTTGACATGGTTCCTAATTTAATCTTGGGTCAATATACCATTACACCTTCTTGGGAGAAGTGTTATAAGTCACGCAGGCTACGAGAAACATAAGACGACAAAAGGGCAGATTTCTGACGTTCGAACAAGTGTTCATCCAGCTGATAATAGTATTATAATACTTACAGGGTTTTTTCTAGGTCGGCCACGTTTTCGTTTAGGGCCAGTGGGTTTCTCGACCGGAGGCTGTACAAAAAAAAATACCACTTTATTTTTATTTATACTTCCTGGAACACTTTTGGCGCCATTATTTAATAGTGTTATTTACCCATTTCCTTGGTCTACCCCTTGGTCTCTTTGGTCCAGTTTCCACAGGTTTTTCCTAAACCAAGTAATAAAATAGAGGTTAAATTTTATACTTCTTCAAATATTTAGTGTTGATACTTCCCATTCATGCTACATCATTGAAGAATGATGTTACATCATGAATTGTTAGATTCACAAAGAAAGGCTCTTCCCTCCAACATATCTAACCTGTAATATGTATATTGTTTGTTCTCTTTTTAATGATCTTCAGTAACTAAATCCTATTCTTGTGACTAATGTTTTTGGTTTGCTTCTAATTGTTGCTGGTGTTCTTTCACTGCACACATGTAAGTCATCAATTTCAGTGCGAACTGGTAAACTCTTCTTTTAATCTTGAAAGATTAAACTCTTCTTTTAATCTTCCGCTGTTGTACAGTTGTACAACTCCCAATTTAAAATTTTCTCCAGCTAAATTTTCAGGTTGAAATCTTCTCCCCCAAACTCAGTCTCATTTACGTGGAGTTTTAGTTTCCTGTGATAGTCATTTCCTCGCAGTGAGATAACATCATTGGTGAGATAACATCATGAATTGATGCTACATCATGAAGAATGCTCCCAGTTTCACCACTGGGAGCAACTTTCTAAGCACATATCTAAATTTATGTTACTGTGTATGCTTCTTTCCAGATTTAGATAAAACAAATTATAATTTTTGCATAGAAGTTATTCAAAGAAACCAAGCAAGAATATCTTGCAATGCATGGTACAAGGTTGATAAACTGCAAAAAAAGTGAAATTTACCAATGAAGGGGCAAGGGAGCACTTTAGTATTTTGCTGTGGCTGACACAAGACAATTTTATTTGTCAAAGTGACAAGCCCTGCCCCTTGGTGAGTTAAACAGATTTTTAACAAAGCCTTCACATTAGAAACAATAACCTCCAACAAAGGGTGGCAGTAACATTAGCATTTTACTGATGTCACTTTCAGCATCTCTGTAACCTTTCAGCATTTTAAACATTTGACACTAACACCTTGTGATATGTTGGTAATCTAGTAATGTGGCCATTAAAGTATAGTATTGTGTGGCTCATGTAAGAGGGCAATCTGAATGCTTTTGGACAAAGCATTACAAACACCATTTGGGATCAGGTGCCCCACCTCGCTACATAAAATCAGCAGGTATTAGCAGTTACAAAATTTTAAAGTGCACCCTTACCCCTTAATGGGTTAATTAAATTGACAGGTAAACTGTTAAGGGATCAGTGCCCTACTCTGCTAAACTAAACCATGATTGACAGAATTAGATTTTAGAGTGTGTCATTGCCCAGTAATATTTATAAAGCCATTACTGCAACATCTTTTCAAGGGTGAAGAACATGTTTAGTCCTTGGGATGATAAAGGTGCCCATCTGCATCAACAAAAGGGGGACCAGAAACCCCCTAATTGTAAAAGTAGAGTTGGCTAACAAGTGCACATTTTAGATGTACAATAGAACCTGAGTTTTACAACCACCCCAGTTGCCAGGTAAAAATGGTCGTAAATGACAGGTGGTCATAAATAGCAGTTATGTATGTGACATCATGGCAGCCAGTTTTGGAAGGTGTTGTGTTCACACATAAATTCCATAGTCTGCAACTCATGTGAAAGTCCATTTAGTGCCGATTTCAAACCAAGAAAATATTTCTTGATAAAGAAAGAAAGGCAGATAAAAAATGGGGAAAAACTTTCAAAACATTTTCTGCCAAAATAAAGGCACAGTTTCAACCAAAATTGATGACTTATATGTGTGCAGTGAAAGAACACCAGCAACAATTAGGAGCAAACCAAAAACAGTCACAAGAATAGGATTTAGTTACTGAAGATCATTAAAAAGAGAACAAAAAATATACATATTACAGGTTAGATATGTTGGAGGGAAGAGCCTTTCTTTGTGAATCTGAACCTTACATTTGTCACTTTTGTTTACCATATTTCCAGTCACATTGTAGTGCATCTACTTTGATAAACAAACACTTGTTCCTTGCACCTCCTTCAGAATGTGGCTATTTTAAGTTGAAATGGTTGCTCATGACAGGTTAATTTCGTGTTTGGGATGCTAATAAGCAGTTGCTGGATGTGTTTGACAGGTGGTTGTACCTTCCTGGTACATTTTAACAATAGATCATCCTTGACAGAAAAGAGTGGTCATAAATGACTGGTGATCTTAAAAAGTAGGGGTTGTAAAACTCAGGTTCTACTGTATTAGTATAATGGTTTTAACACTTTTAGACTAGAACCACCTAGATTATTACTGTTACACAGGAGACCAGGCCTCAATTAACACAATTTTTTTTTTTTCTTTTTGGGGTTTTTTCTTTGTGTTTTTCCCCCACCTGATTAGCTGCCCTGTCAAAACCATCCATAAAGAATCAAAATTTAAAAAAACAAAGTTTTCCCTCACAACATGTCAGCCACACTGACCATTTAACTTTGCTTCCCCCCACCATGTAACACTGATGGGGTCTTATTTGGTTGAATGAAATTGTCTGGGACTAGCATGAACAAGATTCTTAACAGCTGATCACAGTAAAACAATAGCCCCGAGCTGTTCCATTTTGTGAATTTTCTAAAAAGGGAACATCCTCACAGAATTTTTTCACAGTATGAATTTCATTTTTTGTATTTGAAGGCACTAGTTTTCTCCTATTTTAAAGCTATGGCTTTCACTTTCATATATTTCATGGCAATAGTCATAACTGAATTATTACAATTTGTAATATCCACTGCCAACTAAAAACAGTGTGACACACATCATTGCATTTGAAGGGGGTTACCCTGTAGAAAATTAGATTTTCGTGTACTACATGGCGAAGAACGTTATTTCACTTAGCTGCTTTGCCCTCTTGTAACAAGGACTTAGCCTGCGTTAATATCAAAGAAATGAAGACTGGCTGGTTGTTGCCATGGTGAAATGTCTTGAATAGCTTGAACGGGCTCTTTTGAGAGTTCGCCCATTAGCCAGCCAGCATACCATGCAAAGATCACGCCAAAGTTACAACAATAATTTGGCGTAACCGTATAAAATCAGAAAGATGAAGCTATTTTTCACCTGTATATACTGTAAAAATGAATGAGAAAGCTTTGACGGTTGATGATTTTTCACGTGTCCTACCGAGGGTTAAGTTAGGTCGACCGAAAGAATGAATTACCATGCACCGTTGAGATTAAAGTAAGTCTACGCTAGTACGCCGAGTGAGTAAAAAGTTCGCCAAATAGAAACCGAACTCCATACATCTTGAATTTAGTACTTGTCAGCATGGAATGCTTCTTGACTCATCCCATGTCAAAGTTGTGATGTTTTGGCGTTCCAAACATTTTATCGTAAACCGGAAATTCCGAATTTGATGCGCAAGCGATGTGAGTCCCAAGAAGTTTCAATTCGAGTGTGTAAATCAAAATGGTCCCTTTCGGCCAGACTTTAATTTTGACGCAACGACTTGATTTATTCAAGATTCAGCGACTTGGGCTCAATTTTGTTATTAACATAACAAAACCCAATGCGAGGTGTTGCGTTCATATGAGCACGCGGCATATATTAACTCATCAAGAACAAGGCGTTACACGATTGAACGACATTCCGCTAACACACGAACTTGTAAAGTACCCAGTTCAACAGAACCTTTCTAATTCCTCCCTCATAATTGCAAAGAACGATCTAAAACAGGAAGTGCGAGAGGAAATGTAAAACTTGCCGCATTACCAACTCACTCTACACAAAAGAGATAAAGAGCTTTTCCAACACAAACAACATACTTTGTGTGTTTTATTCTTTGATCCCTTAGGCCTGCCAGGTGATCTCTTTATTTTCGGAGCCTCCTCTACTTCGTTCTTGTCGCCCTTTACAACGAAACATTGATACAAACTGTTGTGGTGGTGAACTAAAGCAAAAGGCTTAGTACTATACAATATCTGCAAACCAAAACAACTCCGGGGACGCATCACGTGCTATTAAAGTCATTAAACGTGTGCCATTCCAACGCGGAGATCTGAAAGACACAAGATTTACTGTCAACTAACCTCTTTTGGAGCATTTGCTGGTCTTCCTCTCTTACGGGGAGCGTCTTCGTTTACATCGTTTGTGTTCCCTTCACTGTCACTGGAAGCCATTCTCTTCGGAACTGGTTTTCTTCAAGTCACGCTCGAAACGCCACTTAACACTGACCGAGGGCAAATCTAATTCGTTTATACCTCCGCTAGATTAAGCAAGTTATAAATTAAACTCAGGTAGAATGCAGGGCAGATTTAGAAATCTTTTGCCACTACGCCTCGTATCTTTAGTTTACTTGAGGATTGAACTTCAATTTATTCACAAAACCATTGAGCCAGTTTTTATCAGAAACGTCATTTTATTGGTTGATTTGCCAACGAAGATTTGTTACGGTTACCGGAAATACCAATAGCAACGCACCAATGACAGCATGAAATTCTTGACGCATTTGTTCTAATATCAATACCAAGTTGTAATTAGATCGCAAAAAAAATCGCCCATTTACCATCAGAGGTTCACTGGAACTGAATTTACCGGGCGCTAAAATCAATAAAAACCAGGCAGAACATCAACAGCTGATGCGTAATTCACCAGGTCTACAGTTCTGGTCTTTGTTTCCGATTACGGACCATTTTACAGGAGGAAAAATTTCTCTCATCAGGTCAACACTCGCGCACAAATGCACAATCTTACACAGATGAGCGCTACGATGGCTCGAAAATATCCAAAAGTTTGAGAAAAGGCTTGTTAGAAAACTTAAGAAAGTTTATTAAGAAATTCAATGATCGATTCTACCAATACAACCGATTTAATTTGTTTGTAGGATTTGAAGACAAGGTAATTCGATGACTTGCGTTGGTGAAGAATGAACGATACATAAAATAAACCCAGTACAGTAGGACTTCAAAGATACGAACACCGAACTGACCGGTCAACCGACCAGCATGCTCGAGGCACGCTCGAGCAAAATTCAATCACGTGATGTAGGCACGCGTGGCACGCGCGTGGTAGCTGCGCTGATCCAAGATGGAGGCAAAAGACAAGCGTAAGGGTATTATGAAATGATAACTTCACAATTAACCTACACTGTTGAAATCAACTGAAAAATGTTGACTCGAGCGGGATTTGAACTCGCACCTTCGGGATACTTGTCTACCGCTCTACCTGTTGAGCTATCGAGTCCACAGGGATTGGAGGCGAGTTTTTATCCAATTTAAGTGCACGAAATATTCTCGCGACAACTTAACGCTATCCATGAGATTGGATGTGCAGTGTTTCAATTCTATTTCAGGGTATCATTTCATAATACCCTGAGGATGATTCTGAAATAGAATTGAAACACTGTGCATCCAATCTCATGGATAGCGTTAAGTTGTCGCGAGAATATTTCGTGCACTTAAATTAGATAAAAACTCGCCTCCTATCCCTGTGGACTCGATAGCTCAACAGGTAGAGCGGCGGACCGGTATCCCGAAGGTGCGAGTTCTAATCCCGCTCGAGTCAACATTTTTCAGTTGACTTCAACAGTGTAGGTTAATTGTGAAGTTATTTCATAAGACAAGCGTAACATGCGTAAGAGAAAGCGAGTCACTTTATCCATTGAACAAAAGATCGAGGTTCTTAAGAAGCTGGACAAAGGTATTTCTAAAACAGCTATTGCTTCTGAATATAGCATTGGAAAATCCACAGTAACTGATATACAGTAATCTAGGAGCAAAATTACTCAATTTGCTGCCGAAGCTAAGGACAGCAGTAGTTTCAAGAAGCGTTGCATTGTTAGGAGATATCAGGGACGGCGGAGCGGAATTACGAGTGGGGGGGCTTGAGATAAAAATACAGCATTTTGTATGCTTCTCTGGGAAATTGCACAACAAGTGTTTTAAAGCGTAGTTGTTTCAACATTACATTTGGAAAAAAGTGGGGGGGCTACAGCCCCTACAGCCCCCCCGGCTCCGCCGTCCCTGGGAGATCTGATGATGACCAATTTGACAAGGCCATGCACCTTTGGTTCACACAAGAAGACACAAAGGCACTCCTCTGAGTGGGGTTGTTGCCTTGAAGCAAAAGACAATGGATTGTTGTTTAGTAACCTTTGAATTCATTCTTACAGTAATATAGAGATCAGAGCCCAGCTCAGAATTCTTAAGTCTATCGCCGTAGGGAAAGAGGCAAGTCGAAAAGTTTTAAAACATGTTTACTGACGTTTCGTTGCGGCGTGCAACATCTTAAGAGTGTAGGTTTACAGGGATGAGAAAAAACTATATATATGAATCTATAATTACATATTGGAATAATTAGACGGCTAACCAATAGAAAACTGGGAGACGTGACAGGAAGTGACACGCATACGGAAGAGGAAAGCATTAGAATAGAGAAAGAGATGTGGAAGAGATATTTTCATTGAGAGACAGTTTGTATTTAGAAATAACTAAACTCTCATGAATGAGGAGTTCAAAATTAGAGGAAGACCTGCAGGAAGAAATGATGGAAAAATTGTTGGGAGAAATGGCGTGATTAGTCTGGTGAGTATGAGCCTGGATACTGGAAGTAGGAAACGAAGTGGTTGCTCGTTTCAGTAAACATGTTTTAAAACTTTTTGACTTGCCTCTTTCACTATGGTAATACACTTAAGAATTCTGAGCTGGGCCCTGATCTTTATATTACAATTACGCTTTCTGCCCGGAAAATCAATAGCCAAGATCATTCTTACAGTATCACAGTGTATATATTCCTGTTTTCACAAGTTATGTAATCATTGATATTACAGTATTACAGTATGAAACTTCAGACTTACGAACATTTCACAATTACGAACACCCAATTTTCTGAGGTGTTCATATCTTTGAAGTCCTACTGTAATTCTGATTTACTGAATGGCAACCAGGCTCCAGTTAAGCCAAGGTGGGTAATCCTCTCCAGGTCTCTGCAAAGTTTTGATCGGTCATTGGCATTGTCTTGCCTATTATAATTAAATAGCTGGATTAATTTTCAGTGTCGATTTTTTAAATAGAATTTTACCGGAATGAATGGTATTAATCATTCTAAAAATGACGTTTTCTGTAGCGACATCTTTCTTCAATTTAGTTATGTTCGGCTGACAAATATGATCCAAAGTATTTTTAATATGTTATCACTGATATTTATCGCAGTTCATGCCGTTTCTCAAGCTTGGTGCATCTTTGTGTGCTGATCCTGGTGTGCACGCTCGGTTAAATTCCAACATCAGAGCATCAAGAGCATTGGGTTTCCTTGCTTGAGGGGTGATTCTGGGTTACGGGCTTTTTGAGCCTGTTTTCGAACGATCCTCCTTCAGATTGATTTCCTTGAGTGAAAAAAAAGTAAACAAACCATTAATTAGCGAGTGAGTCGAATTAGAAGTTAGTGGTTCGTATGTGTGCATTGGTTGGTTGGTTGATGGTTGATGGGTTTGTCGATTGGTGGTTGGGTTGATGATACATTGGTACATGGATTACTATTTGATACTTGAACAGATATATTTGATACTTCATTTGATTGTTTTAGTACTCTGCTCCATTAATCAATTGTACAACGTTTCTCATATTTTCGAAAAAAATGTACAAAATGTCGTCATAGTTAGCTTCCTTGAACATGTATATCTACGTGCTCAGTTTCACTTCCACTGCTCATTAAGTTAATCTTGTTATCTTACCTTAATATTCCTTCTCCTAGGGCTACTTGCCATCGATGGGCATGCCAGGTAGTTCTTCTCGTTAACTGCGGGCAACGTTATCCCGACCAGGACACGTCGTTTTCCAGAGGATAATCTGGGAATCTTCTTCGTAAGCTCAAACAATTCTTTCTCTTCCTCTTGTCGTGAGGATAAAACTCTAGATTCACAAAAATGTTTATGCTTTGTGACAACAGGAACTGTTAAAGAACTAACCTTGCACTTGGTTGGCGTTTCCGATGACCCAGCGATGTCTCCCTTGTTTGTAATTCCACTCAGGTCTTTGGTTTTCTTTGTCTTTGATGCCGACTGAATTCTTTTCATAAGAAATTGTTCAACAGTTTGTGTTCTGTTACTGTTGCTACTCCTCAGTATTTGTCCAGTCTGATGTGTTTTAGCCGGCAAAGTATTTTTTAAAATGTGTTTAGTCTTTGAGCTTTGTGTCTGGGAAAGTTTGAGCCTCCTTAATGAAAAAATAGTAAAACAAAGATACATTTAACATTTATCTTATCCTTGTTTAGTTCAGTTGGATTCTTCAATAGGTACTTAGCTGGAGTAAGCAAGTGATTGAGTGAATGAATATAAAGTAATGAATGAATGAAAAAAGGAAGGAAGGAATAAATGAGTGAGAGCTACGTGTGTGGTGGGCTGTGTGGTGTAATGTGTTTTTTGTTTTGTGGGGATATGTGTGATATGATGCATTAGTAATAGAGTCAGCAAAATAGGAGGTAAGCTGCGCAGGGGTGCAACTGGAGGAAGGGTTGAGGAGGGGGGTTGCGACCCCTGCCCTTTTTGTAGGAAATTTTATGTGTGCACTTTTAGTAACAGTTTTTTTGCCTTCACTTCCCAAAGCCACATAGAACTGCTTGATTGGAAATGATCAAAATCGCCTCAATGGGGCCTTGGTACAATCATCCGACCCCTGTTCTTCGAAATTTCTAGTTGCACCCTTGCTACGCCAGTAAATTCATAATAGAGTGAGCAAGTCAGTCCATCCCTTCATCCTTCCAGTGTAAAAAAGCCAAAAGGCTCAGGGTACTGTCGACACCTATGAGAACAGAAACTGACGTTTCAAGGAAAGGTAATTTCCCGAACCTTTTGGCTTTTACCCATAATTCAACACTGCCGAAGCAGCAATCTGCTTCATATCGTCAGTCCGTCTGTTCGTCTGTCCATCAGTCCGTCCATCCATCCGTTTGTCTGTCTATCCTTCCATCCGTCTGTCGGTCCGTCCTTCCGTAAGTTCGTCTGTTAGTCAATAATTCCGTCAGGCGGTCAATCCGCCCCCGTAAGTCCGTCAGTTAATAGAGTGGGTAGCGAATGAGAGGTGAGTTAAAAAGTGGTCAGATGAGTAGTTGATTCTGTTATTATTCACATGTAAGTGAGAGAAGTTGGGTTAGTGGGTGAGGTGATGATAGAGTTAGTCCGACTGCATTTATCTTACGTTATTTCGTTATTCTTACGTTATAACCACGGGTCCTGAAACTATATATCGCATCGTCCAATCCTGACCGACCAGTTTTGACTTTAAATTTCTTCTATTCTCTGTCTTTGAAAATCTTGCAATAGGGGTGGTCTCTATGATTCTACCGCAAACAGATCTGTCAAACTAACGTTAGGATTATGCAATCAATAATTATCGAGAACTGACAATATATGAAAGATTCTAACCTGAGCAGTATATCTCCTATTAAGTAAACGAGTTCACTTTGTGGCGGTAATGTCGATGAGTTGAGGGGTATATTAAATGAATATTGTTGGTTATAATCTTGGCTATTGATTTTCCGGGCGGAAAGCGTAATCGTAATATAAAGATCAGAGCCCAGCATAGAATTCTTAAGTGTATCGCCATAGTGAAAGAGGCAAGTCGAAATGTTTTAAAACATTTCGACTTGCCTCTTTCACTATGGCGATACACTTAAGAATTCTAAGCTGGGCTCTGATCTTTATATTACAATATTGTTGGTTCTTAAATATATCGTTTTTGACGTTCGCAAGTTCCCTTCACAAAAGTAAACTGCATATGATAATACTAAAGTGTAAATACTAAATATCCATTGAAAATACCCAAAACAATTTCAGGCTGCTACTCAACATGCTTTTGTTCTTTATTTTATATATGTGGTATTTCTATGTTTAGTTTATATAAATAACGGTTACATTTTGTGGTTATATCATTGTATTGGCTATCTTATTTCCATAACTATGTCTGCTTAGTTTAAGCTGATTTAATTTTTTGATTTATGGAAAACCACGTGATGGCACATCACGGAATTTGTATGTCCATTGGCTAACTTTCACTTCGTTGGCCTGTGGCTGTATGTGTGTTACACGGAAGGTTTTCAGCGTGTACGGACGTATTCCATTGCTGTGCTACTGTTGCTTAGATCAGTTCATTCGTGGAGCTGACTTGTTTCGGGAAGGCATTGCAGATTAAAGGAAAAACTAAGATATTGGAATATGTATTTAACCCTCTCATTCATAATGTTGCCATTCAACAACAAATTACAAAAATGAAATCAACGAAAAAACAAAGAAATAAAAACAAAAGAGAATAAAGGGCAAAAAGACAAAATCCTACGTGAAAGGGTTAAAGTTTTTTCGTTTGGTAGCGTAATGGGTGACGTCACTGTAACGTCATCGAAAAACTTAAAAACTGTATAATTTTAGCTATTATTGACATTTATCTTTGATATACATTTGAAACGGAATTTCTTTATATGAAAAAGAGTGCATGCATGGGATTGTTCAGTAATCAAATTTTAACTACGTTGCAATGTTGGCCCATTTTGAAGGCATTTTTCCCTTTTAAAAGTTGATATCTTAGGCACTTATTCAAAATTATAATAATCCATGCATACGTTTTGGGGAAAACAGTGCAGATGGCGGTTACACTTAAAAAATGTAACTACACGATATAAGAAATAATAGGATTTTTTTCTTTTGATGTCATGAAGACGTCACAATAACCTTATTAAATGGTGAGCGAAGTATAAAGAGTAGCGTCCAACATATTGTGCGGAATAGAGGCATGACAAATTCGTAACTTTTAAGAATAATTTATTAAGGAACAGAGACTAACGTTTCGTTGCAGCACGCGATATCACCAGAGTGAGACAATAGGTAGGATAACATCAATTATATAGCAGACTAACTAGGATTATATTACAATCAAAGAGACTAAGGTAAAGAAGGGAGGAGCTACGATACATTTCGAAAATAAAGAGATCAATAAAATGAAATAATCCTCAGGGTATTATGAAATGATAACTTCACAATTAACCTACACTGTTGAAGTCAATCGGTATCCCGAAGGTGAGAGTCCAAATCCCGCTCGAGTCAACATTTTTCAGTTGACTTCAACAGTGTAGGTTAATTGTGAAGTTATCATTTCATAAAATGAAATAAGTTGAAATAGAAGTATGTCAGTTAGAACAGGGATAGAGGAATAGAACTAAGATTTGTGTTTAATGAAGGGTTACGTTGGCGAATATGTAGGCTTCCCTTGACAAGAAGTTTGGAACTAGAGGAGCATGACGAAAGAATACGGAAGTCGTTTAAAGAAGCGGAATGACCAGTTTCAGAGAGATGAGAAAGTATGCTTGAAGGAGAAGGATTAGTACGTTTCTTTCCCGTCAAAGGAGAGATCCCCAAGTGGTCCGAGACTCTCGTGTGCAAATAGCGGGCTGCTTGACCCACATGCAATGCGTTACAGTATTGACACGTGAACGAATAAACCACATGAGATCTCAGACCCTTGGGAATTCTATCTTGGTGGTGAAAAAATGTGACAGGCGTTTGGTAGGTCGGAAAACGGTGCGGATTTTGATGTGAGGAAAGGTGGAGGCAGGTAGTTGATTCTCATATAACTGAAATACTATAAACACTTATGTTCTTTCTAATCTACCTTAACTATTTGTGAATGTCCGTGGAACTAAATATCCAAACACTCATAACGTTTGCATATTACGTTGTCGATATTTTGTACAGCAAATTATGCCGTGTATGATCACGTTAACAAATGTATTCAGTGTTACAATATACACAGCATTAGGAGAGTTAGTATTACAAGGAACGTCTCAGGGATTTAATCCACTGAATTACCTTTTTCACTGGGAAATAGTGACTAAAATGTTGTTGTAATTTTCTTCTTCGCAGAAGTGGAACTGTGCTGAAAGGTATGGCTGCATTGGCGGTTGGATAGTCCGGTAACCGATAACGAATGATCATCTTTTTTGAATTAAGATTGCGAAGATTTCCAAGACGGGTCTGGTAATTGATTCAGGTAAGTTTTTTTACAACTTCTGATTATAAATTGTCATGCGTTCCTGATGTTGTAACAGTACGTCACCAGGACAACGTTAAATACAGCGATTTGGGACATTACTCTATGACGTAATCTAATTTCTATTGCAAGAGTATGCGAGAGTCAAAAGATATCGACAATACAATAATGAGTGAGTTGTTTAAAAAAAAAATTACATCAGATACGTGTGCATGCGTTTTCACAGAAAACTCCAGTGTTTCTGAAAACAATTACCGCACACAGAAACTGAGAATATTTTTTAATCTTTCCACGTTGAGAAGCATTTTGAAAACATTCATTCAGTAAAATGACCATCGTGTTCGTCATGATGACGATGACGAGGACGAGAGATGAAAACGCAACAACGTTTTTGCTCAATGAAGTAAAAAACGTCTTCCTATGGGTGACAGTTGGAGTGATCGAAAAATGATTTGTAGATATTCTATCCCATATTGGAACATATAGCCAGAAATTAATAAAATTATTAATTGTACTAAAGACATGCCTGTTTTGAACTATCCCATGTTACCTTGAAATTGCACTATATCTCAGCCTGTCAGATTAGAGAATGTTTCCATATATTAGTAAAACCAAAGGAATGGTTGTATTTGCGATGTCGTAATTAATGCACGGCCATTTGTAAACCAGGAAACTGAATAGGTAAGCGTGCTTAAAGAAATTTTAGTAAAGTAAAGACGACATCACTCGGGACGACGAATATTAAACCAACAAATCTTGCTGAAAAGATTGATAAGCGTAACGAGGCATTCGTGAACAATTTTTGGTATTTTGTTGCAGCAATATGTTGCGTTAAGAATGACGATAAAAGTAATGCGGCGATGTTACTAGGCACGACTTTTTAACGAAGATTTTTAACGCAACAAGTTCCCGCAAAAAAAATTTCATATTTTCAAAATTTCACAAATGGCATGTCATGTGCATCAAATTTTTGAGCAACATTTGTTAAAAATCGTCGCCTGGAACGTCACCTTAAAGTTTGTCCGACGCCCTGTAGAATGTGAATTGTGTTATACGTACGTTAGTCCCTGATAACAGTTCAATCAAAAACAAGGATGTCTTCTATACCAGCTGCGTTCCCAGTGAAGGGATAAAATGTGTGTTTTACAATCTCTGCTTCTTTGAGGAGATAAATTATGTCTGGGTAAAACAGCTGTACTGAATACATCGCATTGCCGGCAAATTAGGTTTGTGAATCGAAGCTTTTGCCAGTACTTTTGACGCTACGGTTCATTTTTTTTATTATCTTTCTCTTTTTTTGTAATTCACAAGGCCCAGATTTTCTCAAATTTTTAGTCATACAAAGTTTTAAGGTAAAAAAGCATAGCCACCACAAAGCAAAATCTTCTTCTTTGTCACATAGATGAGTACGGTAATATCAACATTTTTATTTACAGTAATATTTAAATTGTGCACGTGTATGTATACATAAATGGCTACTGGACCCAACCATATCATTAGCTGATTGACATCCGAGTGCAAGCATGAGGCTTTGGAGTGACTAATGGACCACGGGGGGGCTCAATAACGTAATGACCACGCAACAAGTGGTATTGTGATCCCAATAATTTACATGAACGAAATGTAAGACTTGTCTAAGGCTAAATCCTTAAGCATTCAGTCTGCAATGTAATTTACTCAGAGATGTTAAACTGCCTTCAAAGAAGCATGTGGAGTGTTTGAAGAATTTTGAACTTCATGCTATTCCCAATATTGAAGACATGACCGAATTTAAAACAAACAAATGACCATAAGGGAGCTGAATGGCTATTTAAAAGTAAATGGTTAAATAATGGATGTGATCAACCCAGCAATGAAGAACTTGAACTTAATATACTTGAGTTTGGAGGATTTAAGTCGACAATAACCTGACTTCCTCTCTCAACTTAAACTTTCAGACATGTTTCATAAAAAAATAAAGTACTGGAATTCTGCAATGTTTTGTATAGAATTTGTCTCAATTTAACTGTAGTTCATTTGATGTTGAAGACATCAATTCAATCTCCCATAGCACATATCTACAAGTTATTTGGAAAACAGCTTTCTTTTATACTTTGTGTTAGGCACCATTCCCTTTCTTTTGAGTCTTCTGTATGCCTCTCTAATATGTTTGGGTTGGATTGGTACTGAATCATTATGCTGCTCAGCCACATCACATGCTATAATGCAGGTATTTAACTAATTAGTAAAGATTTATAATTGAATGTATGTTAATAAAACTGATCATAAATTTTCTTCACTTCTTTAAACTTCACCTCAGTTAATTTTGACAGTATTCCACAAACCATGGGTATGTGGAATATTGCAAGCCTGAAAGTTGACAGTTGGCTGTTGAAAACATACTTCAAACATGACTGTTAGGAATATTTTCATTTCACGTCATGGCCAACAAGTTGGGATTCCATAACAAAAGATTTTTGATCACCTTTTGTTAGGCATGCCAACATGGACATCATGTTCTCCGTTATTGTAGTATCTTGGGATAGGGTAAAAATGTCTTATGCAGGTAAGTTAAGACAGATAACTATTGAGCAAACCTAAATCTTGTTCATTTAATTACCATTTAAACTGTGTAAAAAAACCCCAAACAAAACCAAAAATGTTGACTATTCAAAAACAGAGTGTGCATCATACCTTCTTCCACAATTTCTCCCACAAATACTTTAGCTATACCAGCCATAGCTATGACTACATTGGGAGGAACTGATGTACCACCAGTTATACTCTGCATCAACTACAAACAAAATGCACCTCAATGACATGTCTGTTAAGCCAAAGCTTCTCTTTGCTTTTAATTTAATTCTAATCCAGGTAACAATTTAACTTTCTTCAAAACCTCATGTGACCTTGAAGCAAGACCAGCATCACCCACATCAAAGAACCAGATCTGGTTCTTTGAAATATGAATATCTGATCCTGTGTTTGTGCATTTAAACTGTTTGACCAAAACATAATTATAGAAGAGTAGATACTGATCAAAGAATACCACCATGCAATTGCCTTACTCTCATTATTCAAAACAAATTGCATCAAATCCTGTTTTTGATTTTGTTGATTTATATACTACATTGATTTAGATTCATTCACTCATTCAAGTACACATACACATATGTAAACATGTACATACATACATACATAAATACATATATACATCTATACATACACGCATACATACATACATATACATATATACACACATGCATACATACATACGTACACACATACACACATACTTAGTTAAGTATGCACTCTGTACACTCTTTGTTTTGGGTTTCATGAACATATTGTTGCATGGAAAAATACTATTACTGCACAACAATTATGAAAACCAGCTTTGCTTCTTATTTACAAAGAATTTTAAGGAGTTTTGTTTACAAATGACCATTACCTTTTTGATGGAGGCTTTCGGAAATGCAGATCGACGGTACATTTCATATCTGTTGAGCTGGTCTTCAGTAAATGATGAAACAAGTACCCTTTCAAACAGAAAGAAAAAGCTCATAGTTTTAACCAACACTGCTTGGCTAATTTTTGTTCAGATTGCGTTACTTTTAGCTGGGTATCACCCAGGTTGCTGTGTATTAGTATTGCTTATGCAAAGCAGGGTAACGACAAATACCGTAATCATCATCACTGTCTGTCGCTTTTGTTGTGAGCTGAGTCAGACAATTATTATTGCACCGTAAATGTAGTACACAGGGAAGATAGAAATAATTATTTCCAGTTTCAGTGAAATTTTTGTGGAGAGCTCTTCCGGAAATGATCAGTGTATTCCATTTACTTACTGCATCTTCTGTCTCTCGATCTCCTCCTCTTCCTTGAGACTTTTATCTGCTACTACTTTATCCTCATTTAAATCAGGTCTAGCGGGAGCAGAGACGAGATGTCTCAGTGGCATGACCTGCTTTTGTAATTCCATTTCACGTCGTTTCATAAATGGGCTCTTTTGGACACTTAATTCACGGCCAGAATTGGCGTTGCTTGATCTTGGTTGATCTTCTCTACCTGACAAACCTTTTTTAGGTGAACTCATATTGGAAATTGTTGAAAAAAAGGTATTTCAGTGTAAACTACCTGCCGTGATCGTCCGCTGACGCGCGTGTTTCACGAGTAACAAGATGGCCGCCAAGCCTCAGCACCTAGGTACTTTTTAATATAGAACAATTTTTTTTATCAAATATGGCGTACCATGGTGATACCAGTCATAACGAAAATGTTAAAAATAGAAAAACAGTTTTTGTGCAATGATTCAGACGCCACCTACCAAATTGTTGCAGATATGCTCTCTTTTAACTTTTTATCAAATCTATTTTGTATTAGACTCCGAAGCCTATAGTGGGTTCGCTATAGCGAACAACAATATGGTGATCGATTTTTGGTAGGCTGGTTTGTTTTTTTCATTTCGTGTTCTTGGTGAAAATCTTATCATTTATTTTTGATTTTATATGGGAAAAATTGTGTAGTCCTGAAGGAGTTGTTTACGTGGGACATTTTTGGTGAGAGAATTTGATAAATTTTGGGGGCCCACATAAGAGCAGAATTGGACTACCATTGGTTATGATATCTAATGTGAATACGGATTTTACCAGACCAAACTGGACAATTGATCTGAAGTGATAAGGTTGCCAGGTGACTGCTTTACCTTTGTAAGCGTTCTTTCTTCAACTCTCATTGACATTCCTTATTTATTACTCATCACTGTCTATTTTTGTAGCAGATTAGCTATTTGCTCCTCATCAGTCACACTGAAGAAATAATTTTTGTATACATGTTTCTGCATAGTGACAAAACATCATTACTACATTAAGTTTTTAAAGTATTATGTATCCATGATGGTTTTGTTCAAATTTATTTGCTAAGGCTTCACATAATGAGAAGACCTTAGCTGTTTATTCAGTTTATCCTTGGCTATTTACCCAAGAGATTCTCAAGAAAACCTAACATCAATCTATGAGGACTCATAGGCAAGAATTATCCTGAAATAACATTAAGCAACAATTCATAATTAAAATGAATTTGTAGAATATTCTCTTTGTGTTACCATGATAATTATAATAACAACACATGAAAAAAATTTCTTGATTCTTATTTGCTGAGAGCAATAGGATTTCAAGGAAAAACAATGCAGGAAAGAAGGGAACTATAAGTTGGACTGAGTTACCTCTTTTTGGCTTTAAATCATGATTTTAGGCACCATATCACATTTTTCAATTGTGTGTATATTAATTGTTGATGGCATGGCATTTTGAGTGTGTTTTTTTTCCAAATTGCAATTGAATACACATTCCTTTTGACCACTGTGGGAAGTACCCATTTAAAGGTCAGATCAATGACATAAGGCCTTTGCTTGAAACACTGGAGTTCTTTGAGATCAGTCATGGCAGTTACCAACCTTTTAACTTTTTATTGAAATAATCAGAAATAATTAGATAACTACTCTCACATTTCAGCAGTACTCAAACCTTTCTGATTATTTCACTTTGATTTCCACACTGCCTATGCAGTGCTCTATTTTCATTTCATGGTTTTAACTTTTTATCTTATTTTTAGGTCAGCCTTGAGGGTCTTAGGGTGAAAGAAAATTGAACCATTAATATTCAATTTAGCATTATCTAATTTTCTCCTAACTAGTTGTAAATCAATTTAGTCCTCAATTTGAGTTGTTTTAGCCATTATGGTGGTTAAATGCAAGGGTTACAGCCAGTAATTATTGCATTAACAACCAAACCAGTCTTTGGCAAACATCCTGGCAAGCTCAAGGTTTAAAGCAGACATCTCCTGTATCTGATTAGTATTTTATGGTATGGGATTATTATCCTAAGGAGCTGCCTTACCTAAAAAACTAAGAGATAAAAATTTACTCTCAAAGTTTGTTTATTTTCTAGTCGAACATCAGTCGCAGCGATGGCTGGTATGTCAGCTGGAGTTCTTGGTCTAACTGGCCTGTTTGGATTTGTCTTTTATATTGGTGCATCATTATTTCTCTCTGTAAGTGCAGGTTACACTTGTAAACTTAATTTCAACCTTTAAGCTAATTAATTGATGAGAAAATTTGAAAAGAAAGTGATAATTAATCAATTTCTAAAAGTATGAGGTATATAAAATGGCTTAACCTATTAAGGGTCAAGGGTGGACTTTAACATTTTGCTCTGGCTAAAGCTAGACAATTTTACTCATCAAAGGGATGACCCCTGCCCCTCAATGAGTTTATAAAACATCAGTTGTTTTTCACATGTACCAATACTGATTACTTGATAAATCACTTTTGTATCTAATGCAAGCTAGTGTCTGCATTGATGCATTGAGCTATTACTGCTGAAAAGTAAATACCAGAATTTATGTTTCTCTGCTTACCATGCACACATAAATGCATGAAGTAAGTTGTTTCTTTGTGGTATGATTAGGAGTACTTGATACCTTCATATTATAAGGGAGAGTATGCACTGCGGTGACAGCTTACTTCAAACTTGTTACTACTCTTGAAAGATGAGGCAGATTTGCTGAGATGAGGCTGAAATTTCATGAAAATACAAGCTGGTTTTGCTGGGGAAAAACTCTCATTTATTTGCAAAAATTATTAAAATATATATTTGTTTGAATTTTTTTTTTCATTATGTGCAATTCAGTTGGTCAGTTTTTAATTGAATTTATTATTAGCTTATTTTTCATATGTTTAACTTCAGTGTCTAATAAGTATGAAAGCTGGCCAGGAGTGGAGAAAGTACTTTGTTTCTTGGTGGAGTTTAATGTCAAGTGGAATATTGGGAGGCCTTTTTGTATCTTTTGATGTTTTTTCTTACTATTCCAATTCTTTAGCTGTGAACCATTTTAACCAGTAACTCCAAGGTGTTTCTGAATTTATTGTGAAATAGTCAGGGTAAAATCTAAAAGTTTGCTATAAGTTTCAAAGAGTTAACATCTAACATATTCTCATGCATGCACTCATACACACATGTTTTCAGGCACAGACATTTTTCAAAAATCTCTTAGTAGCACAGATCCACAAACCTACTGTATACACTCCACATTCACGCATGTGCACGTGTTCTGTAAATTTTTGTAAAAAAGTCAAATTTCTTTCTGTAGTAAATTTCAGACACTAAGCATGAGTTACTAGGTAAAAAACAATAAAGTAAACATATTTTATTCACCCATAAACAAAAAATTTAATGATGAACCTACATTGTGAGAAATCCTGACAAGTAGGTTGGCCCCCACAACTTTTTATTTTAGCCTTGAATGACAGGTGGTGGCAACCAAAGTGCCTGCTTAGCACTGGAACCAACAATTTCTCACAATAACACAACATTAATTTTTACACCCATATCCACCTTAAGCTCAAACAGCTTATGAGGTAGATAAGTCCAGTGAAGTGAGCAGAGCTTTCCCTATCTCAAGCAACAAAATATAAATTTTATCCACTGAGCTGAAGTAGTACAGTCAGCAATGCCATTCTAGGAGTATGATTTAGGTTTGGTTGTTCAAAGTGTCAATCACTTATCTGTTATATCATTTATCTGTTATATCACTTATCAATCACAATCACTTATCTGTTGGATAAGCTATCTATGCTTCAAATGACTGATTTCAGGTCTTTAATATCCACTTCTACATGACAGAGTCTATCTTGCACATTGCTTTAAATCATTCTGATGAATGTTACTGGAACTGCTGAATTATTCAATTCCTTAACTATCTATTTATTGTAGACTTACGTCTTATTCTGGACGTATCCTTTTATATGACATTGTAAATTTTTATGCTGATTGCTAAGTTTTAATTTGAGTATGATGTTGAAGGAAAGAATGTTAACTGAAGGTTAGTGAAAGTGCTGATGGACATGTAGACTCTTTATCTCCATTTTGCATGTTCTGTCATTTGAAACTGAGATAAGGTGTTTCAAATTTCAACACTGCATTGTTTGTAGAAAAAATTTAGGCTGTTCATTACAACTTCATGATTGTAACACAAACAGGTATTATACACTGCATAGCCTTATGCCATGTTTACACCACACACTCCTAGTGGGGGGATAAGCTCAGGCATTCTAGTGTGAATTGGTATAGTAATGCTGTGTAACCCACTTTCATTGTTTTATTTTTTTAAACTCAATCAATCATTCTCCATACTACAGTATACTTTATATATGAGTGGTGGTTTATCTGGTATTGTTTTTAAGCCTTGAAATATTGTAAACTCTATGTTGTAAAGAGTGAGAATCAGTAAATTAATTTAATGCTGAAGACATCCCTTATTTTAAAATTAGAGATTTGGTTTTGCAGCTCTCTCATAGCCCACTTTCATCTTCAGATGCAAAGATTTGCTTGATTTGTTAGTAAAGCCCTCTGGATGTCATGTTGCAAAATTATGTACATTGTCTTTGCAGTTATTCAGTTAAAATACAAATCCACATGGATCATTATGTAATGTGAAATTCAGTGACATTTATGTGTCATTCAAACAGGATATAAGTGAATCAAAAAGTTGTTCCAAATAATACAGTTTTATCCAAGGCTTTTTTGGGGGGGTTTTCTTTGGGGGGGGTTGACATAGGGAAGGGTGACCGTGTCCAGGTGAAGAAGTTAATTTTTGTATTTTATGTCATGAGATAGGCTATCTTGTTTTTAAATTGGGTATCTGTAGAATATTGGGACACAGTTGAAATCAAACTATCAAGCCTTACAAGCATAGTGGAAAGTGGTTTGTACTACAAATGCAAGCATAAGGAATTTCTGATTTGCTAGTGAAATCTTGGGAGCCATGTTAGTGACCAGAAAAAGTGTTATCCTTCAGTGAAAGTAAGTCTAAGATGGCATGCATTTTGATTCTCCAGGAGTTGATTAAAAATGATCAATGTATTTATAAAATGAAGTAGAGTAAAAGTTCAGGGGAATAATGTAAAGAAAAGCCTGTGAAAATGCAACCTGACCCTGTTTAAGAGTGTAAAGCCCAGTGGCAGATTTTGCATCATAAGCAATTTGACCGATTTAATTTGGAAATGAGGCATCTCATTGGCTAATATATCGATTTTTGAGATATGTGATTGGTCATTGAAACTTGACAGATCAGCCTGTGGCCTGAGTTAACCAGTCAAAAGTTTACAATTTAATCCATGAGTTCTGTTTTCAAAGTGCGACGAGTCTGTTTGAAATGGACTAGGAGTTTCTACAGCCAATCTTCTACGATGATTTACTACATAGACTTAGCTGCCTTCGAGTAATGTCTGACAAGGAGCATTCAACCACATAGAGTGCAATGGTCATCTTGATATTTAGGGTAATTGGTCTTTCACACTGTTTTCCACTTGGGCAATTTATTTTAATCTCACTTTTTTCCTTTTATCAAGTGGAAATGCAGCATATCAAAATTTATTGTAGTGCAATATTATTTTGTTCAACCTGGTGACTGGTTGTTTGGTGAACTGATGATCACGCTTTGTTTATATATGTACCTCTTGTCCATCTTATATAACAACTGACATGGATTTTCAAATTTCCAAGTCCTTCAATATCCATTTATTTTAAAATCTTCCTTGATAACCACCTAAGATTTCTGTATGGAATGGTCCATGTTTATTAGTGCCATTGAGTAAACAACACTGTGGACTCTTATGCATACATTAAATTTAAAATAACAATCCTGATGGAACATTGAGTTGAAGTTGTTGATCACAAACTGACCTCGACAGTTTCCACAACAGTTTCTCCGTTATTTAAAGCTAGTTGTACTGTGTAATAATAATATAAAAGCTAACAAGGATTATCTCATGTAGCCAGGAACTATTTACTTAAATAACCTGTAGACACTGTTCTCTCATGTAATAATTATCACTAATAGATATAACAATGCATTTTATTGTGGCACCAGTATCATATTCCTCTCATTTGTTACTCTTAAACACGAAGCGACGCCATAAAATGGTAAGCTCCTCCCACATTTCTGGCTTCGTATGGCGGTTGTACGTTTCAAAATGGCTAACACTTTGAAGCGTGACTGAACTGGACAGCGTAGAGCTACACAAGCGTGTCCTAGAGCCTAAAGCTTACGGAAATACTTTTAAAATATGTTTTTAAAATACAGCTAAACAATATATAAAGCAATAAATGGCTGAACATGCCACATTTACTGATTTTTCTGGTTGTTATACGTCGTATTATGATCATTCGAGACATCCTGCGCATCTTCATTCACTTATAGTCATCCTACCCGCGCAGTGTTTGGGCACGATTCACATTTTATTACGTTTGCGATGTGTCATTGCCATCTGTATTCTTTTTGACGAATACTTGAAGCTTGTAATATTATAAATATAAACAAAACCTGGCGTCACTTTCAAATTCATTTGTGGCAAATATGCTCGGTCGCTCTCATCCAACAGCTCGGACTTCTACCTCTGCGTAAAGCACAACTCCGCTTTCTGCGGGGCTTAGCAAGTATGATCGCAATAAAGCCTACTACCAGAAAAATAAAAGTGCAATTAAAGAGAGCAAGGCCTAGTACGGCTTCAAAATGGAAGTGAAACGCGATGAGGAAGGGCGCTTGGTAGAAGTACGTAAAAAGATCAACACCGTGAGGAATCAGTTGCTGTCCAACGGAAAACCGGCAGGAAATATTGAAGTGATGGAATTGCTCTTGGATTGTTGGCTCAGTCAAAACAGTTCAAATGGCCAACAGGCGCAAAATAGTATCCAGGCAGCAACGTCCTTGCAAACAAATTCATCTCCTATATTCTCCTCAATTGAACCTGATATTGATCCTAACAAAAAGATCAGAGCCCAGCTCAGAATTCTTAGGTGTATCGCCATAGTGAAATAGGCAAGTCAAAAAGTTTTAAAACATATTTACTGACGTTTCGTTGCCTCGTGCAACATCTTCAGAGTGTAGGTTTACAGAGACGAGAAAAAAACTATATATATGAATCTATAATTACATATTGGAATAATTAACGTCTCCCAGTTTTCTATTGGTTAGCCGTCTAATTATTCCAATATGTAATTATAGATTCATATATATATATATAGTTTTTTTCTCGTCTCTGTAAACCTACACTCTGAAGATGTTGCACGAGGCAACGAAACGTCAGTAAATATGTTTTAAAACTTTTTGACTTGCCTATTTCACTATGGCGATACACCTAAGAATTCTGAGCTGGGCTCTGATCTTTTTGTTACGATTACGCTTTCCGCCCGGAAAATCAATAGCCAAGATTATTACTGATATTGATCCACCGGAAATTAGTCTGAACTCAATTGACCAATAACATGCGACCTTTCCTTAATCATAATTGACAGGCTGAGAAACTCAGCCTCTTCTTATGCGATCGCTCCGTGTTTAAGAGGTCCTGCTTGATTAGGGCTTAGCTTCTACTTTTCAGTTTAATTATTTATTGGTGAGGGAGGTTATTGATTAACTTGAATAGTAACATTTCGATTAAAATTTAAAAATTCCCTAAAAATTCCATAAATCATCTAGTTGCTTAGATTATTCCTTAAAATACCCCCAAATTTTTCAGTTCAGGTAAATTTCTTGAAATGTGAGAGAGGAGGCCGTACTATCGTATGACCAGCAGTTTTGATTGTGCTAAGTCGCAGTTTCGTTCGCCAATTGACCAATCAGCGCTCTTATTCTTTGGCCGGAAACAGCACGTGCACAACTTCCCCACAGAGGAGCCGAGTTGAAAAAGAAGTTGAGGAAGCAGTGTTGCCAGTTGTGCGGGTTTCCCGCCCAATTGGGCTAGTTTTAAAGCCCGAATGCGGGAAATTTCAGGCGGTTGTGGGTTGTGGGTTTTTGAGCGGGAAATACTTTTCATGTGTGTTTTTTGGGCCGATCAGCAAAATAAAGTAACTTTTGTGTTTTTGCAATGGGAAAATGGGCTAAATACAAGAAAAAATACTGCAAGGAGTGGGAAAAAGAAAATGGGTTGAAGGAATGGATACGTAGTGTGCCAGGAAACGACGAAAAAGCATATTGTAGATTCTGTAAAAGCGAAATTCGAGCACATCATGGCGATTTGGTTGCTCACGGAAAAACCGAAAAGCACAAGCGAAATCAGCAACCATTCTCAGCGTCAAGAACGCTGTTTAGCATGGGATGTCGTAGTGTAACGGTGGACGAATCGTTTAAGAGCTCAGAGCTGAAATTAGCTGCTCACATTGCCTGTCACTCAAGCATAAATACCATTGATTATTTGGGAGAACTTGTGAACGATGTGTCTGGAAAAGACATTAATCTCCACCGAACAAAATGCACAGCCTTGGTAAACCGCGTCTTGGGTCCTTGTTTGGTAGAAGAGGTTCTAGACGATATGAAACGTATCCCATATTCTCTGATCATTGACGAAAGTACGGACATTGGTAATGAGAAGCAACTGTGTATCCTGGCCAGGTATTACAGCGCAGCACAAAAGGAGATTGTTACCAGTTTCCTGGGCCTACTTTCGATTGTTTCTGGAACGGCTGAGAGTATTTTCCAAGCGCTACAAAGCTTCCTTGTGTCAAAGAAACTGGACATTAAAGACTGCATGGGTTTAGCTACAGATGGCTGCAATACGATGTGTGGGAGAAATAATTCAGTGATTACGAAGTTTCGGGAAGTATGTCCAAACATAATACATATCAAATGTATTTGCCACTCAATCCAGCTCTGCTCCTCCCATTCCCTGAAAGTAATGCCCAGGAATATCGAGTTCATGGTTTCAGAAACCTACAACTGGTTTTCACACAGCACGTTAAGACAGCAGAAGTATCATGAACTGTACTCTGCGATGAACGTTGGAGAAATCCCTTTGAAAATTCTGAGGCTTTCTGGTACACGCTGGCTTTCCATCTCAGCATGTGTTGACCGCATCATTGATCAATTTCATGAACTGAAACTTCATTTCCAGATAGCTAAAGACGAGGAACGAAATTACACTGCAGAATTGCTCTATCAGATGTATACTGATAAGGAAAACAAATTATACTTAGTCTTTCTCCAGCCCATTCTCAAAGAGTTGAATCGAGTGAATAAGATCTTCCAGGCAGCGTCCGCAAACCCGCTAAAGCTCTTATCGGAACTTATGAACCTGTACAGAGCTCTTCTTTGCCGTTTCATGAAACCAGTCACTTTTACATCGTGGCTTTCCACACTAATGTATGACATAAATAACGAAAACAACCACCTTCCACTGTGTGCCGTCGACTTTGGCGCTTCGTTTCAAATTACCCTGGCAGAAACGCAACTGACCACCGCCCAAAGCGATGCCATCAAAGTGCGATGTCGGTCTTATTTGCTCGAATTGTAAAAGCAAATGAAGGAGAGACTGCCATCAAACGTGGAGCGTTTGGAGTCTCTTTCCGAGTTAATTCCGTCTATTGTTCTCGGAAGAAGAAAGCAGTCCTTGGAAAAGGTTACTTTCCTACTATTATTTAGAAGAGAGCTGGCCAAGCTTGATCAGCAATATAGCCACCTTGGTGCTATTCAGTGGCCCAATAGAGATGACGAAGACGTTGAACAGTTCTGGATTGACGTTGCCACGCATACAGACGCCTGTGGTGCCCAGGATTTTGAAGACTTGGGCAAATTCATGCTTTCCATTCTTGCCCTACCATTCAGTAATGCGGCAGTGGAAAGAACCTTTTCTCAGATGGCATTACTGAAATATAAACTCCGTAATAGAATGGGACAGTCACTACTTGAGAATCTTCTCCATGTCAGATCGCATATGGCAATGCGAAACATTTGCTGCAACAGCTTTACTCCCTCATCTGATATGTTGGCAAGATTTACTAATGAAATCTATAGACTATCGGAACCAGATAGCGATGCTTAGTAGTTGTTTGTTGCAAAGTTAATTGTTTTTTGCTATACATTTTTGTTTTTTGTTATACAGTAACAGCAAAGAGAGTTCATATTATAAGTTTAATAAAATTTGGCCTTATCTGTTGCCTGGCTGTTATCCATCGTAATGAATACCGTAATTTGTTGAAGTATTTGGGCTACTTTGGGCTTCTTTTTTTCGGAAGGACTTGGGCTAGCTTTGGGCTGTTTTCTAGGGGGGGTTTGGGCTATTTTCAACCATGCGACCTGGCAACCCTGCGAGGAAGTATGTACGTCGTACATCTAAACCACATGGAGTAGACGATGCCACTATAACGTAAGGTCACACTTTTGGGAAGGTTTTTCGGGAACAGGCCTCGAACATTTAATTCTTTGTTAATATAGGTTGAACTTGCATTGTACAAGAAGTTACATAAGTGAAAGTACGTCATCGCTGTCGTCTACCACATTGCCTTGGATCAGGTTTGTAAGAGAATTTCTTCGCATTACTAGCTCTTTTATCTTTATCCCTTTGAGACAACTTCAGTATGGGACAAAACTGAAACGCTTGTCGTTTCAGCACGTAAGAAATAAAGCAAGCGTAACTCTCTTAAAGTTAGCTTCGGTCATTCACAGTTTTCTTGTTTTAATTGCTTTTCAGGAATGTTTAAGGACCTAAGGCCAAAGGAAGGTGGAACCTATGTCACTCTGGTCACAGCAGCAAAAGTTAAAAGTAACTAGATAAAAAAGCAGTCATCGTTCTTTTTGTTGGAATCAAACAGGTATGACAGTTTTACTTATAAAAACTTAGTTGGAGCCGTTGACATTTTACTGGAGCATTTTCCGGCAGGGCAGTTTTTAAATTTTACCATGAATGAATCATGTATGGTGTTCGGATAAACAGGTTGAGCATTGCATATCACTAGATGTTTGTATGTTTTGAAATTTTGTCAAGTAACGGTTTATTCTTAAAAGTATCTCAAATTGCCGTAGGTTAACCCAGGGAATTAAATCTCAAGCCGTACTTAGCAGTTTTGATGCATAAACATGTGGTTCACATGCAGTGAGTTCTCTTTGTTACTGGAATTGCTACTCTCGGAAAGTTAAGCGAAGATGGCCAGCCGTGAAAGGTGAATTTAGTGTACCTGTTTCACTCCTCACATAAACTTCTGTATTTGTTCTAGCCTTCTTCAATACTGCCAGTGTTTGTTTGGTCATGTATTAAAAAAAGCTGCCAATTTCAGCACACTGGCAATGAATGTAGTTTGATTTGAGAATAATCTGTTCTTCGTTGAAGTTCTTCATGGGAACGATGGCATACAAGTAGCTGGGATTGTCTGATATGGGAAGCAATTATTAATTTTTACAAATAGGCATGGCCAAATGCAGTCATTGCCATTAAATTGTCACTTTAACTTGTATGTTTTTCAAAGGGAGGTTGTTGGTATATGATATCTATTCCCTTCTCAAGTTGAAACTTTATGTGCAAAGTATAATAGGATTAATGGTAACAATCGATGTTGGGTGTCCCATTAGGAGTTTCCTTAGATGGGCTATTAAATTTCATCATGCTTGTACCTCAGAATTTGAGGTCTTTGCTGCATATGTCCATAGCCTCTACTATTTCTTCCAAATACCCATCGGCCTCAACCCTTCTGGCAGAGTAAGTTAGTTGCAGTCATTGCTTACCTGTAAAAGAATAAACTTTAACAACAGGTTTATATATAACTAAGGAATGCTTCAGTCTGCAATTGGTATTTTTTTCTTTCTTTGGAGACTTGATCAAGTATTTGAAGTAGAGATTGTTAAAATGCCATGATATAAACCAAGAAATAAAATACACTTGCATGAAATTCTATCAAGACTGGCAAGAACTATTTAAAAAAAAAGCCACCTAAATATTGCAAAGTAGATAAGAAATCTAGTAAATGATATGCTAAGGCAAAGTTGTTTATATTAATATATATTAGTTGTTGAATTTCTTTTTGAGTATTTATTCCATGAATGTCTATAAAAAAGAAATTAAAATATTAGTGGGCTAGAATGCAGTTTAAGCTGTTCTCTCTGGCTAATCCCAGATTATATTTGGTGCAGGGATGAACCCTGTGAGTTTCACCTTTCTTTTTTCGTAAAGTGTACAGTAAGTCCTTGGCTATTTTGTCACTTGATTTTGATATCTTTCTTGGTGGTAAAAACTAGGGTCCCAAATTTTTATCAGGGATCAGAACCAAGAACACAAGGACTCATTAATGATGCCCTCATTTTGGGGACATTTTTGGAGGGTTTTCCAACACTTCACTTATATATGAGTCATTGTTCCCATAGCTTGGGTCACAGTAGATCATTGGTGCAAACAGGTGGTGTACTGCTACTAGGGTGCAACTAAGTGGTGGGGGGGGGAGGTTTGGGGGACTTCAACGCCCTACCCTTTTTGTGTGTCCTATTATAGACAGCTTTCTGCCCTCATTTCTTAAAACCACATACATAGATCTACTTTACTAGAAATGATCAAAATTGCCCTGATGGTGCCTTGATACTACCATTTGTTTTACAAAACTCCTGGTTGGGCCCCTCTAATATGATGTAGTCTGTAGGTTGTTGAACAAAATTATCAATCACTGGAAAACTGAAAGCAAGGCTTAGTAGCTCTCAAGCAGTTAGCATGACCAAAATAAAAAGTGCAATGAGGTTTTGTCAAGGGTGATAATTACTTATTTTTCAGACAATAAATTGCACTGTTGTATAAACTGCAGTGCCCATTTTTTGATCAATTTTATTATTAAATATTCAAAGCTTTAATATGCATACTCATGGGAAATCTTCAACATTCATGTTGATTAAGTTTTTTTATGTTGGATCATGTTCAATTATGGTAATAAGCTCTTGTCAGATTCTGACAGGAGATGAAATATTTCAGATTCATAACAAAAGCTCAACTTTCACAGTGCTTCTCAACATGAAATCTAATTGAAATAGGCAAACAAGTATCTTTGAGATATTGCCATGACTGCACACCAGTATCCACTATATGTAATACAATGCATCATGCAAGAGTGTGGACAGTCGAAAAATTGAGTGGTCCTAAAACTGACAATGCAACTTGTTACGTTAAGTCGTCTTGTGTTTAGGTTGTAATAGGTATTGGTAAATTAAATTGTAAATTGTAAGTTTTTCTTAGAATATGGGAGAAAAACCTTGTATGTGTAAAAATGTTTCATTTATTTGAACATTAACAGCACTGGTGTATAAACCATGTGACATTAGATTTTGGAAAAAAGTTGCGGTTTGTAATCCAAAAATACAGCAGTTATTCTAAAGTTTTGTTGGGGAGAATGCTGCAACAAACTTCGAAATTTAATTTTTGCTGAAGTTAATCACTTCTACCTTAGTGACCATAATTTTTAGAAGACATTTTCTGAAATCTTATTTCCTTGCCAAAATTTTATTTGTGAGTTTCACTTGTATTCTGTTCATTTAAAGTTGCATTGCTTTGTGACTGACAACTTGACCCTCTGTGGAATTTTTCGTTCTGTTTACTGTCTGCAAAATCTACAGACATTAGAACAATCATTTGTTATCTCTAGCCAAGGTATTCCTTATTCAAAGTGTTGTGAATCAATGACAACACCTGTTAGCATGCTTGTAAACAGCCAGAGTAAGAGTTTGATCTAACACTGGTTGACAGTACTCAACAGCAAAACACTTATCAACATTAGTTGCCAGTGTTCTGGTACATCTTTGTTTTTCAACAGAACATGACTCCTTTGGCACTGTTAATTTTTTTTTGTTCTGCTGTTTAAAGGATCAGGTGATCTTAACTTCATTTTGTGCCTGCTCCTTTTGGTGGAATTCTTTTATTTATTGTGAACTGTTGAGTTACACATTTTCAGTTTTAAAGTCTTAGATTTGTACAAAATTATCTCATGCTATAATTCATCAAACTGTACTACAGTGCGTTTGAATTTTGGAAATTTTCCTGCCATCTTAGCCTTTTCTTGTTAGTGAAAAGCAAAAGGTGTTAAGCCTACTCTATCAGGTCAATTATTAAATTGTGGTCATTTTATTTTTTTCAAACTTTAATGCATACAACAATAATACAAAACTAATGATTTATTAATCAGTGCTGTGTTAGATCAACAGTAAAAATTACAAGTTGTAATGATAGCCAGTAATTCATCCATTGCAAGCTGAACCTAAAGTATTGTTTGATGTATGGCATGTGCTATCAACATTTTAATTGTTTTCATTGTCCAATGTAATTGCAGTTGAATGGTTATTCACTGTTGCAGGTTTTAATGGTTAATACTGCATGGTTTGCTGTATCAGTCCAGAATGAGATGCATCTTATCCAAGGAAAGTCAACTGTGAGCAACAGAAAAGAAATAGAAAATAACTGCAAGACTTTGGGAAAATGGAACTGAAAGTGGAATAGCACTGTTCAAAACATTTGTGAAATTTCAGGTACCTTGTTTAAATTGTTACTAAATCAGGTTGTTTGGTGGGGCTAAGATGTAATTGCAAAATTTAAATATTCTCTGAAGCAACTGCTCCACCCTGTTACAAAGTCTTTGAGTACAGTGTCACAAGCCAAGGCTCGAATAAATAGGAAAATCTTACATGCACAGCATGCACCTAATTTTTTTAACTATTTGCACCACCAATTATTTAAGTGCACAGACATGTTCAAAAAAATTCTCGAAACACAATTTCACTTCTTTTCAATAATGATTTGGTTTACTTGAAGTTTTTCAGGGAGACTCCTCAGAATGTAGGCTCACTTGGTGGTTATGGCAAAAGGACAGTTGTAAGATTGAACAGTGGATTAAGAATCATTCGTGATTGAATTATCAGCTAAATAATATTGATATGCTATTTGCTACAAACTACTACTACTACTATGTTCCATGTCCAATCATTACTCTGAAGCTAAGGTAATGATGCTGATTATGAAGTGCAGCCCATGCAGTCACTGTGTGAAAATTTCTACGTGCACACAGTGCATGTACGTGACAAAAGTTACATGCACATCTTGAATTTTACGTGCATTCGTGCACATGTGCATGCAGTATTTCGAGCCTTGCAAGCAAGTACTCTACAGCAAACTTGTACAATTATACACACCAAACACAAGCCATTTCCTGTGTCTACACAGCTTTTCTATTTTGATTTTATATCTTGAATGTGTATCACATTGTTCACTACAACGAAAGTTAGCCAAAGAAATTGCAAGGTGATTGACATTTATAGTTGAAGCTGTTTTTGGAAGCTGGTGTACAATTTTACTGTAATGTTTTGCAGGAATGGTGTTTCAATTACCTACTAAACCTTGCAGGCTTTGTTTCTGTTTGTCAAAAAAAAAAATGGATTCACTAATGATCCATCCTGTTGTAGGGTGAAGTATCTTTTATTTATACTGGATAATTCTATCATCCAGCTAAGCTATTCTCCCAAGAGGTCCAGTAAGGGCCACTCCTCATGGATCCAGTTTTACTACAGGAGCAAACTGGAGTACTTAGAGAAAAACAGCTGCACTTGTTTGGGTAAAGCTGGACAACGCTCTTACGGGAGCACAGGCTGAAATCAGGCTTGCCTTATAGTGTTAGTACATTTCTTGGACATGACTTTAATCACTTGGTTCTGAGCCAGTTTTTGAGCAGTTAGGGCTCTGTTGTTAAATGGCGGTTAGCTTAGTCCTGAGTTAGTAAATGTAAACATTTTATGGACATATGTTGACATGCAGACTTACAGGAAGGTGGATTCGGAGAGGTGTCATCCTATAAGCACATAGGTGGTGGAATAGGTGGGGCTAGGAGGACTATTGCTCCTGAATATCTCATACAAGGAGGCTAAGCTGCCCCAAAGGAAAGAAATGCTGCTTCACATATCTGTTATCAGATTTTGTGAAATTCTGATGGGTTCTCAGGAGTTTCCTGCCGGATACCAGATTTGCCGGATAGTTAAAGAAAATCCGGCCAAATACCATAATATTCGATTCATTACGTTAGTGAATCACCCATTTACAGTTTTGCCCAAGACTCTTGCTCTCATGCATAACTGTTAGAGCTACACTGTGGAGACTGTTATTGATTATTACACAGAAATATATGATGAATTGCCTTTAGACTGTGTCGAAAACGTCGCTTATTCGAAACAGCGTTTGTGCTAAATCTGGTATCACAGTGGCTCGGTGTGATCTCTGACAAGGTCGACAGTTGATGTTAAAATAAATACAATTAGCAAGCGGAAGACGGAAACAGCCATTAAACAAAGTAATGAGGGAACTACGGTTTTTTAAAGTTTCACATTCTTATTTCTGGGTCCAAACAAATAGGTGGAGAAAGAGTTAACCCCGTACGTTTTTCATAATTGGCGACGAACGTATTCACACAATCCTGCCTTTTCACTTTACAGTTTTGAGTGCGGCCCTTATTTGTCTTCATTCTTTTCGTTTTCTACCCAGAAATTCTACCACAACAAAATAGCCTGTGACAATACTGGTACTGCAAAGGTGGTACAGTGTTTTCAGAGATCTTGAGAGAACATTTGCCCAGCATATACAAGTAGTGAAATCATAAAATCGATGTTACATTTTGTCTGGTGGTTTCAGTTCGTTTACTAAATTTTTGAAAACTGTTTGAAATGCTTAACCAGCATGTCTTCCAACGTGTGATTGATAAAAATGAGTGATGCACTTCGAACGAATATCTCAGTAGACAAACTGCGTGCAATAATCATATCAATCTTCGACATCACACAACACTTGTGAACTCGTAGATTTCATTACTGTCTTGCCTAAACATAGAGGCATTGACGTGTTCGTTTTCAGGGCCTAAAAGATAAATGGTCATTTGATACAACAAGAAAAATTTGAACAAGTTCAATCACGGCAACAATATCTATTTTTCTTACAAAAAGATTGTGAAATCAGGAAATTAGAGTATGTGCTTAGAGTAAAAAGTATAGTTGTTTTGACGATTTGATAACATCCCTATTAGCAAGCAAGATTAGTCAATTCTGCACTTCAAAGTCAGTTCGTGGGTTTTTAGTTGGTGCTAAACTAAGATGGTAAAATTATGTCCTTTAAATATGCGACTTCGTCCTTTTCCCGTATGTCTGGGATGGTTCTGAAGGGCTTTGTGGCCGCATTAGCAGCGATTGTCAAAGTATATTGTAAATGCATATTACTGCTGAAGTGTGTGTACAATAGACCTTTTCTGAAATCGCCGGAAATTTTCGACCGCAAAGCATTATGGTCTAGTTTCAGTACAAACAAACATTCCTGGGAAAATGGCGAAGGATTTACCGCGAACACATACGAGGATAGAAACTTGTAGATACGAAGTAACATGACTGCAAATAGTCAAGACTTTTCTCGAATGAAAAATGACGAACTAGGATCATTCCTGCGAGATCGAGGAATTCCGTGTCATGACAGAAAGAAAAAAGATCGAATTACTCTTGCCAAAGCAGCGAATAATCTGGGCTTCCTTGTTCGTCCGAAACCAGACGAAATTAAGGCAGAAGTTGAAAAGGATAAAGAGAATCTGTTGATAATAGAAAACGGCATTATCAAACTCCCATTTCCAGATAAGTTAACTGCTGGTTGGCAACAGAAACTAAACAATCTTCCTAGTATATCACGTCAGGAAGTCGTTGAATATGTTGACAAACGTAAGTTAAGTCTACGCAGGGTTTTTAATATTTGTTTTAAGATTCGACTATCTGTGGACGAATTTCAGAATATAAAACACATACTAAAATTTTTAAATCTTCTGATTTCAAGGTCTCGACCATTTCAGTGTTGATATTGATGCTGAACGAACAAAGGCTTTGAAAGATGGTGAAAATCTACTTCTGTCAGGTCACGTGAGAAATGTAGAAATGCATCAAATTAGTCCAAACCTCAAGTATTGCTTTGTTAGGGCAATAGTAAATCCAGCAATGTCAAGAACTCAAGAACCATATGGGGTGTGGGCAGTTCTTCATAAAGAGACTTCAAACATTGAATCAGCATATTGTACATGCCCTGCAGGGTAAGTAAAAGTAACATTATTTTATATTTTCTTTTTATTACAATGTTACTAAAATATATCTCTGTTATTTTATTTATCTTGTAGTTTGAGGGGATTTTGCAAGCATGTGATGGCATTACTTCATCTTATTGTAAGAGAAGTGGAACAGGGTTGCAATGTTGCCTGTACATCAAAACCTCAGCAATGGCACAAGCCTAAGTCAAAAGGGAAAATCCATGTGCCTGACTTTGTTAAAAACCTTGTTGTTCATCAAGCAAAAGGTCAATTTCATACCACTCCTAATGAATTTGAAAAAAGTAGTAGAAGCAGTCATGATCCAAGAAGTTATGCATACCGTAGAGACAGGACCCTAAATGATTTCAACCTGGAAAGATTAAAACAAATAACAAGTGGAAATTGTGCTGTTTTACTTTATACTCCTCTGAATAATGGCATTAGTGACAACAATGCCAACAATGATTGCAATACCGAGGAGTCAAATCAAAATATAAAAGTTGAAGGTATTTCACACATTGCAACTAAAATTTTGAATAGTAATCCAGGACTCAGTTTGACAGAATTTAAGGAAATACTTGACCAAGAAATACAAGTAAATGAACAATTAATACACACAGTGGCTTTTCAAACAAAAAGCCAAAGCAATTCATCCGCATGGTTTGCACTACGGTTAGGACGGATAACTGCATCTAATGTGAAACAATGCATAAAAAAGGTCAGTGTTGATGGCAGTGTGTCAAAGAAGAATAATAGTCTTCTGGGAAATATATTGGCATATACTCCTTCAATTCAAACAAGAGAAATGAGACATGGAGTTAAAATGGAACGTACATGCATCAATCACTACATTGCAGTACAGAAGAAGAGACATGTCAATTTTCAGGTGACTTCCACTGGGTTACATATTTCTGAAAAATATCCATTTATTGCAGCTTCACCTGATGGAATAATAAACTGTTCTTGTCCAACTGAATCACCAAACTGTAATGCAAAAAGAAAAGAAGGTTGCCTTGAAGTGAAAAACCCATTCACCAGTGATAAGATAGCTGTTTGGGCAACCAAGCCATCATCTTGTTTACTAGTACAGCAAGATGGGACAACAAAATTGAACAAGGACCATCAATATTATGCACAAGTTCAGTGCCAAATGTTTGTGACTAATACAGATTATGCTGATTTTGTTGTTTGTACTAGTGCAAAGTCTTCAAATATTCATATTGAACGAATCAATAAGGACACTGAATTTATTGACAACATGATAACCAAGTGCAGAATTTTTTTTAACAAAGCAATTGTACCTGAGCTTTATCATGGTGTAGTTAAAGAATTTTACATACTCAGATTTGTAGAAGAAGTTGTGGAGAAGATTGTAAATCATGTATGTTTTTTGGAATCTCACCATACAGTTGGGATGATTGGAACCAAAAAACTAAGGCTTAGGTAGTTATAATATTGTAATAAAAAGTTGAGTTTCAGAACATTTATGCAAAATTAAAACTAACAGGCAATTATTTCCACTTATAATTAAATAGTTGTTTTTCAAAAATCAGTCTATGCTGAATATACCACAAATAAATCACATGTTGAATTATGCAAAATGTATTGCACAAACTGGAATCTCTTTAACAAGCCCTCTGCTTTAACAAGCTTCATACACTTTTGAGCCAATTTGTGGCTTATTCACTGCACTGTGGCTACTTGGTTTGTTTAAATTTATGTACCTTTAAACCTTATCTTTTTTAATGGGCACCAAAATGCCCATTAGATTTACAAGTGCCCCAACAACAAAGAATAGCTTATCAACCATGTTCATCATGGTTAACGGTATGGGACCTTTTGTTATTTTAAAATTCTTCCACCTTCCAATCACTCTTTCAACATGAATTCTTGCATTTGAGACATCAGCATTATAAATGTTTTGTGATAGGGAGAATTGTTCATCTTTTCGTTTAAATTCTGGTATAATTAATTCAACTTCTTTCATTAAAAAGTCATCTATGTTGGTAAAACCCTTGTCAGCCAAAACTTTGTCCCCGTTTTTCAACTTCTCAAGAATTCCAGATCGTCGCACCATTTCCACATCAGACATATCACCACCAGCTGCTTCAGAAATAAACGAGATACTTCCTCCTGGAGTGCAAGCCACCAGGACTTTGAATGTATGTCTTTGTTTATAATTAGAATAAAGAACAGAGTTAGCACTAGTCATTGATGGCCTCTCTGTTTGTACTTCTGATGCATCAATTATTGCACAAACATTGTCTCCATACCTTCTGAAGCATTCAGGATAGTATCTTTTCAGCTGTTCTTGTGAAGGCCAGTAAATCAAAGGCTTCAGTTCCAGTGCCAGCAGAGATATCCAGGTAGTAATTGTAACAGAGATTAATGATGTTGATACATTAAACAAACCAGCAATAAATTCAATGTTCACAATATGTCTAAGTTTAATTAATGTGATAAATAGCTCATCTTCTAAGCATAGTTTTCTCTTCGATCCTGGTTTATTCTTGTCATTAACTTGATAATACTTGTCTGAGCTTGACTTTTCACCTCTAAAATAATTCATGTTTTTAGCAGGTTTTTTCACCTCTTCAAACAACCAACTAAAAAGAGCATAAGTTGGGAGTCCTGTATAGACTTTAACAAGATCATCACTGTGTTTGATGGAGTGAATCCCAAAACTGGGCCTTGAATTCATTTCCTCAATCACCTTATCTCTTTCTACGATAAGTTCATGAGTCTCCTTCTCTTTTTGCTGTAATTTCATTTTTAGTTCACAAATCTCTAATTCATATTCTTCTTTTGTGCATGCTTGAGCTATTTGAGCACTTATAGAACATGATATCCCTGCACAATCACCATCATTTCCATCAGTATTTGATGCTAAGTTCTCCATTGATTCTTGTCCATTAGTTCCTTCATTCGAATTTTCCTGTATCTCATCAGATTTATCTCTACTTCGACAAACAACGGCTCTCCTCTCTTTATATTCTGCTCCATGATTAACAGAATATCCTTTAAGGTACATTGAAGGATGAGGTGACTTTTGTCGTGGCTGCCCATACTCAAAATGATTACTACAAACAACAGTAGATGAAGTAAATTTAGACATGTTTTGCCGTCGTAATAAATCAGCCCACTTCTTGTACCAAGCTGTCTTAGGGCATGTATGGAACTTGACAGTAGCTGCATCACCATGATTTTCTTTTACATGTGGCATAATAACCCACCTGTCGAAAAACGTACGATATACTTATGTTTTAACGTTTTATAGAGTACTGGTAAGTCAGTTTGTTTATATTTATAGTGTCGGATTTTGATTGTTGATCAACAACGCAACGCTGCTCGAATAATTGAAATCTTACCTCTCCTTGTATCTTGTGTCATTGTTGCATCCAAATACTGCACAGCGAGGCATAAAACAAAAACACGTTGAACTTTCCTTCTCGTTTGCATTAAAAATAGCGTCGATGGTCGTCTATTGTCTTGTTTGTACTGAAACTAGACCATAATGCTTTGCGGCCGCAAATTTCCAGTGATTTCAGAAAAGGCCTATGGGAACGAAATCCAGTCTCCGTGTCCTTTCACTTGCTCTTGATGTGTAATGATTAGAAATGTTCCAGGGGTCGTTTGTTAAGACTGGCCAATTTATCCAGTTGATTAGTCCTGTGCGGCAGGTTTTTTGTTGTACGATGGACAGGGTGATCGGTGTTATTTATGTTTAGAAGAACCGAATATGTCGGGTGAAGAAATTTTTATCGGCCAAGTTATCCGATATCAGGAGTAATCTACCGGATATCCAAGCTTTGAACAACCGACCCTACGTTTAGGGAGAAAATAGGTTGTTCGTCTGCTTCAGTCTAAGGGTATCTTTCATTTGGCATCTTTTTTACCTACTTATATGCGTAGTCGATTAAAAGATGGTATGGAAACTGTACAAATCTCAATGCGGCTGAGAAAGGAAGATATTTAAGCTGCGAGTAAGTATGGAAGGGGCACTGACTATATACAAATGTTTTGTTTAATGAAAATTAACATTCAAATAACACGGTATACTGAATTCAAACGTTTTTATTGGTTGAGTGATTAATTATTTCAAATATCCCTCGTGTTTTGCACGTTCATTCTACGCAAAAGCGAACAAAAAGAAAGTTTCCAGACCATCCTTTGATTCACTGATGTCAGTGCGTGGACATTTTAATGCTGTCATATAGCTACGTATGTATAGATACCTTAGTATTTCTTCAGCTGTGGGTAAGTACTTTAGAATTTTTTTACTTCCACATTGGCATTTGAGTTTTTATATAGGTATGTAGGCATCTGTTAACTTGCACACTACTTATTTTGCTGTCCATTACGAGAAAATATGCTATGTTGAACGTCCAGGTTAGTTCAGCCTTGAGGAAGACTGTTGGCGACGGACGTTTCGAGGGCCATCTTCAGTGTACAAAAAGAGGAACAGTCAAATAGGTTAACTGTTCCTCTTTCTACACTGAAGATAACCGCCGCTGAAGCCGTCGAAACGTCAGTTACCTAAAATCTTGCTCAAGACTAAACTAACCTGGCCAATCTGCCATCAAGATCTACCGATTCTGCCAGGTTCAACCGTTTACTTTATTGAAGCACATATGTGCAACTAAACAAATGTCTGAATACTTTAAGTGCAAAGGAGGAATGTTCAAGAGCTCATGTGCATGCACAGAAGACGTCTTCCCCCTTGCATACAAGTACTCAGACATTTTTCAGTTGAACATGAACACTTAGATATTTTTCCCTTTGGATATAAGTACTTAGTCAAATGTCGGAGTCTATAATGTGCATGTGAAACATGTCCAAGTGCTTATATGTAAAGGGAAAGCCATTGCTAAAAATGTCTAAAACCTTACTTTATAGAGAAAAAAATATTACTGCTTACATTGCCATATAAAAAGTACTAGACTGCAAGGGGAAAGATGTGTTTTGTGCTTACAGAAAAGGGGAAGAATGGTTTGGGAATATATTAAAAACAAATTCCCAAGGGAATTGGAATTCCTTTGGGATTTATTACACCCAGTCAAAATCGGCCAAAATTCGATTTTTTAGTTGGCGTAAAAAATCCTAGGGGAATTCCAATTCCCAAGGGATTTCTTTTCCCAAGTCAAAATCGGCCAAAATTCGATTTTTCAGTTGGTGTAACAATTCCTAAGGGAATTCTTTTCCCATGTCAAAACGGGCGAAAATTCGATTTTTCACATGGTGTAATAAATCCCAAGGGAATTCTTTTGGCAAGTCAAAATGGGCGAAAATTCGATTTTTCGGTTGATGTAATAATAATTCCCTAGGGAATTCTTTTCCCAAGTCAAAATGGGCGAAAATTTGATTTTTCGGTTGGTGTAATAATTCCCAAGGGAATTCTTTTGCCAAGTCGAGACGGGCGAAAATTCGATTTTTTCGGTTGGTATAATAATTCCCAAGGGGAATTCCAATTCCCAAGGAAATAGCCCGTTATTGAATAAATTAAAATGGAATTCAAAAGGGACCGTTTTTTTTTTTTTTCATTTTTTTTCAAAATTTTTTTTTCAATTCTTTTTAAAATTTTTACATTTTTTTTCAAAATTATATTTTCAAGACTATAAATTTCCACCCCGTTATACTCCCCCATAGGTATACCCCTGACCAAGTGAAAGAATGAATCTTAATCTACTAAATACAAAGTAGAAGTTTGGAAAACGCCCGCCATCTTCCCCACGAAACAACGCTTCTGGGTACCTAGATTTATAGACTAAGATACAAACACCCAAATGTGGGAGCATGGATGGCTTTACTGCGCATGTGCAGTAATTTAATTCCCATGGGAATTATGAATTTTTTGGCGATACTATGTTTTTTTTTTTTTTTTTGGACCCCAGATTTTGGCCTTCCATCGGTAAAATGCTATGGGTCGACCATTTTCTTAACAACTTTCCCATCAAGTATTTTTTCAAAATATATTTTATTACTTTTTATTAGTTTACAGCGACAACAGATTAAGGTTTTACCGAGAACAATTTAAAGATTAACAACTAAACTACAAGATTATAAAAAATACCAACCTGGCATTACAATCATTTCTCTTTTAATCAAGCAGGCCCGCAACAGAGTTTGCTGTAAATAACTTCGCTACAAATCACTACTTGAAGGTAATAATCATTACTTTTTTTAGGTAACAGCAACGGTAACTCGTTACATTTTAGAAACACGTAACGGTAACTATGAAATAAAATAGAGTACTGCGTAGGCACTGTTGAAATCGAAGTGAAATAATCGGAAAGGTCTGAGCAATGGCGAAATGTAAAGAGTAGTTTTCTAACGTTTCAAGCGAAGGCCCTTCGTCACAGAGACACCCTTTCGTCGTCTTCGCCTGAAACGCTAGAAAACTATTCTTTACATTTCGGCATTACTCAGACCTTCCCGATTATTTCACTTCGATTTCAACAGTGCCTACGCAGTACTCTATTTTATTTCATAGTTACCGTTATAGTTACGTGTTCCTAAAATCTAACGAGTTACCGTTGCTGTTACCTAATAAGAAGTAATAATTACCTACTCTTTACATTTCCGCATTACTCAGACCTTTCCGATAACGGAAAGGTAAATTATCTCAAATAAATGTAACGGTAAATTATCTCAAATATTATCGTAAAGTCCCTCAAATCACGCCGAAACTATCTTATTCGTCCTAAACTGTCATATTTTTGCCGTATTTCAAAAGTTTGAAATTGATCGAAAAATCGTGAAAAACCGTGGGTTAACCCCTTTACTTTTTGGTGAAATTTTTCGACCTCAAAAATCATCTCAAATATTACTGTAAAGTCCCTGAAATATGGCCACAACTATCTTATTCGGCCTAAACTTTCATATTTTCGCCTTATTTCGAAAGTTTTAAATTGGTCGAAAAAATCGTGAAAACCCGTGGGTTAACCCCTTTACTTTTTGGCGAAATTTTTCGGCGTTAAAAATTATCTCAAATATTACTGTAAAGTCCCTCAAGTCAGACCAAAATTATCTTACTCTGCCTAAACTTTCATAATTTTGCCTTATTTCGAAATTTTGAAATTGGTCGAAAAATTGTGAAAAACCGTGGGTTAACTTCTTTACTTTTTGGTGAAATTTTTCCACGTCAAATATTATCTCAAATATTACTGCAAAGTCCCTCAAATATGGCCACAACTATCTTATTCGCCCTAAACTTTCATATTTTGGCCGTATTTCAAAAGTTTTAAATTGGTCAAAAAATCGTCAAAAACCGTGGGTTAACCCCTTTACTTTTTGGTGAAATTTTTGGGCGTTAAAAATTATCTCAAATATTAATGTAAAGTCCCTCAAATGAGACCAAAACTGTCTTATTCGGACTAAACTTTCACATTTTTCCCATCTTCCGATAATTTAAAATCGGTCGAAAAATCGTGAAAAACCGTGGGTTAAAACCCCTTTAATTTTTGGTGAAATTTTTCCACCTCAAAAATCACCTCAAATATTAATGTAAAGTCCATCAAATATAACCACAACTATCTTATTCGCCCTAAACTTTCATATTTTCGCCTTATTTCGAAAGTTTCAAATTGGTCGAAAAATCGTCAAAAACCGTGGGTTAACCCCTTTACTTTTTCGTGAAATTTTTCCACCTCAAAAATCATCTCAAATATTACTGTAAAGTCCCTCAAATATAACCACAACTATCTTATTCGCCCTAAACTTTCATATTTTCGCCTTATTTCGAAAGTTTCAAATTGGTCGAAAAATCGTCAAAAACCGTGGGTTAACCCCTTTACTTTTTCGTGAAATTTTTCCACCTCAAAAATCATCTCAAATATTAATGTAAAGTCCCTCAAATATGGCCACAACTATCTTATTCGCCCTAAACTTTCATATTTTTCCCGTATTTCAAAAGTTTCAAATAGGTCGAAAAATCGTCAAAAACCGTGGGTTAACCCCTTTACTTTTTCGTGAAATTTTTCCACCTCAAAAATCATCTCAAATATTACTGTAAAGTCCCTCAAATATGGCCACAACTATCTTATTCGCCCCAAACTTTCATATTTTCGCCTTATTTCGAAAGTTTCAAATTGGTCGAAAAATCGTCAAAAACCGTGGGTTAACCCCTTTACTTTTTCGTGAAATTTTTCCACCTCAAAAATCATCTCAAATATTAATGTAAAGTCCCTCAAATATGGCCACAACTATCTTATTCGCCCTAAACTTTCATATTTTGGCCGTATTTCAAAAGTTTTAAATTGGTCAAAAAATCGTCAAAAACCGTGGGTTAACCCCTTTACTTTTTGGTGAAATTTTTGGGCGTTGAAAATTATCTCAAATATTAATGTAAATTCCCTCAAATGAGACCAAAACTGTCTTATTCGGACTAAACTTTCACATTTTTCCCATCTTCCGATAATTTAAAATCGGTCGAAAAATCGTGAAAAACCGTGGGTTAAAACCCCTTTACTTTTTCGTGAAATTTTTCCACCTCAAAAATCATCTCAAATATTAATGTAAAGTCTCTCAAATATGGCCACAACTATCTTATTCGCCCTAAACTTTCATATTTTCGCCTTATTTCGAAAGTTTCAAATTGGTCGAAAAATCGTCAAAAACCGTGGGTTAACCCCTTTACTTTTTTGTGAAATTTTTCCACCTCAAAAATCATCTCAAATATTAATGTAAAGTCCCTCAAATATGGCCACAACTATCTTATTCGCCCTAAACTTTCATATTTTTCCCGTATTTCAAAAGTTTCAAATAGGTCGAAAAATCGTCAAAAACCGTGGGTTAACCCCTTTACTTTTTCGTGAAATTTTTCCACCTCAAAAATCATCTCAAATATTACTGTAAAGTCCCTCAAATATGGCCACAACTATCTTATTCGCCCCAAACTTTCATATTTTCGCCTTATTTCGAAAGTTTCAAATTGGTCGAAAAATCGTCAAAAACCGTGGGTTTAACCCCTTTACTTTTTCGTGAAATTTTTCCACCTCAAAAATCATGTCAAATATTACTGTAAAGTCCCTCAAATATGGCCACAACTATCTTATTCGCCCTAAACTTTCATATTTTCGCCTTATTTCGAAAGTTTCAAATTGGTCGAAAAATCGTCAAAAACCGTGGGTTAACCCCTTTACTTTTTCGTGAAATTTTTCCACCTCAAAAATCATCTCAAATATTAATGTAAAGTCCCTCAAATATGGCTACAACTATCTTATTCGGCCTGAAATTTCATATTTTTCCCGTATTTCAAAAGTTTCAATTCGGTCAAAAAATCGTGAGAAACCGTGGGTTAACCCCTTTACTTTTTGGCGAAATTTTTCGACATTAAAAAATTATCTCAAATATTACTGTAAAGTCCCTGAAATCACGCCAAAACTCTCTTATTTGTCCTAAACTTTCATATTTTGGTCTTATTTCGAAAATTTCTAATTGGTCGAAAAATCGTAAAAAACCGTGGGTTAACCGGTACTTTTTGGTGAAATTTTTCGACATCAAAAAATTATCTCAAATATTATTGCAAAGTCCCTCAAATCACGCCAAAACTATCTTATTCCGCCTAAACTTTCACATTTACCCCGTATTTCGAAAGTTTGAAATTGGTCGAAAAATCGTGAAAAACCGTGGGTAAATTTTGGTGAAATGTTTCCACGTGAAATATTATCTCAAATATTACTGTAAAGTCCTTCAAATCAGGGCAGAACTATTTTATTCGTCCTAAACTTTCATATTGTGGCCTTATTTCGACAGTTTGAAATTGGTCAAAAAATCGTGAAAAACCGTGGATTAACCCCTTTACTTTTTGGTGAAATTTTCAAACCTTAAAAAATGATCAAATATTACCGTAAAGTCCCTCAAATCAGGCCAGAACTATCTTATTCGTCCTAAACTTTCATATTTTGGCCGTATTTCGAAAGCAGGCCCCACAGCAGTTTGCTGTAAATAACGTCGTTACAAATCATTACTTAAAGGTAATAATCTTTTTTTTTTTTTTAGGAAACAGCAACGGTAACTCGTTACATTTTAGAAACACGTAACGGTAACTATGAAATAAAATAGAGTACTGCGTAGGCGCTGTTCAAATCGAAGTGAAATAATTGGAAAGGTCTGAGTAATGCCGAAAACTAAAGAGTAGTTTTCTAACGTTTCAAGCGAAGGCCCTTCGTCAGAGAGAAAACCTTCGTTTACTTTGCTTGAAACGTTAGAAAACTACTCTACATTTCGGCATTACTCAGATCTTTTCAATTATGTAACGGTAACAAGTGGCAAAAACTACTTTGAAAACGAAACGAATACAAGTTACAATTTGCAAATCGAATGTTCTTTACTTTCTGCATGTGACCAATCAAATAGAAAACATATACAATTTAACAACTTAACTGGTACGTGACTGGACAATGGCAATCACATCCAGTAACATTGTTCTGCATTTTAATTTGTGAAGCATTTCTCAGGTATGCATCATTTGGATGCTCAGCTTGCCATGCTGACGCGAGATTGACGTTTTGTTAAAGCCAATACATGTAACTTGTAACTTTTTCACAAAAATACATTGTAACTTTGTAATTGTAACTAGTTACCTTTTGCCAACTGTAACTTGTACCTATAACTAGTTATATTTTTGGTCTAGTAACTGTAACTGTAACTATAACTAGTTACAAATAAACTGTTACAGCACTGGGCCTGTATCACGTAATGTGAAATTGATCATAAAAACAGCAATACCAATAGCCAAAGTAGAAAAATTTCTACACTTTCACTGTTCCATAGGTTTAATAAATTTCCTATTGCAGTATTAACTCGGCAGACTTTTTAGAGCAAATCTTTCGTCATCAGAGTTCACAAATTTCACAGTTGTGTTTGCTTTGAAATCCTGGAAATTCAAAAGCTTTTTTTTACCAATTCAACTGATGAGAGAGTTCAGTAAGGAACTTTCTTTCAGCCAAATCTTCCGAATTTAAATGCATTGCTGAGAGGTTTACAAGAATCTTATTCTGCCAGACATCTGGCCATTTCATTAAGCCAAGAAAAACATTTGAGCGACAAAAGGTTAACCAACATTTTAGCAATAAAAATAATTCCACTCAGCATTGTGTATTTCTAATTTCATGTCCGTGTTGCTGTTGTTACAATTAATTACTCTCGGCCTTTCAAACTGAAATGTACTGTAAGAACTAAATATTAAAATAAAATTGTAATTTTCACATTCTACACAATATGTCCATGTTACTTGCTGAAAGTCTAATTTGCTATCTCCTACTTTGATCATCATCATTATCTGAAGAAGATTCTTTTCTGATTGATGTATCTTCTCGAGTAAGTATGTCCATATCCTAAAGTAAGAAAAAAGAAATTTTTCGACCTTGAGAACTCATTGAAAAAAAGGCTTAAAATAACTCAAATAGGTCATTTGCTCAAATTAACTCATTTGCGCCAATCTACCATCTTTTCACCTTGTTGAGAAACTTTGAAAATGGCCGAAAAATCGCTAAAAACCATGGGTTAACTCCTTTACTTTTTGCTCAAATTTTCGACCTCGAGAAATCATTCAAAACTAGGCTTAAAATAGCTCAAATCTGGCCAAAATTAACTCATTTCAGCTAATCTACCATTTTTTACCTTGTTGGGATACTTTGAAAATGATCGAAAAATAGAAAAAATCCATGGGTTAACCCCTTTACTTTCTGGTCAAATTTTTCGGCCTAGAGAACTCATTGAAAACTACGCCTAAAAATCAATTAAATAGCTCTAAAATTAACTCATCTCGGCTAATCTACCGTCTTTAAACCTCGTTGGGATACTTTGAAAATAGTCGAAAAATAGCCAAAAAACATGGTTTAACCTCTGCTTCTGGATAAAATTTTTCGTCCTGAAGAACACATTGAAAACTAGGCTTAAATCAGTCAAGTACAGTACATCCATGTAGGGATACTTTGAAAATGGTCGAAGAATCGCCTAAAACCATGGCTTAGCCCCTTTACTTTTTGGTCAAATTTTCCACCTCGACAACTCATTAAAAACCAGACTTATAGTATCTCAAATAGGTCAAAAATGAACTCATTTGGGCTAATCTACCATCTTTTCACCTTCTTGGTTTACTCGGAAAATGGTCGAAAAATCGCCTAAAACCATGGTTTAATCCCTTTTCTTTTTGGTCAAATTTTTCGACGTCGGGAAATTATTGAAAACTAGGCATAAAATCGCTCAAGTTAATCCAAAATTTACTAATTTCAGCTAATCCACCATCTTTTCACCTTGTTCGGATACTTTGGAAATGGTCGAAGAATCGTCACAAGCCACGGGTTAACCCCTTTACTTTTTGGCGAAATATTTGGACATGGAAAATGGAACAAAATTCTCGCCTCAAATCACTGAAGTAAAACCAAAACTAAGTGATTTGGCCTCAACTTTCATATTTTGAGCTTATTTTGCAAGTTCGAAATGGGTCAAAAACTCGTCCAAAACCATGGGTTAACCCCTTAACTTTTTGGCGAAATTCTTGCATCTGGAAAATGGAATGAAATGTTCACCTCAAATTACTGAAATCCAGCCAAAACTAAATGATTTTGGCCTGAATACATTTAATATATTGTATCATCTTTTATTACAGAACTAACCTTAATTCTCAGAAGAGTGACTTCATCTGGAGTTCAATATCATCTGACATTTAACCAACAGCAATAAGAAACTTCCTCTCAATGTCAATGCATCAAATATTGAAAACAAAGACAGGATGAAGTCAAACTACGGTACATCCAGGCTCCCTTTTCACAGGAGTACCAGCAGAGCCTGGGATACATTTAACTCCATTTTGTATGTGATATGGTCTTTGAAATCTGATGAAAAAAGAATAAGTTATTGATGACAACACTTTCAAACCAATAAATTCTGGATCTACCAACATAATGATTAATATCATACAACTATTTCACTGTTATCTGTGAAGAGATGCTGTGGAACAAGGGCTATGTTCACAAAGTGATACTGCATGCTAAGGTATGCTAAGGAAACAATTAACCATGGGCACTGTAAGGTAACAAAATACTAACTTGTCTTCTTCCAAAGTACAAATGTAGTGTGAAAGACAAGTTTACTCTCATAAGAAGAGCAGCTGTAATGTGCTGCACATTTGGCATACATTCGTCATTTGTTATCTCTAATGGCAAGCCAGATGATTGCTCATAATGAGAACTATCATAAATGTTGTCTTAAGGACAACATGAAAAATAATCAAAAAGCAAAATTTCCCTTGACAATACCACATGCATACCACTGCCTTCATGAATCTGACTGATTTGTGTTTAATTGTTTCACATGCCAAATCTATTCCAGGTTTATGAATTGTTGTTTCAAATTGAAGACTTTTGCACCTAGGTATTTTCATAAAATTCACTTTGATTTGCTCGAAACACCAGCTTTTTTGTGAAGTTAGATCTAATGTTTTTAAGTAGTTTCATATCCTTTGACTTTATAAATACCTAGTTGTACTTAAAGTGAAACCTCAAATCAGATGTTACTGTTACCCTTGACTTGATGTTTCAAAGGTCTACAGAGTAGTCACCTTTAGAGGCAAGTAAGAAATGTCGTTCATGTTTTCCCAGTTGTCTGGTTTCTTGAGCCACCATTTCTAGGCATTGTAGTAAGATTATAGATCACAGGTATGTGTGGGTGTTAACTTTTTAACACCACATTTTTTGAAAGAAATTATAAATTAATCAATCTGTTCATACATCTAATCTTCATCGTATTAAACTGCAGCTATACATGTGGTTGGAGTTTAAAAGGTTAAGTGTGGTTCCACTGTTTATTGGTGTCTGTGTGGGCTAGTCTCTTTGGTGAGTATAATTATATGGGTGGTAGCACATATAACTGGAAGGCAAGAGGACTGCCAAAAAAAGTGTTCCCAAATTGATATCATTTATAGGTCCTTGTGTTCATGGCAGCAACCCTTGGCTGACAGAGCTGTCTTGGATTATGGTTAATAGCCAATTGAAATTTATGTTCTCTGAACAGTGTCAGTCCTTTGAAAATCAAACAGGAGTTGGAAATTTAAGAAAGTTCTTTGGGCAATGCAGTTGAAAGAATACTTGAACTAAGTTGTTAAGAATGAACACAGTTTTCAAGACCCCAGTTCTTCTTGTAAGAAAAAATAGATTCATCTTTTTATTTCCTGCTGCTAATGCTACATTGCCATTTTTGAATGGTAAAAAATCTCTTCATGGCACTGATAAGCAGTTACTCTTAATCTAAGCTTACAGTTTTTGGCTTCAGGAAAATATTTGTCAAGGATTTTGTCTCTTCAGAGAACACAAAACACATGTACCAACAAAAAAGAATCAGGAGTTTAAGAAATATTCAAAGAAAATGTTTACAAAAGAACACAAATGATCTACAGTCCTGTTAAAGGCACACATAAGCCGGCACTACCATTAGCTTAGAGACCTATAAATTTCATTGCTAACAACATCATTCTGAGAACACTTTTCATGACTCAAATGTTATGGGTGCCTACAGTCCAGTTATGTAGAGGCCAGTGGTAAGCATGGTGCTATTATTTGTTACATGTCAGTATTTGTGCAAATAGTTGTGATCTATAGACTGCAATGTGAATGACTAACTGCCAACTTATACTGGATGAATTTAATACCATGTTACAACCATTATTCAGATCCAAGAATCAAAATTCCTCATAAATTGCTTATTAGTAAACTGTCATTGTTCTTGTTTTATTTAACAATGCAAAACTGTAATTGAAGAACCACGCAGAAAACGTATTCAAAAGATGAAAATCAAGGCCCAGCAAAAAATTCATTAGACAGGCATTTTTATGTCAAAAGGTTTATTAAGAGCTGTTTTGTTGCTTAAGCTGCAACATCATCACAGAATGAAACATAATACAATAAAACAATTACTAAACTATTATTACAGGTTGATTGGCATGAATTTAGCATTTGAAAGGAATTAGGAAGTGATCAGTTGTCAGAGGTGGCAAAGAGGGTCAAGGAATCAGAATAAGGAAAGAGGAACTGAACTTGATTGAGAGTTGAGAGTAGGATTGAGTTTGAATGCTAATCATCCTGTAATAATATTTTAATAATTGTTTTATCATATTATGTTTCATTCTCAGATGATGTTGCATCTTAAGCAACAAAACATTAGATCTTTATAAAACTTTTGACACCAAAATGCCTGTCTTACCAATATTTTGCTGGGGCTTGATTTTCATCCTTTGAATGCATAACTGGGGATCACTAATAGCCCTTTCATTTTCAAAATGGACTTCATTTAAGTTGTCAAGAAATCAGATTATAATCTTGCTTTCGAATTCCATAATAAAGTATAAAACATAATCCAAAAATTAACATCTTGAAACTTGAGATACAAGTTAAAACAAGATGAAGACAGGTGCAGTAATATTTTGACTTTATTGCAAAGTCATTATCAAACCAACTAAGTTTACAAAACATGCTGAGATCTATATATAGATAGAGGATGATGTCATCACTTATTTGCATGCTAAGAAGGTAATAAAGAGCTTAAGAGAGTGCTAATGTGGATTGACAAGTAATATCACAGGAAGAGATAAAGCTACAATGGTGCAATGACACTAGAGAAAAAGTGAGAGCTCTTTGCTAGCTTTTATACCATTATTTATTTCAGGTTTATTTTAATTGATTAAAAGAGCCACCAGTATAATTAAATATAATAAACCTGAAGTAAATAATGGTATAAAAGCTAGCAAAGAGCTCTCACTATTTCGCTAGTGTCATCACACCATTGTAACTTTATCTCTTCCTGTGATATTACTGGTTAATCCCTATTATCACCCTCTTAAGCTCTTAATTACCTTCTCAGCATGTAAATAAGTGATGACATCATCCTTTATGTATATAAAGATCTCGGCATGTTTTGTAAACTTAGTTGGTTTGATGATGACTTTGCAATAAAGTTGAAATATTACCACACCTGTCTTTGTCTTGTTTTAACTTGTATCTCAAGTTTCAAGATGTTAATTTTCAGATTATGTTTTATACTTTACTTTTTAAAATTGTCGGCTGGTTATGGTTTTTGGTCGGAATTCCATTATGCTGATTGACTTGAACCAAAATAAAATGAAAGCCACAGAAATGGTAGTCACAAGGGGCCCCACAATGTAAGTTCAATGCAACAAATATTACACATCAATTGCCTAATTCAATCATATTCAGACCACTAATTGACTGAAGTATTCCCTTGATGTTTTGTTTTATTTTATATTTTTTGAAACTGCAATGTAGTAGTTCACAATGTTACAGTTAAAGGTTTTATAAAATGGCCAACTTTTTTCTTGAATCATTATGTGGGAACATAAAAATAATACTTATCATGATACTTGTATTCTGACATGTTTGAGGAAGTTGATCATCCAGGTTAGTGTAGTCTTGAGAAAGACTGTTGGTTGAAGTGACTGACGTTTCAACAGCCCTAGAGGCGGTCGTCTTCAGAATCAAAAGGAGAGTAAATACAGGCGAACCTGACATTTACTCTCCTTTTGATTCTGAAGATGACCGCCGCTAAGGCTGTCGAAACGTCAGTCACTTCAACCAACAGTCTTTCTCAAGATTACACTAACCTGGATGATCAACTTCCTCAAACATGTCACAATTCTCCCAGGTTCAAACCATTTACTTTAATACTTGTATTCTTTCACACATAAATATTACTTGTCATCCTGTGCATGGATGTATGTCAGGGAGAAATTAATTGCTTTGCCTATCATCCTGCACGCCTACCATGTGACTGCAAGAGTCAGAGTAGCTGGTCATAACTTCAGTAGAGCACTTCTTATTTGAAGGTTATGTTTTGCTTTGACAAGTCTTGTAATTACTACTTAGCATATGTTATAACCTCACATTTCAAACAATTTAAATTTGGCATCTGGCACTTATGTCCATTTGAAGAAATATTTCATCACCACATGGTCCAATTTGCAAAAGCCCCAGTATGAATACTTTTCATCTCTGTGTTGTCCATTTTACCATGCACTTGGTTTAGGTGTTCAATTTTTTTTTCAAGAGATTCACACAAAAAGAAAAACTGTGCAAAATCCACCATTTCCAACTTAAGACCTCAACAATAAAACACATTTATATTACAAAGTATGACATGTATAGCCATCAGGCTTCATACTCTTTCTCTATTTCAGCCAGGGCTCAAATTCTATCATGGCCCTCATGGGCATGGCTTCTGAAAACCAAAAATGGGCATTGATTAAATGAAGATGGACTCAAAAAACCAAGCCCACTTTAGGCCTCAATGTAGACCTTACGAAAGTACACACACTTCTTGCTAGCAGGATAAATTTCTGGCTAAATTTGCTTTATTTATGAGTTAGGTTTCCTGACAGTGTGCAATCCAGTTATTTGTATAAATCTTTTTGGTTTTGTATCAAGCATAATGCACCTAACAATTTTTTATAAACCAGCTAACACTGCCATTAACTGTTTTTATGAAACAGTCACAGCTAGTAGAGTCAATTTAGGAGAGCAAAGTTAATAAGCATTCCAGAAAAAGTGGCAGCAGAACCCAAGAGCAACAACTAAAAAAAAAACAGAATTGAGACTGGCTAGAATATAACTGGATAAAATTGAAGTGAACTTCCTATTGTTGCTTATTCAGTGTTTATTATTTGAGGCCTATATAAATGGCACATGCACATACGTGTCTTGCAGTTAAATACAGTGCTGTGCAATTTCATTGGTTCAACAAATGGACAGGCTGAAGGCTTGTATGTTGAAACACAAACCAATCAAAACTCTTCAGTATAAGTTGGTCCTCTAAATTAATGTTTGAAAGTAATAAACTGTATATACAACCAAATACTTGGGCTTAGTAAAAATGAAAATGGCTCTGGATAGAAAAAATTCAATTTAATCCCTGCTAAGCACTTTCCAGGTTTTGAAGTAGTCAACATTTTTAGGTGCTTCATGATGCACAACAGTTTTTTGGTTTGATGTTTAAAACTTTTAATGGTTCATCCCTGTGATAGGTAAAGTGTCATGATCTGACATTTGCCCTTGAATGGGTTAATAATGATCATTTTTATGGTTATTTGCATAATACCCAATTCTTAATCAGTTTATTTTTGTTGCTCAAAAACTTGCAAACTAATTTAGAATGAATAACCAAACTGGAATGTAGACTGCTACATTCCAGGGTTAATACTGAATTTTTAATAAAAACTTCACGACAAAACTGCTGTTATAGTCTGCAATTTGTTAGCATTAAGTGGTTACTGGCAAACTAAAAACCCTCTTTTCCACCTAATTTCTTGATTGCAAGAAAAGGTGCACTTATACTCTAGATATTTGGTAGAAGTTTATCACATACCAAATATGACAAGATAGCTAAATTTTATGGAATTGCAGCATACAGATTCCTAATATGTAGGTGCAGTCGAGGTCTTCATTTTAGGTTGAGCAGTATATTTTGGAAGAAGAAAGAGTTCGTTTGACCATGAAATGTTGACTATGCTGTCATACATGTATGTCAATGACCAGAGAATTTAAAATTTCAATTTGAAAATTTCAGGATGTAGGATGCCCGTGCGTACTCTAGAAACGTTATTTCGGAGCAAAAATAACGCCATTTATTAAATTTATCCGAGAAAGACAATTGTACGCCAGTACTCCAATAGGTGGCCTGCTCCCAAGCCGGATATCTCCGTTTCTATCTACATAAAATGCAGTCTTCCTAGCTAAAAAAAGGCGCCCACTTCCAATTACTTTCGTGTAATATGAAACTAGTTCTGGCTTGACTTAAACTCTCGACTAAAACATCAAACAATCTTATGACACGTGTAGCGGATCAAAAGCAAGTGCGGCTTGAGCATTGAACATTCTTGAGTCGCTTTCCTGCTTTTACTTAGCGAGTCGAAACAAAATTTTAAATCACGAAATAACAATGAAAACATTCTGATAGAAAGCAATGTCAATAACGATAACTAACCATCTACAAGAAAGCTTTTACAGCCCTACACGTGAAATGTCAACGATAAGATTATAAGAATTAACAAACCTTTTTGACCGAAGCAAACTGTGAAAGATTCATTCCACTTTTCAGCATTCTTTTCTGCCTGCCATGAACGGAATTTAAAAGATAAACCCTGTTCAAAAGAGCAAAAATAGTAAGGTAAGTTCACTCGAATCAAATAGATCGTCACATGCAAACTTAGTCAGAGCAATCTTCGTTCTGAATGCAGGTGACAACAAGACGAAGCAGTATGCTTCCTACCTTCAACTTCTCGATGTTTGCATGATTGAGAAGTTCACAACGACCATTTGAGGTTTTAAATTCACAGGTAAAGTCACTAGTTAAAAAGGGCGCCATGTTGTATGCGAATTTCTACTTCTAGTCATGGTCATGCTTCGAGTTGGGCGCCAAAATGATCCAAACCCCAAGGGACGAAAATCAGTCTAAAGATTGGCTAAACCTAGTTGTCCACGGGGATTGACCTATCACATTCCAGCGTGTTTCTTGAGAATCCAAGTTTAAGTCAAGATACCACCAAAGAATAAGTTTGTCGAAAGTATTATTATTGGAGAAATAAACATAATTACTCAAAACAACTGGAATAAAAAAACTGGACTAAACAGCCCGTACCTCGGATACGAAATGACCCATTTAAAGCCTAACTTTAGACGGCTCGATGTAAATTTTTTCTCGACAAAATTTCATGCATGTGAGAGTGGAAAAAAAACCTGGAGAAAGAACCACAGATAAAAATTGAGCTGAGAAGGATGAAAAGTTGACATGTTTCACAATAATGGTTCATAATGTTGATACAGAAACCTCAGGTCACGTAACGCATGCTGATCAATTGAACCTTCAGACATCTGTAAAACTATTATTACCCTGTGCCTGATTCCTGATAACCAAATGGTTAATTTATCCCAAATAGTTTCTTAGCATTGAAGCTTTGGGAACACTTTCATGTTATTTGTCTTGTACAGACTGAATATACAAATCCTACATTCTCATTGTGTGCATTGTAGAGCAAGAAAAAGGAGCACAAAACTCAATTATGTAATGGACTTAAGAAATTGAAATTTAATAATCAGTTATCATATCAGATTATAAAGCAACCGAATTACCCCTATTGGGATATATTTGCAGCCATCGGATGGCCACTGCTTTACCTTGCCATGATATAACTACCATGTAATGGCATTGGCTAAACTAACTGTTCTACTGCTGGTAAAACGTTTCCTCTTGGGTGAAAGAAAAATAACAGATGTGCCTATATACAATCTGTAGAGGGACATGATGAATAACTGTGAATTAGGATGGGAAAAATGATTTGTGAAAATGACAGCTGCTTTTGTTGGCAACTGCTACTAAATATTAACCAGTAAGGGTAAGCACTCCATTGTGCTGTATAAATTTCTCTGGTGTTAGTTGAAATAAAGTTCTAAGACTATACACCCATGCCCGCTAACAGGTTAATCAAGTTTGTAGTTAAACTGCCAAAGGTGTGGCACCCAACTCTGCTCAATAAATTCAGTTAGGATTACCAAAAAACATTTGTAAAAGTGCACCCCTGGCCCTGAATGGGTTAAATACTGTAACAAAGAGGTCCTATCAAGTTTTGCTTCTGTGCATTGAAAGTTGATGAACAAGAACAGCTTCTTTCCAACACGGGTGACTAGCAGTTTTGTTGCTAAGGACTAACCTTGGTTGTAAAGTAAAGTTATGAAAAAAATTATGTCAGGTTCGATTTCTTTAGTGGTGAGAATGTCTAATTTTTTAGATACTGATTTACAGTGGCATTTGAAATTTGGATGAGTCCCAAAACCTATTGAAAGTGAGCATAGTTTTAACTGACAGGCCTTTAGCCCCTCCAACAAAACATAGCAGTGAATAAAACAATTTGTTGCAGCTTAGAGAATGAGCAGAATAAAATGTTGATAGGAGCAATAAGATGTAAGGAGTAACTGTCTTGTACATCAACTCATGTTTAAGTTGTATTATATTGTATTGAAGTGATAAAAAAAGAAATGGCAATGGCTTGTTTGGAATGGGTCAATTGTAATTTGCAGGCAATGCAGGTATGAAGAATAGGTCAGCTGTTACAATATAAACAGGGGTTGTTAGTCAATGGGTTATGGAGTTGTGTCCAGTATAAGTATTAGTGTTTGGTTTTGTGTTAATATAGTTGATGGTGATTGCATTACATGTAATTTCGTATCACATTATGTTAAGCTGGGTTAGCTATGATTCTGATCTGACACTGATGCATGGCTAACAGCGCTGTTTGTAAAGTGTTTGTGATGAGGATGCTTCCCCTTTATAGGAGAAATGATGTGGTGTTAGCCAAAGTAAAATTATAGAAGACTAACAGTGGTGGAGAGATTATTGTTGAAGTTGTGCTAAGAGTTTGCAGGGCAAGATTTTGAGCCTGCTGTATGAATGATGAGTTTTGAAGAGAGAGAAGATGTGTAAAGGTATTATTTGTTGTCTTTGTTTCAGTTATATAAGAGGAGAAGATGTAGTTTACAGTTTCTTTGTCAATGAGTAAAGACATGTGATAGGTAATGTAAATGATAATTAATAAAGGTAAAGGATTAAAAAAAAGAAATGACCATACCAAGTATTGTTTCCATGAGGTGATCTTATTGTTTGCAGATGTTTAGTTGATGATGAGAAAGCTGAAAAAAGAATGAAATGATTTTAGGCTAGAATAAAGTTGTGATGAAAATTGATTATAAGATGGTGATTAAGAGTGGTTGAGTGATTGAGATAGAGTGAGTAAGATATAAATTGGGTTTGTTAAAGAAGAGGCATTTAAGGTGCTGAATTGGTAAGTGAAATGCATGGATATGTAGGAAGTGGTGTATGAGGTGTGATTATTTGAGAGCATGATGGAGAAATGAAAATGACAGCTGATTTTGTTGGCAACTGCTACTAAATATTAACAAGTAACGGCAAGCAATCTCTGGTGTTAGTTCAAGTAAAGCTCTGAGACTATACAGCCATTCCCACGAATGGGTTAACCAAGTTAGCTGTTAACCTGCCAGAGGTCTGGCACCCTACTCTGCTCAATAAATTCAGGCAAGATTAGGAAAAATAAATTTGTAAAAGTGCACCAGCAATGGTGATTATAAATTTCAGTGCAAATGACAAATCTCAGTTGTAAGATGAAGTTACGAATAAAATTGTAAATAGAAAAGAATTATACAGTGGTGAGAATAAACAAATTTCTAGATACATTTATACACTGCCATTTAACATTTGGGATATGCCTTTTGGCCCCTCAAACAAAACATATCACTCAAGCAATTCATTGCAGCAGTCTAAGTTAGAAAATGGCCATAATTATATGCTAGAAGCAGCAATGAAATATGAGGAATAACTGTGTTGCATAGCAGGTCATGTTTGTGTATTGTATTGCATTGCATTGTGTTTTTGTTTAGTCATACTAGAGCATGCTGCTTAGTGGATAGATAGTGAATGGTCATTGCATTATACATTATTCTGTATCACACTATATGATGCTGGTGTATTTTAATAGTGGCTAATGGTGTTCTCTGTTAACCATTTGTGAGCAAAATGGGTTGCATTTCCAGGTAAATTCACATGGTGTGAGGGAAAGTTAAATAAGGTGATGTTAGCCAAGTAAAATTGTATAAGAGTAATGATGGTGAGAATTAGAGTTGAGGTAGTTTGTAATGTTTGTGAGGCAAGATTTTAACACTTTGCTAGCTATGTGTTGCATATGAATGATGATTATTGATGAGAAGTAAGACATGTAAAGATATTTGTTGTGCCTGTATAAGGTAGGTAAGAGAAAAAAGTTGTAATTTTCATATTAGTCACTAAGAGGCAATGCAATTGAGAATTAGTAAAGGTAGAAGATTGAAGAAAAAGGTAATCACACCAAGTGTTGTTTCAAAGAGGTGATGTTCTTGTTTGCACATGTTTTGTGGTGAATGGGAAATGTAAGCTGTAAAATAGATTTGCAGAATTGAGTAGTAAATCATGATTAAGAGTGGTTCACTGACTAGAAGTGTTAAATGAATTGAGATAATTGTGAGGAAGATAATGGGGGAGAAATGAATTGAGTTTGTTAAATAAGAGGCGTTTGGGGTGATGAGTTTGTAAGTGTAATAAGTGTGATGAGTGCAAAAGATGGTAAAGAAAATGATTTTGTGATTTTGAATTTTTGTGTGATAGTGTATTTATTTGTTTGGGAATGTATGAAACGATAAAGAAGGATTAAATTTGAGATTTATTTAGGTGGGTAAAAGAAGTAAAAATAAAAATAAGATAGGATAAAAAAATACTTAGGAGAAAGTGAAACAGTTTGAAGGGTTGATGTGACCAGCGGTCGGTTTTGATTTTGGCGCGCGTTTTGATTGTTTTCTTTGCGAGAGACGTTAGCAATGGCGGTCGGTCGCAGGATTTGCGGCTGTTCGTTCATGCATGAAATTCGGCTCTTTGTAACAGTCGTAGCTGGCCTAATGGACATCATGCAAAGTCCGAGGATGGCCGATCTGCCACAAGCCTTTCAAAGAACCGAGAGGTGCCTTTACTTGTCGGGAATTCGTTTCCGACAGTGGGCGTTCTCGGCAGAGGCGCGACTAAGAGTCGAAATAAGTTTATGGCTGTAAGTGTTGTAAAAAATTTTTTTAAAAATTTAGACTATGATATCTTTGAGATATGATAGTAGGTCTCTCGCGTAGGATATGTTTGGGTTTGCGATTTGGACCCCGAATTAGACATATATATATATATATATATATATATATATATATATATATAAATGTGTATATATGTATGTTTGATGCTGAAACAGGGTGCTGTGGAAGGTATCAGAAATATCCCATAATGCACTACAGGCATGGCATATATTAAGTAAGGCAAGGCCGTGTCGTGCGTGATCGATGCGTGCCGTCGTGCACGCCTTAACGATGAGCCAATCCACGCGTTCGTTTACGCGATCGGAAAAAGGGCGGAGTGAACGAGCCGTCTCTTAGTAACCGGCAAGGAAAAATTAAAGCTTAATCGTCGACCAACGATTTAAAGTCTTTCGTGCAGCAGAATTTAACATCTTTAAAGAGAAAACATGCCAGCAGACTGGAGGAGCACGTCAATCATTCTCTCCCATCTACCCTAATGTATTTGTTGACGAGAAAAAGTGTCGGCTTTCGAATCGACAGTTACGAATCGAGCGCACCAAGAATGGCGACCGACTTGGTCGATCTTTCGCTACCTACCCGGTTTAATAAACGAGCCGATCTTATGAAAACATATCGCAAAAGACCTGAGCGTGACGAGCTAGCCCAGCCGATCCCATCTGGTCATCATCTTATGCATGAACGACTCCACAAAATCTTTTCGCTCGAGGGAAAGTGATACGCGTCTCGCTACACCATACGGCCGTAGACAGATGGAAACGGTCGAAACGCGGAAGCCTAAATTGCACGAGTATGCTTGCGAGTAGGGGACCGTTCGTTGGTTTATCAAGAGTTAGTATTTGAGTTAGGATAAGTCTAACAAAGCCTAACAGAGTCTAACAAAGTATAACAAAGTCTAACAAAGGATAACAAAGGATAACAAAGCTTGACAAGGTCTACCAAAGTCTGACAAAGCCTAACAAAATCTAACAAAGTCTAAAAAAGGCTAACAAAGCTTAAAGTCTAACAAAGTCTGACAAAGCTTAACAAAAGTCTAATAAAGTCCAACAAAGTCTAACAAAGCTTAACAAAGTCTAGCAAAGTCTGACAAAGTCTAACAAAGCTTAACAAAGTCTAACAAAGCTTAACAAAGTCTAACAAAGCTTAACAAAGCTTAACAAAGTCTAACAAAGCTTAAGAGAGCTTAACAAAGTCTAACAAAGCTTAACAAAGTCTAACAAAGTCTAACTAAGCTTAACAAAGTCTAACAAAGCTTAACAAAGTCCAACAAGCCTTAACAAAGTCCAACAAGCCTTAACAAAGCTTAACAAAGTCCAACAAGCCTTAACAAAGTCCAACAAGCCTTAACAAAGTCTAACAAGGCTTAACAAAGTCTAACAAAGCTTAACAAAGTCCAACAAAGCTTAACAAAGTCCAACAAAGCCTAACAAGGATTAACAAAGTCTAACAAGGATTAACAAAGTCTAACAAAGCTTAACAAAGTCTAACAAAGTCTAACCAAAGCCTTAACCAAACCCTTAACCAAAGCCTTAACCTAAGCCTTAACCAAATCCTTAACCAAAGCCTTAACCTAAGCCTTAACCAAATCCTTAGCCAAAGCCTTAGCCAAAACCTTAAGCAAAGCCTTAAGCAAAGCCTTAAGCAAAGCCTTAGCCAAAGCCTTAAGCAAAGCCTTAGCCAAAGCCTTAAGCAAAGCCTTAGCCAAAGCCTCAACCAAAGCCTTAACCAAAGCCTTAGCCAAAGCCTCAACCAAAGCCTTAGCCAAAGCCTCAACCAAAGCCTTAACCCAAGCCTTAACCAAAGCCTTAACCAAAGCCTACTAATCCAATCTTAAACAAACCTATGACCAAAGATGTGGCGAATAATATTCGGTTCCAATCACCCCCAAGCCTCTATCTGCACTTACCAAGACATATGCCTAAGGTCTCTCCCTATAGGAGACTCCATTGTTTTTGCTCGAGGGAAAGTGATACCTATCTTACTAGCACACACAGATTGAAACAGCCCAACCCCACAAGCCTAAACTGAAGGAGTATGGATTAAAAATGACTTCTTACTCTATATTGTACGTTTATACTTAAGATAATAAAATCCTAGCAAAGCCTAACCAAAGTTTAACAAACCCTAACCAAAGTTTAACAATAGTCTAAAACCTTAACCAAAGTTTAACAATAGTCTAAAACCCTAACCAAATCTGTCTGTCCATCTGTCTGTCCATCTGTCTGTCTGTCTGTCCATCTGTCTGTCTGTCTGTTTGTCTGTCTGTCTGTCTGTCTGTCTGTTTGTCTGTATGTCTGTCTGTCTGTCTGTCTGTCTGTTTGTCTTTCTTTCTGTCTGTCTGTTTATCTGTTTGTTTTTTCTCTGTCTGTTTATCTGTCTGTTTGTCTGTCAGTCTGTTTGTCTGTTTGTCTGTCAGTCTGTTTGTCTGTTTGTCTGTCTCTATTTTTTCTGTCTGTTTGTCTGTCTGTTTGTCTGTCTGTCTATATTGTCTGTTTGTCTGACTGTCTGTTTGTCTACATGTCTGTTTGTCTGTCTGTTTGTTTGTTTTTTTCTGTCTGTTTGTCTGTTTGTCTGTCTGTTTGTTTATTTTTTCTGTCTGTTTGTCTGTTTGTCTGTCTGTTTGCCTATTTTTTCTGTCTGTCTGTCTGTTTGTCTATCTGTCTATTTTTCCGTCTGTTTGTTTGTCTGTCTTTCATTCTTTTTGTCTGTCTGTCTTTTTGTCTGTCTTTCTATCTTTTTGTCTGTCGGTCTTTTTGTCTGTCTGTCTGTTTGTCTGTCTGTTTGTCTGTCTATCTGTCTGTCTGTCTGTCTATTTTGTCTGTTTTTCTGTCTATCTGTTTGTATATTTGTCTGTTTGTCTATTTTGTCTGTCTGTCTGTTTGTCTATCTGCCTGTCTGTCTGGATGTCTGTTTATCTGTCTGTTTGTCTGTCTGTTTGTTTCTGTTTGTCTGTCTGTTTGTTTTCCTGTCTGTTTGCCTATTTTTTTCTGTCTGTTTGTCTGTTTGTCTGTTTGTCTGTTTGTCTGTTTGTCTGTTTGTCTGTTTGTCTGTTTGTCTGTTTGTCTGTTTTCTCTGTCTGTTTGTCTATCTTTTTGTCTATCTATTTTCTGTCTGTCCAAAATCCTAACCAAATCCTAACCAAATCCTAAGCAAATCCTAACCAAACCCTAACCAAACCCTAACCAAATCCTAACCAAATCCTAACCAAATCCTAACCAAATCCTAACCAAATCCTAACCAAACCCTAACCAAACCCTAACCAAACCCTGACCAAACCCTAACCAAACCCTGACCAAACCCTAACCAAAGGCTAAACAAAGCTTACTAATGCAATCTTATACAAACGTATGACCAAAGATGTAGTGTATAGTATTTGGTTACAATCTTATGCAAGCCTTGTCATAAACAATTATAGAGCCAGACCAAGCAACCCCAAGCCTTTACCGTTTTTGCTCGAAGGAAAGCGATACCTATCTTACTACAGCACACACAGATAGACATACAAAAAATCAAACAGACAGACAAACAGAAAGACAAATAGACAGAAAAACAGACAGACAAACAGACAAACAGACAGACAAACAGACAGACAAACAGACAAACAGAAAGACAAACAGAAAGACAAACAGACAAACTGACAGACAAACAGACAGAGAGACAAACAGACAGACAGACATACAGACAAACAGACAGACAGACACACAGACAGACAAACAGACAGACAGAGAGAGACAAACAGACAGACATACAGACAGACAAACAAACAGATGGACAGACACACAGAAAAACATACAGACAAACAAACAGACAGACAGACAGAAAGACAGACAAACAGACAAACAGACTGACAGACAAACAGACAGAAAAAACGACAGACAAACAGAAAGACAAACAGACAGAAAAACAGACAGACAAAATAAGGAGAAACAGACAAACAGACAAACAGACAGACAAAAAGACAGACAAACAGACAGCCAGACAGAAAGACAGACAGACAAATAGACAGACAAACTGACAGACAAACAGACATACAGACATAAAGACATACAGACAGACAAACTGACAGACAAACTGACAGACAGAAAAACAGACAGAAAAACAGACAGACAAACTGACAGACAAACAGACAAACAGACAGGCAGACAAACAGACAGACAGACAGACAGACAGACAGACAGACAAACAGACAGACATACTGACAAAAAGACAGACAAACAGACAGACATACAGACAAAAAGACAGACAAACAGACAGACAGAAAGACAGACAGACAGACAAATAGATAGAAAAACAGACAGACAGACAGATTGAAAGACTGACAGACAGACAAATAGACAGATAAACAGATGGATAAACAGACAGACAAACAGATGGACAAACAGACAGACAAACAGATGACAAACAGATGACAAACAGACAGACCGACAGACAGGTAGACAAACATACAGACAACAGACAAACAAACAGACAGACAAACAGACAGACAAACAGACAGACAGACAGACAAACTGATAGAAAGATATACATACAGACAGACAGACAGACAAACAGACAGACAAACAGACAGACAGACAGACAGGCATTCAGACAGACAAACTTACAGACAGACAAACAGACAGACAAACAGACAGACAAACAGAAAGACACACCGACAGACAGACAGACAAACATACATACAAACATACAGACAAACATACAGACAAATATACAGACAAACAGACAGAAAAACAGACAGACAAACAGACAGAAAAACAGACAGAAAAACAGACAGACAAACAGAGAGACAAAAAGACAGACAGACAGACAGACTGACAGACAAACAGACAGAGAGACAAAACAGACAGAAAGACAAACAGACAAACAAACAGACATACAGACAGACAACAGACAAACAGACAGACAGACAATCAGACAGACAGACAAACAGACAGACAGACAAACAGACAGACAGACAAACAGACAGACAGACAAACAGACAGACAGACAAACAGACAGACAGACAAACAGACAGACAGACAAACAGACAGACAGACAATCAGACAGACAGACAAACAGACAGACAGACAAACAGACAGACAAACAGACAGACAGACAAACAGACAAACAGACAGACAAACAGACAGACAGACAAACAGATAGACAAATAAACAGACAAACGGACAGCAGACAAAAACAGACAGAAAAATAGACAGATAAACAGATAAACAGACAAACAGACAAACAGACAAGCAGAAAAAATAGACAGACATAGAGACAGACAGAAAAACAGATAGAGAAACAAACAGACAAACAGAAAGACAAACCGACAAACTGAAAGAAAAACGGATATACAAACAGACAAATAGATAGATAGATAGATAGATAGAAAAGACAGACAAACAGATAGATAAACAGAAACACAAACAGACAGACAAACAAACAGGCAGATAGACAGAAAAGACAGATAAACAGACAGATAGAAAAAAGACAGACAAACAGACAAACAGATAGACAAATAGAAAGACAAACAAACAGACATACAGACAAACAAACTGACAGGAAAACAGACAAACAAACTGACAGACAAACAGAAAGACAAACAGACAGACAAAAAGAACAAACAGAAAGACAAATAGATAAAGAAATAGAGCCAAACAGAGAAAGAAAGAGACAAAGATAGACAGACAAATAGACAGATAGATATACACAGAGAAAAGCAGATGGTCAAAAATACATAAAAAAAAAATTTTTTGGGAGTTCAGGAACAGTTTAAAGTTAAGCTGTAGTTTTTCTTAAAATTGTCTGAAAAATATACAAAACCATTATTTGGAGTTAAGCTGTGGTATAAACTTACACAAGGGTATAAGTCTTAAAATTGTCTTAAATATATAAAAAACCGGTTTTGGGAGTTAAGCCGCAGTTTAAAGTTAAACCGAGGTTTAAGTCTTAAAATGGTCAGAAAATCATAAAAAACAATTTTTAGGAGTTAAGCCGTGGTTTAAAGTTAAGCCGAGGTTTAAGTCTTAAAATGGTCTGAAATATATAAAAAACTGATTTTCGGAGTTAAGCCGCGGTTTAAAGTTAAGCCGAGGTTTAAGTCTTAAAATGGTATGAAATATATAAAAAACTGATTTTCGGAGTTAAGCCGCGGTTTAAAGTTAAGTCGGGGTTTAAGTATTAAAATGGTCTGAAATGTATAAAAAACCGATTTTCGTAGTTAAGCCGCGGTTTAAAGTTAAGCCGGGGTTTAAATCTTAATATAGCCTGAAATGCATAAAAAACCGATTTTCTGAGTTAATCCGCGGTTTAAAGTTAAGCCGAGGTTTAAGTCTTAAAATAGCCTGAAATGCATAAAAACCTGATTTCGAGAGTTAAGCCGCGGTTTAAAGTTAAGCCGGGGTTTAAGTCTTAAAATGGTCTTAAATGTATAAAAAACCGATTTTCTTAGTTAAGCCGCGGTTTAAAGTTAAGGCGAGGTTTAAGTCTTAAAATGGTCTGAAATGCATAAAAAAACCGATTTGGGAGTTAAGCCGCGGTTTAAAGTTAAGCCGAGGTTTAAATCTTATAATTGCCTGAAATGCATAAAAAACCGATTTTCTGAGTTAAGCCGCGGTTTAAAGTTAAGCCGGGGTTTAAGTCTTAAAATAGCCTGAAATGCATAAAAAACCGATTTTCTTAGTTAAGCCGCAGTTTAAAGTTAAACCGGGGTTTAAGTCTTAAAATAGCCTGAAATGCATAAAAAACCGATTTTCTGAGTTAAGCCGCGGTTTAAAGTTAAGCCGGGGTTTAAGTCTTAAAATAGCCTGAAATGTATAAAAAACCGAATTTCGGAGTTCAGTCGCGGTTTAAAGTTAAGCCGTGGTTTAAGTCTTAAAATGGTCTGAAATGCATAAAAAACAGATTTTGGGAGTTAAACCGCGGTTTAAAGTTAAGCCGAGGTTTAAGTCTTAAAATGGTCTGAAATATATAAAAAAAAGGTTTTGGGAGTTAAGACGCGGTTTAAAGTTAAGCCGGGGTTTAAGTCTTAAAATGGTCTGAAATGTATAAAAAACGAATTTTCGGAGTTAAGCCGCGGTTTAAAGTTAAGCCGGGGTTTAAGTCTTAAAATGGTCTGAAATGTATAAAAAACTGATTTTCGTAGTTAAGCCGCGGTTTAAGGTTTAGCAGGGGTTTAAGTCTTAAAATGGTCTGAAATGTATAAAAAACCGATTTTGGGAGTTAAGCCGCGGTTTAAAGTTAAGCAGAGGTTTAAGTTTTAAAATAGTCTGAAATGGATAAAAAACCGATTTTCGGAGTTAAGCCGCGGTTTAAAGGTAAGGCAGGGTTTAAGTCTTAAAATGTTCTGAAATGTATAAAAAACAGATTTTCGTAGTTAAGCCGCGGTTTAAAGTTAAGCCGAGGATTAAGTCTTAAAATGGTCTGAAATGCATAAAAAACAGATTTTGGGAGTTAAGCCGCGGTTTAAAGTTAAGCCGAGGTTTAAGTCTTAAAATGGCCTGAAATGTATAAAAAACTGATTTTGAGAGTTAAGCCGCGGTTTAAAGTTAAGCCGGGGTTTAAGTCTTAAAATAGCCTGAAATGCATAGAAAACGGATTTTCTGAGTTAAGCCGCGGTTTTAAGTTAAGCCGAGGTTTAAGGCTTAAAATGGTCTGAAATGCATAAAAAACTGATTTTGAGAGTTAAGCTGCGGTTTAAAGTTAAGCCGAGGTTTAAGTTTTAAAATAGCCTGAAATGTATAAAAAACCGATTTTGGGAGTTAAGCCGCGGTTTAAAGTTAAGCCGAGGTTTAAGTCTTAAAATGGTCTGAAATGGATAAAAAACCGATTTTGGGAGTTAAGCCGCGGTTTAAAGTTAAGCCGAGGTTAATGTCTTAAAATGGTCTGAAATGTATAAAAAACCGATTTTGGGATTAAAGCCGCGGTTTAAAGTTAAGCCAATGTTTAAGTCATAAAATGGTGTGAAATGCTTTAAGGTTAGGGTTTTTAGTTAGGTTAAGGTTAAGTGAAATGCTTTAGGGTTAGGGTTAGGGTTAGGGTTAGGGTTAGGTTAGGGTTAGGGTTAGGGTTAGGGTTAGGGTTAGGGTTAGGGTTAGGGTTAGGGTTAGGGTTAGGGTTAGGGTTAGGGTTAGGGTTAGGGTTAGGGTTAGGGTTAGGGTTAGGGTTAGGGTTAGGGTTAGGGTTAGGGTTAGGGTTAGGGTTAGGGTTAGGGTTAGGGTTAGGGTTAGGGTTAGGGTTAGGGTTAGGGTTAGGGTTAGGGTTAGGGTTAGGGTTAGGGTTAGGGTTAGGGTTAGGGTTAGGGTTAGGGTTAGGGTTAGGGTTAGGGTTAGGGTTAGGGTTAGGGTTAGGGTTAGGGTTAGGGTTAGGGTTAGGGTTAGGGTTAGGGTTAGGGTTAGGGTTAGGGTTAGGGTTAGGGTTAGGGTTAGGGTTAGGGTTAGGGTTAGGGTTAGGGTTAGGGTTAGGGTTAGGGTTAGGGTTAGGGTTAGGGTTAGGGTTAGGGTTAGGGTTAGGGTTAGGGTTAGGGTTAGGGTTAGGGTTAGGGTTAGGGTTAGGGTTAGGGTTAGGGTTAGGGTTAGGGTTAGGGTTAGGGTTAGGGTTAGGGTTAGGGTTAGGGTTAGGGTTAGGGTTAGGGTTAGGGTTAGGGTTAGGGTTAGGGTTAGGGTTAGGGTTAGGGTTAGGGTTAGGGTTAGGGTTAGGGTTAGGGTTAGGGTTAGGGTTAGGGTTAGGGTTAGGGTTAGGGTTAGGGTTAGGGTTAGGGTTAGGGTTAGGGTTAGGGTTAGGGTTAGGGTTAGGGTTAGGGTTAGGGTTAGGGTTAGGGTTAGGGTTAGGGTTAGGGTTAGGGTTAGGGTTAGGGTTAGGGTTAGGGTTAGGGTTAGGGTTAGGGTTAGGGTTAGGGTTAGGGTTAGGGTTAGGGTTAGGGTTAGGGTTAGGGTTAGGGTTAGGGTTAGGGTTAGGGTTAGGGTTAGGGTTAGGGTTAGGGTTAGGGTTAGGGTTAGGGTTAGGGTTAGGGTTAGGGTTAGGGTTAGGGTTAGGGTTAGGGTTAGGGTTAGGGTTAGGGTTAGGGTTAGGGTTAGGGTTAGGGTTAGGGTTAGGGTTAGGGTTAGGGTTAGGGTTAGGGTTAGGGTTAGGGTTAGGGTTAGGGTTAGGGTTAGGGTTAGGGTTAGGGTTAGGGTTAGGGTTAGGGTTAGGGTTAGGGTTAGGGTTAGGGTTAGGGTTAGGGTTAGGGTTAGGGTTAGGGTTAGGGTTAGGGTTAGGGTTAGGGTTAGGGTTAGGGTTAGGGTTAGGGTTAGGGTTAGGGTTAGGGTTAGGGTTAGGGTTAGGGTTAGGGTTAGGGTTAGGGTTAGGGTTAGGGTTAGGGTTAGGGTTAGGGTTAGGGTTAGGGTTAGGGTTAGGGTTAGGGTTAGGGTTAGGGTTAGGGTTAGGGTTAGGGTTAGGGTTAGGGTTAGGGTTAGGGTTAGGGTTAGGGTTAGGGTTAGGGTTAGGGTTAGGGTTAGGGTTAGGGTTAGGGTTAGGGTTAGGGTTAGGGTTAGGGTTAGGGTTAGGGTTAGGGTTAGGGTTAGGGTTAGGGTTAGGGTTAGGGTTAGGGTTAGGGTTAGGGTTAGGGTTAGGGTTAGGGTTAGGGTTAGGGTTAGGGTTAGGGTTAGGGTTAGGGTTAGGGTTAGGGTTAGGGTTAGGGTTAGGGTTAGGGTTAGGGTTAGGGTTAGGGTTAGGGTTAGGGTTAGGGTTAGGGTTAGGGTTAGGGTTAGGGTTAGGGTTAGGGTTAGGGTTAGGGTTAGGGTTAGGGTTAGGGTTAGGGTTAGGGTTAGGGTTAGGGTTAGGGTTAGGGTTAGGGTTAGGGTTAGGGTTAGGGTTAGGGTTAGGGTTAGGGTTAGGGTTAGGGTTAGGGTTAGGGTTAGGGTTAGGGTTAGGGTTAGGGTTAGGGTTAGGGTTAGGGTTAGGGTTAGGGTTAGGGTTAGGGTTAGGGTTAGGGTTAGGGTTAGGGTTAGGGTTAGGGTTAGGGTTAGGGTTAGGGTTAGGGTTAGGGTTAGGGTTAGGGTTAGGGTTAGGGTTAGGGTTAGGGTTAGGGTTAGGGTTAGGGTTAGGGTTAGGGTTAGGGTTAGGGTTAGGGTTAGGGTTAGGGTTAGGGTTAGGGTTAGGGTTAGGGTTAGGGTTAGGGTTAGGGTTAGGGTTAGGGTTAGGGTTAGGGTTAGGGTTAGGGTTAGGGTTAGGGTTAGGGTTAGGGTTAGGGTTAGGGTTAGGGTTAGGGTTAGGGTTAGGGTTAGGGTTAGGGTTAGGGTTAGGGTTAGGGTTAGGGTTAGGGTTAGGGTTAGGGTTAGGGTTAGGGTTAGGGTTAGGGTTAGGGTTAGGGTTAGGGTTAGGGTTAGGGTTAGGGTTAGGGTTAGGGTTAGGGTTAGGGTTAGGGTTAGGGTTAGGGTTAGGGTTAGGGTTAGGGTTAGGGTTAGGGTTAGGGTTAGGGTTAGGGTTAGGGTTAGGGTTAGGGTTAGGGTTAGGGTTAGGGTTAGGGTTAGGGTTAGGGTTAGGGTTAGGGTTAGGGTTAGGGTTAGGGTTAGGGTTAGGGTTAGGGTTAGGGTTAGGGTTAGGGTTAGGGTTAGGGTTAGGGTTAGGGTTAGGGTTAGGGTTAGGGTTAGGGTTAGGGTTAGGGTTAGGGTTAGGGTTAGGGTTAGGGTTAGGGTTAGGGTTAGGGTTAGGGTTAGGGTTAGGGTTAGGGTTAGGGTTAGGGTTAGGGTTAGGGTTAGGGTTAGGGTTAGGGTTAGGGTTAGGGTTAGGGTTAGGGTTAGGGTTAGGGTTAGGGTTAGGGTTAGGGTTAGGGTTAGGGTTAGGGTTAGGGTTAGGGTTAGGGTTAGGGTTAGGGTTAGGGTTAGGGTTAGGGTTAGGGTTAGGGTTAGGGTTAGGGTTAGGGTTAGGGTTAGGGTTAGGGTTAGGGTTAGGGTTAGGGTTAGGGTTAGGGTTAGGGTTAGGGTTAGGGTTAGGGTTAGGGTTAGGGTTAGGGTTAGGGTTAGGGTTAGGGTTAGGGTTAGGGTTAGGGTTAGGGTTAGGGTTAGGGTTAGGGTTAGGGTTAGGGTTAGGGTTAGGGTTAGGGTTAGGGTTAGGGTTAGGGTTAGGGTTAGGGTTAGGGTTAGGGTTAGGGTTAGGGTTAGGGTTAGGGTTAGGGTTAGGGTTAGGGTTAGGGTTAGGGTTAGGGTTAGGGTTAGGGTTAGGGTTAGGGTTAGGGTTAGGGTTAGGGTTAGGGTTAGGGTTAGGGTTAGGGTTAGGGTTAGGGTTAGGGTTAGGGTTAGGGTTAGGGTTAGGGTTAGGGTTAGGGTTAGGGTTAGGGTTAGGGTTAGGGTTAGGGTTAGGGTTAGGGTTAGGGTTAGGGTTAGGGTTAGGGTTAGGGTTAGGGTTAGGGTTAGGGTTAGGGTTAGGGTTAGGGTTAGGGTTAGGGTTAGGGTTAGGGTTAGGGTTAGGGTTAGGGTTAGGGTTAGGGTTAGGGTTAGGGTTAGGGTTAGGGTTAGGGTTAGGGTTAGGGTTAGGGTTAGGGTTAGGGTTAGGGTTAGGGTTAGGGTTAGGGTTAGGGTTAGGGTTAGGGTTAGGGTTAGGGTTAGGGTTAGGGTTAGGGTTAGGGTTAGGGTTAGGGTTAGGGTTAGGGTTAGGGTTAGGGTTAGGGTTAGGGTTAGGGTTAGGGTTAGGGTTAGGGTTAGGGTTAGGGTTAGGGTTAGGGTTAGGGTTAGGGTTAGGGTTAGGGTTAGGGTTAGGGTTAGGGTTAGGGTTAGGGTTAGGGTTAGGGTTAGGGTTAGGGTTAGGGTTAGGGTTAGGGTTAGGGTTAGGGTTAGGGTTAGGGTTAGGGTTAGGGTTAGGGTTAGGGTTAGGGTTAGGGTTAGGGTTAGGGTTAGGGTTAGGGTTAGGGTTAGGGTTAGGGTTAGGGTTAGGGTTAGGGTTAGGGTTAGGGTTAGGGTTAGGGTTAGGGTTAGGGTTAGGGTTAGGGTTAGGGTTAGGGTTAGGGTTAGGGTTAGGGTTAGGGTTAGGGTTAGGGTTAGGGTTAGGGTTAGGGTTAGGGTTAGGGTTAGGGTTAGGGTTAGGGTTAGGGTTAGGGTTAGGGTTAGGGTTAGGGTTAGGGTTAGGGTTAGGGTTAGGGTTAGGGTTAGGGTTAGGGTTAGGGTTAGGGTTAGGGTTAGGGTTAGGGTTAGGGTTAGGGTTAGGGTTAGGGTTAGGGTTAGGGTTAGGGTTAGGGTTAGGGTTAGGGTTAGGGTTAGGGTTAGGGTTAGGGTTAGGGTTAGGGTTAGGGTTAGGGTTAGGGTTAGGGTTAGGGTTAGGGTTAGGGTTAGGGTTAGGGTTAGGGTTAGGGTTAGGGTTAGGGTTAGGGTTAGGGTTAGGGTTAGGGTTAGGGTTAGGGTTAGGGTTAGGGTTAGGGTTAGGGTTAGGGTTAGGGTTAGGGTTAGGGTTAGGGTTAGGGTTAGGGTTAGGGTTAGGGTTAGGGTTAGGGTTAGGGTTAGGGTTAGGGTTAGGGTTAGGGTTAGGGTTAGGGTTAGGGTTAGGGTTAGGGTTAGGGTTAGGGTTAGGGTTAGGGTTAGGGTTAGGGTTAGGGTTAGGGTTAGGGTTAGGGTTAGGGTTAGGGTTAGGGTTAGGGTTAGGGTTAGGGTTAGGGTTAGGGTTAGGGTTAGGGTTAGGGTTAGGGTTAGGGTTAGGGTTAGGGTTAGGGTTAGGGTTAGGGTTAGGGTTAGGGTTAGGGTTAGGGTTAGGGTTAGGGTTAGGGTTAGGGTTAGGGTTAGGGTTAGGGTTAGGGTTAGGGTTAGGGTTAGGGTTAGGGTTAGGGTTAGGGTTAGGGTTAGGGTTAGGGTTAGGGTTAGGGTTAGGGTTAGGGTTAGGGTTAGGGTTAGGGTTAGGGTTAGGGTTAGGGTTAGGGTTAGGGTTAGGGTTAGGGTTAGGGTTAGGGTTAGGGTTAGGGTTAGGGTTAGGGTTAGGGTTAGGGTTAGGGTTAGGGTTAGGGTTAGGGTTAGGGTTAGGGTTAGGGTTAGGGTTAGGGTTAGGGTTAGGGTTAGGGTTAGGGTTAGGGTTAGGGTTAGGGTTAGGGTTAGGGTTAGGGTTAGGGTTAGGGTTAGGGTTAGGGTTAGGGTTAGGGTTAGGGTTAGGGTTAGGGTTAGGGTTAGGGTTAGGGTTAGGGTTAGGGTTAGGGTTAGGGTTAGGGTTAGGGTTAGGGTTAGGGTTAGGGTTAGGGTTAGGGTTAGGGTTAGGGTTAGGGTTAGGGTTAGGGTTAGGGTTAGGGTTAGGGTTAGGGTTAGGGTTAGGGTTAGGGTTAGGGTTAGGGTTAGGGTTAGGGTTAGGGTTAGGGTTAGGGTTAGGGTTAGGGTTAGGGTTAGGGTTAGGGTTAGGGTTAGGGTTAGGGTTAGGGTTAGGGTTAGGGTTAGGGTTAGGGTTAGGGTTAGGGTTAGGGTTAGGGTTAGGGTTAGGGTTAGGGTTAGGGTTAGGGTTAGGGTTAGGGTTAGGGTTAGGGTTAGGGTTAGGGTTAGGGTTAGGGTTAGGGTTAGGGTTAGGGTTAGGGTTAGGGTTAGGGTTAGGGTTAGGGTTAGGGTTAGGGTTAGGGTTAGGGTTAGGGTTAGGGTTAGGGTTAGGGTTAGGGTTAGGGTTAGGGTTAGGGTTAGGGTTAGGGTTAGGGTTAGGGTTAGGGTTAGGGTTAGGGTTAGGGTTAGGGTTAGGGTTAGGGTTAGGGTTAGGGTTAGGGTTAGGGTTAGGGTTAGGGTTAGGGTTAGGGTTAGGGTTAGGGTTAGGGTTAGGGTTAGGGTTAGGGTTAGGGTTAGGGTTAGGGTTAGGGTTAGGGTTAGGGTTAGGGTTAGGGTTAGGGTTAGGGTTAGGGTTAGGGTTAGGGTTAGGGTTAGGGTTAGGGTTAGGGTTAGGGTTAGGGTTAGGGTTAGGGTTAGGGTTAGGGTTAGGGTTAGGGTTAGGGTTAGGGTTAGGGTTAGGGTTAGGGTTAGGGTTAGGGTTAGGGTTAGGGTTAGGGTTAGGGTTAGGGTTAGGGTTAGGGTTAGGGTTAGGGTTAGGGTTAGGGTTAGGGTTAGGGTTAGGGTTAGGGTTAGGGTTAGGGTTAGGGTTAGGGTTAGGGTTAGGGTTAGGGTTAGGGTTAGGGTTAGGGTTAGGGTTAGGGTTAGGGTTAGGGTTAGGGTTAGGGTTAGGGTTAGGGTTAGGGTTAGGGTTAGGGTTAGGGTTAGGGTTAGGGTTAGGGTTAGGGTTAGGGTTAGGGTTAGGGTTAGGGTTAGGGTTAGGGTTAGGGTTAGGGTTAGGGTTAGGGTTAGGGTTAGGGTTAGGGTTAGGGTTAGGGTTGGTTAGGGTTAGGGTTAGGGTTAGGGTTAGGGTTAGGGTTAGGGTTAGGGTTAGGGTTAGGGTTAGGGTTAGGGTTAGGGTTAGGGTTAGGGTTAGGGTTAGGGTTAGGGTTAGGGTTAGGGTTAGGGTTAGGGTTAGGGTTAGGGTTAGGGTTAGGGTTAGGGTTAGGGTTAGGGTTAGGGTTAGGGTTAGGGTTAGGGTTAGGGTTAGGGTTAGGGTTAGGGTTAGGGTTAGGGTTAGGGTTAGGGTTAGGGTTAGGGTTAGGGTTAGGGTTAGGGTTAGGGTTAGGGTTAGGGTTAGGGTTAGGGTTAGGGTTAGGGTTAGGGTTAGGGTTAGGGTTAGGGTTAGGGTTAGGGTTAGGGTTAGGGTTAGGGTTAGGGTTAGGGTTAGGGTTAGGGTTAGGGTTAGGGTTAGGGTTAGGGTTAGGGTTAGGGTTAGGGTTAGGGTTAGGGTTAGGGTTAGGGTTAGGGTTAGGGTTAGGGTTAGGGTTAGGGTTAGGGTTAGGGTTAGGGTTAGGGTTAGGGTTAGGGTTAGGGTTAGGGTTAGGGTTAGGGTTAGGGTTAGGGTTAGGGTTAGGGTTAGGGTTAGGGTTAGGGTTAGGGTTAGGGTTAGGGTTAGGGTTAGGGTTAGGGTTAGGGTTAGGGTTAGGGTTAGGGTTAGGGTTAGGGTTAGGGTTAGGGTTAGGGTTAGGGTTAGGGTTAGGGTTAGGGTTAGGGTTAGGGTTAGGGTTAGGGTTAGGGTTAGGGTTAGGGTTAGGGTTAGGGTTAGGGTTAGGGTTAGGGTTAGGGTTAGGGTTAGGGTTAGGGTTAGGGTTAGGGTTAGGGTTAGGGTTAGGGTTAGGGTTAGGGTTAGGGTTAGGGTTAGGGTTAGGGTTAGGGTTAGGGTTAGGGTTAGGGTTAGGGTTAGGGTTAGGGTTAGGGTTAGGGTTAGGGTTAGGGTTAGGGTTAGGGTTAGGGTTAGGGTTAGGGTTAGGGTTAGGGTTAGGGTTAGGGTTAGGGTTAGGGTTAGGGTTAGGGTTAGGGTTAGGGTTAGGGTTAGGGTTAGGGTTAGGGTTAGGGTTAGGGTTAGGGTTAGGGTTAGGGTTAGGGTTAGGGTTAGGGTTAGGGTTAGGGTTAGGGTTAGGGTTAGGGTTAGGGTTAGGGTTAGGGTTAGGGTTAGGGTTAGGGTTAGGGTTAGGGTTAGGGTTAGGGTTAGGGTTAGGGTTAGGGTTAGGGTTAGGGTTAGGGTTAGGGTTAGGGTTAGGGTTAGGGTTAGGGTTAGGGTTAGGGTTAGGGTTAGGGTTAGGGTTAGGGTTAGGGTTAGGGTTAGGGTTAGGGTTAGGGTTAGGGTTAGGGTTAGGGTTAGGGTTAGGGTTAGGGTTAGGGTTAGGGTTAGGGTTAGGGTTAGGGTTAGGGTTAGGGTTAGGGTTAGGGTTAGGGTTAGGGTTAGGGTTAGGGTTAGGGTTAGGGTTAGGGTTAGGGTTAGGGTTAGGGTTAGGGTTAGGGTTAGGGTTAGGGTTAGGGTTAGGGTTAGGGTTAGGGTTAGGGTTAGGGTTAGGGTTAGGGTTAGGGTTAGGGTTAGGGTTAGGGTTAGGGTTAGGGTTAGGGTTAGGGTTAGGGTTAGGGTTAGGGTTAGGGTTAGGGTTAGGGTTAGGGTTAGGGTTAGGGTTAGGGTTAGGGTTAGGGTTAGGGTTAGGGTTAGGGTTAGGGTTAGGGTTAGGGTTAGGGTTAGGGTTAGGGTTAGGGTTAGGGTTAGGGTTAGGGTTAGGGTTAGGGTTAGGGTTAGGGTTAGGGTTAGGGTTAGGGTTAGGGTTAGGGTTAGGGTTAGGGTTAGGGTTAGGGTTAGGGTTAGGGTTAGGGTTAGGGTTAGGGTTAGGGTTAGGGTTAGGGTTAGGGTTAGGGTTAGGGTTAGGGTTAGGGTTAGGGTTAGGGTTAGGGTTAGGGTTAGGGTTAGGGTTAGGGTTAGGGTTAGGGTTAGGGTTAGGGTTAGGGTTAGGGTTAGGGTTAGGGTTAGGGTTAGGGTTAGGGTTAGGGTTAGGGTTAGGGTTAGGGTTAGGGTTAGGGTTAGGGTTAGGGTTAGGGTTAGGGTTAGGGTTAGGGTTAGGGTTAGGGTTAGGGTTAGGGTTAGGGTTAGGGTTAGGGTTAGGGTTAGGGTTAGGGTTAGGGTTAGGGTTAGGGTTAGGGTTAGGGTTAGGGTTAGGGTTAGGGTTAGGGTTAGGGTTAGGGTTAGGGTTAGGGTTAGGGTTAGGGTTAGGGTTAGGGTTAGGGTTAGGGTTAGGGTTAGGGTTAGGGTTAGGGTTAGGGTTAGGGTTAGGGTTAGGGTTAGGGTTAGGGTTAGGGTTAGGGTTAGGGTTAGGGTTAGGGTTAGGGTTAGGGTTAGGGTTAGGGTTAGGGTTAGGGTTAGGGTTAGGGTTAGGGTTAGGGTTAGGGTTAGGGTTAGGGTTAGGGTTAGGGTTAGGGTTAGGGTTAGGGTTAGGGTTAGGGTTAGGGTTAGGGTTAGGGTTAGGGTTAGGGTTAGGGTTAGGGTTAGGGTTAGGGTTAGGGTTAGGGTTAGGGTTAGGGTTAGGGTTAGGGTTAGGGTTAGGGTTAGGGTTAGGGTTAGGGTTAGGGTTAGGGTTAGGGTTAGGGTTAGGGTTAGGGTTAGGGTTAGGGTTAGGGTTAGGGTTAGGGTTAGGGTTAGGGTTAGGGTTAGGGTTAGGGTTAGGGTTAGGGTTAGGGTTAGGGTTAGGGTTAGGGTTAGGGTTAGGGTTAGGGTTAGGGTTAGGGTTAGGGTTAGGGTTAGGGTTAGGGTTAGGGTTAGGGTTAGGGTTAGGGTTAGGGTTAGGGTTAGGGTTAGGGTTAGGGTTAGGGTTAGGGTTAGGGTTAGGGTTAGGGTTAGGGTTAGGGTTAGGGTTAGGGTTAGGGTTAGGGTTAGGGTTAGGGTTAGGGTTAGGGTTAGGGTTAGGGTTAGGGTTAGGGTTAGGGTTAGGGTTAGGGTTAGGGTTAGGGTTAGGGTTAGGGTTAGGGTTAGGGTTAGGGTTAGGGTTAGGGTTAGGGTTAGGGTTAGGGTTAGGGTTAGGGTTAGGGTTAGGGTTAGGGTTAGGGTTAGGGTTAGGGTTAGGGTTAGGGTTAGGGTTAGGGTTAGGGTTAGGGTTAGGGTTAGGGTTAGGGTTAGGGTTAGGGTTAGGGTTAGGGTTAGGGTTAGGGTTAGGGTTAGGGTTAGGGTTAGGGTTAGGGTTAGGGTTAGGGTTAGGGTTAGGGTTAGGGTTAGGGTTAGGGTTAGGGTTAGGGTTAGGGTTAGGGTTAGGGTTAGGGTTAGGGTTAGGGTTAGGGTTAGGGTTAGGGTTAGGGTTAGGGTTAGGGTTAGGGTTAGGGTTAGGGTTAGGGTTAGGGTTAGGGTTAGGGTTAGGGTTAGGGTTAGGGTTAGGGTTAGGGTTAGGGTTAGGGTTAGGGTTAGGGTTAGGGTTAGGGTTAGGGTTAGGGTTAGGGTTAGGGTTAGGGTTAGGGTTAGGGTTAGGGTTAGGGTTAGGGTTAGGGTTAGGGTTAGGGTTAGGGTTAGGGTTAGGGTTAGGGTTAGGGTTAGGGTTAGGGTTAGGGTTAGGGTTAGGGTTAGGGTTAGGGTTAGGGTTAGGGTTAGGGTTAGGGTTAGGGTTAGGGTTAGGGTTAGGGTTAGGGTTAGGGTTAGGGTTAGGGTTAGGGTTAGGGTTAGGGTTAGGGTTAGGGTTAGGGTTAGGGTTAGGGTTAGGGTTAGGGTTAGGGTTAGGGTTAGGGTTAGGGTTAGGGTTAGGGTTAGGGTTAGGGTTAGGGTTAGGGTTAGGGTTAGGGTTAGGGTTAGGGTTAGGGTTAGGGTTAGGGTTAGGGTTAGGGTTAGGGTTAGGGTTAGGGTTAGGGTTAGGGTTAGGGTTAGGGTTAGGGTTAGGGTTAGGGTTAGGGTTAGGGTTAGGGTTAGGGTTAGGGTTAGGGTTAGGGTTAGGGTTAGGGTTAGGGTTAGGGTTAGGGTTAGGGTTAGGGTTAGGGTTAGGGTTAGGGTTAGGGTTAGGGTTAGGGTTAGGGTTAGGGTTAGGGTTAGGGTTAGGGTTAGGGTTAGGGTTAGGGTTAGGGTTAGGGTTAGGGTTAGGGTTAGGGTTAGGGTTAGGGTTAGGGTTAGGGTTAGGGTTAGGGTTAGGGTTAGGGTTAGGGTTAGGGTTAGGGTTAGGGTTAGGGTTAGGGTTAGGGTTAGGGTTAGGGTTAGGGTTAGGGTTAGGGTTAGGGTTAGGGTTAGGGTTAGGGTTAGGGTTAGGGTTAGGGTTAGGGTTAGGGTTAGGGTTAGGGTTAGGGTTAGGGTTAGGGTTAGGGTTAGGGTTAGGGTTAGGGTTAGGGTTAGGGTTAGGGTTAGGGTTAGGGTTAGGGTTAGGGTTAGGGTTAGGGTTAGGGTTAGGGTTAGGGTTAGGGTTAGGGTTAGGGTTAGGGTTAGGGTTAGGGTTAGGGTTAGGGTTAGGGTTAGGGTTAGGGTTAGGGTTAGGGTTAGGGTTAGGGTTAGGGTTAGGGTTAGGGTTAGGGTTAGGGTTAGGGTTAGGGTTAGGGTTAGGGTTAGGGTTAGGGTTAGGGTTAGGGTTAGGGTTAGGGTTAGGGTTAGGGTTAGGGTTAGGGTTAGGGTTAGGGTTAGGGTTAGGGTTAGGGTTAGGGTTAGGGTTAGGGTTAGGGTTAGGGTTAGGGTTAGGGTTAGGGTTAGGGTTAGGGTTAGGGTTAGGGTTAGGGTTAGGGTTAGGGTTAGGGTTAGGGTTAGGGTTAGGGTTAGGGTTAGGGTTAGGGTTAGGGTTAGGGTTAGGGTTAGGGTTAGGGTTAGGGTTAGGGTTAGGGTTAGGGTTAGGGTTAGGGTTAGGGTTAGGGTTAGGGTTAGGGTTAGGGTTAGGGTTAGGGTTAGGGTTAGGGTTAGGGTTAGGGTTAGGGTTAGGGTTAGGGTTAGGGTTAGGGTTAGGGTTAGGGTTAGGGTTAGGGTTAGGGTTAGGGTTAGGGTTAGGGTTAGGGTTAGGGTTAGGGTTAGGGTTAGGGTTAGGGTTAGGGTTAGGGTTAGGGTTAGGGTTAGGGTTAGGGTTAGGGTTAGGGTTAGGGTTAGGGTTAGGGTTAGGGTTAGGGTTAGGGTTAGGGTTAGGGTTAGGGTTAGGGTTAGGGTTAGGGTTAGGGTTAGGGTTAGGGTTAGGGTTAGGGTTAGGGTTAGGGTTAGGGTTAGGGTTAGGGTTAGGGTTAGGGTTAGGGTTAGGGTTAGGGTTAGGGTTAGGGTTAGGGTTAGGGTTAGGGTTAGGGTTAGGGTTAGGGTTAGGGTTAGGGTTAGGGTTAGGGTTAGGGTTAGGGTTAGGGTTAGGGTTAGGGTTAGGGTTAGGGTTAGGGTTAGGGTTAGGGTTAGGGTTAGGGTTAGGGTTAGGGTTAGGGTTAGGGTTAGGGTTAGGGTTAGGGTTAGGGTTAGGGTTAGGGTTAGGGTTAGGGTTAGGTT